>CM057344.1:455942456-457192456 GCA_030015575.1 Agapanthus africanus | reverse complement strand
TCAGATAAATTGATTCCATCTAGAGACGATATCACGCAGATTCGTTGAGAGTCGATAGAGACGATCGAATGTCAGGAACCCATTTCCAAGTTTAAAGTATTCGGAAGAAAATGAAAGTAATGCTATGGACCCTCTAGAAGAATGAAACCCTAACTCGACGTAATGACCATGGAACGCCTTCGAACCTTAGGGTTTACGGCAGTTTAGCGGTGCCATTTGTGAGGCTTAGGTTTGCCCTTCTACGGTTGGTCCACAGGTGATGTGGTATGTAATGGAATACTATTAAACTGTACTCAAGATGTTGATGTCTTGGGGGAATATAAGGTTTTGACAAATCGATCGGATGGTTCGACATCGTTCGGATATCATGTGATGGGACACATTGCTTGGGAGACTCCAGATACGAGTATAGCCGTTGGAACGCAGTCCATGCAGCCATGAGAAGACGAGTCCGGATCAGTCGGCATTGGAGCAGAGTGGAGTAAAGAGTTCGCACGAAATTTCGACGAGATGACGTTCCACTCCGTTGACATCAGAGATGCGATACGCATGCAGAGGCGTTGTATATGGATATACCTTCCAGAAGGAGTCGCGATGAGTGTGCAGTCGTTCAGGAACAAGAAACAGATATAGTGAAGGATAGTAACATCCGGGCAATTCGGCAAAAACGAGATTTGAAAGAGACCTCGACAGGACCATTCTGGAATACTATACGAGAAGACTTGGACCCAGGAGCGGTCATATGATTCACACTCGATGCACTAAATCGGGATTCTTCGTGCATGTCAGATGCACCAGATGTTGCTGTCGGGCACGTCCGTTGCCCTTGGAAGATGTTTCGTGCACACCCGTTGCACCTAGATGTTGTTTCTGTGCACATATATGGCACCTATATGGTATTTGATTTCCGTGCGCACCAGACGCACATATCATTCATATCCACATTTTTGCGATTGATTTCTTACGGAGCAGTACGTTTTTATGATATTTTCGATTTGTTTTCGTACTGAGCAGGACTAGTAAGAGGACAATACCTGGATATATTTTGCATGCATTGATAGTTATCGAAGGGATTTCCAATAAGAGAGCTATAGTCTCAGTATTTACCTACGTGTCTGATATGACACGAAACGTTTAAAACAAGGAAACCCTTCTAAATTGTTTACAAAACGGTGGGACGTACATATTAAAAAAAGGATAAGTATTTATATAGCTATTTTCTTGCATTAGGCGTCCGCCACTGTGCCGCGATACGCGCATAGCACAGTAACATGAAAGGTTTGGCATGCATTTCCTTCAGATATTTACATGTATAGATTTGATGATTATATGTATAGATCTGATTTATATCATATTGGTTTTCGTATTGGATTTGACATTTGTGTCTTCACCATGACTCCGATGATTGCGAGATACTTGACGGAGTTTTGATTTTGAGTTATCTGCTCATTGTTCATGCGCTTGCATTGCGCTATGATACGTTTTATCTATTGATGATTTCGGAACCCCGACGACTTTGACTTTTACTGAAATGTTTTAGTAATTGAGGGCTTTAAATTTAAATTCGGGGACCGAATTTCTTTAAGGGAGGAAGATTATAACATTTCAAAAAAAAATAAAATATTATTTTTAGGAATTTTTATATTTAAATAATAAAATATTGAATATTTTAATAAGCGGTATAATTAAATACCGATAAATGGGGGGAAATTTGGAAAATTATGAAAATTACTAAAAGAGGGTGTTTCATGTGAATCATGCAAATTTTAAGTTTTTATGATTTATTTGACACTATTTTAGTGCTAATCGCGATTAAAATCGCTAATCACGGATTAAGCGTGTTTAGTGCGCATAGCATGCACAAAGTCTTTTTCACACTTGTGCATTTTTCTACCATAGTTTCATTTGGGATTCCTATTGAAATTTTAATAGAATGAGAAGAGAAAAGAAAAGAATTTTGAATAAAGAAAAAGAAAACATTAGAATAATGGGTATGGGTGAGAGAGAGAAAGGTGAGGATTACTTTGACTTTGGCCATTCCCCCTTCATTCTTCACTCATTTCCTCTCCCCTCTCTTCCTCATTTCTACTGCTGCTGCCTCTTCTCTCCGCCTCCATCTTCAAACCCCCCCCCCAAAACACCATGAAAATCACCTCAAAACCCAAGTCCCTTCTCATTAAAAAGATGCACAAGTTCAAGGGAAACACATTGGACCAAGAAAAATCAAGTTTTGGACACTTGGGGCAACTCAAGAATTTTCTTGAGTTGCCAAAGGAGGTAATTTCTGCACCATTAGTGTAGTGTTTTAATTCACTATGCATCTATGCATGTTTCATGTCGATATTGAGTGGTTTTGTGGACTTAGAAGAACTCTAGTTAGGGTTTAGGGAAATTTTGGGTAGTGATGTGCAATTGAGCTCAGTAGAGGCCACACAAACCCACTAGTGCTAGAATTCAGACCTAACCCAGAGACTAGAACCCCGGGATACGGATTTAGAAAAGCCGATATCGGAAAATTGTGGATTCTGTGAGGGTTAATTGAAATCTGCTATCACTCGGAGACTCTGAAAATTATTTTGCAAACACAGAGAGATGTGCAGGCACCCGGGAAGCTAACCCCAAAACCCCAGCCCCTATCTCCCAATTCTGGCCGAAGATTTAATCTGTATGGCCGTAAATTGCGACCTGGGTCCCACCATTTTGATCCGTGTTGGTTCTGTAGCTTTATTTCATGTAAACTAGACCCTTAGTATATGCAAAATTGACCAATTTGACCTACCGTGAAATCTGGGACCAATTTCAATAGTGCTGTTTTGATTCGGGTTTCGTTTTGCGCATTTTGAATTCTGGAATTCTAGTATTTTGTTTTACCTCGATCACTTGACGTTTGTACGACGATATCGAGGATTGTTTGATGGTTTTGAAAGCGTAGTCCATAGGTTCAAACCTATAGGCCTTAGCGCGTCGTTTGGTTTTCTCGATGTGATTTTAAGGTGCATTTGCGATTGTGTTATTTTGTAGGTACCTTCTCGAGGGCTTCATACGATGAAGAAGATGAAGGCGACATAGACACCGACACGCAGGATGCAAGGTGAGTAGATTATATCTATGGGGGAAGTCGGGTGGATGGCGTATAGCACCCCCGCAGTTCGATACTTAGTATACTAGATATATACTATATCTATATATATGATAGCGTTCTGTGTGATATGGATATTCTAGATGTGATTAGGTGTACTATGGATAGATTAGGGTTTAGAAGTAAACTAGTATAGTTCCCTAGTTGCGAACCCTAGAATAGGTTTACACCCACACACACACATATGCTTGATTGTTATGCTTATACCTAGATGATAAGGATAGTGTATGATATTTGGAGATGAGTCGATGAGATTGGGCATGGTGCCATGAGATCGGTGATATAATATGATTCGTATTTGGGATACGACATGAGATTTTAGCGGGCCTTTGGACGTGTGTTTCACACATGCATTTATATTTATATAGATGTTATCGATTTGTACTACACATAGATCAGTACCCCAGATCATGAGATATGATGATAAGGATACCAGATAATTGATGAGATGAATGTGATGTTGACCCGTACCCAGCTTTTGAGATGCTGTACAATGATTTACCGTACGAGCTTTATATTGATGATAGATCCGCACTCATGACTCGAGGTTGTCATATGATATTGTATCGTACGCGGTACCTTTGAGGCGGGATCACCGACTATTATATATATATATATATATATATATATATATATATATCGACTCAGATTTAGGTGGTTTCCATACCCCTCCTGATTGACTTGTTAGTTAGAGCTGTAGTTTTTCTAGTAGATGTTAGGTTAGGCCGATGTCATACCTATTTCAAAAACTAACGATTCGGGAGTATTTTAAAGACAGGCAAATGGATTCTATGGATATTTTCAAAAGACGCATCTTTTCTAAAAACACCGTAGCCCTTATTTTCCTAAAAACCCCGATTTGTCTTCTTTTAAATGGCAAAACAGTATGACATAGATACATTGATGTAGATTCTACACTGTTGTGCTTATTATTCATTTGCTGCATATTCTTACTGTTTGCATCGCATTGCATGTTAAATAAGTTTATTGTTATATCAAAACCATGCTGTTAGGACACCAGCACCATTATCGATGATGCATATGTTCCACGTACACCTGCTTGCCGGCTCATACACTTCATCATCGATAATTGCCATGTCACTACACTGTAGGACAGTTGCATTCAGGATATGACCCCTTGCATGGCATACTTGTGTACCTATTTATTGCACGCTCATACTTGTGCACATACCTATTGTACACTCATACTTGTGTACTTACATATTGTACACTCATACTTGTGTACATACATATTGTACACTCATATTTTGTACACATACATACTTGCACATACATGGACGATTCTGTCTTGATTTTGGTGATTTGGGAACCGCAAGATGTATTTTAAAACTGTACTCATTTTAAAAGAGCGGTTTTCCTCAATATGTGCATATTACTATTCCATGTGCATGATATACTGGTCTGCTTACATTTCTTTTATATGTCGCATACATCATGCCTTATGATTATACGCATTGAGATATGTTGTTTCCATGATATTTCTGGATTTGGGAACCGTGGGTATTTTGAAAGAAAGTATGTATCATTTTAAAAACCCGATTACCCTTGATATGATATTTCAGTGCGTCCACCATATGTTTTCTCGGTTCCGAGAGTGGCATGTGAAACCCGATTCGAGGAGTGGTAGGCACCGTCTGCGGGTACATGGTGGACCCGGTGAGGTACCCCGGGGCAAGAAGGCTCGTATATGTTGAACGGTGAGCCTGGCAGGGGAGTACTACCTACCGATGATTGTATTTGATCTCGGCGGTTATCCGGAGGATACCGACCGGAGTTGAGAGATGATGCGGGCCGATCCGGACTGACGGAGCCCGTGGGCCGATCCGGACTGACGGAGCCCTATATGTATATGAGGATTTACGTGCCGATGCTAGGCACAGGTTTCATGATGTTTTCGAGTGTCGATGCTTGACACTCAGGTTCCATGATTTTGATATGTCGCAAGCGCCACATGTTGATTTACATCCTCATACATCCATGCATATACTTTATGATATTTACATGCATGATGCTTATTGTCATTGGGTGACACGTGGACGATTTCCACATACATATAGTCGACATTGATCATACCTCATATTTATGATATGTTATTACCTGAGACACTGGCACGTACACTTGGCACTGCACTCATGTATAGATGTTACATTGTCACCTTTTCATACTTCAGACTTATTCATTTGAGATTTATATATATATCTGATCGTATTGACCTAGGATTGTGTCATACATACGATTTCTGCTCTGTGATGTTTTCTATTCACGAGTTGGCAACCCACCCCAGTTGTGCCACAGTTCTTGCAGGTTTTGCCGTACAGGTTTCATTGCGGCTTTTCTGGCATACTGCTTCCTTTCTGGGTGATTGCATTGGTAGATGGGTTCACTCGCATTGTGACCACCCTTGTATTATTTTATTCAGTTATGTCTAGTAATTCCATCAACCAAACTTGTATATTGTTTCAGACTTAGAAAACCAGTTATGTATTATTTCGACCTTAGAGTCGCGCATTGTAGTAGTATTGTTTTCATGCTGATTTTGAGTTTCCTTTTTGAGTTTGATCATCGCCCTTTGGCGTTGTATATTATACTGCTTGCGTGGTTGTGACCGTCGATTAACGAAGTGCTAGCTCCCGCTTGGGGATGCCTTTTACCTTGTATATATACTATTTATGTTGTACCCCGTTTGGGGCCAGTATTTACAAAGGAAACTCTGCCGAAATTTTCAGAAAAGACTAAAGATTTTTAAAATGCATATTCGGCTTACTTATTTAAAAACCTTGTTTTTAAAACATGTTTTCTTCACTTCTTAAAACTATTTTCCTTCATCTATTATTAAAAAATGGTTTTAGATTTCTGAGATTTTTGGCTTACTTGAATTAGCTGGGGTCCTATAGACTTCATATGATTCAATGGCCAGTCACGGGCTATTTCGGGTCGTGGCATTCATCTACCATTTCGATGAAGTCAAACTTTTTGAATGCCACATCAAAACAGATGTTCCAACTCCACGATGCCTGCTTTAATCCTGATGGACTTAAGCATAGCTTTGAAAGTCTCAACTTTTCCATTTACACCAAGAACCTTCTCAAGATCCAATTTGCTCCCAATGGGTTTTACCCCTTTAGGTGCAATATTCAAAGTCATACTTTGTTGATGTATATGGATTTCATCTTTGATCGCATAGCATCCAGCCATTTCACGAAGTCTCCACTTGTGATAGCCTGCCTGAACCTAGTTGGGCCATCATCTACCATGATGCATTCATTGCTCCCACTGTCACTGAGAAGACCGTAATATCTCTTATGTGGATGAAGAACCCTACCAGATTCACGGAGAGGCTGAGGTTCGTTGGAGACAATTGAATCCTTTGGTTTCACCAAATCATCAGCTGTTAGTTTGTCTAGCTGGAACTCCTTCCAGTTTTACCTCATGACCACAAATTTCTTCATAAGAAATTCCTTTTCTAAAAAGATGGCATGCTGAGAAACAAAACACCTTTTGCTCCTCGGTGTAGTAGAAGATATTCCCTTTGCAAATGTATGGGATATCCTAACACACTTATACAGAACTGACCTTGACTCGAGCTTGTCCGAATTTTTCTTTTCAACATAGGCCGGACAACCCTTAATCTTAACTCGTTTAAGACATGGTCTCTTCCCATTCCATATCTGTTATGGAGTGGTAGGCACTGATTTGGATGGAACCCCATTCAATAGGTATGCAGCTTCTCAGGTGCATAACACCCAAAAGAAAACAGGTAACTCAGCAGTACTCATCATAGAGCGCACCATATCTCATAGGGTGTGATACCTCCGCCCCGATACACCGTTGTGTTGTGGTGTATTCGAAGGAGTATGCTGAGAGAGAATCACATTCTCCTGTTTAGAAAATCCAGGAACTCCATGCCCAAGTATTCGCCTCCTCGATTACATCGTAGGATTTAATACTTTTACCCGTCTGGTTCTTTAACTTCAAGCTTATATTCCTTGAATTTCTCAAAAGTTTCAGACTTGTCTTTCAACAGGAACATATGTCTGAATCTCGAGAGATGATCAGTGAATATAATGAAGTACAAAGAACCAACCTTAGCATTTGTAGACATAGGACCGTATACATCATCATGTATCCGTCCTAAGAGTTCAATAAGTCTTTCTCTGTTTCCAGTAAACGGAGAATTGGTCATTTTATCTTTGAGACAAGACTGGCAAGTATCATAAGATGAAAATTCGAACAGATTCTTATATTCATCCTTATGTAACTTTAGCTAGTCGTGTCGCATTGATATGACCTAGTCTACAATACCACAAGAAGGATTCATTCATTTCTGAACTATTCTTCTTGTGTGTATTCTACATACTTTGAACTGTGGTTTGATTTAGAAGGTATATGCTATTATATAATGTGCCTGATCCAATCAACTCTTGATTCAGGAAAATGTTCACAACATTATCCTCCAATACAAAATTATATCCTTCTTTAATTGAATAAAGAAACTGATGTAATATTGTATATCAGGTTCGGCATCTAATAACATTTGTTCAGAATCAATGTATTTACCATTTGGTAATACAAGGTGATATTTTCCAACTGCCTTGGCTGCAACAATTGCACCAATTGCACCATTCTCTAACACTTAAAGATATATCACCCATCCTCAGTTCTCTACCTTTCTGTAGCCCATATAACTCTTACAAATGTGGGATCCTGATCCGGTATCTCATACCTAGAACGTAGAGGATACTGAGAAACAGTTCTCGGTAACGAACACACCCGAAGAATATGCATTAACATGCTCATTCCTCGATTGGGTGGCATAGGAATCCGGATATTCCCCTATTTCCTGCTCAGACTTATAACAATTATAAAAAAGAATGGAACCAAAGTTCCCCAGCTCAGTATAATAAGCAGGTTCGGTCAAAACATCCATATTATTATCTTAATTAAGGCGTGACATGGTTGCTACCTGGAGAGAGAGAGAGAAGAAAACACTCTGCGGGCGCTCTTGCAAAATCAGATTGGTTATTATTTTATCTAATCAGGATGGCTCCCACTGTTTTTATCAAATCTTCCTTCAAACCCTAAAAGGTAAGACTAGCCGGGATTAATTACACCCTACAAGTTCGCTAATCTTTCGGCCATGCCAGTTTCGGTACTTTGAGGGAGGTTCCCCGTGCTTTCGCACGGACCTAATTAAAATAAACCTCATTTTCCCAGGGGCGTAACCCCGTTAACACCTTTCTAGACACCTACTTGATCGGCTAATTGTAATGTGTAAAACTCTCCCAGGAGTAACTCTTACTCGCAATGGGTATCGGGATCCAACTATCTCATAGAAGGTATGCAATCTCATTGCAAATTTCAACACTTGAAATTCCCGATAATACTTTTGCCCCTAGAGATCTATGACCTTGACAAGGTCAACAAACCATAAACCGCAAGTCAAGTTCAACCTGCCATTTCCTGATTGAATTAAACCCACCCGCATGACCCTTGACAAGGTCAACAAGGTCGCACGACTACCCTAATCTAATCGCATCATATGCTAGCAGATAAGCACTAATCAACTACCGCACACTGCGCCTTGACAAGGTCAACAAACGCAACACGAATACTAAATAGTACTTATCTGAAATGACGGAGGGCTACGCAGGTTTTTAAGAAAACCATGAGCGTAATGAACTTGATATCGTTGTAGAATCGAGTGATTTTGAAAAGGAGTGTTTTTGAGGCTTTTACTAGTTTTGCTAAAGAGGTCACTCCCGGTGAAGGGATCTCGGCTCTTTCCTTATCGAATAAGGTGCAGGATATTTCACAAATACCACTATGCAAAGCAAAAACTATAGAAGCAATCAAAAGAAAAACCGAGTGGGTTGTAGCATATGCTAGTTTTGCTAAAGAGGTCACTCCCGGTGAAGGGATCTCGGCTCTTTCCTTATCGAATAAGGTGCTGGATAGCGAAACTAGCAGATGCTACAAGCCACTCGGTTTGTCTTTTGATTGCTTCTATAGTTTTTGCTTTGCATAGTGGTATTTGTGAAATATCCTGCACCTTATTCGATAAGGAAAGAGCCGAGATCCCTTCACCGGGAGTGACCTCTTTAGCAAAACTAGTAAAAGCCTCAAAAACACTCCTTTTCAAAATCACTCGATTCTACAACGATATCAAGTTCATTACGCTCATGGTTTTCTTAAAAACATGCGTAGCCTTCCGTCATTTCAGATAAGTACTATTTAGTATTCGTGTTGCGTTTGTTAACCTTGTCAAGGCGTAGTGTGCGGTAGCTGATTAGTGCTTATCTGCTAGCCTATGATGCGAATGGATTAGGGTAGTCTTGCGACCTTGTTGACCTTATCAAGGGTCATGCGGGTGGGTTTAATACAATTAGGAAATGGCGGGTTGAACTTGACTTGCGGTCTATAGTTTGTTGATCTTGTCAAGGTCATAGATCGCTTGGGGCGAAATATTATCGGGAATTTCAAGTGTTCAAATTTGCAATGAGGTTGCATACCTTCTATGAGATAGTTGGATCCCGAAACCCACTGCGAGTAAGAGTTACTCCTGGGAGATTTTTACACTTTACAATTAGCCGATCAAGTAGGTGTCTAAAAACGTGTTAACGGGGTTACACCCCTGGGAAAACGAGGTTTATTTTAATTAGGTTCGTGCGAAAGCACGGGGAACCTCCCTCAAAGTACCGATACTGGCTTGGCCGAAAGATTGGTGAACTTGTAGGGTGTAATTTGAAGGGTTACACTAGCACCCCGGCTAACTTCTTGTAAGTCCATGTTGCCCACCCCGGTGCTTGCGGGGAGGCGGAAACGTTATGAAAAATCTGATTTTTACAACACTAGGCAACATGGACTATGTAAAGGAGGGATCTTTGCTAAACAAAACTAACTACAAAGATAAAAAGAGTTTAGCTACTCGGAAAGGGGTTATACCTAGGTCTTCAAGTCCTTCTCTTCTTGCTCCTTGGAGTGAAAGAACGGATCGTCTCGTCGCCTTCTCTTGCCGAAGAAAGATCCACCCGAGGGCCTCTACCTTTGGCTCCAACTTCAAACTAGAAGTAACTAAGGTGCTTGGTGTGCTAAACCTAGGACCTTATAAAGAGTAGAGAGTATTTTTGAGGGTTTTATCTCAAGCTCAAAGGGTTCTCAACTCATGAGAGGGGAGAGCTAGAGAGAGAGGAAGAGGAGGAGAGAGAATGAGAATGATAAAGTTATAAGAATAATGCAACCTTCTCTCATATATGTGATTTATGAAAAATAGATAATTAGCTAAAGATAATTGTCATGGTTAATCAAGAAATGACCATTATCATTTCACATTAAATGCTTTTGTAAGGATCAAAGAGCATCTTTCATATGGAATGATGATGGTCAACTTGTCAACCTAGGTCAACAAGGCAAGTATAGTCAAATGGTCAACAACCCTAACCATGCACAATAATAATTAACTAATATTAATAAATCATAATTCACACATAAACATTAGGGTTAAGAAAATGACAACGGTCATTAACCCTAATGACAATCCTCTGCCTCTGTCTCAGTCAACTGTGCATACACACCCGTATCCGTGTTCCAAGGAACACGAATACAAAGAGATAAAACCAATCCCAAATCATATACTAGGATCCGGCTTAAACCAAAGCCCGCTAGTATAAGCTGTCCGGACACCAAACGTGCACAAGTGTGCGGATGTGAACGAACCCTGTCGCAAAACGATGCGACCTCTACTCATTTTGCCTAAAGGCGAGTAACCCTCTGTGTGGGACTCTAAAGACTCGACACTACGCTGGCAGTGGGTTTAACCACAGACCGCAAGCGTCACTAGCTGTACGTAACGGTCCCCTGGTAGATGCCGATAAGAAGACTGACGAGGTAAACCCATCTGAACTCCTACTGAGCCTGTATGTGACAGTCTCCGTACAGTCCGATCTGTTCATCTAAGAACATCGCATGGCGGGCCTAGGGGCGGTAAACGTCAGTCCCCTACTAGCGGTACAAGTCGTGCCGGAGTGTAGCCCAGAACACCTGAGATAACACTGGAAACCTACCAGTCTATCTCGCTTGCCCTGGCCCGGGACTTTGTGTAATGGCTCTCCTAGACACGGCGCGATATCAACCCCTAATACCGGGAGAGACGAATCCTATCTAACCGTCACTGCCTCCAAGTGCTTCGGGACTGCACCCAAAAACTACCTGTTTGCACGACTCCTTTGTGCCGCAGTAGGGTAGTAATCAAAGTACAGTGGGAACACACTCGAGGCGAAGTGACAGTGTCAAGTCAACGGACTAAGCTGTACTCATGTCACCTAGGAACTGATAACTGATGATAGGTATAATACCAACCAACAGTTCCCGACGAGTCCTGTCTAGTGTACTCGTAACCTAACGAGCACCCGCATACTATCCCAAGTACGACGTACTAACGGCTGTGGGACAGACCGTCTCCCAAACTGGGATGAGAAGCGCATACGCTAGTCTACTCCGGAGTATCGATGCCCTGTCTCGATAGTCCTAAGACTAGGGACCTGCATAAGGATGTGCTTGTAGATTACCCAGCCCCCACGAATGTGACTGCCATCACAACGCTGGTGATCAAGCAAAGATCCTAAGGGCTCCACTAATGTGTAAAGGAGATATGCTAAAAGAAACACATGCACACATTAAAGCAGAAACAAACTAAGCAGCATACTACCATTTTGAGCAAGAATGTCAATACAAGGTGAATATCCCAAGCTTCCATCAAGTAATATACAATCCAGTATGATACAGTAATGGTCTCTAGGGCATATACACTAACAATCTCCCACTTGCACTAAGGCCATGTACTGGCGTATCGAAGACCTATCATCTCGATCAGCCGCTCGAACTGAGTCTAGGGCAAGGCCTTGGTGAATGGATCAGCAGTGTTATCTTCCATAGCAACTCTCCGAACCTCGATCTCCTGGCGACCCACGATCTCCCTGATCAGGTGATACCGCCTCAAGATGTGCCTGGACTTCTGATGGGACCTGGGTTCCTTCGCTAAAGCTATAGCCCCGTTGTTGTCGCAATACAGAGGTACTGGATCAACAATGGACGGAACCACCTGAAGTTCTATTAGGAACTTCCTTATCCAGACGACTTCTTTTGCGGCATCTGCAGCAGCGATGTATTCCGCTTCCATCGTCGAGTCAGCAACGGTTTCCTATTTGGAACTCTTCCAACACACCGCCCCTCCATAGAGGGTAAAGACATAACCCGACATGGACTTGGAATCATCCTTGTCACTCTGGAAGCTGGAGTGAGCAAAGGCCTCGATCTGGAGGTCTTTTCCGCCATACACCAAGAACATCTCCTTAGTCCTTCTCAGGTACTTGAGAATGTTCTTTACCGCTATCCAGTGTTTCTCCCCAGGGTTTGACTGATACCGGCTTACCACACTCAGTGCATAAGCTACACTGGTCTGGTACACAACATCGTATACATTATAGAGCCTACCGCAGAAGCGTAGGGTATAATAGACATGCGATCCCTTTCCAAATCAGTCTTGGGAGACATCTCTTTGGAGAGGGTGATCCCGTGACAAGCCGGTAGATTACCGCGCTTGGAATCTTCCATACTGAATCTTTTCAGTATAGTGTCGATGTACCTGGACTGTGAGAGCCCTAGTATCCTCTTGGATCTGTCACGATAGATCCAGATCCCCAGAATGTAAGAGGCATCACCCAGGTCTTTCATGGAGAACCTGTGTGACAAGAACCCTTTGACAGATTGTAGCATAGGAATATCATTTCCTATCAAGAGAATGTCATCCACGTATAATACGAGGAATACAACAGTTCTTGCTACAAATCTACTATAGATGCATGGTTCATCTGGATTTTTGATAAAGCCAAATTCTTTGACTTTTTCATCAAAACAGATGTTCTAACTCCGCGATGCCTGCTTTAGTCCATAGATGGACTTAAGCAACTTGCACACCTTTCCGCTGCTCCCACTCTGAATGAAACCCTCTGGCTGGTCCATATAGACACACTCCTCTAAATTTCTATTTAGAAAAGCGGTCTTTACGTCCATATACCAAATCTCATAATCGTGGAAGGCAGCAATGGCAAGAAGGATCCGAATGGATTTCAGCATAGCCACTGGAGAAAAGGTTTCGTCATAGTCCAAGCTAGGTCTTTGACGGAAACCCTTTGCAACAAGTCTAGCATTATAGGTCTCAACCTTTCCATCTACACCAATCTTCCTTTTGAAGATCCACTTGCATCCTACGGGTTTTACCCCATTTGGAGCAATGTCCAACGTCCATACTTTGTTGGTGTACATGGACTCCATTTCGGTCCGCATTGCATCTAGCCATTTTACCGAGTCAACTCTCTGAATGGCCTGCTGGAAGCTAGTAGGCTCATCACTATCAATGATGCAATCCTCTCTATCCCCGTCTATAAGAAAACCGTAGTATCTCTCGGGCGGATGAGACTGCCTACTACTTCTGCGGAGCGGCGTAGGAATGTCCTGATCTTTCGAATCCTCTGGTTCTACTAAGCTTTCAGTAATAGCTCGTGGTTCTGGAATTTCTTCCAGTTCTACTGCGCTCCCACTTATCGGATTTTCCAAAAACTCAGTTTCCAAGAAGTGGGCATGACGAGAAACAAAAACCTTTTGTTCCTCTTCGCAATAGAAGAAATATCCCTTGGAGTTCTTTGGATATCCCACAAACTTGCACTGTACTGAGCGTGCCTCGAGCTTGTACGCATGCTGCTTTTTGACAAAAGCTGGACATCCCCATATCTTAATATAATTAAGATAGGGTCTCTTCCCACACCACATCTGATATGGTGTAGAAGGCACAGTCTTAGTTGGAACTCGGTTCAAAAGGTATGCAGCTGATTCTAGTGCATATCCCCAGAATGATCGTGGTAACTCAGCGTTACTCATCATGGACCATACCATATCCAATAGGGTTCGGTTCCGTCTCTCCGATACACCATTATGTTGCGGAGTGTATGGAGGAGTAAGCTGAGAGAGAATTCCATTCTCTTGTAAGTAATCCAGGAACTCGGCACTCAAGTATTCACCACCTCGATCAGATCCCAGTGTCTTGATACTTTTGCCTGTTTGTTTTTCTACTTCATTCTTATATTCCTGGAATTTTCTAAAGGCTTCGGATTTATGTTTCATCAAGAAGACATATCCGTACCTTGAAAAGTCATCCGTAAAAGTAATGAAGTAAGAATAACCGCTTTGTGCATTCGTAGACATTGAACCACACACGTCGCTGTGTACGAGTCCCAAGAGCGAGCTCGCTCTCACTCCGTGTCCAGTGAACGGAGTCTTTGTCATTTTTCCTTTGAGACAGGATTGACAAGTTGCATACGATTGATATTCGAACGGATCCAAATATCCTTCTGTATGTAACTTCGTCAACCTTCACTCGTTGATGTGACCCGGTCTACAATGCCATAAGAAAGTCTGATTTGTTTCCGGAGACTTTCTTTTGTGTGTATTCTGGACATTGAAAATCTGTGGTTGGTTTAATACGTATATACCATTGCTTAATGTACCTGACCCAATCAGAACTTGATTAAGGTGAATGTTTACAACATTACTTACAAACGCAAATTCATAACCTTCTTTAGAAATCAAAGATACAGAAATGATATTATAAGTTGCATTGGGTACAAAAAAGCAATTACGTAAAACCAAAACATGTCCATCTGACATTCCCAGGTGATAGTCCCCCACGGCCTCAGCATCCATGCTAGCTCCGTTTGCAACTTTGAGGGTCATGTCACCTGCTTTCAAAAACCTACGCTTTCTCAACGCCTGCAAAGAATTACAGATATGAGATCATGATCCGGTATCCAATACCCAGGACGTAGAGTTTATTGATAAACAGTTTTCAATAACATACACACCTAAAGCTGAAGCCGCAACTTGCTTCAGATCCTGTGTTCTGGCCTTCCAAGCCCTGCAATCTTTCTTCCAGTGTCCACTCTTGTGACAGTAAAAGCATTCTTCCTTATCCACAAGCTTCCCCGCTACCTTTGTTGCTTTTGCCTTTCCCTTCGTATCCACTTTACTAACACCGCCCCTTGGTTTGGCGGGGGTTTTCTTCTTCTTTCCCTCGGCTTTCGCCCTGGACCTAGAAGAGGAACATCCTCCTACAAACAAAGTGGATGTTTCCCTACCTTTCTGTAGGGTGCCCTCTGCACTCCTTAGCATGTTGAGGAGCTCTGAAAGTTCAACTTCCTTTTCTTGCAAGTTGAAATTCAGGATGAACTGGGCGTAAGTGGAAGGAAGGGACTGGAGAATCAAGTCCGTATAGAGCTCATTCTCCAACGTGGTCCCAAGTTCCGCGAGCTCCTCTATGTAGCCAATCATCTTAAGCACGTGTTCCACTACCGATGATACGACGGCCAATCTTGCCGAAAATAACTTCTTCGACACTTCGTATCTGGCGATACGAGATTGCTCTCCATACAGTTCTTTTGTATGGAGAAATATGGATTCGAGATCCATATTCTCGTGCCTCCTCTGATGTTCGTTGTCCATAGAGGCAAGGACGAGGCACTTGGCCTTCGCGCAGTCGATTTCCCAGGTCTTACGGATTTCCCTATCCGCGACGCTGGTTTTGGGACCTGGGACAGGGGGAGCTTTGGTGGTAAGAAGATACCCCAACTTGTCATAAGTGATTGCCATTTTGACATTCCTGAGCCAATCTTTGTAGTTTGGCCCTGTCAGTATGTTTTTATCTAGAAGTAACTTAAGTCCAGTCATGATAAATGGTCGCTGCAATTAGGAGAGAGAGAAGAAACACTTTAGCATGATGCTCTTGCAAGTTTAGAGTGGTTTTTAATTTGTCTAAACAGGATGGCTCCCACTGTCTCTCGAATCCCTCCTCAAACCATAAAGAAAGAACTAGTCGGGATCAATCTCACCGTACAATTCTTGCTTAACCGTTCAGCCAGGCCAGTATCGGTACTTCGAGGGAGGTTTTCCAACGCTTTCGCGAACTTCCTTAATTAAGTAACCTCTTTTCCCTGTGGGCGTAGCCCCGCTAACACCTTTCTAGACACCTACATGGTTTATAGCATTGATCGTTAAGTGAGAAAGTTCCGGAGGAGTAGCATATACTCACAGTAGGATCGGGATCCAAATATCATCGCGTGACAAAACTAAAGGAATCCTACCAGAATCATCACACTCCAAATGGTATGCAGCGCTAGCAAGTTTCAGTTCTTTTGAAACTCCCGATGTGGATTTTTGCCCCATGCTCTTATGACCTTGACTTTGGCCAACAAATCATAAGTCACATGTCAAGTTCTACCCGTCATTCTCCAGGTTAATTTGAGCCCACCCGTACATACCCTTGACTTTGGCCAACAAGGTAGAACGACTGCCCCAAACCAACACATCTATCTATGCTGCACATAAATACCCAATAGCTACCAATCACTATGCCTTGACTTTGGCCAACAAACATAGCTTGAATACTTATTGACCATTCATGTGAAACGACGGAGGGCTACGAATGGTTTTGGCGAAACCGTGAATGTAGTGAACTTGATATAATCGATGAAACGAGATAGCTTTCAAAAGGAGTGGTTCAAGCTCCGCATTTAAAAGTTTGTTTTGAAAAGAACCGAGTGGTTTTTAAAGTGTTCCAACGACTTTTACTTGGTTTATTTTTTCTTGCATTAATTCCAATGCGTCCCATCATTTAATCCTACCATTGCAGAAAACAACGAAAATATGACGTACGCTTATGCCATCCGCATTAGCCACGGGGTGCCGTCATCACCCGTTAGGTTACTTAACTAACGACAGAGCGGGGGCTGGACTAGCGCGGATGCAAAACATAAGCAATGCCTAAATAGATATCATATAGATATATATAAACATTCGTCACATGCAGTGATAGCCATTCCAGATCACAGATGAATACATTGGATATACTAGGAATCCGCAATTCGTACGAGCCTGTAATGAAGAACGGATTACACGGTCGCGATGAATAGCCAAACCCCACCCTAGACCCCTACGGGTGTGGCAAACTACCCGCCAAGTATCCGAAGTGAAGCAACCTCCCTCAACAACGTGAGTAGGCCACTCGGCACTTCGAGGTACCCGGTAGTTTGTGCACCCCACCTTGGGTCTATCCTAGGAGCAAAAACAGTAAAAAGAAATTATACAATGACGGCTACAACCCCGACCCGGTTGTGCGGCCATACAAATAATATTACATCAAATTACATATTACAAGAATTGAAAGAATAAGAAAACTCTCATCTCACAACCCCCCGGCTATTCATCCGCGACAATCCAACGAATTCATATACACAAACCATCAACATTACAGATCACAGATATGTATAACCCCCACTAATCAACGTATAGCGATTAGCGGACGTTCAATACATATATCACATCACAGATATAACCCATTAGCCAAAGTGTAAAGAAGTTCGATCAAAAATACGGATTTGTGACCACCCCAAAAACTAACTTGTTCTCTGTAAAATCTGGGTGGAAACAAACTATATTAAAAATCCTAAAACCTCAACAGAAGAACACTGCACCAAACTCGGTCCATGGCCGAGTCAACTCGGCCGCAGATCCACGGCAAGAAGCATGTTATTGCCGCGGAACCGCGGCGCTTTGACCGGTTCAGTGGATCGTTTTGGGTGAGTTTCTTTACAAAACCCTGAGTCGATTTTTGAAGTATGATTTATTATTTTTAGAGCAGGTTTAAAAATCGGCAGAAACTTAGGGTTTCGAAAAAAAAATTTGCGATTTTTTCCGATCAAAGTTCTAAATACTTTGCTAACTAGTTAGTTTGTGTTTAGCTAGGCTCTGATTCCACTGTAAGTCCACGTTGCCCACCCCGGTGCTTACGGGGAGGCGGAAACGTTATGAAAAATCTGATTTTTACAACACTAGGCAACATGGACTATGTAAAAGAGTTTGCTAAACAAAACTAACTACAAAGCTAAAAAGAGTTTAGCTACTCGGAAAGGGGGTTATACCTAGGTCTTCAAGTCCTTCTCTTCTTTCTCCTTGGAGTGAAAGAACGGATCGTCTCGTCGCCTTCTCTTGCCGAAGAAAGATCCACCCGAGGGCCTCTACCTTTGGCTCCAACTTCAAACTAGAAGTAACTAAGGTGCTTGGTGTGCTAAACCTAGGACCTTAGAAAGAGTAGAGAGTATTTTTGAGTGTTTTATCTCAAGCTCAAAGGGTTCTCAACTCATGAGAGGGGAGAGCTAGAGAGAGAGGAAGAGGAGGAGAAAGAATGAGAATGATAAAGTGATAAGAATAATGCAACCTTCTCTCATATATGTGATTTATGAAAAATAGATAATTAGCTAAACATAATTGTCATGGTTAATCAAGAAATGACCATTATCATTTCACATTAAATGCTTTTGTAAGGATCAAAGAGCATCTTTCATATGGAATGATGATGGTCAACTTGTCAACCTAGGTCAACAAGTCAAGTATAGTCAAATGGTCAACAACCCTAACCATGCACAATTATAATTAACTAATATTAATAAATCATAATTCACACATAAATAATAGGGTTAAGAAAATGACAACGGTCATTAACCCTAATGACAATCCTCTGCCTCTGTCTCAGTCAACTGTGCATACACACCCGTATCCGTGTTCCGAGGAACACGAATACAAAGAGATAAAACCAATCCCAAATCATATACTAGGATCCGGCTTAAACCAAAGCCCGCTAGTATAAGCTGTCCGGACACCATACGTGCACAAGTGCGCAGATGTGAACGAACCCTGTCGCAAAACCATGCGACCTCTACTCATTTTGCCTAAAGGCGAATAACCCTCTGTGTGGGACTCTAAAGACTCGACACTACGCTGGCAGTGGGTTTAACCACAGACCGCAAGCGGCACTAGCTGTACGTAACGGTCCCCTGGTAGATGCCGATAAGAAGACTGACGAGGTAAACCCATCTGAACTCCTACTGAGCCTGTATGTGACGGTCTCCGTACAGTCCGATCTGTTCGTCTAAGAACATCGCATGGCGGGCCTAGGGGGCGGTAAACGTCAGACCCCTACTAGCGGTACAAGTCGTGCTGGAGTGTAGCCCATAACACCTGAGATAACACTGGAAACCTACCAGTCTATCTCGCTTGCCCTGGCCAGGGACTTTGTGTAATGGCTCTCCTAGACACAGCGCGATATCAACCCCCAATACCGGGAGAGACGAATCCTGTCTAACCGTCACTGCCTCCAAGTGCTTCGGGACTGCACCCAAAAACTACCTGTTTGCACGACTCCTTTGAGCCATGGTAGGGTAGTAATCAAAGTACAGTGGGAACACACTTGAGGCTGTTGGGGTAAAAATTTACACCCCGGTTGACCGAGTCAAAGTCCAGGTCAACCCCCAAGGTAGGTGGGCCCAAGCCCAGGTCAAGCGGGCCCATGCCCAAGTCGAGCCCGCGGCCAGCCTCCCCATGCCAACAACAAAATCATGTAATAAATATTTTTTATGTAATTTTGTATACATGAATGTATGCAAAATGGGCACAAAGCCAATATTTTGTAAGCCCATGGCTTATGTGCAAAAATGAAATGGCACATGAGCCATGGGATGGGAAAAATGCCATTTTTTGCAAAGCCCAAGGGGCTATATGTAAATATGTAAGCCTATATAAGGCAACATGATGATGAATAAAGTAATACTTTTCATTCCTCCAAAATCTAGGGTTCTTTGTGCCTCCTGCTCCTTCTCCAAGGTTCTAAACCTTCTCATTTCTTTTGAATTAAATCAAGAGTTTTACTCTTTCTTTCCAAAACTAAGTAGTTTTCCACTACAAAACCCACAAAGGGGAACTCAGATCTCCCATCAGATCTCAAAAAGGAGTGATTTTTAAAATCTCCTACTTCTTGATCTTCAAGATCCGGCCAAACAACAGGAGGAAGAAGAAGAACCCCCTTCATCAGCTTCAAAACATCCTAGGAGTTTTAACTCCATATATATATATATATATAACAACAAATATTTCCTTTCTGAAGCATAGCTTCTGTTTCTAGGACTAAAAGCCCCTTTTTCCTCGCCGGCGCCCAAGCGCTCGAGCGCAAAGCGCCCACGTGCCGACACGTGGCATGCTTACGCTCAAGCGCACTGCGCTCGAGCGCAAAGCGCCCACGTGCCGACACGTGGCGCGTTTGCGCTCCACCTCTCTGTGCCCGAGTGCAAAGCGCCCACGTGCCGACACGTGGCACACTTGCGCTCAAGCGCACTGCGCCCGAGCACAAAGCGCACACATGCCGACACGTGGCGCGCTTGCGCTCGTGCGCCCAGCGCTCTTGTGCTCGAGCGCCCATGTGCTGACACGTGGTGCGCTTGCGCCTAAGCGCACAACACCTAAGCGCACAGTGCTTGAGGCGCTGGCCCCCACGCATCCTTTGGATGTCTTTTCCCCCTCTTTTATATATATATATACATATGCATACATATGTACACATACACGTACTCCACGACATTGTCCCTGTTAGAAAAAAATTTCTAACGGGGCGCTGCCCCGCATCCCGCAAGGGAGCTACTAGCCCCCTTGACCCCCAGCCCGCTATTCAGGTAGCGGGACCCCCGTAAAAAACTCTGCGTGGCTCCCGATATATCCAAACCCCCCTTTCAAAACACAACACACGTACACTGCATATAGAGTTCGCATGACCAGTTTAACCCGTCAATCGGAGATTCCTCGCTCCAAAGGCGAGGGGTAATTAACGGCAGTTTAGTCCGTGGCTGCCGGAGATTCGGATCCCCGCAATCAATAAACCCCGGCCTACCCCAGGCGGGGGGAATCTGTAGTACGCCTGACAAGCGCGCGCGTATTCCCATCTCAATGGGGTGACGAAAAACACCCTACAGAATCTGGCATGCCCGGTGGGACCAATCTCTCCTCCCATATTTCGGGTTAAGCGTTCATGTGAACTCAATCAATATACATAACTGTATTTATACTAAAAATAATGCCTTTTCATGCAGATTTTCAAGCAATCACCTTCCGACGATGTCTTCGATGATGAACTCAGCTCCCGTCTCCTACACGATGAGGATAGACTCTAGGACGGTCCTTCCGGCCAGTCTCGGGCGACAATGGGAGGAGCCGCTGCTACCATTCGGCTCTATTATGTTCATGCCAGTTGGCGCCATCCCAGCTCCTCAAGCCCCGGTGGCAGACAAACCGATCTCGAAAGGCAGGAGACCAAATGTGGTGATCTCAAGGGCGCCCCAACCCAAACGCAAGTCGGTGTCTGAATGACTTTCCTTGGCCCCAGCTGCGGGCAAGGCCATCAACACCAACAAAGCTACAACGCGTCCCGAGCAAGCTCCAGCGGTGCTCTTGACCACTGCTCAGTCAGGTGTCTTCTTTAAGCTCCCCGCCAATGAGAAAGAGACGACTGGATATGAGGTCCACATTGTCTACATGGTGGGCACGCGCGGCAAGAGCAAGGATGGGGCCACCACATCCCAAATCCAATCTGGCGTGAATATGGCTGCCACATCCCAAGGCCAGCCTCTTCTGGAAGGTAATGAAGACCTTCCCAGTGAGGCTGATAAGCAGAAAGACCCTTCGGTCCATGAGGAGTCGGGCTCGGAAAGTGAAGAGGAGCCAATCTTCCGTCCCAAGAATGCAGAGCAGCAACTTCTCCAAGAGCTCCGAAAATAGCTCAGAAGCAAAGACAAGGAGATGGCCAAACTTTACTCCAAAATTGACGACTTGACGAACGTCGTCTTGCAGCTCACGGACCGACTTTCCTCTCATCCGCCCAATCAAGCGCAGGGCTCTACTCGTGAACCGGGAAACGGTGTCCTAACGCAGCCGATGCCTATTCCCTCAAATCCAAAAGTGGGCGAACCGCATGAAAATCAGTCGCATCCTATCTCGGGAAATGTCTTGGCTACCGATGACAGTAGCCCGCTAACTCAAGATCAAATCATGGATTTGGTTGCCAGCAAAGTCAAAACACTGGTATCCGAAGCTGAAGCGCGAAAAGATGTTAGCAGTAGCGGGAGACCATATCCTGCTCAATATGATCTGGTAGAATTTCCTAGCGGCTATGTCATCCCTAAATTCGGAAGATTTGATGGGACAGGAAATACGAATCAGCACATCGCCCACTTCAAAGCCTCATGCGGGAATACTGGGGGCAATGATGCGCTTCTCCTCCGCCAGTTCGTTAATAGCTTGACCGATGTTGCTTTCGACTGGTACGCGAGCATACCGGATGGCTCCGTTACTACTTTCGTCCAAATGGAATCTTTGTTTCGACAAAGATTCATGAGCGTCAGCGATAAGATCACCATTGCCGAGCTCGTAAGGACCAAGCCGAAGAACGAAGAAAGCAGCACGGATTTTATAACCCGATGGCGCAATCTCTCCGTCAAATGCGAACCGCCGATAGAGCAAGACCAATCTGTCAATCTCCTCGTCAGAAATCTCAACAATTGGATGGCCCCGTTTCTATGCACCGCGGGTCTCAAAACATTCCAAGAGCTGACCAGGAAAGTTCAGATGCTGGAGCGCTCAAAACAGGAGTCCTCCTTGGACTCCCAAAATAACAATAGGTCCTGGAGAAACCGAAAGGAAAAGAATCGCAAAGGCGGAAATTCCGACGATACTGAATCTTTCAATGCCTCGGCTAACCGAAATAAGTAAGGGTCGAGCGGGCCTAATGCCAACCAGCTTCGGTAGCCAATGTTCGGAGAGGGAGGAGAATCTCCACTGAAAGAGAAGCTGGACAAGGTCTATTCCTTCAGAAGGGACAAAATCCGTAAAATATTCAAAGACGCCCTCAAGAACGGTCTACAGCTGCCAGAGTCAAAAAGACCGCGGGATGCGAATAGGACCGACGACCCCAAATACTGCCTCTATCACAGAGTGATAGGTCATGCCATTGAGGACTTCTTCGTCTTCAAAGATTGGGTCGAAAAGCAATACAAGGCAGGAGAGATAGAACTGTCCAAAGGCGTGTTAGTAAACAGTCAAGATGCGACCGCCAATTTCATACAAACGGAGACCGAAGTTCTTCGTGAAACTGATTCTCTCAGACATCTGCCTTTCTCTGAAAACAGTTGACCACCATGTCACTAAACTGGGAATAGTCGACCTCTAAGTTGTTAAATTGGGAATGTAAAAAAAATGTGTGTATATAAAAAAAATGTGTAAATAAAAGAAAAATAAAGAAAAGCCGAAATGATGAGGCAACTCGCAATAAAAACCAGCGAGTAAAAATGAAAATGAAAATAAAGCCGAAATGATGAGGCAACCGAGAATAAAAGCCGAAATGATTGGGCAATCGCGATTTTCGCGATAAGAAAAGCTGAAATGATAGAGCAATCGCGGTAAAACAAAAAAAAAAAACAACAAAAAAAACAGTGGCGAATGATGAGTCGCTCCTGGTACCATATTCCAGTGCAGCGATGCAGACGCTAACCAAAATCCAATTTTTCAAAATTCTCCCAGCCCTACGGCCAGTCCCCAAATTGACTGCCGTATACAATCCACGGGCTCAAATAATTCTCAGCATACCCATGCCCCACCGCAATCACCAGTTACGCGGCTGGTCTCCGCCTGTGGAATTATGCTCCATTGAGAAGACCCATTCATGTGTCCTCACGATACATGAGGAGAACAAACCTTTGTGGGATCCTTACAACTCACGAAGGAAAAACACACTTAGGAGTCCTCACGACTCCTAAGGAGAAAATACACCTATGGGATCCTTACGACCCGTAGGGAGAAAATGCTTTTATGGGACCCTCACGGCCCATAAAATTGAAAAGCCTTAGGCGATAGGGATCTAAACCTGTCTCTTAAGCCATCGCTCCCTAATCCCCAAGTGGCGAATGATGAGTCGCTCCTGGTACCATATTCCAGTGTAGCGATGCAGACGCCAACCAAATTCCAAATCCCATACCCCAATGGCGAATGTTGAGTCGCTCCTGGTACCATATTCCAGTGCAGCGGTGCAGACGCCAACAAAGTCCCGAAATTTTTATGGCCCTACGGTCTGGATCATACATCCTGCAAAACCGTATACAATCCACGGGCGTAAAACAATCCCAATCTCTCCAAACATAATAAAATAAAAAAAAGGTATGTCTAAAAGCAAAATAGGCATGGATGAAAACCCGAAAGGGCTCCGTGAGTTAAAGCAGCAGGACTGCCGGCGAGTTTGTGAAAACCCGAAAGGGCGCAAACTCGTGAAAAAGAGATGAAATGCACTCACAAAGTCCTCTCGACTTTGTGAGGAGAAAATTCCTGCGTGAGATCCTTACGACTCACAAAGGAGCAACACACTTAGGAGTCCCCACGACTCCTAAGGAGAAAATACACCTACGGGATCCTTACGACCCGTAGGGAGAAAATGCTTTGTGAGACCCTTACGGCTCATAAAAAATGAAAAGTCTTAGGTGATAGGGACCTAAAACCTGTCTCCTAAGCCATCGTTTCCTAATAAACAAACGCAAATGATGATTCGCTTCTGGTAACATATTCCAGTGTAGCGATGCTGATGCCAAACAAAAAAAACGAGTTCCCAAGTCCTCCCGGGGCAAATGATGAGTTGCTCCTGGCATTATTCCAGTGTAGCAATACAGATGCCAAACCAATACCGAAATACCTAAATCCTCTCATGACAAATGATGATTTGCTTCTAGTACCATATTCCAGTATAGCGATGCTGATGTCAACCCAAATCAAATCAAACCAACAACCTCTGCGGCGGAATCATGCTACGTCTCAGAATTTACCCCGTGTCGAAATCATGCTTCGCCTCGGGATATCTACCTTCCTTGCCGGAATTATGCTCTACCTCGGAATCAAATCAACCAGCAAGCTCTGCGTCGGAATCATGCTTCGTCTCAGACTGTGCACCCCGTGTCAAAATCATGCTTCGCCTCGGTGTATCTGCCTTCCCTGTCGAAATTATGCTTCGTCTTGGAATCAAGTCGGCCAAAAAGCTCTGCGCCGGAATCATGCTCCGTCTCAGAATGTACCCCATATCGGAATCATACTTCGCCTCGGAGTACCTGCCTTCCCTGTCGAAATTATACTTCGCCTAGGAATCAACCTCTGCATCAAAATTATGCTTCGGTCAGAATGTCTGCCGCTCTTCGGAATGATGCTCCGATCCTCTGGAATCATGCTCCGCTCTTCGGAATGATGCTCCGAATCCTGGAATCATGCTCCGCTATTCGGAATGATGCTCGGATCCCCTGGAATGATGCTCCGCTCATCGGAATGATGCTCCGATCCCTGGAATCATGCTCCGCTCTTCGGAATGATGCTCCGATCCCCTGGAATGATGCTCCGCACATCGAAATGATGCTCCGATCCCTGGAATCATGCTATGCTCTTCGGAATGAAGCTCCGAACCCATGGAATCATGCTATGCTCTTCGGAATGATGCTCCGAATCCTAGAATCATGCTCCGCTCTTTGGAATGATGCTCCGAACCCTGGAATCATGCTCCGCTCTTTGGAATGATGCACCGATCCCCTGGAATCATACTATGCTCTTCGGAATGATGCTCTAAATCCTGGAATCATGCACCGCTCTTCGGAATGATGCTCTAAACCCTGGAATTATGCTCCGCTCTTCGGAAAGATGCTCCGATCTCTGGAATCGTGCTCCGCCCTTTGGAATGATGCTCCGAATCCTGGAATCATGCTCCGATCATCAGAATGATGCTCCGATCTCTGGAATTATGCTCCGCCCATCGGAACGATGCTCCGATCTCTGGAATTATGCTCCGCTCTTCGAAAAGATGCTCCGAACTCTGGAATCATGCTCCGCTCTTCGGAATGATGCTCCGAACCCTGGAATTATGCTCTGCTCTTCAGAAAGATGCTCCGCCCTTCGGAACGATGCTCCGCCCATCGGAACGATGCTCTGAACCCTAGAATTATGCTCCGCTCTTCGGAATGATTCTCCGAACTCTGGAATTATGCTCCGCCCTTCGGAATGATGCTCCGAATCCTGGAATTACGCTCCGCCCTTCGGAACGATGCTCCGAACCTTGGAATTATGCTCCGCCCTTCGGAACGATGCTCCGATCTCTGGAATTATGCTCCGCCCTTCGGAATGATGCTCTGAATCCTGGAATCATGCTCCGATCATCGGAATGATGCTCCGATCTCTGGAATTATGCTCCGCCCATCGGAACGATGCTCCGATCTCTGGAATTATGCTCCGCTCTTCGGAAAGATGCTCCGAACTCTGGAATCATGCTCCGCCCTTCGGAACGATGCTCCGATCTATGGAATTATGCTCCGCCCTTCGGAACGATGCTCCGAACCCTGGAATTATGCTCCCCCCTTCGGGGATACTCCTACCTTGGAATTATGCTCCGTGAATCAGAATGATGCTCCGATCCCCGGGAATTATGCTCCCCGGGATGATGCTTCGCCTCCGGAATGATGTTCCACCTCGAAGTTCAACTTCAAGATCCATCAATTTCATGCACACAACTCAAATGTGCGGTGTGCATTTATTGATGGGGGTACTTTGTTGGGGTAAAAATTTACACCCCGGTGGACTGAGTCAAAGTCAAGGTCAACCCCCAAGCTAGGTGGGCCCAAGCCCAGGTCAAGCGGGCCCATGCCCAAGTCGAGCCCGCGGCCAGCCTCCCCATGACAAAAACAAAATCATGTAATAAATATTTTTTATGTAATTTTTTATACATGAATGTATGCAAAATGGGCACAAAGCCAATATTTTGTAAGCCTATGGCCTATGTGCAAAAATGAAATGGCATATGAGCCATGGGTTGGGAAAAATGCCATTTTTTACAAAGCCCAATGGGCTATATGTAAATATGTAAGCCTATATAAGGCAACATGATGATGAATAAAGTAATACTTTTCATTCCCCTAAAATCTAGGGTTCTTTGTGCCTCCTGCTCCTTCTCCAAGGTTCTAAACCTTCTCATTTCTTTTGAATTAAATCAAGAGTTTTACTCTTTCTTTCCAAAACTAAGTAGTTTTCCACCATAAAACCCACAAAGGGGAACTCGGATCTCCCATCAGATCTCAAAAAGGAGTAATTTTTAAAATCTCCCACTTCTTGATCTTCAAGATCCGGCCAAACAACAGGAGGAAGAAGAAGAACCCCTTTCATCAGCTTCAAAACATCCTAGGAGTTTTAACTCCATATATATATATATATATATAACAACAAATATTTCCTTTCTGAAGCATAGCTTCTGTTTCTGGGACTAAAAGCCCCTTTTTCCATGCCGGCGCCCAAGCGCTCGAGCGCAAAGCGCCCACGTGCCGACACGTGGTACGCTTGCGCTCAAGCGCACTGCGCTCGAGCGCAAAGCGCCCACATGCCGACACGTGGCGCGTTTGCGCTCCAGCGCTCTGTGCCTGAGTGCAAAGCGCCCACGTGCCGACATGTGGCGCGCTTGCGCTCCCGCACACTGCGCCCGAGCGCAAAGCGCCCACGTGCCGACACGTGGCGTGCTTGCGCTCCAGCGCTCTGCGCCCGAGTGCAAAGCGCCCACGTGCCGACACATGGTGTGCTTGCGCTCGAGCGCCCATGTGCTGACACGTGGCGCGCTTGCGCCTAAGCGCACAGCACCTAAGCGCACAGCGCTCGAGGCGCGGGACCCCCGTAAAAAACTCTGCATGGCTCCCGATATATCCAAACCCCCCTTTCAAAACACAACACACGTACACTGCACATTGAGTTCGCATGACCAGTTTAACCCGTCAATCGGAGGTTCCTTCGCTCTAAAGGCGAGGGGTAATTAACGGCAGTTTAGTCTGCGGCTGCCGGAGATTCGGATCCCTACAATCAATAAACCCCGGCCTACCCCAAGCGGGGGGAATCTGTAGTACGCCTGACAAGCGCGCGCGTATTCCCATCTCAATGGGGTGACGAAAAACACCCTACAGAGGCGAAGTGACAGTGTCAAGTTAACGGACTAAGCTGTACTCATGTCACCTGGGAACTGATAACTGACGATAGGTATAATACCAACCAACAGTTCCCGACGAGTCCTGTCCAGTATACTCGTAACCTAACGAGCACCCGCATACTATCCCAAGTACGTCGTACTAACGGCTGTGGGACAGACCGTCTCCCAAACTGGGATGAGAAGCGCATACGCTAGTCTACTTCAGAGTATCGATGCCCTGTCTCGATAGTACTGCGACTAGGGACATGCATAAGGATGTGCTTGTAGATTACCCAGCCCCCACGAGTGTGACTGCCATCACAACGCTGGTAATCAAGCAAAGATCCTAAGGGCTCCACTAATGTGTAAAGGCGATATGCTAAAAGAAACACATGCACACATTAAAGCAGAAACAAACCAAGTAGCATACTACCATTTCGAGCAAGAATGTCAATACAAGGTGAATATCCCAAGCTTCCATCAAGTAATATACAATCTAGTATGATACAGTAATGGCCTCTAGGGCATATACACTAACACTTCCGTAGACAAATGCGGAACAAAAATTTTATAGCGATACAAAACTTGGCGCTACGATAACACTAAACCGGATCTTTACCATAAACCTAGTTAGCATACAATAGAGTTCTATATACTATAATAGAAGTTATACTTAAGGAAACCAAGTCCTTCGGGACTTCGATCCTCTCCTTAAGCTCCTCGATGGTAGTATGGATCGTTCTTGAACTCCGGCCTCCTTGAGTCGAAGTGTAGGGTTACTAGGCACTCTAAGAAGGTTCTGCAAGGCATCAACCATGCCCGATTAAAATTTTAGCCATGCCGAACAACCCTAAACAAGATCTTTGCTAGACTATAAGGCGAAAACTAGCAAGTAAAACACATTAACATCTAAGTGAATGCGAAATACAACCTTTGTAGATCGGTCCTTCACTTCTTAAGCTCCTTGTAGTAGTCCCTTCGCTGCGATCATCGTGCTCCCGGACTCTCAGACGGCTCCATGAGAAGATGGCAACGGTTTTTCTTGAAGTCTTCGAGGCCGAAGATGATCTACGTCGAGAGAATACGAACTCAAGCTTCTACTTCACTAACTAGAGAATTAGTGAAACAAACACCCTAAACTAAAGTGCTAGTCTAGTAGAGGATGATGAAATAGGAAATGGGTACACTTTAGAATTTCTTTTCTCACAATGTTTCTCTCTCTTTATCAAACCCTAGAAAGAATTTGAAGGAGGAAGAAGATGAGCTCAAAATGAGAATGAAAACTAACTCAAGAGAGAGAGAGAGAGCTAACCATGGGTGAGTGGGTATCATATATTAACTCATGTAGAGACATAACCATGGCTATATTATAATGGTTAGGTTAATTAATATCTCAAGTAATCCAAAGTTAGTAGACTAAGTCAATGCAACCCTAAGCTTCATGAAGCTTCATGCATGTGAGCTCATCATCCACTAATTTTAGAATTACCTTAAATATTAAAAACCTAACACTATAATTAGTATGGTATAAGTCTTATACACCCATGATAGTTGTATCAACAACCATGATACAAAATGAACACAAATAAATATATATCACATATATATTAAGTTGTGCACAAGTGAGAAAAACAAATGCTTAAGTGAACCAATGTTAGTTAATGTAAATTAGTATATCACATATACAATTATACACTAAATTATTAAATCAACACTTGACTTAATAATCCGGTTATATCACATATAACCGACTAACACAAAATGTACCAACTTTTCGAATCAACACTTGATTCGATAACCCGGCTATATCACATATAACCGGATGATACAATAGTCGCGAAAATAGAATACGGTATCACATACACGCATTATTCTCGGTCCCGCACATATCACATATGCGCTCCTATTTCTTTTTGCCTGAGCCAGTAAAACCTCTATGTAGGACTCTAAAGATTCGTCAATACACTGGCAGTAGGTGATGATCATATCAAGCACCCACAAGCCGTCAGCGGTACTAGCTGGACGTAACGGCTACCCTGGTATTGAGCGATCATAATATCAGCAAGCAAGCCCGCTCCAACTCCTGCAAAAAGCCTGACAGTGACACTACCGTACAGTCCGGTCTCCTCGTTTGATATGTCGCATATCATGTCTAGGGGTGGTAAACGTCAGACCCCAATAACCGATAAGTCATGCCGATATGAGGCTCATAACGGGTCGAGAAACTACTGGTAACACTTACCAGTAAATCTCTAAACCAGCCCTGGCCAGGGACTTCCCTGTTATGGCCAATCGAGCATAGCGCAACATCAACCCCTAATACCGGGAGAGACGAAACCCCTCCTATCGCTCATTGCCTCCATGTGACTCAGGACTGTACCCAAAAACCACCGTTTTGCACGCCCTCTTGGACGTGGTAAGGTAGAATCAAAGAACAGTGGGAATCACACAAGACTCTATGACGATCTCGGGTCTACAGACTAACATGTACCAGTGTCACAAGAGAACTGCCATCTGACGTAAGGTATAATACCATCTGGGAGTTCTCGGTGAGTCCGTCCAGTGTACCCAGTCTCCACTGAGCACCCGTATATCATCTCTGATGTCAAACACCAATGGATATGGGATCATCCATCGCCTATCTACATGGGTCGAGAAGGTATACGCTAGTCTACTTTGGTATATCGATGCCCCGTCTCGATACACCCATGACTAGGGACCTTGAAGGATGTACTTATGGACTATCATGTCCCCACTAGTATGATCCGCATCATAGTCCAAGTAGTCAAGTACACATCCTAAGGGCTTTACCAACATGTAACAGAGAGACAATCAGTATACACGTTAAGATAAAGAGCAACCAGATAGCATACTATCATGTCGAGCAGGAAAGTCCTCCCTATATATGTCCAAGAATCCACTACATTATACATCTCATGTATAGTAATGGCCTCTAGGGCATACATATAACTAACACGAAGATGATCCACCCGAGAGTCTATAGTCCAAGCTCCACCTCAAGAACCGAGGTAACTAGGGCAACAAGAATGCTAAGCTTGATGTCCTAGGTGATGTAGAGTATTGTGATGGAGTTGTTTGTCTATTTGATCCCTAATTTTCTCAACACATGAGAGCTTGAGGGATTTGTTGTGAGGAAGTAGAAGGAGAGCATATGAGAGCTCCAAAATGAAGAGAGAGAATGCAAATGAGATAATGAGCCATGGAAAAATAATTACCAATATTTTATCATGAAAATTGTGATGGTTACAATTGATTTGACCATTATCATGTCAAGTTAAATCCAAGCCAAAAGAAGAGTCTAGTGCTCACAAAATATCTAAGTCAACAATAGTCAACTAGGTCAAATGGTCAAGCATGGTCAAATGGTCAAACCAATTAGCCATAACACAATTATCATTAAAAAAGATTAGTAAACATTTTCCTCACCTCATAATGGTTTTGACCAAGTCAATGGTTAAAACCCTAATGAGGCACCTCCTTCTTCGCTCCTCACATCCGTGCATACACACCCGCATCCGCATTCCGTAGAACACGAATACTAGAAGACAAAACTAATCCATCAATACAATACTAGGATCTGGCTTAAACCAAAGCCCACTAGTATTGTCCGCCCGAACACTATACGCGCACAAGTGCACGTAAGTGATCGTAGCCCTGTCGTAAAACCATACGGCATCTACACCTTTTGCTCAGTGCAGGGAAACTCTCTGTATGGGACTCTAAAGAATCGACGGTACACTGGCAGTGGGTTTAACCACAAGCACGTCAGCGGCACTAGCTGTGCGTAACGGCTACCCAGGTATCTGTCGATAAGAAGGCCGATGAGTAAAACCCATCCGAACTCCTACTGAGCCTATCTGTGACAATCTCTGTACAGTCCGGTCTGTTCGTCTAAGAGTATCGCATATCTGGCCTAGGGGTGGTAAACGTCAGACCCCTAATAGCGGTATAAGTCGTGTCGAAGTGTACCCCAGAACATCCTGAGAAACTACTGGAACACCTACCAGTAAATCTCACTTGCCCTGACCAGGGACTTTGTGTAATGGCTCTCCTAGACACATCACGATATCAACCCCCAATACCGGGAAAGACGAATCCTGTCTAATTGCCACTGCCTCCAAGTGCTTGGGGACTGTACCCAACTACCACTTATTTGCACGACTCAATAGAGCCGTGGTAGGGTAGCAATCAAAGAACAGTGGGAACACACTTGAGGCGAAGTAGCAGTGTCAAGTCAACGGACTAAGCTGTACTTATGTCACCTGGGAACTGCTAACTGACGATAGGTATAATACCAACCAACGGTTCCCGACGAGTCATGTCCAGTGTACTCATAACCTAACGAGCACCTGCATACTATCTCTAGTACGACGTACTGATGGCAGTGGGACAGACCATCTCCCCTGCTGGGATGAGAAGCGTATGCACCAGTCTACTCCGGAGTATCGATGTCATGTCTCGATAATCTTACGACTAGGGACCTGTATAAGGATGTGCTTATAGACAACCCAGCCCCCACTAGTGTGATCGCCATCACAACACCGGTAGTCAAGCAAAGATCCTAAGGGCTCCATCAATATGTATTAGCGATATATTAAAAGAAACATATACACATATTAAGATAGATACAAACCAAGTAGCATACTACAATATCGAGCAAGATTGTCGTCAATCCATGTATATATCCCAAGCTTCCAAAATATAATATGCAAACTAGTACTATACAATAATGGCCTCTAGGGCATACATATCCAACAATCTCCCACTTGCACTAAAGGCCAGTAATTGGTGTACCGCATACCCAACATCTGCACTAAGGCCAGCTGCTGGCGTACCGCATACCCAATAGCTCAAAAAGTCGCTCGAACTATGTTTGAGAGAGGGCCTTTGTGAATGGATCCACCGTGTTGTCTTTAGTGTCCACTCTCCGTACCTCGATCTCATGGCGATCAATGATCTCCCTGATCAGGTGATACCACCTTAAGATGTGTCTGGATTTCTGATGGGACCTTGGTTCCTTCGCTAAAGCTATAGCCCCATTGTTATCGCAATACAAAGGTATTGGGTGAACAATGGACGAAACCACCTGAAGTTCACTAATGAACTTCTTCATCCAGACCGCCTCTTTTGCGGCATCGCTTGCAGCAATGTATTCAGCCTCCATCGTCGAGTCTACGACGGTATCCTGTTTCGAACTCCTCCAACACACCGCCCCTCCGTTGAGGGTACACACAAAACCCGAGACAGACTTGCTGTCATCCTTGTCACTTTGGATGCTTGAATCGGTAATGGACTCGACCCTGAGGTCTCCATTACCGTAAACCTGGAACATCTCCTTAGTCCTTCTCAGGTACTTGAGAATGTTCTTCACTGCCGTCCAGTGGTTCTCACCTGGGTCTGACGGATACTGGCTCACCACGCTCAGCGCGTAAGCTACATCTGGTCTTGTACATAGCATCGCATACATTATAGATCCTACCGCCGAAGCGTAGGGTATTATGCTCATGCAAACCCTCTCCTCATCAGTCTTGGGAGACAACTTCTTGGAGAGGGTGATTCCGTGCAATGCTGGTATATTACCGCGTTTGGAATCTTCCATACTAAATCTCTTTAGTACAGTCTCTATGTACCTGGACTGCGAAAGTCCTAGTAATCTCTTGGATCTATCTCTGTAGATCTTGAACCCCAGTATGCATGTGGCATCACCCAGGTCCTTCATGGAGAACCGTTGTGACAAGAATAGTTTGACCGATTGTAGCATAGGAATGTCATTTCCTATCAAAAGAATGTCGTCCACGTACAAGACTAGGAATACGACAGTTCGTCCTACAATCTTCTTATATATACATGGCTCATCTTCGTTCTTGATGAAGTCAAATTCCTTGACTGCTTCATCAAATCAGATGTTCCAGCTCCGTGATGCTTGCTTTAATCCATAAATGGATTTAAGCAACTTGCACACCTTCCCGCTGCTCTCACTGTCTACAAAACCTTCTGGCTGATCCATATAAACGCACTCTTCCAAACTGCCGTTTAGAAAAGCCGTTTTTACGTCCATCTGCTAGATCTCATAGTCATGGAAGGCAGCAATGGAAAGTAGGATCCGAATGGATTTGAGCATAGCCACCGGAGAAAAAGTGTCGTCATAGTCCACACCAGGTCTTTGACGAAAACCTTTTGTAACGAGTCTAGCCTTATAGGTTTCCACCTGCCCATTGTTCAATTGATAAAACTGCAGATTTGTTATTACATTTTTCCTACCATTTTCATATTAAAAAGGACTTTATTATAATATATCATACATATGAGGGTTTATCTGTAAAAATACTATTTTCCATGTGTTGATATATTATAATTAGCATTTGGTAGGAAAATGTATGCAAATAAATTCATTGACCAAATCCTAGTAGAACAAAGTCTACTAAATCTTATTTGAGTTGTTGTGCAGAATTTTTCCAAGTTGTGCAGAATTTTTCAAGACTAGAATCAAGGAGATCAATTTATTGAAGAAGACTTGCCTAATTAAGAATGCAAAACTTGGAGACCAAGTCTGGCAGCATCCACGAGAATATTTCCATGATACAAAGGTTCCAAGGATCGCCAAATGGCATAAGGACAGAGCTCCAAAATTTTGATGAAGGGATGTGATTGAATGGCCGCGGATCCGCGGCCATACCCCCCCTTAGGCCGCGGATCCGCGGCAAGATTGAGGACTTAGATGCTGAAATTTTGTGGAGTGAATCTCTGATGAATTTTACCAAATTTTGAAGCAAAAGGTTATGGCTTTGGACTATAAAAAGGGACCGAGAGCCTCTTGGAAAATTTATCAAGCCGACGCGATCACGAAGTCCCAGACGGCTCACGCATCCAGGCTGATCATCAACGGTTCATCTACCTCCTTGGAAGAGATCGAGAAGCAACTAGATTTGTAATCATTTTCTAAGGATTCAAGTGTAATGAATTTTTTTGATTAATAAAGGTAGCTTTCTTTTTCTTATTCTATTTCTTCGTAGTTTCATTATGCAATTTCTTTCCATCTCTTTTTCTCCCAACATGCGCGAGTAATTCTCCGCTTGTTAGGGTTCGTAGGATTAGGGTAGGCTAATGGACGATGAACATCCCTAAACCCTTTTTAAGTCCTATAAAGTTTATGAACTTTATCAAAAGAATCATTAACATCCTAATCTGGCGCGCTAACAATTCTTTGTTAGTTCCGACCGCGATTAGAGATTAGATTAATGATTGTTTTGGTAAAGGCTAGATATGAACGGAGTTCCGTGTCGAGATAGGGGTTAAGAGTGGGATTCCTTTTCCCTCGAGAAACCCTAATCTACACGCATCACCGTCGTTCTAGTTATAAATCTATTAAAGGATAAAATGGGTAATTTTTAATTAATCGTCCATAACTACTAAATCCTAACGAACCCTACAAGCCCTTTTATTATATTAACTACATCCCTAAAATAATCTAGATCTATATTTTTGCATTCTTGCTTAAAGTAGATCTAGAAACTTTTCACAAAATTCTTTATCCCTCCTCTCTTTTTCAACACATCTAAAGTAAGAGTAAAAGGTTCAACGTTTCCCTGAGGACGACCCGTACTCACCTCGGTCTAGTTACATGCGATACCGTTATTGATTGCGGTTAACTACTACAAACATACTTTTTCACATCAATCAAATGGCGCCGTTGCCGGGGATACGTGCATAATTTTTTATTTTTACTATTTGTGTTGAATTCTAAGACGATTTATATCATTATTTACACAAAACTGTAAATTGCATATTTAACGATTTGTGCGTGAATTTTGCAAGGAGATCTGGAGTCACAAAATTGAGGAAAATAGAAGACAGAGACATTCTTAGAGATCCAGAGGAGCAAAGGAGGCCACAGGAAAATTTTGATCAACTGTTCTTTCCACCTTGCGGCGGAACCGCGGCACAAAGGTGACTTTTGCGGCAGAATCGCGGCAGGTTAGAAGGGTTAGGGCTACAAAACTCTCTGGTATCTTTCTTAACTCCTTCTCTCTCCTTTCAAAATCCAATAAAATCTATCTTCTGCAGGATTCTTTGCAAAATAGCGCCGCTCAAAAATCTTTTTGCAAAAGTTTTGTGATTGGGTTTGTTTTGCATATTTTAATACGGACTTTAAGAGTCAAAGACCAAATCAAGATTAGGTGGGGATTTCATCACCCTTCCTAAGCCCCACAAATCACAAACCGAGCATCTAGATCAACCCTTCATTAATTTAAAAAATATCTAGACCAGACTCTAAGGACTGTCGCGCTCAATAAGGACAGAGGAAGGTCGTAGGTAATCTATCGTTTATCCGCATTACTTTTGTAGTGCCTAGGCAAGTGTGTCAAAGGCTAGTGGTTTTTAATTAGGCCCACTACTGTGGTTCCTTTCCACTTACCTGGCACTTACCTGGCTACACGGGTAGTACGGAGGCGGTAGAGGATTGATCCTGCGGCTTGTCCTTTGGAAGTCTAGGAGCGGTCTAGAGACAGACCTAGGTGACCTTAGTTCTAGGGTTGCTTGTGCATCTTAGGGAGATTTGTCTTGAGTCCCACTTTTTTCAAAACAAGCCAATTTTAAATCACACACACGCTGCCACTTGCACTAAACCCGCTTAGTGCATGCTCGGCTGGACACGGGATCCTAGTGCCCGTCTTGTCCGCGTTCCTGCTATCGACGCCGAATTCGGTACTTCTTCATCTTCTTTTCCCCCACCACACACCACGACCGAGATGGACGACACTCCATCAGAATATAACACCACGCTGCCACCGCCCGTAGGTGCACAGAATCCACCGCGCATCTCTCTCCAAGAGAGATGCTATCCTATCCGTGGTCCTCTTCCTACTTGTCTATCTCTTCCACCACCTAACGGGGATAATTTCGAAATTAAACCCCACTACATCAATCTGCTACCCAAATTTCACGGGCTTGATTCAGAAGACGCGTACATTTTCATTACCAAATTCGAAAACGTACGCGCAATGATGGGTACTTCACAATTGACTTTAGATGCTATGCGCTTACGTCTTCTCCCATTCACACTGTGCGACTTGGCAGAAAAATGGTTTTACAATACTGCCGCACACTCTATCACTAATTAGGATGAATTCGTCATAGCATTTCTTAAGAAGTTTTACCCAAACCATAAGACTACCCATATTAGGAGCGAGATCAACCAGTTCACCCAGCTTCCCAATGAACCATTTTGGAAGTGGTTTCAACATTTCAAAGATCTGCTTGTCCAATGCCCCCATCACGGAATACAAAGATGGGATTTATGTCGGATTATATATGAGGGCATTAATCCAGCGACAAAGCAGATGCTTGAAACAATGTGTCAATGCTATTTCATGTCTAAAGATGACGGTGAAGCTTGGAAATATCTGGAAGACCTCGTTGAACATACGTTGCAGTGGGAAAGCGTAAGACCACCTTCAACTAAAGGAGGTATTCACCAGCTCGATGTTTCTATCGTAGTAAAAGCCGAAATGGCAGCGATACAGAAGAAACTCGACGCTATTGAAAACAAGTTCTCATCATTCTTCCTAAATCAGGTCACGCTTCCTAAGACCGTCTGTGGTTGCTGTTCGGATCCTTCACACTAAACGGAAGAATGTCCTATGAATGCATCGTTTCAAGCCAATGCTGCTTTTCAGCAGCGACCTAGAAACGACCCTTATTCTTCCACGTACAATCAAGGATGGAGGAATCATCCTAACTTTGCTTGGAACCAAAACCAACAAAGCAATTATCAAAGACCTCCTCCACAGCAACCACAACTACAGAATCAGCCCCCCTTTCAGTCACAGAATTTCCAAAATCCGGCCAACATTTCTACACCACAAGTGGTCGGTACTGACAACTCACTTGCACAAACTTTGGATATGTTCATGAAACAATCCATGCAAATTTTGGCTGAGATGAGGTCTTCTATTGATACCATAACGAAAAACTCCGCCTCCCATGGTGAGAGTATTAAATCATTAGAAAACCAAATCGCACAGTTAAACGCCGCAATGAGTGCGAGAGAGAGAGGGAAACTCCCATCTCAACCCCTACCGAATCCTGGCCACTCACAAAGTTATAATGTGAGTGCTGTTACCACGTTAAGATCGGGAAAAGTGCTGAATAACCGAGTGGGTGAGCAATGTGATGATGTTAGTGACACCAGTAATACCCCAGCTTCTTCTTCTTCCCCTAATTCGTCTAGTCTCCTACCTTCACCCGAGCCTATTCTCCGTTTTCCCCAAGGCTCGAACCCTTCTCCCATTTCGCCAAATCTATCTAAGTCGATTCCCACTCCAGTTTTAGGATCGAATCCGTCCCCACAATCCTCTCCAATGTTGGACCTAACCCTTATTGATAAAACACCTTATCCAAACAGGTTAAGGGGCAACAGACCAAGTCCATAAATGGAGAAGATTGTGGAAATTTTTAAGCAAGTTAACATAAACATTCCTCTCCTAGATGCTATTCAACAAGTTCCGTCATATGCAAAAATCCTAAAGGACTTGTGCACTAGGAAGAGAAAAGTTCAAGTACCTAAAAAAGTTTTCCTTACGAGTAATGTGAGCACAGCTTTTACACAACAACTACCCAAGAAACGAAAGGACCCCGGAAGTCCTACAATTTCAATTTCTATTGGGGGTAAAAATATCAATCGTGCTCTACTCGATTTAGGTGCTAGTGTTAACTTGTTTCCGTATTCTGTTTATGAGCAATTAGGGATCGGAGAGTTAAAACCTGCACATTGCACTCTTCAGATGGCCGATCGATCTATCAACAAACCTAGGGGTGAGCTAGAGGATGTGTTAATTAAAGTCGGGGAATTCATATTTCCTGTGGACTTTATCGTTATTGATACACAACCCGTGGCAAACCCACGCAATCAAATCCCGGTGATACTCGGTCGACCCTTTTTGGCCACTTCCAACGCAGTAATCAATTGTAGAAACGGCTCTATGATCCTATCCTTTGGAAAGAAGTCAATTGAGCTTAACATTTACAAGTTGGGAAGTGAACCCTCCGAACCCTATGCTCATGTGTGTTCTGTCGAATTAATGGATGTCGACAGCAGCGAATTTGATCAACATCATAATTCTGACTCTTTTCATATGTCGTTGCTTGACACGGACTCTTCCACCGAGTTGTCTGGGTCAACATCTAATGCTGATAAGAAACTTTTTATAGAGTCTGACGATCACCCCATTTTTTCTGATGACATTATTTTTCGGGGTATCGATGAGAGCTTTGAGGAAATTTTCGCTGATGAACTCGCATTTTTACAAGACACGGGTGTTGAGATGAATCAACTCCAAGATGAAGAAATTGGACCTCCACCCCTTCTTTTGGACAATCATGATAATGCGAGTAATCCATCATTACTATCACTGTGTCGTCTCTCCAAATTGAGACGCAATCTTTTTCCATTACACCTCTTATCACCTCCCCACTTCTTCACGTCGAAAGGTGACATATTCTTCCACCAACCTTGGTGCTTCATCGATAAAAATTTTGAATGGTTGGGGTTGACCTTCGGTCTTTGCAAAGCTTGGCATTGACCAATAACCTTGACCCCCTCATGTGATTTTAAAAGATTAAAATTGTTTAACTCAAGTTTAGGGGGGTGGTATATTTTGGCTCTTGAAAGAAAATGATTTTTATAAAATTGTGAGCCAAAAATAAGTTTGGGGGAAGATTTTCACTTTCATATATTCTTGCCCCCATTGATAATTTCCTCCCAAGTCTACAGGTTTTTGAGCTTAACGGATGACATCAGTGAGGACACTGCTGTAAACAGGTTTGGGGGAGGTTTGTGCTTATTTACACATCAATTTGCATCATATTTTGCATAAGCACAACATTTTCAAAAATTTTAAAAAAAAATTCTTTTATAACAAAAGAGTAGAAAGTGAAAAATTACATCCAAAAGATAGGAATAGTTTAAGAAAACCAAGAAAATTAGAAGTTTTCTTAAACGAACTAGTAATAAGTAGTTATGAGCCGTTGTCCTAAGGGTTAGTAAGATGAAGGAAGTCACTAATCTGAGGATAAAAATAAGTCTGAAAAATAATTTCTATTCTGGAAGCCAAACATTTGAATGTTGATACCCTACTATAAGCACTTACACACGTCTTGAAACTCGGGATAGTAGAGGATACCTTGAAATGCTCTTGTCTAAAAGCCAAAGTATGAAGAAATGAAAAAAATGAAGAAAATATAAAAATGGTGAAAAGAAAAATGAACACTGGTTTTGTTATCGCCAAGGCAGCAATAAAAAAATATTGCGAGGGTGCTTCATCACCTAGTGCCTTAGACCAACTGGTTTGGGAGTCACTGCTAAGCCTTAGGTGGTGCAAGACGAGAAAAATATTATTACCTAATCAGCAAGCACATGAGTAATCGGTCGGTTAGTACCTTAAGAAGTATTAACGGTCGCATGAAAATGTGTAAGCAAATCCATAAATATTCATCAAGTTAAAAAGTACTGAGGTAGATGGACAAGAGTATGATAGCTTGAATTGAATTCTCCGCGTGTAGGGATGTTCTTTACACACACGGGGGTTATATGATCAATGTTTGGATGAAAGGTAGGAACGAAGAATAAAGACGATGTTTTATTGAGGGATGATGTGATTTCTAACATTTTTTCATGACTACTAAGATAGGGCTCATGACGACTGAAAAGCTAGTGTAGTTGGAAACTCTTATTTTCGAAGTCTTTCTTTTATGGTTCTTATCTTTATATGTAAATTTCACCATCTCTCTTTTATTATAGGATTTTGTTGGTCTAATCCGCTGAAAACCCTCAGGAGACAACACTCCTCCTACTAGGCACACCTAGAGGTTTAACGGCTTGTTACACGTGCTCAGTGCAATCGTGTCTGCCTACGAAAGTGTGCTTAGTTTTCTCCTTTCTTTTTCTCCTCTTGAATAAACTAGTTTGCTCGGGACGATCAAAGATAAGTTTGGGGGTATTTGTTCAGTTGATAAAACTGCAGATTTGTTATTACATTTTTCCTACCATTTTCATATTAAAAAGGACTTTATTATAATATATCATACATATGAGGGTTTATCTGTAAAAATACTATTTTCCATGTATTGATATATTATAATTAGCATTTGGTAGGAAAATGTATGCAAATAAATTCATTGACCAAATCCTAGTAGAACAAAGTCTCCTAAATCTTATTTGAGTTGTTGTGCAGAATTTTTCCAAGTTGTGCAGAATTTTTCAAGACTAGAATCAAGGAGATCAATTTATTGAAGAAGACTTGCCTAATTAAGAAAGCAAAACTTGGAGACCAAGTCTGGCAGCAACCACGAGAATATTTCCATGATACAAAGGTTCCAAAGATCGCCAAATGACATAAGGACAGAGCTCCAAAATTTTAATGAAGGGATGTGATTGAATGGCCGCAGATCCGCGGCCATACCCCCCCTTAGGCCGCGGATCCACGGCAAGATTGAGGACTTAGATGCTGAAATTTTGTGGAGTGAATCTCTGATGAATTTTACCAAATTTTGAAGCAAAAGGTTATGGCTTTGGACTATAAAAAGGGACCGAGAGCCTCTTGGAAAATTTATCAAGCCGACGCGATCACGAAGTCCCAAACGGCTCACGCATCCAGGCTGATCATCAACAGTTCATCTACCTCTTTGGAAGAGATCGAGAAGCAACTAGATTTGTAATCATTTTCTAAGGATTCAAGTGTAATGAATTTTGTTGATTAATAAAGGTAGCTTTCTTTTTCTTATTCTATTTCTTCGTAGTTTCATTAAGCAATTTCTTTCCATCTCTTTTTCTCCCAACATGCGCGAGTAATTCTCCGCTTGTTAGGGTTCGTTGGATTAGGGTAGGCTAATGGAAGATGAACATCCCTAAACCTTTTTTAAGTCCTATAAAGTTTATGAACTTTATCAAAAAAATCATTAACATCCTAATCTGGCGTGCTAACAATTCTTTGTTAGTTCCGACCGCGATTAGAGATTAGATTAATGATTGTTTTGGTAAAGGCTAGATATGAATGGAGTTCCGTATCGAGATAGGGGTTAAGAGTGGGATTCCTTTTCCCTCCAGAAACCCTAATCTACACGCATCACCGTCATTCTAGTTATAAATCTATTAAAGGATAAAAAGGGTAACTTTTAATTAATCGTCCATAACTACTAAATCCTAACGAACCCTACAAGCCCTTTTATTATATTAACTACATCCCTAAAATAATCTAGACCTATATTTTTGCATTCTTGCTTAAAGTAGATCTAGAAACTTTTCACAAAATTCTTTATCCCTCCTCTCTTTTTCAACACATCTAAAGTAAGAGTAAAAGTTTCAACGTTTCCCTGAGAACGACCCGTACTCACCTCGGTCTAGCTACATGCGACACCGTTATTGATTGCGGTTAACTACTACAAACACACTTTTTCACATCAATCGCCCATCTACACCAAGTTTTCTTTTGTAGATCCATTTGCATCCAACGGGTTTTACCCCAGGTGGAGCAATATCCAAGGTCCACACTTTATTGGTGTACATGGACTCCATTTCGGATCGCATAGCATCCAGCCACTTATCAGAGTCCCTACTAATAATGGCCTGCCTAAAACTGGTAGGATCATCTTCTTCCAAGATGCAATCCTCTCGATCCCCGTCTATGAGAAAACCGTAGTATCTCTCGGGCGGATGAGAAATCCTACCAGATCTGCGAAGTGGCTGAGGTTCATCGGGTATAACTGAATGTAGCGGTTCCACCAAATCTTCAGTTATAGTTTGTGTCTCTGGAATTTCTTCAAGTTCTACCGTGCTGCCACTAATATTTTTAACAAGAAATTCTTTTTCCACAAATGTGGCGTTCCTAGAAACAATAATCTTCTGTTCCTCTGCATGGTAGAATAGATACCCATTAGAATCTTTTGGGTATCCCACAAACTTACACAAAACTGACCGTACCTCAAGTTTTTCTGGGTTCTACTTTTTGACATAAGCTGGGCAGCCCCAAATCTTAATACGTTTAAGATACAAACTCTTACCACTCCATATTTCATACGGAGTCTTAGGCACAGATTTGGATGGAACTTGATTCAAAAGATGTGATGTTGTTTGAAGTGCATATCCCCAGAATGAAAGAGGTAACTCAGTATTACTCATCATGGAGCGAACCATATTCAATAGGGTACGATTCCTCCGCTCCGATACACCGTTGTGCTGTGGTGTATACGGAGGAGTAAGTTGAGAGAGAATTCCATTCTCTTTTAAGTATTCTAGGAATTCTGTGCTTAAGTACTCCCTTCTTCTATTCGATCGGAGGATCTTGATACTTTTGCCAGTCTGGTTCTCTACTTCGTTTCTAAATTCTTTGAATTTCCCAAAAGCTTCAGATTTGTGTTTCATAAGATACACATATCCGAACCTAGAGAGATCGTCGGTGAATGTGATGAGGTACGAGATCCCTCCCCTTGCATGTATAGACATCGGACCATATACATCACTGTGTATAAGTCCCAAGAGCTCTGTTGCCCTTTCTTCATGTCCGGTGAACGGAGATTTGGTCATCTTTCTCTTGAGACAAGACTGACAAGTTTCATAAGATGAAAATTCGAACGTATTCGAGAGTCCATCTTTATGTAACTTACTTAGTCTTTTCTCTCCGATATGACCAAGTCTACAATGCCACAAGTAGGATTCATTCGTATCTGAACTCATCCTCTTGCGTTTGTTTTGTACATTGAGAACTGTATTCTGATTTAGAACATAGATACCATTACACAGTGTACCTTCTGCAACCAGTACCTTATTAATGTAAATGTTCATGATATTTCTATCAAGAACAAAGTTATATCCATCTTTATCAAGTAAAGAAACTGATATTATGTTGCAAACCATGGAAGGTACATAGTAGCAATTATTCAAAATCATAGTATTGCCTTTTGGCAACACTAGGTGATATTCACCGACGGCTGCAGTATTAACTTGTGCTATGTTCCCTACCCTGAGGGACATATCACCAGGTGCAACTTTCCTACTTTTTCTCAATCCCTGCAATAAATTACAGATATGAGATCCTGATCCGGTATCTAGTACCCAGGAGGTAGGACTGACCGAAAAGCAGTTCTCAATTACAAGAACACCTGAAGTAGATGCAATAATATGCTTCTTCTTCAATTGGGTCTCCTTGGAATCCATACAATCCTTTTTCCCTTGCTCATACTTATGACTGTTGTCGTAAGTTAGAGCTGAACCGATGTTCCCCAGCCCCGAATAAGAATTCAGATCGGTCAAGCGATAGATTTTATTATCTTGATTAGGGCGTGAAATGGTTGCTACCTGGAGAGAGAAAAGAAACACTCAGCGTACGCTCTTGCAAGATTAGATTGGTTATTAATTTATTTAACCAGGATGGCTCCCACTGTTTCTTCAAATTCTTCTTCAAACCTTTAAAAGAAGAACTGGTCGGGATTAATCGCACGTCACAATACTTGCTTAACCTTTCATCCAGGCTAGTGTTGGTACTTCGAGGGAGGTTTTCCAATGCTTTCGCGAAGTTCTTTAATTATATAACCTCTTTTCCCTAGAGGCGTAGCCCTGCTAACACCGTTCTAGACACCTACTTGGTTTATAGCATTGATTGTTAAGTGAAATAATCTCCCGGGAGTAATCCAACTCATCAGTAAGATCGGGATCCAACTATCATTGTGTGATGACCTAGATGGAACCACTCTAGTCACCACACTCCAGAAGGTATGCTGAATCTGCAAATTTCCTGTATGTTTGAAACTCCCGATGTAGTTTTTGCCCCTAGGACCCAAGTGACCTTGACACAGTCAACAAATCAAAGAGTCCTAGTGAAGTTCAACCCGTCATTATCTTGATTGCATTAAACCCACCCGCATAACCCTTGACACAGTCAACAAGGTTACACGACTGTCCTAACCAATCACATCGTATGCTACAGATAAGCAATACTCAGCTACCGTTCACTGCGCCTTGACACAGTCAAAAACGCAGCACAAATACTAAGTATAACTTATAAGAAATGACGGAGGGCTACGGCTGGGTTTTTGGCGAAAAAACCCGTTAACGTAATGAACTTGATATCGTTGAAGGAACCTGAGTGGTTTTACAAATATATAGTAGCGAAAAAACTTTTGCTAAAGAGGTCACTCCCTGTGAAGGGATCTCGGCTCTTTCCTCGTAGAATGAGGTGCAGAATGTTCCAGCTGAATACTGTGATGTAAAGCAAAAAGTAATCGATTATAGTGAAGTTATTACCCTGACGCAAGCCTCTGTCCAAGGGGTCATTCCCGATGAAGGGATCTCGGCCCTTGCTGAATGAGGTGCTGGATATTCATAACCGAATACCTCTATGCATAACAAAATAGAACGTCCTTGCAATAACAGCTTTTTGAAAATTGTTCCAACAACATCTTTTAAGTTTATTTTCTTGCATTAATCAAAATTAATGCGGTCCCATCAATATAACCTATCACACCAGAAAAGAACGAAAATATGATGTACGTATATGCCATCCGCAATCGCTACTGGGCCCCGTTATCACCCGTTAGGTTACTTAACTAACGACAGAGCGGGGGCTGGACTAGTGCGGGTGCAAAACATATACAACATCTACTGGTGTATATATATATATAAGTATATACAACATTCGTCCCAGGCATGATAATAATCAACATCACAGAATCTCAGCCAATAATACAGAATGGTGGATAATCTTGGAGCCCCGGGTTTCATTTGAGCCTCAAATAAAACCCGGCGTTCCCTGTTGTGTGGATAGCCTGTGCAATGAAAACCTGGACCCCTACGAGCGCGGCAAGTTACCCGTCAATCCCAGAAGCGAGGAAGCCCCCTTCAACAAAGTGAATGGGCCACCCAGCACTTCACGGAATCCGGTAACTTGGGCGCCCCTCCGTGGGTCATCCTATACCCCCTACGAGTGCGGCGAATAGCCCGCTAATTCTAGAATGAAGCCCCTCCGTCTCAACGCCATGAGATGCGGGCTTGTTTCCTTCTAGAACCCGGCTATTCATGCACTCCACCATGGGGTAATCCTAGTATAGAAAAGGAAAATAATATGTACAAGCGGTGACATCGACCTCAACCCGGTCGTGCCCCAAAATAATATACAACCCGGCAAATACGGCAGTCCAAATGTCGGACGCTCGCTCCGCAATAACAAATGTACAAATGAATATAACCTGTACTACTAACATTGCACCGCATGCTATCCATCATGACTATCTAACCACAATCACAGCACAAGCACAAAACATCAACGCGAATGTCACGTTCATAAAACCTGTCTAAAAGAACATATAGCAATCAGACGAGTTTAACCGATCGAGTGACATTCCCGGTCACAGATAAAAGTGAATGTACTGTAAAAATACACACGACTAAACTTTTCCAAATAGGACCCAAATGCAAATCCAGCACTCAAATAAACCTGGGCCAAAACTATATATCACAAATATCATATTTTCATGAACTAGAGCCCCAGAAAATTTTTGGGGTATTGTAGCCCAAAAAGGGCCGCGGAAGGGCCACAAAATGCGACATTTTGCTCACTTTCCGCGGCGGAATTTTGGAGTTAGGCCTCCAAATTTTTTCTGTAGCTATAGTTTTTCCTGCACATAATTCTAAGATACCCAGAAAAAATTTAGGACAACTTTGAAAATCGACAGCAAGCTCATGAACGTAGATTCATGATTTGGAAAAATTTGTCAATCGAGATTTTAACCTTGTGCAAACTAGCTAGTAGGGTTTATGGATAGGCTCTGATACCATGAAGGGTTACACTAGCGCTCCGGCCAACTTCCGTGGCCAAATGCGGAACAAAAATTTTATAGCGATACAAAACTTGGCGCTAGGATAACACTAAACCGGATCTTTACCATAAACCTAATTAGCATACAATAGAGTTCTATCTACTATGATAGAAGCTATACCTAAGGAAACCAAGTCCTTCAGGTCTTCGATCATCTCCTTAAGCTCCTCGATGGTAGTATGGATCGTTCTTGAACTCCGGCCTCCTTAAGTCGAAGATGATCCAGCCGAGAGTCTATAGTCCAAGCTCCACCTCAAGAACCGAGGTAACTAGGGCAACAAGAATGCTAAGCTTGATGTCCTAGGTGATGTAGATATTGTGATGGAGTTGTTTGTCTATTTGATCCCTAATTTTCTTAACACATGGGAGCTTGAGTGATTTGTAGTGAGGAAGAAGAAGGAGAGCATATGAGAGCTCCAAAATGAAGAGAGAGAATGCAAATGAGATAATGAGCCATGGAAAAATAATTACCTATATTTTATCATGAAAATTGTGATGGTTACAATTGATTTGACCATTATCATGTCAAGTTAAATCCAAGCCAAAAGAAGAGTCTAGTGCTCACAAAATATCTAAGTCAACAATAGTCAACTAGGTCTAATGGTCAAGCATGGTCAAATGGTCAAACCAATTAGCCATAACACAATTATCATTAAAAAAGATTAGTAAACATTTTCCTCACCTCATAATGGTTTTGACCAAGTCAATGGTCAAAACCCTAATGAGGCACCTTCTTCTTCGCTCCTCACATCCGTGCATACACACCCGCATCCACATTCCGTAGAACACGAATACTAGAAGACAAAACTAATCCATCAATACAATTCTAGGATTCGGCTTAAACCAAAGCCCACTAGTATTGTTCGCCCGAACACCATACGCGCACAAGTGCACGTAAGTGATTGTAGCCCTGCCGTAAAACCATACGACCTCTACACATTTTTCTAAGTGCAGGGAAACTCTCTGTGTGGGACTCTAAAGATGCGACAGTACTCTGGCAGTGGGTTTAACCACAAGCACGTCAGCGGTACTATATGTGCGTAACGGCTACCCATGTATCTATCGATAAGAAGGCCGATGAGTAAAACCCATCCGAACTCCTACTGAGCCTATCTGTGACAATCTCCATACAGTCCGGTCTGTTCGTCTAAGAGTATCGCATATCGGGCCTCGGGGTGGTAAACGTCAGACCCCTAATAGCGGTATAAGTCGTGTCGGTGTGTAGCCCAGAACACCCTGAGAAACTACTGGAACACCTACCAGTAAATCTCACTTGCCCTGGCCAGGGACTTTGTGTAATGGCTCTCCTAGACACAGCACGATATCAACCCCCAATACCCGGAGAGACGAATCCTATCTAACCGCCACTGCCACCAAGTGCTTGGGGACTGCACCCAACTACTACCTGTTTGCATGACTCAATAGAGCCGTGGTAGGGTAGCAATCAAAGAACGGTGGGAACACACTTGAGGCGAAGTAGCAGTGTCAAGTCAACGGACTAAGCTGTACTCATGTCACCTGGGAACAGCTAACTGACGATAGGTATAATACCAACCAACAATTCCCGACGGGTCCTGTCCAGTGTACTCATAACCTAGCGAGCACCTGCATACTATCTCCAGTATGATGTACTGATGGCTGTGGGACAGACCATCTCCCATGCTGGGATGAGAAGCGTATGCACCAGTCTACTCTGGAGTATCGATGCCCTGTCTCGATAATCCTACGATTAGGGACATGTATAAGGATGTGCTTATAGACTAGCCAGCCCTCACTAGTGTGATCGCCATCACAACACCGGTAGTTAAGCAAAGATCCTAAGGGATCCATCAATATGTATTAGCGATATGTTAAAAGAAACATATACACATATTAAGATAGATACAAACCAAGTAGCATACTACAATATCGAGCAAGACTGTCGTCAATCCATGTATATATTCCAAGCTTCCAAAATGTAATATACAAACTAGTACTATATAATAATGGCCTCTAGAGCATACATATCCAACATAATTAATCCCGGCTAATCTTACCTTTTAGGATTTGAAGGAAGATTTGATAAAAATAGTGGGAGCCATCCTGATTAGATAAACTAATAACCAATTTGATCTTGCAGGAGCGAACGCAGAGTGTTTTCTTCGCTCTCTCCTGGTAGTGACCGTGTCACGCCTTAATCAAGATAATAATATAGATGCATTGACCGAACCTGCTTATTATACTGAGTTAGGGAACGTTGGTTCCGCTCTATCTTATAATTGTTATAAGTCCGAGCAGGAAATAGGGGAATATCCGGATTCCCATGCCACCCAATCGAGGATTAAGCATGTTGGTGCATATTCTTCGGGTGTGTTCATTACCGAGAACTGTTTCTCATTATCCTCTACGTCCTAGGTATGAGATACTGGATTAGGATCCCATATATGTAATCTGTTACATGGGCTACAGACAGGTAGAGAACTGAGAATGGGTGATATATCTCTAAGTGTTAAAGAATGGTGCAATTGTTGCAGCCAAGGCAGTTGGCAGATATCACCTTGTATTATCAAAAGAAAATACATTGATTCTGAACAAATGTTATTAGATAACGAACCTGATATACAACATTACATCAGATTCTTTATTTAGTTAAAGAAGGATATAATTCTGTATAGGAAGATAATGTTGTGAATATTTTCCTGAATCAAGAGTTGATTGGATCAGGCACGTTATGAAATAACATATACGTTCTAAATCGAACCATAGTTCAAAGTATATAGAACACACACAAGAGGAATAGTTCAGAAATGATCGAATCCTTCTTGTGGCATTGTAGACTAGGTCATACCAATACGACATGACCAACTAAGTTACATAAGGATGAATATGAGAATCTGTTCAAATTTTCATCTTATGATACTTGCCAGTCTTTTCTCAAAGGTAAAATGACCAATACTCCGTTTACTGGAAACAGAGAAAGAGTTAGTGAACTCTTGGGATAGATACATGATGATGTATACGGTCCTATGTCTACAAATGCCAAGGTTGGTTCTTCGTACTTCATTATATTCACTGATCTTCTCTCAGGATTAGGACATATATTCCTGTTGAAACATAAGTCTGAAACTTTTAAGAAATTCAAGCAATATATGCTTGAAGTTGAGAACAAAACGGGTAGAAGTATTAGTTCCTTCGATGTGATCGAGGAGGAGAATACTTGGGCATGGAGTTCCTGGATTTTCTAAAAGGAGAATGTGATTCTCTCTCAGCTTACTCCTTTGTATACACCACAGCACAATGGTGTATCGGGGCAGAAGTATCGCACCCTATGAGATATGGAGCGCTCTATGATGAGTACTGCTGAGTTACCTATTTCCTTTTGAAGTTATGCACTTGAGAAGCTGCATACCTATTGAATGGGGTTCCAACCAAATCAGTACCTACCACTACATATGAGATATGGAATGGGAAGAGACCATGTCTTAAACGAGTTAAGATTTGGGGTTGTCCGGCCTATGTTGAATAGCAAAATTCGGACAAGCTCGAGGCAAGGTCAGTAATGTATAAGTTTGTTGGATATCCCGAACATTCGTGAGGGTATATCTTCTACCACTCTGAGGAGCAAAAGGTGTTTTGTTTCTCAATATGCCACCTCTTTTAGAAAAGGAATTTCTTGTGAAGAAATTAGTAGTCATGGGGTAAAACTGGAAGGAGTTCTAGCTATACAAACTAACAGCTGATGATTTGGTAAAACCAAAGGATTCAATAATCTCCAACGAACCTCAGCCTCTCCGCAAATCTGGTCGGGTTACTCATCAACTTGAGAGATACTACGGTCTTCTCGGTGACAGTGGGAGCGAGGATTGCATCATGGCAGATGATGGCCCAACTAGGTTCAGGCAGGCCATCACGAGTGGGGACTCTGTGAAATGGCTGGATGCTATGCGATCAAAGATGGAATCCATGTACACCAACAAAGTATGACTTTGAATATTGCACCTGAAGGGGTAAAACCCATTGGGAGAAAATTGGATCTTGAGAAGATTCTTGGTGTAAATGGAAATGTTGAGACTTTCAAAGCTATGCTTAAGTCCATCAGGATCAATGCATGCATCGCGGAGATGGAACATCTGTTTTGATGTGGCAGTCAAAGAGTTTAACTTCATCAAAAAGTTAGATGAACCTTGTATATACAAGAAGGTTGTAGAGAGTAAGGTTGTCTTTCACGTATTGTACATAGATGACATGCTCTTGATAGGAAATGGTTTCCTATGCTACACTCGGTCAAGCTACTCTTATCACGAGGATTCTCCATGGAAGATCTGGATGATACCTACTATATCTTATGGATTATGATCTATGTTGATAGATCTAAGTGGATGTTGGGAGTGTCCCAAATCCAGGTACACAAACACCATTCTAAAGGGTTTACTATAGAAGATTCTAAGCGTGGTGGTTCGCCCACTTACTCATGGATCACTCTCTCCAAAAAGATATCTCCCAAGACTGATTTGGAGAGAGCTCGCATGCAAGGGATACCCTATGCTTCGGCAGTAGGCTCTATCATGTATGCGATGTTATGTACCAGACCGGATGTAGATGACTCACTAGGTGTAGTGATCAGGAATCAATCGGATCTTGGAAGAATCACTGGACAGCTGTGGAGGACTGTTCATATCAGATTTTTGCATTTTCATACCGTCCAATTTTTATCACATTGCATATCCGTAGATACTCTTGAGCCGTGTTTGCTAGTCAATTGCAGGATACAGGTCCTCGGTTCCAAAACGGTGAAATTCATGGAAAAACACGACAAAATCCGGGTTCCTGCCAACCACAGATAAAACACGGTCTCCGCTCTTCATCCGTATGTTGCCAGATACCAGTTTAGGAGACAAAAGGACAAATCAATTGTCACCTTCATGCACAAAGCACTATGGTAGCACATAATCCAAGAGATCTACACGGAGCTCGAGGCAATCATCCACAAAAAGTCCACTTCATAACACCTTTCCCTCAACAGAAATTCTGGAAGAATTTTGGATGTATTTTCAGAAAATACATACAACAGACAAGAGGGGACAGAAGAACAGGGAAGTACCCCAAAGCCCACACCCTAAACCTACCAAGGTGCGGCGGATCCGCGGCCAAAGGGGGGTCTAGGCCGCTGATCCGCGGCAGTACAGTGCCTTCAGCCGACCAATTTTCAGGGGTATTTTGGTATTTGCATTTTTGGTCTGGTGGTTGCCCTAGGTTTTCATTCTCCAGCCTATAAATAGCCCAGAAGTTTGAGAAGGAAGGGGTCCATAATCTTGTATTTTTCTTTGCTAGGTTTTAGTACATGTTCTTCTTCCTCTTCTCACCTCTTCTCCATTAAACTTGTAAGTGAGCTTTTGAGTGAAGAGTGATGAATAAAGAAGACCATTTTTATTATCATGCTTGTCTCTTTCTTTACTTGTTATAATTGTTGTAATTTTAGTTGTTAAGTAGTTGTTGTTATTTCCTTGTTGTTTGTTTCTTCTCTCTTTTTCTTTATCCTTTCATACGACAATGATACTTACGCTTGATCCTCGCCAAGGTGAGGTCGCAAACAGTTAGTCGTATTCTTCTAATCTCTTTCTTTCTATCTTCCTCTTTTGTGTTGTTTTATTTTTCCGTATTATGAAGTGTGAGTAGTTCTATACTTGTTAGGGTAGGATAAGGGAAGTTTGAGAGAAGGAAACCTCTCTCACTCTTTCCTTGCCCAACAACTTAAATCAACTCCCGTTAACCCAACCACAATCCGCTCCTTACGGCACCCTATCCTACATGATAGCGGTGATTCCGTAGTGAGACCGGTTGTGGTTGAATTAACCGGAGGTTATGGATAAGAGCCAAGAATGGACGGACAAGCACCAAAAGGAAGGACTATGCGTTGGAAAGCCTAGCTTATACTCGCAAGTTCCTTCCTAGTCGTGCTAATCCCCGTTGTTGCCGATTACCGTAACACCGATATTAAGTGGGGCAACGAAAGATGTGGAGACTCCTAACTCAAACTAACCTAATCCTAACCCTAACAAGCTCTCTTTAAATATCAACTCAACACTTAGATAACTACAAACAAAATCTGAACAACCGGACTTAACTCGTCGAAAAACACATAGAAAAAGATTCCCATCTCCCTGCGGACGACCCGTACTCAACCGGCTAGCTACGTGCGAAACCGTCTTGATTGCGGTATTTAAACTAGAACTTGAACACGCTCGTATCAAAAGAATCAAGGACATTCTTAAGTGCTTGAGAAGCACTAAATGAATGTTCTTGGTTCGAGCTTCTAGAGTGATAAGGTCGACTGAAACTCGGTCACAGGCATTGTCTTTACCCTCGGTTGAGGGATGGTATGTTGGAAGAGTTTCAAGCTAGATACCGTGGCATACTAGATGATAAAGGCTAGATACATCGCCACCAACCATACTACCAAAATGGCTGTGTGGACATTTCTTGTTCATGAGATGAACAAGGTTCCTACTATTGAGCGTCCAATAACTGTTATTGTGACAACAATGAAGTTGTGGCTTTGGATTAGGAACGCAGGTCCCATCAGCGTTCCAGACATATTCTGAGGCAAGTATCACCTGATCAGGGAGATGGTTGATCTCCAAGAAATCGAGGTCGGGAGAGTTGACACGAAGGAGGCCTTTCCCTAGAGAGACTTCTATAAGACGTTGAGTATGAGATTCTGCAACAAATAGCCTTAGTGCAAGTGGGAGATTGTTAGTTATATGTATGCCCTAGAGGCCATTACTGTACATATGATGTATATTGTAGTGGATGCTTGGACATACATAGGGAGGACTTTCTTGCTCGACATGATAGTATGCTATCTGGTTGCACTTTATCTTAACATGTACACTTATTGTCTCTCAATTACATGTTGATAAAGCCCTTAGGATGAGTACTTGACTATCAGGATTATGATGCAGATCATACTAGTGGGGCAGAGGAAGTCGGCAAGTACATCCTTCAATAGTTCCTAGTCGTGGGAGTATCGAGACAAGGCATCGGTACTCCAGAGTAGACTAGCGTATGCGCTTCTTGACCCATATGATGGGCGATGGATGATCCCATATTGTAACGTTTGAAAAAAATAATAATAAATAAATAAATAATTAATTAATTAAATAAAATCCTTTAGGCGAATTTTCTGTTAATCGGTAAAATAAACCGTATTTTCCGTAAAACTCAACTACAATTATTTTTCAATATAAATTTAAATACGCCTATTTTAACTATGTAATTACTAGTTAATAGTGTCTATTTAGTTACTTATAAATTATTAGTTTACTTAAATATTTTTCCTTAATTAATTAAATTCAAATATTAACATAAGCTTTTAATTATACATTTAATTAGTGTAAATTACAAATTGAAACGGGTTAATTTCAATTTTGTGCACCATGACACACTAAAACAAAAGGTAACATGTTTCTTTGAATTGGGTTGGAGTTGTCATGAGATTTTTAGAAAATGATAGAATGGGTTATTAGAAAAGAAAAGAAAACAAATAAAATTAATTAAATTATTGAAAAGACTAAATTGTTGTAATAATTTGTGAAGCTTCCACACAAACCACACACTCTCTCTCCCTCTCCAAATGGTGACCGAGCCCCTTGTACCAGCCCAAAAAAATTTGCTCTCTCATTCCCACTTCATCTCAACACAAAAATCCATTCAAAAATCACACAAAATCATAAGAATTCCTAAATTAAATCAAGACCATTATTCTTTGATCAATCTTGCTTGAATCCTTGGAGCAAAGAGATCATTTTGGAGATAAGCTTGCATGTTTGGATCTCAAGTTGGAGGTATAGGCCTAAACCATGTTCAAATTGTTGCTATAATACTTCAAATTAAGCTAATTAGAAGTGTAATTATGGTTTTGATTTTGTGATTCAAAATTCAAGTAAGGGGTTTGAATTAAAGTTAGGGTTTTTATTAATGGAGTAGGGTTATAATAAGTGGTTTAACATTTTATGAAATGAAAAATTTAGTGTAGTTATTGTATTGTAAATTGTTGTTTCAAAATTGTTTAAATTAAACAATTTTGAAAACTAGGTTTTTATAAAACATATAAATAGGTTAGATAAAATTCTAGTGAGAATATTTATCAATTTTTCATGGTTTTAATAGGTATATTAACATGTTAATTGAATGCAAAGGCTAATCTAGTTACTAGTTTTAAATTGTTAGTTGGAAATTATGATAAATATGCTAATTTTGCTAACTAGGTTTTAGAAATTGACTAAATAATTGGGATTAAAATATAATTAGGAATTCATGATATTATTAACATTATAAATTATAGTTTAATAATTTAGTTCATGCAAAACCAAGTTTAGTTGTGGAATTGTGAATTTTTCTTTAAAAAGTGTTAAAATTTGATATTTTTGCAAACTAGAATTTTCAATTCAATACAAATTGATGAGTGTAAATTATAGAAATGGTTTATATAACCTAGTTATGATATTTAGTGAATATTATGGCCATTAGTTTTGTTTAAACATCATGTTTTGAAGTAAAACGGTTAATTGATGCTTTTTAGGTTTTTGCGAAATAGAACGACTTGATTGATTTTAAGGTTTTGATGATTTAAACCCTATTTTATATTATAATTAGTGAGTTTTGGAACTACGACTTGTACGTTCATGTTTTATCTCGATCAATCAGCGTTTGTACGCCGACGTCGAGGGTTTTTCGGTTCTTTTGCATGAGCGGGTCATAGGTTTTAACCTATGAGCGTTTCGTACGCCGTTTTGGTTTTGTTCGTGATTCGGTTTATGATATTATATATGTTTACGTATAGGTACCCCTCGCGTGGGCTTCGGACGAGGAAAAAGAGGAAGGCGACATCGACTTCGGCAGACAAGGACCATGTAAGTAGATGTATATCTACAGGGGAAGTCGGGTCGATGGCGTATAGCACCCTGCAAACGTAGAATAAGGATATTACATATTATTAGGAAGTCAGACGTGACCTTAGATTCTTGGCGAGTAGGGTACCATTAAAGACTTTAGGTTGGATTAGACTGATTTAGGAAGACTTAACCAGAGGATGATTGCCTTGGAGGGAATTCATAGGTTTCATATAGACACACACACACACAAACACTTGACTTGGTGTATGTGTGTGTGTGTGTATACATATACATATACATATATATATAAATGTGTGTAGGTATATATATATATATATGTGTATATATATATATATATAGCATATACATGCGATATGAGGATGTTATATGATACATGGGGATGAGTCGATATGACTAGGCTTGATGCCGTGATTTATTGGATATATGATCGAGTTATGACATGAGATGTGTTATGACGGTAGCGGATCGTTGGGAAATGAGATTATATAAAATATAATTATATAAACGATAATATGTGTTGATGACATTGGAATGAACGAGGCTCTAGAATAGAACCCGGATTGTAATATGTGACTTAATCACGACATGATATATGACATGATATTTTAGTGGATCATTTGACGATGTATATTTACACTTACGATGATATATGTTTGATGATATTGGGATGTATGCGATTATAGTACAGTACCCTTGATCATGATATTGTTTGATGATGATACTATACGAACGATGATGTATATATGTGATAGTTGACCCGTACCCCGATTTTGGGATGTCGTACGATGGATTTTACCGTACGAGGCATAGATGTGATGATTGATCCGCACTCTTGACTCGAGGAAGTCGTACTACGTACGTGACGCTATTGAGGCTGGATCGCCGACTACTAAAGATATCGACTCAGACTTTAGGAGGATTCTTCTTACCTTTCGACTAGTGTTTTTAGTTTGTTCCTTAGTTGGTTAGGTAGATCTTAGTTTAGGCTCGAGTCATACTTATTTTCAAAACTAACGAATCGTGAGCATTTTTAAAAAAACAGCTTGAGGGATACTGCGGATTTTTTCAAAGGACATATCTTTTCATAAAAACCCCGTAGCCCCTAATTTTCTAAAAACCACGAATCGTGCTTTTTCAAAAAAAAAAACCGTATGACTGGTAATCAGCATGTATTTTCTAGTTGTGCGTTACTACATTTTCACCCTTATATTCATGTTGTGTTCATCGCATCGCAATTTTATACATATGTTCTTTAGCTAATATGAAGGTCTGCCTGTTAGGATACCAGCACCATTACCGATGATACGCATGTTCCACGTACACATATTTGCCGGCTCACACACATCATCATCGGCAATTGCCATGTCACGTACACTTGAGAACATATTTTCTTTTATTGATATAATCAGCCAAATGCTAGTTCAATATAATATTGTGTGATTACTCTCATGTGCTAGTTTAGACATTGCATTTATTACTTAGACACTTCATGCATTCACATTTTCATATTATCATGCAGTATTGTGGGGCTTATGCCGATACTCATTATTACTTACTCATGATTTTGGGATTTTGGATTTCTATGAGATTTCTGGATTTTGGGAAAAACCGCAAGAATATATATAAAAACTTCTCTCTCTCCCTCTCTTTTTAAAATACAAGTTGCGGTTTTATCGTGATGTATGTGTCGTCCACCATGAGATTTCATGTTTTCTGTTGGATTTCGAGACCCGATTCGAGGAGTGGATGAACCTTCTCGGGTACATGGTGGGCCCGGTATGGTACCCCAGGGCAAGAAGCTCGAGTTGTAGACGATGAGCCTGGCAGGGGAAGACTACCTACCGGTGATGTCTGGCGCGGCGGATATCCGGAGGATACCGACCGTTGTCGTGAGATTTGATGATATGGGCTGATCCGGACTGACGGAGCCCGAGATATTGAGACTATGAGATATTGAGACTATGAGATATTGAGACGATGAGGTATTAAGACTTTGAGATTTACATGTTTTGTGTTGATACTTGATACGGATTTCCATGGATTTCATTGATGATGTTTCAGATTACCATACAAATTTTACTATGATAAAAGTTAAAGATTTCTTATACAGATATATCCAGATTTCATGGTTAATCGTTTTACATTCATGGTGCATGCATACTCATACACATGACATGTTACTACTTGAGGCACTAACACGAGCACTGAGCATGGCACTTATGCATAGATTATTACCCTTCCACTACTAGATGACTAGTGATATATTAAGTATATTATTATGACCTAGAAGAGCGTCGTGCATGCGATTTCTACTCGCAAATGTCTTCTACTCACGAGTTGGCAACTCACCCCCATTGTGCCAAATTTTTCTTACAGGTTTCGATGCACAGGTTTCCTTGGCAGCTTGTTGGCACATCATTTCATTCAGGGTGATTTGCTTGGTAGGTTGGTTCACTTGTATCAGGACCGCCGTTGTACTTTTATTATTTCATTTGTATCTAGTAAGCTCCATCAACTAGACTTGTATTGCTTGATAGATTTAGAAGACCAGTTGTTGTTATTTCGACCTTAGAGTCGCGCTTGTATTATTATGGTTTTTGGTGGATTTGGTTTTCTTTTGAGTTTTGAGCCTCGCCCTTCGGCGTTGTATATCATAGTGCATTGTGTTGTTGTTTTCGCCTTTTGGCGTAGAGCTAGCTCCCACTTGGGGATGCCTTTTTATTGTTGCTTATGTATAATTCTTATTTGTACCCGTTTGGGGCCAGTTTTTACAAAGGAGACTCTGCCGAAATTTTTGAGAAATTTGATATTGCTTTTAAACATGTTTTCCTTTACTTCTTCTTTTAAATGGTTTAGATTTCTGGGCTTCGGCTTACTTAGATTACGTTACGCCTTTAAACGTTTCATAATTTAAGTTCCGGTCACGTTCCGTACCTTCGGGTCATGACAAAGTTGGTATTAGAGCACTAGGTTTAACCCTTCTCTAAGTCTATGTTGACCTTGGTTGATGGAGTAGGTGACTTAGGTAGAGTGACGTACAGTAGGTATGATCCGCGGCATACTTACGATACGCTACTCTGCTTAAGAAGCCTTAGGATGTACATTTCTTTGCACCGTATTCTATTCGTTCCTTTGATCCATCTTCGTCAATATCGGATGGTGGTTTCTGTTACCACGGTCGCACGGGCAGAGAGAGCTACGGCTTGAATGCGATGACCGTTAGGGTGTTGTCTATTCTGGAGGATTGAAGCATTGTTTAGTGTGCGGACGAAGGGTATTCACATGTCATCCAGACGAAATTATAAGGTTTGAACGAATGTCAGAAACCCATTTTCCCAAGTTTAAGGTATTCGGAAGAACATGCAGGTATTTCTATGGACCCTCTAGAAGAATGAAACCCTAACTCGACATAATGACCATGAGAACGCCTTTGAACCTTAGGATTTACGGCAGTTCCGCGGTGCCATTAGTGAGGCTTGGGTTTGCCCTTCAACGGCTGGTCCGCAGATGCTGGGGCATGTACTGTATATTTTTAAACTGTTCTTGGGTGTTGAGCTCTCGGGGAATCATGGGATTTTGATGAATCGATCGAAAAGTTTAACGTAGTCTAGATATCAGGTGAAGGGATAGATTACGTGGGAGACTCTAGATATGAGCATAGCCGTTTGTAGCGCAGTCGGCACAGCAATGAGGAGACGGGTCCGAATCAGTCGACATTATAAAAGGCGCACATTGAAGATAGTGATTGCGATTTGGTGATTTGAATTTCATATTTCCGTTGATTAGATTTTGGTATTTTGAGGATTTTGTTCTATGATTGGTATTCCCTATGTGTACATTCATTACACTCTATTCGTGTTTCATATATCAGTTATATTGATGTTGTTTTGTGCATACCTAGTGCACTCGATTTGGTTTATACATTTTGAGATATTGATTTGATTTAGTGCATATGGGTTGCACATGATTTTGGATATTCAATTTATGTTTTCGTGTACCATGTGCACTTGATTGAGATTCTTGCGCACACTTGGTGCACTTGATGCGATTTGTGCCCACCAGATGCACTAAATCGGGGTTTTGTGCAGATTAGATGCACCTGATATTATTGTCGTGTACGCCCGTTGCACTTGACAGATGTTTTTGGTGCACACCTGTTGCACTCAATTTGTTTCTGTGTATATTCGTGGCATCTGTATTTGGTTTCGATTTCCGTGCGCACCGGACGCACGTGGTACCTTATATACTGTATTTGAGATTGATATCATTTTGAGCAGTACGTTTTTATAATATTTACTATTTGGTTTGGTAATCAAGCAGGACTGTCCTGAGACCAGTACCTAGGTTTTTTGCATGCTTCTTTATTCAGATATTTGGACGATTTTACTACGATGCGCACTATATACAAGTTATAGTTTTGATGTATTTCATGTTGGTTTTCGTATTGGACTTTGACATTGTATTTTCACCATAACTCCGATGATTGACGGAGTTTTGATTTTGAGATATGTACTTGTTTTTCATGCACGTGCATTGCGCTAAGATGTGTTTTATGTATTGATGATTTCGGAGCCCCGACGATTTGAGTGTTTTGGTAAATGTTTTAGTATTTGGGGGGAGTTTTAATTTAAATTCAGGGACCGGAATTTTTTAAAGGGGGAAGATTGTAACGTTTTAAAATAAGAATAATAATAAATAAATAAATAATTAAATAAATAAAATCCTTTAGGCGAATTTTCTGATAATCGGTAAAATAAACCGTATTTTCTGTAAAACTCAACTACAATTATTTTTCAATATAAATTTAAATACGCCTATTTTAACTATGTAATTACTAGTAAATAGTGTTTATTTAGTGACTTATAAATTATTAGTTTACTTAAATATTTTTCCTTAATTAATTAAATTCAAATATTAACATAAGCTTTTAATTATACATTTAATTAGTGTAAATTACAAATTAAAACGGGTTAATTTCAATTTTGTGCACCATGACACACTAAAACAAAATGTAACATGTTGCTTTGAATTGGGTTGGAGTTGTCATGAGGTTTCTAGAAAATGATAGAATGGGTTATTAGAAAAGAAAAGAAAACAAATAAAATTAATTAAATTATTGAAAAGACTAAATTGTTGTAATAATTTGTGAAGCTTCTACACAAACCACACACTCTCTCTCCCTCTCCAAATGGTGACCGAGCCCCTTGTACCGGCCCAAAAAAAATTGCTCTCTCATTCCCACTTCATCTCAACACAAAAATCCATTCAAAAATCACACAAAATCATAAGAATTCCTAAATTAAATCAAGACCCATTATTCTTTGATCAATCTTGCTTGAATCCTTGGAGCAAAGAGATCATTTTGGAGACAAGCTTGCATGTTTGGATCTCAAGTTGGAGGTATAACCCTAAACCATGTTCAAATTGTTGCTATAATACTTCAAATTATGCTAATTAGAAGTGTAATTATGGTTTTGATTTTGTGATTCAAAATTCAAGTAAGGGGTTTGAGTTAAAGTTAGGGTTTTTATTAATGGAGTAGGGTTATAATAAGTGGTTTAACATTTTATGAAATGAAAATTTTAGTCTAGTTATTGTATTGTAAATTGTTGTTTCAAAATTGTTTAAATTAAACAATTTTGAAAACTAGGTTTTTATAAAACATATAAATAGGTTAGATAAAATTCTAGTGAGAATTTTTATCAATTGTTCATGGATTTAATGGATAGATTAACATGTTAATTGAATGCAAAGGCTAATCTAGTTACTAGTTTCAAATTGTTAGTTGGAAATTATGATAAATATGCTAATTTTGCTAACTAGGTTTTAGAAATTGACTAAATAATTGGGATTAAAATCTAATTAGGGTTTCATGACAATATTAACATTATAAATTGTAGTTTAATAATTTAGTTCATGCAAAACCAACTTTAGTTGTGGAATTGTGAATTTTTCTTTAAAAAGTGTTAAAATTTGATATTTTTGCAAACTAGAATTTTCAATTCAATACAAATTGATGAGAATAAATTATAGAAATGGTTTATATAACCTAGTTATGATATTTAGTGAATATTATGGCCATTAGTTTTTTTTAAACATCAAGTTTTGAAGTAAAACGGTTAATTGACGCTTTCTGGGTTTTTGCGAAATAGAACGACTTGATTGATTTTAAGGTTTTGATGATTTAAACCCTATTTTATATTATAATTAGTGAGTTTTGGAACTACGACTTGTATGTTCGTGTTTTATCTCGATCAATCGGCATTTGTATGCCGTTGTCGAGGGTTTTTCGGTTCTTTTGCATGAGCGGGTCATAGGTTTTAACGTATGCGCGTTCGCCGTTTTGGTTTTGTCCGTGATTCGGTTTACGATATTATATATCTTTCCGTATAGGTACCCCTCACGTGGGCTTCGGACGAGAAAGAAGAGGAGGGCGGTATCGACTTCGGCAGACAAGGACCAGGTGAGCAGATGTATATCTACCGGGGAAGTCGGGTGGATGGCGTATAGCACCCCCGCAAACGTAGAATAAGGATATTACATATTATTATTAGGAAGTCAGACGTGACCTTAGATTCTTGTCGAGTAGGGTACCATGGAAGACTTTATGTTGAATTAGACTGATTTAGGAAGACTTAACTAGAGGATGATTGCCTTGGAGTGAATTCATAGATTTCATGTAGACACACACACACGCACACACACAAACACTTGATTTGGTATGTATGTATGTATGTATGTATGTATGTACGTATATATATATATATATATATTTATATATGAATGTGTGTAGGTATATATATATGTATATATATTGTAACGTTTTAAAATATATATATAATAAATAATTAATTAATTAATTAAATAAAACTCTTTAGGTGAATTTTCTGATAATCGGTAAAATAAACCGTATTTTCCGTAAAACTCAACTACAATTATTTTTCAATATTGATTTAAATACGTCTATTTTAACTATATAATTGCTAGTATTTGGTATTTATTTAGTCACTTATAAATTATTAGTTTACCTAAATATTTTTCCTTAAGTAATTATTTTTAATATTAACATAAGCTATTAATTATACATTAAATGGATGCAAATTATAAATTACAATTGGTTGATTTGATAAATGTGAACCATGACATATTAGAATTAAGATTGTTACATTCACTTCTCTTCTTTAATTGGTTTCAAAATTCTAGAGAATTCTAGGGTCAAATAAAATTAGGAAAATAAATAAAATTAATTAATTATTGAAAAGACTTAATTAGATGTAAATAATTGGAGATGTTTCTACACAATACCACACATTCTCACCTCACTCTTTCTCTCTCCTCTCCTTGGCCGAAATCACCTAGAGGCATTCCCAATTTTTTTCCACACTCATTCTCACTTCAAAATTCATCAAAAATTCAACAAAAATCCAAAATAAAACTCCAAATTCATAATCCAATCTCTACCCATTATTCTTTGGCCTATCTAGCATGGATCTTAGAGAAAAGTTAGCACTTTGGAGGCTATGGTTTTCATGTTTGATCTCATGTTAGTAGGTATAATTCATAACCTAATGGCTAATTAATTGTTTAACTATTTTAATTTAAGCTTTCATGTAATAAATTGGTTCTTTTTTTCTAATTTGTGAAATTAAAGAGAGGGTTTCTAAATCAAATTAGGGTTTTTATAAAGTGTTCATGATTACATGGTGTAGTTAATTATGCGAAGACATAGAAAACTTAACCTAGTAGCTAAATTGTAAATTGTTGTATTTAAATTATCCTAATTAAAAAATTTGCAAACTAGATTTTTATAATATATATATATTTGTGAGATAAAATTATAATTAGGTTTTTTATCATTAGGTTATGGTTTTAATGAGTATTTTAATATGTTAAAGGAATGCTAAACATAATCTAGTTACTAGTTGCTAGTTTTTACTTTAAAATTTTGATAAATATGCTAATTTTGGTAACTGGGTTTTAGAAATTGAGTAAATAATTGGGATTAAAATCTAATTAGGGTTTCATCATATTATTAACATTTTAAATTGTAGTTTAATAATTTAGTTCATGCAAAACCAAGTTTAGTTGTGGAATTATGAATTTTGCTTTAAAAAGTGTTAAAATTTGATATTTTTGCAAACTAGAATTTTGGGTTTAATGGAAATTGATGAGATTAAATTTAAGTAATGGTTGTATGAATTAGTTATGATATTTAGTGACTATTATGGCCGTTAGTAGGGTTAAAACATCAAGTTCCGAATTAAAACGAAAATTTAGTGCTTTCTAGATTTTCGGAAATAAATCGATTTGATTTATTTTGAGGTTTTGATGAGTTGCAATCTATTTTATATTATAATTAGTGATTTATGAAACCATGATTGGTGTTTGGGTTTTTTCTCGATCAATCTGCATTTATACGCCAATGTCGAGAGTTATTGGTTATGTTGCATGAGCGGGTCATAGGTTTTAACCTATGCACGTTTCATGCGCTGTTTTGGTTCTGTCCGCGATTTTGGTTTACGATATTATATATGTTTGCGTATAGGCACCCCTCATGTGGACTTCGGATGATGAGGAAGAAGATGGCGGCATCAGCTTCGGCAGACAAGGACCAGGTGAGTAGATGTATATCTACGGGGGAAGTCGGGTGGAAGGTGTATAGCACCCCCGCAAACGTAGAATAAGGATATTACATATTATTATTAGGAAGTCGGACGTGACTTTAGATTCTTGCCGAGTAGGGTACCATTGAAGACTTTAAGTTGGATTGGACTGATTTAGAATGGTTTAACCAGAGGAGGATTGCCTTGAAGGGAAATCGTAGGTTTCACACACACACACACGTACACACATAAACTTGACTTGGTGTATATATGTGTATATATATATAGGAATGTGTGTAGGTACAACATATACATGTGATATGAGGATGTTATATGATACATGGGGATGAGTCGATCTGACTGGGCTTGATGCCGTGATTTATTGGATATACGATCGTGTTATGATATGAGATGTATTATGATATTAGCGGATCGTTGGGAAATGAGAAAATGTATATTTATACATAAACAATAATAGGTGATGATGATATTGAAATGTATGAGACTCTAGAATAGAACCCGGATTGTAATATGTGACTTAATGACGATATGATATATGACAGGATATTTTAGTGGATCATTTGACGATGTATATTACACAGACGATGATATTATGCTTGATGATATTGGGATGTATACGATTATAGTACAGTACCCTTGATCATGATATTGTTTGATGATGATACCATACGAGCGATGATGTATATATGTGATAGTTGACCCGTACCCCGATTTTGGGATGTCGTACGATGGATTTTACCGTACGAGGCATAGATTTGATGATTGATCCGCACTCTTTACTCGAGAAAGTCGTAGTAGGTACGTGACGCTATTGAGGCCGGATCGCCGACTACTAAAGATATCGACTCAGACTTTAGGAGGATTCTTCTTACCTTTCGACTAGTTTCTTTAGTTAGTCCCTTAGCTGTTTAGGTAGATATTAGTTTAGGCTCGAGTCATACTTATTTTCAAAACTAACGAATCGTGCGCATTTTTAAAGATAGCCTGAGGGATACTACGGATTTTTCAAATGACATATCTTTTCTTAAAACCCCCGTAACCCCTAATTTTCTAAAAACCACGATTCGTGCTTTTTCAAACAACAACTGTATGACTCGTAATTAGTATGTATTCTCTAGTTGTGCGTTTACTACACATTCATTGTTATATTTATATTGTATTCATCTCATAGCATGTTCACACATATGTTTCTTTAGCTAATATGAAACTCTGCCTGTTAGGACACCAGCACTATTACCGATGATGCGCATGTTCCACGTACACTCATTTACCGGCTCACACACATCATCATCGGTAATTGCTATGTCACGTACACTTTAGAATTTTATTGATATAATCAGCTAAATGCTAGTCTAATATAATATTGTGTGATTACTCTCATGTGCTAGTTTAGACATTGCATTTATTACTTAGACACTTCATGCATTCACATTTTCATATTATCATGCAGTATTGTGGGGATTTTGCCGATACTCATTATTACTCACTCATGATTTCGGGATTTTGGATTTCTATGAGATTTCTGGATTTTAGGGAAAACCGCAAGAATATATATAAAAACTTCTCTCTCTCTCCCTCTCTTTTTAAAATACAAGTTGCGGTTTTCTCGTGACATATGTGTCGTCCACCATGAGATTTCATGTTTTTTGTTGGATTTCGAGACCCGATTCAAGGAGCGGATGAACCGTCTCGGGTACATGGTGGGCCCAGTATGGTACCCCGGGGCAAGAAGCCCGAGTTGTAGACGATGAACCTGGCAGGGAAAGACTACCTACCGGTGATGTCTGGCGCGGCGGATATCCGGAGGATACCAACCGTTGTCGTGAGATTTGATGATATGGGCCGATCCGGAATGACGGAGCCCGAGATATTGAGACTTCGAGATATTGAAACTTTGAGATATTGAGCCATTGAGATGTATATGTTTTATGTCGTTGCTTGGCACGGATTTCCATGGATTTCATTGATGATGTTCAGATTATCATATAAATTTTACTATGATAAAAGTAAAATTTTCTTATACAGATATATCCAGATTTCATGATTTATTGTTTTACATTCATGATGCATGCATACTCATACACATGACATGTTATTACTTGAGGCACTGACACGAGCACTGAGTATTGCACTTACGTATAGATTATTACCCTATCACTATTAGTTATCTAGTATTAGGTTAAGTATATTATATGACCTAGGAGATCGTCGTGCATGCGATTTCTACTCGAAGATGTCTTCTACTCACGAGATGGAAACTCACCCCCATTGTGCCAAACTTTCTTATAGGTTTCGATGTACAGGTTTCCTTGGCAGCTTGCTGGCATATCTTTTCATTCAGGGTGATTTGCTTGGTAGGTTGGTTCACTTGCATCAAGACCGCCGTTGTACTTTTATTATTCCATGTGTATCTAATAAGCTCCATCAACCAGACTTGTATTACTTGATAAATTTAGAAGACCAGTTGCTTATTCTTTCGACCTTAGAGTCGCGCTTGTATTATTTTGGTTTTTGGTGGATTTGGTTTTCATTTTGAGTTTTGAGCCTCGCCCTTCGGCATCGTATATTTTAGTGCCTTGTGTGGTTGTTTCCCCCATTTGGCGTAGAGCTAGCTCCCGTTTGGGGATGCCTTTTTTATTGCTTTTGTATATATTCTTATTTGTACCCGTTTGGGGCCAGTTTTTACAAAGGAGACTCTGCCGAAATTTTTGAGAAATTTGATGTTGCTTTTAAACATGTTTTCCTTTACTTCTTCTTTTAAATGGTTTAGATTTCTGGGCTTCGGCTTACTTAGATTACGTTGCGCCTCAAGACGCTTCATAATTTAAGTATCGGTCACGTTCCGTACCTTCAGGTCGTGACAAAGTTGGTATCAGAGCTAGGTTTAACCCTTGTCTAAGTCTAGGATGACCCTTGGTTGATGGAGTATGTGACTTAGGTAGAGTGACGTACCGTGGGTATGATCCGCTGTATACTTACGATATGCTACTCTACTTAAGAAACCTTATGATGTACATTTCTTTGTATCGTATTCTATTCGTTCCTATGATCTATCTTCGTCAATGTCGGATGGTGGTTTCTGTTAGCACGGTCGCACGGGCAGAGGGAGCTGCGGCTTAAATGCGATGACCGTTAGGGTATCGTTTATTCTTGAGGATTGAAGCATTGTTTAGCGTACGGATGAAGGGTATTCACATGTCGTCCAGATGAAGTTAAAAGGTTCGAACGAATGTCAGAAACCCATTTTCCCAAGTTTAAGGTATTCGAAAGAACATGCAGGTATTTCTATGGACCCTCTAGAAGAATGAAACCGTAATTCGACATAATGACCATGAGAACGCCTTTGAACCTTAGGGTTTACGGCAGTTCCGCGGTGCCATTAGTGAGGCTTGGGTTTGCCCTTCTACGGCTGGTCCGCAGATGCTGGGGCAGGTACTTGATATTTTTAAACTGTACTTGAGTGTTGAGCTCTCGGTGAATTATGGGATTTTGATGAATCAATCAAAAAGTTTAACGTAGTCCAGATATCAGGTGAAGGGATAGATTACGTAGGAGACTCTAGATATGAGCATAGCCGTTTGTAGCGCAGTCAGCACAGCTATGAGGAGACGAGTCCGAATCAGTCGACATTGGAAAAGGCGCACATTGACGATAGTGATTGCGATTTGGTGATTTGAATTTCATATTTCCGTTGATTGGATTTTGGTATTTTGAGGATTTTTTTCTATGATTGGTTTTCCTATGTACTCATTCTTTTCACTCGACTCGTGTTCCATGTATCTGAGGTATTGATGTTGTTTTGTGCATACCCAGTACACTCGATTTGGTTTTATACATTTTGAGATATTGATTTGATTTCATGCATATGGGTTGCACATGATTTTGATATATGCTTCGGCATAGTTTTCATGCATTTTTCGTACTGTGATTTCGATTTTGATATACGATATATGTTTTCGTGCACCATGTGCACTTGATTAAGATTCTTGCGCACACTTGGCGCACTTGATGCGATTTTGTGCACACCAGATGCACTAAATCGGGGTTTTGTGCAGATTAGATGCACCGGATATTATTGTCGTGCACGCCCGTTGCACTTGACAGCTGTTTTTGGTGCACACCCGTTGCACTCAGTTTTGTTTCTATGCGTATTCATGGCATTTGTATTTGATTTCTATTTTCGTGCACACCGGACGCACGTGGTACCTCGTATACTGTATTTGAGATTGATTTCATTTTGAGCAGTACATTTTTATGATATTTACTATTTGGTTTAATAATCGAGCAGGACTGTCCTGAGACCAGTACCTAGGTGTTTTTGCATGCTTCTCTATTCAGATGTTTGAACGATTTTACTACGAAGCGCACTATATACAAGTTATAGTTTTGATGTATTTCATGTTGGTTTTCGTATTGGACTTTAACATTATATTTTCACCACAACTCCGATGATTACGTTATGCTTGACGGAGTTTTGATTTTGAGATATGTACTTGTTTTTCATGCGCATGCATTGCGCTAAGATGTGTTTTATGTATTGATGATTTCGGAGCCCCGACGATTTGAGTGGTTTGCTAAATGTTTTAGTATTTAGGGGGAGTTTTTAATTTAAATTCGGGGACTGAATTTCCTTAAGGGGGAAGATTGTAACGTTTTTAAAAATATATATAATAATTAATTAATTAATTAAATAAATAAAACCCTTTAGGTGAATTTTCTGATAATCGGTAAAATAAACCGTATTTTCCGTAAAACTCAATTACAATTATTTTTCAATATTGATTTAAATACGCCTATTTTAACTATATAATTGCTAGTATTTGGTATTTATTTAGTCACTTATAAATTATTAGTTTACCTAAATATTTTTCCTTAAGTAATTATTTTTAATATTAACATAAGCTTTTAATTATACATTAAAAGGGTGCAAATTATAAATTGCAATGGGTTAATTTGAAAAATGTGAACCATGACATATTAGAATTAATATTGTTGCATTCACTTCTCTTCTTTAATTGGTTTCAAAATTCTAGAGAATTCTAGGGTCAAATAGAATTAGGAAAATAAATAAAATTAATTAATTATTGAAAAGACTTAATTAGATGTAAATAATTGGAGATGTTTCTACACAATACCATACATTCTCACCTCACTCTTTCTCTCCCCTCTCCTTGGCCGAAATCACCTAGAGGCAGCCCCAATTTTTTTCCATACTCATTCTCACTTCAAAATTCATCAAAAATTCAACAAGAATCCAAAATAAAACCCCAAATTCCTATCCAATCTCTACCCATTATTCTTTGGCCTATCTAGCATGGATCTTGGAGCAAAGTTAGCACTTTGGAGGCTATGGTTTTCATGTTTGATCTCATGTTAGTAGGTATAATTCCTAACCTAATGGCTAATTAGTTGTTTAACTATTTTAATTTAAGCTTTCATGTAATAAATTGGTTCTTTTTTTCTAATTTGTGAAATTAAAGAGAGGGTTTCTAAATCAAGTTAGGGTTTTTATAAAGTGTCCATGATTGCATGGTGTAGTTAATTATGCTAAGACATAGAAAACTTAAGCTAGTAGCTAAATTGTAAATTGTTGTATTTAAATTATCCTAATTGGAAATTTTGCAAACTAGGTTTTTATAATATATATATATTGGTGAGATAAAATTATAATTAGGGTTTTTATCATTAGGTTATGGTTTTAATGAGTAGTTTAACATGTTAAAGGAATGCTAAACATAATCTAGTTACTAGTTGCTAGTTTTTACTTTAAAATTTTGATAAATATGCTAATTTTGGTAACTAGGTTTTAGAAATTGAGTAAATAATTGGGATTAAAATCTAATTAGGGTTTCATGACATTATTAACATTTTAAATTGTAGTTTTATAATTTAGTTCATGCAAAACCAAGTTTAGTTGTGGAATTGTGTTAAAATTTGATATTTTTGCAAACTAGAAGTTTGGGTTTAATAGAAATTGATGAGATTAAATTTAAGTAATGGTTGTATGACTTAGTTATGATATTTAATAACTATTATGGCCATTATTTGGGATAAAACATCAAGTTTCAAATTAAAACGAAAATTTAGTGCTTTCTAGGTTTTCGGAAATAAATCGATTTGATTTATTTTGTGGTTTTGATAAGTTGCAATCTATTTTATATTATAATTAGTGATTTATGAAACCATGATTGGTGTTTGGGTTTTTCTCGATCAATCGGCGTTTATACGCCGATGTCGAGAGTTATTGGTTATGTTGCATGAGCGGGTCATAGGTTTTAACCTATGCGCGTTTCGTGCGCTTTTTTGGTTCTGTCCGCGATTTCGGTTTACGATATTATATATGTTTGCGTATAGGTACCCCTCACGTGGATTTCAGACGATTAGGAAGAGGATGGAGGCATCGGCTTCGGCAGACAAGGACCAGGTGAGTAGATGTATATCTACGGGGGAAGTCGGGGGGATGGCGTATAGCACCTCCGCAAACGTAGAATAAGGATATTACATATTATTATTAGGAAGTCGGACATGATCTTAGATTCTTGGCGAGTAGGGTACCATTGAAGACTTTAAGTTGGATTGGACTGATTTAGAATGATTTAACCAGAGGAGGATTGCCTTGAAGGGAATTCATAGGTTTCATGTAGACACACACGCACACACACATAAACTTGACTTGGTGTATATGTGTGTGTGTGTGTGTGTATATATAGGAATGTGTGTGTGTATATATATATACACACATATATACAATATATACATGTGATATGAGGATGTTATATGATACATGGGGATGAGTCGATCTGACTGGGCTTGATACTGTGATCTATTGGATATACGATCGTGTTATGACATGAGATGGATTATGATATTAGCAGATCGTTGGGAAATGAGAAAATGTATATTTATACATAAACAAAATAGGTGATGATGACATTGAAATGTATGAGACTCTATAATAGAACCCGGATTGTAATATGTGACTTAATCACGATATGATATATGACATGATATTTTAGTGGATCATTTGACGATGTATATTACACAGACGATGATATTATGCTTGATGATATTGGGATGTATGCAATTATAGTATAGTACTCTTGATCATGATATTGTTTGATGATGATACCATACGAGCGATGATGTATATATGTGATAGTTGACCCGTACCCCGATTTTGGGATTCCGTACGATGGATTTTACCGTACGAGGCATAGATGTGATGATTGATCCGCACTCTTTACTCGAGAAAGTCGTACTAGGTACGTGACGCTATTGAGGCCGGATCGCCGACTACTAAAGATATCGACTCAGACTTTAGGCGGATTCTTCTTACCTTTCAACTAGTTTCTTTAGTTAGTCCCTTAGCTGGTTAGGTAGATATTAGTTTAGGCTCGATTCATACTTATTTTCAAAACTAACGAATCGTGCGCATTTTTAAAGATAACTTGAGGGATACTACAGATTTTTCAAATGACATCTTTTCTTAAAAACCCCGTAACCCCTAATTTTCTAAAAACCATGATTCATGCTTTTTCAAACAACAACTGTATGACTCGTAATTAGTATGTATTCTCTAGTTGTGCATTTACTATACATTCACTGTTATATTCATATTCTATTCATCACATTGCATGTTCACACATATGTTTCTTTAGCTAATATGAAACTCTGCCTGTTAGGACACCAGCAATATTACCGATGATGCGCATGTTCTACATACACTAATTTGCCGGCTCACACACATCATCATCAGTAATTGCCATGTCATGTACACTTTAGAACATATTATCTTTTATTGATATAATCAGCTAAATGCTAGTCCAATATAATATTGTGTGATTACTCTCATGTGCTAGTTTAGATATTGCATTTATTACTTAGACACTTCATGCATTCACATTTTCATATTATCATGCAGTATTGTGGGGCTTTTGCCGATACTCATTATTACTCACTCATGATTTTAGGATTTTGGATTTCTATGAGATTTCTGGATTTTGGAGAAAACCGCAAGAATATATATAAAAACTTCTCTCTCTCTCTCCCTCTCTTTTTAAAATACAAGTTGCGGTTTTCTCGTGATGTATGTGTCGTCCACCATGATATTTCATGTTTTTTGTTGGATTTCGAGACCCGATTCGAGGAGTGGATGAACCGTCTCGGGTACATGGTGGGCCCGGTATGGTACCCCGGGGCAAGTAGCTCGAGTTGTAAATGATGATCCTGGCAGGGGAAGATTACCTGCCGGTGTTGTCTGGCGCGGCGGTTATCCAGAGGATACCGACCATTGTCGTGAGATTTGATGATATGGGCCGATCCGGACTGACGGAGCCCGAGATATTGAGACTTCGAGATATTGAGACTTTGAGATATTGAGCCATTGAGATGTATATGTTTTGTGTCGATGCTTGACACGGATTTCCATGGATTTCATTAATGATATTCAGATTATCATATAAATTTTACTATGATAAAAGTAAGATTTTCTTATACAGATATATCCAGATTTCATGATTTATTGTTTTACATTCATGATGCATGCATACTCATACACATGACATGTTATTACTTGAGGCACTGACCCGAGCACTGAGTATTGCACTTACGTATAGATTATTACCCTATCACTATTAGTTGTCTAGTATTAGGTTAAGTATATTATATGACCTAGGAGATCGTCGTGCATGCGATTTCTACTCGCAGATATCTTCTACTCACAAGATAGAAACTCGCCCCCGTTGTGACAAACTTTCTTACAGGTTTCGATGTACAGGTTTCCTTGGCAGCTTGCTGGCACATCTTTTCATTCAGGGTGATTTGCTTGGTAGGTTGGTTCACTTGCATCAGGACCGCCGTTGTACTTTTATTATTCCATTTGTATCTAGTAAGCTCCATCAACCCGACTTGTATTACTTGATAAATTTAGAAGACCAGTTGCTTATTCTTTCGACCTTAGAGTCGAGGTTGTATTATTATGGTTTTTGGTGGATTTGGTTTTCATTTTGAGTTTTGAGCCTCGCCCTTCGGCGTTGTATATTTTAGTACCTTGTGTGGTTGTTTCCGCCTTTTGGCATCGAGCTAGCTCCCGCTTGGAGATGCCTTTATTTTTGCTTTTGTATATATTCTTATTTGTACCCGTTTGGGGCTAGTTTTTACAAAGGAGACTCTGCCGAAATTTTTGAGAAATTTGATTTTTCTTTTAAACAGGTTTTCCTTTACTTCTTCTTTTAAATGGTTTAGATTTCTGGGCTTCAGCTTACTTAGATTACGTTGCGTCTCAAAACGCTTCGTAATTTAAGTGCCGGTCACGTTCCGTACCTTCGGGTCGTGACATATATATATGTGTGTGTGTGTGTGTGTGTGTGTATTTGTGTGTGTGTGTGTGTGTGTATGTGTGTGTGTGTGTGTGTATATAGCATATACACGTGATATGATGATGTTATTGATACATAGGGATGAGTCGATATAACTAGGCTTGATGCCGTGATTTATTGGATATATGATCGGGTTATGACATGAGATGTGTTATGTCTGTAGTGGATCGTTGGGTAATGAGATTATATAAAATATAATTATATAAACGATAATATGTGTTGATGACATTGGAATGAACGAGACTCTAGAATAGAACCCGGATTGTAATATGTGACTTAATCACGACATGATATATGATATGATATTTTAGTGGATCATTTGACGATGTATATTTACACTGACGATGATATATGTTTGATGATATTGGGATGTATGCGATTATAGTACAGTACCCTTGATCATGATATTGTTTGATGATGATACTATACGAATGATGATGTATATATGTGATAGTTGACCCGTACCCCTAATTTGGGATGCCGTACGATGAATTTTACCGTACGAGGCATAGATGTGATGATTGATCCGCACTCTTGACTCGAGGAAGTCGTACTACATACGCGACGCTATTGAGGCTGAATCGCCGACTACTAGAGATATCGACTCAGACTTTAGGAGGATTCTTCTTACTTTTCGACTAGTGTCTTTAGTTAGTTCCTTACTTGGTTAGGTGGATCTTAGTTTAGGCTCGAGTCATACTTATTTTCAAAACTAACGAATCGTACGCATTTTTAAAAAAACAGCTTGAGGGATACTGCGGATTTTTTCAAAGGACATATCTTTTCATAAATACCCCGTAGCCCCTAATTTTCTAAAAACCAGAAATCGTGCTTTTTCAAACAGCAAACCGTATGACCCGTAATCAGTATGTATTTTCTAGTTGTGCGTTACTACATTTTCACCCTTATATTCATGTTGTGTTCATCGCATCGCAATTTCATACATATGTTCTTTAGCTAATATGAAGCTCTGCCTGTTAGGACACCAGCACCATTACCGATGATGCGCATGTTCCACGTACACTTATTTGCCGGCTCACACACACCATCATCGGCAATTGCCATGTCACGTACACTTTAGAACATATTATCTTTTATTGATATAATCAGCCAAATGCTAGTCCAATATAATATTGTGTGATTACTCTCATGTGCTAGTTTAGACATTGCATTTATTACTTAGACACTTCATGCATTCACATTTTCATATTATCATGCAGTATTGTGGGGCTTATGCCGATACTCATTATTACTTACTCATGATTTTGGGATTTTGGATTTCTATGAGATTTCTGAATTTTGAGGAAAACCGCAAGAATATATATGAAAACTTCTCTCCCCCCCTCTCTTTTTAAAATACAAGTTGCGGTTTTCTCGTGATGTATGTGTCGTCCACCATGAGATTTCATGTTTTCCATTGGATTTCGAGACCCGATTCGATGAGTGGATGAACCGTCTCGAGTACATGGTGGGCCCGATATGGTACCCCTAGGCAAGAAGCTCGAATTGTAGACGATGAGCCTGGCAGGGAAAAACTATCTACCGGTGATGTCTGGCACGGCGGATATCCGGAGGATACCGACAGTTGTCATAAGATTTGATGATATGGGCCCATCCGGACTGACGGAGCCCGAGATATTGAGACTATGAGATATTGAGACTATGAGGTATTGAGACTTTGAGATTTACATGTTTTGTATCGATGCTTGACACAGATTTCCATGGATTTCATTGATGATGTTTCAGATTACCATACAAATTTTACTATGATAAAAGTTAAAGATTTCTTATATAGATATATCCAGATTTCATGGTTGATTTTTTTACATTCATGGTACATGCATACTCATACACATGACATGTTACTACTTGAGGCACTGACACGAGCACTGAGCATTTCACTTATGCATAGATTATTACCCTGCCACTACTAGATGACTAGTGATATATTAAGTATATTATTATGACCTAGGAGAGCGTCGTGCATCCGATTTCTACTCGCAGATGTCTTCTACTCACGAGTTGGAAACTCACCACCGTTGTGCCAAATTTTTCTTACAGGTTTCGATGCACAGGTTTCCTTGGCAGCTTACTGGCACATCATTTCATTCAGGGTGATTTTCTTGGTAGGTTGGTTCACTTGTATCAGGACCGCTGTTGTACTTTTATTATTTCATTTGTATCTAGTAAGCTCCATCAACCAGACTTTTATTACTTGATAGATTTAGAAGACCAGTTGTTGTTATTTTGACCTTAGAGTCGCGCTTGTATTATTATGGTTTTTGGTGGATTTGGTTTTCTTTTGAGTTTTGAGCCTCGCCCTTCGGCATTGTATATCATAGTGCATTGTGTAGGGTTGGTTTAGCACCTTAGCAAGGTTTTGGCAAGCATCAATCATGCTACTTTAATATTTTTGGGGTGCTAAACAAACCCTAACCAAGATCTTAACTAGAGACATAGGTAAACATAGCAAGTAAACAACTCTACTTCTAAGAGTTTGGGATTACAAACTTTGTAGTCCGCTCCTTCGCTTCATAAGCTCCGTGTTGAGGTCCCTTCGCTGCGATCATCAAGTACCCGGACTCTAGAGAGGCTCCATGAAAAGAAAGATGCAAGCTTGCTTCCAATCTTCAACAACAAAGATGATCTACCTTGAAGAAATTTAAGCCCAAGCTCATGCTTCATAAATCAAGCATTATCAAAGCAAACACCCTAATCTAAGTGGCTAGAATAGATGAGGATGATGAAGTAGGAATTTAGCTCTATTTTATTTTCAATTTCTCACTCATTATCATCACTTGTCAAAAAGCTAGAAAGCTTTTTCAAAGGAAGAAGAAGAAGAAATCTATTTGTGATGAATAATGAATTAATTGTTTTGGTTACAAATCAACCATGGGTTAAGAAAGAAGGCTTAACCCTTGTAGAGAAATAACTAGAGTAAAGGGTTTGGGTTGGGTTAGAAAATATCTATACAAAATATCTAAGCTTAAAACAAAACAAAGCTTTTAGAAGCTTCATGAAAAAGCTAACCCAAATCAAACCCTAACTTGTTTAATCTCCACAAATCATGTTGCATTTATAACCCTAACTTGTTACAATATTATATATCACATATATAATATATTTTTGTAACAAAATAAAATAATACAATTAACATATATCACATATATATCAATGTATTATCCAAGTGAGAAAAAGAATCTTTAAGTGAGCTTATATTAGTTAATGTAACTTAATATATCACATATATAATTCTACATTAAATTATCGAATCAACACTTGATCTGATAATCCGTCTATATCGCATATAACTGACTAATATAATCTGTATCAGTTCATCGAATCAACACTTGATCCGATGACCCGGCTATATCACATATACCCGGCCGATATCTCATATCGCGAGAATCTAACACGGTGTCGCATACACGTATTATTCCCGGTCCCGCACATATCACATATGTGCTCCTACTCCATTTTGCCTGAGCCAGGAAACCTCTGTGTAGGACACTAAAGAATCGTCAATACGTCGGCAGTAGGTGATGATCGTATCAAACACCCACAAGCTGCAAGCGGTCAGCTAAACGTAACAGCCACCCAAGTATTGAGTAATCAGAAGATCAACAAGCAAGCATGTACATTCTCCTATGAATCCAACCAGTAACACTACCGTACAGTCTGGTCTCTTCGTCTGATATGTCGCATATCTCGCCTAAGGGTGGTAAACGTCAGACCCCAGTAGCTTGATAAGTCGTGTCGATATGAGGTCCATAACAGTTTGAGAAACTACTGATAACACTTACCAGTAAATCTCAGCAACCCTGGCCAGGGATTTCCAGTTATAGCCAATCGAACACAGCGCAACATCAACTCCCTATACCGGGAGAGACGAAACACCTCCTATCGCTCATTGCCTCCATGTGATTCGGGACTGTACCCAAAAGCCACCGTTTTGCATGCCCTCTTGGACGCGGTATGATGGAAATCAAATCACAGTGGGAATCACACAAGACTCTATGACGATCTCGGGTCTACAGACTAACCTGTACCAGTGTCACCAGAGAACTGCCATCTGATGTGAGGTATAATACCATCTGGGAGTTCTCGGCGAGTCCGTCCAGTGTACCCAGTCTCCACTGAGCACCCGTATACCTTCTCTGATGTCAAACACCAATGGATATGGGATCATCCATCGCCCATCATATGGGTCAAGAAGCGCATACGCTAGTCTACTCTGGAGTATCGATGCCCTGTCTCGGTACTCCCACGACTAGGAACATTTGAAGGATGTACTTGGCGACTACACTGTCCCCACTAGTATGATCTGCATCATAGTCCTGGTAGTCAAGTACTCATCCTAAGGGCTTTATCAACATGTAACATAGAGAAAATCAGAGTACATGTTAAGATAAAGAGTAACCAGATAGCATACTATCATGTCGAGCAAGAAAGTCCTCCCTATATATGTCCAAGCATCCACTACAATATATATCGTGTGTATAGTAATGGCCTTTAGGGCATACATATCACTAACAATCTCCCACTTGCACTAGGGCCATCTGTTGTGGTATCGCATACCCAACAATCAGCTGTGGTTGAAGTATCTCATACTCAACCATCCCATAAAAGTTTCTACTGGGAAATAGGCCTTTGTGAGTGGATCCGCGCTGTTGTCCTCTGAGTCTACTCTCCTAACCTCGATCTACCTGGAGATCAACCATCTCCATGATCAGGTGATACTTCCTAAGTATATGTCTGGATTACAGATGGGACGGGGGTTCCTAGGCCTAAGCCACAACTCCATTGTCACACAATAGCAGGAACGAAATTCATATCATGAACTCATATATATCCAGACTGCCTCTTTGGTAGCATCCTTGATAACAATGTATCTTGCCTTTAATCATCTAGTATGTCACGGTATCTAGCTTGGAACTCTTCCAACATACCGTCCCTCCACTGAGGGTAAAGACAATGCCTGCGACTGATATTCAGTCGTCCTTATCACCCTGGAACCTTTCCAGTGATTCTCCCGAGGATCGATTGATACCATCTCACTACTACTAGTGAGAATCATAACATCCAATTAGATCTATCTCATATATCCATAACCTAGGATTTAGGAGGTATCACCTTGATCCTATATGGAGAATCTTTGTGATAAGAGGAGATTGACCGAGCGTAGCATAGGAAACTCCTTCCCTATCATGAGTATGTCATCCACGTACTATACGAGGATCACCACCATACTCCTTACTACCTTTTTGTATATACTAGGTTCATCTACCATTTTGATGAAGTCAAACTCTTTGACTACCACATCAAAACAGACGTTCCAACTCCGCGATGCCTGATTTATCCCATAAAACATCATGCTCATGTTTCCGCTGCTCCCACTGTCTACGAAGCCCTCTGGCTATGTACTTATAGACGCTCTCTTCCAAATCAATATTTAGAAAAGCAGCCATGACACCCAACCGCCAGATATCGTAGTCATGGTATGTAGCCGTGGCAAGTAGGATCTGGATGGACTTAAGCATAGCTTTGAAAGTCTCAACTTTTCCATGTACACCAAGTAATCTTCTCAAGATATACTTGCTCCTGATAGGGATTTAACCCTTCAGATAAAGCAACTAAAGTCCATACTTTGTTGGTGTATAAGGATTCCATCTCAGATCGCTAAGCATCCAGCCATTCTAACAGAGTCCCCACTCCTGATGGCCTGCTCGAAAATAGTTAGGTCATCATCACATGATGCAATCCTCGCTCCCACTGTCATTGAGAAACCGAAGTATCTCTCAGGTGGATGAGGAACCCTACTAGATCGGCGGAGAGGCTGAGGTTCGTTGGGATCTATTGAATCCTCCGGTTCTACCAAATCATTAGCTGTAGTTTGTATAGCTGGAACTCCTTCCAGTTCTACTTCATGACCACTAATTTCTTCACAAGAAATACCCTTTCCCAAAGGTGGCATGTTGAGAAAACAAAACATCTTTTGTTCCTCAGTTTGGTAGAAGATATTCCCTTGCGAATGCTTGGGATATCCAACAAACTTCCACAGAACTGATCTTGCCTCGAGCTTATCCGAATTTTGCTTTTGACATAGGCCGGACAACCCCAAATCTTAACTTTCTTAAGAGATGGGCTCTTCCCATACCATATCACATATGGAGTGGTAGGCATCTGATTTGGTTGGAACGCTATTCAATAGGTATGCAACTTCTCAAGTGCATAACCCCAAAAGAAAATAGGCAACTCAGTAGTACTCATCATAGAGCACACCATATCACATAGGGTGTGATTGCTCCGCCCCGATACACCGACGTGCTGTGGTGTATTCGGAGGAGTAATGCTGAGAGAGAATCTCATTCTCCTTTAGAATAGTCCAGGAATTCCGTGCTCAAGTATTCTCCTCCTTGATCACATCAAAGGACATAATACTTATACCCCTTTTTGGTTCTCTACTTCTAACTTATATTCTGTGATTATCTTAAAAGTTTCGGACTTGTGTTTCAACAGGAACATATATCTGAATCTTGAGAGATCATCGGTGAATGTAATGAAGTACAAAGAACCTGTCCTGGCATATGTAGACATGGGACTATCATACATCATCATGTATCAATCCCAAGAGTTCACTAACTCTTTCTCTGTTTCCAATAAACGGATCTGTGGTCATCTTATCTTTGTGACATGACTGGCAAGTTTTACAAGATGTAAATCCAAACTAATTTAAATATGCATCTTTATGTAACTTCAGCTAGTCGGGTCGCATCGATATGACCTAGTCTACAATGCCTCAAGAAGGATTCGTTCATTTCTGAACTCTTCCTCTTGTGTGTGTTCTGTACGTTAAAAACTGTGGTTTCATTTAGAACGTCTATGCTTTTAGATAACGTGCCCGAATCGATCAACTCTTGATATAGGAAATGTTCAAAACATTATCCATCAATACAAAATTATATCCTTCTTTATTAAATAAAGAGACTGATAGTATGTTGTATATCAGGTTCGGTATATAATAACATTCGTTCAGAATCAATGTATTCTGGTAATACAGGGTGATAACTGCTAACAGACATGGCTGCAACACTTGCATTATTTCCAACTCTTGAAACTTATCACCCGTTCTCAGTTCTCTACCTTTCTGTAGCCCATGTAACAAATTACATTTGAGGGATCCTGATCCGGTATCTCATACCCAGGACGTAAAGGATACTGAGAAACAGTTCTCGGTAATGAACATACCCGAAGATGATGCATCAGCATGCACTTTCTTCGTTTGGGCGGCACGGGAATTCTGGTAATCCCCTATTTCCTGCTCTGTCTTATAACAATTATAAGTTGGAGCGGGACCAATGTTCCCTAGCGCAATATTACAAGCAGGTTCAGTCAATACATCCGTATTATTATCTTGATTAAGGCGTGACATGGTTGCTACCTGGAGAGAGATAGAAGAAAACACTCAGCGTATGCTCTTGCAAAATTAGATTGGTTATTAATATATCTAATCAGGATGTCTCCCACTGTTTTAGTCAAACCTTCCTTCAAACCCTAAAAGGAAGGACTAGCCGGGATTAATTACACTCTACAAGTTCGCCAATTTTTCAGCCAGGCCAGTGCCGGTACTTTGAGGGAGGTTCCCCGTGCTTTTGCACGGACCTAATTAAAGTAAACCTCGTTTTCCCAGAGGCATAACCCCTTTGACACCTTTCTAGACACCTACTTGATCGGCTAATTGTAATGTGTAAAACTCTCCCAGAAGTAACTCTTACTCGCAGTGGGTATCGGGATCCAACTATCTCATAGGAGTTATGCAATCTCATTGCAAATTTTAACACTTGAAATTCCCGATAATATTTTACCTCTAGTCCTATGACCTTGACGCAGGCCAACAAACCATAGTCCGCTAGTCAAGTTCAACCCGTCATTTCCCGATTGAATTAAACCCGCCCGTACGACCCTTGACGCAGGCCAACAAAGTCGCACGACTACCCTAACTCAATCGCATCATATGCTTTAACAGATAAGCATAAATAGCTACCGAAAACTACGCCTTGATGCAGGCTAACAAACGCAGCACGAATACTATGAAGTACTTATCTGAAATGACGGAGGGCTACGTCAGGTTTTTAAGAAAACCCTTTGCATAATGAATTTGATATCATTGTAGAATCGAGTGATTTTAAATGGAATGTTTTTTAGGCCTTTTCTAGTTTTGCTAAAGAGGTCACTCCCGGTGAAGGGATCTCGGCTCTTTCCTCATCAAATAAGGTGCAGGATATTTCACAAATATCACTATGCAAAGCAAAAACTATAAAAACAATCAAAAGACAAACCGAGTTTGTAGCATCTGCTAGTTTCGCTAAAGAGGTCACTCCCGGTGAAGGGATCTCGGCTCTTTCCTTATCGAATAAGGTGCTAGATATTCTACAAGGAATACCACTATGCAAAGCAAGAACTAGAGCTACCAGTTTTTTAGACAAGTTTCTACAACATCCTTAGGTTTCTTTTAGTTTCATTAATCTCATTAATGAATTCCCATTTTATTATGCTTCACAAGCATCACATTTGAAACGAAATCAACAATATACAATATATATCTCATATATATAATATAAACATTCGTCTCAGGCAGTAATATGATCTCATCACAGAACATTGCAGCAGAAGAACATATATGAAATATTGGAAATACTAGGATTTCCGTGTTTTATTTCGAGCCAGTATAAAACACGGATTCCACGATCGCGATGAATAGCCAAACCCACATCCCTAGACCCCTACGAGAGCGGCAAGCAACACTGCCAATTCTAGGGTTAGGAGATCCGGTCTCGACTCCTCGAGATGGTCTCCCACTGGACCCTAGAACCCGGTTACTTGTGCTCCCCGTCTTGGGTCTATCCTAATGCGGAAAAGTAAATAATATATAATGGTGACATCATCCTCAACCCGGAAGTACCCCAATAAAAAAATATTACATACAATGAATTTTACATGAATGAAAATAAAAACCCGCATCTCACATAAAACCCCCGGCAATTCAGAATACGACGATCCAATATAATATATCACAGCAACACATAATAACTCATATCATCAACATAAGTAAGTATGTGTATCCCGATTGTCGTTGATGTATAGCAACGAAGCCGGCGATACACCACATACTACGCTTACGGTCACAGAAAAAAAGTGTAAAACTACAACAGTTGGAATCCGCAACCATCTTAGACATCTCATGCATAATCAAATGAATTCCTTAGACATCGCATGCCTAACAATTATAAACCCCGCATTTTAGTCTCGATCTCGAAAACACTTTTCAATATCTAGTCGGGCAATTCAACAAGATTCCCGACATCTTGATCGAATGCTCGTCGGAAACTTTAATAGACGGCTGCACCCCCGATGCCGACGACGAAGTGCACTAAAGCGGAACACCGCTGCCGCGAGCACCCGAACGGATGCTTTTGGCGACGGGGTTCTCCTACAGTCACTTGGTCGGGGCTATGGGGCATAGCTATCTATTAAGTTTACCCGGCGAGTATCCGCGTACGCTACGTTATTGCGACGGACATTTGATCACATCAAAATCCCGTGGCAACCGATCAAATGAGACTAAACTGCTAGTTTTATAACATTCAAATTAGTTATCTCATAACTCCTTGTGGATTCCAAATATTGTATCACATTCCAGATAAATAGACAATGTTAAACTTTCCAATCGAATAAACAAACACCCAAAATTTCCCTTTTTGCTCAACACTTGAGCTTAGTTTAAAAGCATCCATCACATGCCACAGTACCAATGGTCCAGCCGTAGAAGGGTCAAACCAACGCCTCATATGTGGCAACGCCGTACTGCCCCAAACCCTAAGGTTTAGAGGCGGTTCATACGGTCACATAATCGAGTTAAGGTTTGTGTTATTCTAGAGGGTCCACCGCGTTGTAAGTCCACGTTGCCCACCCCGGTGCTTGCGGGGAGGCGGAAACGTTATGAAAAATCTGATTTTTACAACACTAAGCAACATGGACTATGTAAAGGAGGGATCTTTGCTAAACAAAACTAACTACCAAAGCTAAAAGAGTTTAGCTACTCGGAAAGGGGGTTATACATAGGTCTTCAAGTCCTTCTCTTCTTGCTCCTTGGAGTGAAAGAACGGATCGTCTCGTCGCCTTCTCTTGCTGAAGAAAGATCCACCCGAGGGCCTCTACCTTTGACTCCAACCTCAAACTAGAAGTAACTAAGGTGCTTGGTGTGCTAAACCTAGGACCTTAAAAAGAGTAGAGAGTATTTTTGAAGGGATTATCTCAAGCTCAAATGGTTCTCAACTCATGAGAGGGGAGAGCTAGAGAGAGAGGAAGAGGAGGAGAGGGAATGAAAATGATCAAGTGAGAAGAATAATGCAACCCTTCTCACATATATATGATTTATGAAAAATAGATAATTAGCTAAAGATAATTGTCATGGTTAATCAAGAAATGACCATTATCATTTCACATTAAATGCTTTTGCAAGGATCAAAGAGCATCTTTCATATGCAATGATGATGGTCAACTTGTCAACCTAGGTCAACAAGTCAAGTGTAGTCAAATGGTCAACAACCCTAACCATGCATAATTATAATTAACTAATATTAATAAATCATATTTCACATATAAACATTAGGGTTAAGAAAATGACAATGGTCATCAACCCTAATGAAAGTCCTCTGCCTCTGTCTCAGTCAACTGTGCATACACACCCGTTGTAGGGTTCCTAGGCACACTAGAGAGGTCTCACAAGGCATCAACCATGCCAATTTCAAAAATTCTAGGTGCCGAGAGACCCGACTACGGATCGTTTGCTAGAAAACTAGGCGAAAAAGCTAACTAGTTAACACTTAACTACAAGATACGGAAATACAACCTTTGTAGATCCGGTGCTCCACCTCCATAGCTCCGCAACGAGGTCCTCTCCGCTGTCCAAATCAAATCCGGGCTCTAGCGTCGGCTTCGTCGGAGAATGGGCAAGCTAGGTCGTCGATGTCCATGCCGAAGATGATCTACGTCGAGGCATCGCTAAATCAAGCTCCGACTTCACCAAGTCAAGAAACTTGTGAAGAAAACACACTCTACTACTTGGCAAGAGGTAGAGGATGAAGAAATAGGAAGTGGGTTCAATTTAGAATTGGATTTCTCACTCTTTATCATCAATCACCATTGATGACCTAAGCTTTTCTTCTTGAGTTCAAGGAAGAAGAAGAAGAAAAATGATATGATAAGTTAAATTAAAATGAAAAGTAAAAAGAATACTTATCATCATTGAACCATGGTCAAGTGTAGAGAATAAATCATGGTTAGTGGGATGGTTAGGGTTAAGCATGAGACAAAATGGTCACTTGGTCAAAGTCTTCATGAAGCTTCATGAACAAAACAAAAGAAGCCACCATTTTCTCATTTGCTTTTCATTTTCCAAAATGAATAAATGAATAAATAAATAGATATGAAAATGTAAACCCTAACCATTACATAACCATGCTTTAAACTTTACACAAAACACAAGTAAACATGTATCATCAAACATGATACAATCAAGTGCACAAAATCATATCGCATATGTAATGCGCACACCCGAGTGAGAAAAAAATCCATTTAAAGTGAACCAATACTAGTTAATGCAAAGTAATATATCAAATATATAATTATACATTAAATCATTAAATCAACACTTGATTCAATGATCCGGTCATGTCGCACACAACCGACTAGTATACAATGTATCGGCTTATCGAATCAACGCTTGAATCGATAACTAGGTTATATCGCATACAACCATTCGATACATTCATCGCGAGAATGGAATACGGTATCACATACACGCATTATTCTCGGTCCCGCACATATCTCATATGCGCTCCTATTTCGTTTCGCTTGAGCCAGGAAACCTCTGTGTAGGACTCTAAAGACTCGTCAATACGCCGGCAGCGGATGATGATCATATCAAACATCCACAAGCCGCAAGCGGTCTGCTAAACGTAACGGCCACCCAGGTATTGAGCGATCTGAAGATCGACGAGCAAGCCCGCTCACACTCCAGTGAATCCGACCAGTAACACTACCGTACAGTCCGGTCTGATCGTCTAATATGTCGCATATCTCGCCTAGGGGTGGTAAACGTCAGACCCCAATAGCTCGATAAGTCGTGTCGATATGAGGCTCATAACGGGTCGAGAAACTACTGGTAACACTTACCAGCAATTCTCTGATCAGCCCTGGCCAGGGACTTCCTGTTATAGCCAATCGAACACAGCGCAACATCAACCCCCTATACCGGGAGAGACGAATCCCCTCCTATCGCTCATTGCCTCCATATGACTCGGGACTGTACCCAAAAACCACCGTTTTGCACACCCTCTTGGACATGGTAAGATGGAAATCAAAGCACAGTGGGAACCACACAAGACTCTATGACGATCTCGGGTCAACAGACTACTCTGTACCAGTGTCACCAGAGAACTGCCATCTGACGTGAGGTATAATACCATCTGGGAGTTCTCGGCGAGTCCGTCCAGTGTACCCAGTCTCTACTGAGCACCCGTATATCATCTCTGATGTCAAACACCGATGGATATGGGATCATCCATCGCCCATCTGTATGGGTCGAGAAGGTATACGCTAGTCTACTCTGGTATATCGATGCCCCGTCTCGATACACCAACGACTAGAGACTTTGAAGGATGTACTTATGGACTACCATGTCCCTACTAGTATGATCCACATCATAGTCCAGGTAGTCAAGCACACATCCTAAGGGCTTTACCAACATGTAACAGAGAGACAATCAGTATACACGTTATGGTAAAGTTCAACCAGATAGCATACTATCATGTCGAGCAAGAAAGTCCTCCCTATATATGTCCCAGCATCCACTACAATATACATCCTATGTACAGTAATGGCCTCTAGGGCATACATATAACTAACAATCTCCCACTTGCACTAGGGCCATCTGATAGCAGTGGTTGCAGTATCTCATACTCAACCATCCCATAAAAGTCTCTCTCTGGGAACAGGCCTTTGTGAGTGGATCCGCTGTGTTGTCCTCTGAGTCTACTCTCCTAACCTCGATCTCCCTGGAGATCAACCATCTCCATGATCAAGTGATACTGCCTTAGAATATGTCTGGATCACTGATGGGACGGACGTTCCTTGGCATAAGCCACAACTCCATTGTCTCACAATGGTTGGAACGTAGTTCATCTCATGAACCAATATACACCCAGACTGCCTCTTTGGTAGCATCTTAAGTAGCGATGTATCGTGCCTTTATCGTCTAGTATGTCACGGTATCTAGCTTGGAACTCTTCCACCATACCGTCCCTTTACTGAGGGTAAAGACAATGCCTGTGACTGACACTCAGTCGTCTTTATCATCCTGGAACACTTCCAGTGATTCTCCCCAGGATCGGTTGATACCGTCTCACTACAACTAGTGAGAATCCTAACATCCAATTAAGTCTATCTCATAGATCTAAAACTCAGGATTTAGGAGGTATCATTTTGATCCTATGTGGAGAATTCTTGTGATAACCGGAGATTGATCGAGCGTAGCATAGGAAACTCCTTCCCCATCAAGAGTATGTCATCCACGTACTCTACGAGGATCGTCACCATACTCCCTACTACCTTTTTTGTTTATACAAGGTTCATCTACCATTTTGATGATGTCAACTTCTTTGACTAATACATCAAAACAGATGTTCCAACTCCGCGATGCCTGCTTTATCCTATAAAGCATCTTGTGCACGTTTCCGCTGCTCCCACTGTCTACGAAGCCCTCTGGCTGTGTACTTATAGACTCTCTCTTCTAAAACATCATTTAGAAAAGCAGTCATGTCACCCAACCGCCAGATATCGTAGTCATGGTATGTAGCCGTGGCAAGTAGGATCTGGATGGACTTAAGCATAGCTACTTGAAAAAGGTTTCATCATTATCCACACCTGGTCGATGACAAAAACCTTTAACAAGTCTATCTTTGAAAGTCTCAACTTTTCCATGTACACCAAGTAATCTTCTCAAGATATACTTGCTCCTGATGGGGATTTAACCCTTCAGATATAGCAACCAAAGTCCATACTTTGTTGGTGTATAAGGATTCCATCTCAGATCGCTAAGCATCCAGCCATTCTCACAGAGTCTTACTCTTGATGGCCAGCTCGAAACTAGTTGGGTCATCATCTCATGATGCATTCCTCGCTCCCACTGTCATAGAGAAACCGAAGTATCTCTCAGGTGGGTGAGGAACCCTACTAGATCGGCGGAGAGGCTGAGGTTCGTTGGTATCTATTGAATCCTTTGGTTCTGTCAAATCATCTTCTGTAGTTTGCATAGCTGGAACCTTTCCAGTTCTACATTACAGACCTTGCCTCGAGCTTGTCCGGATTTTGCTTTTAAACATAGGCCGGACAACCCCAAATCTTAACTAGCTTAAGACATGGGCTCTTCCCTTTCCATATCAAATATGAAGTGGTAGGCAACTGATTTGATTCGAACCCTATTCAATAGGTATGCAGCTTCTCAAGCGCATAACTCCCAAAAGGAAAAATGTAACTCAGTATTACTCATCATAGAGCACACCATATCAAATAGGGTGTATCTTCTCCGCCCCGATATACCATCGTGCTATGGTGTATACGGAGGAGTAATGCTGAGAGAGAATCTCATTCTCCTTTAGAATAGTCCTGGAATTCCGTGCTCAAGTATTCTCCTCCTTGATCTCATCAAAGGACATAATACTTATACCCGTATTCTGGTTCTCTACTTCTCGCTTATATTCTGTGAATATCTCAAAAGGTTCGGACTTGTGTTTCAACAGGAACATAGGTCTGAATCTCGAAAGATCATCAGAGAATGTAATGAAGTATAAAGAACCAGTCCTGGCATGTGTAGACAGGAGACCTTACATACATCATCATGTATCAGTCCCAAGAGTTCATTAACTCTTTCTCTGTTTCCAGTAAACGGAGCTATGGTCATCTTATCTTTGTGACATGACTGGCGAGTTTCACAAGATGTAAATTCAAACTGATTTAAATATGCATCTATATGTAACTCTAGCTAGTCGGGTCACATTGATCTGACCTAGTCTACAATGCCTCAAGAAGAATTCGTTCATTTCTGAACTCTTCCTCTTGTGTGTGATTCATAGACTAAGAACTATAGTTTGATTTAGAACATCAATGCTTTTAGATAACGTGCCTGAACCGATCAACTTTTGATATAGGAAATGTTTAAAACATTATCCAATAATACAAAATTTTATCGTTTCTTTACTAATAAAGAGACAGATATGATTTTGCATAACAGGTTCGGTATCTAATAACATTCGTTCAGAATCAATGTATTGGTAATACAGGGTGACAGTGACCAACAGACTTGGCTGCAACTCTTGCCCCGTTTTCTGCCTCACGAAACTTATCACCCGTTCTCAGTTCTCTACCTTTCTGTAGCCCTATGTAATAGATTACATATCTGGGATCCTGATCTGGTATCATATACCCAGGACGTAAAGGACATTGAGAAACAGTTCTGTATAATGAACACACCCGAAGATGATGCATCAGCATGCACTCTCTTCGTTTGGGCGGCACGGGAAATCTGGTATTCCCCAATTTCCTGCTCTGTCTTATAACAATTATAAGTTGGAGCGGGACCAACGTTCCCCAGCTCAGTATAACAAGCGGGTTCGGTCAATAATCCGTATTATTATCTTGATTAAGGCGTGATATGGTCGCTACCAGGAGAGAGAGAGAAGAAAACACTCAGCGTGCGCTCTGTCAAGAATAGATTGGTTATTATTTTATCTAATCAGGATGGCTCCCACTGCTTTTTATCAAATCTTCCTTCAAACCCTAAAAGGAAAGACTAGCCGGGATTAATTACACACTACAAGTTCGCCAATCTTTCAGCCAGGCCAGTGTCGGTACTTTGAGGGAGGTCCCCCGTGCTTTCGCACGAAACTAATTAATGTAAACCTCATTTTCCCAGAGGCGTAACCCCGTTGACACCTTTCTAGACACCTACTTGATCGGCTAATTGTAATGTGTAAAACTCTCTCAGGAGTAACTCTTACTCGCAGCGGGTATCGGGATCCAACTATCTCATAGAAGGTATGCAATCTCATTGCAAATTTCAACACTTGAAATTCCTGATAATATTTTGCCCCTAGCAGCTATATGACCTTAACATAGTCAACAAATCATAAGTGCTAGTCAAGTTCAACCCGTCATTTCCCGATTGAATTAAACCCACCCGCACGACCCTTAACATAGTCAACAAAGTCGCACGACTACCCTAATCCAATCACATCATATGCTTATGCAGATAAGCACTAATTAGCTACCGCACTCTACGCCTTAACATAGTCAACAAACGTAGCACGAATACTAACCAGTACTTATCTGAAATGACGGAGGGCTACGACAGGTTTTTCTGAAAACCTATTGCGTAATGAACTTGATATCGTTGTAGGATCGAATGAATTTTGAAATGGAGTGTTTTTGAGGCTTTTCTAGTTTTGCTAAAGGAGTCACTCCCGATGAAGGGATCGTCGGTCCTTTCCTCTTCTAATGAGGTGCGGGATATATCATATATATCACTGTGCAAAGCAAAAACTCTTAAAAGCAATCAAAAGTCAAACCGAGTGTGTAGCATCTGCCAGTTATTGCTAAAGGAGTCACTCCCGGTGAAGGGATCTCGGTCCTTTCCTTATCGAATAAGGTGCAGGATATATCACATATACCGCTATGCAAAGCAAGAACTGTAGCTACCTGTTTTATTTTGAAATTCGATTCTACAACATCTTAGGTTTCTTTTATTTCATTAATCACATTAATGAAGTCCCATCATTTAAAATGTACCTAAACATCACAGATAAATACGACGTACACTTATGCCATCCGCATTCGCCTCGATGTCCCCTCGTGCACCGTTAAGTTAGGTAACTAACGGCAGAGCGGGGCAGGGCTAGCACGGGTGTAAAACATAAGTAACGTCTATATAATATATCATATATACTATATACTGTATCTATCACAGAACATCACATGATCACATCACAGATATCGCAGCAGAAGAAACATATGAAATATTGGATATCCTAGGACGTCCGTGTTTTCAATACGAGCCAGTATAAAACACGGATTCCACGGTCGTGATGAATAGCCAAACCCACACCCCTAGACCCCTACGAGAGCGGCAAGCAACCCTACCAATTCTGGAGTTAGGAGACCCGGACTCGACTCCTCGAGTTGGTCTCCCACTGGACTCCAGAACCCGGTTACTTGTGCCCTCCTCCTTGGGTCTATCCTAGTGCGGAAAAGTAAATAATATACAACAGGTGACATCTTCCGCTACCTGGAAGTGCCCCAATAAAAGAATATTACATACAAGTTTTTACATGAATGAAAATGAAAAACACTCATCTCACATAAAAAACCCCCGGCTATTCAAACACGACGATCCAATATAACATATCCAGCAACACATAACATCACATGTCATCAACGTAAGTAAATATGTCCATCCCAATTTTCGTTGACATATAGCAACGAAACCGGCGATATCACATATTACACTTACGGTCACAGAAAAGAAAGTGTAAAACTACAACAGTTGGAATCCTCAACCATCTCAGACATCGCATGCCTGACCAAATGAATTACTTAGACATCATATGCCTAACAATTATAAACCCCGCATTTTAGTCTCTTTATCGAAAACACTTTTCAATATCAAGTCGGGCAATTCAACAAGATTCCCGACATCCTGATCGAATGCTCGTCGCAAACTTTAGTAGGCGGCCGCACCCCCGATACCGTCGACGAAGTGCACCAAGGCGGAACACCGCTGCCGGGAGCACCCGAACGGATGCTTTCGGCGACGGGGTTCTCCTACAGTCACTTGGTCGGGGCTATGGAGTGAGGCTGTCTATTAAGTTTACCCGGCGAGTATCCGCGTACGCTACGTGATTGCGAAGGACTTTTGATCACATCAAAATTCCGTGGCAACCGATCAAGTGAGACTAAACTGCTACGTTTATAATATTCATTCCGTTATCTCATAACAATTTGTGAATTCCAATTATTGTATCACATTCCGGATAAATAGAAAATGCTAAACTTTTCGATCGAACAATCGAACACCCAAGTTTTCCCGATACAAATCAACACATGAAACTAGTCTAACAACATTCAGTTCGTACCTCAGTACCAACGGTCCAGCCGTAGAAGGGTCAAGCCAACGCCTCACATGTGGCACGCCGTACTGCCCCAAACCCGAAGGTTCAAAGGGCAGTTCAAGACGGTCACATAATCGAGTTAAGGTTTGTTGTCTTCTAGAGGGACCATCGCGTTACTTGCACTACTTAAAACATCGTTAAACCACGGAAAAATCCAACACTTGGAAATTTCCCGACAGGGGAAAAATTGGGTATTTATATCCGGTCGAACTTTTTAACATATTCTAAAATTTATCCGGAAAGCCACATAGACAAAATTCGATAATCCGATCGAACATTCGAATCCCCAAAACAACCCTGAAAATTAAAACTCTGGAAAATTATCAAAAATACCCAGGAAAAACAGCACTGCATATTATCAATTACTGTGCAAATTTGGATCCCAGAAAAGACAAAACGGCCGCGGATCCGCCGCACGAGCCAAGCTCGTGCCGCGGAACCGCGGCTCATTGAAGGAATTGGGTTCACGAATTTTACAGTATCTCTTAGAATTGCCTGCTGATTTTTCTGCATATTTTTAATGTTGAAAAATCCCAGATTTTAAAAATTGGACAGAGAGCATGTTTGTTTTGGACTTTCGGGTTCGATCGGACTTCAAATGTCGTCTAGACTTCGCCTAAGGCTCTAGCTAGGCTCTGATACCACTGTAGGGTTCCTAGGCACACTAGAGAGGTCTCACAAGGCATCAACCATGCCAATTTCAAAAATTCTAGGTGCCGAGAGACCCGACTACGGATCGTTTGCTAGAAAACTAGGCGAAAAAGCTAACTAGTTAACACTTAACTACAAGATACGGAAATACAACCTTTGTAGATCCGGTGCTCCACCTCCATAGCTCCGCAACGAGGTCCTCTCCGCTGTCCAAATCAAATCCGGGCTCTAGCGTCGGCTTCGTCGGAGAATGGGCAAGCTAGGTCGTCGATGTCCATGCCGAAGATGATCTACATCGAGGCATCGCTAAATCAAGCTCCGACTTCACCAAGTCAAGAAACTTGTGAAGAAAACACACTCTACTACTTGGCAAGAGGTAGAGGATGAAGAAATAGGAAGTGGGTTCAATTTAGAATTGGATTTCTCACTCTTTATCATCAATCACCATTGATGACCTAAGCTTTTCTTCTTGAGTTCAAGGAAGAAGAAGAAGAAAAATGATATGATAAGTTAAATTAAAATGAAAAGTAAAAAGAATACTTATCATCATTGAACCATGGTCAAGTGTAGAGAATAAATCATGGTTAGTGGGATGGTTAGGGTTAAGCATGAGACAAAATGGTCACTTGGTCAAAGTCTTCATGAAGCTTCATGAACAAAACAAAAGAAGCCACCATTTTCTCATTTGCTTTTCATTTTCCAAAATGAATAAATAAATAGATATGAAAATGTAAACCCTAACCATTACATAACCATGCTTTAAACTTTACACAAAACACAAGTAAACATGTATCATCAAACATGATACAATCAAGTGCACAAAATCATATCGCATATGTAATGCGCACACCCGAGTGAGAAAAAAATCCATTTAAAGTGAACCAATACTAGTTAATGCAAAGTAATATATCAAATATATAATTATACATTAAATCATTAAATCAACACTTGATTCAATGATCCGGTCATGTCGCACACAACCGACTAGTATACAATGTATCGGCTTATCGAATCAACGCTTGAATCGATAACTAGGTTATATCGCATACAACCATTCGATACATTCATCGCGAGAATGGAATACGGTATCACATACACGCATTATTCTCGGTCCCGCACATATCTCATATGCGCTCCTATTTCGTTTCGCTTGAGCCAGGAAACCTCTGTGTAGGACTCTAAAGACTCGTCAATACGCCGGCAGCGGATGATGATCATATCAAACATCCACAAGCCGCAAGCGGTCTGCTAAACGTAACGGCCACCCGGGTATTGAGCGATCTGAAGATCGACGAGCAAGCCCGCTCACACTCCAGTGAATCCGACCAGTAACACTACCGTACAGTCCGGTCTGATCGTCTGATATGTCGCATATCTCGCCTAGGGGTGGTAAACGTCAGACCCCAATAGCTCGATAAGTCGTGTCGATATGAGGCTCATAACGGGTCGAGAAACTACTGGTAACACTTACCAGCAATTCTCTGATTAGCCCTGGCCAGGGACTTCCTGTTATAGCCAATCGAACACAGCGCAACATCAACCCCCTATACCGGGAGAGACGAATCCCCTCCTATCGCTCATTGCCTCCATGTGACTCGGGACTGTACCCAAAAACCACCGTTTTGCACGCCCTCTTGGACGTGGTAAGATGGAAATCAAAGCACAGTGGGAACCACACAAGACTCTATGACGATCTCGGGTCAACAGACTACTCTGTACCAGTGTCACCAGAGAACTGCCATCTGACGTGAGGTATAATACCATCTGGGAGTTCTCGGCGAGTCCGTCCAGTGTACCCAGTCTCTACTGAGCACCCGTATATCATCTCTGATGTCAAACACCGATGGATATGGGATCATCCATCGCCCATCTGTATGGGTCGAGAAGGTATACGCTAGTCTACTCTGGTATATCGATGCCCCGTCTCGATACACCCACGACTAGGGACTTTGAAGGATGTACTTATGGACTACCATGTCCCCACTAGTATGATCCGCATCATAGTCCAGGTAGTCAAGCACACATCCTAAGGGCTTTACCAACATGTAACAGAGAGACAATCAGTATACACGTTAAGGTAAAGTTCAACCAGATAGCATACTATCATGTCGAGCAAGAAAGTCCTCCCTATATATGTCCCAGCATCCACTACAATATACATCCTATATACAGTAATGGCCTCTAGGGCATACATATAACTAACACCCGTATCCGTGTTCCGAGGAACACGAATACAATGAGATAAAACCAATCCCAAATCATATACTAGGATCCGGCTTAAACCAAAGCCCGCTAGTATAAGCTGTCCTGACACCAAACGTGCACAAGTGCGCGGATGTGAACGAACCCCGTCGCAAAACCATGCTACCTCTACTCATTTTTCCTAAAGGCGAATAACCCTATGTGTGGGACTCTAAAGACTCGACACTACGCTGACAGTGGGTTTAACCACAGACCGCAAGCGGCACTAGCTGTACGTAACGGTCCCCAGGTAGATGCCGATAAGAAGACTGACGAGGTAAACCCATCTGAACTCCTACTGAGCCTGTTTGTGACAGTCTCCGTACAGTCCGGTCTGTTCGTCTAAGAACATCGCATGGCGGGCCTAGGGGGAGGGAAACGCCAGTCCCCTACTAGAGGTACAAGTCGTGTCGGTGTGTAGCCCAGAACACCTGAGATAACACTGGAAACCTACCAGTCTATCTCGCTTGCCCTGGCCAGGGACTTTGTGTAATGGCTCTCCTAGACACAGCGCGATATCAACCCCTAATACCGGGAGAGACGAATCCTGTCTAACCATCACTGCCTCCAAGTGCTTCGGTACTGCACCCAAAAACTACCTGTTTGCACGACTCCTTTGAGCCGTGGTAGGGTAGCAATCAAAGTGCAGTGGGAACACACTCGAGGTGAAGTGACATTGTTAAGTCAACGGACTAAGCTGTACTCATGTCACCTGGGAACTGATAACTGACGATAGGTATAATACCAACCAACAGTTCCCGACGAGTCCTGTCCAGTGTACTCGTAACCTAACGAGCACCCGCATACTATCCCAAGTACGACGTACTGACGGCTGTGGGACAGACCGTCTCCCAAGCTGGGATGAGAAGCGCATACGCTAGTCTACTCCGGAGTATCGATGCCCTGTCTCGATAGTCCTGCGACTAGGGACCTGCATAAGGATGTGCTTGTAGATTACCCAGCCCTCACGAGTGTGACTGCCATCACAACGCTGGTAATCAAGCAAAGATCCTAAGGGCTCCACTAATGTGTAAAGGCGATATGCTAAAAGAAACACATGCACACATTAAAGCAGAAACAAACCAAGTAGCATACTACTATTTTGAGCAAGATTGTCAATACAAGGTGAATATCCCAAGCTTCCATCAAGTAATATACAATCTAGTATGATACAGTAATGGCCTCTAGGGCATATACACTAACACGCGTTACTTGCATGACTTTGAACATTCTTTAACTAAGGAAAAATCCAACACTTGGAAATTTTCTGATAGGGGAAAAAGTGAGTTATTGATATCCGTTCGAACCTTTTAACACGTTCTAAATTACCCGAAAGAAACTTAAACGAAGTTAAACTTTCCGATCGAATCAACGAGTTCCCAATATATCCCAGAAATCTCAACACTTGAGTAGAATTAAAAACTCCCAAAAGCATGAAAAAGTACCCAAGAATAAAGCCCTGAAGTACTAGCCCCTAATTCCTCATGTTGGCCGCGGAACCGCCGCCAAACGCATGGTTTGGCCGCGGTTCCGCGGTCACGTGACTGAGTTATGGCTTCATACTCCACATTAATTCTTAAAATTCCCTGCATGATTTTCTGAGTATTTGTAATATGAAAATTTTCAACTTTTGAAAAAATTTCCAGAAACTAGGATTTATCGGGGTTTCGGAGTTCGATCGGACTTCAAACTTCGTCTACACATCGCCTAATTCTCTAGCTTGGCTCTGATACCACTGTAGGGTTGGCTTAACACCTTAGCAAGGTTTTAGCAAGTATCAATCATGCTACTTTAATATTTTTGGGATGCTAAACAAACCTTAACCAAGATCTTAACTAGAGACATAGGGTAAACATAGCAAGTAAACAACTTTACTGCTAAGAGTTTGGGATTACAACCTTTGTAGTCCGCTCCTTCGCTTCATAAGCTCCGTGTTGAGGTCCCTTCGCTGCGATCATCAAGTACCCGGACTCTAGAGAGGCTCCATGAAGAGAAAGATGCAAGCTTGCTTCCAATCTTCAATAACAAAGATGATCTACCTTGAAGAAACTTAAGCCCAAGCTCATGCTTCAGTAATCAAGCATTAGCAAAGCAAACACCCTAATCTAAGTGGATAGAATTGATGAGGATGATGAAGTAGGAATTTAGCTCTCTTTTATTTTCAATTTCTCACTCATTATCATCACTTGTCAAAAAGCTAGAAAGCTTTTTCAAAGGAAGAAGAAGAAGAAAGCTATTTGTGATGAATAACGAATTAATTATTTTGGTTACAAATCAACCATGGGTTAAGAAAGAAGGCTTAACCCTTGTAGAGAAATAACTAGAGTAAAGGGTTTGGGTTGGGTTAAAAAATATCTATACAAAATATTAAGCTTAAAACAAAACAAAGCTTCTAGAAGCATCATGAAAAAGCTAACCCAAATCAAAGCCTAACTTGTTTAATCTCCACAAATCATATTGCATTTGTAACCCTAACTTGTTACAATATTATATACCACATATCTAATATATTTTTGTAACAAAATAAAATAATACAATTAATATATATCACATATATATCAATGTATTATCCAAGTGAGAAAAAGAATCTTTAAGTGAGCTTATATTAGTTAATGTAACTTAATATATCACATATATAATTATACATTAAATTATCGAATCAACACTTGATCCGATAATCCAGCTATATCGCATATAACCGACTAATATAATCTGTATCAGTTCATCGAATCAACACTTGATCCGATGACCTGGCTATATCACATATACCCGGCCGATATCTCATATCGCGAGAATCTAATACAGTATCGCATACACGTATTATTCCCGGTCCCGCACATATCTCATATATGCTCCTACTCCGTTTTGCCTGAGCCAGGAAACCTCTGTGTAGGGCTCTAAAGAATCGTCAATACACCGGCAGTAGGTGATGATCATATCAAACACCCACAAGCTACAAGCGGTCAGCTAAACGTAACAGCCACCCAAGTATTGAGCAATCAGAAGATTAACAAGCAAGCGTGTACATTCTCCTGTGAATCCAACCAGTAACACTACCGTATAGTCCGGTCTCTTCGTCTGATATGTCGCATATCTCGCCTAGGGGTGGTAAACGTCAGACCCCAGTAGCTTGATAAGTTGTGTCGATATAAGGTCCATAACAGTTCGAGAAACAAATGATAACACTTACCAGTAAATCTCAGCAACCCTGGCCAGGGATTTCCAGTTATAGCCAATCGAACACAGCGCAACATCAACTCCCTATACCGGGAGAGACGAAACCCCTCCTATCGCTCATTGCCTCCATGTGATTCGGGACTGTACCCAAAAGCCACCGTTTTGCACGCCCTCTTGGACGTGGTATGATGGAAATCAAAGCACAGTGGGAATCACACAAGACTCTATGACGATTTCGGGTCTACAGACTAACCTGTACAAGTGTCACCAGAGAACTGCCATCTGATGTGAGGTATAATACTATCTGGGAGTTCTCGGCGAGTCCGTCCAGTGTACTCAGTCTCCACTGAGCACCTGTATACCTTCTCTGATGTCAAAAACCAATGGATATGGGATCATCCATCGCCCATCATATGGGTCAAGAAGCCCATACGCTAGTCTACTCTGGAGTATCGATGCCCTGTCTCAGTACTCCCACGACTAGGAACATTTGAAGGATGTACTTGGCGACTACACTGTCCCCACTAGTATGATCTGCATCATAGTCGTGGTAGTCAAGTACTCATCCTAAGGGCTTTATCAACATGTAACATAGAGACAATCAGAGTAAATGTTAAGATAAAGAGTAACCAGATAGCATATTATCATGTCGAGCAAGAAAGTCCTTCCTATATATGTCCAAGCATCCACTACAATATACATCGTATGTACAGTAATGGCCTCTAGAGCATACATATCACTAACACATTGTGTGGTTGTTTTCGCCTTTTGGCATAGAGCTAGCTCCCGCTTGGGGATGCCTTTTTATTGTTGCTTATGTATATATTCTTATTTGTACCCGTTTGGGGCCAGTTTTTACAAAGGAGACTCTGCCGAAATTTTTGAGAAATTTGATGTTGCTTTTAAACATGTTTTCATTTACTTCTTCTATTAAATGGTTTAGATTTCTGGGCTTCGGCTTACTTAGATTACGTTACGCCTTTAGACGTTTCGTAATTTAAATGCCGGTCGCGTTCCGTACCTTCGGGTCATGACAGATATCCATTGGTGTTTGACATCAGAGAAGGTATACGGGTGCTCAGTGGAGACTGGGTATACTGGACGGACTCACCGAGAACTCCTAGATGGTATTATACCTATCGTCAGATAACAGTTCTCTGGTGACATTGGTACAGGTTAGTCTGTCGACCCGAGATCGTCATAGAGTCTTGTGTGATTCCCGCTGTGCTTTGATTTCCAGCTTACCACGTTCAAGAGATCATGCAAAACGGTGGTTTTTGGGTACAGTCCCGAGTCACATGGAGGCAATGAGTGATAGGAGGGGATTCGTCTCTCCCGGTATTGGGGGTTGATGTTGCGCTATGCTCGATTGGCCATAACAGGAAATCCCTGACCAGGGTTGCTAAGATCTACTGGTAAGTGTTATCAGTAGTTTCTCAAACCGTTATGTACCTTGCATTAGCATGACTTATCAGGCTATTGGGGTCTGACGTTATACCACCCCCAGGTTGTGATATGCGACATATCAGACGAAAAGACCGGATTATACGGTAGTGTTACTGATTGGATTCACAGAAGTATGAGAAGGCTTGCTTGTTGATCTTCTGATCGCTCAATACCCGGGTGGCCGTTACGTTTAGCAAACCGCTTGGGGCTTGTGGGTGTTTGATATGATCATCACCTACTGCCAGCGTATTGACGAGTCTTTAGAGTCCTACACAGAGGTTTCCTGGTTCACGTGAAACGAAGTAGGAGCACATATGTGATATGTGCGGGACGAGATTAATACGAGTATGTGATACCGTATTCTATTCTCGCGATATATGATATCGGACAGTTATATGAGATATGGCCGGGTTATCGGATCAAGTGTTGATTCGATAAGTCGATTCATATGATATTAGTCGGTTGTATGTGATATAGCCGGATTATTAAATCAAGTGTCGATTTGATAATTTAATGTACAATTATATATTTGATATATTAACTTAAATTAACTAATATTTGCTCACTAAGTATTCTTTTTCTCACTTATATGCATATAATATATATGTGATATATATTAATGTACATTTTATTTGTGTCATACTTGATGCCACATGCTTCATGGGTGTATGAGACTTACACCATGCTTGATATAATGTAGGGTTTATATTTATCTAAGTAATTCAAAAATGGATGGATTTTTGTCATGGCTACAAGCTTGTAGAAGCTTGTGGAAATATTGTCCAAGTCCACTCTTTTTGTTTCATTTGTAGATATTTATTAACCTAACCATTAACCCTAGCCCTAGTTAAGTCTCTACATGAGTTAGTGTATGACACTAACTCACCCAAGGTTTCCATTCTCACCTCATATGAGTTCATTCTATCTTCACTTCATCTTCTTCTTCCTCAAGGAAAAAAGCTTTCTAGGGTTTGGAGAGATGAAGAAATATTGTGAGAAAAATTAATCTAAAGTGAGCCCATTTCCTACTTCATCATCATCTACTATATTAGCCATTTAGTTAAGAGTGTTTGCTTCACTAAACCCTAATTTAGTGAAGAGGTAGCATGAGCTTAAGTCTCCTCGACATAGATCATCTTCAGCCTCCAAGACTTCGAGCAAGCTTGTTCATTTCTTCATGTGAATCCTTACTAGAGTTCGGATGTTCACTACTTGGAGTGAAGGGACTACTACACAGAGCTTAAGAAGTGAAGGACCGGTCTTCAAAGGTTGTATTCCTCATTCATTTAGATGTAAAGTTTTTTGCATTGCTTGTTCGTCTAAATCTCTAGTTAAGATTCTAGGGTTAGGGTTCTTTAGTACAGCAAAAATTTGAAAACGGCATGGACGATGCTTCCCGAAACCTTATTGCCGCGCTAGGTAACCCAACAGGACCTAAGGTCTCGTACGACATATCACTCTTCATTCTCATGTATGTATGTATGTATGTATGTATGTCATATCCTTATCGATTTCCTATCATATCATTATAGATCTCGTTTCATATTTTGGCATCTGCATATGAATGTTCATATCACCTCACATCCTCATATCATGCATATCCGCTCTTAAGATCTTATTTCATCACATTATCTTTTCACCATATCAATATCTCACATCAAGTCATCTTGCATGTGCAGGGTTCCCTAGGACGGCATCAAGGTTTCGGGAGGCATCGCCCATGCCAAATTCAAATTTTTTCCGTTCTACCTAACCCTAACTACGAATCGTTTACTAGAAATCGACGGAAAAGTAAATGCAAACACTTTGCAAGTCTAGTGAGCATGGAATACAACCTTTATAGACCGATCCTTCACTTCAATAGCTCCGTGTAGTATTTCCCTTCGCTGCGATCGTGAACTCCGGTGTCACGACCCTCAATAGCCTGTGACTGGCACTTGAATCATATGAAGCCTATAGGACCCCATCTAATTCAAGTAAGCCAAAAGCCCAGAAATCTAAAACCATTTTAAGGAGAAAATAAGAAAAACTAGTTTTTAAGAAGTAAGGAAAACATATTTTAAAAACAAGGTTTTTAAATAAGTAAGCAGAATATGCATTTTTAAAATCTATATTCTTTTCTGAAAATTTCGGCAGAGTTTCCTTTGTAAATAATGGCCCCGAACGGGTTACAACAAGAATAGTATATACACAATGATAAAAGGCATTCCCAAGCGGGAGCTAGCTCTTCCTCAATTGACGGTCACAACCACGCAAGCGGTATAATATACAACGCTAAAGGGCGAGGATCAAAACTCAAATGAAAAACTCAAATCAGCTTGAAAACCATAATACTACAACGCGCGACTCTAAGGTCGAAATAATACACAACTGGTTTTCTAAGTCTGAAATAATATACAAGTTTGGTTGATGGAATTACTAGATACAACTGAATAAAATAATATAAGGGTGGTCACGATGCGAGTGAACCCACCTACCAATGCCATCACCCGGAAAGGAGGCAGTGTGCCAGAAAAGCCGCAATGGAACCTGTACGGCAAAACCAGCAAGAACTGTGGCACAACGGGGGTGAGTTGTCAACTCGTGAATAGAAAATATCACAGAGCAGAAATCGTATGCATGACATAATCCTAGGTCAATACGATCAGTAATAATATATCCTCAATATGAATAAGTCTGAAGCATGATAAGGTGGCAATGTAACATCTATACATGAGTGTAGTGCCAAGTGCTCGTGCCAGTGCCTCAGGTAATATCATATCATAAATATGAGGTATGATCAATGTCGACTATATCATGAAGTCTATGAAAAAGTGGATATCATCCAACTATGTAATCAATGTCAATATATGTATATGGAAATCGTCCATGTGTCACCCAATGACAATAAGCATCATGCATGTAAATATCATAAACATATGCATGGAAGTATGAGGATGTAAATCAACAGGTGTCGCTCGTGACATATCAAAATCATGGAACCTGAGTGTCAAGCATCGACACTCGAAAACATCATGAAACATGTGCCTATCATAGGCACGTAAATCCTCATATATCAGGCTTTGTCAGTCTGGATCGGCCCATATCATCTCTCGACTCCGGTCGGTATCCTCCGGATATCCGTCGAGCCCAAATAATATCACCGGTAGGTAGTAGTCCCTCTGCCAGGCTCACCGTCTACTACACAGCGATCCGTTCTTTCCCCGGGGTACCATACCGGGTCCACCATGTACCCGCAATCGGCCTCATCCGTCTCCTCGAATCGGGTTTCACATGTCGCTCTCAGCACAGAGAAAACACATGGTGGACGCACTGAAATATCATATCAAGGGTAACCGGGTTTTTTAAAACAATTACATACTCTCCTTTGAAATATCCACGGTTTCCCAAATCCAGAAATACCATGAAAACAACTTACCTCAATGCGTATAATCAAAGCATGATGTATGCGACATGTAAAAGAAATGTAAGCATATCAGTATATCATCCAATATGGAATAATAATATGCACATATTGAGGAAAACCGCTCTTTTAAAATGAATCAGTTTTAAAGAGTATCTTGCGGTTCCCAAATCTCCAATTCCAGCGAGAATCATCTATGTATGTATGTATGCACGTATGGGTGTACAATAGGTATGTACACAAGTATGCCATGCAAGGGATCATATCCTGAATACAACAGTACTACAGTGTAGTGACATGGCAATTATCGATGATGAATCGTGTGAGCCGGCAAGCAGGTGTGCGTGGAACATATGCATCATCGATAATGGTGCCGGTGTCCTAACAGCATGATTTTTATATAACAATAACCAATTGCACATGCAATGCGACGTGAATAACAAGAGTATGCAGAAATCGACTAATAAATGCAACAATGATGCATCTGCATCTATAAAAAGTCATACGGTTTGCCTTTTGAAATAAGACGAATCGGGGATTTTAGTAAAATAAGGGCTACAGTGTTTTAAGAAAAGATGCATCTTTTGAAAATATCCGTAGAATCCCTTTGCCTGTCTTTAAAATACTCCCGATTCGTTAGTTTTGAAATAGGTATGATATCGGCCTAGCCTAACATCTACTAGCAAAACTACAGCTCTGACTAACAAGTCAATCGGGAGGGGTATGGAAACCACCTAAATCTGAGCCGATATATATATATATATAATAGTCGGTGATCCCGCCTCAAAGGTACCGTGTACGATACAATATCATATGACATCCTCGAGTCATGAGTGCGGATCTATCATCAATATAAAGCTCGTACGGTAAATCATCGTACAGCATCCCAAAAGCTGGGTACGGGTCAATATCACATTCCTCTCATCAATTATCAGGTATCCTTATCATCATATCTCATGATCTGGGGTACTGATCTAAGTCTAGTACAAAATCGATACCATCTAGGTAAATATGAATGCGTGTGTGAAACACACGTCCAAAGGCCCGCTAAAATCACATATCGTATCCCAAATACGAATCACAATATATCACCGATCTCATGATACTATACCCAATCTCATCGACTGAACTCCCAATATCATCCACTATTCTCATCATCTAGGTATAACTATAACAAGTAAGCATGTGTGTGCGTGTGGGTGTAAACCTATTCTAGGGTTCGCAACTAATAACTATACTAGTTCACTTCTACGCCCTAATCTAACCATAGTACACCTAATCTCATCTCAAATATCCACGACACACTATAAGCTATCATAAATAGTATATATATAGTATACTAAATATCGAACTGCAGGGGTGCTATACGCCATCCACCCAACTTCCCCCGTAGATATAATCTACTCACCTTATATCCTGCGTGTCGGTGTCGATGTCGCCTTCATCTTCTTCATCGTATGAAGCCCTCGAGAAGGTACCTACAAGATAACACAATCGCAAATGCACATTAAAATCAAATCGGAAAACCAAAACGACACGCTAAGGCCTATAAGTTAGAACCTATAGACTACGCTTTCAAAACCATCAAACTATCCTCGATATCGTCGTATAAACGCCAAGTAATCTAGGTAAAACGCAATTATCCAAATCCAGAATTTAAAATACGCAAAACGAAAACACGAATTAAAACAGCAACTCAGGAAAAAGGCTTCAGATTCTACCCTAGGTCAAATTGGACAATTTTGCATATGCCAGGGGTCTAATTTATAGATGTAGGAGCTACATAACAAGAACGAGCCAAAATGCTCCAGGTCTGGCCGCAAATTGCGGCCAGAAGGAATAAATCTGCGGCCATGGTTGGGTGTTAGGGGCTAGGTGTTAGTGTATATGCCCTAGAGCCCATTACTGTATCATACTAGTTTGTATATTACTTAATGGAAGCTTGGGATATTCACAGTTGTATAAACAATCTTGCTCAAAATGGTAGTATGCTACTTGGTTTGTTTCTACTTTAATGTGTACATAGGTTTATTTTATTATATCACCTATACGCATTAGTGGAGCCCTTAGGATCTTTGCTTGATTACCAGCGTTGTGATGGCAATCACACTTGTGGGGGCTGGGTAATCCATAAGCACATCCTTATACAGGTCCCTAGTCGCAGGACTATCGAGACAGGGCATCGATACTCCGGAGTAGACAAGCGTATGCGCTTCTCATCCCAGTAGGGGAGACGGTCTGTCCCACAGCTGTCAGTACGTCGTACTTGAGATAGTATGCGGGTTCTCGTTAGGTTACGAGCACACTGGACAGGACTCGTCGGGAACAGATTGGTTGGTATTATACCTATCGTCAGTTATCAGTTCCCAGGTGACATGAGTACAGCTTAGTCCGCTGACTTGACACTGTCACTTCGCCTCGAGTGTGTTCCCACTGTACTTTGATTACTACCCTACCACGGCTCAAAGGAGTGATGCAAACAAGTAGTAGTTGGGTGCAGTCCCGAAGCACTTGGAGGCAGTGACGGTTAGACAGGATTCGTCTCTCCCGGTATTGGGGGTTGACATCGCGCTGTGTCTAGGAGAGCCATTACACGAGTAGTCCCTGGCCAGGGCAAGCGAGATATACTGGTAGGTTCCCAGTGTTATCTCAGGGTGTTATGGGCTACACTCCGACACGACTTGTACCGCTATTAGGGGACTGACGTTTACCGCCCCCTTAGGCCCGCCATGCGATGTATCAGACGAACAGACCGGACTGTACGGAGACTGTCACATTCAGGCTCAGTAGGAGTTCAGATGGGTTTCACCTCGTCAGTCTTCTTGTCGGCATCTACCTGGGGACCGTTATGCACAGCTAGTGCCGCTTGCGGTCTGTGGTTAAACCCACTGCTAGCGTAGTGTCGAGTCTTTAGAGTCCCATACAGAAAGCTATTCGCCTTTAGGCAAAAGAGTAGAGGTCGCATGGTTTTGCGACAGGTCGCATGGTTTTGCGACAGGGTTCGGTCACATCCATGCACTTGTGCACGTTTAGTGTCCGGACAATTAACATTGGCGGGTTTTGGTTTAAGCCAGATCCTAGTGTACGTTTTGGGATTGGTTTTATCTCGTATGTATTCGTGTTCCTCGGAACGCGGATGCGGGTGTGTATGCACAGTTGACAGAGAGACAGAGGCAGAGGATTCTCATTAGGGTTGTTGACCGTTGACTGTTGATTGTTGACTGTTGACTTTTTGCTAAACCCTAATGAGATTATGAAACATAATTAACAATAATATTAATTAAGTATTATAGTGACATGGTTGTTGAGGGGTTGACTTTGTTGACTTGTTGACTTTGTTGACCGGTTGACTAGGTTGGACTAGTTGACCATCATCATGACAATGGCTATCATTTCATGGCAAAGACTTTTGCTTGCTTGTTTCTCTTGTGCAAAATGAGTGCATGAAATGATATGGCAATTTTGACTTAAACCATCACATAATACTTGATTGCCATTATTTGTTATGATGGCTTTGGATTATGAGAGCCAAGAGAGAAAAAGTCTTTCTCATTCTCTCATTTCCTTTCTCTCTCTTGCTTGAGCTCTCCCTCTTCCTCTTGCTCTCTCTCTTGTCTATGGTTCACTTGTCTCATGTGTTGAGAAGCAAGAACCATAGAGAAAAATCCCAACACACTCTCCTCTACTCACTCTAGTTCACAAGGTTTAGCAAACCAAGTGAACTAGTTTCTTCAAAGTTCGAAGAAGAAGCCAAAGGTAGAAGCTTTCGGGTGGATCGATCTTCGGCGCAAGGAGACGACGGGGTGAAGCCGATCCGTACACCATCAAGAGTTGAAGATGAAGGAGTTCAAGAAAGAAAGGTATAACCCACTAACCGAGTAGTTAACAACTCCTAGTTAGGTTGTTAGGTAGATAGTTTAACAAAGATCCGTTTTGAGTCCATGTTACCGCCTCTAGAAAATTGTTTTTCATCATTTCCGCAAGCCCGTAAGTACCGGGAGAGGTAGCATGGACTTACAGTGGTATCAGAGCCTAGTTAAACTCTATCTAACATGTTAGCAAAGTAACTAGAAGATCGATCAAAGAAAAAGTCGCGAAACGAACCCGAAATATCAAGTTTCTGCCGAATTTTTTTCTGTTCAAAAAATGATAAATTTTGTCTTAAAAATTGGCTCAGGCTTTTTGTTAAACACCCAAGAAATTTGAAACAAAGAACCGATCAAAGCGCCGTGGAAACGCGGCAGGAGCACGCTCCCGCCGCTGTTCCGCGGCCGAGTTGACTCGGCCGTGGTGCAAATTTAGTGCAGTGTGTTTCTGGGGTTGTTTTGGGATTTTTAAAATATTTTTTTTCTGCCCAAATTTTCCAGAAAGAAAATTTGTGTTTGGGCCTAAAAATCCGTATTTTTTGATCGAACTTCTAAAGACTTAAGCTGACGGGTATATATATCTGTGATGTGATATTTGTATTGAACGTCTGCTAATCGCTATATGTCGATTAGTGGGGGTTATACAAATCTGTGATCTGTAATGTTGCTGGTATGTGTATATGAATTCATTGGATTGTCGCGGGTGAATAGCCGGGGGGTTATGAGACGAGAGTTTTATTTTCTTTCAATTCATGTAAATTTGTAAATTGATGTAATATTATTTGTATGGCTGCACAACCGGGTCGGGGTTGTAGCCGTCATTGTATAATTTCTTTTTACTGTTTTTGCTCCTAGGATAAACCCATGGAGGGGGTGCACAAACTACCGGGTATCTCGAAGTGCCGAGTGGCCTACTCACGGTGTTGAGGGAGGTTGCTCCGCTTCGAGTACTTGGCGGGTAGTTTGCCGCACCCGTAGGGGTCTTGGGTGGAGTATTGGCTATTCACCGCGACCGTGTAATCTGCTTTTCGTTACAGGCTCGTACGAATTGCGGATTCCTAGTATATCCAATGTATTCATCTGTGATCTGAAATGGCTATCATTGCAATATATATCTATATATGATATTATTTAGGCGTTGCTTATGTTTTACAGCCGCGCTAGCCCAGCCACCGCTCTGTCATTAGTTAAGTAACCTAACGGGTAATGACGGGGCCCCGTAGCGAATGCGAATGGCATAAGTGTACGTCATATTTTGGTTGTTTTCTGCAATGGTAGGATTAATTGATGGGACGCATTAAAAGAACTAATGCAAGAAAATAAACCAAGTAAAAGTCGTTGGAACACTTTCGAAAAACCACTCGGTTCTTTTCAAAACCAATTTTTAAATGCGGAGCTTGAGCCACTCTTTTTAAAAACTATCTTGTTCCATCGATTATATCAAGTTCACTACGTTCACGGTTTAGCCAAAACCATTTGTAGCCCTCCATCATTTCAGTTAAATATTCGGTAGTATTCAAGCTATGTATTTTGACCTCACGCCAAGGCATAGTGATTGGTAGCTGCCGGATATTTATCTGTTGCATAGATAGAATGCGTTGGTTTGGGACAGTCGTACTGCCATTTTGGCCTACGTCAAGGGTAGGTACGGGTGGGTTCAAATCAACCTGGATAATGATGGGTAGAACTTGACATGTGACTTATGACATTTTGACCTCACGCCAAGGTCATAAGAGCATGGGGAAAAAAATCCACATCGGGAGTTTCATAAGTACTGAAACTTACTAGAGTTGCATACCATTTGGAGTGTGATGATTCTGGTAGGATTCCTTCAGTTTCTTCACGCGATGATATTTGGATCCCGATCCTACTGTGAGTATATCCTACTCCTCGGAAAATTTCTCACTTAACGATCAATGCTATAAACCAAGTAGGTGTCTAGAAAAGTGTTAGCGGGGCTACGCCCCTAGGGAAAAGAGGTTATTTAATTAAGGAACTTCGCGAAAGCGTTGGAAAACCTCCCTCGAAATACCAACACTGGCCTGGCTGAACGGTTAAGCAAGTATTGTACGGTGAGATTGATTCTGAATAATTCTTCCTTTTTGGTTTGAGGAGGAATTCGAGATACAGTGGGAGCCATCCTGTTTAGACAAACTAAAAACCACTCTAAACTTGCAAGAGCATCACGCTGGGTGTTTTTTCTCTCTCTCCTAATTGCAGCGACCAATCGACATGACTGGACTTAAGTTACTTCTAGATAAAAACATACTGACAGGGCCAAACTACAAAGATTGGCTCAGGAATGTCAAAATGGCAATCACTTACGACAAGTTGGGGTATCTTCTTACCACCAAAGCTCCCCCTGTCCCACGTCCCAAAACCAGCGTCGCGGATAAGGAAATCCGTAAGACCTGGGAAATCGACTGCACGAAGGCCAAGTGCCTCGTGCTTGCCTCTATGGACAACGAACATCAGAGAAGGCACGAGAATATGGACCTCGAATCCATATTTCTCCATACAAAAGAACTGTATGGAGAGCAATCTCGTATCGCCAGATACGAAGTGTCGAAGAAGTTGTTTTCGGCAAGATTGGCCGTCGGATCATCGGTAGCGGAACACGTGCTTAAGATGATTGGCTACATAGAGGAGCTCGCGGACCTTGGGACTACGTTGGAGAATGAGCTCTATACGGACTTGATTCTCCAGTCCCTTCCTTCCACTTACGCCCAGTTTATCCTGAACTTCAACTTGCAAGAAAAGGAAGTTGAACTTTCAGAACTCCTCAACATGCTGAGGAGCGCAGAGGGCACCCTACAGAAAGGTAGGAAAACATCCACTTTATTTGTAGGAGGATCTTCCTCTTCTAGGTCCAAGGCGAAAGCCAAGGGAAAGAAGAAGAAAGCCCCCGCCAAACCAAGGGGCGGTGTTAGTAAAGTGGATACGAAGGGAAAGGCAAAAGCAATAAAGAAAGTAGGGAAGCTTGTGGATAAAGAAGAATGCTTTTACTGTCATAAGAGTGGACACTGGAAGAAAGATTGCAGGGCTTGGAAGGCCAGAACACAGGATCTGAAGCAAGTTGCGGCTTCAGCTTCAGGTGTGTATGTTATTGAAAACCGTCTATCAATAAACTCTACTTCCTGGGTATTGGATACCGGATCAGGATCTCATATCTGTAATTCTTTGCAGGCATTGAGAAACCGTAGGTTTTTGAAGGCAGGTGACATGACCCTCAAAGTTGCAAACGGAGCTAGCATGGATGCTAAGGCCGTGGGGGACTATCACCTAGGAATGTCAGATGGACATGTTTTGGTTTTGCGTAATTGCTATTTTGTACCCAACGCAACTTGTAATATCATTTCTATATCTTTGGTTTCTAAAGAAGGTTATGAATTTGCGTTTGTAAGTAATGTTGTGAACATTCACCTTAATCAAGTTCTGATTGGGTCAGGTACATTAAGCAATGGTATATACGTATTAAACCAACCACAGATTTTCAATGTCCAGAATACACACAAAAGAAAGTCTCCAGAAATCAATCAGGCTTTCTTATGGCATTGTAGACTGGGTCACATCAATAAGAGAAGATTGACTAAGTTACATACAGAAGGATATTTGGATCCATTCCAATATCAATCATATGCAACTTGTCAATCCTGTCTCAAAGGAAAGATGACAAAGACTCTGTTCACTGGACACGGAGTAAGAGCGAGCGAGCTCTTAGGACTCGTACACAGCGACGTGTGCGGTCCAATGTCTACACATGCGCGAAGCGGTTTTTCTTACTTCATTACTTTTACGGATGATTTTTCAAGGTTCGGACATGTCTTCTTAATGAAACATAAGTCCAAAGCCTTTGGAAAATTCCAGGAATATAAGAATGAGGTAGAAAAACAAACCGGCAAAAGTATCAAGACACTAAGATCTGATCGAGGTGGTGAATACTTGAGTGCCGAGTTCCTGGATTATTTAAAATAGAATGGAATTCTCTCTCAGCTTACTCCTCCATACACTCCGCAACATAACGGTGTATCGGAGAGACGGAACCGAACCCTATTGGATATGGTTCGGTCTATGATGAGTAATGCTGAGTTACCGCGATAATTCTGGGGATATGCGCTAGAATCAGCCGCATACCTTTTGAACCGAGTTCCCACTAAGACTGTGCCTACCACACCATATGAGTTATGGAGTGGGAAGAAATCCTATCTTCAATATCTGAAGATCTGGGGATGTCCAGCTTTTGTCAAAAAGCAGCATGCGGACAAACTCGAGGCACGCTCAGTACTGTGCAAGTTTGTGGGATACCCAAAGAACACCAGGAGGTATCTTTTCTACCATGCAGAGGAACAAAAGGTCTTTGTTTCTCGTAATGCCCACTTTCTAGAACACCAGTTCTTGGAAAAGGAAATTAGTAGGAGCGCAGTAGAACTGGAAGAAATTCCAGAACCACAGACTATTACTGAAAGCTTAGTAGAACCAGAGGGTTCAAAAGAACAGGACATTCCTACGCCGCTCCGCAGGAGTAGTAGGCAGTCTCATCCGCCGGATAGATACTACGGTTTTCTCATAGACGGAGATAGAGAGGATTGCATCATTGATTATGATGAGCCTACTAGCTTCCAACTGACCGTTCATAGTGTTGACTCGGTAAAATGGCTGGATGCAATGCAGACCGAAATGGAGTCCATGTACACCAACAAAGTATGGACGTTGGACATTGCTCCAGATGGGGTAAAACCCGTAGGATGCAAGTGGATCTTCAAAAGGAAGAATGGTGTAGATGTACAGGTTGAGACCTATAAAGCTAGACTTGTTGCAAAGGGTTTTCGTCAAAGACCTGGTTTGAACTATGACGAAACCTTTTCTCCGGTGGCTATGCTGAAATCCATTCGGATCCTTCTTGCCATTGCTGCCTTCCACGATTATGAGATTTGGCAGATGGACGTAAAGACCGCTTTTCTAAATGGAAATTTAGAGGAGTGTGTCTATATGGACCAGCCAGAGGGTTTCATTCAGAGTGGGAGCAGCGGAAAGGTGTGCAAGTTGCTTAAGTCCATCTATGGACTAAAGCAGGCATCGCGGAGTTGGAACATCTATTTTGATCAGACGGTCAAAGAATTTGGCTTTATCAAAAATCCAGATGAACCATGCATCTATAGTAGATTTGTAGCAAGAACTGTCGTATTCCTCGTTTTATACGTGGATGACATTCTTCTGATAGGAAATGACATTCCTATGCTACAATCTGTCAAGAGGTTCTTGTCATACAGGTTCTCCATGAAAGACCTGGGTGATGCCTCATACATCCTGGGGATCCGGATCCATCGTGATAGATCCAAGAGGATATTAGGACTTTCGCAGTCCAGGTACGGGATCACCCTCTCCAAAGAGATACATCGATATGGAAGATTCCAAGCGCGGTAACCTACCGGCTTGTCACGGGATCACCCTCTCCAAAGAGATGTCTCCCAAGACTGATTTGGAGAGGGATCGCATGTCTATTATACCCTACGCTTCTGCGATAGGCTCTATAATGTATGCGATGTTGTGTACCAGACCGGATGTAGCTTATGCACTTAGTGTAGTAAGACGGTATCAGTCAAACCCTGGGGAGAAACACTGGATAGCGGTAAAGAACATTCTCAAGTACCTGAGAAGGACTAAGGAGATGTTCTTGGTGGATGGAGGAAAGGACCTCCAGATCGAGGCCTTTGCTGACTCCAGCTTCCAGAGTGACAAGGATGATTCCAAGTCCATGTCGGGTTTTGTCTTTACTCTCAATGGAGGGGCGGTGTGTTGGAAGAGTTCTAAACAGGAAACCGTTGCTAACTTGACTATGGAAGCAGAATACATCGCTGCATCTGATGCCGCAAAAGAAGCCGTCTGGATGAGGAAGTTCTTGAAAGAACTTCAGGTGGTTCCGTCTATTGTTGATCCAATACCTCTGTATTGCGACAACAACGGGGCTATAGCTTTAGCGAAGGAACCCAGGTCCTATCAGAAATCCAGACACATCTTGAGGCGGTATCACCTGATCAGGGAGATCGTGGATCGCCAGGAGATCGAGATTCGGAGGGTTGCTTCAGAAGATAACACTGCAGATCCATTCACCAAGGCCTTGCCCCAGACTCAGTTCGAGCGGCTGATCGAGATGATAGGTCTTCGATACGCCAGTACATGGCCTTAGTGCAAGTGGGAGATTGTTAGTGTATATGCCCTAGAGGCCATTATTGTATCATACTAGTTTGTATATTACTTAATGGAAGCTTGGGATATTCACAGTTGTATAAACAATCTTGCTCAAAATGGTAGTATGCTACTTGGTTTGTTTCTACTTTAATGTGTACATGTGTTTATTTTATTATATCACCTATACGCATTAGTGGAGCCCTTAGGATCTTTGCTTGATTACCAGCGTTGTGATGGCAGTCACACTCGTGGGGGCTGGGTAATCCATAAGCACATCCTTATACAGGTCCCTAGTCGCAGGACTATCGAGACAGGGCATCGATACTCCGGAGTATACTAGCGTATGCGCTTCTCATCCCAGTAGGGGAGACGGTCTGTCCCACAGCCGTCAGTACATCGTACTTGAGATAGTATGCGGGTGCTCGTTAGGTTACGAGTACACTGGACAGGACTCGTCGGGAACTGATTGGTCGGTATTATACCTATCGTCAGTTATCAGTTCCCAGGTGACATGAGTACAGCTTAGTCCGCTGACTTGACACTGTCACTTCGCCTCGAGTGTGTTCCCACTGTACTTTGATTACTACCCTACCACGGCTCAAAGGAGTCGTGCAAACAGGTAGTAGTTGGGTGCAGTCCCGAAGCACTTGGAGGCGGTGACGGTTAGACAGGATTCGTCTTTCCCGGTATTGGGGTTTGGTATCGCACTGTGTCTAGGAGAGCCATTACACGAGTAGTCCTTGGCCAGGGCAAGCGAGATATACTGGTAGGTTTCCAGTGTTATCTCAGGGTGTTATGGGCTACACTCCGACACGACTTGTACCGCTATTAGGGGACTGACGTTTACCGCCCCCTAGGCCTGCCATGCGATGTATCAGACAAACAGACCGGACTGTACGGAGACTGTTACATTCAGGCTCAGTAGGAGTTCAGATGGGTTTCACCTCATCAGTCTTCTTGTCGGCATCTACCTGGGGACCGTTACGCACGGCTAGTACCGCTTGCGGTCTGTGGTTAAACCCAATGCCAGCGTAGTGTCGAGTCTTTAGAGTCCCATACAGAAAGCTATTCGCCTTTAGGCAAAAGAGTAGAGGTCGCATGGTTTTGCGACAGGTCGCATGGTTTTGCGACTGGGTTCGGTCACATCCGTGCACTTGTGCACGTTTAGTGTCCTGACAGTTAACACTAGCGGGCTTTTGTTTAAGCCAGATCCTAGTGTACGTTTTGGGATTGGTTTTATCTCGTATGTATTCGTGTTCCTCGGAACGCGGATGCTGGTGTGTATGCACAGTTGACAGAGAGACAGAGGCAGAGGATTCTCATTAGGGTTGTTGACTGTTGACTATTGACTTTTTGCTAAACCCTAATGAGAATATGAAACATAATTAACAATAATATTAATTAAGTATTATAGTGACATGGTTGTTGAGGGGTTGACTTTGTTGACTTGTTGACTTTGTTGACCGGTTGACTAGGTTGGACTAGTTGACCATCATCATGACAATGGCTATCATTTCATGGCAAAGACTTTTGCTTGCTTATTTCTCTTGTGCAAAATGAGTGCATGAAATGATATGGCCATTTTGACTTAAACCATCACATAATACTTGATTGCTATTATTTGTTATGATGACTTTGGATTATGAGAGCCAAGAGAGAAAAAGTCTTTCTCGTTCTCTCATTTCCTTTCTCTCTCTTGCTTGAGCTCTCCTTCTTCCTCTTGCTCTCTCTCTTGTCTATGGTTCACTTGTCTCATGTGTTGAGAAGCAAGAACCATAGAAAAAAATCCCAACACACTCTCCTCTACTCACTCTAGTTCACAAGGTTTAGCAAACCAAGTGAACTAGTTTCTTCAAAGTTCGAAGAAGAAGCTAAAGGTAGAAGCTTTCGGGTGGATCGATCTTCGGCGCAAGGAGACAACGGGGTGAAGCCGATCCGTACACCATCAAGAGTTGAAGACGAAGGAGTTCAAGAAAGAAAGATATAACCCCCTAACCGAGTAGTTAACAACTCCTAGTTAGGTTGTTAGGTAGATAGTTTAACAAAGATCCGTTTTGAGTCCATGTTACCGCCTCTAGAAAATTGTTTTTCATCATTTCCACAAGCCCGTAAGTACCGGGAGAGGTAGCATGGACTTACACTAGGGTTTTGGTGGTAGCTTCCTAGGTGCCTGCATGTATCACTCTCCATGCAAAATAATTCTCAGAGTCTCGGGGTGATAGCAGATTTCATTTAACCCTCACAGAATCCATAAATTTCCGATATCGGCTTTTCTAAATCTGTATTCCGGGTTTCTAGTCTCTGTTTTTGGCCTGAATTCTAGCACTAAGGGGTTTGTGTGGCCTCTTCTGAGCTTAATTACCCATCACAGCCCAAAGTTCCCTCAAACCCTAACTAGAATTTTCTAAGTCTACATAACCACTCAATATCGACATGAAACATGCATGGATGCATAAGGAATCGAAACACTACTCTAATGGTGTAGAATTTACCTCCTTTGGCAACTCAAGAATTTTCTTGAGTTGCTCAAAGTCCTCAAAATCTTCTCTTTCTTGGTCCAATGTGCTTCTCTTGAGCTTGTGCATCTTATTTGTGAAATGGGGTTTGGGTTTTGAGTTGATTTTCATGGAGTTTTGTGGCTTGAAGATGGAGGAGGGGGATGTGCAGCAGCAGCAGCAATAAGAGGAGGGGAGAAGGAATGAGTGAAGGGAAATGATGAGGAATGGCCAAGACTTGGGTCAAAGGTAAACTCTCACCTTTCTCTCTCTCACCCATACCTATTATAATACTCTTTTCCTTTTTCTTTTCTTTTCTTTCCCCCTCTCTAATAATTCAACAACCATAACATAAAACATGTAGGAAAGCCATAAGAATATGTAACAAGTCAAAAAAAAATATATATGGTGCATGTTTTGCACAAATATGCTAAAAATCCGATTAGCAATTTTTAATCGCGATTAGTACTAAATTAGCATATAATTAATCATAAAAACTAAAAAATTGCATAATTCACATAAAACACCCTCTATTAATAATTTCTATAATTTTCAAAAAAATTCCCCAATTTATCGGTATTTAATTATACCGAAATATTAAAATATTCATTAAAAATAATATTAAATTATAAAAATTCCCAAAAATAATATTTTATTTTTTTGAAATGTTACAATCTTCCCCCCTTAAAGAAATTCGGTCCCCGAATTTAAATTTTAAACCCCCAAATTCTAAAACATTTCAATAAAAAGTCCAAGTCGTCGGGGCTCCGAAATCATCAATACATAAAACGCATCATAGCGCAATGCATGCGCATGAGTAATGAGCAGATAACTCGAAATCAAAAACTCCGTCAAGCATCCCGCAATCATCGGAGTCATGGTAAAGACACAAATGTCAAATCCAAAATAAAACCAATATGATATAAATCAGAACTATACATATAGACATCAAATCTATACATGTAAATAGCTGAAGTAAATGCATGGTAAATCTTTTTAAGTCGCTGTGCGATGCGCATAACACTGCACAGTGGCGGACGTCTATTATAATAAAATAACCATATACGTATATAACCTTTGTTTAATATGTACGTTCCGCCGTTTTGAAAACAATTTAGAAAGGTTTCCTTGTTTTAAACGTTGTAGGGTGTTTTTCGTCACCCCATTGAGATGGGAATACGCGCGCGCTTGTCACGCACATTACAGATTCCCCCTGCCTAGGATAGGCTGGGGTTTATTGATCGTGGGGATCCGAATCTCCGGCAGCCGTGGACTAAGCTGCCGTTAATTACCCATCGCCTTTGGAGCGAGGGAACCTCCGATTGACGGGTTAAACTGGTCATGAGAACTCAATATGCAGTGTACGTGTGTTGTCTTTTGAAAGGGGGATTTTGGATATATAGGGAGCCACGCAGATTTTTTACGAGGGTCCCGCTACCCGGATAGCGGGCTGCGGGTCAGGGGGGCTAGCAGCCCCCGTGCGGGGTGCGGGGCAGCGCCTCGTTAGAAATTTTTTTCTAACAGGGACTGTGTCGTGGAGTATGTGTGTATGTACATATGTATACATATGTATATATATATGTATATATATATATAAAAAAGGGGGGGAAAGGCATCCAAAGGATGCTTGGGGCCAGCGCCAGCGCTTTGAGCGCAAGAGCGCTAGCGCACACGTGTCAGCTTGTGGGCTCTAGCGCTCTGCGCGAAAGAGCGCTAGCGCACCACGTGTCAGCACGTGGGCGCTTGGGCGCTAGCGCTTTGGGCGCTAGCGCTCTGAGCGCAAGAGCGCTAGCACGCCACGTGTCAGCACGTGGGCGCTCGGGCGCTAGAGCTTTAGGCGCTAGCGCTCTGAGCGCCACGTATCAGCACGTGGGCGCTCAGGCGGTTGCGCTCTGAGCGCTAGCGCGCCACGTGTCAACAGGTAGGCGCTCGAGCGCGAGCGCTTTGGGCGCTGGCGCGCCACGTGTCAACATGTGGGTGCTCGAGCGCTAGCGCTTTGGGCGCTGGCGCTATGAGCGCAAGCGCGCTGGCGCTATGAGCGCGAGCGCGCCACGTGTCAGCGCATGGGCGCTCGAGCAGTAAAAGGGACTTGGTCCCTGCAATGGGAGTTGTACCCCCAGAAAGGAGCACTTATTATTGTAAGTTGATGTACAACACCCCACGAGTTGCGAGGAGGCGGAAATATGAAAAACGATCTTATTCTTTATGCAAACATCGATTAACCGAAGATCTTTACTAAACGATAACTAACAATAACCATAGAAGTTCTTAACTACTATGAAAAAAGATTATACCTTGTGAACCGTGTCCTTCATCTTTTCATTCTCTACGTCCTCCTCGGCCTCCTCTACGTGATAGGTGATCCACCCGAGAGCCCTAATCCAAGCTTCACCTCTAATCTTGAGGTAACTAAGTTTCTCTAGTTGCTAATCAAAGGAACCTAGATGATATAGAGTTAGGTTATGGATTAATTAGTCTATTCTAATCCTTGATCTCAACTCATGAGTGGTAGGATTAGGGTTTGAAGAGAGAGTGAGCATGAGGAGAGAGAAGGTGAACATGATAATGATAATGGAATTGTTTCTCACTTGAATTATATGAAGCATAATGTTTAATCAAATAAATGAATAAATGTGATTAATCATCATGCTACATTAATTCAATATGAGTGATTCACTATATGAGTCATTAAGCATTTAATGATGAATTAATGATATGATGAATAACACAAAATGAGTCACAAATGCATTTAATGAAAATGCCACCTAAACCCTCAAGTCACCATGCTTCTAGAAGCTTCCCGTAAAATTACGAGAACGCCCCTCCTATCCGTGAAAACACGGAAAAACTTTAGACTGTATAAATCCAATAACCTGATACTAGAATCTGGCTTAAATCAAAGCCGGCTAGTAAAAGCTGTCCGAATGTCGTACATGCGTTTAAACACGTATGCGTCCGAACCCTTTGTCGTAAAACCATACGACCTCTATATCGTTTCTCCTGGAGTAGGGAACTTTCTGTGTGGGACTCTAAAGACTCGACTAATACGCTGGCAGTGGGTTTAACCACAGACCGCAAGAGGCACTAGCTGTACGTAACGGTCCCCAGGTAGATGTCGATAAGAAGGCCGATAAGGAAACCCATCCGAAATCCTACTGAGCCTGTCCGTGACAATATCCGCACAGTCCGGTCTGTTCGTCTAAGAGTATCGCATGTATGGTCTAGGGGGTGGTGAACGTCAGACCCCTAATAACCGTACAAGTCGTGCCGGCATGGCTCAAGACCATCCGAGAATCTACTGATCAGTCTATCAGTAATTCTCAATCAGCCCTGGCCAGGGACTTATGGTAATGACCAACCGATCACAGTGCGATATCATCTCTCTACACCGGGAGAGACGAATCCCTAACAGTCGCTCACTGCCTCCACGTGGCTCGGGACTGTGCCCAACTAAAACCTGTTTGCACGACTCCTTTGAGCCGTGGTAGGGTAATAATCAAAGCACAGTGGGAACTCACACGAGAAAAATGATGACCTTAAGTCAACAGACTATATGCACACATGTCACCTGAGAACTGCTATCTGACGTTAGGTATAGTACCTGTAAGTGCACGGCGGCGCCCCGGCCGTCAATCCGACGGCCAAATGCGGAAACGGTGATAAACTTTAATTTTGCGAACTTTGCAAACCGGCACCACCGCGCACTAAACCCCGGATCGGGCCATTAAACTTGTCCTAGCTAACTAACGAGATAGGAAAGAGATATACCGAATGATCCGAGTCCTCCGGTCTTCATCTCCACTCCGATCTCCTCACGGAAACATCGGTCGTCGCCTCCTCGCCGGAAGGGCACCACATCGCCTGTTTCTTTTACGGGCTCCCGCCTCTATTCCGAGGCAACTCGGGCATGAAGCCGGCAAGTCGACATGCCCAAGATGTGCTGTAGGAAGTATAGTGCTTTGTCTCTTTGGGGTTATGTTGCCTTGATGGAGGAATCAAGATGATATGAACTTGGGGACTTTTGTGGCAATGGAAAATGATATGAATGATTAATTTTCCCACACCAAAATGAAACTCTCTCATTCTCTCCCTCTCCAAAAATGTGGCCGGCCCATCTCATTTGGAAATGGTGGTGGAGTTGTGAACAAAATGCAAGAGGGAGGTGATTGTAGGAGAAAAGCAAGGGTGACCACAAACAAACATTATCATCACAAATGAACATCAAACCCATACCCTCATCTAATCACAATAAATGCATCATGGATGAAAGATATCATAATCAATACATTTGCAATAAAACCCTCCACAAAGTGTTATTTGCAAACTTGTAAATAACCCCCTCCATCCGAAAAGTCCGGCCGGGAAAGAACAAAGGAAAACCGGCCGGAACGGAATGCAAACTGGCAACTCCAGAAAATTGGTCCCGTAATAAATTACAGGAAAACCCCGATACTGTGCATACACACCCGCATCTGTATTCCGTCCGGATACAAATGCAAAGAGACAAAATCTACACTGTACTAAACTAGTATCCGGCTTAAACCAAAGCCGGCTAGTAATATCCGTTCGATCCTGATCCGTGCAATACCACACGTATCAGATCGAACCCTGCCATATAACCATACGGCCACTAGTACAAACCGTCCGATCCTGATCCGTGCAATACCGCACGTATCTGATCGGACCCTGCCATATCTCCATACGGCCTCTACAGCGTTTCGCCCGAAAGCTGAGTAACTGAATGTGTGGTGGACTCTAAAGACTCGTCAATACTATGGCTGTGGATTTAACCACTAGCACGTCAGAGGTATAAGCCAATACGTAACGGGCCACCAGCTATTGACCAAAAGGGACGTCGATGAGCGAGCTCATCCTGACACCCTACTGAGCCTGTCAGTGACAATATCCGTACAGTCCGGTCCGTTCGTCTATGAGCATCGCATGTCGGGCCTAGGGGGTGGGTAAAAGTCAGACCCCCAAAAGCGGTACAAGTCGTGTCGGAGTGTAGCCCAGAACACCCTGAGATACTACTGGAATACCTACCAGTAAATCTCCTGCCTTGGCCAAGGACTTCGTGTAATGGCTCTCCTAGACACAGCGCGACCTCACCCCCAATACCGGGAGAGACGAAACCCCCGAAGATCCGCTCACTGCCTACATGTGGCTCGGGACTGTACCTAACTAAAACCTGTTTGCACGACTCCTTTGAGCCGTGGTAGGGTAGTAATCAAAGTACAGTGGGAACTCACACGAGACAAATGACGATCCCCAGGTCGATGAACTAACCTGTACACATGTCACCTGGGAACTGCTATCTGACGTCAGGTATAAGACCAACTAGCATGTTCCCGGCGAGTCCTGTCCGGTGTACTCATAACCCAATGAGCACCTGTATACATCTTAGGTGAACCAACTGACACCAGTGGCTTGTGAGACCGGCCACCGCCCCTCGTCGGGGTCTCGACTGTATACACTAGTCTACTCTGGAGAATCGATGCCCTATCTCGAAACTCCCACGACTAGGGACCTTTTAAGGATATGCTTGTAGACCCCAGCTCTCACGTATATGATCGCCCTCATACTGCCGGCAGTCAAGCAAGAATCCTAGGGGCTCTATCAACGTGCAATAGCGACCTGTCAGGTCACCTAAAGTAGTACACGATGATAAAGGTAAACCAGATAGCAAACTATCATCTCGAGTAAGACTGTCGTCCTTGGATAGGTCCTCCCTCAATCATTGCAATCACGTGCCTGTGATCCAATAATTGACTCTGAGGGCACTATCTCTAACAATCTCCCACTTGCACTCAAGGCTAATTATTGCGATGTCGCATACTCACAGCCCGTGTGATACCGAACACCCAACTCCTCTACTAGTCAGTCTCACAAAGCTCGTTTGCGAAACTATTGCGTTCGAGGAATAGCCTCAGTGAGTGGATCCGCTCTGGTGTTTCTTTCTATGTCTCTCTCTATATCTCAAGTTCGCGGAGAAAGCCATCTCCCGAAATGAGCAATACCTGTCTTAGAATGTCTGGATGTCTGATGGGACCTAGCTCATAAATGAACTCCAAATCCAAACTTCTTAGACTGTATCGTCAACTGAACTTAATCAGTATCCTGCGCCATGCCTCCCTCAGTATTGCCTTGGATCACCTATCCAAAATGCTGCCCCTCGTCAGAGGGAAAACTATAACTCTGACAACCTCCTTGTCTTCCATGTCACCTTGGAAGCCTGGAATGATAACTGTCTCCCAAATTAGGCTATCGTTATCATATCCCTAGAACATCCACTTATGTTCTATAACTGCTTCCGACTGTTTCTCCAGGATTGGATCAATATCAACTTATTGCATCTAGTGCAAGAACAACATCTGGTGTGGTACTTGACATCTCATGATTGACTCAATTGCCTAAGCAAGTGATCTGCCAATCATGCACGTCCCTCTCTACTTTAGTCTATAATACACCTTTAGAGAGGGTGACTCCATCACCTGCAGGTACACTACCGTGCCAGGAGTCGTCCATTCTAAATACTCTTAGAATGCTGTCAAAGTACCCTGATTGGGAAACCACCCAAATCTAGATCTAAAACCATAGATCTAGTAACCAGTATGTCTGATATGATGTCCAAATCCCATGTGGAGAAACCACTGTGTGACGACCAAAATATAACCGATCGTAGTATAGGAATATCACTTCCTACTATGTGTATGTCATCCAAATACCAGGATATCACACCCTACTACCTTCTCAACTGATCCATCCCCTATTCTGATGAAGTCAAACCTATGACTGTCACGTCAGAAATAGATGATCTATCTCCGCTACATCTGCTTTAGTCTATAAATAGACATAAGCCTGATGTCCACCAATGCTTCCGCTGCTCCCACTGACTACGACAACCCTCTGGCAGAGTCATATAGACGTACACTTCTAAAGCTAGTTTAGAACGACGCTATTCTCATCCTCCTGCCGGGTCTCGCAGCCTGGAACAACAACAATGGCAAGTGTGGGTAAACAAGAACTTCCCTGTCACCGTCCTTGAGGTTACCGGAGTACCTCTCGGGTGCCTGAAGTTACCCACCTTATCTGCGGAGTGGTCAATGGAATGTCAAACCAGATTGAATCTTTAGGTTCCTTATCAAATATTCAGTAATCGTTTGCGGTTCTGGAATCACTTCCAGTTCTACCATACTCCCACTACTGTTTTTGAAAAAATCCATTTTTATTAAAACTGTGGCGAGTCAAGAACAATATCATTATTGATCTTTCTTATGGTAGAAAATCAACCCTCGTCATAGCCTGGGTCAACCCACAAACAGCCATTACAGAAACGTGCCTTGAGTTGTCCAGTGTCTGGTTTTAATCATAAGCCGGACAACTCCCCGTACCTTAACAATGTTAAGATATGAACTGTACTATATCCAATATAGAACCAGAGGCACTGATTTAATTTAACCAGATTCAAATCATGCAACTGTCCCCAGTGCATGTCAACTAAATGGAGAGAGGCCGATCAGCGTTACTCAACTTAGGAATGCTTCCAATTATGAGTAACCTGAAAGAGAAGCAATTTCTCTTTATCATTACTATCAACTGAATACCATACACAAGTATCTACATCTTCGATCACCTTGAAGAATCCTGATACTTGCTACTCCTGGTTCTCTACTCTATTCAAATACCTATAACTCCTCAAAACTTAGACCCTGTGTTTCTACGAAACACATGTCTAAGAACTAGAGAAGTTAAAAGTAAACAGAATATAGTATGAGGACCAACCCCTCTGTCCCAATGGACATTGGACAACATACAATACTCTGTATGAGTCCGCTGAGTCTAACTCTTTCACTGTGTGTCGTAGGTTGAAAACTGTACTTATGGTTAAGAAGAATTACACCGCTGTTTAATGCTCCTTACCTAACCATCCACTGATATAGGTAAATGTCATCGACATAATATCAAAAGGTATATCTCACTCTATGAAAATAGACGTACAGATATATCAATTTGAAATTGGTGCACAACAGCGGATATTCAAAACCAAATATTTGCCGACCGGCAAACAGCCCAGATGATCTCCTCAAGTATCACCGATTACAACGAATCCCGATATAATGAGGATGATTACCCTATTCCCAATAACTTACTCCCACTCACCATCTGTAAAACCATACAGATGTGAGAATCAAACCTGGTAAATACATACCCTGGAGCAAGTGTCTAATCGGGAAATCAGTTTTCTTTTAACAGTACACAGTTGAACTGAAACATTGAAATGTTTCGATGGGGTATCCTGGTATTCCTAGTAATGCCTCTACCATTATCCAGATTCACAACTATAACCGTATAATTCTTTTCCACCTCTCCAAATCCCTTTATATGTCTTTAGTCATTACCTTCTGCACACCCCTTTAGGCCAAGTGGTTTTCTTCCTTCCCTATCGTTCGGCACCAGCCTATGGTTTGGAAGAAGACTATCCAATAAGCATAAAGGGTGTACTGTCCTAATCCTAGGAACACTCGCAATGCGAGAGAAGGTAAAGATAAAAGACAACCGAATAAACCTTATTCCTATTTCTCCTGGACCAGAATCCATCCCCGAACTGGAACAAGTTCCTTTCGAGTTCGTATATAACCATACGATGGAGTATCCAATAAACTGTGGATCTTCGTAGTGATACGGAGTGTCCTGGAGAAATACAAAGGTGATTTAGGATTGGCGAAGAAATACTTGGTTTGGTCGTGAATATCAGTCGCAATCTACTTTGCCCTCTTACTAATCCCTTGCTTTGTCTTAATCTTAATACCTTCTGCACACCATCGTTATGCTAATTGGTTTTCTTCATTCCCCACTGTTCGGCACCAGCCTAAAGTTTGAAAGAAGACTATCCAATTTGCATAATAGGTGTACTACCCCTAAACCAAGGAGTACTCGTAAACTGAGAGAAGGTAGAAGGAAAAGACAACTGAATAGTCCTATTCGTTTTCTCCAGAACCGGAAACCATCCTCGAATTCCTTCGAGTTCGTATCTAACCATACGATGGCTTTGTCCAATGGAAGTGGACGTTCGCAGTAATACGGGGTGTCCTGGAGAAAAGGGTAAAAGTAGGAGTGGCAATGAGGTCTGCGACTCTGACAATCCAAAAGCCGGTGTAAAGAAGGTTCGGTCAACTTGGTCACTGAGTCATAGTCTTAGGGTCGGGTCAATGGTCGCTGCCAAGAGAGAGAGAAAAGAAACACTCAGCGTGCACTCTAACCTAGATCAGAATGGTTACCAATTTATCTAATCTGGAAACCTCCCACTGTACCTCAAATTCTCCTCCAAACCTTAAAGAAGAATTAGTCGGGGTCACCCGAGGAGTAAACTAACTCATCAGTGGGAATCGGGATCCAACTATCATCGCATGATAACGTGACGGAATCCGCTCACGCTATCACACTCCAGAAGGTATGCGCATATCTGGCAAGTTTCAGTTCTTTTGAAACTCCCGATGTGGATTTTTACCCCATGCTCTTATGACCTTGACTAAGGCCAACAAATCATAAGTCACATGTCAAGTTCTACCCATCATTGTCCAGGTTGATTTGAACCCACCCGTACAAGCCCTTGACTAGGGCCAACAAGGCTATACGACTGTCCCAAATCAACGCATCTATCTATGCAGCATATGAATACCCAATAGCTACCAAACACTGTGCCTTGACTATGGCCAACAAACACAGCTTGAATACTATTGACTACCCATATGAAACGACGGAGGGCTACGAATGGTTTCTGGCGAAAACCTTTAACGTAATGAACTTGATATCGTTGAAGGAACGGATAGCTTTTTAGAAAATATAGTGACGAAAACCTTTACTAAAGAGGTCACTCCCGGTGAAGGGATCTCGGCTCTTTCCCCGTAGAATGAGGTGCAGGATATTCCAAATGAATACCACGATGCAAAGCAAAAGTAATCGGCTATAGTGAAGTTAATGCCCTGACGCAAACTTCTGTCCAAGGGGTCACTCCCGGTGAAGGGATCTCGGCCCTTGCCTCGTCGACTGAGGAGCAGGATATTCCAAATGAATACCACGATGCAAAACAAAAGTGAACGTCCTTGCAATAACAGCTTTTTGAAAAGTGTTCCAACAACATCAGAATAGGTTTGTTTTAACTTGCATTGATCCGAATCAACGCAGTCCCATCAATTGATCACACCACAAAGAACGAAAATATACTGACGTACGTATATGCCATCCGCATTCGCCACTGGGTCCCGTCATCACCCGTTAGGTTAGCTAACTAACGGCAGAGCGGGGACTGGTATAGCACGGATGAAAAACATATACAACATCTACTAATATATATACCAATATATAGTATTTCGCTCAAGGCGTGAATAAAATGCAACATCACAGAAATGTACAGCATCACAGAACAATACAGATACCTGGGATCCCCGGGTTTCACAGAGCCACTACTGAAACCCGACATTCCCCTGGTCGTGTGGATAGCCTGTGCAATGAAAACCTAGACCCCTACAGGCGCGGCAAGTCACCCGCCAAAACCTGAAGCGAGGCAGCCCCCTTCAGCGCGGTGAATGGACCACCCAGCACTTCACGGAATCCGGTAACTTGGGCACCCCTCCTGGGTCAACCTGTACCCCCTACGAGTGCGTCGAATAGCCCGCCAATCCTGGACTGAAGCCCCTTCCGTCCCAATGCCATGAGATGCGGGCTTGTTGCCCTCCAGAACCCGGCTATCCGTGCACCCCACCGCCGGGCAATCCTAGTACAGAAAGTAAAATATACATACAACGGGTACATCGACCGCAACCAGGTCGTGCCCCAAAAGAATAATACAATCAGGCAGTGACGGCAGTCCACATGTCGGACGCTCGCCCCGCAAAATCAAATGTACATAATACAACAAAACTGTACTAGCATTGCATCCAGGCTATCCCCACGACCGATCCGCAACATCACAGCAAAACACAGAACATCAACGTGAAAGTCACGTTCGCAAAACCGTCTAACCGGGCTATAGCAGTTAGACCGGATTTACCGATCGAGTGACATTCACAGTCGCAGATATAATGTAAATACTGTGAAATAATGTGTTTAAAATATCCGATCGATCAAAAATTAACAAGTGGGCCCCCAAGCAATACTGTAGCACTCACAGAAATTCTGGGCCCAAAATTAATATTCCAGAAACCCTAAAATCACCCCAGAAACCCACTGGAGAAATTTGAAGCAATGATCCCACCAACCTGCGGCGGAACCGCGGCAACAACGGGGGTTTTGCCGCGGTTCCGCGCTCTACCTGAGGGATCACTGTCTCGAATTTTCCCAGAGTTCTTAGAACTCCCTGCACATCATTCTGAGACCACCTGAAAAATTTTTAGACTTCAAAAAATTTCGACAGAAACTGATGTGAAGGAAAAATACGGTTTTTGGAAATTTTGGTCGATCGGAAATGCAAACACATCAAACGAAGCTAGACGAAGTTAATGGCGAGGCTCTGATACCACTGTAAGTGCACGGCGGCGCCCCGGCCGTCAATCCGACGGCCAAATGCGGAAACGGTGATAAACTTTAATTTTGCGAACTTTGCAAACCGGCACCACCGCGCACTAAACCCCGGATCGGGCCATTAAACTTGTCCTAGCTAACTAACGAGATAGGGAAGAGATATACCGAATGATCCGAGTCCTCCGGTCTTCATCTCCACTCCGATCTCCTCACGGAAACATCGGTCGTCGCCTCCTCGCCGGAAGGGCACCACATCGCCTGTTTCTTTTACGGGCTCCCGCCTCTATTCCGAGGCAACTCGGGCATGAAGCCGGCAAGTCGACATGCCCAAGATGTGCTGTAGGAAGTATAGTGCTTTGTCTCTTTGGGGTTATGTTGCCTTGATGGAGGAATCAAGATGATATGAACTTGGGGACTTTTGTGGCAATGGAAAATGATATGAATGATTAATTTTCCCACACCAAAATGAAACTCTCTCATTCTCTCCCTCTCCAAAAATGTGGCCGGCCCATCTCATTTGGAAATGGTGGTGGAGTTGTGAACAAAATGCAAGAGGGAGGTGATTGTAGGAGAAAAGCAAGGGTGACCACAAACAAACATTATCATCACAAATGAACATCAAACCCATACCCTCATCTAATCACAATAAATGCATCATGGATGAAAGATATCATAATCAATACATTTGCAATAAAACCCTCCACAAAGTGTTATTTGCAAACTTGTAAATAACCCCCTCCATCCGAAAAGTCCGGCCGGGAAAGAACAAAGGAAAACCGGCCGGAACGGAATGCAAACTGGCAACTCCAGAAAACTGGTCCCGTAATAAATTACAGGAAAACCCCGATACTGTGCATACACACCCGCATCTGTATTCCGTCCGGATACAAATGCAAAGAGACAAAATCTACACTGTACTAAACTAGTATCCGGCTTAAACCAAAGCCGGCTAGTAATATCCGTTCGATCCTGATCCGTGCAATACCACACGTATCAGATCGAACCCTGCCATATAACCATACGGCCACTAGTACAAACCGTCCGATCCTGATCCGTGCAATACCGCACGTATCTGATCGGACCCTGCCATATCTCCATACGGCCTCTACAGCGTTTCGCCCGAAAGCTGAGTAACTGAATGTGTGGTGGACTCTAAAGACTCGTCAATACTATGGCTGTGGATTTAACCACTAGCACGTCAGAGGTATAAGCCAATACGTAACGGGCCACCAGCTATTGACCAAAAGGGACGTCGATGAGCGAGCTCATCCTGACACCCTACTGAGCCTGTCAGTGACAATATCCGTACAGTCCGGTCCGTTCGTCTATAAGCATCGCATGTCGGGCCTAGGGGGTGGGTAAAAGTCAGACCCCCAAAAGCGGTACAAGTCGTGTCGGAGTGTAGCCCAGAACACCCTGAGATACTACTGGAATACCTACCAGTAAATCTCCTGCCTTGGCCAAGGACTTCGTGTAATGGCTCTCCTAGACACAGCGCGACCTCACCCCCAATACCGGGAGAGACGAAACCCCCGAAGATCCGCTCACTGCCTCCATGTGGCTCGGGACTGTACCCAACTAAAACCTGTTTGCACGACTCCTTTGAGCCGTGGTAGGGTAGTAATCAAAGTACAGTGGGAACTCACACGAGACAAATGACGATCCCCAGGTCGATGAACTAACCTGTACACATGTCACCTCGGAACTGCTATCTGACGTCAGGTATAAGACCAACTAGCATGTTCCCAGCGAGTCCTGTCCGGTGTACTCATAACCCAATGAGCACCTGTATACATCTTAGGTGAACCAACTGACACCAGTGGCTTGTGAGACCGGCCACCGCCCCTCGTCGGGGTCTCGACTGTATACACTAGTCTACTCTGGAGAATCGATGCCCTATCTCGAAACTCCCACGACTAGGGACCTTTTAAGGATATGCTTGTAGACCCCAGCTCTCACGTATATGATCGCCCTCATACTGCCGGCAGTCAAGCAAGAATCCTAGGGGCTCTATCAACGTGCAATAGCGACCTGTCAGGTCACCTAAAGCAGTACACGATGATAAAGGTAAACCAGATAGCAAACTATCATCTCGAGTAAGACTGTCGTCCTTGGATAGGTCCTCCCTCAATCATTGCAATCACGTGCCTGTGATCCAATAATTGACTCTGAGGGCACTATCTCTAACAGTACCATCCAGTCAGTTCTCGGCGAGTCCTGTCCGGTGTACTCACATGAAGTGAGCATCTGTATACAATCTTAGGTGTACATCACTAATGGCTGCGGGACTAATCCATCGCCCCTCGTTAGGGTCTAGATTTGTATACACTAGTCTACTCTGGAGTGTCGATACTCCTGCGACCAGGGACCTTTAAGGATGTGCCTATTGACTATCCAGCTCCCACAAGTATGACTGCCATCACAACGCCGGTAGTCAGGCAAAACACCATATGGGCTTTATCAACATGTTTTTAAGTAAAATATATCACACGTTTAAGATAAAGACAAACCAAATAGCATACTATCATCAGCAAGATTGTCATGTACATACATATCCCTAATAGTCTATACAATGAAGGCCTCTAGGGCATATATATATCCAACAATCTCCCACTTGCACTAAGGCCTATAATTGGCGCAATGAGTACCCACTGTCTGCACTAGATCCAGTTGTTGGTGTACCGCATGCCCAACATCTCAAACAGCCTCTCGAACTGGACTTGAGGGACGGCCTTGGTGAATGGATCTGCCGTGTTGTCTTTTGTGTCCACTCTCCGTACCTCGATCTCTCGACGATCCACGATCTCCCTGATCAGGTGATACCGACTTTGTTGGAGATAGTGCCCTCAGAGTCAATTATTGGATCACAGGCACGTGATTGCAATGATTGAGGGAGGACCTATTCCGGTAGGACAGTCTTACTCAAGATGATAGTATGCTATCTGGTTTATCTTTATCATCGTGTACTGCTTTAGGTGACCTTACAGGTCACTATTACACGTTGATAGAGCCCCTAGGATTCTTGCTTGACTGTCAGCAGTATGAGGGCGATCATATACGTGGGAGCTGGTAGTCTATAAGCACATCCTTAAAAGGTCCCTAGTCGTGGGAGTTTCGAGACAGGGCATCGATACTCCGGAGTAGACTAGTGTATACAGTCGAGACCCCGACGAGGGGCGGTGTCCGGTCTCACAAGCCACTGGTGTCAGTTGGTTCACCTAAGATGTATACAGGTGCTCATTGGGTTATGAGTACACCGGACAGGACTAGCCGGGAACATGCTAGTTGGTCTTATACCAGACGTCAGATAGCAGTTCCCTAGTGACATGTGTACAGGTTAGTTCATCGACCTGAGGATCGTCATTTGTCTCGTATGAGTTCCCACTGTACTTTGATTACTACCCTACCACGCTCAAAGGAGACATGCAAACAGGTTTTAGTTGGGTACAGTCCCGAGCCACATGGAGGCAGTGAGCGGATCTTCAGGGGTTCGTCTCTCCCGGTATTGGGGGTGAGGTGGCGCTGTGTCTAGGAGAGCCATTACACAAAGCCCTCGGCCGAGGCAGGAGATTTACTGGTAGGTATTCCAGTAGTATCTCAGGGTGTTCTGGGCTACACTCCGACACGACTTGTACCTCTTTTGGGGGTCTGACTTTTACCAACCCCCTAGGCCCTTACCAACCCCCTAGGACCGCCATGCGATGCTCATAGACGAACGGACCGGACTGTACGGATTTTGTCACTGACAGGCTCAGTAGGGTGTCAGGATGAGTTCGCTCATCGACGTCCCTTTTGGTCAATAGCTGGTAGCCCGTTACGTATGGCTAATACCTCTGACATGCTAGTAATTAAATCCACAGCCATAGTATTGACGAGTCTTTAGAGTCCCCCACACACAGTTACTCAAGTTTCGGGCGAAACGCTGTAGAGGCCGTATGGAGATATGGCAGGGTTCGATCAGATACGTGCGGTATTGCACGAATCATGATCGGACGGATAATACTAGCCGGCTTTGGTTTAAGCCGGATCCTAGTATAGTACAGTATAGATTTTGTCTCATTGCATTTGTATTCGGTCGGATACAAATGCGGGTATGTATATACAGTAGCGGGGTTTTCCTGTAATTTATTACGGGATCAGTTTTTGGAGTTGCCAGTTTGTTTTCCGTTTCGTCCATATTTCTTTGTATCTTTCATTGGCTGAAGATTGGTGGAGGAGGGCTTATTTGCATTTGTGCAAATAAGCATTTTGGAGGGTGGTCTTTGCATATTGTTGTGTCATGATCACTTGACTTCTTGTTTCATGATTGTTCATGATGGCTTGACCTTTTGGAGTAATGATGAGGTTGGTGGAGTGTTGGTTTTGATTGGTGATGATTTCTTCTCATCATCTCTTTTCTCTCTCTTTGGTGGATGATAGCTTCCTCCCCCTCCTTGACTTTTCTCTCTCCCCTCTCGTTCTCTACACATGATGGCCGGCCAAATGAGAGGGGCTGTCCCAAATTTTTGGAGTGCAAAAATTGTTCATTTGGCTTTGCAAAATTGATATAGCTCCTCCTCCAAAAGTTCATTCTTTTTTCTTCCACCATTATGGCAACTTCTTTAAACCCCATGAGACCAAGAGCACTACACTATTTTACAGCAAATCTTGGGCACGTCGACTCGCCAACTTCGTGCCCGAGTTGCCTCGGTCAAGAGGTGGGAGCCCGTAAAAGAAGCCGGCGACGTGGTGCCCTTCCGGCGAGGAGGTGAAGACCGGAGATTCCGCGGGGAGATCGGGACGACAACGAGAAGACCGAAGGACACGGATCGCTCGGTATATCTCTCTACCCGTTCTTTAGTTAGCTAGAATTAGATTAATGGCCCGATCCAAGATTTTTGTGCGCGGTGGTGCCGGTTCAAAAGTTAAAGTAATTTTTTGTTTCCGCATTTTGGCCTCGGATTGACGGCCGGGGCGCCGCCGTGCACTTACAGCCTTAAGATATGCCTGGATTTCTGATGGGACCTTGGTTCCTTCGCTAATGCTACAGCCCCATTGTTATCATAATACAAAGGTATTGGATTGGCAATGGACAGAACCACCTGAAGTTCAGAGATGAACTTCTTCATCCAGACAGCTTCTTTCGCGGCATTACTAGCAGCTATATACTCAGCCTCCATAGTTGAGTCTGCGACGGTATCCTGTTTGGAACTCCTCCAACATACCGCCCCTCCATTGAGGGTAAACACAAAACCCAAAATGGATTTAGAATCATCTTTGTCACTTTGGAAGCCGGAGTCGGTAAAAGCCTCCACTTGGAGGTTCCCATTACCGTAAACTAAGAACATCTCCTTAGTCCTTCTCAGGTACTTGAGAATGTTCTTTACCGCTATCCAATGTTTCTCACCTGGGTCAGATTGATACCTGCTTACCACACTGAGTGCATAAGCTACATCTGGTCTGGTACATAACATCGCATACATTATAGATCCTACTGCCGAAGCATAGGGTATAATGCCCATGCGAGCCCTCTCTTCATCAGTCTTTGGAGACATCTCTTTGGAGAGGGTGATCCCGTGACAAGCGGGTAAATTACCGCGCTTGGAATCTTCCATACTAAATCTCTTTAGTATAGTGTCAATATACCTGGACTGTGAAAGTCCTAACATTCTATTGGATCTATCACGATAGATCTTAATGCCCAAAATGTATGATGCATCTCCCAAGTATTTCATGAAGAATTTCTGTGACAAGAAGAGCTTTACTGATTGTAGCATAGGGACATCATTCCCTATCAGTAGTATGTCATCGACGTATAAAACGAAGAAGACTATTGCTCTTTCTACAATCTTCCTATAAATACATGGTTCATCTACATTTTTGATAAAGTCAAATTCCTTGACCGTCTCATCAAAGCAGATGTTCCAACTCCGCGATGCTTGCTTTAATCCATAAATGGATTTAAGCAATTTGCACACTTTTCCGCTGCTCCCACTGTCTAAGAAACCTTATGGTTGATCCATGTAAATACTCTCTTCTAAATGTCCATTTAGAAAAGCTGTTTTTACGTCCATCTACCAGGTTTCATAGTCATGGAAGGCAGCAATGGCAAGCATGATCCGAATGGATTTAAGCATAGCTACCGGTGAAAAGGTTTCATCATAGTCCAATCCTGGTCTTTGACGAAAACCTTTTGCAACGAGTCTAGCTTTGTAGGTTTCCACTTGTCCAAATGCACCAATCTTCTTTTTGAAGATTCATTTGCATCCAACTGGTTTCACCCCAGGAGGAGCAACTTCTAAAGTCCACACTTTATTGGTGTACATGGATTCCATTTCGGATCTCATAGCATCCAGCCACGTCACCGAGTCTATACTCATGATAGCCTGCTGAAAACTAGTAGGCTCATCATCATCGATGATGCAATCCTCTCGATCCCTATCCAGAAGAAACCCATAGTACCTTTCAGGAGGATGAGAAAGCCTACTAGATTTGCGGAGTGGCGTTGGTTTGTCAGGTTCTATTGAAACCTGAGGTTCTACTAAGTCCTCGGCAGTAGTTTGAGGTTCTGGAATTTCTTCCAGCTCTACCGCGCTCCCACTAATTTCTTTTGCAACAAATTCGCTCTCTAAGAAGACAATGTGGCGAGCGACAAACACCTTTTGTTCTTCAGTGTGATAGACAATATATCCCCTTGAATGCTTGGGGTATCCTACAAACTTGCACAAAACCGATCATGCCTCGAGCTTGTCCGGATTATGCTTTTTAACATATGCCGGACACCCCCATATCTTGATATACTTGAGATATGGTCTCTTCCCGCTCCACATTTCATATGGAGTGGTAGGTACAGACTTAGTCGGAACTCTATTCAATAGGTATGCTGCTGATTCTAGAGCAAAACCCCAGAAGGAAAATGGCAACTCAGCACTACTCATCATTGAACGCATCATATCTAATAGCGTGCGATTCCTCCTTTCTGATACACCATTATGCTGAGGTGTACATGGCGGAGTAAGCTGAGAGAGAATTCTATTCTCTTTTAAGCAATCAAGGAAACTGGTACTTAAGTATTCTCCACCTCAATCAGATCGAAGTGCCTTGATGCTTTTACCAGTCTGTTTCTCTACTTCATTGTTATACTCCTTAAACTTCTCAAAGGCCTCGGATTTATGTTTCATTAAGAACACATGTCCATACCTAGAGAAGTCATCAGTAAAACTGATGAAGTAGGAGTGACCACTTCGTGCATGTGTAGACATTGGACCATATACATCACTGTGTCTAAGTCCCAAGAGTTCTGTGTCTCTTTCTCCGTGTCCGGTGAACGGAGATTTGGTCATTTTTCTTTTGATACATGATTGACAAGTTGCATATTATGAATATTCAAATGGATCTAGATATCCATCTTTATGTAACTTAGTCAACCTTGTTTCGTTTATATGACCAAGTCTACAATGCCATAGGAAGGCTTGATTTGAATCTTGAGCCTTTCTTTTAAGCGTGTTTTGAATATTGAAAATTTGAGGTTGATTAAGTATGTATATGCCGTTTTCCAGTGTGCCAAACCCAATCAGTTCTTGATTTAGGAGAATGTTCATGGCATTTCTTTCAAGCGCAAAATTATATCCTTCATTAGATAACAAAGATACTGATATAATATTACACAACAACTGGGAATACAAAAATAGCTGTACAACACCAAAATGTGCCCACTAGTCAACCCTAGGTGATATTCCCCTTTTGCAATAGCATGTACATGCATTCCATTGCCCATCCGGAGAGTCATATCACTTGTCCCCAGTGCTCTACTATTTCTCAGATCCTGAAGCAGAAGCAACAGCCTGCTTCTTGTCCTTGGCTTTGAAGGCCAAACAATCCTTCTTCCAGTGCCCTTACTTGTGACAATAGTAGCATTCGTTTTTATCTGCCTTCACCCTTCCTGCCTTGTTCGTTCCCTGCACCTTCTTGACCCCGCCTTTCGGTTTGGTGGCTTTCATCTTCTTCTTCCCTTTAGCTTTTGCTTTAGATTTAGAAGAGGATGATTGACCAACATACAGAACAGGGGTCTTCTCCTTTTTCAAGGAGGTCTCTGCTACCCTCAACATGTTAAGGAGCTTTGGAAGATCGGCTTCCATTTCGTGCATATTGAAGTTCAGCACGAACTAAGAGAAGGTGTGGGGAAGGGACTGCAAAATCAAGTCGATGTACAAATCATTCTCTAGCACGCATCCCAGGTTTGCGAGTTCCTCAACGAGGCTGATCATTTTGAGGGCGTGCTCTCCTACTGGTGATCCTGGAGCTAACCTCATCTGGAAGAGTTTCCTTGAGGTCTCATACCTCGCGATACGGGAGTGCACCCCATACAATTCCTTGCAATGGAGAAAGATGGATATAATATCCATACTTTCGTGCTGTTTCTGGAGTTCATTGTTCATGGACGCCAGCACGATACACTTAGCTCTCTCACAGTCTAGATCCCAGGTTTTGCGAACCTCCTTGTCCGCAACTGAGGAATCTTGTCCTGGGATAAGGGGAGGAACAGCGGTGGTAACATATGCTACTTTTTCATAATTCAATGCAATGTTGACGTTCCTTTGCCAATCTTTATAGTTCTGTCCGGTCAGTATATTTTTTTCGAGTAATAGTTTTAGTCCTGTCATGGTAGCTGCCAGAAAGAGAGAACAGAAACACTCAACATATGCTCTTGCAAGTTTAGATTGGTTATTAGTTTATCTAAACAGGATGGCTCCCACTGTTTCCTCAAATCCTTCTTCAAAACCTAAAAGAAGAACTAGTCAGGATTTAATCACACGTCACAATACTTGCTTAACCTTTCAGCCAGGCCAGTGTTGGTACTTCGAGGGAGATTTTCCAACGCTTTCGCGAAGTTCCTTAATTAAAGAACCTCTTTTCCCTGGAGGCGTAGCCCCTCTAACACCTTTCTAGACACCTACTTGGTTTATAGCATTGATTGTTAAGTGAGAAAATTTCCCGAGAGTAATCCTACTCATCAGTGGGATCAGGATCCAACTATCATTGCATGATGTCCTAGATGGAAGCCACTCTAGTCACCACACTCCAGAAGGTATGCTAAATCTGCAAGATTCCTTTATGTTTGAAACTCCCGATGTTATTTTTACCCCAAGCTCTTATAACCTTGACGTAGGCCAACAAATCATAAAACGCAAGTCAAGTTCTACCCGTCGTTGTCCTGATTAATTTAGGTACATCGTACATGCCCTTGACGTAGGCCAACAAGGCTGTACGTCTGTACTAAACTAATGCATCTATCTATGCAACAAATAAGCAACACATTGCTACCATACACTATGCCTTGACGTAGGCCAACAAACATAGCATGAATACGATGTGCTGTTTATTTGAAACGACAAAGGGTTACGGCTGGTTTTTGGCAAAAAACCGTTAACGTAGTGAACTTGATATGATCGAAGGAACCAAGATAGCCCTTTTTAAAAGGAGTGGTTTAAGCTCCGCATTTAAAATTTGCTTATTGAAGAAAACCGAGTGGTTTTGAAATTGTTCCAACGATTTAGCTTAGGTTTTATTTTCTTTGCATTAATAATAATGCGTCCCATCATTAACCTATCATTACAGAAAACAATGAAAATACAACGTCCTCTTATACCATCCGCATTCGCCACGGGGTCCCGTCATCACCCGTTAGGTTACTTAACTAACGGCAGAGCGGAGGCTGGGCTAGCGCGGGTGTAAAACATAAGTGACGTCTAAATAGCTATCATATATAGATATTGTACATTCGTCAGACGCAATAATAGGCATTCTAGATCACAGATGAACATTATTGGATATATAAGCAATCCGCGTTTCTTTTGAGCCTGCAACGAAAGACGGATTACACAGTTGTGATGAATAGCCATTACCTCACCCTAGACCCCTACGGGTACGGTAAACTACCCGCCAAATACCCGAAGTGAAGCGGTCTCCCTCAACAACGTGAGTAGGCCACTAAACACTTCAAAGTACCCGGTAGTTTGTGCACCCTACCTTGGGTCTATCCTAGGAACAAAAACAGTAAAATGAAATAATACAACAGTGGCTACAACCGCAACCTGGATGTGCCCCGCAAAATAATATTACAACATATTACAGTTACATCGAATGAATTAATACAATAACCCATCACAAAACCCCGGCTAATCATCACAACAATCCAATATAGTTCATAATCACAAACAGTTAAAATCATCACAGAAATGTGCAACCCCCTGCCAACCGACATACTAGCAGTTAGGGGAGGTTTACGAACACATTAAACAGTTCACAGATATAATCTAATTAGCAAATATCGTATAATTTCGATCGATCAAACACATTAGAATCTACTCCAAAACTTCTCTGTAAATTTGAGACTTGAGCAGAAAATAAATCATTCCAGAAAAGACAAAACATCACAGAAGAGCCACTGGGAAAAATTGGACTGAATCGGCTTCAACTCGGCCGCGGATCCGCGGCGGATCGGTGGGATCGGCCGCGGTTCCGCGGCTGTTTGGCCGATTCATGCTCCCAATTTTTTCCTGTGTTCTTATAATTTCCTGTAGGTAATTCTAGAGGTCCCTGACAAATTTTTAGGCCTCATTTTAAATTCGATAGAAACTTAGTGATATCGATGTATTTTCCGTTCTTTTCGCGTTCGAAATTGTAACGACTTTGCTAAAGAGTTAATTATTGTTTAGTGAGGCTCTGATACCACTGTAAGTCGATGTACAACACCCTACGAGTTGCGGGGAGGCGGAAATAAGAAAAACGATCTTGTTCTTTATGCAAACATCGACTAACCGAAGATCTTTACTAAACGATAACTAACAATAACCATAGAAGTTCTTAACTACTATGAAAAGAGATTATACCTTGTGAACCGTGTCCTTCGTCTTTTCGTTCTCTACGTCCTCCTCGGCCTCCTCTACGTGATAGGTGATCCACCCGAGAGCCCTAATCCAAGCTTCACCTCTAATCTTGAGGTAACTAAGTTTCTCTAGTTGCTAATCAAAGGAACCTAGATAATATAGAGTGAGGTTATAGATTAATTAGTCTATTCTAATCCTTGATCTCAACTCATGAGTGGTAGGATTAGGTTTTGAAGAGAGAGTGAGCTTGAGGAGAGAGAAGGTGAACATGATAATGATAATGGAATTGTTTCTCACTTGAATTATATGAAGCATAATGTTTAATCAAATAAATGAATAAATGTGATTAATCATCATGCTACATTAATTCAATATGAGTGACTCACTATATGAGTCATTAAGCATTTAATGATGCATTAATGATATGATGAATCACACAAAATGAGTCACAAATGCATTTAATGAAAATGCCACCTAAACCCTCAAGTCACCATGCTTCTAGAAGCTTCCCGTAAAATTACGAGAACGCCCCTCCTATCCGTGAAAACACGGAAAAACTTTAGACTGTATAAATCCAATAACCTGATACTAGAATCTGGCTTAAACCAAAGCCGGCTAGTAAAAGCTGTCCGAATGTCGTACGTGCGTTTAAATACGTATGCGTCCGAACCCTTTGTCGTAAAACCATACGACCTCTATATCGTTTCGCCTGGAGTAGGGAACTCCCCATGTGGGACTCTAAAGACTCGACTACTACGCTGGCAGTAGGTTTAACCACAGACCGCAAGCGGCACTAGCTGTACGTAACGGTCCCCAGGTAGATGTCGATAAGAAGGCCGATGAGGAAACCCATCCGAAATCCTACTGAGCCTGTCTGTGACAATATCCGCGCAATCCGGTCTGTTCGTCTAAGAGTATCGCATGTATAGTCTAGGGGGTGGTGAACGTTAGACCCCTAATAACCGTACAAGTCGTGCCGGCATGGCTCAAGACCATCCGAGAATCTACTGATCAGTCCATCAGTAATTCTCAATCAGCCATGGCCAGGGACTTATGGTAATGACCAACCGATCACAGTGCGATATCTTCTCCCTACACCGGAAGAGACGAATCCCTAACAGTCGCTCACTGCCTCCACGTGGCTCGGGACTGTGTCAAACTAAAACCTGTTTGCACGCCTCCTTTGAGCCGTGGTAGGGTAATAATCAAAGTACAGTGGGAACTTACACGAGACAAATGATGACCTTAAGTCAACAGACTATCTGCACACATGTCACCTGAGAACTGCTATTTGACGTTAGGTATAGTACCATCCAGACAGTTCTCGGCGAGTCCTGTCCGGTGTACTCACATGAAGTGAGCATATGTATACAATCTTAGGTGTACATTACCAATGGCTGCGGGACCAATCCATCGCCCCTCGTCAGGGTCTAGATATGTATACACTAGTCTACTCTGGAGCATCGATGCCCAGTCTCGATACTCCTGCGACCAGGGACCTTTAAGGATGTGCCTATTGACTATCCAGCTCCCACAAGTATGACTGCCATCACAACGCCGGTAGTCAGGCAAAACACCCTATGGGCTTTATCAACATGTTTATAAGTAAAATATATCACACATTTAAGATAAAGACAAACCAAATAGCGTACTATCATCAGCAAGATTGTCATGTACATACATATCCCTAATAGTCTATACAATGAAGGCCTCTAGGGCATATATATATCCAACAATTATTCTGTATATATATGTGTGTGTGTGTGTGTGTGTGTGTGTGTGAGTGTGTGTGTGAGAGGAGTTAAACTCCTAAGATGTTCTGAAGCTGATGAAGGGCTTCTCCCCTTGAGCCCCAGTTTTTCCCCAAAGTGGGGTTTCTGGAGATGGGTCTCCTTCTTCTTCCTTTGTTGGCCGGATCTTGAAGATCAAGAAATATGAGATTCTAAAAATCTCTCCTTTCTGAGATCTGATGGCAGATCTGAGTTCCCCTTTGTGGGTTTTGTGGTGAAAAACTATTTAGTTTTGGAAAAGAAAGAGTAAAACTCTTAATTTAATTCAAAAGAAATGAGAAGGTTTAGAACCTTGGAGAAGGAGCAGGAGGCACAAAGAACCCTAGGTTTTAGGGGAATGAAAATGTGTCTCCTTTATTCATCATCATGTTGCCTTATATAGGCTTATATATTTACATATAGCCCCTTGGGCTTTACAAAATGGCATTTTGCCCATCCCATGGCTCATGTGCCATTTCTTTTTGCACATAAGCCATGGGCTTACAAAAATTTGGCTTTATGCCCATTTTGTTTACATTCATGCATAAAAAATTACATAAAAATTATTTATTACATGATTTTTATTTCAGCATGGGGGAGGCCGGCCGCTTCGTGTTAGGGCTCGACCCGGGTATGAGCCCACTTGATCTGGGCTTGGGCCCACTTGGCTTGGGGTTGACCATGACTTTAACTTGGTCAACCGGGGAGCAATTTCCGACATCAACAAAGGGCCCTCCATCAATAAATGCACACCACATATATGAGTCGTGTGCATGAAATTGATGGATCTTCTTTTGCGTGGAGGCGACTTGCTTCAGTTCCACTTTTTGGGATGCACTGCCCTTTTTACGACATGGACGGTCGACGCTTGACGCGTCTCCGAGACGAAGTGTCTGTGGTAGACGTTTCCCTGGCCCGGAGCAATTTGGTTCCCGCTTTGTAGGAAGCCTGCACTGCCCTTTTTACGACATGGACAGTCGACGCTCTGATCCGGAGCGATTTGGTTCCCGATTTGTGGGAAGCCTGCACTGCCCTTTTTGCGACATGGACGGTCGACGCTCTGATCCGGAGCGATTTGGTTCCCGATTTGGGGGAAGCCTGCACTGCCCGTTTTGCAACATGGACGGTCGACGCTCTGATCCGGAGCGATTTGGTTCCCGATTTGTGGGAAGCCTTCACTGCCCTTTTTCCGACATGGACGGTCGACGCTCTGATCCGGAGCGATTTGGTTCCCGATTTGTAGGAATCCCGTACTGACCTTTTTGCGACATGGACGGTCGACGCTTGACGCGTCTCCGAGACGGAGTGTCTGTAGGGTTCCTAGGCATACTCAAGAGGTCTCACAAGGCATCAACCATGCCAAATTCAAAATTTTCCGGTGCCGAGAAACCCTAATACGGATCATTAACTAGAAATTAGGCGAATACTACAAGCTAGTAACAATTTAACTACTAAGTGAACGGAAATACAACCTTTGTAGATCCGGTCCTCCACCTCCATATCTCCGCGTTGACGTCCTTCCGCTGCGATCATCGGATCCCGGACTCTAGTAATGGTTTCGTCGAAGAAATGATCGGGCTAGGTCGTCGACTTCGATGCCGAAGATGATCTACGTCGAGGCAACTCAAGATCAAGCTCCAACTTCACCAAGTCATGAAACTTGTGAAGAAAACACCCTATACTACATGGAAAGTGGTAGAGGATGAAGAAATAGGAAGTGGGTTCACTTTAGAATTGGATTTCTCACTCTTTTTCTCAAGTCACCATTGAAGCTAGCAAGCTTCTTTTTTCTTGAAGAAGAAGAAGAAGAAGAAAAAGAATATGATAAGAATATTGGAAAAAGAAAATAAAGTGATTCTTATTATTTTAGCAACCATGATTTAGTGTAGAGAATAAACTATGGTTTAGGTTTAATGGTTAGGTTAGGCATAAAACAAAAATGGTGGACTTATTCAAAGCTTCATGAAGCTTCAACTATAATACAAAGCAAGCCACCCTTTTTCCTTTTTGGCAAAAATGAATAAATAAATAAGTGAAAAGAAACCCTAACCATTCACTAAACATGGTTTAAGTCTTACACAAACCCAAGTTTGCATGTATCATCAAACATGATACAAACAAGTGCACAAAAATATATCACATATACAACTTGTGCACATCAAGTGAGAAAATCCATCTTAAGTGAACCAATACTAGTTAATGTAAAGTAATATATCAAATATATAATTATACATTAAATCATTAAATCAACACTTGATTTAACGATCCGGTCATATCGCATATGACCGACTAATATCCAATGTATCGACTTATCGAATCAATTCTCGATTCGATAACTAGGTTATATCGTATACAACCAATCGATACATTCATCGCGAGAATAGAATACGGTATCACATACACGCATTATTCTCGGTCCCGCACATATCTCATATGCGCTCCTATTTCGTTTCGCTTGAGCCAGGAAACCTCTGTGTAGGACTCTAAAGACTCGTCAATAAGCCGGCAGCAGGTGATGATCATATCAAACACCCACAAGCCGCAAGCGGTCTGCTAAACGTAACGGCCACCTGGGTATTGAGCGATCAGAAGATCGACGAGCAAGCCCGCTCATACTCCTGTGAATCCAACCAGTAACACTTACCGTACAGTCTGGTCTGTTCGTCTGATATGTCGCATATCTTGCCTAGGGGTGGTAAACGTCAGACCCCAATAGCTCGATAAGTCGTGTCGATATGAAGTCTATAACAGTTCGAGAAACTACTGGTAACACTTACCAGTAAATCTCAGCAACCCTGGCCAGGGATTTCCGGTTATAGCCAATCGAACACAGTGCAACATCAACTTCCTCTACCGGGAGAGACGAATCCCCTCCTATCGCTCATTGCCTCCATGTGATTCGGGACTGTACCCAAAAACCACCATTTTGCACGCCCTCTTGGACGTGGTAAGGTGGAAATCAAAGCACAGTGGGAATCACACAAGACTCTATGACGATCTCGGGTCTACAGACTAACCTGTACCAGTGTCACCAGAGAACTGCCATCTGACGTAAGGTATAATACCATCTGGGAGTTCTCGGCGAGTCCGTCCAGTGTACCCAGTCTCCACTGAGCACCCGTATATCATCTCTGATGTCAAACACCAATGGATATGGGATCATAAATCGCCCATCTGTATGGGTCGAGAAGGTATACGCTAGTCTACACTGGTATATCGATGCCCTGTCTCGATACACCCATGACTAGGGACCTTGAAGGATGTACTTATGGACTACCATGTCCCCACTAGTATGATCCACATCATAGTCCAGGTAGTCAAGTACACATCCTAAGGGCTTTACCAACATGTAACAGAGAGACAATTAGTGTACACGTTAAGGTAAAGATCAACCAGATAGCATACTATCATGTCGAGCAAGAAAGTCCTCCTTATATATGTCCAAGCATCCACTACAATATACATCCTATGTACAGTAATGGCCTCTAGGGCATACATATAACTAACAATATCCCACTTGTACTAGGGCCATCTGATAGCAGTGGTTGCAGTATCTCATACTCAACCATCCCATAATAGTCTCTCTCTGGGAAAAGGCCTTTGTGAGTGGATCCGCCGTGTTCTCCTCTGAGTCTACTCTCCTAACCTCGATCACCTTGGAGATCAGCCATCTCCATGATCAGGTGATACTGCCTTAGAATATGTCTGGATCACTAATGGGACGGACGTTCCTTGGCATAAGCCACAACTCCATTGTCACACAATGGGAGGAACTAAGTTCATCTCATGAACAAATATACATCCAGACTGCCTCTTTGGTAGCATCTTAAGTAGCGATGTATCCAGCCTTTATCGTCTAGTATGCCACGGTATCTAGCTTGGAACTCTTCCAACATACCGTCCCTTTACAAAGGGTAAAGACAATGCCTGTGACTGGCATTCAGTCGTCCTTATCACCCTGGAACCTTTCCAGTGATTCTCCCCAGGATCAATTGATACCATCTCACTACAACTAGTGAGTATCCTAACATCCAATTAGATCTATCTCATAGATCCAAAACCCAGAATTTAGTAGGTATCACTTTGATCCTTTGTGGAGAATCATTGTGATAAGCGGAGATTGATCGAGCGTAGCATAGGAAACCCCTTTCCTTATCAAGAGTATGTCATCCACGTACTCTACGAGGATCACCACCATACTCCCTACTACCTTTTTATATATACAAGGTTCATCTACCATTTTCATGAAGTCAAACTCTTTGACTACTACATCAAAACAGACGTTCCAACTCCGCGATGCCTGCTTTATCCTATAAAGCAACTTGTGCACGTTTCCACTGCTCCCACTGTCTATGAAGCCCTCTAGCTGTATACTTATAGACGCTCTTTTCTAAAACATCATTTAGAAAAGCTGTCATGACACCCAACCGCCAGATATCGTAGTCATGGTATGTAGCCGTGGCAAGTAGGATCTGGATGGACTTAAGCTTAGCTACTTGAAAAGGTTTCATCATTTTCCACGCCTGGTCGATGACGAAAACCTTTAACAAGTCTAGCTTTGAAAGTCTCAACTTTTCCATCTACACCAAGTAATCTTCTCAAGATATACTTGCTCCTGATGGGGATTTAACCCTTCAGATATAGCAGCCAAAGTCCATACGTTTTTGGTGTATAAGGATTCCATCTCAGATCGCTAAGCATCCAGCCATTCTTACAGAGTCCCACTCCTGATGGCCAGCTCGAAACTAGTTGGGTCATCATCTCATGATGCAATCCTCGCTCCCACTGTCATAGAGAAACCGAAGTATCTCTCAGGCGGGTGAGGAACCCTACTAGATCGGCGGAAAGGCTGAGGTTCGTTGGTTACTATTGAATCTTTTGGTTCTTCCAAATCGTCTGTTGTAGTTTGTATAGCTGGAACCATTCCAGTTCTACATAACTGACCTTGCCTCGAGCTTGTCCAGATTTTGCTTTTAGACATAGGCCGGACAACCCCAAATCTTAACTAACTTAAGAAATGGGCTCTTCCCTTTCCATATCACATATGAAGTGGTAGGCACTGATTTGATTCGAACCTAATTCAATAGGTATGCAGCTTCTCAAGTGCATAACCCCCAAAAGGAAAAAGGTAACTCAGTAGTACTCATCATAGAGCGCACCTTATCATATAGGGTGTGATTGCTCCGCCCCGATATACCATCGTGCTATGGTGTATACGGAGGAGTAATGCTGAGAGAGAATCTCATTCTCCTTTAGAATCATCCAAGAATTCCGTGCTTAAGTATTCTCCTCCTTGATCTCATCATAGGACATAATACTTATACCCGTACTTTGGTTCTCTACTTCTAACTTATATTCTGTGAATATCTTAAAAGGTTCGGACTTGTGTTTCAACAGGAACATATGTCTGAATCTTAAGAGATCATCAGAGAATGTAATGAAGTACAAAGAATCGGTGTTGGCATGTGTAGACAGGGGACCTTTATATATCAACATGTATCATCCCAAGAGTTTACCAACTCTTTCTCTGTTTCCAATAAATAGAGCTGAGGTCATTATATCTTTGTGACATGACTGGCAAGTTTTCACAAGATGTAAATTCAAACAGATTTAAATATGCATCTATATGTAACTTAAGCTAGTCGTGTCGCATTGATATGACCTAGTCTACAATACCTCAAGAAGGATCTGTTCATTTCTGAACTCTTCCTCTTGTGTGTGTTCCGTATACAGAAGAACTGTAGTTTGATTTAGAACATCAATGCTTTTAGATAACGTGCCTGAACTGATCAACTTTTGATATAGGAAATGTTCAAAACATTATCCAACAATACAAAATTTTATCGTTTCTTTACTAATAAAGAGACTGATATGATTTTGTATATCAGGTTCGGTATCTAATAGCATTTGTTCAGAATCAATGTACTGATAATACAGGGTGACAGACCAACAGACTTGGCTGCAACACTTGCCCCGATTTCTGTCTCATGAAACTTATCACCCGTTCTCAGTTCTCTACCATTCTGTAGCCCTATATAACAGATTACATATGCGGGATCCTGATCGGGTATCTCATATCCAGGACGTAAAGAATACTGAGAAACAGTTCTGTATAATGAACACACCCGAAGATGATGCATCAGTATGCACTTTCTTCGTTTGGGCGGCACGGGAATTCTGGTAATCTCCAATTTCCTGCTCTGTCTTATAACAATTATAAGTGGGAGCGGGACCAATGTTCCCCAGCTCAGTATAACAAGCGGGTTCGGTCAATATCCGTATTATTATCTTGATTAAGGCGTGATATGGTCGCTACCTGGAGAGAGAGAGAAGAAAACACTCAGCGTGCGCTCTTGCAAGAATAGATTGGTTATTATTTTATCTAATCAGGATGGCTCCCACTGTTTTTTATCAAATCTTCCTTCAAACCCTAAAAGGAAAGACTAGCCGGGATTAATTACACGCTACAAGTTCGCCAATCTTTCAGCCAGGCCAGTGTCGGTACTTTGAGGGAGGTCCCCCGTGCTTTCGCACGAACCTAATTAAAGTAAACCTCATTTTCCCAGAGGCGTAACCTCGTTAACACCTTTCTAGACACCTACTTGATCGGCTAATTGTAATGTGTAAAACTCTTCCAGGAGTAACTCTTACTCGCAGCGGGTATCGGGACCCAACTATCTCATAGAAGGTATGCAATCTCATTGCAAATTTCAACACTTGAAATTCCCGATAATATTTTGCCCCTGGCGTCCTATGACCTTGACGGAGGCCAAACTACCCATAGTCCGCTAGTCAAGTTCAACCCGTCATTTCCTGATTGAATTAAACCCACCCGCAAGACCCTTGACGGAGACCAAACAACGCCGTACGAATACCCTAATCCAATCGCATCATATGCTAGCAGATAAGCACTAGTTAGCTACCATACACTACGCCTTGACGGAGGCCAAACTACCGCAGCACGAATACTAACTAGTACTTATCTGAAATGACGGAGGGCTACGACAGGTTTTTCTGAAAACCTATTGCGTAATGAACTTGATATCGTTGCAGAATCAAATGATTTTAAAATGGAGTGTTTTTTAGGCTTTTCTAGTTTTGCTAAAGGGGTCACTCCCGGTGAAGGGATCATCGGCCCTTTCCTCGTCGAATAAGGTGCGGGATATATCATATATATCACTGTGCAAAGCAAAAACTCTTAAAAGTAATCAAAAGACAAACCGAGTGTGTAGCATCTGCCAGTTATTGCTAAAGGAGTCACTCCCGGTGAAGGGATCTCGGTCCTTTCCTTATCGAATAAGGTGCAGGATATATCATATATACCGCTGTGCAAAGCAAGAACTGTAGCTACCTGTTTTATTTTTGAAATTCGATTCCACAACATCTTTAGGTTTCTTTTTCTTTCATTAATCATATTAATGAAGTCCCATCATTTAATTACCTAAACATCACAGATAAATACGACGTACACTTATGCCATCCGCATTCGCCTCGACGTCCCCTCGTGCACCGTTAGGTTAGGTGACTAACGGCAGAGCGGGGCAGGGCTAGCGCGGGTGTAAAACATAAGTAACATCTATATAATATATCATATATACTATATACAGTATCCATCACAGAACATATCACATGATCACATCACAGATATCACAGCAGAAGAAACATATGAAACATTGGATATACTAGGACGTCCGTGTTTTCAATACGAGCCGGTATAAAACACGGATTCCACGGTCGCGATGAATAGCCAAACCCACACCCCTAGACCCCTACGAGAGCGGCAAGCAACCCTACCAATTCTAAAGTTAGGAGACCCGGACTCGACTCCTCGAGTTGGTCTCCCACTGGACTCCAGAACCCGGTTACTTATGCCCTCCTCCTTGGGTCTATCCTAGTGCGGAAAAGAAAATAATATACAAAAGGTGACATCTTCCGCAACCTGGAAGTGCCCCAATAAAAGAATATTACATACAAGTTTTTACATGATTGAAAATAAAAAACACTCATCTCACATAAAAAAAACCCGGCTATTCAAACACGACGATCCAATATAACATATCCAGCAACACATAACATCACATGTCATCAACGTAAGTAAATATGTGCATCCCAATTGTCGTTGACATATAGCAACAAAACCGACGATATCACATATTACACTTACGGTCACAGAAAAGAAAGTGTAAAACTACAACAGTTGGAATCCGCAACCTCTTTAGACATCGCATGCCTAAACAAATGAATTTCTTAGACATTGCATGCGTAACAATTATAAACCCCGCATTTTAGTCTCTTTATCGAAAACTCTTTTCAATATCAAGTCGGGTAATTCAACAAGATTCCCGATATTCTGATCGAATGCTCGTCGCAAACTTTAGTAGACGGCCGCACCCCCGATACCGTCGACGAAGTGCACCAAGGAGGAACACCGCTGCCGCAAGCACCCGAATGGATGCTTTCGGCGACGGGGTTCTCCTACAGTCACTTGGTCGGGGCTATGGGGTGAGACTGTCTATTAAGTTTACCCGGCGAGTATCCGCGTACGCTACGTGATTGCGACGGACTTTTGATCACATCAAAATTCCGTGACAACCGATCAAGTGAGACTAAACTGCTATGTTTATAACATTCATTCAGTTATCTCATAATTACTTGTGAATTCCAAATGTTGTATCCCATTCCAGATAAATAGAAAATGTCAAACATTCCGATCGAACAATCGAACACCCAAGTTTTCCCGAAACAGCTCAACACATGAAACAAGTTTAAAAACATTCACTTCATGCCTCAGTACCAACGGTCCAGCCGTAGAAGGGTCAAGCCAACGCCTCACATGTGGCACGCCGTACTGCCCCAAACCCTTAAGTTCAAAGGGCAGTTCAAGACGGTCACATAATCGAGTTAAGGTTTTTTGTCTTCTAGAGGGACCATCGCGTTACTTGCACTACTTAGAACGTCATTAAACTACGGAAAAATCCAACAATTGGAAATTTCCCGGCAGGGGAAAAAGTGGGTATTTATATCCGGTCGAACTTTTTAACATATTCTAAAAATATCCGGAAAAAACATATAGACAACGTTTGATAATCCGATCGAATCTTCGAGTCCTAATACAATCCCAGAACACTCAACTCTTGAGTAAACATTAAAATATCCCAGAAAATACAGCACTAAAATATAGGAATTACTGTGCAAATTTTATTGGAAGAACTGACCGTACGGCCGCGGAACCGCCGCATTAGCCACGCTATTGCCGCGGTTCCGTGGCTATTTGATCGATTTAGAAGTCCCGTTTTGTACAGTAATTCTTATAAAATCCTGCTTATTTTTCTGCATATTTTTAATTTGGAAAAATCCACTTTTACAGAAAAAGTCCAGAGAGGGTTAAAAGTTAGGGTTTCGGGGTTCGATCGGATTTCTAACATCGTCTACGCATCGCCTAAGGCTCTAGCTAGTCTCTGATACCACTGTAGGGTTCTTAGGCACACTCAAGAGGTCTCACAAGGCATCAACCATGCCAGATTCAAAATTTTCCGGTGCCGAGAAACCCTAATACGGATCGTTAACTAGAAATTAGGCGAATACTACAAGCTAGTAACAACTTAACTACTAAGTGAACGGAAATGCAACCTTTGTAGATCCGGTCCTCCAACTCCATAGCTCCGCATTGACGTCCCTCCGCTGCGATCATCGGATCCCGGACTCTAGTAATGGTTTCGTCGAAGAAATGATCGGGCTAGGTCGTCGACTTCGATACCGAAGATGATCTACGTCGAGGCAACTCAAGATCAAGCTCCAACTTCACCAAGTCATGAAACTTGTGAAGAAAACACCCTATACTACATGGCAAGTGGTAGAGGATGAAGAAATAGGAAGTGGGTTCACTTTAGAATTGGATTTCTCACTCTTTTTCTCAAGTCACCATTGAAGCTAGCAAGCTTCTTTCGTCTTGAAGAAGAAGAAGAAGAAGAAAAAGAATATGATAAGAATATTGGAAAAAGAAAATAAAGTGATTCTTATCATTTTAGAAACCATGGTTTAGTGTAGAGAATAAACTATGGTTTAGGTTTAATGGTTAGGTTAGGCATAAAACAAAAATGGTGGACTTATTCAAAGCTTCATGAAGCTTCAACTATAATACAAAGCAAGCCACCCTTTTTCCTTTTTGCCAAAAATGAATAAATAAATAAGTGAAAAGAAACCCTAACAATTCACTAAACAAGGTTTAAGTCTTACACAAACCCAAGTTTGCATTTATCATCAAACATGATACAAACAAGTGCACAAAAATATATCACATATACAACTTGTGCACATCAAGTGAGAAAATCCATCTTTAGTGAACCAATACTAGTTAATGTAAAGTAATATATCAAATATATAATTATAAATTAAATCATTAAATCAACACTTGATTTAACGATCCGGTCATATCGCATATGACGGACTAATATCCAATGTATCGACTTATCAAATCAATCCTCGATTCGATAACTAGTTTATATCGCATACAACCAATCGATACATTCATCACGAGAATAGAATACGGTATCACATACACGCATTATTCTCGGTCCCGTACATATCTCATATGCGCTCCTATTTCGTTTCGCTTGAGCCAGGAAACCTCTGTGTAGGACTCTAAAGACTCGTCAATACGCCGGCAGCAGGTGATGATCATATCAAACACCCACAAGCCGCAAGCGGTCTGCTAAACGTAACGGCCACCCGGGTATTGAGCGATCAGAAGATCGACGAGCAAGCCCGCTCATACTCCTGTGAATCCAACCAGTAACACTTACCGTACAGTCCGGTCTGTTCGTCTGATATGTCGCATATCTTGCCTAGGGGTGGTAAACGTCAGACCCCAATAGCTCGATAAGTCGTGTCGATATGAAGTCTATAACAGTTCGAGAAACTACTGGTAACACTTACCAGTAAATCTCAGCAACCCTGGCCAGGGATTTCCGGTTATAGCCAATCGAACACAGTGCAACATCAACTCCCTATACCGGGAGAGACGAATCCCCTCCTATCGCTCATTGCCTCCATGTAATTCGGGACTGTACCCAAAAACCACCGTTTTGCACGCCCTCTTAGACGTGGTAAGGTGGAAATCAAGACACAGTGGGAATCACACAAGACTCTATGACGATCTCGGGTCTACAGACTAACCTGTACCAGTGTCACCAGAGAACTGCCATCTGACGTAAGGTATAATACCATCTGGGAGTTCTCGGCGAGTCCGTCCAGTGTACCCAGTCTCCACTGAGCACCCGTATATCATCTCTGATGTCAAACACCAATGGATATGGGATCATCCATCGCCCATCTGTATGGGTCGAGAAGGTATACGCTAGTCCACACTGGTATATCGATGCCCTGTCTCGATACACCCACGACTTGGGACCTTGAAGGATGTACGTATGGACTACCATGTCCGCACTAGTATGATCCGGATCATAGTCCAGGTAGTCAAGTACACATCCTAAGGTCTTTACCAACATGTAACAAAGAGACAATTAGTGTACACGTTAAGGTAAAGATCAACCAGATAGCATACTATCATGTCGAGCAAGAAAGCCCTCCCTATATATGTCCAAGCATCCACTACAATATACATCCTATGTACAGTAATGGCCTCTAGGGCATACATATAACTAACAGTGTCCGTGGTAGACGTTTCCCTGGCCCGGAGTAATTTGGTTCCCGCTTTGTAGGAAGCCTGCACTGCCCTTTTTGCGACATGGACGGTCGACGCTTTGATCCGGAGCGATTTGGTTCCCGATTTGTGGGAAGCCTGCACTGCCCTTTTTGCGACATGGACGGTCGACGCTCTGATCCGGAGCGATTTGGTTCCCGATTTGTGGGAAGGCTGCACTGCCCGTTTTGTGACATGGACGGTCGACGCTCTGATCCGGAGCGATTTGGTTCCCGATTTGTGGGAAGCCTGCACTGCCCTTTTTCCGACATGGACGGTCGACGCTCTGATCCGGAGCGATTTGGTTCCCGATTTGTAGGAATCCCGTACTGCCCTTTTTGCGACATGGACGGTCGACGCCGGAGTGATTTGGTTCCCGATTTGTGGGAAGCCCGCACTGCCCTTTTTACGACATGGGCAGTCGATTTGACTTGCTCTGCTTCTTGCAGCGTCAGGGTTGATCTTGACTTGCTCCGCTTCTTGCGGTGTCGAGATTGGATTTTGACTTGCTCCGCTTTCTGCGGTGTCGAAGTTGAAGTTGACTTGTTGATTGTGATTTGGGTTGACATCAGCATCTCTACACTGGAATATGGTACCAGGAGCGAATCATCATCTGTCTTTGAGAGGATTTTGGGATTGGTCTGGAATAATGCCAGGAGCAACTCATCATTTGCCCCGGGAGGATTTGGGAATTAGTTTTTTTTTTCGGCATCTGCATTGCTGCACTGGAATAATGCCAGGAGCAACTCATCATTTGCCCCGGGAGGATTTGGGAATTAGTTTTATTTCGACATCTGCATTGCTGCATTGGAATAATGCCAGGAGCAACTCATCATTTGCCCGGGGAGGATTTGGGAATTGGTTTTTTTTTCGGCATCTGCATTGCTGCACTGGAATAATGCCAGGAGCAACTCATCATTTGCCCCGGGAGGATTTGGGAATTGGTTTTTTTTTCGGCCTCTGCATTGCTGCACTGGAATAATGCCAGGAGCAACTCATAATTTGCCCCGGGAGGATTTAGGAATTGGTTTTTTTTTCGGCATCTGCATTGCTGCACTGGAATAATGCCAGGAGCAACTCATCATTTGCCCCAAGAAGATTTGGGAATTGGTGGCATAGGAGACAGGTTTAGACCCCCTATCACCTAAGGCTTTTCAATTTTATGGGCCGTAAGGGTCCCACAAAAGCATTTTCTCCCTACGAGTCGAAAGGATCTCGTAGGTGTATTTTCTCCTTAGGAGTCATAGGGACTCCTAAGTGTGTTGCTCCTTTGTGAGTCGTAAGGATCTCAGGCGGGAATTTTCTCCCCACAAAGTCGAGAGGACTTTGCGAGTGCATTTCATCTCCTTTTTTTTACGAGTTTGCGCCGTTGCGGGTTTTCACAAACTCGCCGGCAGTCCTGATGTTTTTACTCACGGAGCCCTTTCGGGTTTTCATCCGTGCCCATTTTGCTTGTGGACATACCATTTTTTTATTTTATTTTTTAATTTTTGGTGGGACTTTGAATGTGGTCTCACCGGTAGGACTTGGGAGAGATTGGGATTGTTTTACGCCCGTGGATTGTATACGGTTTTGCAGGATGTATGATCCAGACCGTAAGGCCGAAAAAAAATTGGGGCTTTGTCGGCGTCTGCATCGCTGCACTGGAATATGGTACCGGGAGCGACTCATCATTCGCCGTTTAGGGATTGGGGTTTGGAATTTGTTTGGCGTCTGCATCGCTGCACTGGAATATGGTACCAGGAGCGACTCATCATTCGCCATTAGGAATTTGAGTTTTGGACGGCGTCTGCATCGCTGTACTGGAATATGGTACCAGGAGCGACTCATCATTCGTCATTTAGGGATTTGGATTTTAGCCGGCGTCTGCATCGCTGCACTGGAATATGGTATCAGGAGCAACTCATCATTCGCCGTTTGGGGATTGGGGTTTGGAGTTTGTTTGGCGTCTGCATCGCTGCACTGGAATATAGTACCAGGAGCGACTCATCATTCGCCACTTGGGTATTGGGGAGTGACGGCTTAGGAGACAGGTTTAGATCCCTATCGCCTAAGGCTTTTCAATTTTATGGGCCGCGAGGGTCCCATAAAAGCATTTTCTCCCTACGAGTCATAAGGATCCCGTAGGTGCATTTTCTCCTTAGGAGTCGTGAGGACCCCCACGTGTGTTTTTCCTTTGTGAGTTGTAAGGATCCCACGAAGGTTTGTTCTCCTCATGTATCATGAGGACACAAGAGTGGGTCTTCCCAGTGGAGCATAATTCCAAGGACGGAGACCAGCCGCGTAACTGGTGATTGCGGTGGGGCATGTGTATGATGAGAATTATTTGAGCCCGTGGATTGTATATGGTGGTCAGCATGGGGACCAACCGTAGGGCCGGAAGAATTTTGGGAATTTGAATTTTGGTTGGCGTCTGCATCGCTGCACTGGAATATGGTACCAGGAGCGACTCATCATTCGCCGTTTTTTTGTTTTGTTTTTGTTTTTGTTTTTGTTTTTGTTTTTGTTGTTTTTTTTTACCGCGATTGCTCTATCATTTCAGCTTTTCTTATCGCGAAGATCGCGATTTCGCTATCATTTCGGCTTTTATTCGCGGTTGCCCCATCATTTCGGCTTTATTTTCATCTTTATTTATACTCGCTGATTTTTATTGCGAGTTTCCCCATCATTTCGCCTTTTCTTTACATTTCTTTTATTTACATATTTTTTTTATTTACATATATATATATATATATATATATATATATATATATTACATTCCCAGTTTAACGACTTAGAGGTCGAATGTTCCTAGTTTAATGACATGGTGGTCAGCTGCTTCCAGTTTAACGACTTAGTTGTCAATTGTTCCCAGTTTAACGACGTGGTGGTCGTCTTTGCTTATCCCAGCTCCTTGAATTTTGATCTTGGCGGAGCTGTATTGATGACCGTAGCTCTGTGGCTTGCCGATACATACGAGGAATGTGAGGTTTTTCCAAGCTTGTATTGGTCCTCTGCCCAATCTATGAAAACACAGCAGTCTTCAATGGTATGACTCACCACTCTATGGTATAGGCAGTTGATCAGTCGAAAATATTGCATTTTTAACACGTCAATTTCCCTACCATTTGCACTCATCTAAAGGTGTTCAGTATTTATATAACACATATTAGCAAAACAGCCGTAAAATACCAAATAACTTGTGTTGTATACTAAAATCGACATTTTGAGGGAAATTGAGTGTTTATCATTGCATCGTATAATCTTTGTATAGCGCAACACTTGTTTCGAGAATCTGTGCAGCAAATTCCAGGAACAGAGCCAAAATTGTCAAAAGTGCTGATCAAAATTACGCCAAGTCCAAGACTTGAAATCTGGCAATGAACTAGAGGGAATTATAAGATTCCACATATCAGAAATATATCAAGAAGTCAGAAGAAAGCCACATTGGAAAATTGAAGCACCAAGACTCCTAAATGGCCGCGGATCCGCGGCCGGAGCAGGGCTTGCGGGCGGATCCGCGGCCACGTGATGATTACGTCAGCAACTCTTCACTGCATAATTCTTCTTTCACTTGGTACACTGCTTCAAGCCACTTCAAAGTCCAGAGATCTCTAAAAGTTTCTGCCAGAACAGCAAGGCTTACACTTCAAGCTAATCATGTTCAAGCTTCTAAAGCAAGCTACTTAACAACCTAAGCCTAGAAGCTTCTCCCTAACCTCCAAGTTTATGAAGGAAGCTAAAGCCTACCTAACTCCCTCTAGAAGCTTCTACCTAACTACCTAGCTTACAAGGGAAGCTAAACTAAACCTAGCTTCTAAAGGAAGCCAAAGCTAATGAAGACTATAAAAGGGACCCTAAAGCTTCTTCTAAAAGGTTGTTAATTCCTGGATCAATTCCCAACACAAGTTGAGTGACACAACTTGTAAACCCTAATCCCCAATTCAAAATCCAAAACCAAAAATCAAGAACTCCGAGTACCAAATCAAGCATGAAGCCTTCGATCCTTTAGAAAGCGATGCCGGACTTCATCGGAGCAAGTGATCCAAGGATATCCGCAACTCAAGGAGACAAGCGAAGCCTAAATCGACGATCAAGTTCTTTCCTCTTATAGATCTTGAGAGAATTGTAACAAAATTGTTGATAAATAAAGGTGAAATTTTTATATCTTGCTTTCTTTACATTCTTGCATCATGATTCGATCTCAATTCTTGATTGTGTGTCTTGTTATGATGTTTGAGTAAAACTCCGCTCGTGGAGGAATCGAGACGATCAATAGACGATGATGTTACAAATCTTGAAACGATTCTTAATTCCTATAAGTTTTGTAAACTCTTGTAAATTGAAGAATCGGCAACCTAGTTTCGAGCGATGCTTTCTTGATCGTGTTCGCTCTTAATTAGTGATCCACAATCGATTCTTGAATTTACTAGAGGTTAGTTTTTGAATGAGATTCATCAAAAGGACAAAGGATGAGATGAAGAAACCCTAGTTTCTTCGAAAGATCCTTAAACCTCGATTAATCGTCATCGATCTAGTATCAAATCATTAATGGAAAAGAAAACGTAATCAATAGTTTTCATCACGTCTATAGATTCGATCGATTCCTACGAGCCTCACTTCGATTCTTGATTATTGGATTGGAAATCATCAATTCTTGATTCTTGATTTTTAAGTGTTTTCTTGATTTTAGATTTAGATCTAAATAATTCTTGAACTTCAATTTTATAAATCTTGAATTGAATTGTCTTTTCTTTTCTTCTCTTTAATTTTCAATTCATCTAATTCAAATTCGAACAGATCTCACTTTCCATGTAGACGATCCGCACTCGCTAACGCGCTACAATCGACACCGTTATTGATTGCGGTCAAAATATTTTTGGTTGTGATTTCTATACATTTTCTACATACTCACCGAGAATTCGTATTAATCATATGGCGTCGTTGCCGGAGATAGTGCGCTAATTCGTTCGTTTTTGAAATTTGAGTTGAAAAGTTTATTCCATCATAATTTTGAGATCAAAATTCGCGCAAACACTAAACGATTTGTTGTGATTTGTTGCAAGGAAATCTGGAGTCTGCTGTGCAATTGGAAAAATATTTGGAATATTCCAGAGGTCTCAGGGGGTGAACAGTAGCTGCTGGAAAAAAATTTTGTGCAGTGATTCAACTAAGCTACCGCGCATCCGCGGCATTAGCGGCCTACTGCGGCGGAACCGTGGCACCCCTGTAGCATTGCTGTACCAAAATCTCTCTGTAAATTCCTTACTTTCTTATCTCCTCCTCTGTCTGCTCCAATAACCAATTTGCTGCGGTTTCTTTGCAAAATTCGCAGCGCCGCAAAAAAAAGCAATAAAAATTGTGCGTGTTTTGATTTTTGGTTGTTTGCATATTAATACGGAATTTAAGGGGCACGGCCAAATCCAGATTAGGTGGGGAGTTCATTACCCTTCCTAAGCCCCGAAAATCACAAAACTGCATCCGCATTACCCTCATTAACTAAAAGAAATCTAGACTTGACTCTAAGGACCGTCGCGCTCACTTAGGACAAGAGAAGGCCGTGGGTAATGTAAGTGCACGGCGGCGCCCCGGCCTCCATCCCGAGGCCAAATGCGGAAGCGATTGTTTACTTTAATTTTTCTTGAACCGGCACCACCGCGCACTAAAACCCGGATCGAACCATTAACTAGTCCTAGCTAACTACAAGATGGGGAAGAGAGATATACCGACTGATCCGTGTCCTCCGGTCTTCTCGCCGTCGTCCCGATCTCCCGCGGAATGTCCGGTCTCCACCTCGTCGCCGGAAGGGTACCACGTCGCCGGCTTCTTTTACGGGCTCCCACCTCTATACCGAGGCAACTCGGGCATGAAGCCAGCGAGTCGACGTGCCCAAGATTTGCTGTAGAATACGTGTAGAACCATGTCTCATTTTGGGGTTGCGGAGGTTGCCATTTGGTGGAGGAATGATATAAACTTTTTGGAGATGGAACTTAGGGATTTTGCAAGCCTCAAGAGAGTGAAAAATCCCACACTACAAAATTGGGCAGCCCCATTTGAGCTTGGCCGGCCATGCTCTATGGAATGGAGAGAATCAAGGAGAGAGTGTATCAAGGCAATAAGGGTCTCTCATAATCCAAGAGAGAGAAAAGAGATGATGAGAAGAAATCATCACAAGGAATGACCAACACTCAACCAACCAATCATTCCAAAAGGTCAAGCCACCATCATCAAGCATGATGACTTCAAAAAGTCAAGCCATCATGAAGAAGTCAAGAAGTCAAAGTCATGGTTCAACCATCATGACACCACAATGTGCAAAGACAACCCTCCAAAATGCTTATTTGCACAAATGCAAATAAGCCCTCCTCCACCAATCTTCGGCCAATGAAGGATACAAAGAAATATGGCCGAAACGGAAAGCAAACTGGCAACCCCGGAAAACTGGTCCCGTAATAAATTACAGGAAAACCCCGATACTGTGCATACACACCCGCATTTGTATTCCGACCGAATACAAATGCAATGAGACAAAATCTACACTGTACTATACTAGGATCCGGCTTAAACCAAAGCCGGCTAGTAATATCCGTTCGATCCTGATCCATGCAATACCGCACGTATCTGATCGAACCCTGCCATATCTCCATACGGCCTCTACAGCGTTTCGCCCGAAAACTTAAGCAACTGAATGTGGGGGACTCTAAAGACTCGTCAACACCTTGGTTGTGGATTTAACCACTAGCACGTCAGAGGTATAAGCCAATACGTAACGGGCTACCAGGTATTGACCAAAAGGGACGTCGATGAGAGAACTCATCCTGACACCCTACTGAGCCTGTCAGTGACAATATCCTACAGTCCGGTCCGTTCGTCTATGAGCATCGCATGGCGGGCCTAGGGGGTTAGTAAAAGTCAGACCCCCAAAAGCGGTACAAGTCGTGTCGGAGTGTAGCCCAGAACACCCTGAGATACTACTGGAATACCTACCAGTAAATCTCCTGCCTCGGCCGAGGGCTTCGTGTAATGGCTCTCCTAGACACAGCGCGACCTCACCCCCAATACCGGGAGAGACGAACCCCTGAAGATCCGCTCACTGCCTCCATGTGGCTCGGGACTGTACTCAACTAAAACCTGTTTGCACGTCTCCTTTGAGCGTGGTAGGGTAGTAATCAAAGTACAGTGGGAACTCACACGAGACAAATGACGATCCTCAGGTCGATGAATTAACCTGTACACATGTCACCAGGGAACTGCTATCTGACGTCAGGTATAAGACCAACTAGCATGTTCCCGGCGAGTCATGTCCGGTGTACTCATAACCCAATGAGCACTTGTATATATCTTAGGTGAACCAACTAACACCAGTGGCTTGTGAGACCGGCCACCGCCCCTCGTCGGGGTCTCGACTGTATATACTAGTCTACTCTGGAGTATCGATGCCCTATCTCGAAACTCCCACGACTAGGGACCTTTTAAGGATGTGCTTATAGACCCCAGCTCCCACTTATATGATCGCCCTCATACTGCTGGTGGTCAAGCAAGAATCCTAGGGGCTCTATCAACGTGTAATAGCGACATGTCAGGTCACCTAAAGCAGTACACGATGATAAAGGTAAACCATATAGCATACTATCATCTCGAGTAAGACTGTCCTACTGGGACAGGTCCTCCCTCAATCATTGCAATCACGTACCTGTGATCCAATAATTGACTCTGAGGGCACTATCTCTAACAATCTCCCACTTGCACTCAAGGCTAATTATTGCGATGTCGCATACTCACAGCCCGTGTGATACCGAACACCCAACTCCTCTACTAGTCAGTCTCACAAAGCTAGTTTACGAAATTATTGCGTTCGAGGAATAGCCCCAGTGAGTGGATCCGCCTTGATGTTTCTTTCTATGTCTCTCTATATCTCAAGTTCGCGGAGAAACCCATCTCCCGAAATGAGAAATACCTGTCTCAGAATATGTCTGGATGTCTGATGGGACCTGGCTCATAAATGAACTCCAAATCCAAACTTCTTAGACTGTATCGTCAACTGAACTTAATCAGTGTCCTGCGCCATGCCTCCCTCAGTATTGCCTTGGACCACCTATCCAAAATACTGTCCCTCGTCAGAAGGAAAACTATAACTCTGACAACCTTCTTGTCGTCCAGGTCACCTTGGAAGCCTGGAATGATAACTGTCTCCCGAATGAGGCTGTCGTCATCATATCCCTAGAACATCCACTTATGTTCTAAAACTGCTTCCGACTGTTTCTCCAGGATTGGATCAACATAAACTTATTGCATCTAGTGCAAGAACAACATCTGGTGTGGTACTTGACATCTCATGATTGACTCAATTGCTTAAGCAAGTGATCTGCCAATCATGCACATCCCTCTCCCCTTTAGTCTGTAAGACACCTTTAGAGAGGGTGACTCCATTACCTGCAGGTACACTACCGTGCCAGGAATCGTCCATTCTAAATACTCTTAGAATGCTGTTTGAGTACCCTGATTGGGAAACCACCCAAATCTAGATCTAAAGCCATAGATCTAGTAACCAATATGTCAGATATAAAATCCATTTCCTTTGTGGAGAAATCACTGTGTGACGACCAAAGTATAACCGATCGTAGTATAGGAGTTTCCTTTCCTATTCTGTGTATGTCATCCAAATACCAGGATATCACTCCCTACTACCTTCTCAACAGATCCATCCCCTATTCTGATGAAGTCAAACCTATGACTGTGACGTCAAAAATAGATGATCTATCTCCGCTAAATCTGTTTTAGTCTATAAATAGACATAAGCCACCTGTCCACCAATGCTTCCGCTGCTCCCACTGACTACGACAACCCTCTGGCAGAGTCATATAGACGTACACTTCTAAAGCTAGTTTAGAACGACGCTATACTCATCCTCCCGCCGGGTCTCGTAGCCTGGAACAACAGCAATGGCAAGTGTGGGTAAACAAGAACTTCCCTGTCACCGTCCTTGAGGCTACCAGAGTACCTCTCGGATGCCTGAAGTTACCCACTATATCTGCGGAGTGGCCAATGGAATATCAAACCAGATTGAATCTTTAGGTTCCTATCAAATCTTCAGTAATCGTTTGTGGTTCTGGAATCACTTCCAGTTCTACCATACTCCCACTACTGTTTTCTGAAAAAATCCATTTTTAATAAAAATGTGGCGAGTCAAGAACAATATCACTATCGATCTTCCAGATGGTAGAAAATCAACCCACGTCATAGCCTGGGTCAACCCACAAACAGCCATTACAGAAACGTGCCTTGAGTTATCCAGAGTCTGGTTTTAAGCATAGGCCGGACAACTCCCCGTACCTTAACATCGTTAAGATATGAACTGTTCTATATCCAATATAGAACCAGAGGCACTGATTTAATTGAACCAGATTCAAATCATGCAGCTGTCTCCAGTGCAAGTCAACTAAATGGAAGAAGGCCGATCAGCGTTACTCAACTTAGGAATGTTTCCAATCTTGAGTAACCTGAAAGAGAAGCAAGATCTCTTAATTATTACTATCAACTGAATACCATACACAAGTATCTACATCTTCGATCAACTTGAAGAATCCCGATACTTGCTACACCTGGTTCTCTACTCTATTCAAATACCTATAACTTCTCAAAATTCGGACCCTGTGTTTCCACGAAACACCTGTCTAAAAACTAGAGAAGTCATAAGTAAACCGAATATAGTACGAGGACCAACCCCTCTGTCCTGATGGACCCTGGACAACATACAATACTCTGTATAAGTCCCTTGAGTCTCATAACTCATCCACTATGTGTCGTAGGTTGAAAACTGTACTTATGGTTAAGAAGAATTACACCGCTGTTTAATGCTCCTTACCTAACCATCCACTGATATAGGTAAATGTCATAGACATAATTTCAAAAAGGTATATCTCACTCTATGAAAATAGACGTACAGATATATCAATTTGAAATTGGTGCACAACAGCGGATATTCAAAACCAAATATTTACTAACCGGCAAATAACCCAGGTGACTTCCTCAAATATCACCGATTACAACGAATCCCGATATAATGAGGATGATCACCTAATTCCCACTAACCTACTCCCACTCATCATCTGTAAAACCATATAGATGTGAGAATCATACCTGGTAAATACATACCCTGGAGTAAGAACTAATTGGGAAATCAGTTTTCCTTTAACAGTACACAGTGACACTGAAACATTGAAATGTTTCGATGGGGTATCCTGGTATTCCTAGTAATGCCTCTTCCAGATTCACGACTGTAACCGTATAAATCTCTGCCACCTCTCCAAATCCCTTCATATGTCTTTAGTCATTACCTTCTGCACACCCCTTTAGGCTAATTGGTTTTCTTCCTTCCCTACCGTTCGGCAGCAGCCTATGGTTTGGAAGAAGACTATCCAATAAGCATAATGGGTGTACTGTCCCAATCCTAGGAACACTTGCAATGTGAGAGAAGGTGAAGATAAAAGACACCTGAATAAACCATATTCCTATTTCTCCTGAACCAGAATCCATCCCCGAACTGGAACAAGTTCCTTTCGAGTTCGTATATAACCATACGATGGAGTATCCAATAAACATGTGGATCTTCGTAGTGATACGGAGTGTCCTGGAGAAATACAAAGGTGAAGTGGGAGTGGTAATGAAATACTTGGTCTGGTCGTGAATATCAGTTGCAATTTACTTTGCCCTCTTACTAATCCCTTGCTTTGTCTTAACTTAATACCTTCTGTACGCCATCGTTAGGCTAATTGGTTTTCTCTATTCCCCACCGTTCGGCACCAGCCTAAGGTTTGGAAGAAGACTATCCAATTTGCGTAATAGGTGTACTATCTCCTAAACCAAGGAGTACTCACAACCAGAGAGAAGGTAAAAGGAAAAGACAACTGAATAATCCTATCCGTTTTCTCCAGAACCTGAAACCATCCTCGAATAAATCTTTTCGAGTTCGTATATAACCATACGATGGTTTTGTCCAATGGAAGTGGACGTTCGTAGTAATACGGGGTGTCCTGGAGAAATACAAAGGTGAAGTAGGAGTGGTAATGACGTCTACAACTCTGACAATCCAAAAGCCAGTGTTTAAGAAGGTTCGGTCAATTTAGGTCTCTGAGTCATAGTCTTAGGGTCGGGTCAATGGTCGCTGCCGAAGAGAGAGAGAAAAGAAACACTCAGCGTGCACTCTAACCTAGATCAGAATGGTTACCAATTTATCTAATCTGGAAACCTCCCACTGTAACGTCAAATTCTTCTCCAAACCCAAAAGAAGAATTAGTCGGGATCACCCGAGGAGTAAACCAACTCATCAGCGGGAATCGGGATCCAACTATCATCGCATGATAACATGACGGAATCCGCTCACGTCATCACACTCCAGAAGGTATGCGCATATCTGGCAAGTTTCAATTCTTTTGAAACTCCCGATGTGATTTTTGCCCTATGCTCTTATGACCTTGGCGTGAGGTCAAAATATCATAAGTCACATGTCAAGTTCTACCCATCATTGTCCAGGTTAATTTGAACCCACCCGTACATACCCTTGACGTAGGCCAAAATAGTAGTACGACTGTCCCAAACCAACGCATCTATCTATGCAACAGTTAAATACCCGGCAGCTACCAAACACCATGCCTTGGCGTGAGGTCAAAATACATAGCTTGAATACTACCGAATATTTAACTGAAATGATGGAGGGCTACGAATGGTTTCTGGTGAAAACCTTTAACGTAAAGAACTTGATATCGTTGAAGGAACTGATAGCTTTTTAGAAAATATAGTGGCGAAAACCTTTGCTAAAGAGGTCACTCCCGGTGAAGGGATCTCGGCTCTTTCCCCGTAGAATGAGGTGCAGGATATTCCAACTGAATACCACGATGCAAATCAAAAGTAATCGGCTATAGTGAAGTTATTGCCCTGACGCAAACTTCTGTCCAAGGGGTCACTCCCGGTGAAGGGATCTCGGCCCTTGCCTCGTCGACTGAGGAGCAGGATATTCCAACTGAATACCACGATGCAAAACAAAAATGAACGTCCTTGCAATAACAGCTTTTTGAAAAGTGTTCCAACAACATCATATTAGGTTTGTTTTTAACTTGCATTGATCCGAATCAACGCGGTCCTATCAATTGATCACACCACAAAGAACGAAAATAATATGACGTACGTATATGCCATCCGCATTCGCCACTGGGTCCCGTCATTACCCGTTAGGTTAGCTAACTAACGACAGAGCGGGGACTGGACTAGCGCGGATGCAAAACATATACAACATCTACTAATATATATACCAATATATTATATTTCGCTCAAGGCGTGATAAAATGCAACATCACAGAAATGTACAGCATCACAGAACAATACAGATATCTGGGATCCCCGGGTTTCACAGAGCCGCTGAAACCCGACGTTCCCCTGGTCATGTGGATAGCCTGTGCAATGAAATCCTAGACCCCTACGGGCGCAGCAAGTTACCCACCAAAACCTGAAGCGAGGCAGCCCCCTTCAGCAACGTGAATGGACCACCCAGCACTTCACGGAATCCGGTAACTTGGGCACCCCTCCTGGGTCAACCTGTACCCCCTACGAGTGCGACGAACAGCCCGCCAATTCTAGAGTGAAGCCCCCTCCGTCTCAATGCCATGAGATGCGAGCTTGTTGCCTTCTAGAACCTGGCTATCCGTGCACCCCTCCTTGGGGTAATCCTAGTACAGAAAGTAAAATATACATACAACGGGTACATCGACCGCAACCTGGTCGTGCCCCAAAATAATAATACAAACAGGCAGTGACGGCAGTCCATATGTCGGACGCTCGTCCCGCAATATCAAATGTACATAATACAACAAAACTGTACTACCACTGCAACCAGGCTATCCCCACGACCGATCCGCAATATCACAGCAAAATCACAGAACATCAATGTGAAAGTCACGTTCGCAAATCCGTCTACCCGGGCTATAGCAGTTAGACTGGATTTACCGATCAAGTGACATTCACGGTCGCAGATATAATGTAAATACTGTGAACCAATGTGTTTAAAATATCCGATCGATTAAATTTTATCAAGTGGGCCCCCAAGTACTACTGTAGCACATCAAGAAATTCTGGGCCCAAAAATAATATTCCAGAAACCCTATTTTCACCCCAGAAGCCCACTGGAAAAATTCGAAGCATTGATCCCTCCATACTGCGGCGGAACCGCGGCGCCAAGTGGGGTTTGGCCGCGGTTCCGCGCTCTCCCTGAAAGATCAGTGTCTCGAATTTCCCCAGAACTCTTAGGACTTCCAGTACAACAGTTTTATACAACCTGAAAAATTTTTAGAGACAAAAAAATTTCGACAGAAAACTGTTGCTATTGAAAATGCGGATTTTGGAATTTTTGCTCGATCGGAAATGTAAAACACATTAGACAAAGCTAGACTAAGTTAATGGCGAGACTCTGATACCACTGTAAGTGCACGGCGGCGCCCCGGCCTCCATCCCGAGGCCAAATGCGGAAGCGATGGTTTACTTTAATTTTTCTTGAACCGGCACCACCGCGCACTAAAACCCGGATCAAACCATTAACTAGTCCTAGCTAACAACAAGATGGGGAAGAGAGATATACCGACTGATCCGTGTCCTCCGGTCTTCTCGTCGTCGTCCCGATCTCCCGCGGAATGTCCGGTCTCCACTTCGTCGCCGGAAGGGCACCACGTCGCCGGCTTCTTTTACGGTCTCCCACCTCTATACCGAGGCAACTCGGGCATGAAGCTGGCGAGTCGACGTGCCCAAGATTTGCTGTAGAATACGTGTAGAACCATGTCTCATTTTGGGGTTGCGGAGGTTGCCATTTGGTGGAGGAATGATATAAACTTTTTGGAGATGGAACTTGGGGATTTTGCAAGCCTCAAGAGAGTGAAAAATCCCACACTACAAAATTGGGCAGCCCCATTTGAGCTTGGCCGGCCATGCTCTATGGAATGGAGAGAATCAGGGAAAGAGTGTATCAAGGCAATAAGGGTCTCTCATAATCCAAGAGAGAGAAAAGAGATGATGAGAAGAAATCATCACAAGGAATGACCAACACTCAACCAACCAATCATTCCAAAAGGTCAAGCCACCATCATCAAGCATGATGACTTCAAAAAGTCAAGCCATCATGAAGAAGTCAAGAAGTCAAAGTCATGGTTCAACCATCATGACACCACAATGTGCAAAGACAACCCTCCAAAATGCTTATTTGCACAAATGCAAATAAGCCCTCCTCCACCAATCTTCGGCCAATGAAGGATACAAAGAAATATGGCCGAAACGGAAAGCAAACTGGCAACCCCGGAAAACTGGTCCCGTAATAAATTACAGGAAAACCCCGATACTGTGCATACACACCCGCATTTGTATTCCGACCGAATACAAATGCAATGAGACAAAATCTACACTGTACTATACTAGGATCCGGCTTAAACCAAAGCCGGCTAGTAATATCCGTTCGATGCTGATCCGTGCAATACCGCACGTATCTGATCGAACCCTGCCATATCTCCATACGGCCTCTACAGCGTTTCGCCCGAAAACTTGAGCAACTGAATGTGGGGGACTCTAAAGACTCGTCAACACCTTGGTTGTGGATTTAACCACTAGCACGTCAGAGGTATAAGCCAATACGTAACGGGCTACCAGGTATTGACCAAAAGGGACGTCGATGAGCGAACTCATCCTGACACCCTACTGAGCCTGTCAATGACAATATCCGTACAGTCCGGTCCGTTCGTCTATGAGCATCGCATGGCGGGCCTAGGGGGTTGGTAAAAGTCAGACCCCCAAAAGCGGTACAAGTCGTGTCGGAGTGTAGCCCAGAACACCCTGAGATACTACTGGAATACCTACCAGTAAATCTCCTGCCTCGGCCGAGGGCTTCGTGTAATGGCTCTCCTAGACACAGCGCGACCTTACCCCCAATACCGGGAGAGACGAACCCCTGAAGATCCGCTCACTGCCTCCATGTGGCTCGGGACTGTACCCAACTAAAACCTGTTTGCACGTCTCCTTTGAGCGTGGTAGGGTAGTAATCAAAGTACAGTGGGAACTCACACGAGACAAATGACGATCCTCAGGTCGATGAACTAACCTGTACACATGTCACCAGGGAACTGCTATCTGACGTCAGGTATAAGACTAACTAGCATGTTCCCGGCGAGTCCTGTCCGGTGTACTCATAACCCAATGAGCACATGTATACATCTTAGGTGAACCAACTGACACCAGTGGCTTGTGAGACCGGCCACCGCCCCTCGTCGGGGTCTCGACTGTATACACTAGTCTACTCTGGAGTATCGATGCCCTATCTCGAAACTCCCACGACTAGGGACCTTTTAAGGATGTGCTTATAGACCCCAGCTCCCACTTATATGATCGCCCTCATACTGCTGGTGGTCAAGCAAGAATCCTAGGGGCTCTATCAACGTGTAATAGCGACATGTCAGGTCACCTAAAGCAGTACACGATGATAAAGGTAAACCATATAGCATACTATCATCTCGAGTAAGACTGTCCTACTGGGACAGGTCCTCCCTCAATCATTGCAATCACGTGCCTGAGATCCAATAATTGACTCTGAGGGCACTATCTCCAACAGGTAATTCATTGCTTATCCGCGTTTCTTTTGTGGTGTCTAAGGCATGTGTGTCTAAGGCAAGTGGTTACTTAATTAGGCCCACTACTTACGTAGTGGAGAACCTCCCACTTACCTGGCACTTACCTGGCCACAAGAGAGACAAAGAGGCAGTGGAGGATTGATCCTGTGGCTTGTCTTTTGGCAGTTAGGAGCAGTCTAGAGCCTTGACCTAGGTGACCACTAGACTTAGGGTTTTGCTTCTTGCATTTGTTGTGATTTGCATCATTTTTTCAAAAAATCCATATATTTTTCAAAACAAACACCAATCACATCATTTTCTCTAATTATATTCACGCTGCCACTTGTACTAAATCCTTTTAGTGCGAGATAGGCTGGACACGGGATTCTAGTGCCCGTTTAGTCCGCGTTTCCCCGATCGACTACGAAGTCGGTATTTCTACATTTACTTCTTCTTTACCCACCACCACACCTACATCGATGGATCCTTCTCCATCGAACTTCTTTACCACTAATCTGCCGCCGTCCGTTGGTGCGCAGAATCCATCCCGCATCTCTCTCCAAGAGAGGTGCTATCCTATGCGAGGTCCTCTTTCGACCTGCTTATCCATTCCACCAGCCAACGGGGACAATTTTGAGATTAAACCCCAATACATCAACCTTCTACCAAAATTCCACGGTCTCGAGTCTGAAGACGCATATGTCTTTATCACAAAATTTGAAAATGTATGCGCAATGATGGGTACCTCACAGCTTTCTGTGGATGCTATGCGTCTACGTCTTCTTCCATTTACCTTGTGCGATATAGCCGAGAAGTGGCTGTATAACACTACCGCACATTCCATTTTGGATTGGGAAGAATTCGCTGCAGCATTCCTTAAGAAATTCTACCCTAATCACAAGACAGCTCGAGTCCGCAGCGAACTAAATCAATTCACCCAGCTTCCGAATGAACCATTCTCGAAGTGCTTTGAACGCTTCAAGGATCTGTTGGTTCAATGTCCACATCACGGAATCCCAAGATGGGATCTGTGCAGAATCAAATATGAGGGCATTAACCCTACCACTAAACAGAACCTTGAAGCCATGTATCAAGGTAACTTTATGACCAAGGATGATGGGGAAGCTTGAAAATTTTTAGAAGAGTTCGCTGAAAAATCCTTACAGTGGGAGAGTGTAAACCAGTCATCGTCTAGGGGTGGCGTACACCAAGTTGATGTTTCCATAGGTGTTCGAGCTGAAAAGGCAGCATTGCAAAAGAAGCTCGAGGCTATGGAACATAAATTTTCAGCAGCCTCCCTAAATCCGATGTCGCTCCCCAAAACTGTATGTGGATGCTGTTCTGATCCTTCTCATTTGACGGAAGAATGTCCACTAAATTCTCCGTTTCAAGGTCAAGAGCATACCAATGCCGCATTTCAAAGACCTAGAAACGATCCATGTTCTTCCACATATAATCAGGGTTGGAGGAATCACCCTAACTTTGCTTGGAACCAACAACAAAATCAAAACACGGTTCCAAACCAAAATAATTTCCAAAGGGTTCTTCCACCACAACAGCAACCACTTCAACTCACTCAGCACCCCTACCAGTCATAAAATTTTCAAAACCAGGTCAACATTCCTGCACCTCCTAATCTTTTGCAGTTGACCTGTTCCGACGAGTTCTCTGCATTCACACAAACCATGAAGTCACTCTTGTCAAATTTCATGGAAGTGTCAGCCGAGGTTAGGTCTTCTGTCAGTGAGATAAAGAAAAATCAGCGTCCCAAGCTGAGAGTATCAGATCGATGGAAGCAGAAATTGCACGACTAAAAGCCGAAATGAGTGCGAGAGAAAAAGGGAAACTTCCGTCTCAACCCCTACCAAATCCTGGGCATTACAATGTAAATGCCATCACAACGTTGAGATCAGGAAGAGTGCTGAATAATCATGTTGGGGAAGAGTTTGATGATACTGAGAAATCTATCAATAACACACCGGCTGAGACCTTTCCTCACACACACACTTCTACTTCTGATCCTTGTTCTTCTACCCCACCGCCTTCTCACGAGCCTATTCTTCATTTCCCACAAGGCTCGTTACCTCAGCAACCCTCTTCTAGTCCACAGACGATCCCCACTCCTATTCTGGGATCACGTCTACACACACCACCTTCTCCTATGATGGACCCAGCGCTTATTGCTAAAGCTCCTTATCCAAATCGGTTAAGGGGTAACAAATCGAGTCCACATATGGAGAAGATTATGGAAATGTTCAAACAGATTAACATCAACATCCCTCTCCTAGATGCTATTCAACAAGTCCCCGCGTATGCGAAAATTCTTAAAGACTTGTGCACTATGAAGAGGAAGACTCAAGTGCCAAAGAAGGTCTTCATGTCTAATAATATTAGCACTACTTTTATCCCACAGATACCAAAGAAACGTAAAGACCCAGGATGTCCTACGATATCGATTTCTATTGGGGGTAAAAACATCAACCGTGCTCTTCTTGACCTAGGCGCAAGTGTTAACCTACTTCCATACTCTGTTTATGAGCAGCTAGGGATTGGAGAGTTGAAACCAGCTCACTGCACTCTCCAAATGGCAGACCGTTCAATCACCAAACCTAGGGGTGAACAAGAGGATGTGTTGATAAAAGTCGGGGAATTTGTATTGGATTTCATTGTTCTCAATACACAACCTATAGCAAACCCACGAAGTCAAATTCCGGTGATTTTGGGTCGACCATTCCTTGCCACTTCCAATGCTGTCATTAACTGTAGAAACGGTTCAATGAACTTATCATTTGGAAATATGACAATTGAACTGAACATCTACAAAATTGGAAGTCAGCCATCTGAACCCTCTGCTCATATCCTTGATGTGTGCTCTGTCCACGAGATTGCTCCCGAAAGTTGCGGAGTTGATGAACTTTGCTTTGAAGATCTCGACGACACTACCACATCAATGTTTGATCTTTCACATCTTAGTGAGGACACATTTTCCACGCTTGAGTCCGACACTCCTGACTCATCACCATCCGAGTCTGTATCTTTCATAGGCTATGAGCTTCTTTGTGACTCTGAATATCAATCGATGATCCCACCTTCTATTATTTCTCCGCCAGCATTAGATCTCAAACTTTTACCTGCTCATCTTAAATATGCATATTTAGGTGAGAATGAGTCTTTACCGGTTATCATATCCGCTTCTCTAGCATCAGAGCAAGAGAATGCACTTTTGACAGTATTGAGATCTAATAGGCAGGCGTTTGGTTGGACCATGGCGGACATCAAAGGGATTAGTCCCTTAACTGTAGAACATCATATACATTTGATGGATGATGCCAAACCAACCCGAGAACCACAGAGACGGTTGAACCCCGTCATGAAGGATGCGGTGAAGAAAGAGATCGTCAAATGCCTTGACAATGGTATTATTTACCCAATCTCCGATAGCCAATAGGTGAGTCCAATCCATGTCGTCCCTAAGAAATCTGGCATCACAGTTGTTACCAATAAGGCAAATGAGTTAATTCAGACACGCGCCCAAACTGGGTGGCGTGTATGTATTGATTATAGAAAACTCAATGCCGCAACGAGGAAAGACCACTTTCCTCTACCTTTCATTGATCAGATGCTAGAACGCTTAGCTGGACGTGAGTATTATTGCTTTATGGATCAGGTCCCCATTGCCAAAAAGGATCAAGATAAAACCACATTTACTTGTCCTTTTGGTACCTTTGCTTATAGTCGCATGCCCTTTGGGTTATGCAATGCTCCCGCTACATTTCAGCGGTGTATGATGGGGATATTCTCGGACATGGTCGAGAATTTTTTGGAGATTTTCATGGACGATTTCTCGATTTTCGGAGACTCTTTTTCTGACTGCCTATCGAATCTTGACGCAGTTCTTACTCGTTGCAAAGAGAAGAACTTAACCTTGAATTGGGAAAAATGTCATTTCATGGTCCAAGAGGGAATTGTGCTTGGACATGTTATTTCACGAAAAGGCATTGAGGTTGACAGAGCTAAGATAGATGTCATTCAAAACCTTCCTCATCCCAAAAGCGTCAAGGATATCCGATCATTTCTTGGCCATGCAGGCTTTTACAGGAGATTCATTAAGGCTTTTAGCAAAATTGCTAGACCTTTAACTCTTCTCTTGGCTAAGGATACGACCTTCCACTTTGACTCAGATTGTGGGGCAGCATTCGACTCACTTAAACATTCCCTCACTACAGCCCCCGTTCTATCGTCTCCAGATTGGGACCACAAGTTTGAGCTTATGTGTGATGCATCAGATTTTGCAGTTGGTGCAGTCTTAGGACAGCACATTGAAAAGATGCCACACGTGATCTATTATGCAAGTAAGACCCTGAACGATGCTCAAATTAACTATACAACTACCGAAAAAGAACTTTTAACGATTGTATTTGCATTAGAAAAATTCAGGCCTTACTTGATTGGCTCACCAATAGTTGTGTACACTGACCACTCCGCCTTGAAACATCTTTTGGCGAAGAATGATGCTAAAGGTAGGCTAATACGTTGGATCCTTCTATTACAAGAATTTAATCTTGTTATCAAAGATAAGAAAGGATGTGAAAACGTTGTAGCCGACCATCTTTCCCGCATCTCTTCTTCACCTGTGACCCTGCCAATCAATGATTCTTTTCCGGACGAACAACTCTTGAACGTATCCGATGAACCTTGGTTCAGGGATATTGTGAACAATCTTGTCACGGGACTTATACCCAGCAATTGGTCAAAACAGGACAAACACCGTTTTCTATCCCAAGTAAAACATTTTTACTGGGATGAACCCTATCTGTTTAAGTATTGTCCTGACCAGATCATTCGCCGGTGTGTCCCGAATGAGGAATTCAAGAGTGTTCTATCTTTTAGTCATGATCAGGCATGTGGGAGTCACTTCGGTCCTAAAAAGACGGCGGAGAAGGTTTTGCAATGCGGTTTTTATTGGCCGACCTTGTTCAAAGACGCATTTGATCATTGAAAAACCTATACACAGTGTCAACACATTGGTAGGATTTCCCGGAGAAATGAGATGCCACAGCAACCCATTTTAGTGGTTGAAATTTTCGATGTTTGGGGCATTGACTTTATGGGTCCCTTTCCCAACTCCTTTGGGAATCTGTACATACTGCTTGCGGTTGATTATGTCTCAAAGTGGGTTGAAGCTATTCCTTGTCGCACTAATGACAAGAAGGTTGTCATTAGATTCTTAAAATAAAACATCTTTTCGCGATTTGGACACCCACGCGCTATCATCAGCGATAACGGGACACATTTCTGCAACAGGTCTTTCGAGACTTTGATGCGGAAATACGCAATCAACCACAAACTTTCCACACCCTATTATCCCCAAACGAGCGGGCAGGCTGAGATTTCGAATAGACAGATCAAACAAATCCTGGAGAAGACTGTTGCGAAGAATAGAAAAGATTGGTCGACCAAATTAACGGATGCTCTTTGGGCATTCCGAACTGCATATAAAACCGATCTAAGGATGTCTCCTTATAGGTTAGTGTTTGGGAAGACTTGTCACTTGCCAGTCGAGATTGAGCACAAAGCAATGTGGGCTATTAAAGAAATCAACTTTGACTTGAATCAAGCCTGCAACTTTCGGAAGCTGCAATTAAACGAACTAAGCGAACTCCGCGATGAAGCTTATGATAACGCTGTAATTGTAAAGAATCGGACTAAGGTATTTCACGATAAAAACATTTTGAGAAAAACGTTTACACCTAGTCAACAAGTCCTTCTTTACGATTCACGACTACACCTTCACGCGGGTAAGCTACGATCTCGGTGGAAGGGACCTTTTATTGTGCGGTCTGTATACCCGCCGGGGCAGTTGAGGTAGAAAATCTTAAAAACGGTATATTTTTCAAAGTAAATGGACATAGATTAAAGCCGTATTTTTCCACTGACCCTATGGAGGAGCTCCTGTTCTTACAGGAGCCATTTTATCTTGATTAAAATTCCTCCGTCTCACCTCCATGTCCTGTAAATTACTGCATATTATTTTGAATGGAGGTGAGTGAAAAGAATAAGTTTGGGGTAGGATCTTCACTTAAATATTTTGCCCCCATTAATAAATTTCCTCCCAAGCTTACAGGTTTTTGTAGATCTAGCAGATAGCAACAGTGAGGACACTGTTGAAAACAAGTTTGGGGGAGGTTTGTGCTTATTTTTCGCATCATTTGCATATCATTTTGCATAAGCACAAGACATTTTCTAAAACCTATAAAAAAAATTTAAAAAAATTCAAAAGATAAAAATATTTAATATTTAATTGTGTACATAAATAAGATAATAAAAGATTAGATAGTGAAAAATTACATCCAAAAGATTGGAAAATTTTAAGAAAACTAAGAAAATTAGAAGTTTTCTTATACGAACTAGTAATAAGTAGTTATGAGCCGTTGTCCCAAGGGTTAGTAAGATGAAGGAAGTCACTAATCTGAGGATAAAAATAGGTCTGAAAAATAGTTCCTATTCTGGAATCCAAACATTTTGAACGTTGATGCCCTACTATACGCACTTACACACGTCTTGAAGCTCGGGATAGTAGAGGATACCTTGAAATGCTCTTGTCTAAAAGCCAAAGTATGAAGGAAAAAAATGAATAAAATATAAAATGGTGAGAAAAATGAACACTGGTTTTGTTATCGCCAAGGCAGCAATAAAAAAATATAGCGAGGGTGCCTCTTCACCTAGTGCCTTAGACCAACTGGTCTGGGAGTCACTGCTAAGCCTTCGGTGGTGCAAGACGAGGAAAATACACCTAATAAGCAAGCACGTGAGTAATCGATCGGTTAGTACCTCAAGAAGTATTAACGGTCGCATGAAAGTGTGTGAGCAAATTCATCTAAATATTCATTAATTAAAAAGTACTGAGGCAGATGGACAAGAGTATGATAGCTTGAATTGAATTCTCCGGGTATAGGGATGTTCTTTACACACACGTAGGGTGATACGATCGGTGTTTGGAAGAAAGATAGGAATGAAGAATAAAGACGATGTTTTATTGAGGGATGATGTGATTTCTAACATCTTTTCATGACTATTAAGATAGGGCTCATGACAACCGAAAAGCTAGCATAGTTGGAAACCCTAATTTTCAAGCTCTTTCTTTTACAATTCTTATCTTTATATGTAACTTTCAGGGTCTTCCTTTTATTACTGGATTTTGTGGGTGCAATCCGATGAAAACCCACAGGAGACAACACTCCTCCTACTAGGGACACCTAGAGGTTTAAAGGCTTGTTGCACGTGCTCAGTGCAATCATGTTGCCTACGAAAGTGTGCTAGTTAGTTTTTCTCTTTCTTTATTTTCTCCTTCTCTTTTTAATAAAACAGTTCGCTCGAGACGACCGAAAATAAGTTTGGGGGAATTTGATCAGTCGAAAATATTGCATTTTTAACACGTCAATTTCCCTACCATTTGCACTCATCTAGAGGTGTTCGGTATTAATATAACACATATTAGCAAAACAGCCGTAAAACACCAAATAACTTGTGTTGTATACTAAAACCGACATTTTGAAGGAAATTGAGTGTTTATCATCGCATCGCATAATCTTTGTATAGCGCAACACTTGTTTCGAGAATCTGTGCAGGAAATTCCAGGAACAGAGCCAAAATTGTCAAAAGTGCAGATCAAAATTACGCCAAGTCCAAGACTTGAAATCTGGTAATGAACTAGAGGGAATTATAAGATTCCACATATCAGAAATATATCAAGAAGTCAGAAGAAAGCCACATTGGAAAATTGAAGCACCAAGACTCCTAAATGGCAGCGGATCCGCGGCCGGAGCAGGGTTTGCGCGGCGGATCTGCGGCCATATGATGATTACGTCAGCAAGTCTTCACTGCATAATTCTTCTTTCACTTGGTACACTGCTTCAAGCCACTTCAAAGTCCAGAGATCTCTAGAACTTTCTGCCAAAACAGCAAGGCTTACACTTCAAGCTAATCATGTTCAAGCTTCCAAAGCAAGCTACTTAACAACCTAAGCCTAGAAGCTTCTCCCTAACCTCCAAGCTTATGAAGGAAGCTAAAGCCTAACTAACTACCTCTAGAAGCTTCTATCTAACTACCTAGCTTACAAGGGAAGCTAAACTAAACCTAGCTTCTAAAGGAAGCCAAAGCTAATGAAGACTATAAAAGGGACCCTAAAGCTTCTTCTAAAAGGTTGTTGATTCCTACATCAATTCCCAACACAAGTTGAGTGACACAACTTGTAAACCCTAATCCCCAATTCAAAATCCAAAACCAAAAATCAAGAACTCCGAGTACCAAATCAAGCATGAAGCCTTCGATCCTTTAGAAAGCGACGCCGGACTTCATCGGAGCAAGTGATCCAAGGAGATCCGCGACTCAAGGAGATGAGCGAAGCCGAAATCGACGATCAAGTTCTTTCCTTTTGTAGATCTTGAGAGAATTGTAACAAAATTGTTGATAAATAAAGGTGAAATTTCTATATCTTGCTTTCTTTACATTCTTGCATCATGATTCGATCTCAATTCTTGATTGTGTGTCTTGTTATGATGTTTGAGTAAAACTCCGGTCGTGGAGGAATCAAGACGATCAATAGACGATGATGTTACAAATCTTGAAACGATTCTTAATTCCTATAAGTTTTGTAAACTCTTGTAAATTGAAGAATCGGCAACCTAGTTTCGAGCGATGCTTTCTTGATCATGTTCGCTCTTAATTAGTGATCCACAATCGATTCTTGAATTTACTAGAGGTTAGTTTTTGAATGAGATTCATTGAAAGGACAAAGGATGAGATGAAGAAACCCTAGTTTCTTCGAAAGATCCTTAAATCTCGATTAATCGTCATCGATCTAGTATCAAATCTTTAATGGATAAGAAAACGTAATCAATAGTTTTCATCACGTCTATAGATTCGATCGATTCCTACGAGCCTCACTTTGATTCTTGATTATTGGATTGGAAATCATCAATTCTTGATTCTTGATTTTTAATTGTTTTCTTGATTTTAGATTTAGATCTAGATAATTCTTGAACTTCAATTTTATAAATCTTGAATTGAATTGTCTTTTCTTTTCTTCTCTTTAATTTTCAATTCATCTAATTCAAATTCGAACGGATCTCACTTTCCCTGTGGACGATCCGCACTCGCTAACGCGCTACAATCGACACCGTTATTGATTGCGGTCAAAATATTTTTGGTTGTGATTTCTATACATTTTCTACATACTCACCGAGAATTCGTATCAATCAGCAGTATACGGGATTGCCAGTCATATTCATTTCATGTGGCCTCTTTGGATTAGGCAATTGCAGACCGTTGTTTATGGCTTCCTCGAATATATTGCGGACCTCATCCCTCCTGAAGGAGTACACCTTCTTCCTTCTCTCCATTAGAGTAGGTGCCCTCACTGATGCTGGTCCTTGAGGCCGATCAGTCTTTGGTTCGCCCTTTTCAGATAATGGCACATGTCTGGGAGGATTAGGTTCCCGAAAGGCTTCAGTCTCCATTTGTATGAAATCGGCGGTCGTAGCTTGACTGTTTGCTAACACGCCTTTAGACAGTTCTATCTCTCCCGTCTTGTATTGCCTTTCTGTCACGACCCGCAGGGTACGGAACGTGACTGGCACTTAGGTTACGAAACGTCTCAAGACGTCCGTAAAATAAGTAAGCCAAAGCCCAGAAACCAAAACCAAATAAGCAAAAGAGTGAAGAAAACCCAATCAATTGAAAGCGAGTTTATCAAATAAGTCATATAAAACTTTTTTTAAAAAACAATATCAATTTTTCCGAAAATTTCGGCAGAGTCTCCTTTGTAAATACTGGCTCCCAAAATGGGTACAACAAGAATATATATGAATCCAACAAATAAGGCATCCCCAAGCGGGAGCTAGCTCTTCGCCATAAGGCGGTCACAAATCCCACGCAATATAAAGCAACAACATGCGAAATAATCATAATGAAGCATAAGAAAAACAGCACGTCGACTCAAGTGAGTTCGACCCCAAAATACAGCATAAAAGTCCACCACCTCACAGTCTCATCTCTAGGTCAATATACAATAATACTGGTAGATACAGTAGATGGAGTACACTAGATACAAGGAATATACAAGGTGGTACAAAAATAATAACATAACCCACCTATGAGCAAAACCTCGAGTCCAGGCAAAAGAGGCAAAAGAAGCAAGCGCACCCGCCGCTACTGTACTGACGGAGCGGACCTGCAAAAGGCTATGGCACAACGGGGGTGAGTTGCCAACTCGTGAGTAATAAATAACATCTACACAGGATATCGAATGCATGCACACAAGCATCCTAGCATCTAAATACAGGTAAGGCAGGACATAATGGCAAGTATGTATGCGATATGGATATACTAGCAGGTATGAATGCAATACGAATCAACTCGTGATCTGAATGTGTAAGTATAAGAAATCATGTTTTTCCCTTTAAGAATGTCTTTTGAAATACTAGCACAATACCAATAGAATCAACAAGAACCTGTGTCCAGCATCGACACCTCAAAACTGTCTCAAATCTCATATCAATGTATCTCTGGCCTCAGCCGTCCGGCTGACCCATCTCAAATATCAATATCTCATCATCTAGCGGCCACGGTCGGTATCCACTGGATATCCGCCGTCCCAAACAGTCACCGGTAGGTAATCCGTCCCCTGCCAGGCTCAACGTCAACACCACATTCCTCTTTCCCCGGGGTACCTTACCGGGCCCACCATGTACCCGTGACGGTTCCTCCACTCCTCGACACGGATCTCGAAAACCACAGCAAACTCATGGTGGACGACACTTACATCACTAGAAAACCGCAATTTACATATTTTAAAAAAATATAATAAGTTTAGAAATTTTGCGGCTTTCCCCCGAAATCCAGAAATATCATAAAATCTCAAGAAATCCTCATAAGTGTATATGTCAATGGTGATGAATGCATATGGTATCAATAATTAAGCTACGATGTATGATTAATAGACTAGGCATGAACAATTAATATGATGAGGTACATGCACATGAATAGCAATCCTACGATTTCATTTTAAGGAATTAAAGGCAATAGCACAGGTTTAAGCATCAATTAGAAAAAGGTTTCAAATTATAGGTTATCTAGTGTGGTGGCATGGCAATTACCAGGGCGTGTGTGTAAGCATGAATAGTGCTCGTGCTGCATATAAAAACCCTGGCAATGGTGCGGGTGTCCTATAAAATGGGTTCGCATATGTATGTCAATATAAGGCATGATGCAGCAAATAATCATATAAGTATTACACCCCTAATTACTAACATCACTAAGAAACTTTTAAGTTACTAAAACTATCGGGCGACTTGCGCCATCCAACGATAGTCCCCCGTAGATGTTACATCTACTCACCGAAATCCCTAGCTAGTCACGTCCGATCACCGCTTTCCCCTTTCGAGCCGCGTCTGACGTCTCCGCGACCGAACCTGGAATTTACATCAATACCAAACATAAGGTTACATATCAAGACTGACGCAAAACCCAAACGAAAATACTAATGTTCACTAGCTAGGTACAACGTGCACAAGGTGCGCGGAACATACGCGAAAATCGCAAAAACTGCCAAAAATCGCCGATTTGGTCGCCCGGCAAAACTAAAACCCGACTACTCAAAAAACCGCACACACGCATCCTAAATGTCATAGGATACGCTAAAAATGTCATCAAGACATCGCAATTAAATCATCACAACATTTTAGTAAAAACTAGTAAGCTAGAAAAGCAATTTGGTGCAAACATCGACAATAGCGACAAAGTTATCACGGTCCAACACAACCATCCAATCCACACAACTAGTTAGCCACCAAAAACACAATTTTAACTTATTTACCATGCTACAAAACCCACATTCCATACACAAACCTCTTCTTGATTTTGGTAATTAGCAAGGCAAAGAAAATTTCACACAAGTTAACTTAGATTAGCAATACATCAAGCCACTTAAGCAAAGTAACCATATAGGTTGGTTAAGTAAACCACTAGATTAATTAACTATATTTAATTAACTAAAACATGGTTTCAAGAAACCCTAATTAACTCAACCATTAACTATAAAAAAAACTAGAATGAAAATAGCACTAAATTAACACTAAAACAACTAAATTAAAGAATTCTAACCATAATAACTTAAAAGAGTAGGAATTATACCTCAAAAGATCAATCCCTATGTTGCTAAAACCTCCCAAGATGCCATGTTTCTCCAAGATTTGAACCAATTTGGGTTTGAGAAGAGAGGGAATAAGGTTTGTGTTGAAAAAGTGAAGGATTTGTTGATTTTTGGAGCAATTTTGGATGAATTTTGATGAAGAAAAGAGATGAGACAAGGAGGGGGAATGGGGCTGCTGCAACTGCAGAATTCTCGGCTGCAAGAGATGGGAAAAAGTGGTGTGGGTGATGTGGGAAAAAGCCTAAGTCAACCCTCTCCAATCAAAGCACACATACTTCCAAATTTACCCTTTTAAAACCCTTTTAAAACCAACACTTCTTCACATGGTTTAAAGTCAAAAAGAGGCAAGAAATTTTCTGGACCTGATCATGGTGGGGCCGGCCTAGGGCTGAGGGAAGAGAGAGAGGGGTTTTACAAAAGAAATTTTATGCAAAAAGACCCCCTACAAGTCAAAAATTGCAAGTTTTAGCTTAAAATTCAATAAATTCGTTTCCTATAATAAAAATTAGTTAAAAATCAAAATAAAATACTAAAAATTTATGTTACAACTAGATTTTAATTAAAATAATTTTAAAGATTAAAATTAGCCCAGAAAAATTTGTATTTATCGCTAATTTAATGTATTTTCTTACCGGCTTAAAATAATATAAAAAAATTGAAAAATAGGGAAAAAATTTTAAATGGCCAAAATTTCATAAGTAACTCATTAGCTACTAAAAACAAGCAATTACCTATCCATTTTAGGTATAATTAGTCCTAAACTGCAAAATAACGAGAAAGACGGTTTTCGGAAAAATACCGAATTTTCACCGATTTTCAGGAAAACACCAAAATGACTTTTCAAGGCGTTACACTTTCGACCCAATCTTTGAAGACGAAGCAGTTCTCAATGGCATGACCTATCACCCTGTGATAAGGGAAATATTTTGGGTCGTCGGTCATATTCGCTTCTTGCGGTCTGTTTGATTCTGGCAGTTGTAGACCGTTTCTTAGGGCGTCCCTGAATATCTTGTGGACTTTTTTCCTTTTGAAGGAATAGACTTTTTCCAGTTTCTCTTTCAGAGGCGATTCCTCCCCGGAATATGTATCGGAGGGACTGGAGGCTGATTGCGGCCGTTTTTCGCGAAGGCGCTCCGCTCTTAGGTTGAACGGGGTATCAGTTGGCTGCCTCCGGGTATCAATCTCTGGCTCATGAACCAAAATTTGATTCTGCTGTAATTGCAATCGGGCGACTTGGGTCACGAGATCTGCCGCGACGTTTGCCAATTCGTCGACCTTGGACTGTACCTTGGCTAACTTCTCATCCCTGTCCTGAAGCTGCCTCTGAAGCCATCAGAATAACGCTTGTTCTGTAGTTCCGGCTATGACAACAGGGTCATCTTTATTGCCTGAGCTCAATTCCGCAGGAATCACGGGCTCCTCTGGCTTATCGGCCTGAGCGGGCTCTTCATCACTTAGATCGAGCCGATGCTGGGTAGCGTCAATCATATCATCACCATGGTTGTGAAGAAGAGGAAGATTCGTTTCTTCATGTCCGACCATGTAGATAGTGCGAACCACATACCCAGCCATATCTTTATCTTTGGCGGCTGATTTCGCGGAGCGGTCCGGGCTTTGGAAATTCATAAATTTTAACATGGCCAGAGCCCTAGCCCTTTTGTTGGCTCTGTATCTGAGCCGCTTTTGCCTCAGCTTCTCTGCCTTAAGCGCTTGGCAGGCTTCTGCTCTCCGGGAAGCCGTCATAGGCTGAGTGATGGGGAGCTTAGAGAAGATACCCAATTAAGCAGTTGTCAGGAGCAACGCCGGAGCTTGCTCGAGATGCCCCGTTGCTTCGTTGACGTTTATGGCCTTGCCCCCAGCTGGAGCGATGGAGGGTCGTTTGGAAACGGATATGTGCTTGGGCGGAGGTGCCCTTGCAACCATGACATTCGGCCTTTTTCCCTTTTGAGACCGGTTTGTCTGCTACCGGAGCTTGGGGAGCTGGGACGGCGTTAGCAGACACGAACATAATAGAGCCAAATGGTAGCGGCGGATCCTCCCATTGTCGCCCGAGACTAGCCGGGAGGACCGTCCGGGAGTCCATCTTCATCGTATAGGAGATGGGAGCCGTGCTGAGAGCTGAGATCGTCCTTGGAGACATTGTTGAAAAGTGATTGCTTGAATACCTGCATGAAAGAGCATTATTTTAGTATAAGTATAGATATGTATATTGATTGAGTTCGTATGAACGTTTAACCCGAAATATGGGAGGAGAGATTGGTCTCACCGTGCATGCCAGAATCTGTAGGGTGTTTTTCGTCACCCAATTGAGATAGGAATACGCGCGCGCTTGTCAGGCACATTACAGATTCCCCCTGCTTAAGGTAGGCTGGGGTTTATTGATCGTGGGGATTCGAATCTCCGGCAGCCGCAGACTAAGCTTCCGTTAATTACCCCTCGCCTTTGGAGCGAGGGAACCTCCGATTGACGGGTTAAACTGATCATGAGAAATCAATGTGCAGTGTACGTGTGTTGTGTTTTGAAAGGGGAGTTTTGGATATATAGGGAGCCACGCAGAGTTTTTACGGGGGTCCCGCTACACGGATAGCGGGCTGGGGATCAGGGGGGCTAGCAGCCCCCGTGCGGGGCAGCGCCCCGTTAGAAATTTTTTTCTAACAGGGACAGTGTCGTGGAGTATGTGTGTATGTACATATGTATACATATGTATATATATATATATGTATATATATATATAAAAAGGGGGGAAAAGGCATCCAAAGGATGCGTGGGGCCAGCGCCAGCGCTTTGAGCGCTAGCGCACCACGTGTCAGCACGTGGGCGCTAGGGCGCTAGCGCTCTGAGTGCAAGAGCGCTAGCGCACTGAGCGCTAGCGCGCCACGTGTCAGCACGTGGGCGCTCAGGCGCTAGCACTCTGAGCGCAAGAGCGCTAGCGCGCCACGTGTCAGCACGTGGGCGTTATGGCGCTAGCGCTTTGGGCGCTAGCACTCTGAGCGCAAGAGCGCTAGCGCGCCACGTGTCAGTACGTGGGCTCTCGGGCGCTAGCACTTTAGACGCTAGCGCTCTGAGTGCAAGAGCGCTAGCGCTTTGAGTGCTAGCGCGCCACGTGTCAACACGTGGGCGCTTGAGCGCTAGCGCTTTGGGCGCTGGCGCGCCACGTGTCAACATGTGGGTGCTCGAGCGCGAGCGCTTTGGGCGCTGGCGCTCTGAATGCAAGCGCGCTAGCGCGCCACGTGTCAGCACGTGGGCGCTCGAGCAGTAAAAGGGACTTGGTCCCTGCAATGGGAGTTGTACTCCCAAAAAGGAGCACTTATTATTCTGTATATATATATATGTATAAGGAGTTAAACTCCTAAGATGTTCTGAAGCTGATGAAGGGCTTCTCCCCTTGAGCCCTAGTTCTTCCCCAAAGTGGGGTTTCTGGAGATTGGTCTTCTTCTTCTTCCTTTGTTGGCCGGATCTTAAAGATCAAGAAATATGAGATTCTAAAAATCTCTCCTTTCTGAGATCTGATAGCAGATCTGAGTTCCTCTCTGTGGGTTTTGTGATGAAAAACTATTTAGTTTTGGAAAAGAAAGAGTAAAACTCTTAATTTAATTCAAAAGAAATGAGAAGATTTAGAACCTTGGAGAAGGAGCAGGAGGCACAAAGAACCCTAGGTTTTGGGGGAATGAAAAAGTGTCTCCTTTATTCATCATCATGTTGCCTTATATAGGCTTACATATTTACATATAGCCCATTGGGCTTTACAAAATGGCATTTTGCCCATCCCATGGCTTATGTGCCATTTCTTTTTGCACATAAGCCATGGGCTTACAAAAATTTGGCTTTATGCCCATTTTGTTTACATTCATGCATAAAAAATTACATAAAAATTATTTATTACATGATTTTTATTTCAGCATGGGGGAGGCCTGCCGCTTCGTGTTAGGGCTCGACCCGGGCATGAGCCCACTTGATCTGGGCTTGGGCCCACTTGGCTTGGGGTTGACCATGACTTTGACTTGGTCAACCGGGGTGCAATTTTCGACTTCAACAAACGTTTCGTGTCATATCGGACACGTAGGTATATACTGAGACTATAGCTCGCTTTTTTGAAATCCCTTCAATATCTATCAATGCATGCAAAATATGTCCAGGTACTGTCCTCTGACTAGTCCTGCTCAGTACGAAAACAAATAGCAAATATCATAAAAACATACTGGTCCATAAGGAATAAATCCCAAAAATGTATATAAGAATACCCTGTGCGTCTGGTGCGCATGGAAATCAAAATCCATATATGTGCCATACATGTGCACAGAAACATCATCTAGGTGCAACGGGTGTGCAAGAAACAACTGCCATGGGCAACGGGCGTGCCTGACAGCAAAATCAGGTGCATCTGACATGCACAAGGAATCCCGATTTAGTGCATCTGGTGTGCACCAAAATTGTATCTCAAAATATGCGCTCATCACGCGCGAAAATCCAAATCAAAACAATAAAAGTGCATGAAAACTATGCTGAAAGCATAAATCAAATCACCGGCCTATAATAGGCATGAAATCGCAATCAATACCTCAAGCGTAATAACTATGCGCAAGATATAAATACCCAGTAGGTGCAACCATGGTGCACGAAAAAAAATATCATGGAACTCAGCCATCAAGACTAAATCATGCGAATAGGTCGCCTAAAATACCGAAATCCAAGATGACGGATACGTGATAATCGAATCACCAAATCACAAGTCATAAATACCGTCATCAATATTTCCTCCTTCAAGGTTGAGAAGGTGTCGGTGCATCCAATGGTAGAAGCGTAAGATATCTACTTGCCTCATGTTCATGGTCTGGCGTCCTCTGTCTCTGGGTCCTTATCTCCTCTGTGGATTACCAATCTCGCAATTCATCGGCTCATCGGCCCGGTCAGGTGTGCTAACGGGGATGATTCCGTTCTGGCACTTCTCTGATCATCTCTCGGTAAATCCTCACGACCACTCATAAAGCCGCACGTCACTGGCGCCGACCTCTGGTCCTCTGAATGCACATCACACATCTGATCCTGGTGCAAATCTTATCGCAGCACTGTCCTGGAAGGAATCCTGCTCAAGGTCTCTTCCGATCTCGCCTATGTCGAACTGTACGGAGGCTGGTACTCTTGCAAAATCCTTTCTCGCTCTTTGGACATCTGCGTCCTCAGCACAGCATTTTCACGGAAGCTGGTCGCATCCCAACGCCTCTGTAGACATATCCGACCTTTAATCTTAACGGGGAGTAACAACAGCTCATCAGTATCTCGCCTCAACCTCTTGTCTCGGTTGTCTATATCATCGTCTACTCCGACGTCACGTCTCTATCTGCGCACTACAATTGTTCTCGGCTATGGTCAATCTGAAGTCTCTCACACGGACTCGAAATCACGAACTCGGTATCTTCATCACTCTGTAGAAGATATCTGGCCGAACACGTCCTCGGGAACTCGTCCCAACCTGCGGAGGTGTACTCCATACTCGTCCTTTCTTGATCAATTCACAACGCATCTGGGTGAGGTCCTCTATCCTAACCTGGTCAACTATCTCGTCGACGATGCCGAACTCTGGCCTGCTGGGTGTGCGCAATATGACCACTCCTGGGTCCAAGTCTTCTCGTATAGTATTCCAGAAAGGTCATGTCGAGGTCTCTCTCAAATCTCGTTTCTGCTGAATTGCCCGAAAGTTATCATCTTTACTATATCGGTTTCTCATTCCGGAATGGCTGTATGCTCATCGCGACTCCTTCTGGAAGGTATATCCATATACAACGCCTTTGCATGCGTATCGCATCTCTGATGTCAGCGGGGTGGAACGTCATCTCGTCGAAATCTCATGCGAACTCCTTACTTCACTCTGCTCCAATGTCGACTGATTCGGACTCTTCTTTTCGTGGCTGCATGGACTACGCTCCAACGGCTATACTCATATCTAGAGTCTCTCAAGTAATGTGTCCCATCACATGATATCCGAATGATGTCGAACCATCCGATCGACTCGTCAGAACCTCATAATCCCCCAATAGATCAACATCTTGAGTACAGTTTAATAGTATTCCGGTACATACCACAGCACCTGTGGACCAACCGTAGAAGGGCAAACCCAAGCCTCACAAATGGCACCGCTAAACTGCCGCAAACCCTAAGGTTCGGAGGCGTTCCATGGTCATTACGTCGAGTTAGGGTTTCATTCTTCTAGAGGGTCCATAACATTACTTGCATTGTCTTCCGAATAATTTAAACTTGGAATCGGGTTCCTGACATTCGATCGTCTCTATCGACTCTCAACGAATCTGCGTGAAGTCGTCTCTAGCTGAAATCAATCTATCTGATGATCTCGCATCGGGGTAAGTGAACGAACCACATGTCCTAGTCATTCATCCTCGGGTGACTAGCGACCTTCCATCATATCTCTAAGTACATACTCATGCTACAGTAGCTCCAACATCTGGGCGATATCTCATCATTGCAGTAACAACGGGCTCATTCGTCTGTACGCTGAACAGCGCTTCAAGCATCATGAATAAGCGATATATCAATGGTCATCACATCCTGGTTGGCCTCTAGCAGTCGCCTGATCCTCTGGTGCCGATCAGCACATCCGGGAAATCTTGTAAAAGCGATCTGTTAAACGCTCATGGCGTGAAAACGCAATAAAGCGACGCCTCTATACAATCGTACGTCTCTGGAATCATGCCCTGGTCAGTTCTCGTCCGTGACGAGCTCATGCTGACGCAACTCTAGCCGTAGCTCTCTCTGCCCGTGTAATCGTAGCAGCAACATCATAACCAGTATCGATGAGGATAGATCATAAGAATGAATATAATATTCTGCAAGGAAATGTACATCCTAAGGTCTCTTAAGCGGAGTAGCGTATCGTAAATATGCCGCGGAATATACGTACGGTACGTCACTCTACTCAAGCTACCTACTCCATCAACCAAGGGTCATCCTACGCGACGAAAGTTCGGGTATAATACCCCTTCGACTAAGTCTAAGTTCCGTAAGGTCAAGCCTAAGTTCTGTATATATATAAACGCTCTAGGCTCCGCATAGTCAAACTTAGACTCGAACTAAGGTTAACCTAGCGCTCTGATACCAACTTTGTCACGACCCGAAATAGCCCGTGACTGGCACTTGAATCATATGAAGCATATAGGACCCCATCTAATTCAAGTAAGCCAAAAGCCCAAAAATCTAAAACCATTTTAAGGAGAAAATAAGAAAAACTAGTTTTTAAGAAGTAAGGAAAACATATTTTGAAAACAAGGTTTTTAAATAAGTAAGCCGAATATGCATTTTTAAAATCTATATTCTTTTCTGAAAATTTCGGCAGAGTTTCCTTTGTAAATAATGGCCCCGAACGGGGTACAACAAGTATAATATATACACAATGATAAAAGGCATCCCCAAGCGGGAGCTAGCTCTTCGTCAATCGACGGTCACAACCACGCAAGCAGTATAATATACAATGCCAAAGGGCGAGGATCAAAACTCAAATGAAAAACTCAAATCAGCTTGAAAACCATAATACTACAACGCGCGACTCTAAGGTCGAAATAATACACAACTGGTTTTCTAAGTCTGAAACAATATACAAGTTTAGTTGATGGAATTACTAGATACAACTGAATAAAATAATATAAGGGTGGTCATGATCCGAGTGAACCCACCTACCAATGCCATCACCCGGAAAGGAGGCAGTGTGCCAAAAAAGCCGCAATGGAACCGTACGGCAAAACCTGCAAGAACTGTGGCACAACGGGGGTGAGTTGCCAACTCGTGAATAGAAAACATCACAGAGTAGAAATCGTATGCATGACATAATCCTAGGTCAATACGATCAGTAATAATATATTCTCAATATGAATAAGTCTGAAGCATGATAAGGTGGCAATGTAACATCTATACATGAGTGTAGTGCCAAGTGCTCGTGCCAGTGCCTCAGGTAATAACATATCATAAATATGAGGTATGATCAATGTCGACTATATCATGAAGTCTATGAAAAAGTGGATATCATCCAACTATGTAATCAATATCAATATATGTATGTGGAAATCGTCCACGTGTCACCCAATGACAATAAGCATCATGCATGTAAATATCATAAACATATGCATGGAAGTATGAGGATGTAAATCAATAGGTGTCGCTCACGACATATCAAAATCATGGAACCTGAGTGTCAAGCATCGACACTCGAAAACATCATGAAACCTGTGCCTATCATCGGCACGTAAATCCTCATATATCGGGCTCCGTCAGTCTGGATCGGCCCATATCATCTCTCGACTCCGGTCGGTATCCTCCGGATATCTGCCGAGCCTAAATAATATCACCGGTAGGTAGTAGTCCCTCTGCCAGGCTCACCGTCTACTACACAGCGATCCGTTCTCGCCCCGGGGTACCATACCGGGTCCACCATATACCCGCAATTGGCCTCATCCGCCTCCTCGAATCGAGTTTCACATGTCGCTCTCAGCACCGAGAAAACACATGGTGGACGCACTGAAATATCATATCAAGGGTAACCGGGTTTTTTAAAACAATTACATACTCTCCTTTGAAATATCCACTGTTTCCCAAATCCAGAAAAACCATGGAAACAACATATCTCAATGCGTATAATCAAAGCATGATGTATGCGACATGTATTGGAAATGTAAGCATATCAGTATATCATGCAATTATAGGGTTACTAGGTACTCTAATAAGGTTCTACAAGGCATCAATTATGCCCGATTAAAATTTTAGCCGTGTCCAATAACCCTAAACAAGATCTTTGCTAGATAATTAGGGTTACACATGCAAGTAAATTGCATTTACCACTAAGTGAATACGAAATACAACCTTTGTAGATCGGTCCTTCACTTCTAAAGCTCTTTGTCGTAGTCCCTTCACTGTGATCATGGTTCTCCCAGGCTCTTGCATGGCTTCACGAGGCGAAAGAGGCGTCCTTGCTTGAAGTCTTCGAGGCCGAAGATGATCTACGTCGAGAGAATACCAACTCAAGCTACTACTTCACTAACTAGAGAATTAGTGAAGCAAACACCCTAAACTAAAGTGCTAGTCTAGCAGAGGATGGAGAAATAGGAAGTGGGTTCACTTTAGAATTTATTTTCTCACAATGTTTCTCACTTTGGATCAAACCCTAAAGAGCTTTTTAGCTCAAAGAAGAAGATGAAGAAATAAGAGAGAAAGATAATGATCAAGTAAGTGAGCTAACTATGGGTGAGTGAGTATCATATACTAACTCATGTAGAGACATAACCATGGCTAATCCAAATGGTTAGGTTAACAAAAATCTAAAGTAAAGACAAAGTTAGTGGATTTTGTCAAAGCAAAGCAAGCTTCTATAAGCTTCATGCTCTTTCCAAATTTCCACTAATTTTGTAATTACCTTAAATAATTATAACCCACCATAATAAATAGAATGGTGTATGTCTAGCACACCCATGCATGATGTATCAACAACCATGACACAAAATGATAACACATTTTAATATATATATCTCATATATACTAAAGTTGTGCACATGTGAGAAAAAATCCTTAAGTGAACAAATGTTAGTTAATGTAAATTAGTATATCATATATACAATTATACACTAAATTATTAAATCAACACTTGACTTAATAATCCGGTTATATCTCATATAACCAACTAACATCCAATGTATCGACTTATCGAATCAACACTTGATTCGATAACCCGGCTATATCACATATAACCGACCGATACAAAAAGTCGCGAGAATAGAATACGGTATCACATACACGCATCATTCTCGGTCCCGCATATATCACATATGCGCTCCTATTTCGTTTTGCCTGAGCCAGTAAAACCTCTATGTAGGACTCTAAAGACTCGTCAATACGCCGGCAGTAGGTGATGATCACATCAAGCACCCACAAGCCGTCAGCGGTACTAGCTGGACATAACGGCTACCCGGGTATTGAGCGATCAGAAGATCAGCAAGCAAGCCCGCTCCAACTCCTGTAAAAGCCTAACGGTAACACTTCCCGTACAGTCCGGTCTCCTCGTCTGATATGTCGCATATCAAGTCTAAGGGTGGTAAACGTCAGACCCCAATAACCGATAAGTCGTGCCGATGTGAGGCTCATAACGGGTCGAGAAACTACTGGTAACTCTTACCAGTAAATCTCTAGATCGGCCCTGGCCAGGGACTTCCCTGTTATGGCCAATCGAGCATAGCGCAACATCAACCCCCAATACCGGGAGAGAAGAAACCCCTCCTATCGCTCATTGCCTCCATGTGACTCGGGACTGTACCTAAAAACCACCGTTTTGCACGCCCTCTTGGACGTGGTAAGGTGGAAATCAAAACACAGTGGGAATCACACAAGACTCTATGACGATCTCGGGTCTATAGACTAACCTGTACAAGTGTCACCAGAGAACTGCCATCTGACGTGAGGTATAATACCATCTGGGAGTTCTCGGTGAGTCCGTCCAGTGTACCCAGTCTCCATTGAGCACCCGTATACCATCTCTGATGTCAAACACCAATGGATATGGGATCATCCATCGCCCATCTCATGGGTCGAGAAGCGTATACGCTGGTCTACTCTGGTATATCGATGCCCTGTCTCGATACACCTACGACTAGGAACATTAAAGGATGTACTTATGGACTACCATGGCCCCACTAGTATGATCTGCATCATAGTCCTGGTAGTCAAGTACACATCCTAAGGGCTTTACCAACATGTAACTATAAAATAGTATCAAGAGACAAGTATACATGTTAAGATAAAGAGCAACCAGATAGCATACTATCATATCGAGCAAGAAAGTCCTCTCTATATATGTCCAAGCATCCAATATAATATACATCATCTGTACAATACTGGCCTCTAGGGCATACATACAACTAACAATCTCCCACTTGCACTAGGGCCAGCTGTTGTAGTATCGCATACCAAGCATCCCGCAGAGTCTCTCAAACTGTATCTGGGGAATGGCCTTCGTGAGTGGATCCGCAGTGTTGTTCTTCGTGTCAACCCTCCTGACCTCGATCTCCCGGAGATCAACTATCTCCCGGATCAGGTGATACCGCCTCAGAATATGCCTGGATCGCTGATGGGACCTGGGTTCCTTGGCCAAAGCCACCGCTCCATTGTTATCACAATACAAAGGTATTGGATGCTCAATGGATGGAACCACACCTAGTTCACTAATGAATTTCTTGATCCAGACAGCCTCTTTGGCAGCATCGTTGGCAGCGATGTATTTAGCCTCCATCGTCGAGTCTGCCATGGTTTCCTGCTTGGAACTCTTCTAGCGAACCGCCCCTCCGTAAAGGGTAAAGACAAATCCCGAGTGCGAGTTTGAGTCGTCCTTATCACTCTGGAAGCTCGAATCGGTAAAGGACTCCACTTGGAGTTCTCCGTTACCATACACCAAGAGCATCTCTTTAGTCCTTCGTAAGTACTTGAGAATGCTCTTCATAGCTGTCCAGTGACTCTCTCCAGGATCAGCTTGATACCTACTTACTACACTTAGTGAGTGTACTACATCGGGTCTGGTACATAGCATCGCGTACATGATAGAGCCTACAGCCGAAGCATAGGGTATCCCTTGCATGCGAGCTCTCTCCAAATCAGTCTTGGGAGACATCTCTTTGGAGAGAGTAAGTCCAGAGATCGTGGGTAAGTTCCCACGCTTGGATTCTTCCATACTAAACCTCTTTAGTATGGTGTCAATGTACCTAGATTGGGACAATCCCAATATCCTTTTAGATCTATCTCTATAGATCATAATTCCAAGTATGCAGGAGGCATCACCTAGATCTTTCATTGAGAATCTCTATGATAAAAAGAGCTTGACCGATTGCAGCATAGGAATGTCATTTCCTATCAAGAGTATGTCGTCCACGTACAATACGAGGAAGACAACCTTACTCTCTGCCACCTTCTTGTAGGTACAAGGTTCATCTACGTTTTTGACGAAATAAAACTCTTTGATAACGACGTCAAAGCAGATGTTCCAACTCCGCGATGCTTGCTTTAATCCATAAATGGATTTAAGCAGCTTGCACACCTTCCCGCTGCTCCCACTAGCTACGAAGCCCTCTGGCTGAGTCATGTACACGCTCTCTTCTAAATCACCGTTTAGAAAGGCGGTCTTAACATCCATTTGCCAGATTTCGTAGTCATGATATGCAGCGATGGCAAGCATGATCCGGATGGATTTAAGCATAGCCACTGGAGAAAAGGTTTCGTCATAGTCCACACCTGGTCTTTGACGAAAACCTTTTGCAACAAGTCTAGCTTTGAAAGTCTCCACTTTCCTATCTACACCAAGTTTTTTCTTGAAGATCCACTTGCTCCCAATGGGTTTTACCCCTTCAGGAGCATCTTCCAAAGTCCATACTTTGTTGGTGTACATGGATTCCATCTCGGACCGCATTGCATCCAGCCATTTCACTGAGTCCCCACTCGTGATGGCCTGCTCGAAGCTAGTTGGGTCATCATCCTCCATGATGCAATCCTCGCTCCCACCATCCATGAGAAAACCGTAGTATCTCTCGGGTGGGTGAGGAACCCTACTAGATCGACGGAGTGGCTAGGGTTCATCGGGAACTACCGAATCCTCTGGTTCCACCAGATCTTCTGTTGCAGCTTTTGTAGCTGGAACCTCTTCCAGTTCTACCTCATGACCACAAATCTCTTTTACAAGAAATTCCTTTTCTAAAAAGGTAGCATGCCGAGAAACAAACACCCTTTGTTCCTCAGTATGGTAGAAGATATACCCTTGTGAATTCTTAGGATATCCTACAAATTTGCATACAACAGACCGTGCCTCGAGTTTGTCCGGATTTTGTCGTTTGACATAGGCTGGACAACCTCATATCTTAACATAGTTAAGACATGGTCTCTTCCCTTTCCATATCTCATATGGAGTGGCAGGCACAGATTTGGTGGGGGCCATATTCAATAGATGTATGGCTGTCGCTAGCGCATACCCCCAGAAGGAAATAGGCAACTCAGCTGCGCTCATCATAGAGCGCACCATATCTAATAGGGTGCGGTTCCTCCGTTCTGATACACCGTTGTGCTGTGGTGTATATGGAGGAGTCAGCTGAGAGAGAATCCCATTCTCTTTTAGGAAGTCCAGGAATTCATTGCTCAAGTATTCACCTCCTCGATCAGATCGAAGGATTTTAATACTTTTCCCGGTTTGGTTCTCGACTTCTTGTTTATATTCTCTAAATTTCTCAAAAGCTTCAGACTTGTGTTTTATCAAGAACACATGTCCGTATCTTGAGAGATCGTCAGTGAATGTAATGAAGTAAAAAGAACCATCCCTGGCATGTGTAGACATGGGACCGCATACATCGCTATGTATCAGTCCCAAGAGTTCAGTAACTCTTTCTCCGTGTCCCGTAAATGGAGTTTTGGTCATCTTGCCTTTGAGACATGACTGGCAAGTGTCATAAGATGAAAATTCGAACGGTTTCAAATATCCATGCTTATGCAACTTAGCTAGCCGTGTCGCATTTATATGACCAAGTCTACAATGCCACAAGAAGGATTCGTTCATTTCTGAACTCTTCCTCTTGTGTGTGTTTTGTACATTAAGGACTGTAGTTTGATTGAGAACGTATATGCCATTAAATAACGAACCTGATCCAATCAACTTTTGATTCAGGAATATGTTCATAACATCATCCTGTACTACAAAATTATATCCTTCTTTGCTCAATAAAGAAACTGATATAAGATTGCATACCAGGGTCGGAATGTAATAGCATTCGTTCAGAACCAATGTATTACCATTTGGTAATACAAGGTGATATTCGCCAACTTCTTTGGCTGCAACATTTGCACCATTCCCTACTCTTACGGAATGATCACCCTCTCCCAGTTCCCTACCTTTACGTAGCCCATGTAACATATTGCATATATGGGATCCCGATCCGGTATCTAATACCCAGGACGTAGAGTGAACTGAGAAACAGTTCTCTGTAACGAACACACCCGAAGAAAATGTATCAACATGTACTTTCTTCATTCGGGTGGCATGGGAATCCTGGTATTCTCTTATATCCTGTTCAGTCCTATAACTCTTATAAGAAAGAATGGAACCAACGTTCCCCAGCACAGTATAACATGCGGGTTCGGTCAATACATCCATATTATTATCTTGATTAAGGCATGATATGGTCGCTACCTGGAGAGAGAGAGAGAAGAAAAACACTTTAGCGTATGCTCTTGTAAGATCAGATTGGTTATTATTTTATCTAATCGGGATGGCTCCCACTGTTTTTATCAAATCTTCCTTCAAACCCTAAAAGGAAAGACTAGCCGGGATTAATTACACCCTACAATATCGCCAATCTTTCGGCCAGGCCAGTGTCGGTACTTTGAGGGAGGTTCCCCGTGCTTTCGCACGGACCTAATTAAAGTAAACCTCGTTTTCCCAGAGGCGTAACCCCGTTGACACCTTTCTAGACACCTACTTGATCGGCTAATTGTCCTGTGTAAAACTCTCCCAGGAGTAACAATTACTCGCAGTGGGTATCGGGATCCAACTATCTCATAGAAGGTATGCAATCTCATTGCAAATTTCAACACTTAAAATTCCCGATAATATTTTGCCCCTAACGTGCTATGATCTTGACGAAAGCCAACAAACCATAGCCCACTAGTCAAGTTCAACCCGTACATTTCTTGACTGAATTAAACCCACCCGCATGACCCTTGACGAAAGCCAACAAAACCGTACGACTACCCTAATCCAATCGCATCATATGCAGCAGATAAGCAGCATATAGCTACCGCACACTACACCTTGACGAAAGCCAACAAATGCAGCACGAATACTATATACAACTTATCTGAAATGACGGAGGGCTACGACAGGTTTTTCTGAAAACCTATTGCGTAATGAACTTGATATCGTTGTAGAATCCAGTGAATTTTGAAATGGAGTGATTTTGAGGCTTTCATTAGTTTTGCTAAAGAGCTCACTCCCGGTGAAAGGATCTCGGCTCTTTCCTTATGGAATAAGGTGCAGGATATATCATATATATCTCTATGCAAAGCAAAAACTCCAAAAGCAATCAAAAACAAACCGAGTGTTGTAGCATCTGCCAGTTTTGCTAAAGAGGTCACTCCCGGTGAAGGGATCTCGGCTCTTTCCTCATCGAATAAGGTGCAGGATATATCATATATATCGCTATGCAAAGCAAAAACTGTAGCTACCCTTTTTGAAAATTTGATTCTACAACATATTTTAGGTTTCTTTTCTTTCATTAATCACATTAATGAAGTCCCATCATTTAAGTCACCTAAACATCACAGATAAATACGACGTACACTTATGCCATCCGCATTCGCCTCGATGTCCCCTCATGCACCATTAGGTTAGGTAACTAACGGCAGAGTGGGGCAGGGCTAGCGCAGGTGTAAAACATAAGTAACATCTATATAATATATCTTATATACTATATACAGTATCTATCACAATATATCAAATGATCACATCACAGATATCGCAGCAGAAGAATCATATAAAACATTGGATATACTAGGACGTCCGTGTTTTATTTTGAGCCTCTATAAAACATGGATTCCATGGTCACGATGAATAGCCAAACCCACACCCCTAGACCCCTACGAGAGCGGCAAGCAACCCTACCAATTCTAGAGTTAGGAGACCCGGACTCGACTCCTCGAGTTGGTCTCCTACTGGACTCTAGAACCCGGTTACTTGTGCTCTCCTCCTTGGGTTTATCCTAGTGCGGAAAAGTAAATAATATACAAATGGTGACATCAACCTCATCCCGGAAGTGCCCCAATAAAAGAATATTAGATACATTTAATTTTACATGAATGAAAATAAAAACCCTCATCTCACATAAAACCCCCGGCTATTCAGAAACGCGACGATCCAATATAACATATCCAGCAACACATAACATCTCATGTCATCAACGTAAGTAAATATGCGCATCCCAATTGTCGTTGACATATAGCAACGAAACCGGCGATATCACATATTACACTTACGGTCGCAGAAAAGAAAGTGTAAAACTACAACATTTGGAATCCACAATCTCTTTAGACATCTTAAATCCGAAATATCACATACTTCGCATTTCATGCCTAACTATATGAATTCCAGATATTGTATCACATTCCAGATAAATAGACAATGTTAAACTTTCCGATCGAATGATCAAACACCCAAATTTTCCCAAATAGTTCTCAACACTTGAGGGAAGTTTAAAAACATCCATCACATGCCACGGTACCAATGGTCCAGCCGTAGAAGGGTCAAGCCAACGCCTCACATGTGGCAACGCCGTACTGCCCCAAACCTAAGGTTCAAAAGGCAGTTCAAGACGGTCACATAATCGAGTTAAGGTTTGTTGTCTTCTAGAGGGTCTATTGCGTAACTTGCACGATTTAGACGTTCTTAAACAATGGAAAAATCCAACACTTGGAAATTTTCCGATCGGGAAAAAGTGAGTTATTGATATCCGTTCGAACTTTTTAATACTTTCTAAATTATCCGGAAAACATAATGAAATTAAATATTCCGATTGAATCAATGAATACAAAATAATCCCCAGAACACTCAACACTTTAGTCAATTTAAAAATACCCAGAAATTAGCAATTTTGCCTACGGATGTTACTGTGTCAAAACGAGGCAGTAAGCCTTCTGTACGGCCGCGGATCCGCGGCACAAGTAGGGTATTGCCGCGGTTCCACGGCCAATTGTACGGATTACTGTCTCGTTTTTCACAGTGTTGCTTATATTTCCCTGCTGAATTTTTTAGGTATTTTTAATACAGAAAAATCACAGTTTTAAAAAAATGTCCAGAAAGGGGTTTATAATGACGTTTCGGAGTTCGTTCGGAGTTTTAACTTCATATACACGTCGCCTAATGCTCTAGCTAGGCTCTGATACCACTGTAGGGTTACTAGGCACTCTAATAAGGTTCTACAAGGCATCAACCATGCCCGATTAAAATTTTAGCCGTGCCGAATAACCCTAAACAAGATCTTTGCTAGATAATTAGGGTTACACATGCAAGTAAATTACATTTACCACTAAGTGAATACGAAATACAACCTTTGTAGATCGGTCCTTCACTTCTAAAGCTCCTTGTCGTAGTCCCTTCGCTGCGATCATGGTTCTCCCGGGCTCCTGCATGGCTTCACGAGACGAAAGAGGCGTCCTTGCTTGAAGTCTTCGAGGCCGAAGATGATCTACATCAAGGGAATACCAACTCAAGCTACTACTTCACTAACTAGAGAATTAGTGAAGCAAACACCCTAAACTAAAGTGCTAGTCTAGTAGAGAATGGAGAAATAGGAAGTGGGTTCACTTTAGAATTTATTTTCTCACAATGTTTCTCACTTTGGATCAAACCCTAGAGAGCTTTTTAGCTCAAGGAAGAAGATGAAGAAATAAGAGAGAAAGATAATGATCAAGCATGGGTAAGTGAGTATCATATACTAACTCATGTAGAGACATAACCATGGCTAATCCAAATGGTTAGGTTAACAAAAATCTGAAGTAAAGACAAAGTTAGTAGACTTTGTCAAAGCAAAGCAAGCTTCTACAAGCTTCATGCTCTTTCCAAATCTCCACTAATTTTGTAATTACCTTAAATAATTATAACCCACCATAATAAATAGAATGGTGTATGTCTAGCACACTCATGCATGATGTATCAACAACCATGACACAAAATGATAACACATTTTAATATATATATCTCATATATACTAAAGTTGTGCACATGTGAGAAAAAATCCTTAAGTGAACAAATGTTAGTTAATGTAAATTAGTATATCATATATACAATTATACACTAAATTATTAAATCAACACTTGACTTAATAATCCGGTTATATCTCATATAACCGACTAACATCCAATGTATCGACTTATCGAATCATCACTTGATTCGATAACCCGGCTATATCACATATAACCGACCAATACAAAAAGTCGCGAGAATAGAATACGGTATCATATACACGCATCATTCTCGGTCCTGCACATATCACATATGCGCTCCTATTTCGTTTTGCCTGAGCCAGTAAAACCTCTATGTAGGACTCTAAAGACTCGTCAATACGCCGACAGTAGGTGATGATCACATCAAGCACCTACAAGCCGTCAGCGGTACTAGCTGGACGTAACGGCTACCCAGGTATTAAGCGATCAGAAGATCAGCAAGCAAGCCCGCTCCAACTCCTGTAAAAGCCTAACGGTAACACTTCCCGTACAGTCCGGTCTCCTCGTCTGATATGTCGCATATCAAGTCTAGGGGTGGTAAACGTCAGACCCCAATAACCGATAAGTCGTGCCGATGTGAGGCTCATAACGGGTCGAGAAACTACTAGTAACTCTTACCAGTAAATCTCTAGATCATCCCTGGCCAGGGACTTCCCTGTTATGGCCAATTGAGAACAGCGCAACATCAACCCCTAATACTGGGAGAGACGAGACCCCTCCTATCGCTCATTGCCTCTATGTGACTCGGGATTGTACCCAAAAACCACCGTTTTGCACGCCCTCTTGGACGTGGTAAGGAGGAAATCAAAACACAGTAGGAATCACACAAGACTCTATGACGATCTCGGGTCTACAGACTAACCTGCACAAGTGTCACCAGAGAACTGCCATCTGACGTGAGGTATAATACCATCTGGGAGTTCTCGGCAAGTCCGTCCAGTGTACCCAGTCTCCACTGAGCACCCGTATACCATCTCTGATGTCAAACACCAATGGATATGGGATCATCGATCGCCCATCTCATGGGTCGAGAAGCGTATACGCTAGTCTACTCTAGTATATCGATGCCCTGTCTCGATACACCTACGACTAGGAACATTAAAGGATGTACTTATGGACTACCATGGCCCCACTAGTATGATATGCATCATAGTCCTGGTAGTCAAGTACACATCCTAAGGGCTTTACCAACATGTAACTATAAGACAGTATCAAAAGACAAGTATACTTGTTAAGATAAAGAGCAACCAGATATCATACTATCATATCGAGCAAGAAAGTCCTCTCTATATATGTCCAAGCATCCAATATAATATACATCATCTGTACAATACTGGCCTCTAGGGCATACATATAACTAACAGCAATATGGAATAGTAATATGCACATATTGAGGGAAACCGCTCTTTTAAAATGAATCAGTTTTAAAGAGTATCTTGCGGTTCCCAAATCTCCAATTCCAGCGAGAATCATCTATGTATGTGCGAATGTGTATGTATGCACGTATGGGTGTACAATAGGTATGTACACAAGTAAGCCATGCAAGGGATCATATCCTGAATGCAACAGTACTATAATGTAATGACATGGCAATTATCGATGATGAAGTGTGTGAGCCGGCAAGCAGGTGTACGTGGAACATATGCATCATCGATAATGGTGCTGGTGTCCTAACAGCATGATTTTTATATAACAATAACCAATTGCACATGCAATGCGATGCGAATAACAAGAGTATGCAGAAATCGACTAATAAATGCAACAGTGACGCATCTGCATCAATATAAAAAGTCATACAGTTTGCCTTTTGAAATAAGACGAATCGGGGTTTTTAGTAAAATAAGGGCTACGGTGTTTTAAGAAAAGATGCGTCTTTTAAAAATATCCGTAGAATCCATTTTCCTGTCTTTAAAATACTCTCGATTCGTTAGTTTTGAAATAGGTATGATATCGGCCTAGCCTAACATCTACTAGCAAAACTACAGCTCTGACTAACAAGTCAATCGGGAGGGGTATGGAAACCACCTAAATCTGAGTCGATATATATATATATATATATATATATATATATATATATATCTAATAGTCGGTGATCCCGCCTCAAAGGTACCGCGTACGATACAATATCATATGACATCCTCGAGTCATGAGTGTGGATCTATCTTCAATATAAAGCTCGTAGGGTAAATCATCGTACGGCATCCCAAAAGCTGGGTATGGGTCAATGTCACATTCCTCTCATCAATTATCAGGTATCCTTATCATCATATCTCATGATCTGGGGTACTGATCTAAGTCTAGTACAAAATCGATACCATCTAGGTAAATATGAATGCGTGTGTGAAACACACGTCCAAAGGCCCGCTAAAATCACATGTCGTATCCCAAATACGAATCACAATATATCACCGATCTCATGGCACTATGCCCAATCTCATCGACTCCTCTCCCAATATCATCCACTATTCTCATCATCTAGGTATAACTATAACAAGTAAGCATGTGTGTGCGTGTGGGTGTAAACCTATTCTAGGGTTCGCAACTAAGAACTATACTAGTTCACTTCTACGCCCTAATCTAACCATAGTACACCTAATCTCATCTCAAATTTCCACGACACACTATAAGCTATCATAAATAGTATATATAAAGTATACTAAATATCGAACTGCGGGGGTGTTATACGCCATCCACCCGACTTCCCCCGTAGATATAATCTACTCACCTTGTATCCTGCGTGTCGGTGTCGATGCCGCCTTCATCTTCTTCATTGTATGAAGCCCTCGAGAAGGTACCTACAAGATAACACAATCGCAAATGCACATTAAAATCACATCGGAAAACCAAAACGACACGCTAAGGCCTATAGGTTAGAACCTATGGACTACGCTTTCAAAACCATCAAACTATCCTCGATATCGTCGTATAAACGCCAAGTAATTGAGGTAAAACGCAATTATACAAATCCAGAATTTAAAATACGCAAAACGAAAACACGAATTAAAACAGCAACTCAGGAAAAAGGCTCCAGATTCTACCCTAAGTCAAATTGGACAATTTTGCATATGCCAGGGGTCTAATTTATAGATGTAGGAGCTACAGAACAAGAACGAGCCAAAATGCTCCAGGTCTGGCCGCAAATTGCGGCCAGAAGGAATAAATCTGCGGCCATGGTTAGGAGTTAGGGGCTAGGGTTTTGGTGGCAGCTTCCTAGGTTCCTGCATGTATCACTCTACATGCAAAATAATTTTCAGAGTCTCGGGGTGATAGCAGATTTCATTTAACCCTCACAGAATCCACAAATTTCCGATATCGGCTTTTCTAAATCCGTATTCTGGGTTTCAAGTCTCTGTTTTTGGCCTGAATTCTACCACTAGGGGGTTTGTGTGGCCTCTACTGAGCTTAATTACCCATCACAACCCAAAGTTCCCTCAAACCCTAACTAAAATTTTCTATGTCCACATAACCACTCAATATCGACATGAAACATGCATGGAAATTATTGACGGTGTGTGTAGTATACAATCCGTGCTCGTGCAACATGAACCGTCAATAATATGTGCAGTGTCCTACGGCTGCTAGTCACAGTACAACTATATCTAAGTACATAGGTAAAGGCGCAATTCTAACAATGACGTAGAATATGCGATAAGTATTGAATCCTAGCGCAGACGCATAACGCCATGCGGGCGATTCCCCTGTAGATGTTAAATCTACTCACTTACACTCCACGCTAGGTGAATCCTACCATCTGCTCCCCCTGTAGTAGTGTCCGTAGTCCCTGCCTGCAAACCTGCAAATAAAACATGGAAATCATATATAAGCCAAATATTCCGCGAAACGCGATATCGAACCAAAACGAGAAACTCGCGTCGCGAACTAAACGCGCGTGTGCACGATACGCTGAATCGTGTGTGTACGCGTCTAAAACCATCACGACACGCCGCGATACGCTGGATCACAGAACCCTCTCACGTATCGCGCGTATCATGCAAACACAACGGACACCAAAAACGATATATTGTCCCAGATTTTCCTACAGGTCAAATCTTACAAAACTAGACATGCCAAGGCACTAGACAACACTGCAGAGTACCCTACCCAAAACCCCAAGACCCTACCCCTCTTCCTGGCCGCAAATTGCGGCCAGATTGATTAAACCGGCGGCCATAATTGGGAGTGGAGGGTTCGTATTCTGGTGGTGTGTTCTAGACCTAATCAGTATGCTCCAGTATTCTCAAATTTAACCTGAAGGCCCCGGGTCAATAGCAGATCACAGAATGTCACAATATTGCTTAAAAACGCTAATAGCACAAATTAGAAACCTTATGGTATTTTAGTGTAATCCAGGGCTAAGCTCGGTTCAGATACCCTAAAAACACTTAAATAAACTAAGGTAGCTAACACAATCAACAATTTACCACCACATCTCACAAATCACCAAACTAGCACCAAACTAGCTAATTAACACTAACCGAAGCTAATCACTGCACAACTTAAGCAAACTAGGATGTAGGGTTAAGAAGTATACCCCACACTCGACCCAAGAAGGCAGGAGGAAGAAGAAGGAGGGGATCTGGAGCTGCTTTGGCTGCTGGAGCTGCTACTGTTGCTGCTGTCCCAAGTTGCTGATGCTGTTGTTGCCTGCTGCTGCCAATGGTGCTGTTGTTGCTGCTGTTGGAGAGGTGTGGGTGTGTGTGTGAGTTTGAGAGTGAGAGGATGAGAGAAATGAGTGGGAATGAGAGAACACCAACAAGTCAACCCCCTCCTCTCTCTCTCTCTCTCTTCATTGAATGAGGCATGGCAAAGGCCATCATGCCCCATAATGCACTCTCTCTCTCTCACACACTAAGTCAACACAAAAACAACCATTTAAAATTCATTTTCATTCTTTTAAAACAACCATACTATTTAACCCAAAACACCTAAATAATTAACTTAAAGAGAATGGGTTAATCCATCATGCTTAAAACCCATAATACTTAAAACAAAACTAAAAGCTAGATTAGAGAAAATGGTTAGTTAACCATGATTGCTAATCATGTTTAACCTCAAAAACAACCCTAGTTATCATGCACAAGTGTGTGCAAGGCTAGGAAAAATCTAATAAAATACTCAATAAATAGGATAAAATATTTAAAACCCAAATTGGTAAACTTTTTATTAAAAACCATATATATAAAATATAATTAGCCACAAAACACATTCTAAGGTGTTACAATCTCCCCCCCCCCTAAAAGAAATTCGTCTCCGAATTTAAAAATATACTGCTACTCGTACCTTCAAAGAGAAGACTACAATTCTCAAATCTCGCTCGCAGCCTCCCAAGTGATTACCTCACTATACGGCTACGTCCAAGAAAACCCTTCACAGATGGCAAGACCCTTGACCGATGTTCCTCCACCTGCCGAGCCATTAACACAATGGCCGCCGGTGAGCGAAACGATCGCGTTCAAGCCAAATGGTCTGGTGCCAAATTATGTGAGAAAGGTCATGATGGTAATTGTAAAGCTTCATCACAAGGAATACGGGGTGAAAATCCAATAATCTGGGCGGAAGTGCCAAATTAAAGGCAACGAAACTAACTCACTTATAGGATCTCAGAAGGACCTAAATCCTGGGACAAGCTTCCCAAAATCCAACACGTCATTCATCGGAAAGTCCGTAGGAATACATGATCTGTCCCTGCGAACTCGAGTCTATGTCTAACACAGTCGGCATGAGACATCAGTTCACAATGGACAATTCCCATCCTGACCTAACACAACTGGACCATCTCCGAAGTCTCTAGACTAGCTGGGGTCCAAAGTCCTACTTACGCAGAGTCAGAAAAACAACAGACTGGTGATCGACATGACCTAACCCCTAAACCTAAAGGTGGCCAATTGGAGTGTCTCCTGATAACAGCTATCGAAGGAGAACCCTAACGATGGCGAGTGACGGTCCCCAACCGCTGACAACAATCAAACAAACACACAACTTTAACAAAAACAACTGAGCAAACTGAGTATAACCGGACGACAAGAATCCGAATGGAGTCACACCCTAACTAAACTTGGGTAGAAACCATAACGAAATTCATGGAGATCTGCTCCCACTCCTACTTCGGAACGGTAAAAGATTACAACTCTCCAGCCAGCCTCAGATGCTCAACCCAAGCATACAACAAGACAGACACCTTGAAACGAAACCTGAAACTTCTCTTTACATCCCTGTCCACCCGTAACTATCTCACAAGTCACGTTAAATGTTGGTGGAACTTGAATGCATACAGAGAGTTGACTGATGTGCATGTTCTAGGATTACACATCTCTACCCGATGATGTCAGGTACACAAACGTGTCCCTAACTTAGCACATCATTGTCACAAATCAAGGTCTCCGAATCATTACCCAGCCGAGCGTGCTCAAGTATCACCGACGAACGAGCATGGGCGGGCAGTGTCTCGCGAAAGCGATTTAAGGAAAGTGGTCGGGCGCGGACATGAGCAAGCTGTCCCCTCCGTAGAGACGAACTTAAGCTGTACTCGACGATCACACAAGAACTGTAAATCTGCAGCAGACTATCACAACAAACAAAATCCACCGCAGGAAGATGTACCTTAAGCTCTGGTGGTCTGTGAAAATCTGACATGACTCTCGAACAGATGGTGTCTCCAAATCTCCAACGCAAAACCACCGCGGCCATCTCCAGATCATGAGTGGAATATCCTTCTCGTACTTCCTCCAAATGTGGGGAAGCAAAAGCGATAACTCTATAGTGTCACCTCAGTACACACTCGAGCCCACTCAAGAAACATTACAGTTAAACAACAAAGTCGCCCGAACCAAAAGCAAGGAAAGGACTAATGCAGTCGTTAACAGAATCTTCAACTGCCGAAAATTCCGCACACATGCCTCAGTCCAAAGAAAGAAACCTCCTTTCCGGTCAATTCAGTCGACGGTGCAGCACTACTCTAGCAATCCTGCATGAAATGGCGGTAGAAATCTGCTAAGCCCAACAATCTGCGGATCTTCGTCCAGCACACATGTCTGGACCTAAGCTGTACGGCCAGATCTCCCTCGGAACCATACGAAACCGTCTCCTGTGACTACAAGACCTAGGAGTCAACACAAAACAAGCCTGAAGAAACACTCCGAGAATCTAGCAAACTGTTGGTACTCTCCCAATATCTGCATAACAAATCCTCAAGTGCTACTCCTGTTCCTCAAGATACATTAGATAGACCAGAATGTCGTAAGTAACACAACAAAAACTGGTCGAGGGACGGCCTGAAGAAATCTGGTTCATCATATCTACGAATGCTGCTAGGGCATCAGTGAATCCAACGACTCACCAAAACACCCAAAGCCCGTAGCACGCATAAGGCAGTCTCCGGAAAGCCATCACTCTGAACCCGCAATAATGATGACCTGATCCCAAGCAAACTTAGAAAATGTCTCGCACTCTGGAGCTGGTCGAAGAAATCGTCAATGCGAGGTAAGGGATACCTATCCGCACCGTAAGCCGGTTCAATTGACGATCCGTCGATACACAACCTCAAACTGCCGTCCTTCCTCCTCGACGAACAGAAATAGGAGCTTCCAAAAGCGAAACACTCAGGCGCACAAAACTCCTAAACCACAACTCTGCAGCTGATCCTTAAGCTCCCAAGCTTCGCCGGCCCATCAGGAACAACGTCGGAAAACTCTTGCACGAAAGGAACTCGGTCCAACAATCCTACTGTGGCTACGGTATCATGAATGAATGCCAAGAATCCACGACAACTCCTCAAAAGCCGACCAGCGAAAAAGGCTGAATTCAAGCTGTGAGAGGCGGCACAACTATCCACCTGCACAACAAGAACTGACCTGCCGGGGAAAACAAACCTGACTGTTTCCTCACGGTAGTCCACAGACGCCTAGCACGTAGTTAACCAGTCCGTGCCCAGGAGAACGTCAAATCCAACATCTCTAGAAGGACCAAAACGACGGACGAATCTCTATCTCCTATCCGATTGGCACACAACTGAAATACGTGTCGCGCAACAAAAGAATCGCTGACAGAAGTTAAAGCAACTACGAATAATCTACCCAACCACGGTACAAGCATGAAAACAAACGAATACATGAAAAGAACATATAAATCAAGGGTACCTGAAAACTCCACATTGGACGTCTGCGCGTCCCGATGAGTAGAAGCAAACTCCTGTGTCTGCCCTCTACTCGCAGCTGGATGAACTCCTCTGGTAGACTGAGCCCTCTGAGCGAATCTTCCATGTCCACGGCCTCTCTGAATACGACTCTGACGGGGTGCTAAGGAACAATCCCTGACGAAGTGCTGAAGGCTTCCGCATCGAAAACATCCACGCGCTGACTGCTGACCATCCTAAGGATGTGAGCTGAACGACTGTCCTCGTCCTAAGCCTCTGCTACTCCCGCGACGGCCACGAAATCTGTTTCGATGACCAAATCCCTGTCTCTGGGCTGGTACACCGGTACGAGTCCTCCCCTGTCCTGGAACTCTCTGAGCCTCTGGAATATATGCCTCGTCAACTGGAGCTGCAACCACTGGTGCTATGTAGGTGACGGACTGCTGCATGCTGACCGTAAGTGACAACTGAGTAACAGGGGTGACAACCTCCTGTCGTAGCTCCCGAACGATATCAACCAAAGAACTCATAGTCCGGCGGAAGTCCTGCATCTCTGCCAAAAGTCTATCTATAGTATATGTCGTAGGCTGATCCGTCTGCACCTGTGCAACTAGAGTGCCATCCTGGTCAGTACTCGTCTCACCCGAACCAACTCTGACCTCGGCCCTCGCTGCATCACTCTGAGTCCCCATAGTCATCGACGGCAAGGCTATAAATAGATATAAGATTCGATGAGAATAAGGAATCGAATCTTAAGGATATGAATCATCAAGGAAGGAATTTCAAGCAAATTGTACTTAGGTCACTTAATGCAAGGTACCGCACCGTGGATATGCTGCAGACATACACACACTACGTTACTCTGCTTAAGCTACCTACTCCATCATACTAAAGTCATCCTACACTCCGAAAGGTAAAACCTAGCGCTCTGATACCATTCTGTCACGACCCACCCCCAATACAGAGAGTATTGTTCGCTCTGGCCGAAGCCGCACGGTTTTGTCCTTCGGGGTGAACTGGACCCGACCAGGGGCCACTTCCCAGGAGGTCACCTATCCCAGGACTTCCCTGGCCCGAGCACGCTTAACTACGGAGTTCTCAAACTCCTATAGTGCCAGTTCACTTAAAAGGCGCCTCTGTATTGAAGAGAGGTATCATTCCATTTATAGTACAGATCTGACCTCTTTCGGAATGTATTCCGAAGATTCCCCATGTTCTACAGTGGGTCCACATGCTTATCTGGTATAAATGGGTATACCAGATAATACCTGGGGTATTACATTCTCCCCCACTTAGAACGATGGTTCGTCCTCGAACCACAGACCTACTATTGAGGAACCAGCTCTGATACCAACTTTGTCACGACCCAAAATTGGCCCGTGACGGCCCTAATACTACGCAACGCCAAAAGACGTAACGCAGTACAAGAAAGCCAAAACCCAGAAATCTAAACCAAGAAAAAAATACGGAAAAGATAATATAGTTTTTGAAACATTTGAAATCACAACCCAAATTCTTTAAAAGTCCCACTTTCTTTCTTTAAAATTTTGGCAACACCCCTTTTTTTTGTAAAAAAACTAGCTCAAGACGGAAAACAATAACATCATAAATATACGACGCCGTAGCGAAGAAATAAGGACAATAGAGAGAAAGCTGTATATAAAAGACAACAAATCCACAATAATATACAATATCATCATCACCAAGTCTCTAAGTCAACAATACAATAGTAGATGGAGAGTACAAATTATAACGAGTGTACAATAAGAAATACAGATAATCATCTAACCCACCTACGCAAAACGGTATACTGTGAGCTGATGCGATATCTGTAGGGAAAGATGATAGATGAGAAACTGAATAGCCTGCCTCGACTACTCTGGGGAAAAACCTGAAACACCTGTGGCACAACGGGGGTGAGTTGCCAACTCGTGAATAGTAGATAACATATGCAAGTAATCGCAGGAATGTACGTACAGCATGAATCTAAGATATGTGATTACAGTAATAACATGTCATGTGAAAGCAAAGTAATGGAAAGTACAGTCAATATGTGAATCAACGATGACATGATAATAGTATGCAATAACTATGCAGTAGGGATATGAAAATGTAGATATGCAACTATCATAAGGGTACGCTGATAGGTACAACCAATATATGAATCTGTGCATAAAAAAGGTAAGTATGAGGTATGGGGTGGAATATGTCATTTCCACGGAAACCTGACAGCGTGGCCGGATCACAATCCGTCAAGACACTCAAATCCCAAATCCTCAAACCAGCCCCCATGTCGGGCTCTCATATCATATAAGTCTCACATCTCCTCAATGTACAATATCGAATAGATCTCCTATATCCTGAATATACAAATCATCAATCTCTTTCATATCCAATATCCAATCTCAATGAATCACCTATATCCCAAGTCGAACCTCAAGTAAATTTCTAACATCCTAAATAAATATATAGGCAGAAATAAATATGATGGGGGCAATACATATATATTAGCGTCTCATTCCACTAATATTGGTGTAAGGGTATATATAACAACGGCTAAATCCCCTGTTATATATACAAAGGTATTAAAAGAATATCATGAAAACAATGTGCCAAGCATCGACACAGAAATCCTGATCACGTATCATACGCTATCCCGAAAGTACGAGTGCCTAGCTCTGACCCTCGCCTTTCGACGTATGCATACGTACATGACTCCCAGCGGTGTCTCCGTAATCCCCCGCCGAGTCATGGGTACTGTCACCGGTAGGTACTCGCCTGCCTCCAGGCTCAATCGGCAAAATCCATCGATCTTCTTACCGAGGGGAACCATACCGGGCCCCACCATATACTCTCATACGGCAACCACACCTCGTATGGAGTATATAATCAGCACCGATAAAACTCATGGTGGACGCGCAAATATCATATCAAGGAAACCGGGTTTTCAATGTATGCATAATTTCATGAACTCCCGCGGTTCCCAAATCCAGAAAACATCAAGTAAATCCAAATAATAATGCGCAATCCAGGAATAAACATATACGAGATATCTGAAATGCGAGCATATAACAGAGAATATGTAGCTGAAACCAGATGTATGCGAAATCAATAAAGTACAGCTAAGTAACATCAGTAAAGGTAAATATGTGACTGCAACTGAATATGTGTGTACATATAGGTGTAGCAATGTATAGGTATCTACCTATAAGAACTGATGTCATATACCCCCCTGGGTATAAGTAAAATATGTAGGATATCCCCCCGGTATAACTAAAATATGTGCAAGGTATACCGATAAGCTAGATGTCATGTGTAACAAGCACTAGTATCTATAATGGTTAGTGTGTGACATGGCAATTATTGACGGTGTGTGTGTAGCATACAATCCGTGCTCGTGCAACATGAACCGTCAATAATATGTGCAGTGTCCTACGGCTGCTAGTCACAGTACAACTATATCTAAGTAAATAGGTAAAGGCGCAATTCTAACAATGACGTAGAATATGCGACAAGTATTGAATCCTAGCCCAGACGCATAACGCCATGCGGGCGATTCCCCTGTAGATGTTAAATCTACTCACCTACACTCCACGCTAGGTGAATCCTACCATCTGCTCCCCCCTGTAGTAGTGTCCGTAGTCCCTGCCTGCAAACCTGCAAATAAGACATGGAAATCATATATAAGCCAAATATTCCGCGAAACGCGATATCGAACCAAAACGAGAAACTCGCGTCACGAACTAAACGCGCGTGTGCACGATACGCTGAATCGTGTGTGTACGCGTCTAAAACCATCGCGACACGTGTTCATATCATAATATTGCCATTCATACGCCCCACTTTTATGCATTTTATAAGTAAACAGGTACTTTTGAAGCTCGTTTGTTACATGTTACAGGATACAGGCTCTTGGAGCAAATACAGTGAAAAAGACGAAAGATGATACAGAAAAGGGACTTTTGACCAACAAGCAGACGGATCTTACTCAAGCCGAGACGAAGAACAGTGCAAGGTCCAAAAGACGAAAGTGAAACGGTCAAAAGATCCTTACAAGTTTTCACTGAGGATCTGGAGAAGACTAAGAAGCCCCACAGAGAAAAGAAATATAAAAATAGGAAGCCCAAGGAAAGCCAACCAAAGTCCAGAAAGATGATGAGCCAAGCCCACCAAATGGCCGCGGATCCGCGGCCCAAGCTCCCCATTGCCGCGGTTCCGCGGCCATACCAAGCCCGTGTCTGTGGAAATTTCTCCTGTCGGTGTGTCGGTGCAGATGTTGGGATTTTTAGGGGACAAATCTGTAATTGCATGTCTACGAGAGTCTGTAACCCTAGCTTCACTGGTTGCTTATAAATTGTACTCAAAATCTGTAAAATGTATGCCTCTTTTCAATCAATAAAAGTTCAGATTTGTTGGGAGATTTAGAGCATCAACCTTCTTGTAAGTTTTAATTTATTTAATTCCTGCCTTAGTTAATTTCATTACTTGCCCTAGTTATCCCATTGTTTGCTGTAGTTAACTAGTTTAACTATTTTTAATCTGTAGTAAGAGTAACAGTTTAAAAGATAAACAACAAAAATGTCGCTTTTAAATAGTTCCCTAATGAGCGAGTAAAATCCTCGCTCGTTAGGGTTAGGAACAAGAGAGGGAGAGAGAGATGGATATCTCTCACCTCCTTCAATGCCAACATATTTTCAAAACGAAACCTTCATGCACGCATGGATGATCCGCCCCCTACGGCACCCTACCTACGAGGTAACGGTGAACCGTAGTATAAAAGGCCGGACATACATGACGTCCATGAAGATTGCAGCAATTAATAGGAAAGGACGGACAAGGATCTAGAGGAAGAAACTTTGTTTCTTCCCGATCATCCTAATCCCCTTTGCTAATAATTGTTGTGATTTTTCTAAAAAGCTTTAATCAACGGCATTGAAAGAGGTGACAATATTGATCTCATCACCCCTACCTTCGACCTAACCCTAACGAGTTCTTTCATATCATATCAAATAGTTTTAAATCAATCGACAAAAAAAAACCAAACAACGAACGTAATCAACTCGTTAGAACACAAAAACAGAAATTTACACATCTCTGCGGATCGACCCGTACTCACCGGCTAGCTGCAAAGCGACGCCGTTTCTGATTACGGTAAAACACAATTTTTTGGACTTAATCAAATGGCGCCGTTGCCGGGGATGGTGTAATTTTTTGATTTGTAGGATTTCGGGTTGATATAAATTTTGAAAAATCATAAAAATCAGAAAATACAAAATACAAAAACATTTTAGCGATTTTTATCTGTTTGAAGGGTTCTATGTTTTGAATCTTGCAGGAACAGCAAAGGATTGTGAATCTGGAATTTTACAGAGAGCAAAACAGAAAAGGGAACATCAGAACAGAGTAGAATTGGTGAACAGGAGCTGCACAAAATTTTTCAGAGGCTGAACCTACCAAGCTGCCGCGTTTCCGCCGCAGAATAGGCTCCCAGACCGCGGAACCGCCGCCGATCTGCCACGTCAGCACATCATTTTTACATGGTTTGATCTCTCTCTCTCCCCTCTGCAACCTCCATATCTCCATTGTAAAAATTTTCTGCAGGAATTCTTTGCGCTAAAACAAAAATTCTCTCCCCCTTCTAAATAACAGATTTTCTGCAGGGTTCTTTGCGCCGCGCTAAAATTGATTGCAAGTGAATTTTACTGTTTTGCATAATTTAATCGGACTCTAAGGGGCTAATTGACCAAACTCAGATTGGGTGGGGATTTCATCACCCTTCCCAGGACCCCAGAAAACACCTAAAGCATGTGCATTGACCACAATTAATAAAAAAAAAGATTAGATTCAGACCTAAGGACATCGAGCTCAATAGGAAAAGGACTAGTATAGGCATCGGCCGTTTATCCTAACCAACATTGCGGTGTCTAGGCTAGTGGTTATTAATTAGGCCCACTGTAGTGGTGGTTCCTTCCCACTTACCTGGCCGTACTTGTCCGTGAAGAGGCGGTTTGAGGTCCTATTTCTAGCCCTAGTTAGGAGCTGTCTAGCAGACCTAGACGACCCTAGATCTAGGCCTGATTGTGCATGTGTGGTTGATTTGTGTCACGAGTCCCTTTTGAAAAACCTTTTTGCAAAACTCTCACATAAAAAAAAGGAAAATCCTTTCAAAAACTTGCAACTTGCCGCTAAGAAAACTTGCAACTCACTTCCACCACTTTCCCTCACTGACGTTATCTTACCCCCACATTTTGTTTTTCTTTTTTCTGACTACACTATCCCTTTTAGTGTATGTCACTTTGGACTAGGGATACTAACGCCCGATTAGTCCGTGTTTCGTTGGTACCGACCGACGAACCTTTCGACACTAAAGTCGACACTCCGTCCACTTTCTTACCCTCAACTTCAAATTCTTTCACCGAAGGCATGTCGGGATTCGACCCCAATAATACCTTACCGACGGGAAGGATTCCACCTCCGTTAGGTGCGAATAACCCGAACCAGCCGCCTGTTGAAGCGCCCGCACGAGTTGCGCTCCAGGACCTCTTTTACCCCATCCGCACTTCTTTACCTACTTGTCTTTCACCCCCACCGGCAAATGGGGACAATTTTGAGATAAAACCACATTTCATCAATATGCTGCCAAAATTTCATGGTTTGGAAACTGAAGACGCATATATCTTTATTAATAAATTTCAAAATGTGTGCGCTATGATGAAAACGACCCAATTGAGTGATGACGCTATAAGGCTAAGGGTCATTCCTTTCACCTTATGTGACCTAGCCGAGAAGTGGCTATATAGCACCGCATCACATTCTATTAGAAATTGGGATGAGTTTGTGAAAGCTTTTCTAAAAAAGTTCTATCCTCACCATAAAACTGCCAGAATCCGCAATGAAATAATTCAATTCTCACAACTTCCTTCCGAACCATTCTGGAAGTGCTTCGAGAGATTCAAGGACCTATTAGTTCAGTGCCCTCATCATGGGATAGAAAGTTGGCAACTTTGCCAAACATTATACGAGGGATTGAACTCGGCAACGAAGCAGTTGCTAGAAACCATCTGTCAAGGTCATTTTCTCTCTAAGTCTAGTGATGAAGCGTGGCAGTTTCTCGAGGATCTTAGTGAGCAAACAATACAGTGGGAGAGTACCAAGACCACATCATCTTCTAGTGGTCAATCTAGAGCAGGCATACATCAAGTAGAGATGTCGATTGCTATGAAGGCCGAGATGGCCGCTCTTACGAAAAAGCTAGAAGCGATCGAGACCAAAATCTCATCGTCTTCTCCTGCCCCTGCTATGCCCCCACGAACTGTCTGTGCTTGTTGTGCGGATCCATCGCACCTAACTGAAGACTGTCCTTATAATGCATCCACTCAAGGACAGGATCAAGTCAATGCTGCATTTTAGCAACGACAAAGGAACGATCCGTACTCTTCGACATATAATCCGGGGTGGAGGAGTCACCCAAATTTCGCTTGGAACCAAAATCAACAATTCCAAGGAAATAACAATTTTCAAAGACCTCCTCCTCCACAACAACAACAAGCACCCTCACAAACTCAATTTCAACCGCAATAATTTCAACAACAACCTTACCCTAATCAGGTGAACAATTTTGTGCCTAACAATGCTTATCAGCCAAATAATTATGTTCAACCTAATAATGATAAGGTTAGCTCGCTCGAAAGAAGTCTAGATGCGTTCCTTAAGCAATCTACACAGTCTACAGCAAGACTTGAGACTTCTATTCAATCTTTAGTGCAAAATAGTGCCTCACACGATCAAAGCATCAAATCTATTGAGGCACAAATTGCACAACTCAATGCAGCTTTGAGCGAGGGCGAAAAAGGAAAACTCCCGTCTCAACCACTGCCTAACCCCGGTCACGCACATGCTGCATTTCAACAGCAAAATCATAACGTAAATGCCGTGACCACGTTGAGATCGGGAAAAGTGTTGCAGAAAAATGTGGGCATGAACAATGACACCCCTGCCGGTGGGGCTTCTTCATCTTCTTCACCTTCATCTTCTTCTTCCTTAGAGCCTATTCTCCACCCTTCACATGGCTCTACCCCTTCTAGCTCGAACGGACCCATTTCTCACAACACGAACACATCTACACGGGGTGCCGTTCCAACTCGACAGTCTGATCCGCAAAAATTGGACTCAACCACCTTTCAAAATATTCCTTTTCCTAATCGGTTGAGATCCAATAAACCATCTCCGAGATGGAAAAGATTGTTGAGTTGTTCAAACAGGTTAGCATAAATATCCCCCTTTTGGATGCCATCCAGCAAGTTCCTTCATATGCAAAAATTTTAAAGGACTTATGCACCAAAAAGAGGAAGTCGCAAGTGCCAAAGAAAGTTTTTGTGGCTAGTGCTATTATTGATGCTCTTGTAAATTCCCTTCCCCCAAAGCAAAAGGACCCCGGGTGTCCTACCATTTCGATAACAATTGGGGACAAGAACATCAATAGAGCACTATTAGATCTTGGCGCGAGCGTCAATTTGCTACCCTATTCTGTGTACGAGCAATTGGGCGTTGGAGAGCTTAAGCCCACTCACTGTACTCTCCAAATGGCCGACCGGTCAATAACCCATCATAGGGGAGAGCTGGAGGATGTGTTAATAAGAGTAGGGGATTTTATTTTCCCCGTTGACTTTATTGTGATGGATACACAACCTGTTGCTAACCCCCGGAACCAAATTCCGGTAATACTTGGTCGACCATTTCTGGCTACTTCCAACGCAGTGATCAATTGTCGTAATGGTTCAATGAACCTATCTTTCGGCAATATGACAATTGAGCTCAATATTTTCAAGTTGGAAAGTCAGCCTGCTGAGCCCAATGCTAGCGTACTCGATGTTTGCTCGATCAATGAGATCGCGGAGGAGGACTGTGAATTCGAGAATTTTTTGTTCGATCACAGCAATGTTAACGCCACTAGTGCATTCCTCCTAGAATCCGACACAGCTTTCACAACGGATAATGATTTTGAGTGCTTTACCTTCGTTGATGACTTTGAAGACTCATCACCTGAATTGGAGTCTTTTGCTTTTTCGGATGAGTTAGTTGAACCATCCGACACTGTTGCGTACACTCGGTTCGAACCTTTGATGGAATCATTCGAGTTTGAAACAACTACCCCATTGTTACCATCTATTGTTTCACCTCCTAAACTCGAATTAAAGCTTTTGCTGACACACCTAAAATATGCTTATCTAGGTGATAATGAGACCCTACCTGTCATTATATCAGCCTCTCTAGCTCTTGAGCAAGAGAAGGCTCTTTTGATGGTCTTACATAATAATCGGCAAGCTTTCGGCTGGTCTATGGCGGACATTAAGGGGATTAGTCCCCTCGTAGTCGAACATCATATACACTTAATGGATGATGCCAAGCCAGCACGGGATCCACAAAGGCGCCTCAACCCCATCATGAAAGAGGCTGTTATGAAGGAAATTGTCAAGTGTCTGGATAGCGGTATCATTTACCCTATCTCGGATAGCCAATGGATTAGCCCAATCCACGTCGTGCCAAAGAAATCGGGCATTACGGTCATCACCAATGAGTCAAATGAGTTGATTCCCACTCGCACCCAAACTGGGTGGCGAGTCTGCATAGACTATAGGAAACTCAATGCCGCAACAAGGAAGGACCACTTTCCTTTGCCTTTCATTGACCAAGTGCTCGAGCGATTGGCAGGGCACGAGTTCTATTGCTTTCTCGATGGCTATTCCGGTTACAACCAAGTCCCCATCGCCAAAGAGGATCAAGACAAGACAACATTCACTTGTCCCTTTGGCACGTTTGCCTATCGTCGCATGCCCTTTGGGTTATGCAATGCACTCGCGACATTTCAGCGGTGTATGATGGGGATCTTTTCAGACATGGTTGAAAAGTTCTTGGAGATCTTTATGGATGATTTCTCCATCTTTGGCGACTCCTTCGACGAGTGTTTACGCCATCTTGACGCTGTTCTTACCCGCTGCAGGGATAAGAACCTAACATTGAATTGGGAGAAGTGCCATTTCATGGTGCGAGAGGGCATTGTCTTAGGACATGTCATCTCGCAAAATGGCATCGAGGTAGATAGAGCAAAAATCAAAGTGATTTCTAACCTCCCTCCCCCGAAATGCGTCAAAGATATTAGAGCCTTCCTTGGCCACGCCGGTTTCTACAGACGGTTTATCAAGGACTTTAGCAAGATTGCTAGACCCTTGACTCTATTACTGGCCAAGGACACAACTTTCGCTTTCGACTCCACATGCATTGAAGCATTTGAGTCTTTGAAACATTCACTCATCACTGCGCCCATCCTCTCATCTCCCGACTGGACGCACCCATTTGAAATCATGTGCGACGCATCAGACTTTGCTATTAGTGCTGTTCTTGGACAGCACATTAATAAGATGCCGCACGTGATTTATTATGCTAGCCGAACACTAAATGAGGCCCAACTCAACTACACAACAACAGAGAAAGAGATTTTAGCTGTTGTGTTTGCACTCGAAAAATTTCGGCCTTATTTAATCGGCTCTCCAGTCGTTGTATATACTGATCATTCAGCTCTTCGCCACCTTTTCGCGAAGAAAGATGCTAAGTCAAGGCTAATACGTTGGATCCTTTTATTACAAGAATTTGACCTTGTCATTAAGGACAAAAAGGGATGTGAAAACATAGTAGCTGATCACCTATCACGACTCCCTTCTTCGCCCACGCTCGATCTTCCAATCACTGATGTTTTTCCCGACGAGCAACTCTTGACCGTTTCTTGCGAACCATGGTTCGCCGATATTGTGAACTATTTAGCCACCGGCCTGATTCCTAATGATTGGTCTAAACAGGATAAACTTCGATTTTTATCCCAAGTAAAGCATTTTTACTGGGATGAACCCTATCTTTTTAAATACTGTTCCGACCAAATCATTCATCGGTGTGTGCCTGAAAGTGAGGTCAAGAGCGTGCTGTCTTTTTGCCACGATCAAGCATGTGGCGGGCACTTTGGCCCGAAGAAGACAGCCGAAAAAGTTTTGCAGTGTGGCTTCTATTGGCCACGACTCTTCAAGGATGCATTTGAATACTGCAAAACTTGCTCCCGGTGCCAACACTTGGGCCGGATTTCGCGGAGAAACGAAATGCCACTCCAGCCTATTTTGGTTGTGGACATTTTTGATGTTTGGGGTATAGATTTCATGGGTCCATTTCCTAACTCTTTTGGAAATGTGTATATTCTGTTGGCGGTTGACTATGTTTCTAAGTGGGTCGAGGCCGTGCCCAGCCGAACGAACGATAATAAAGTTGTCGTTCGATTCCTTAAAGAACACATATTTTCTCGATTTGGGCACCCTCGGGCGATAATAAGTGATAATGGTTCTCACTTCTGCAATAGGACTTTCGAGTCCTTAATGCGCAAATACTCTATCACCCACAAATTGTCAACGCCATATCACCCCCAAACATGTGGGTAAGCCGAGGTTTCAAATCGGCAAATAAAGCAAATCTTAGAGAAAACGATTTCCAAAAATCGTAAGGATTGGTCACTTAAACTGATAGATGCACTATGGGCTTTCCGTACTGCATATAAGACCGATCTTGGTATGTCTCCATACCGGCTTGTGTACGGGAAGGCCTGCCACCTCCCAGTGGAGATCGAGCATAAGACGTTTTGGGCTATCAAAGAGCTGAATTTGTCTTTAGGAGATGCGGGCAGCAATCGAAAGTTGCAATTGAATGAGTTGGAGGAGCTGAGGGATGAGGCATATGATAATGCCATAACTGCTAAAAACCGAGCCAAAGTGTTCCACGATAAACACCTCTTGCGAAAAACTTTCGAACCTGGTCAACAGGTTCTACTTTATGACACTCGGTTACATTTTCATCCCGGCAAGCTCCGGTCCAGATGGAGAGGACCTTTTGTAGTCCGCACCGTTTATCCGCACGGTGCGGTTGATCTTGAGAACCCTGAAGATGGTACCTTATTCAAGGTGAATGGGCATCGACTGAAACCGTTCTTCACAACGGACCCTACGGAGGAGCTCCTGTTCTTGCAGGAGCCGATTTACACTGATTGATCTTCCTCCACTTTCACCCCCAAGTTTCTTTTCCACAAAACATTATTTCAAATAAGTTTGGGGGTGTGTACATTGTTTGTATATATATATAAAAATAAAAAAAAATTTAAAAAAAAAATTTAATAAAAAAATAATAATTTTTGGACCTAATTGCAAATTTACAGATTAAGAGCTTATTTTACAAATAAAACCCTCGTTTTAGAGGGTGTCTTACGCAAATCACCTTCTCTCCCTTCTATTTAAAGGAACCAAGCCCCCTGTTCGTTTGCCCTAAATTTTTTTTCCCCTCATAAAACCCTAGCCGCCGCCTCCAACCTACTGAAGAAGAATCTCGCCGCAACTCCACCAGAGCACCGCGCAACCGCCGCATCTGCCGCCTCCGGCCGCTGATCCGCCGACGTCTGGAGTCTTCACCCCCTGAAATTTTTAGGGGAGGTAAACCTGACTGTTTCCTCTCTGTTACTGCATAATTTCTTTACTGTAAAATCGTAATGGCACATAAAATGCAGTTTGAAAGGGATTTTTCCCCTGTTTTCGCACACGAGATTTACGGTAGATATTTCCCACACGAAATCGCACAAAGGGGCTGGAATTTCCTCCTCCATAATCATGCATCTGCGTTTGCTCTACCTAACCTAGTTGCCCTATTTTACGAATCCATGGAAGATAATAGCCTTGACAACTTAGGTTACATTAAACTGAATTGGGGAAATCGGGAAATTCACATCGATAGGGATATGATACACGAGGTTACACTCATACCCCGTGTACCTGCACATGAACACCCACTGCGCTTTGAAGATTATATGCCATTAATGGGTAATGACTGTGCACGAGAACCGCGTAAGGGCATCCAAGCACGGACCCTTTTCGCAAACGTTTTAACTGTGTGCCGGTGGGCACAAAACAATATTTTTGGAAGTTCTCACAATACGACCTTTTTCACCCCTTCGTTACATGTCGTCCACACTCTGATGACGAAAAATCCTAGGTTCGACATGTGCACGGTTTTGCTCCAATTCATAGGTACGGGGAAACGAGGTACCGTATACCCATGTCCCATGCTCGTTACCCAACTCTGCCGTTATTTCCTCCCAGCCGAGGAATTTGACTCATATATGATAGACGGTGTCCCGGTTCGACCACTTTTAGAGGGCGTCTCATCGTCCTACTCTAGACTCACGGATATTTGGACACGAACAGAACCGGCAGAAAATATACCTGCACACACCCCTAGCTCGAGCTCGACTTCGAGCGGGGAAGAGCTAACTCCCCAGGAGCATGCGCGATTAGTGAGGAGAACAGTGAGGAGAATCGACTCTTTGAGAGATGAGTTTCGGGCAACTGCACGAGATCACGACCGTCGGTTGACGGAAATTGAGAGGGGGATCCAAACACTTTTGGCTAGAGGGGAACGATCACGTTCACGCTCACGAGTGCGACGTGGGGCCGGGCAGTGAGGGCACTGCTTTGCTCAAGTTTAGGGGAAAGGTAATGTATATAGTTATCTTTTGCATTGCATATTTTCTTTTCCTTTTACATATTTAATTTCTGCATTGCATCTTTATATGGAAAAAAAATCATAAAAATTTGAAAATTTGAAAAAAAAAATTTAGAAAACTGAAAACCCCATAAAAATTGAGAAAATTTTAAAAAATTATAAAAATTATTGTATTCAATTTTGGTTAATTGACTTGAGTTTGATAAAAAGGTTAACTGGCTAGGAAAAACTAGATCTTAGACTTAGCAAATTAAAAACCCTAAAAATAACCTTCCTTAGAGTTTAACGGTAGAGAATATATGTCTTTGTAGGTTATTTAGGAATAGGCAAATTTTGGGTTCACTTCGTGGGTTGAGCCAAAACGAGGGAAGAGTATTAATGTTCTTATTAAAGTATAAGTTCGAAAGATAGTTCCTAGCTTGAGTTTAGATTCTGAAAACATGTACCCTACAAAATGCACAATCACGCACCTTGAAACTTGGATTAGTAGAAGAAACCTTGAATTACTCTTGTCTAAAGTCCTTAACACAATGAAAATAAAAAGAAAAAAAAGTGAATAAAAAAAAATGGACACTGGTTTTTGTGATTACTTAGGGCTAGAAAATTAATTAGCGAGGGTGCTTCATCACCTAGTGCCTTAGACCAACTGGTTTGGGAGTCACTGCTAAAAACCTTGGGGGTTGCAAAACTAGGAAATACGCTTTAAAGGGCTAACGCATCTTGTAATCGGCTGTTGGTACCTCAAGAAGTATTAACGGTCGCATGAAGGATGTGTAAGTTAAGTGCTTTGGACAATGGACGAGAGTACGATTGCTTGATTTGAATTTCCAAGTGTAGGGGTGAAAATTACACACACGTGGGGATATGTGATTAGAGTTTAGATAAGAGAAAGGAATGAAAAATAAAACTTGTATCTTTAATAGAGTTGATAGAAATTCCTAAGTGGAGATGAAACTCTAGAAGAAAAAACTTAAGAAATGCTAAATTCTAAGTAATTTTATAGAACATGTACAATCTTAAGTTACATAATAAGGAAGTGTGAAGAATATGGGTGGATAATTTGCGGGGCGACGATAATAGAATTCCTTGTTAGAAAACCTAATTGGAAAACAAAAGTCGAAAAACCAAGTTGATAGGATTTTGTGGGTGTAATCCGCTGAAAACCCTCAGGAGATAACACTCCTCCTACTAGGGACACCTAGAGGTTTAACGGCTCGTTGCACGTGCTCAGTGCAATCGCGTTTCCCTGCGAAAGTGCGGCTAGGTTAGAATAAAATAATAAGTTTGCTCGAGGACGAGCAAAAGGTAAGTTTGGGGGTATTTGTTCATATCATAATATTGCCATTCATACGCCCCACTTTTATGCATTTTATAAGTAAACAGGTACTTTTGACGCTCGTTTGTTACATGTTACAGGATACAGGCTCTTGGAGCAAATACAGTGAAAAAGACGAAAGATGATACAGAAAAGGGACTTTTGACCAACAAGCAGACGGATCTTACTCAAGCCGAGACGAAGAACAGTGCAAGGTCCAAAAGACGAAAGTGAAACGGTCAAAAGATCCTTACAAGTTTTCACTGAGGATCTGGAGAAGACTAAGAAGCCCACAGAGAAAAGAAATATAAAAATAGGAAGCCCAAGGAAAGCCAACCAAAGTCCAGAAAGATGATGAGCCAAGCCCACCAAATGGCCGTGGATCCGCGGCCCAAGCTCCCCATTGCCGCGGTTCCGCGGCCATACCAAGCCCGTGTCTGTGGAAATTTCTCCTGTCGGTGTGTCGGTGCAGATGTTGGGATTTTTAGGGGGCAAATCTGTAATTGCATGTCTACGAGAGTCTGTAACCCTAGCTTCACTGGTTGCTTATAAATTGTACTCAAAATCTGTAAAATGTATGCCTCTTTTCAATCAATAAAAGTTCAGATTTGTTGGGAGATTTAGAGCATCAACCTTCTTGTAAGTTTTAATTTATTTAATTCCTGCCTTAATTAATTTCATTACTTGCCCTAGTTATCCCATTGTTTGCTGTAGTTAACTAGTTTAGCTATTTTTAATCTGTAGTAAGAGTAACAGTTTAAAAGATAAACAACAAAAATGTCGCTTTTAAATAGTTCCCTAATGAGCGAGTAAAATCCTCGCTCGTTAGGGTTAGGAACAAGAGAGGGAGAGAGAGATGGATATCTCTCACCTCCTTCAATACCAACATATTTTCAAAACGAAACCTTCATGCACGCATGTATGATCCGCCCCCTACGGCACCCTACCTACGAGGTAACGGTGAACCGTAGTATAAAAGGCCGGACATACATGACGTCCATGAAGATTGCAGCAATTAATAGGAAACGACGGACAAGGATCTAGAGGAAGAAACTTTGTTTCTTCCCGATCATCCTAATCCCCTTTGCTAATAATTGTTGTGATTTTTCTAAAAAGCTTTAATCAACGGCATTGAAAGAGGTGACAATATTGATCTCATCACCCCTACCTTCGACCTAACCCTAACGAGTTCTTTCATATCATATCAAATAGTTTTAAATCAATCGACAAAAAAAAAAACCAAACAACGAACGTAATCAACTCGTTAGAACACAAAAACAGAAATTTACACATCTCTGCGGATCGACCCGTACTCACCGGCTAGCTGCAAAGCGACGCCGTTTCTGATTACGGTAAAACACAATTTTTTGGACTTAATCAACACGCCGCGATACGCTGGATCACAGAACCCTCTCACGTATTATGCGTATCGCGCAAACACAACGAACACCAAAAACGATATATTGTCCCAGATTTTCCTACAGGTCAAATCTTACAAAACTAGACATGCCAAGGCACTAGACAACACTGCAGAGTACCCTACCCAAAACCCCAAGACCCTACCCCTCTTCCTGGCCGCAAATTGCGGCCAGATTGATTAAACCGGTGGCTATAATTGGGAGTGGAGGGTTCGTATTCTGGTGGTGTGTTCTAGACCTAATCAGTATGCTCCAGTATTCTCAAATTTAACCTGAAGGCCCCGGGTCAATAGCAGATCACAGAATGTCACAATATCGCTTAAAAAACGCTAATTGCGCAAATTAGAAACCTTATGGTATTTTAGTGTAATCCAGGGCTAAGCTCAGTTCAGTGACCCTAAAAACACTTAAATAAACTAAGGTAGCAAACACAATCAACAATTTACCACCACATCTCACAAATCACCAAAACTAGCACCAAACTAGCTAATTAACACTAACCGAAGCTAATCACTGCACAACTTAAGCAAACTAGGATGTAGGGTTAAGAAGTATACCCCACACTCGACCCAGGAAGGCAGGAGGAAGAAGAAGGAGGGGATCTGGAGCTGCTGGAGCTGCTACTGTTGCTGCTGTCCCAAGTTGCTGATGCTGCTGCTGCCTGCTGCTGCCAATGGTGCTGTTGTTGCTGCTACTGGAGAGGTGTGGGTGTGTGTGTGAGTTTGAAAGTGAGAGGATGAGAGAAATGAGTGGGAATGAGAGAACACCAACAAGTCAACCCCCTCCTCTCTCTCTCTCTCTCTCTCTTCATTGAATGAGGCATGGCAAAGGCCATCATGCCCCATAATGCACTCTCTCTCTCTCACACTAAGTCAACACAAAAACAACCATTTAAAATTCATTTTCATTCTTTTAAAACAACCATACTATTTAACCCAAAACACCTAAATAATTAACTTAAAGAGAATGGGTTAATCCATCATGCTTAAAACCCATAATACTTAAAACAAAACTAAAAGCTAGATTAGAGAAAATGGTTAGTTAACCATGATTGCTAATCATGTTTAACCCCAAAAACAACCCTAGTTATCATGCACAAGTGTGTGCAAGGCTGGGAAAAATCTAATAAAATACTCAATAAATAGGATAAAATATTTAAAACCCAAATTGGTAAACTTTTTATTAAAAACCATATATATAAAATATAATTAGCCACAAAACACATTCTAAGGTGTTACACGTATATGTTTTTAGATAACGTGCCTGAACCGATCAACTTTTGATATAGGAAATGTTCAAAATATTATCCAACAATACAAAATTATATTCTTCTTTACTAAATAAAGATAGTGATATGATGTTGTATATCAGGTTCGGTATCTAATAATATTCGTTCAGAATCAATGTATTTGGTAATACAGGGTGATAACTGCCAACAACTTGGCTACAACATTTGCACCGTTTCCAACTCTTGAAACTTATCACCCATTCTCAGTTCTCTACCTATCTGTAGCCCATGTAACATATTACATATGTGGGATCCTGATCCGGTATCTTATACCCAGGACGTAAAGGATACTGAGAAACAGTTCTCTGTAATGAACATACCCGAAGAAGATGCATCATCATGCACTTTCTTCGTTTGGGCGGCACGGGAATCCTGGTAATCCCCTATTTCCTGCTCGGTCTTATAACAATTACAAGTTGAAGCGGGACCAACGTTCCTTAGCTCAGTATAACAAGCGGGTTCGGTCAATACATCCGTATTATTATCTTGATTAAAGCATGACATGGTCGCTAACTGGAGAGAGAGAGAGAAGAAAACACTCAGCGTATACTCTTGCAAGATTAGATTGGTTATTAATATATCTAATCAGGATGGCTCCCACTGTTTTAGTCAAATCTTCCTTCAAACCCTAAAAGGAAAGAATAGCCGGGATTAATTATACCCTACAATTTCGCCAAACTTTCAGCCAGGCCAGTGCTGGTACTTTGAGGGAGGTTCCTCGTGCTTTCGTACGGACCTAATTAAAATAAACCTCATTTTCCCAGGGGCGTAATCCCGTTGACACCTTTCTAGACACCTACTTGATCGGCTAGTTGTGATGTGTAAGACTCTCCCAGGAGTAACTCTTACTCGCTGTGGGTATCGGGATCCAACTATCTCATAGGAGGTATGCAATCTCATTGCAAATTTCAACACTTGAAATTCCCGATAATAGTTTTTACCCCTAACGTCCTATGACCTTGACGGAGGCCAAACTACCCATAGTGCGCTAGTCAAGTTCAACCCGTTCATTTCTTGATTGAATTAAACCCACCTGTACGACCCTTGACGGAGGTCAAACTACGCCGTACGAATACCCTAATCCAATCACATCGTATGCTGGAAGATAAGCACTAGTCAGCTACCGTACACTACGCCTTGACGGAGGCCAAACTACCGCAGCACGAATACTAAGTAGTACTTATCTGAAATGACAGAGGGCTACGCAGGTTTTTAAGAAAACCATGAGCGTAATGAACTTGATATCGTCGTAGAATCGAGTGAATTTTAAATGGAGTGTTTTTTAGGCCTTTACTAGTTTTGCTAAAGAGGTCACTCCCGGTGAAGGGATCTCGGCTCTTTCCTTATCGAATAAGGTGCAAGATATTTCACAAATACCACTTTGCAAAGCAAAAACTATAAAAGCAATCAAAAGACAAACAGAGTTTGTAGCATCTGCTAGTTTCGTTAAAGAGGTTACTCCCGGTGAAGGGATCTCAGCTCTTTCCTTATCGAATAAGATGTTGTTTATTCTACAAGGAATACTACTATGCAAAGCAAGAACTAGAGCTACCAGTTTTTGAGACAAGTTTCTACAACATCTTTAGGTTTATTTTATTTCATTAATCTAATTAATGAAGTCCCATTTATTATGCTTCCCATGCATCTCATATGGAACGAAAACAACAATATATAATATATATCATATATATATAATATAAGTATTCGTCTCAGAATATAATCAATGATCACATCACAGAATATTGCAGCAGAATAAAACCTATGAAATATTGGATATACTAGGATTTCCGTGTTTTAGATTAAGCCTGTATAAAACACGGATTCCACGGTCGTGATGAATAGCCAATCCCACACCCCTAGACCCCTACGAGAGCGGCAAGCAACCCTGCCAATTCTAGAGTTAGGAGACCCGGTCTCGACTTCTCGAGATGGTCTCCCACTGTACCCTAAAACCTGGTTACTTGTGCTCCCCGCCTTGGGTCTATCCTAATGCGGAAAAGTAAATAATATACAATGGTGACATCATCTTCAACCCGGAAATGCCCCAATAAAAGAATATTACATACAATGAATTTTACATGAATGAAAATGAAAAACTCTCATCTCACATAAAACCCCCGGCTATTCAATCACGACGATCCAATATAACATATCACAGCAACACATAACATCACATGTCATCAATGTAAGTAAATATGTGTATCCCAATTGTCGTTGACATATAGCACCGAAATCGGCGATACACCACATATTACACTTGCGGTCACAGAAAAGAAAGTGAAAAACTACAACAGTTGGAATCCGCAACCACCTTAGACATTATAAACCCAACATATCACATACTTTGGATTTCATGCCTAACCCTAACTAAGAATTGTTTACTAGAAATCGACGGAAAAGTAAATACAAACACTTTGCAAGTCTAGTGAGCATGGAATACAACCTTTGTAGACCGATCCTTCACTTCAATAGCTCCGTGTAGTAGTCCCTTCGCTGCGATCGTGAACTCCGGACTCGAGAGAGGCTCCCATGAAGAAACGAACATGCTTGTTTCGAAGTCTTCGAGGCCGAAAATGATCTACGTCGAGGAGACACTAACCCAAGCTATCTCTTCACTAATTGTAGAATTAGTGAAGCAAACACCCTATACTAAATGGCAAGTAGTAGAGGATGATGAAGTAGGAAGCGGGCTTACTTTAGATTTCATTTTCTCACACTTTTTCTCATATCTCCATTGAAGCTAGAAAGTTTTGAGGAAGAAGAAGAAGAAGCTCATCAAGCGAGAATGAATTGAGTGAGGTTAGAATTGCAACCATGATGAGTTAGTGTCATGCCTGACTCATGTACAGAATAAACCATAGCTATGAGTTAAGGATTGGGTTAACAAATATCTTAAAGTGGACAAACAAGTGGATTTAGTCAATGAAACCTACAAGTTTCTACAAGCTTTGAACCATGACTCATTATCCACATGTTTAAAATCCTTAAGACAAATAAAACCCTAACTTAACCAAGCATGGTTTGTGTCTCATACTAACTAAGTTGCAAGTGTAACCTAGCATGACACACTTATATATATCACATATATATTTTGTGCCAAAAAGAAAACAATACATATATCACATATATGTAAAGTATATCAAATGTGAGAAAAGAAATCATAAGTGAGCTAATACTAGTTAATGTAATGTAATTTATCAAATATATAATTATACATTAGATTATCAAATCAACTCTTGATTTAATAATCCGGCTATATCACCTATAACCGACTAATATCATAATGTAACATCTTATCGAATCAACACTTGATCCGATAACCCGGCTATATCACATATAACCTTTCATGTCACACATCGCAAGAATAGAATGCGGTATCACATATCGCATTAATCTCGGTCCCGCACATATCACATATGTGCTCCTACTCCGTTTCGCTTGAGCCAGGAAACCCCTGTGTAGGTCTTTAAAGGCTCGTCAATACGCCGGCAGTAGGTGATGATCATATCAAACACCCACAAGCCGCAAGCGGTCTGCTAAATGTAACGGCCACCCAGGTATTGAGCGATCAGAAGATCAACAAGCAAGCCTGCTCACACTCCTGCGAATCCAATCAGTAACACTACCGTACAGTCCGGTCTCTTCGTCTGATATGTCGCATATCTCGTTTAGGGGTGGTAAACATCAGACCCCGGTAACTCGATAAGTCGTGTCGATATGAGGCTCATAACGGGTCGAGAAACTACTGATAACACTTACCAGCATATCTCTGAAGCAACCTTGGCCAAGGACTTCCTGTTATAGCCAATCGAGCACAGCGCAACATCAACTCCCAATACCGGGAGAGACGAAACCCCTCCTATCGCTCATTGCCTCCATGTGACTCGGGACTGCATCCAAAAACCACCGTTTTGCACGTTCTCTTGAACGTAGTAAGGTGGAAATCAAAGCACAGTGGGAATCACACAAGACTCTATGACGATCTCGGGTCTACAGACTAACATGTACCAGTGTCACCAGAGAACTACCATCTGACGTTAGGTATAATACCATCTGGGAGTTCTCGGTGAGTCCGTTCAGTGTACCCAGTCTCCACTGAGCACCCGTATACTGTCTCTAATGTCAACACCAATGGATATGGAATCATCCATCGCCCATCTACATGGGTCGAGAAGCTATACGCTAGTCTACTTTGGTATATTGATGCCTTGTCTCGATACACCCTCGACTAGGAACATTTGAAGGATGTACTTAGCGACTACACTGTCCCCACTAGTATGATCTGCATCATAATCCTGGTAGTCAAGTACTCATCCTAAGGGCTTTATCAACATGTAACATAAAGACAATCAGTGTACATGTTAAGATAACGAGCAACCAGATAGCATATTATCATGTCGAGCAAGAAAGTCCTCCCTATATATGTCCAAGCATCCACTACAATATACATCGTATGTACAGTAATGGCCTCTAGGGCATACATATAACTAACAGCATGTACTTCATATTCTCATATATCGAATCGAGTCATCCTTAGCTATCACACCATCTCACACCAAACCTTTGATCATATCCATGAATTCATACCTAGGTTTCTCCAACTATAACTTAAATGACGATTTTTCGTATTAAAGGTTGCCGGGGTGCTATACGCCATCCATCCGACTTCTCCCGTAGATATAAATCTACTCACCTGCTAATCTCGCTTAGCCGAAATCGATGTGCTTCGTCATCTCGGAAGTCCACGCGAAGCTACCTACAAATCAACACATATCGCAACGTTATTAAACCCAAGTCCGAAAACCGATATGGCACACGAAGTGCTCATAGGTTAGAACCTATATCTTACGCATGCAAAAACAACCAATAACCCTCGTCGTTGACGTACAAACGTCTAACGACCAAATCACATCAAGAAATTCATAAATCCAAGTTTCAAATATCGGAAAATATAATATGGCAACTGAGAAAATCACTCCCAGATTTTTGCTCAGGTATATAGGGAATAAACTAACAATACAGGGCTAGTTTATGAGGTGTATGAGCTACAGACCAAAATCCAACACCAGAACCCAACAAATAGCCGGTAAGAATGAAGAAATTCCCGGTGTCGCCGGTCATCTGGTGAAGTATTGGATTCGTTTTCCTGTGGTGGTCTTATAGTGGTCTAATTAGGTCAGTGCACTTGTTTGATTTTCTTATAAACATCTCAGGTTGCTCCAGATTCCTTTTAATCCTCAAGAATTCCACAAAACCAACATAGGAATATTCTAAGTTCGTAATTGGGTTCTAGTCTCTGGTCCAGGTCAGAAAAAGCATCACCAAGGTCTTGTAAACACTCACTATACTTCAATAACCACATCACAAGTCCACACATCCCCTAAACATCAATTTGGAAATTTCCAAGATTACAAATCTAACTAATTCGAACTCTAAACTAAACTTGGAGGTTAGGAAACTAATTACAAAATGGAAAGTGAGAATTATACCTCATTTGGCAACTCAAGAAAATTCTTGGGTTGCCCAAAGTCTTCAAAATCCAAACTTGGTCTTGCTAGTGGGGTATAGGATAAGATTGTGCATATTTTTAATGAAGAGAGTGATGTTTTGAGATGGTTTGGGAATGAACCATGGAGGTAAAGAAGGTAAAGGAAGGAGGTGAGGAAGATGAAGATGAAGAAATGATGTGATGAAGGATGATGTGATGAAGGAAATGGTCAAGTGCAGGAGCCATCCTTTCTCACTCTCTCACACTCTCTCTCTTAAGCCCATGTCTCAAGCCTTATCATGTTGTCCCCTCTCTCTCTCCTCAATCATGACATCTCTTTTCTTTTTCTTTTTCTCTCACAAATAAACCAAATACAAATGAAACATACACAATGAAACAATATGCAACAAAAATGAACATGATATGGTGCACTAGCCATGGAAATATAAAAATACGGATTTGGCTTAATCGTGATTAATAGTGCACTAATCAAGTTTAATTTAAACTTGCATATAATTAATTATAAAATGCCTAAATCCGATAAATACCGTTTAATAAATAATACAAATTAAATCTCTAATTATTTTCCAAATATTGGTATATAATTATACCATTTTACGAAAACCCCAATTCACAAATCGACTAATTTTCACGAAATATATTATTTTATTATTTAAAATCTAAAAATAACATTTTATTAAATTTTACAACTAGTATAAGCCTCTTTCAATATAGGCTAGATATGTTTCTTTAGCCTACATAGTCCGTACGAACCATAATTAAGCCAAGCTCGAGCCAAGATTAGACGAGCCCTAAACGAGCCGAACTCGAGCTCGTCCATATTCGTGTTCGTCGTTTAATTCATTGAGCTTAAATTCGTGATCAAGCTCGGCTCATTTAGTTAACAAACGAGCTTGAGCGAGCTTTTACTGAGCCGAGCCGAGTTCCAGCCGATCCTCGAGATTTGAGCTTTTTTAACAGCCCTATTCTCTCTCACACACTAAAATAAGAATCATTTCTTCCAACCGAACAAATAAGTAAATTTCCTACTTTAACAATCTTCGAAGTAAGCTTATCTCAGATTCAACCCAATTTACTCCCTCATCAAAGTCGTATATCGATTCTATCCATATTTACCACACTCTGAAAATATGTGATCTGATAATCGGCAGCACGACATTTCTGAACCAAGCGTCAAACCGGATTTGATCCAGTTTTCCTTCCTTCCATCGCATATAAATCAATCCACTTTCATGGTTTTTGACGAACAACTAAAATTTCTTTCTATATCAGGTGATTTGCCATTTGTATCTATGACCGATCACCATGCAATCGTAATCTTTGTATAACACTAAATATCTTACTTATCATCTATGCCCATCCCAATAAAAAATGAATGTATACACTACGGATATATTCAAATGGAAGGAAGTGGACCGGTTGAGAAATGTCCAAATGGAAGGAACCTCGAGAAAATAAAGAGCATGTCTAAACGATATTTTGGACCGATAAACTCGGGGTGAAAACAAAATATCGGGCATCGTTTCTAATTTCCAGCTTCCACCCCTCACACTATAAAGTCTGCCCCCCATTTCCTCCCCATTCATCCCAAGCTCCTCTCTCTCTCCCTCTCTCCTCTCTCTCTCTCAATTTCTTTGCTACCATCAATGGCTGCTGCTGCTGCTGCTTCTGCGTCTCTTCTATCATTTCAAGCATCAGCTTCTCCATTCCTGAGGCCTCCAGCTGCAAGCACCAGCTGCAGAGGACAGGTATATAGATATGTGATTGGTTAAATTTCTTCTACTTGTTTTGGAATTTTTATCTTGTAGCTTGAATTTTACAATCTGGGTATGTGTTAGATTTTGTCCTGGTTGAGTTTTTTGGGGAAAAGGTGGCATCTTGGCTCTGTTGTTTTCATCTCATTGTAGGAATTTAACATATGGGCTTTACCTTGTTTCTACATTTATTATCATTAGCTGCTTAAATGTTTTGCTATATGAATCTACATGTATTGCTTTCCCTTACATCTCTTGGGTTCAGATGAATGGATTTTAGGCGGGTTTTGCTATATGAATCTTTGAATTTTACAATTTGGGTCTGTTTCCATTGACTTCAGTTCTATGTGAGAGCTAGTGGATCCAATGAAGAGAGGAAAGTTGTGTTAAAGAAAGACAAGAATAGTTGGAAACTTGATTTCTCAGGTGAGAAGCCAGCTACTCCTTTGCTGGACACAATTAATTATCCCGCCCACATGAAGAATCTCACAGCTCAGGTATGGTTTTGTTTTTGTTTTTTTCCCCCCTTTTGTTTTTGATCAATTTGTGGAGTTGAAAATTTGGTTGGCTGAAAAGTTTTTGTTTTAAAATTTTTGGTTTAGGACTTGGAGCAATTGGCAGCAGAGCTGAGAGTAGACATAGTGCATTCTGTATCGAAAACCGGGGGTCATCTGAGTTCTAGCTTAGGAGTTGTCGAATTGACAGTGGCTCTTCATCATGTGTTCAACACCCCTGATGATAAAATCTTATGGGATGTTGGTCATCAGGTAATATTCTATAAATTATTATCTAGAGAAGATTTCATTCTTTGAATTAATGACATAAATACGAAGACACATGGTTTTGCAAAACCAAAGGCAAAAAAGTTGGTAGGATTTGTTTCCACGTCATATTTATAGGATTCGAATCTTAAAAAAACGATTGAAAAATAGAAATTTCAAGATTTGAATCGTTTTTGTGTTTATAAATTTGAGTTTTGATTGCGATTTCAGGCATACCCACATAAGATTCTCACAGGGAGAAGGTCTAGGATGCATACATTGAGGAAGACATCGGGGCTTGCTGGCTTCCCGAAAAGAGATGAGAGTGTTCATGATGCCTTTGGTGTTGGCCACAGCTCAACAAGTATCTCTGCCGGTTTGGGTAAGTAAATCTCTCTCTTTTAGGATATTTTAGCTTGATTCTATGTCATTTTTCCTGCCACTTCTTTCCACTAACATTGCATGTTTAGTCATCTCACCTAAGGGTATTTTGGGAATTAAAAGTTCTATAAAGAAGGAAAAAAATAATTTAGTTGGTTAAAGTACATAGGGAGTAAAGTGTAGATTTCGAAATGAGACCTGCAATACAAGCATAAGTGAGGGGGTATATTTTTCGCTGTCAGGATATAGAATTACATTCATCAACTCTCATCATCACTGCAGAGTTTTGCTGCAGAGGCATAGACTTTAAGTTGGTAGCAGAGCGACCCAGGTTCAAATTTCATTGGGCATGATATTTATTTAGCACGATTTCTAAAATAGATATCATTGCATGCAAAAGAATAGGTTTTGGCCCACAAAAAGAACACGAGGGGGTGGCTTAAAATATAGAATCACATCGCTCAACCCTCGGCATAACTTTTGGGAATTTGATGCAGTGGTATAGACCCTAAGATACTTCAGTTTAGCCTAAATAAAAGGCATTAATGTGAGGTATTAATTGCTTCTTTCTTTGGTTAATCAGGAATGGCGGTTGCTAGAGATTTACTAGGGAAGAAGAATCATGTGATATCCGTCATCGGAGATGGAGCAATGACAGCAGGCCAGGCATATGAGGCAATGAACAATGCGGGATATTTGGATTCTAATCTTATTGTTGTGTTGAATGATAACAAGCAAGTTTCTTTGCCTACAGCAACTCTTGATGGTCCTGCCACTCCCGTGGGGGCCCTCAGCAGTGCTCTCACTAAGCTTCAAGCTAGCACCAAGTTTAGAAAGCTTCGTGAAGCTGCAAAGGTGAGAAATTAGATGACTTCATGGACTTTCTTTAATGAATTTTAATGTTCATTTTGGGTTAATACAATCAACATATACAAATAAAATTGTGTGTTTCGAGGAACATAGGATATGATATCAGTTGCTATCCAAATATTGTAACGAATTTTAAACTTAATTTTGGATCAATCCAATTAACTTATACACAAATTTGAAGTTGTTGGTGTAACTAAAACTATAATTAAAGTTTTTTGGTGTGTCTCGTGGAACATAGGATATGATATGGTCGCTATCAAAATATAGGAGTTTGGCGACAATTTTGCAATAGTAAATTATCAACGTTGTTGAAGCCACAAGAAAACTCATTTAGGAATTATTTAGTTGAAGATTTGAAAGCTGTACCATCTATATAAGATATTATTGAAGTTAAATTCAGAATTGCAAAGTCCAAATAAATTTAGCAGTCAGAATTCGTACTTAATTAAAATTTTGTGAAGCCATAGGGTATGGAACACACAGAATCAGTAAGCATCTTCTATTTTTGAGAGTTAGCATATTAGATGATATCACTGGGGAAAAATAAACAAAGATAATAGGCATAGAAAAAAAACAAAAGTGATAGACTTCTTCCTTCAAAGATGAAATGAGAAGTCAACCTTGTATGAAGCATAAGGCTAAATACACGCGGCAATGACATATGTTGTGGTGGTATGACACAAAGTATGTAACTACCAGCAAATTATTTTTGATATAAAAGTAAATATTTTTTATACCAAAAACAAGAATCTAGTTTTCTGAAGTATCCTCCCACGTTGTCCGTCGGCTTTCCTTAAAAGCTTAAGTTGTTGGGTTGTGGGATAACAATGTATATTAAGCTAATATAACACTTTCACTTGTAAAGGTAAAATAAATGGGGGATCAATAAATATGTTCAAATTGACAATGATGAGTCTAAGTAACGCAGGACGGGAATCAAAGGGTTGTTAAACGTGTACGTGTGGATGCAAGAAATCGATGAGATGCAACTCTAATGAAATTCCTATATGTGATGCAACCACATGTATATGAGAGATCCATTAATGTCAGCAGTCGTGAATAATAAATATTATAAAATTTAGTAAGCAAAAATTCACAATTGAACTTCTAATTGAAAGATTTGAATTGCGTTGATTTTGGATTATCCATCGATCGTAAATCAACTAAACAACACATGCATAGATCCATATATAATAGTTTAAGAAAATGAAATCATATGAACCTAGATTTGAAAATTTCTAGTTGTGCCCAATAATGAAACTTTTAGACCCAAATCAAACCAATTAGATCTCGACTATTAATATAATAACAAATCAAATATCATCTTAAAGTTTACTTAGGATCAAATGAAGCTTGTTGTGATCTACCTTTGAAGATGATGGATCTGTCGTTGGATTTGATTTGGTGAAGAGATGCTTGCTTCTTCCTTGGTTACCATTGACGAAGACAAAATAGATCTGTTGTAAGGTTGATGAAGGCAGCAACAAATGTCGATGAAGATTAAATCGGTGGCGAATATCATGCGGAATGGAGACCGATAACAAAGATGATGAAAATAGGCGACGGCGGTAACTACGGGCTTCACATCCAAGGGACTCGCTCCCTAAAGGAATCACTTCTCACACCGGATAGCACGGCGAACTTCGCGGAGAACTCAAATCTCAATCGCAAAAATCACAATATTCTTTTAATTAATCAATACCATTCAACTAAAATAAAACCCTAAATGTCTCTCTCAATAAATAGGGAGAGACCTATTAAATTATTCAAATAAAGCCAAAAAATAAAAGCAAAATAACAATTTATTTGGATTCCCCCATTTCAGATTTACTTTTTTCTGTTGTTTCGTTAAAATATCTTTAATGAAACCCGGGGGCTTTCGAGCTTCCGTTTACTCAAAAAAAAACAATTTATTTGGACTTTGCAAATAAGTCCAAAATATTTAACAATTCAAATTAATAAACTATTACTGCAAAACTAAAAAACTCCTATGATGGCCCCGCATCACAAAGCATCTTGAAATCCTTATGCTCTAATACCATGTCAAGAACTACTTGTTGGGTTGTGGCATGTCAAGCTAACATAACACTTAAATAGCGTCCATGGAGTTCGAACTAGAGAACTCAAATGAGGGTGTGAAATCTTTATATCACTTGGTGCTAATTAAATTGCAAATTTCCATTCATATGACATTACTTATTTTTTCGCAGGGTATTACAAAACAAATCGGGGGACAAACATATGAGGTTGCAGCCAAGGTAGATGAATATGCTAGAGGAATGATCAGTGCCTCCGGCGCATGCTTATTCGAGGAGCTTGGCCTATATTATATTGGTCCAGTAGATGGGCACAATGTCGAAGATTTAGTCACAATTTTCAAGAATGTGAAAGCTATGCCTGCCCCCGGCCCTGTCCTTATCCACATTGTCACAGAGAAAGGGAAAGGATATCCTCCTGCAGAGGCCGCTGCCGACAAAATGCACGGTAAATATCTCTTTCACTGATTGATTCAACTTAAAAGGATTTTTTTTTCGTTGCAGAAATTAAAGCTGAAAATTATTGTTTGATGCTTGAATAATAAATCCATTGTTTCGACGGAAGGGGCCAAGACTTAGAATTTCTATATTTATTTGTATGCTTTCTTCGTTATGGATATTCAAATATGTTTTCCTCTCCTGTTTTAGGTGTGGTTAAGTTTGATACTGAGACTGGGAAGCAATTTAAAACAAAAACTCCCACACTTTCGTACACACAATATTTTGCCGAGTCCCTAGTTAAAGAAGCAGAGCTCGACGATAAAATCGTAGCAATCCATGCTGCAATGGGCGGGGGAACAGGCCTTAACTATTTCCAAAAGAAATTCCCCGAGAGATGCTTCGATGTAGGAATCGCTGAGCAGCATGCAGTTACTTTTGCAGCCGGTTTGGCTGCTGAGGGCCTTAAGCCTTTTTGCGCCATATATTCGTCATTCCTTCAACGCGGATACGATCAGGTAAAACTGTGTTACCTATCAAGTATACCATCCAGAATACTATTGATATCATGTACCTGTATAGGTATACAGTTATTATGTATTTATTTTGTTATAATTCATATTATTTAATAACAAATATATATGTCATACGATTAAAAGACCTTTTTAAATATATCATATTGATACTAAATATTTCATTATATCGGTAAACCAGTCAAACCGGCAATTTTACTTAAAACGTTAATTTTGATTTGGAATTCATATATTTATTTGAATATGGGAATCTCTTGAAGGTGGTTCATGATGTCGATCTGCAAAAGTTGCCGGTGAGGTTTGCAATGGACCGAGCCGGGCTTGTCGGAGCCGATGGGCCAACTCATTGCGGTGCGTTTGACATAACCTACATGGCTTGCCTGCCTAATATGATAGTGATGGCACCATCGGACGAAGCTGAGCTGATGCACATGATTGCGACGGCTGCGGTTATTGATGATAGGCCGAGTTGTTTCAGGTTCCCTCGAGGGAATGGAGTTGGGGTGGCTCTTCCCGCCGACAACAAAGGAACCCCAATTCAGGTATAATACTCCTACTCTAAAAATTATTTTATGAACTTAAATATCGATAATGATTCTTAGAGCAAGTACCACTGTATCATAAATATGAAGTTGTAATGAGGGTTGAGGAATATGTTTATATAGCTTAACGAACCACCGTGTGTTGAGCGCGGCATTTGTGGCGGTGTTTTTATGCACTAAACACTAGTAATGAGTGTTGCGTGATAATCTTTTTATCTTCTTTTTCTCTTTTACCGAAAAAATAATTAAGGGTGGTCAAATTTGAACCTCCAACCTTTTGATATGGAACAAGCATTACAGCTAGTTGGGCAAGAGGATTTATAAATTTTCATGTTCTTTTTTTTAACAGAAATAAATCGATAAACATTTACATTCTAATACGCTAATTGTTTTTTCGGTTTCAAACAGATTGGGAAGGGGAGAATACTGATGGAAGGCGATAGAGTTGCTATTTTGGGATATGGTTCTATAGTCCAATCATGCTTGAAAGCCGCCGACTCCCTAAAAGAACACGGCATACTTGCAACTGTAGCCGACGGTCGCTTCTGTAAGCCCCTCGACGCGGAGCTTTTAAGGAGACTAGCCAATGAGCATGAGTTCCTCATCATAGTTGAAGAAGGCTCTATAGGAGGTTTCGGGTCCCACGTGACCCACTTCTTGAGCTTAAATGGTCTTTTAGATGGAAATCTCAAGGTAATTTAAGAACCCAGAATCCCATTTATATGCATACTAAATTTCACTAAAATATCATCTATATGTATCATGTACTTTATAACCAACAGGTTATGGTTTGTATTTAATAAATTCTAGGCCTTACATGCTTTCTGTTTTTATGAACATTATGTTAATTAGAGTTCTTAATTCTGCAGTTGAGATCAATGGTGCTACCAGATCGATATATCGATCATGGAGCCCCTAAGGATCAGATTGAAGAGGCGGGGCTTTCATCGAAGCACGTCGCAGGGACGGTGCTCTCGCTCTTGGGGAGACCAAAGGAAGCTTTGCAGCTCCAATGAAGGGATATTCTCTAACTTGAAATAGTTCCTCTAATTTATCCTTCTAATTAGAGTGTGTTTGATAGTAAAGCTTATATATCTGGGTTTTGGGTGGACCTATGGATCATATATGTTGTTTGAGACATCGTGCATTATATCTCGTCATGTTGTATTTTTCTGTATAATTATAATAAAGAAATAATTTATCAGAAAGTTCCATTATTCTATGATTTCTTGTTGCAACTTGCTTGAATGTGGGCAAATTTGATATTACTGTTTGGTGAGATTACCAAGGTCTTTATTACAAAATCCGCAATTAGGTAAATTTACCGTCTTAAGAGATGGGATCGAACCCCCGATTATACTTGTCGTTTTATTTCTCTTCTCTCTCTCGAGAAAACAAAAACAGAGATTAAAGCAGCGCGATTAAAAGATCAATGAACACAACAAGACACAATTTTGTATGTTGAAAATCCAAATCGGGAAAAACTACGGACGACAACAGATATCGATTTCACTATTGTAACGAAGAATTACAGATTTTCAGATGGAGCTCCTAAGTCTTTATAAACCCTTAAATAGCATATAGGGTTTATTTACAAATGGAATTTCCGAAATACGCCTCCCCAATTACGGGTATAAATAAAGATAACCCCAAATATCAGATTCGGATACGGACCAGCTTGGGAACATATAACAGAGTAGGATTTAGGAAATCCTAACGATCAGGAACTCCATGTTTAAAATGTAATGATAATAAAAGTATAGTTTCTTGAACTTCGAAGGACACAAATATTTTGAGGGGAATAAAGATTGCCAAAAGGAAAAAAAAATAAAAAAGACTAGAATTGTGAATCAGAGAGTAAAAAATTCATTTTAAGAGTTTCTTCCTATGAATAATTCTTTAGTCAATGTGAAAGCACAAATAACATTCAAAGTGAGCAACTTAAGCTTTATTATTGTGAAGTCAGCTTGAATATTACAACAAGGGACGGCTTGTACGATAATTCTTTAATCAAGTTGTTGATGAAATTTAATAATTATAAAATTGAAATCATATATAATCACTATTTTTCCCCCCTTCATATTGGAACACTTCAGATTGAAGGAGTCTATGTCTGCATAGTGATCTCATAAACAACAAACAAAATGGAATTTCCATTTGATGAACAAACTTGTAATGAGCATCCATTGATGTAATCATGCAGCATGTCAATTAAAAAAAAAGAAGAAGAAGCCATGACTTGGTCTAGCAACGCATATCCATTGATTCTAATTCATGAAGCTTGTCAAAAAAGAAATTGAATGTATAGGTTAGTTAGAGCATTTAAAAATAAAATAAAAAATCTCCCCTTTCCACAACTTTGAATGACATGTGAATTTAAGATGGTATAAAACGCTCTCTAGATTCGAATCGAAATAAAATGCTCCGTTTCAAACACTTGTTAGAGTAAACAAAAGAAGAAAAAAAAACTCTATACTCGAAGCTTCCGAGTTTGGGACCAACAACTGCAAATCACAGTGGACATACATTTAAATTACACTTAGAGGGAAAATGTTGCCAAAGAAGTTAGGTTCTACTTTCAAGAGAGCGCTCCAAGCTCAAGCAATATACCTGCGGAAGTATGCTGGAACATAAAATTATATTGCTTAACCCTTCCTGTAACTTTAAAGTTTTGTAATCACAGGGACTGAATACGGTATAAGAAATAAAAAGGAATTAAAAGAAATAACATGTGAAAAGAAAGTTCAGATTTCAGCTCATAAAAGGACCGCTCAAGTTGTAACAGTATCAGAGGAGACCAAATAAACAAAGACGGAAGGAACCAAGAATAGGACAATCCAGATGGTTGTCTTAAACCAAGAAACTCTCGGCGTGAAAGGGTCTTCAGAATCATTAGTCACAATCAGAGGAACCTTTGATGTTGAATTTTAAATCCTCAAGTAAAATGAGAAACAGAAGCAACAAGACAAGTCAAGAGAGGCCCAAAGACAAAGGCCACAACACAAGGCTGTAAATATAGTGAAATTGTCTGTATTTTTCTAATTTTCCTTTTTTGCTACGTAGAAACAATGCATCTTCCATTTCCTACATAAAAGAGATGAGAACTTGAAATTCTCCTGAAAGTTAACTCAGTGGCCCCATTGCTTTCCAAGTATGTAGAAAACTAAACTTTTGCCCCCACATGAGTTGTTCAAGAAAAATGCTTAACCAAGGTTGAAATACTACCATAATCTACTCAAGAAACAAACGTCATGGGCCCACTTGTTTGGCACTAATATCTAGAAATAGTTGATCCTAACATTTTGGTAGGAATTCAAGCCGATAGGTAAATTATTACTCGTTCTTCAAAGGAAACATTGCTTGTGGGCGTACCTTTATCATTTTTATCCTGTCTTGGAAAAAAAAGAACAAAATATTGTACATCCAAACTGAGAATAAGGATTTTATACTCATTTACATAAATGAATAAAGTTATGAATTAAGAAATTTACCACCATCCATTTACCATTTTAGCGAGAATAAAAAGTTACAGAATAGCTTCCATTATGAGCTTTCTACACTCTTTTATACAAATGGTAGTGTACATGTTAAATACTCCCAAGCAATACAATTTACGAATAAATTGTCAGAGTTATCTTTTTACAATCGAAATTATTGTGCCCCTACATTGAATGAACAATCAACCTTTTTGCTACTAGCCTGATGCCGGCATACTGTTGAAAATCGTAAATATCGACTGAGAAATAGGCATCAACTATAGTTCCTGGAACAAATAGCTGCTCGAGCACAAGGGCATCGATCCTGCTAAAAACAAGCTTTTGATTTTCGCCGGATGGCTCTTTCTTGTATATTTCTGTTGAGTAAATAGCAGCATCCCCGTTTGCAACCGTGGGTATGCTAGATAAAGCATCGACATAAACATCAGCAACATCCACTCCAAAGTAACAATCACATATATAGAAACACTAATTTTTGGCTGTATGGAAATTGATGGAGCAGCAAATTGTTGCACTGTTACAGCTATGTAAAACCAAACAAAGTTCATGCCAGCTCAGCACATTAACACTTATTATTTCTCAGGGTACATTATGTAAATCACCATTGAACTCTATCGGCTTTCTGCGGAACATCATAGAACTTAGGAAATTACATATTCCACCACTGTTAGGTGTTTAATGCATTTTTTCAATTTTGTCTTTTGTAGTTAGTTTTCCACTTTTCAATGTTCAAAAACGCTTTAGGCAAATTCAAGAGTTCAATGGTGTTGTATGTAATTTACCCTACTTCTCCTAAATCATTCTTAAAACTATATATTGTGCTTTTCAGGCTTTCAGCCAAATTACTATGTTAAGTTCCTACATGTGCATGTTACATAAACCAATCCAAGAATTGGATTTGGCTCATTTTCTGTAACTAAGGATGTATCTTCTCTCCAGCGACCCTTGAAGTTGCTAGTAATAGATTAGTAGTGGAATTACAGAGCTACTTCCTATCAATCAACATTCCAAAATGCAAAAGCTTATAATATCATCCTCTAATTATATCCAGGACTTCTCAAACTTATGATTATTAGTTGTTTCTTTGAATATCAACTTGATCATAAAAGGGTAAATTACATCAAACGCCATTGACATTTACTTGTTATTTTACAAAACAACATAAATCTTAGAAATTGCATCAAGCACCCATTTTTTTTAAAATTCTGCAATAAAATTTCCAAAAACACCACTGAAAGTTACCACTAAACACCCAGTCACTTATGGTGTCTGTAATTTTCATAGTTTAATAATGTTCAATAAAAAAGAGAGTGGAAAAAGTCAATGGTGTTTTATGTTATCTAGACTTAGAAACTTAATTTATTAAGTAAACAACTAAGCTACACACTCTAAAATTCTAAACTACAGTTGAAAATAAAATCAACATGTTATTAAAGATAATGGAAACTTACTGCAAACGAACACTCGAAGAATTTGAGTATTCATTCTTCCTTACAACAGGCCTCCACTCAGAGCTGCTACCAGAATCCATCGAAGATTTTTGTGCAGCACGATCACAAACATCCAAAATCTGGCATAAATTTTCCGGGACATTGACCACAATACTCAATTTTGGCCGACCAGCTTGGTCAAAAAACTTTGTACTAATCCCAAATTGGACTCTAATTCCAAAACAACACATCATTAGAGGAGCATCTCTATGAACAAGGGTCCTATTCCCATAGTAATGAATAGGAACCTGGGTTGCAGTGATGCAATCCACTGAAACTTCATCAGGCTCTAGAAATCCTGCAAAGCCACTAGAAACCGCAACGATGGGAGAATTGGTATCGGGTGATTGTATTGAAGGGCTTAATTCTTCGGTGGCATTTCTTCGTGAAGGATCTTCTATGTTCATTTGCTCGATATGAGACACCAAATCAGAAGTATCACGGTGAGGTAGATGAGTACTAAGTTCAGCTTGAGTATTGATCCGATTGCTTAGGATACCAAACGCAGAGTTCAAGTTTGGGCTAGCCACATTTGGGGAGGCAATTATATTACTTGTGAAAACCAAATTGTTTGTAGAAAATACATCTGGGAGACTAGATTCCTGCAGAAATTATAGTAAGTCAAGATGCAATATAGATATTAAAATCCCCATACTTCAATCTCGACTATAAGGCATATGTCAATTGAGGTCGGTAGTAAAGTTATAAGCAACGACTAGAGATTTGAGTTTTAATAAACAACCATACTATTATTTTTCTCCAAACATATTAAATGCATTATCTACACATAATTAGTATTTCAAAAATATAGCACACAGTCAAATTTGATCAAAACATTGTATCAAGCAACCAATGCAAATGCGGGGGAGACATGTTGGTAAATTTATAAGAATGGTAAAATTATACAACAGCTATTAACTTGATAACTCAATGGTTTCAAGTTTTTAACTAGACTCTTGCCTTATATATATAGGCATATTTAAGAATAAATTGGGTGCTTCGGATCATACTACTGCTTCAAGAAATTGGTGAACACCTTAGATTCTTGATCTGCACCATGGATCGTATTCTACATGCTTAAAACACACACACACACACACACACACACACACACAAAGAAGATATATCTATGGATCTCATCTAAATATGCACCTCGGACCCTAATGTTGATCTCATGAAATTTAACAGGTTATCTGAAACTTGTCATATATACGAAAAATTTTTAAGTCAAGCAATTTTCCATTTTTTTGGAGTGAATTTCCAATCTGAACCACGGATAATGATTCAGTACGAATTCAATGTAAATATCACAAGTCTGACTCCCAAAAATGCGAGTCAAGTTGGACTTGACAATAATTAGACCAGGACTGTGTTAAAGGAGTTTCGTTAATAATTGAAGATCATTCCAGAATTGCAATATTCTTGGGATACTAAATTTAAATAGGAAGTAAAATGACAAATGATTGTCCATATGAAATAACTAAGCGATAATCTGATGAAAGAAGCCAAACAGAATATTTAATTTATAGAAACAATAAATTCTCAAAGATCGTATCTACACTTAATATGTCTTATTGGATTAAAAAAGGCAGTACTAACCATGCTTGTTACATATTTGATTACACACCTGAAACCCGCCAGGTTAAACATGATTTTCAGTTCTTAATATATAGATATGCAACATCTTTTACAAGATAGGATAAAGAGAAGAAAATTGATGCTCGTAAAACTATTTCTATTTACGGGAGTAAAACCACAAATATAACTGTTTGTACTTACCAAGAACAACACGGTAGCGCAATATTTGAGAACTTCCAAATTCATTCGAACATCATCTAAACTCCTGGATCAAATAAATTAGAAGACATCACTTAAAGGCTAAAGTATCAATAATACCTAAAACTTGTTATAAAGAACAGCAATGAGTGATCGCCTGTCTGAGTAAACTCAATTAATTAGAATGCAACGCAGACAAATAAAAGCTGCAGCTGTTTACAAGATAAATCTAAGGTTTAATTTAACCCTTTGTTGGTAGGTAGCTTTTAGAAAAGTATATTAGATATACTCTGGAGGCCTTTCCATCAGTTTTTATAGGGGAAAATGCAAGTGTTCCTGTTGTGAATTTTCTCGATTGGATAAACAGAGAAATAAAGAAGGATGAGGGATCTTGTAGTGGGATGGATCAATGACTTGCTACATCAGGATGTTTGTGTACCATGCTGATGACTCGTACAGAAATGAGTGAGTGTCATTTGTGATATGGGGTATTTACCAAAAACAACCCTAGGGTTTGGACCATTTATAAGAAAACACCCTAGGCCTTTTCCGTTAGCACACAACCAACATGAACATTGCATTGTTAACAAAAAATCCATCCTCTTATAGTTTTGAACTTCCCAAACCACCCCCACCCCCACCCCACAAAAAAACGTTAATTTTAGGGAATATTCTTGGAATATCTGCATCATGTGACCAGTCATATGGCTCCTCTTCTTTTTAATATTCCCAAACTACCCCTATATTATCCAATAAATCCATTTTCTCCACCGAATTCATTTTCAGATCGAAGGCTTCTTCCGATTTTTCCTTAGGATATGGTTTCTTCTTCTTTCTCATGCCGTAAACAATTCCATCCCTCACAAACAGTGGCGGTACCAAGGGAGGCCATCGGGGCTGGGAGGCGGCAAGTGTCCGGCAAATGCTACATATACTACTCATCGATTTGCTATATACTTACTATAAATACATATATTGATAAAAACAAGTTTATAGTTAGCCTAGTAGTAAAGACAAGCTTTTGACCTTAAAGACCTTGGTTCAAGCCCCCACAACTTCATTTATTATTAAATTTTGAAGTCTACATCTAGTAGTATTTTTAAATATTCATTTTAAAGATCTTCACAATTTGATTTAGTAAGAGTTGAAAAGAAAATGTGCCATAACGTATTGTGGCTTTCAGTGTTGAAAAAAAGGGTCTACCCGGCCCATTAATCGGCCGAATAATCGTAAACGGTGTTTAACCACATATAAATTGCATTAATCGCTCTATTAACCAGTCAAAAACGATTAAACACCGTATAATGGATTTAAAACGGTTAATCGGGCGTTTAATATTTAAACGGTTGTGAAAAAATATAAACCCGCTTTGGAAAAAAACCGTGCCCGTTTCTATCCATTTACTGAAGCAATTGAGACCTCTAATTTTCTGTCACCCAGATTTCTTCCTCTATCCAGCCTTGATCCTCCACCTCGACGAGCTTTCAATCTCAATCCTCCAGCCCCGACCTCGATCCTTCAGTCTCGTTGTCTCTAGTCTCCATCCTCGATCGCAGCCTCCAGTTTCACCTCCATTCTTGATCGCAGCCTCCAGAGGTAACTTTTAGGATTTCCCTAAAAATTTTATTTTTTTCTTTGTCCTTAGTATACCAGTTATTGATGATTTTTCAGGGAAAATTTTATTTTTATCTATTCTCATAGACTGTAGCAAGCAAGAAATTATTGGTTATAGAGAACAAAAAACTTGTTTTATTTTTCAATCTCTGTTAGTAATGACATGCCAAAATGTCAAATTTATGAAGAGAAACTGGATGATACATAAGAGAATTACGAAGATGATGATGAGTACAATTAGTAGAATATTTTTTTATGATATTTTGTTACTTTTAAAGTTATTTGTAGACCATATGCTATTGTTTCTTTGCGAGACTTATCTTTGTCACATTATGTGGTGTTATTGTTTAGACATATCATGCTATCAATATTTTGATTTGATATTTTTTGCACGGTTTGTTTTGGTGTATTGATATGGTAATTTATAATTGTATGATATATGAGATATTGCATATGTCCCCATAAATTGTTTGTGCGCAAATTATATAATATATATCGTACAAAATATATTATATATCTGGTGGGACTCGAACCAACAATCTTCATCATTTAATTTTATTTGGATGCTTTACCATTAGGCCTCGGACAAATTTAATATTTAATAGTTGTAAGGGTAAATTTTTCTTATAAATATTTGTGTGCGCGCGTATATTTGTTTATGGCCGCATAATCCTCGTAAAACGATTAATCACCGTATAATCCGATTATACGCTACCCGTTAGCCGAACGAATAGAAAACGAATACGTGTTTTACAACATTGGTGGTTTTTTACAACTATTTAATAGTATTTTAAAGAATCTAGCATATTTTTACTATAATGTATTTTAATTTGGCCCCCGAAATGAAATTTTCTGCTTCTGCCATTGCTCACGAAGCTAGAGCAGTGACAATGTTTACCTCATCCACGACCATATGCTATGAACCGTGATTGCAAGCTTCCTTCCGCAGTTCATGTTGCTACTACAATGGGCAATGCAGGTAGAAGGTTTTAGGGTTGTTAATATTTTCCTAAACATTGTAATTTTCTTCGAGTGGGTAGATCTAAAGCCGACTCCCAAAGGGTTTGGATATGCAATTCAAGCAACGGGAGAACAAAACACTCCAAGCTAGGGTTTTGCATCTGGAGCATGTAATTGAAATGGGAAACTTCAATTTTGAGCAGCAAGGAGTTGGTTAAGGTGAACAAGCAGTTGGTATTAGGTTAGGTGCAGCCGTGCAGATTCTGTATAAGTTTTTCTATTCAATGATCTAATAACTATGTTGATCATTTTGATCAGACTCAATGTAACTCAATGAAATTGAATTGTAAAATCAAGTATTTATCAAGGAATTACAATGAATTTGGTGTTAATTTTGAAATTTTTTCCTGTCAATTTTCAGTTTTTTTAAATCAAGATTCGCAGCTCAAAAGAAAAAATGGAACATGAACAAAACTGATATGCTTGAAATCATCTAGTTTTGAATGTACAAAATATGGTTGGAAAAAATTACAAGCGTGAACAAAACTGATATGCTCGTAATCATCTAGTTTTGAATGTACAAAAACTAAAAAAAATATGGAATCCAATATAGTTGGAAAAAACTACAGGCATGAACAATTTGGGAGGAATCCATTGAAATTAGGGTTAGAATAGTTTACAATTAGAGGAAGGATGTTTTGGCAGAATTGTCAGACCACAAGATGGATTTTACTAAATATGAAATTGGTTAGAAAGGTAATTTGGTATTGGACTTAATGGCAGGATGCTTTTGGTTGACATTTAATAGTTTACGTAGGATTTTGCTAACGGAAAAACCATAAGGTGGTTTTTGGTTAGTGGTCCAAAGCACAAGGTAGTTTTTGGTAAATGCCCCTTAAAATATTGTATATACCCGTAAAAATCTTTTAAGATATTACGGAAAAATTCTCTTCTTTGGTATTTGTGAAGAGTTTCAATGAATTTATATATATAATTTAATAGAAGAGGCAAAATAAACTCCATTCCCCTAATTGTCATGTTTGCTGAATCTATTCCATAATTTTTGTGTGGGTACAACATAAACCTCTGCACTCTAACTCATAAAATACTATATTGATAATTAATCCACATCTCTATAAATTTTGTTACGAACAGATAAGCAATTTTATATATTGCATACAAAGCAAGTTGCAAAAAATTGTTGTCACGGTGTCAAAAGAAAGCTAGTAAAAGTAAAGCGCATTTATAAAGTCTATCTTAACATCAAGCATAAGTATATGAAAGGGGAAAAAACATTAATAAATCTTCAGAATATGTTTCCTTATAATGCATAATTTAATTAGCAAAAGGTACAAATGTGAGAATGTCAATTCAAGCAACGCATTTGAGGTTTATCGGTTGGCTTAACAATGCATATGCTCTGTTAAGTCTAGGGGGTCATATTTCAAGATGTGGAGACGAAGAAAACATGAAGTGGGAATTCACAAATTTCATTAATCTCCAAAAATGCATATGTTCACCTGTGCTTTTGTTGTCCAAGGCCAAAGTACGTAGCCAAACTTGCCATCTGCACCAAAGACCAATATAAGAAACTTCAAAATTTTCCATTCAAAAACACCAAATAAATAACAAATATGAGGCCCCATATAGTTATAAACTTCTTGTTAATTAATTTTTCTTAAAAAACATTACTTTTGATAAATAAATAAAAATGCAAGCCATACCTTCATGTTCCCAGCTCTCCTCCCAAATCTCTGCGTAAGCAACGGCAATGTATCCATCATCCCCTTAGGCTCGGGCGCTTCCCTCCCAATCTCCGCAAACGATTCTCTAATCCTCACACAATCGAACCTCACAATATTATGCCCAGCCCAAATTCTACCTGCATTCACACAAACACACAACCCAAAACCCATTCGATAGAAATCCCCAGCCAAAAAGTTTTTCAAGAAAAAAGCAGACTTTTTTACCATTAAGAACGGAAAACACTTGATCAGCCACCTCGTCGAAAGCTGGCGCATTGGCCACCGTCTCTTTGGTGATCCCATTGCATCGGATCGAGGTGGAGGAGATGGAATTGGGATCGGATGGGCGAATTAGGGTTGAGTAGCTGGCAAGCTCGACGAGGCGGCGAGAGCAGACGATGATGGATCCGAACTCGAGCAGGGCGTAGCCTGCGCCGGGTCGGCCCGGGACCGTCGTCTCAACGTCGAAGAAGACGATCTCTGATGGCGGCGATGATGATTGAGCCATTGATGATTCTTGATTCGGTTCTGAGCTTAGAGGCATATTGATTGTTAGGGTTAGGTTTTGGGTTTGGGTTTTTTGTAGGGGGCTGTTTTCTGAGATGCTTTGCTTCTTGACGATGGAACGTGGTCACGTCTGAATTTTTTTAAATTTTTTTTGGGGAATTTGTGATGAGTGAAGATGGAGGAGAGCATGGCTTGAGATGGGGTTTTGGGGATTCCTTGGGCTGCAAATTTGGGCTGGATTCAGAAGACGGTTATGCCATGGTGTTGGGCTCTGCTGAGAGTTTTCGTGGCATAATATTGCATAGTATTAGATTGGATGTATAAATTTTGATATCAAATGAATAGATGATGATATTCTAAACATTGTATGCAGGTTTGGTTGGAAACTTATCTCGCAACCAAGAAATCCATGGTCTCTTTTAATGAAGGCCAAATCCTTTCCTAACAACACTGTTAATATGGCCAAAGTTGGAACTTCTTGTTTGGCACTGTTAATATGGCCAAAATTGGTTAGAACAACTTAACTAGCTAGTCTGCTAATCTAGCTAGTCAAGATTGAGTGGAGAAGATTAGTGGCGAGTTTTCTATCTCAAGTCCCTTGTTTCTCAACTCATGAGAATGGCAGGATTTGAGGAAAAGGAGAAGGAAGAAGGAGAGAATGGCAACTCAAGAAATGAGCAAAGAAAAAACTAAACCATGAAGAATGGCTTCATAACATAATATCAAGCATATTTCTTTTTTCTTTAAAACTAGCCATACTTCAATAAATACTATCCAAGCCATGCTTCATGCCATGCCTTCTTTACACCTCATTTTTCTATTTATCAATAAATAGAAAATACGCATTACGAGGTGTCCCCTTTTAGAAGTTATTTTGTATAAATACAAAATACTTTCTACCGTATATACATACCCGTATTCGTATCAAAATACGAATACCCAAGTGATAGAATAATACCACTAAAAATAATACTGGTATTAAATCAATATCTGATTTAATGAACCGGCTTAATTCTAAGCCCGCTAGTATTAAAAAACCGTTCGATTAAATTCCGCGCAACTAGTACACGCAACCAATCGGAACCCTGCACGTATGAACATATGGCATCCACATCGTTTTTCCTGAACCAGAGAAACCTTCTGTGTGGGACTTGTTGGATATATATGCCCTGGAGGCCTTCATTGTATAGGATGTTAGGGATATGTATGTACATGACAATCTTACTCGATATAATAGTACGCTATTTGGTTTGTCTTTATCTTAACATGTGATGTGTTTTACTTGGTATTTTATATTTTGTATACATGTTGATAAAGCCCGTAGGATCCTTACTTGACTACCAGCGTTGTGATTGAAAGTGTGTCCTGTTAGTTATATGTATGCCCTAGAGGCCATTACTATATATAGGATGTATATTGTAGTGGATGCTTGGACATATATAGGGAGGACTTTCTTGCTCGACATGATAGTATGCTATCTGGTTACTCTTTACCTTAACGTGTATACTGATTGTCTCTCTGTTACATGTAGGTAAAGCCCTTAGGATGTGTACTTGATTACCTGGACTATGATGCGGATCATACTAGTGGGGACATGGTATTCCATAAGTACATCCTTCAAGGTCCCTAGTCGTGGGTATATCGACACGGGGCATTGATATACCAGAGTAGACTAGCGTGTACCTTCTCGACCCATACAGATGGGCGATGGATGATCCCATATCCATTGGTGTTTGACATCAGAGATGATATACGGGTGCCCAGTAGAGACTGGGTACACTGGACGGACTCGCCGAGAACTCCCAGATGGTATTATACCTTACGTCAGATGGCAGTTCTCTGGTGACACTGGTACAGAGTAGTCTGTTGACCCGAGATCGTCATAGAGTCTTGTGTGGTTCCCACTGTGCTTTGATTTCCATCTTACCACGTCCAAGAGGGCGTGCAAAACGGTGGTTTTTAGGTACAGTCCCGAGTCACATGGAGGCAATGAGCGATAGGAGGGGATTCGTCTCTCCCGGTATAGGGAGTTGATGTTGCGCTGTGTTCGATTGGCTATAACCGGAAATCCCTGGCCAGGGTTGCTGAGATTTACTGGTAAGTGTTATCAATAGTTTCTCGAATTGTTATAGACCTCATATCGACACGACTTATCGAGCTATTGGGGTCTGACGTTTACCACCCCTAGGCGAGATATGCGACATATCAGACGGTCAGACCGGACTGTACGGTAAGTGTTACTGGATGGATTCACAGGAGTGTGAGCGGGCTTGCTCGTCGATCTTCTGATCGTTCAATACCCGGGTGGCCGTTACGTTTAGCAGACCGCTTGCGGCTTGTGGATGTTTGATATGATCATCACCTGCTGCCGGCGTATTGACGAGTCTTTAGAGTCCTATACAGAGGTTTCCTGGCTCAAGCGAAACGAAATAGGAGCGCATATGGGATATGTGCGGGACCGAGAATAATGCGTGTATGTGATACCGTATTCCATTCTCGCGATGAATGTATCGAATGGTTGTATGCGATATAACCTAGTTATCGAATCGAGGATTGATTCGATAAATCGATACATTGGATATTAGTCGGTCATATGCGATATGACCGGATCGTTAAATCAAATGTTGATTTGATGATTTAATGCATAATTATATATTTCATATATTACTTTGCATTAACTAGTATTGGTTCACTTTAAATGGTTTTTCTCACTTGTTTGTGCACATTGTATATGTGATATATTTTTGTGCACATGTTTGTATCATGTTTGATGATGCATGCTTACTTGGGTTTGTGTAAAGACTAAACCATGGTTATATGAATGGTTAGGGTTTCATTTTCTTATTCATTTATTTATTTATTTGTTCTTTTTGGAAAATGAAAAGCATAAAGAGAAAATGGTTGCTATCTTTGTTTTCTAGTTGAAGCTTCTTGAACCTTTGACCAAAGTGACCATTTTGTCTCATGCTTAATCCTAACCACTCCATTTAACCCTAGTTTATTCTTTACACTTGACCATGGTTGTATTATGATAAGTATTGATTTTCTTTTCTTTTTCATAATAACTTATCATAATATATCTTCTTCTTCTTCTTCTTCACATGAAGAAAGCTTGCCTCATCAATGGCAAGTGAAGAAATCAAGTGAGAAATCCAATTCTAAAGTGAACCCACTTCCTATTTCTTCATCCTCTACCTCTTGCCAAGTAGTATAGGGTGTTTCCTTCACAAGTTTTCATGGCTTGGTGAAGGTGGAGCTTGATCTAGTGATGCCTCGACGTAGATCATCTTCGGCGTCGGCGTCGATGACCTAGCCCGTTTTTTCTCCGTTGAAGCCGATGCTAAAGTCATGGTTCGATTTGGACAGCGGAGAGGACTTCATCATGGAGTTATGGAGGTGGAGAAACGGATCTACAAAGGTTGTATTTCCGTTCTTTTAGTTTAGTTGTAAACTAGTTGCTTTGGTCGCCTAGATTTCTAGTTAACGATCCGTAGTCTAGGGTTTCTCGGCACCGTAAATTTTGTAATTGGCATGGTTGATGCCTTGTGAGACCTCTTGAGAGTGCCTAGGAACCCTACAGTGGTATCAGAGCCTAGCTAAAGCCTTAGGCGATGCGTAGACGGAGTTAGAAATCCGATCGAACCAAACCGTAACCCTAATATTGCTCTCTGTACAATTTTGAAAATCGTGGATTTTTGAGAATTAAAAATATGCAGAAAACTCAGTAGAAGATTCTAAGAATTACTGTATAAAATGGGGCCCCTGAATCCATAAAAGCGTGGCGGAACCGCGGCATTAGCATGCTAATGCGGCGGTTCCGCGGCCCTTTTGTCTTTTCTTGCAATCAATTTTGCACAGTAATTCCTAGTTTGCAGTGCTGGTTTTCCTGGGAATTTTTAATGTTTTTTCAAGAGTTGAATTTTCTGGGTTGTATTGGGGACTCGGTGTATCGATCGGATTGTCTAATTTTGTCAGTGTGTTTTTCCGGATAATTTTTGAATATGTTAAAAAGTTCGACCGGATATAAATACCCAATTTTTCCCCTGTCGGGAAATTTCCAAGTGTTGGATTTTTCCGTGGTTTAAAGACGTTCTAAGTAGTGCAAGTAACTCGATGGACCCTCTAGAAGACAACAAACCTTAACTCGATTATGTGACCGTCTTGAATTGCCCTTTGAACCTTCGGGTTTGGGGCAGTACGGCGTGCCACATGTGAGGCGTTGGCTTGACCCTTCTACGGCTGGACCGTTGGTACTGAGGCACGAACTGAATGTTTTTAGACTTGTTTCATGTGTTGATCTGTATCGGGAAAACTTGGGTGTTTGAATGTTCGATCGGAAAGTTTAACATTTTCTAATTATCTGGAATGTGATACAATAATTGGAATTCACAAATAGTTATGAGATAACTGAATAAATGTTATAAATCTAGCGGTTTAGTCTCACTTGATCGGTTGCTACGGAATTTTGATGTGATCAAAAGTCCGTCGCAATCACGTAGCGTACGCGGATACTCGCCGGGTAAACTTAATAGACAGCCTCACCCTATAGTCCCGACCAAGTGACTGTAGGAGAACCCCGTCGCCGAAAGCATCCGTTCGGGTGCTCGCGGTGGCGGTGTTCCGCCTTGGTGCACTTCGTCGACGGCATCGGGGGTGCGGCTGTCTACTGAAGTTTGCGACGAGCATTCGATCAGGATGTCGGGAATCTTGTTGAATTGCCTGACTTGATATTGAAAAGTGTTTTCGATATGAGACTAAAATGCGGGGTTTATAAATGTTAGGCATGCGATGTCTAAGTAATTCATTTGGTCAGGCATGCGATGTCTGAGGTAGTTGTGGATTCCAACTGTTGTAGTTTTACACTTTCTTTTCTGTGACCATAAGTGTAATATGTGATATCTCCGGTTTCGTTGCTATATGTCAACGACAATTGGGATGCGCATGTTTACTTACGTTGATGACATGTGATGTTATGTGTTGCTGGATATGTTATATTGGATCGTCGCGTTTTGAATAGCCGGGGGTTTTATATGGGATGAGTGTGTTTCATTTTCATTCATGTAAAAACTTGTATGTAATATTCTTTTATTGGGGCACTTCCAGGTTGCGGAAGTTGTCACCGTTGTTGTATATTATTTACTTTTCCGCATTAGGATAGACCCAAGGAGGGGAGCACAAGTAACCGGGTTCTGGAGTCCAGTGGGAGACCAACTCGAGGAGTCGAGTCCGGGTCTCCTAACTCTAGATTGGTAGGGTTGCTTGTCGCTCTCGTAGGGGTCTAGGGGTGTGGGTTTGGCTATTCATCGCGACCGTGGAATCCGTGTTTTATACTGGCTCGTATTGAAAACACGGACGTCCTAGTATATCCAATATTTCATATGATTCTTCTGCTGCGATATCTGTGATGTGATCTTGTGATGTTCTGTGATTAATACAGTATATAGTATATATGATATATTATATAGGCGTTACTTATGTTTTACACCCGCGCTAGCCCTGCCCTGCTCTGCCGTTAGTCACCTAACCTAACGGTGCACGAGGGGACATCGAGGTGAATGCGGATGGCATAAGTGTACGTCGTATTTATCTGTGATGTTTAGGTATTTTAAATGACGGGACTTCCTTAACATGATTAATGAAATAAAAGAAACCTAAGATGTTGTAGAATCGAATTTCAAAATAAAACAGGTAGCTACAGTTCTTGCTTTACACAGCGGTATATATGATATATCCTGCACCTTATTCGATGAGGAAAGGACCGAGATCTCTTCACCGGGAGTGACTCCTTTAGCAATAACTGGCAGATGCTGTACACTCGGTTTGTCTTTTGATTTCTTTTAAGAGTTTTTGCTTTGCACAGTGATATATATGATATATCCCGCACCTCATTCGACGAGGAAAGGACCGACGATCCCTTCACCGGGAGTGACTCCTTTAGCAAAACTATAAAAGCCTCAAAAACACTCCATTTCAAAATCATTTGATTCTACAACGATATCAAGTTCATTACGCAATAGGTTTTCAGAAAAACCTGTCGTAGCCCTCCGTCATTTCAGATAAGTCCTATTTAGTATTCGTGCTACGTTTGTTGACCTCCGTCAAGGCGTAGTGTGCGGTAGCTAACTAGTATTTATCTGCTTATGCATATGATGCAGATTGGATTAGGGTAGTCGTGCGGCCTTGTTGACCTCCGTCAAGGGTCGTGCGGGTGGGTTTAATTCGATCAAGAAATGACGGGTTGAACTTGACTAGTAGCCTATGGTTTGTTGACCTCCGTCAAGGTCATAGGGTGCTAGGGGCAAAAAATTATCGGGAATTTCAAGTGTTGAAATTTGCAATGGATTGCATACCTTCTATGAGATAGTTGGATCCCGATACCCGCTGCGGGTAATTGTTACTCCTGGGAGAGTTTTACACATTACAATTAGCCGATCAAGTAGGTGTCTAGAAAGGTGTTAACGAGATTACGCCTCTGGGAAAACGAGGTTTACATTAATTAGGTTCGTGCGAAAGCACGGGGGACCTCCCTCAAAGTACCGACACTGGCCTGGCTGAAAGATTGGCGAACTTGTAGTGTGTAATTAATCCCGGCTAGTCTTTCCTTTTAGGGTTTGAAGGAAGATTTGATAAAAAGCAGTGGGAGCCATCCTGATTAGATAAAATAATAACCAATCTATTCTTGAAAGAGCGCACGCTGAGTGTTTTCTTCTCTCTCTCTCTCCTGGTAGCGACCATGTCACGCCTTAATCAAGATAATAAAACGGATTATTGACCGAACCCGCTTGTTATATTGAGCTGGGGAAAGTTGGTACCGCTCCACCTTATAATTGTTATAAGACAGAGCAGGAAATTGGGGAATACCAGATTTCCCGTGCCGCCCAAACGAAGAGAGTGCATGCTGATGCATCATCTTCGGGTGTGTTCATTACAAAGAACTGTTTCTCTGTATCCTCTACGTCCTGGGTATGTGATACCAGATCAGGATCCCAGATATGTAATCTGTTACATAGGGCTACAGAAAGGTAGAGAACTGAGAACGGGTGATAAGTTTCATGAGGCAGAAAACGGGGCAAGTGTTGCAGCCAAGTCTGTTGGTCACTGTCACCCTGTATTACCAATACATTGATTCTGAACGAATGTTATTAGATACCGAACCTGATATACAAAATCATATCAGTCTCTTTATTAGTAAAGTAAGGATATAATTTTGTATTGTTGGATAATGTTTTGAACATTTCCTATATCAAAAGTTGATCGGTTCAGGCACGTTATCTAAAAGCATTAATGTTCTAAATCAAACTACAGTTCTTAGTATACAGAACACACACAAGAGGAAGAGTTCAGAAATGAACGAATCCTTCTTGAGGTATTGTAGACTAGGTCATATCAATGCGACCAGACTGGCTGAAGTTATATGAAGATGCATATTTAAATCCTGTTTGAATTTACATCTTGTGAAACTTGCCAGTCATGTCACAAAGATAAGATGACCATAGCTCCGTTTACTGGAAACAGAGAAAGAGTTAATGAACTCTTGGGACTGATACATGATGATGTATGTAAGGTCTCATGTCTACACATGCCAGGACTGATTCTTTATACTTCATTATATTCTCTGATAATCTCTCAAGATTCAGTCATATGTTCCTGTTGAAACATGAGTCCGAACCTTTTGAGATATTCACAGAATATAAGCGAGAAGTAAAGAACCAAAATACGGGTATAAGTATTATATCCTATGATGAGATCAGGGAGGAGAATACTAGTGCATGGAATTCCTGGACTATTCTAAAGGAGAATGGGATTCTCTCTCAGCATTACTCCTCTGAATACACCATAGCACGATGGTATATCGGGGCGGAGCAATCACACCTTATATGATAAGGTGTGCTCTATGATGAGTACTACTGAGTTACCTATTTCCTTTTGGGAGTTATGCACTTGAGAAGCTACATACCTATTGAATAGGGTTCGAATCAAATCAGTTACCTACCACTTCATATGTGATATGGAAAGAGAAGAGCCCATCTCTTAAGTTAGTTAAGATTTGGGGTTGTCCGGCCTATGTCTAAAAGCAAAATCCGGACAAGCTCGAGGCAAGATCTGTTATGTAGAACTGGAAAGGTTCCGGCCATACAAACTGCAGCTGATGATTTGATAGAACCAAAGGATTCAGTAGCTTCCAACGAACCTCAGCCTCTCCGCCGATCTAGTAAAGTTCCTCACCCGCCTGAGAGATACTTCGGTTTCTCTATGACAGTGGGAGCGAGGATTGCATCATGAGATGATGACCCAACTAGTTTCGAGCAGGCCATCGAGAGTAGGGACTCTGTAAGAATGGCTGGATGCTTAGCGATCTGAGATGGAATCCATGTACACCAACAAAGTATGGACTTTGGTTGCTATATCTGAAGGGTTAAATGTTGGAGATAGTGCCCTCAGAGTCAATTATTAGGTCACAGGTACGTGATTGTAATGATTGAGGGAGGACCTATCCCGGTAGGACAGTCTTACTCGAGATGATAGTATGCTATCTGGTTACCTTTATCATCGTGTACTGCTTTAGGTGACCTGACACGTCGCTATTACACGTTGATAGATCCTCTAGGATTCTTGCTTGACCACCAGCAGTATGAGGGCGATCATATAAGTGGGAGCTGAGGTCTATAAGCTTATCCTTAAAAGGTCCCTAGTCGTGGGAGTTTCGAGACTGGGCATCGATACTCCATTAGTAGACTAGTGTATACAGTCGAGACCCCGACGAGGGGCGGTGGCCGGTCTCACAAGCCACTGATGTCAGTTGGATCACCTAAGATGTATACAGGTGCTCATTGGGTTATGAGTACACCGGACAGGACTCGCCGGGAACATACTAGTTGGTCATATACCAGACGTCAGATGGCAGTTCCCTGGTGACATGTGTGCAGGTTAGTTCATCGACCTGGGGATCGTCATTTGTCTCGTGTGAGTTCCCACTGTACTTTGATTACTACCCTACCACGGCTCAAAGGAGTCGTGCAAACAGGTTTTAGTTGGGTACAGTCCCGAGCCACATGGAGGCAGTGAGCGTATCTTCAGGGGTTCGTCTCTCCCGGTATTGGGGGTGAGGTCGTGCTGTGTCTAGGAGAGCCATTACACAAAGTCCTTGGCCAAGGCAAGGAGATTTACTGGTAGGTATTCCAGTAGTATCTCAGGGTGTTCTGGGCTACACTCCGACACGACTTGTACCGCTTTTGGGGGTCTGACTTTCACCAACCCCCTAGGCCCGCCATGCGATGCTCATAGACGAACGGACCGGACTGTACGGATATTGTCACTGACAGGCTCAGTAGGGAGTCAGGCTGAGTTCGCTCACAGACGTCCCTTTTGGTCAATACCTGGTAGCCCGTTATGTATTGGCTTATACCTCTAACGTGCTAGTGGTTAAATCCACAACCAAGGTGTTGATGAGTCTTTAGAGTCCCCCACATTCAGTTACTCAGCTTTCGGGCGAAAGGTTGTAGAGGCCGTATGGAGATATGGCATGGTCCGATCATATACGTGCGGTATTGCACGGATCAGGATCGGACAGTTTGTACTATAGGCCGTATGGTTATATGGCAGGGTTCGATCAGATACGTGCGGTATTGCACGGATCAGGATCGAACAGATATTACTAGCCGGCTTTGGTTTAAGCCGGATCCTAGTATAGTACAGTGTAGATTTTGTCTCATTGCATTTGTATTTCGGTCGGAATACAAATGCGGGTGTGTATGCACAGTATCGGGGTTTTCCTGTAATTTATTACGGGACCAGTTTTTGGAGTTGCCAGTTTGTTTTCCGTTTCGGCCAATTTTCCTTTGATCGTTCATTGGCCGATGTTTGGTGGAGGAGGGCTTATTTACATTGTTGCAAATAAGTATTTGTGGAGGGGGTCTTTGCATATATTCATGTCATGATTATAGCACCATCCATTGACTTGCATGACTTCATACTTCATGATGGATTGACTTTGTGGACTTGATGTTTAGTGATGGTTATGTGTTGAGTGTGGTTTTGGTGTTGTCATCATATTCTTTCATGATGCCCTCTTGCATTATTGATCCACTCACTTGCTCATGCTATCCACTCTCTCTCTCTCCACCCCTCATTGTAGTGGCCGGCCAAGTCCTAGTTGGGCTGTCCAAAAATTGTAGTGGGGTTTTTTGTTGTTGATTTCATGTTCCAAAATCCACAAGTTCCTCCACAAAACTCCTTGCATCATCCCTCCACCACAATGGCATCTCCAATACCCCAAAAGTGAGACACAAGCTCTACCAAACATTCTACAGCAAATCTTGGGCACGTCGAGTAGCCGGCTTCGTGCCCGAGTTGCCTCAGCATTGAGGTGGGAGCCCGTAAAAGAAGTAGGCGATGTGGTGCGCTTCCGGCGACGAGGAGGAGACGGGACTTTTCCGCAGGAGATCGGGACCATGACGAGAAGACCGGAGGACTTGGATCGTCGGTATATCTCTATTCCCTTTCTTGTAGATAGCTAGGACTAGTTAATGGTTTGATCCGGGTATTAGTGCGCGGCGGTTTGCCAGTTCAAGAAAAATTTAAGTTTATCACCGCTTCCGCATTTGGCCGTCGGATTGACGACCGGGGCGCCGCCGTGCACTTACAGTGGTATCAGAGACTCCCCATTAACTTAGTCTAGCTTTGTGTAATGTGTTTTTCAGTTCCGATCGATCGAAATGTCCAAAAACCCGTATTTGCTCACGACAGTTTTCTGTTGAAATTTTTTGGTCCCCAAAAATTTTTCAGGTTGTATAAAAGTACTGTACAGAGAGACCTAAGACTACTGTAGAAATACGACGCACTAATCTTTCAAATAGAGCTCGGAACCGCGGCCAATCCCTGCTTGTGGCCGCGGTTCCGCCGCTGAGTAAAGGAATCAGGGTGTTGGATTTCTACAGTGGGCTTCTGGGGATAAATTTGGGTTTCTGGAATATTAAAATTGGGCCCATATTTTCTGTAACTGCTACAGTATTGTTTTGGGGCCCACTTGTTAATATTCGATCGGTCGGATATTTTAAACACATTTTTCACAGTATTTACATTATATCTGCGACCGTGAATGTCACTCGATCGGTAAATCCGGTCTAACTGCTATAGCCCGGTTAGACGGATTTGCGAACGTGACATTCACGTTGATGTTTTATGTATTTGCTGTGATGTTGCGGATCGGTCGTGGGGATAGCCTGGATGCAATGCTAGTACAGTTTTGTTGTATTATGTACATTTGATATTGCGGGGCGAGCGTCCGACATGTGGACTGCCGTCACTGCCTGTTTGTATTATTATTTTGGGGCACGACCTGGTTGCGGTCGATGTACCCGTTGTATGTATATTTTACTTTCTGTACTAGGATTGCCCCGCGGAGGGGTGCACGGATAGCCGGGTTCTGGAGGGCAACAAGCCCGCATCTCATGGCATTGAGACGGAAGGGGCTTCACTCTAGGATTGGCGGGCTATTCGCCGCACTCGTAGGGGGTACATGTTGACCCAGGAGGGGTGCCCAAGTTACCGGATTCCGTGAAGTGCTGGGTGGTCCATTCACGTTGCTGAAGGGGGCTGCCTCGCTTCAGGTTTTGGCGGGTAACTTGCCGCGCCCATAGGGGTCTAGGATTTCATTGCACAGGCTATCCACACGACCAGGGGAACGTCGGGTTTCAGCGGCTCTGTGAAACCCGGGGATCCCAGATATCTGTATTGTTTCTGTGATGCTGTACATTTCTGTGATGTTGCATTTTATTCACGCCTTGAGCGAATATAATATATTGGTATATATATTAGTAGATGTTGTATATGTTTTGCATCCGCGCTAGTCCAGTCCCCGCTCTGTCGTTAGTTAGCTAACCTAACGGGTAATGACGGGACCCAGTGGCGAATGCGGATGGCATATACGTACATCAGTATATTTTCGTTCTTTGTGGTGTGATCAATTGATGGGACTGCATTAATTCGGATCAATGCAAGTTTAAAAACAAAACTAATCTGTTGTTGGAACACTTTTCAAAAAGCTGTTATTGCAAGAACGTTCACTTTTGTTTTGCATCGCGGTATTCATTTAGAATATCCTGCTCCTCAGTCGACGAGGCAAGGGCCGAGATCCCTTCACCGGGAGTGACCCCTTGGACAAAAAGTTTGCGTCAGGGCATTAACTTCACTATAGCCGATTACTTTTGCTTTGCACCGTGGTATTCAGTTGGAATATCCTGCACCCCATTCTACGGGGAAAGAGCCGAGATCCCTTCACCGGGAGTGACCTCTTTAGCGAAGGTTTTCGTCACTATATTTTTAAAAGCTATCAGTTCCTTCAACGATATCAAGTTCTTTACGTTAAAGGTTTTCGCCAGAAACCATTCGTAGCCCTCCGTCGTTTCATATGGGTGGTCAATAGTATTCAAGCTGTGTATGTTGGCCAAAGTCAAGGCACAGTGATTGGTAGCTATTGGGTATTCATATGCAGCATAGATAGATGCGTTGGTTTGGAACAGTCGTACTGCCATGTTGGCCAAAGTCAAGGGTATGTACGGGTGGATTCAAATTAACCTGGAGAATGACGGGTAGAACTTGACATGTGACTTATGATATGTTGGCCAAAGTCAAGGTCATAAGAGCATGGGGCAGAAATCACATCGGGAGTTTCAAAAGAACTGAAACTTGCCAGATATGCGCATACCTTCTGGAGTGTGATAGCGTGAGCGGATTCCGTCACGTTATCATGCAATGATAGTTGGATCCCGATTCCCACTGATGAGTTAGTTTACTCCTCGGGTGACCCCGACTAATTCTTCTTTCAGGTTTGAAGGAGAATTTGAGGTACAGTGGGAGGATTCCAGATTAGATAAATTGGTAACCATTCTGATCTAGGTTAGAGTGCACGCTGAGTGTTTCTTTTCTCTCTCTCTCTGGCAGCGACCATTTGACCCGACCCTAAGACTATGACTCAGTGACCAAGTTGACCGAACCTTCTTAAACACTGGCTTTTGGATTGTCAGAGTTGCAAACCTCATTGCCACTCCTACTTTTACCCTTTTCTCCAGGACACCCCGTTTTACTACGAACGTCCACTTCCATTGGACAAAACCATCGTATGGTTAGATACGAACTCGAAAGAATTTATTCGAGGATGGTTTCCGGTTCTGGAGAAAACGGATAAGATTATTCAGTTGTCTTTTCCTTTTACCCTCTCTCAGGTTACGAGTACTCCTTGGTTTAGGGGTAATACACCTATTACGCAAATTGGATTGTCTTCTTCCAAACCTTAGGCTGGTGCCGACCGGTAGGGAATGAAGAAAACCAATTAGCATAACGATGGTGTGCAGAAGGTATTAAGTTCAGACAAAGCAAGGGATTAGTAGGAGGGCAAAGTAAATTGCAACAGATATTCACGACCAAACCAAATATTTCGTTACCACTCCCACATCACCTTTGTATTTCTCCAGGACACTCCGTATCACTACGAAGATCCACAGTTTATTTGGATACTCCATCGTATGGTTATATACGAACTCGAATGGAACTGGTTCCAGTTCGGGGATGGATTCTGGTTCAGGAGAAATAGGAATAAGGTTTATTCGGTTGTCTTTTATCTTCACCCTCTCTCATTGCGAGTGTTCCTAGGATTGGGACAGTACACCCATTATGCTTATTGGATAGTCTTCTTCCAAACCATAGGCTGGTGCCGAACGGTAGGGAAGGAAGAAAACCATTTGGCCTAAAAGGGTGTGCAGAAGGTAAAGACTAAAGACATATGAAGGGATTTGGAGAGGTGGCAAAGAACTATACGGTTACAGTCGTGAATCTGGAAGAGGCATTACTAGGAATACCAGAATACCCCATCGGAACATTTCAATGTTTCAGTTTCACTGTGTAATGTTAAAGGAAAACTGATTTCCCGATTAGATACTTACTCCAGGGTATGTATTTACCAGGTACGATTCTCACATCTGTATGGTTTTACAGATGATGAGTGGGAGTAAGTTATTGGGAATTGGGTGATTATCCTCATTATATCGGGATTCGTTGTAATCGGTGATATTTGAGGAAATCACCTGGGCTGTTTGCCGGTCGGCAAATATTTGGTTTTGAATATCCGCTGTTATGCACCAATTTCAAATTGATATATCTGTACGTCTATTTTCATAGAGTGAGATATACCTTTCTGAAATTATGTCTACGACATTTACCTATATCAGTGGATGGTTAGGTAAGGAGCATTAAACAGCGGTGTAATTCTTCTTAACCATAAGTACAGTTTTCAACCTACGACACACAGTGAATGAGTTATCAGACTCAAGGGACTTATACAAAGGATTGTATGTTGTCCAGGGTCCATCAGGACAGAGGGCTTGGTCCTCGTACTATATTCGGTTTACTTATGACTTCTCTAGTTTTTAGACAGGTGTTTCGCGGAAACACAGGGTCCAAATTTTGAGAAGTTATAGGTATTTGAATAGAGTAGAGAACCAGGTATAGCAAGTATCGGGATTCTTCAAAGAGATCGAAGATGTAGATACTTGTGTATGGTATTCAGTTGATAGTAATGATAAAGAGATCTTGCTTCTCTTTCAGGTTACTCATAATTGGAAGTATTCCTAAGTTGAGTAACGCTGATCGGCCTCCTTCCATTTTGTTGACATGCGCTGGGGACAGCTGCATGATTTGAATCTGGTTCAATTAAATCAGTGCCTCTGTTTCTATATTGGATATAGAACAGTTCATATCTTAACGAAGTCAAGGTACGGGGAGTTGTCCGGTTTATGATTAAAACCAGGCACTGGACAACTCAAGGCACGTTTCTGTAATGGCTGTTTGTGGGTTGACCCAGGCTATGACGAGGGTTGACTTTCTACCATCTGGATGAACAATAGCGATATTGTTCTAGACTCGCCACAGTTTTATTAAAGATGGATTTTTTCAGAAAACAGTAGTGGGAGTATGGTAGAACTGAAAATGATTCCAGAACCACAAACGATTACTGAAGATTTGATAAGGAACCTAAAGATTCAATCTGGATTGACATTCCATTGGCCACTCCGCAGATAAGGTGGGTAACTTCAGGCACCCGAGAGGCACTACGGTAGCCTCAAGGACGGTGACAGGGAAGTTCTTGTTTACCCACAATTGCCATTGCTGTTGTTCCAGGTTACGAGACCCGGCGGGAGGATGAGTATAGCGTCGTTCTAAACCAGTTTTAGAAGTGTACGTCTATATGACTCTGCCAGAGGGTTGTCGTAGTCAGTGGGAGCAGCGGAAGCATTGGTGGACAGATTGCTTATGTCTATTTATAGACTAGAGCAGATGTAGCGGAGATAGATCATCTATTTCTGACGTGACAGTCATGGGTTTGACTTCATCAGAATAGGGGATGGATCTGTTGAGAAGGTAGTAGGGTGTGATATCCTGGTATTTGGATGATATACACAGAGTAGGAAAAGAAACTCCTACACTACGATCGGTTATACTTTGGTCGTCACACAGTTGTTTCTCCACAAAGGAAATGAATTTTATATCAGACATACTGGTTACTAGATCTATGGTTTTAGATCTAGATTTGGGTGGTTTCCCAATCAGGGTACTTGACAGCATTCTAAGAGTATTTAGGATGGACAACTCCTGGCACGGTAGTGTACCTGCAGGTAATGGAGTCACCCTCTCCAAAGGTGTCTTACAGACTAAAGGGGAGAGGGACGGGCATGATTGGCAGATCACTTGCTCAGGCAATTGAGTCAATCGTGAGATGTCAAGTACCACACCAGATGTTGTTCTTGCACTAGATGCAATAAGTTGACATTAATCCAATCCTGGAGAGACAGTCGGAAGCAGTTTTAGAACATAAGTGGATGTTCTAGGGAGATGATAACGACAGCCTCATTCAGGAGACAGTTATCATTCCAGGCTTCCAAGGTGACATGGACGACAAGGAGGTTGTCAGAGTTATAGTTTTCCTTCTGATGAGGGGCAGTATTTTGGACAGGTGGTCCAAGGCAATACTGAGGGAGGCATGGCGCGCAGGATACTGAATAAGTTCAGTTGACGATACAGTCTAAGAAGTTTGGATTTGGAGTTCATTTATGAGCTAGGTCCCATCAGACATCCAGACATATTCTGAGACAGGTATTGCTCTTTTCGGGAGATGGCTTTCTCCGCGAACTTGAGATATAGAGAGACATAGAAAGAAACAACTAAGCGGATCCACTCACTGAGGCTATTCCTCGAACGCAATAGTTCCGCAAACGAGCTTTGTGAGACTGACTAGTAGAGGAGTTGGATGTTCGGTATCACACGGGCTGTGAGTATGCGACATCGCAATAATTAGCCTTGAGTGCAAGTGGGAGATTGTTGGAGATAGTGCCCTCAGAGTCAATTATTAGGTCATAGGTACGTGATTGTAATGATTGAGGGAGGACCTATCCCGGTAGGACAGTCTTACTCGAGATGATAGTATGCTATCTGGTTTGCCTTTATCATCGTGTACTGCTTTAGGTGACCTGACACGTCGCTATTACACGTTGATAGAGCCCCTAGGATTCTTGCTTGACCACCAGCAGTATAAGGGCGATCATATAAGTGGGAGCTGGGGTCTATAAGCTTATCCTTAAAAGGTCCCTAGTCGTGGGAGTTTCGAGACTGGGCATCGATACTCCATTAGTAGACTAGTGTATACAGTCGAGACCCTGACGAGGGGCGGTGGCCGGTCTCACAAGCCACTGGTGTCAGTTGGATCACCTAAAATGTATACAGGTGCTCATTGGGTTATGAGTACACCGGACAGGACTAGCCGGGAACATGCTAGTTGGTCATATACCAGACGTCAGATGGCAGTTCCCTGGTGACATGTGTGCAGGTTAGTTCATCGATCTGGGGATCGTCATTTGTCTCGTGTGAGTTCCCACTGTACTTTGATTACTACCCTACCACGGCTCAAAGGAGTCGTGCAAACAGGTTTTAGTTGGGTACAGTCCGGAGCCACATGGAGGCAGTGAGCGTATCTTCAGGGGTTCGTCTCTCCCGGTATTGGGGGTGAGGTCGTGCTGTGTCTAGAAGAGCCATTACACAAAGTCCTTGGCCAAGGCAAGGAGATTTACTGGTAGGTATTCCAGTAGTATCTCAGGGTGTTCTGGGCTACACTCCGACACGACTTGTACCGCTTTTGGGGGTCTGACTTTCACCAACCCCCTAGGCCCGCCATGCGATGCTCATAGACGAACGGACCGGACTGTACGGATATTGTCACTGACAGGCTTTGTAGGGAGTCAGGCTGAGTTCGCTCACAGACGTCCCTTTTGGTCAATACCTGGTAGCCCGTTATGTATTGGCTTATACCTCTAACGTGCTAGTGATTAAATCCACAACCAAGGTGTTGATAAGTCTTTAGAGTCCCCCACATTCAGTTACTCAGCTTTCGGGCGAAAGGTTGTAGAGGCCGTATGGAGATATGGCATGGTCCGATCATATACGTGCGGTATTGCACGGATCAGGATCGGACAGTTTGTACTATAGGCCGTATGGTTATATGGCAGGGTTCGATCAGATACGTGCGGTATTGCACGGATCAGGATCGAACAGATATTACTAGCCGGCTTTGGTTTAAGCCGGATCCTAGTATAGTACAGTGTAGATTTTGTCTCATTGCATTTGTATTTCGGTCGGAATACAAATGCGGGTGTGTATGCACAGTATCGGGGTTTTCCTGTAATTTATTACGGGACCAGTTTTTGGAGTTGCCAGTTTGTTTTCCATTTCGGCCAATTTTCCTTTGATCGTTCATTGGCCGATGTTTGGTGGAGGAGGGCTTATTTGCATTGTTGCAAATAAGTATTTGTGGAGGGGGTCTTTGCATATATTCATGTCATGATTATAGCACCATCCATTGACTTGCATGACTTCATACTTCATGATGGATTGACTTTGTGGACTTGATGTTTAGTGATGGTTATGTGTTGAGTGTGGTTTTGGTGTTGTCATCATATTCTTTCATGATGCCCTCTTGCATTATTGATCCACTCACTTGCTCATGCTATCCACTCTCTCTCTCTCCACCCCTCATTGTAGTGGCCGGCCAAGTCCTAGTTGGGCTGTCCAAAAATTGTAGTGGGGTTTTTTGTTGTTGATTTCATGTTCCAAAATCCACAAGTTCCTCCACAAAACTCCTTGCATCATCCCTCCACCACAATGGCATCTCCAATACCCCAAAAGTGAGACACAAGCTCTACCAAACATTCTACAGCAAATCTTGGGCACGTCGAGTAGCCGGCTTCGTGCCCGAGTTGCCTCGGCATTGAGGTAGGAGCCCGTAAAAGAAGTAGGCGATGTAGTGCGCTTCCGGCGACGAGGAGGAGACGGGACTTTTCCGCAGGAGATCGGGACCATGACGAGAAGACCGGAGGACTTGGATCGTCGGTATATCTCTATTCCCTTTCTTGTAGATAGCTAGGACTAGTTAATGGTTCGATCCGGGTATTAGTGCGCGGCGGTTTGCCAGTTCAAGAAAAATTTAAGTTTATCACCGCTTCCGCATTTGGCCGTCGGATTGACGGCCGGGGCGCCGCCGTGCACTTACATTAAATTCCCATCAGGAGCAAGTATATCTTGAGAAGATTACTTAGTGTAGATGGAAAAGTTGAGACTTTCAAAACTAGACTTGTTAAAGCTTTTCGTCATCGACCAGGCGTGGAAAATGATGAAACCTTTTCAAGTAGCTATGCTTAAGTCCATCCGGATCCTACTTGCCATGGCTACGTACCATGACTACGATATCTGGCGGTTGGGTGGCATGACTGCTTTTCTAAATGATGTTTTAGAAGAGAACGTCTATAAGTACACAGCCAGAGGGCTTCGTAGATAGTGGGAGCAGCGGAAACGTGTGCAAGATGCTTTATAGGATAAAGCAGATATCGCGGAGTTGGAACATCTGTTTTGATGTGTTAGTCAAACAGTTTGACATCATCAAAATGGTAGATGAACCTTGTATACACAAAAAGGTAGTAGGGAGTATGGTGATGATCCTCGTAGAGTACGTGGATGACATACTCTTGATAGGGAAGGAGTTTCCTATACTACGCTCGATCAATCTCCGCTTATCACATTAATTCTCCATATAGGATCAAAGTGATACCTCCTAAATCCTGGGTTTTGGATCTATGAGATAGATCTAAATGGATGTTAGGATTCTCACTAGTTGTAGTGAGAAGGTATCAATCGACCCTGGGGAGAATCACTGGAATGGTTCCAGGGTGATAAAGACGACTGAATGTCAGTCACAGGTATTGTCTTTACCCTCAGTGGAGGGACGGTATGTTGGAAAAGTTCCAAGCTAGATACCGTGGCATACTAGACGATAAAGGCTGGATACATCGCTACTTAACATGCTACCAAAGAGGCAGTTTGGATGTATACAAGTTCATGAGATGAACTTAGTTCCTCCCATTGTGTGACAATGGAGTTGTGGCTTATGCCAAGGAACGCCGGTCCCATCAGTGATCCAGACATATTCTAAGGCAGTGTCACCTGATCATGGAGATGCTTGATCTCCAAGGGATTGAGGTTAGGAGAGTAGACTCAGAGGACAACACAGCGGATCCACTCACGAAGGCCTATTACCAGAGAGAGAGACTTTTATGGGATGGTTGAGTATGAGATACTACAACCACTGCTATCAGATGGCCCTAGTGCAAGTGGGAGATTGTTAGTTATATGTATGCCCTAGAGGCCATTACTATACATAGGATGTATATTGTAGTGGATGCTTGGATATATATAGGGTGGACTTTCTTGCTCGACATGATAGTATGCTATCTGGTTACTCTTTACCTTAACGTGTATACTGATTGTCTCTCTGTTACATGTTGGTAAAGCCCTTAGGATGTGTACTTGACTACCTGGACTATGATGCGGATCATACTAGTGGGGACATGGTAGTCCATAAGTACATCCTTCAAGGTCCCTAGTCGTGGGTATATCGAGACGGGGCATCGATATACCAGAGTAGACTAGCGTGTACCTTCTCGACCCATACAGATGGGCGATGGATGATCCCATATCCATTGGTGTTTGACATTAGAGATGATATACGGGTGCTCAGTAGAGACTGGGTACACTGGACGGACTCGCCGAGAACTCCCAGATGGTATTATACCTTACGTCAGATGGCAGTTCTCTGGTGACACTGGTACAGAGTAGTCTGTTGACCCGAGATCGTCATAGAGTCTTGTGTGGTTCCCACTGTGCTTTGATTTCCATCTTACCACGTCCAAGAGGGCGTGCAAAACGGTGGTTTTTGGGTACAGTCCCGAGTCACATGGAGGCAATGAGCGATAGGAGGGGATTCGTCTCTCCCGGTATAGGGAGTTGATGTTGCGCTGTGTTCGATTGGCTATAACCGGAAATCCCTGGCCAGGGTTGCTGAGATTTACTGGTAAGTGTTACCAGTAGTTTCTCGAATTGTTATAGACCTCATATCGACACGACTTATCGAGCTATTGGGGTCTGACGTTTACCACCCCTAGGCGAGATATGCGACATATCAGACGGTCAGACCGGACTGTACGGTAAGTGTTACTGGATGGATTCACAGGAGTGTGAGCGGGCTTGCTCGTCGATCTTCTGATCGCTCAATACCCGGGTGGCCGTTACGTTTAGCAGACCGCTTGCGGCTTGTGGGTGTTTGATATGATCATCACCTGCTGCCGGCGTATTGACGAGTCTTTAGAGTCCTACACAGAGGTTTCCTGGCTCAAGCGAAACGAAATAGGAGCGCATATGAGATATGTGCGGGACCGAGAATAATGCGTGTATGTGATACCGTATTCCATTCTCGCGATGAATGTATCGAATGGTTGTATGCGATATAACCTAGTTATCGAATCGAGGATTGATTCGATAAATCGATACATTGGATATTAGTCGGTCATATGCGATATGACCGGATCGTTAAATCAAATGTTGATTTGATGATTTAATGCATAATTATATATTTGATATATTACTTTGCATTAACTAGTATTGGTTCACTTTAAATGGTTTTTCTCACTTGTTTGTGCACATTGTATATGTGATATATTTTTGTGCACATGTTTGTATCATGTTTGATGATGCATGCTTACTTGGGTTTGTGTAAAGACTAAACCATGGTTATATGAATGGTTAGGGTTTCATTTTCTTATTCATTTATTTATTTATTTGTTCTTTTTGGAAAATGAAAAGCATAAAGAGAAAATGGTTGCTATCTTTGTTTTCTAGTTGAAGCTTCTTGAACCTTTGACCAAAGTGACCATTTTGTCTCATGCTTAACCCTAACCACTCCATTTAACCCTAGTTTATTCTCTACACTTGACCATGGTTGTATTATGATAAGTATTGATTTTCTTTTCTTTTTCATAATAACTTATCATAATATATCTTCTTCTTCTTCTTCTTAATATGAAGAAAGCTTGCCTCATCAATGGCAAGTGAAGAAATCAAGTGAGAAATCCAATTCTAAAGTGAATCCACTTCCTATTTCTTCATCCTCTACCTCTTTCCAAGTAGTATAGGGTGTTTCCTTCACAAGTTTTCATGGCTTGGTGAAGGTGGAGCTTGATCTAGTGATGCCTCGACGTAGATCATCTTCGGCGTCGTCGTCGATGACCTAGCCCGTTTTTTCTCCGTTGAAGCCGATGCTAAAGTCATGGTTCGATTTGGACAGCGGAGAGGACTTCATCATGGAGCTATGGAGGTGGAGAAACTGATCTACAAAGGTTGTATTTCCGTTCTTTTAGTTTAGTTGTAAACTAGTTGCTTTGGTCGCCTAGATTTCTAGTTAACGATCCGTAGTCTAGGGTTTCTCGGCACCGTAAATTTTGTAATTGGCATGGTTGATGCCTTGTGAGACCTCTTGAGAGTGCCTAGGAACCCTACAGTAGCAATACCACTATGTTTAAACCGGCATCAAGCATGCAATTTTAAAAATTTTGGGTGCTAAGCTACACCAACCTAGAATCTAACTAGAATATTAGGTTTTATATGAACATATAGCAAGTTCTATACTAAGAGATGGAGATTATAACCTTTGTAGACTAAGTTCTTCTTTTCTAAAGCTCGGGTAGTAGTCCCTACGACTCCTCTAGGCTCCACTTGAAGAATAGATCGAGCTTGCTTCGCGACATTCGTGTTGAAGATGATCCACCCGAAATTCCTCTAGGTCAAGCTACACCTTCACTAATATAGTATTAGTGAAGTAAACAAACTAGTCTAAATTGTTAATCTAGACTAGCATGATGAAGTAGGGTGTATAGCTCACTAGGATTTTTCTAAAGCTCCAGGGTTCACAACAATTGTGAGGTGAGAGCCAGAAGTAAGGAAGAAGAAGAAGGAAATGGGAGAGAGCTAAAAATGAGCTAAGGAAATGAACTCTCTAAAAAATATCAAGTGAAGAATGACTCTTTTCAAATGAGTTCACTTATTGAAGCATGGAATAAATTGCAATAATAAATTGCAACCATGCTTGTATAGTGAACACAAATGAATAAACAAATAATAAATGCCATGCTTCACTCCATGCTAAAAAATCTCCCCATTTTCCACCTCATTTCTATTTTCTCAAAATAGAAATTCAACCATGCTTCATAATATATATATATATATATATATATATATATTAAGAGAAGAAAATAATTAGTGAGCAATAATATTAGTTAATATATAATTATATCAAATATAAATATATAACATATTATTAAATCAACACTTGATTCAATAATCCGATTATATCATATATAACCGACTAATATTATTTATCTGTATATCACATTATCAAATCAACACTTGATTCAATAATCCGGTTATATCATATATAACCTGTCCGATAATAAATATCGCCAGATTAGAATACGGTATCGCATACTCGTATTTAATCAGGCTCCCGCACATATCAGCATATGTGTCCTATTTCGTTTCGCTTGAACTATGAAACCTCTGTGTGGGACTCTAAAGACTCGTTAATACGCCAGCAGTAGGTAATGATCACATCAATTACCCATAAGCCGTCAGCGGTACTAGCTGGACGTAACGACTACTTAGGTATTGAGCGATTAGAAAATCTACAAGCAAGCTTGTCCAAACTCCCATAAAGCCTATAAGAAACACTTACCGTACAGTCCGGTCTTTTCGCCTGATATGTCGGATATCGAGTCTAGGGGTGGAATCGTCAGACCCCAGTAACTTGATAAGTCATGCCAATGTATGGCTTATAACGGTTCGAGAAACTACTGATAACACTTACCAGTAAATCTCATCAGTCCTGCCCAGGGACTTGTTATTATAGCCAATCGAGCATAGCGCAACATCAACTCCCTATACCGGGAGAGATGAAACCCCTCCTATCGCTCACTGCCTTCATGTGACTCGGGACTGTACCCAAAATCCACCTGTTTGCACGACTCCTTTGAGCCGTGGTAGGGAGGAAATCAAAACACAGTGGGAATCACACAAAACACTATGACGATCTCGGGTCTACAGACTAACCTGTACTAGTGTCACCAGAGAACTGCTATCCGACGATAGGTATAATACCATTTAGGAGTTCTCGGCGAGTCCTGTTCGGTGTACCTATTCTCTAATGAGCACCTGTGTACAATCTTTGATATCAGACACCAATGGTTATGGGATCAACCATCGTCCCCTACAGGGTCAAGAAACGTACACACTAGTCTACTCTGGAATATTGACGCCCTGTCTCGATACTCCCTCGACTAGGAACAGTTAAAGGATGTGCTTGTAGACTACACAAGTCCCAGTAGTATGATCCGCATCACAGTCCTGGTAGTCAAGCAAATATCCTAAGGGCTTTATCAACATGTATCAGAGAGACAATATAATAATTCAAGTGTACATGTTAAGATAAAGAGCAACCAGATAACATAGTATTATGTCGAGCAAAAACGTCCTCTATATATATATATCCAAGCATCCACTATATCATACAATAATGGCCTCTAGGGCATACATATTCCTAACAATCTCTCACTTGCACGAAGGCTAGTTGTTGTAGTATCTCAATCCCAACATCCCAAAAAGTCTCTCAAACTGTGTCTGGGGGAGGGCCTTCGTGAGTGGATTCGCTGTGTTGTCCTTCGTGTCAACTCTCCTGATCTCGATCTCTCGTTGATCTACTATCTCCCGGATCAGGTGATACCGCCTAAGAATATGTCTGGATCGTTGACAGGACCGGGGTTCCTTGGCCAAAGCCGCAGCTCCATTGTTATCACAATACACAGGTATTGGATGCTCAATGGATGGAACCACACCAGGTTCAACTATGATCTTCTTCATCCAGACAGACTCTTTGGCAGCATCGTTGGCAACGATGTATTCAGCCTCTATCGTCGAGTCTGCTACGGCATCTTTCTTAGAACTCTTCGCCCTTCCATTGAGGGTGAAGACAAAATTCGAGACCGACTTACTGTCGTCCTTATCACTCTGAAAGCTTGAATCGGTAAAGAACTCCACCTAGAGTTCTCCGTTACCATACACTAAGAAAATTTCTTTAGTTCTTCTTAAGTACTTAAGAATGTTCTTCACAACTTTCCAGTGTTTCTCCCCAGGATCTGATTGATACCTACTCACTCACTTAGTGAGTAAGCTACTTCCGGTATGGTACATAACATTGCATACATGATAGACTCGACTGCTGAAGCATAGGGTATCTCTTGCATGCGAGCTCTCCAAATCAGTCTTGGGAGACATCTCTTTGGAGAGAGTGATTCCTGAACAAGCGGGTAAATTACCACGCTTAGAATCTTCCATACTAAATCTCTTTAGTATGGTGTTAATGTACCTGGATTAGGACAATCCCAACATCCGCTTAGATCTATCTCTATAGATCTTTATCCTCAGAATGTAGGAGGCATCACCTAGATCTTTCATGGAGAACTTTTGTGATAAGAAGAGCTTGACCGAGTGTAGCATAGGAACATCATTTCCTATCAAGAGTATGTCATCCACGTCAATACGAGGAAGACAACCTTACTCTCTACAATCTTCTTATATATACATGGTTCATCTACATTTTTGATGAAGTCAAACTCTTTGATAGCTTCATCAAAACAGATGTTCCAGCTCCGTGATGCCTGCTTTAATCCGTAAATGGATTTAAGCAGCTTGCACACCTTTCCGCTGCTCCCACTGTCTACGAAGCCCTCTGGCTGTGTCATGTACACGCTCTCTTCTAAATCACCATTTAGAAAAACGGTCTTGACGTCCATCTGCCAGATTTCGTAGTTATGGTATGCAGTAATGGCAGAATCCTGATGGACTTAAGCATAGCGACAGGAGAAAATGTTTCATCATAGTCGACACCTGGTCGTTGACGAAAACCTTTTGCTACAAGTCTAGTTTTGAAGGTCTCAACCTTTCTATCTACACCAATTTTCTTCTTAAAGATCCATTTGCTCCTGATGGGTTTTACCCCTTCAGGAGCACGTTCCAAAGTCCATACTTTGTTGGTGTACATGGATTCGATCTCAGATCACATAGCATCCAGCCATTTTACAGAGTCCCCACTTGTGATGGCCTGCTCAAAACTAGTTGGGTCATCATCTTCCATGATGCAATCCTCGCTCCCACCGTCTATGAGAAAACCGTAGTATCTCTCAGGTGGATGAGGAACCCTACTAGATCTGCGGAGTGGCTGAGTTTCGTCAGAGACTATTGGATCCTCCGTTCTATCAAATCATCAGTTGTAGTTTGTGTAGCTGGAAATTCTTCCAGCTCTACCTTATTACCACTAATTTCTTTCATAAGAAATTCCTTTTCTAAAAAGGTGGCATATTGAGAAACAAACACAGTGTGGTAGAAAATATATCCATGTGAATTCTTAGGATATCCCACAAACTTGCAAAGAACTGATCGTGCCTCGAGTTTGTCCGGATTCTGTTTTTTAACATAGGCCGGACAACCCCATATCTTAACTCGTTTAAGATATGGTCTCTTTCCACTCTATATCTCATATGGTGTCTTAGGCATAGATTTTGATGGAACTTGATTCAATAGATATGCAGCTGTCTCAAGTGCAAAACTCCAAAAGGAAATAGGCAACTCAACATTACTCATCATAGAGCGCACCATATCTAATAGGGTGTGATTCCTCCGTTCCGATACTCCATTGTGTTGTGGTGTATACGGAGGAGTAAGCTGAGAGTGAATCCCATTCTCTTTTAAATAATCTCGGAATTCCATGCTTAAGTATTCTCCTCCCCGATAAGATCGTAGGATTTTAATACTTTTACCCGTATGGTTCTCTACTTCGTTCTTATATTCCTTGAATTTCTCAAAAGATTTAGATTTGTGTTTCATCATGTCACGACCCGAAATGTTAGCTCGTGACCGGCACTTAAATTACGCAACGTCTACAGGCGTAACGTAACCTAAGTAAGCCGAATCCCAGAAATCTAAACCTTCCAACAGAAGTAAGTAATGAAAACATTTATACAACATTTGGAAACCTTAAGTACAAAAACTTTAAACTTATTTTTGTTTTCTTTTCTTTTTGTTTTCATAAGAATTTCGGCAGCACCTCCTTTGTAAAAACTAGCCCCGAAACGGGTACAACAAAGAATAAAAAGAAAGCATCCCCAAACGGGAGCAAAACACGCCCAACGGAGGAAACAACCACCACAAGTATAAATAACAAGTATACGACGCCCAACGACGAAGATCAACACAAAAGATAAAGAAAGAAGCAAGACATCAACCCCAAAAGCGAACATAAAACCCATCGCTCAAGTCTCGCAACTACAAGTCTTCTAAGTCTTCAACATATACAATTACTAGTTTCTGATTTGATGGAGTTGATTAGATACAATATGAATAAAAAATACGAGAGGGGCACGATCCAACATGTACCACCTACCAAAGCAAAACACCCAAAAGTAAGCTGTGTGCCAACGAAGCTGCTACTGATCCAAGTAGACAACCTGCAAGAACTGAGGCACAACGGGGGTGAGTTGTCAACTCGTGAGTAGAAAACATTAATAGGTAGAAATCGAAATAAACAACGATTCCTAGGTCAACTATATCATAAAGGTAATACTATGATATCTAGGGTGACCGTATCTGCATATGTGTCAACAACATAATCAATGTCTATCAGCAAGTAGATATCATCCAACCATATAAATAAATGCATGTAAACAGGTGGATCTCGCCCAACAATGTAATCAATGCATGTATGCAGTGGATCTCGTCCACGTGTCAACCACTGACACAACAACTGCTGCATGTAAATATCATAAAAGCATATGCAGGTAAATATGAGGATATAAATCAACGTGTGTCTCTCGTGACACAACAAAATCATGGAACCTGAGTGCCCAATATCGACACTCTAAATATCATGAAACCCGTGTCCAGCATCGACACGTAAATCCTCATGTCTAAGGCGCCGTCACTACGACTGGCCCTGATGTCATGTCTGTACATCACTCCGGTCGGTATCCCCATGATAACCGTCGAGTCCAAAATACTATCACCGGTAGGTAGTGGTCCCTCTGCCAGGCTCATCGTCTACACCACAAAATCACCTCTCGCCCAGGGGTACCATACCGGGTCCACCATGTACCCGCAGATGGTGCCTCCCGCTCCTCGAATCGGGTATCACATGCCAATCTCAGAACCAAGAAATCACATGGTGGGCGCACTGAAATATTATATTAAGAGAAACCGGGTTTTCAAACAACACATAATTTCTTGAAAACATATCCACGGTTCTCAAATCCAAAATCTCATGAAAATAGCATATCTCAATGCGTAAAATCATAAAGCATAATGTATGCGACATATAAAAGAATGTAAGCATATCCGTATATCATGCAACATGGAACAGTGATGTGATCATAGCAAGTAAATCATGCGACATATCATAATGGTGTGAGTATAGCCAGTATATCATGCAACCTAGCATAGTGATGTGAACATGGCAATATATCAAAGCATGATATAGCAATTCTACCGTGTAAGTGACATAGCAATTATCGATGATGAAGTGTGTGAGCCGGCAATCTGTGTAAGTGTAACATACGCATCATCGATAATGGTGTAGGTGTATTAGCACAGGTATATGAAATGCAATGAGAATAACATGAATGCAGCATAATACACATCATGAACTAAATGCTATAATGGTAAACGTATCTAAAATGACCGAGTCGGTGAATCTATCAATCGACATCCAGCCTCACAATATCGCGTACGGTACATCCATCGTACGGCATCCTTTAATCAAGGGTATGGATAAATCAACAAGTAAAACTCACCGCGTACAGTAACCCATCGTACGGCGGCATTAAACAAATAGGGATTCTATCAACCTATACAACAACGAGGGGTACGGATCTAAGTCTCGTACGACATATCACACATTATGCAATCATTATCCATATATATATACCTATCTCTCAGGTCACATCCGCATAAATCTCGTATCAGGGGACCGACAAGGTATCAACTATCTCTTATCGACTCGCATCCATATAACGACACATCAGCCAAGTCATCATATCTCATCGTATACTCTTTTCATCGCATCAATCTCTCACATCAATTCATTTTACATAAGCATTACATCAATTTAATCTCACGTCACGCTACTCTAAATCTCATACTTAACTCTCGCAACTACAAATCTGTATGTATATTGTGATTTACATCCACATTTCATATCCTTATATATATCAATTCAAAATATCAATTCTATCATATCATGTCAAGGGTTTTGTCCCTAAAGTTTTCATCTCATTGTAAGTCCATGGTAGCGCCCCGGCCGTCTAATAGACTCCAAAATGCCGAACAAAACTTTTACGACTGGCGCTATCGCGTACTTTAACCCGGATCTGCCATTAAAGCTAAACTAACAAACTACAAAGTAGGTAGAAATGTTATACCGAACGATCTGAGTCCTTCGGTCTTCAACCATCATCCCACGCTTTGTAGCGGTTTCTTCGATCTCCTTGATCTCTGGTCTCGTCGTCCAGGTGGTACCACGTCGACGGATCTTTAAACGGGCTCCCGCCTCTGAACCGAGGCAACTCGGTCGTCAAGTTTGCTAAAAGAGACGACCAAGATGTTGTAGAGAATGAGTAGAACACTTTGTCTCGTTACGTCTAAAGCTATGGACGAACGGTTAATGAAGTTGCCTTTTGGATCGGGTGGAAATGTGAAATGAGTATCTATCAAATTTCCATACACTTAAACTCTCATCTTTTTCTCTCAAGCAACCATAACCCTCACCATAGGGTGGCCGGACATATATAGAGAGGAAGGGGGTGAGTGTAGGAAAGGGGGAGGTGACCATAAGCAATACTTATCATGAAGAAAGAATGAGTCACAAATGACACCAAGTATGAACACAATAAATGAATCAATTAATGCTTAATGAGTCATGAAAACCTAGTCACCAAATAATCAATGCAAAAGAATGAGTCACTAATCTTAAAGCTTCCACAAACAATGACTCACCCTCAAGATGAAAAGACAAATCCGTATTTAACCGAATGTTAAATATGGGTGATAGAAAACTGAAAACTGGCAACTTCCAAAAGTGATCCTGAAACGAATTTCAGGATAACCCCGTAACAGTATAAACATACCCGCATTTGTATTACGACCGAATACAAATGCAACTGAGACAAAGATATTATATCTACACAGTATAATACTGGGATCCGGTTTAAACCAAAGCCTACCAGTATTATCTGCCCGAAAAATGACACGTGCGAAAACACACGTGCATTTTCCGAACCCTGCCATAAAACCATACGGCATCTACAACGTTTCGCCCGAACTTGGGAAAGTGTCTGTGGGGGACTCTAATGACTCATCAACATACTGGCACTGGGTATAACAACTAGCATGTCAGAGGTACAAGCTATACGTAATGGTTGCCTATGTATTGAAGGAAGGGGAGCTGACGAGCGAACTCATCCAGAAACCCTACTGAGCCTGACAGTGACAATATCCGTACAGTCCGGTCCATTCGTCTATGAGTATCGCATATACGGCCTAGGGGGCCGGTAAACGTCAGACCCCCAATAGCTGTATAAGTCGTGTCAGAGAGCAGCCCAGAATACCCTGAGATACTACTGGAATACCTTCTAGTAAATCTCGATTACCCTGGCCAGGGATTTCGTGTAATGGCTCTCCTGAACACAACGCGATCTCACCCCCAATACCGGGAGAGATGAATCCCCGACGATCTGCTCACTGCCTCCATGTGGCTCGGGACTGTACCCAAAATATACCTATTTGCACGACTCCTTTGACCCGTGGTAGGGTATAAATCAAAGCACAGTGGGAACTCACACGAGACAAATGACGATCTCAGGTCGATGAACTAACCTGTACACATGTCACCAGGGAACTGCTATCTGACGCTAGATATAATACCAACCAGCAAGTTCCCGGCGAGTCCTGTCCGGTGTACTCATAACCCAATGAGCACCTGTATACATCTTAGGTGAATCAACTAACACCAATGGCTTGTGAGACCGGCCACCGCCCTTCGTCGGGGTCTCGAATGTATACACTAGTCTACTCCGGAGTATCGATGCCCTGTCTCGAAACTCCCACGACTAGGGACACTTTAAGGATGTGCTTATAGACCACAGCTCCCACATATATGATTGCCATCATACTGCTGATAGTCAAGCAAGAATCCTACGGGCTCTATCAAAGTGTAACAGTGATAAAGACAAACCAGATAGCACACTATCATCTCGAGTAAGACTGTTCTATCGGTATAGGTCCTCCCTCAATCATTGCAATCACGTACCTGCGATCCAATAATTGACTTAGAGGGCACTATATCCAACAATCTCCCACTTGCACTTAAGGCTATTATTGCGATGTCGCGTACTCACAGCCCGTGTGATACCGAACATCCAACTCCTCTACTAATTAGTTTCACAAAGCCCGTTTGCAAAACTATTGTGTTCGAGAAATAGCCTCAGTGAGTGGATCCGCCACGATGTTTCTTTCTATGTCTCTCTTAAACTCAAGTTCGCGGAGAAAACCATCTCCCGAATCTAGTAATACCTGTCTTAGAATATGTCTGAATATCTGATGGGACCTAGTTCATAAATGAACTCCAAATCCAAACTTCTTAGACTGTATCGATCACTGAAACTAATCAGTGTCCAGCACTATGCCTCCCACAGTATCCTCTTGGACCACCTGTCCATAATACTGTCCCTCGTCAGAGGGAAAACTATAACTCAGATAATCACCATGTCATCCAGGTCACCTGTGAAGCCTGGAATAATAACCGTCTCCCGAAGGAGACTGCCGTCATCAAATCCGTAGAAAATCTACTTATGTTGTGCTTCCGTATGTTTCTTCAGGATTGGATTAATATAAACTTATCGCATCTAGTGGAAAAATGACATCTAGTGTGGTACTTGATATCTCACGATTGACTCAATTGCCTAAGCAAGTGATCTGCCAATCATGCACGTCCCTCTCCCCTTTAGTCTGTAAGACACCTTTAGAGAGGGTGACTCCATCACCTGCAGGTACACCACCATGCCTGGAGTCAACTATTCTAAAATACTATTAGAATACTGTTAAAGTACCCACATTGGGAAACTACCCAAATCTAGATCTAAAACCATAGATCTAGTAACCAGAATGTCAGATATTATATCTATATCCTTTGTGGAGAAACAACTGTGTGACGACCACAGTACAACTGATCATAGTATAAGAATTTTACTTCCTACTCTGTGTATGTTATCCAAATACCAGGACATAACACCCTACTACCTTCTTAACAGATCCATCCCCTATTCTGATGAAGTCAAACTTATGACTGTAACATCAAAAATAGATGATCTTATCTTCGCTATATTTGCTCAAGCCTATAAATAGACATAAGCTACTTGCTCACTATGCTTCCGCTGCTCCCACAGACTACGACAACCCTCTGGCAGAATAATATATACGTACACTTCTAAAACTAGTTTAGAACGACGCTATAAATATCCTCCTGCCGGGTCTCATAGTCTGGAACAACAGTAGTGTCAAGTCTGGGTAAACAAGAACCTCCCTGTCACCGTCCTTGAGGCTACCGGAGTACCTCTCGGGAGTCTGAGGTTACCTACCATATCTGCGGAGTGGCTAATGGAATGTCAAACCTGATTGAATATATAGGTCCTATTAAATTTTCCGTAATCGTTTGCGGTTCTGGAATCACTTCCAGTTCTACCATACTCCCACTAATGTTTTCTGAAAAAATCCATTTTATTAAAACCGTGGCGAGTCAAGAACAATATCACTATTGATCTTCCAGATGGTAGAAAATCAACCCTCGTCAAAGCTAGGGTCAACCCACAAACTGCCACTACAGAAACGTGCCTTGAGTTATCCAGTGTCTGGTTTTAAGCATAAGCTGGACAACTCCCCTTACCTTAATTTCGTTAAGATATGAAGCATTCTATATCTAATATAGAAACTTTGGCACTTATTTAATTGGAACCAGATTCAAATCATGCAGCTGTCTCCAGTGCATATCATCTTAATGGAGAGAGGCTAATCAGCATTACTCAACTTAGGAATCCATCCAATTATGAGTAACCTGAAAAAGAAATAAGTTTCTCAAAACCATTACTATCATCTGAATACCAATCACAAGAATCTACATTTTCGATTTTTTTGAAGAATCCCGATTCTTGCGACACCTGGTTCTCTACTTTATTCCTATACTCACAACTTCTCAATACTTAGACATTGTATTTCTACGAAACACTTTTCTAAAAACTAGAGAAGTCATAAGTAAATAGAATATAGTACGAGGACCAACCCCTATGTCCTGATGGACACTGGACAACATACAATACTCTGTATAAGTCCGCTGAGTTGAATAACTTAAAACCTGTGCATCGTAGGTTGAAAAACTGTCCCCAGGCGATTTCCTCAAATATCACCAATTACAACGAATTCCGATATAATGAGGATGATCACCTAATTCCCAATAACTTACTCCCACTCATTATCTATAAAACTATACAGATGTGAGAATGAAACCTGGTAAATACATACCCTTGAGTAAGTATCTAATTGGGAAATCTGTTTTCTTTTAACAATGCACAGTGAAACTGAAACATGAAAATGTTTCGTAGGGGTATCCTGGTATTCTTAGTAATGCCTCTTCCATAATCCAATTCATGACTGTAACCGTATATTTCTTTACCATCACTCCAAATCCCTTTATTTGTCTTTAGTCATTACCTTCGGTACACCATTGTTAGGCTAAGTGGTTTTCTTCCTTCCCTACCGTTCGGCACCAGCCTATGGTTTGGAAGAAGAATATCCAATAAGCATAATAGGTGTACCCTCCTAAACCTAGGAGTACTCGCAACTTGAGAGAAGGTGATGATAAAAGACAACTGAATAAACCTTATTCCTATTTCTCCTGAACCAGAATCCATCCTCGAAAAAATATCCTGCGAGTTCGTATATAACCATACGATGGATTTATCCAATGGAATTGGATGTTCGTAGTGATACAGGTTGTTCTGGAGAAATTAAAGGTGAAGTAGGAGTGGCGATGAAGTACGCGGTTTGGTCGTGAATGATAGCAGTCGCAATTTACTTTGCCCTCTTTCTAATTCCTTTATTTGTCTTTACATATTACCTTCTGCACACCCTACTTAGGCTAATTGGTTTTCTTCATTCCCTACCTTTCGGCACCTGCCTATGGTTTGGAATAAGACTATCCAATAAGCGTAATAGGTGTACCCTCCTAAATCAAGGAGCCCTCGCAATCTGAGAGAAGGTGATAATAGAAGACAACTGAATAAAACAATTCTATTTCTCCTGAACCTGGATCCATCCTCGAAGAAATCCCTCCGAGTTCGCATATAACCATACGATGGATCTATCCAATGGAAGCGGATGTCCGTAGTAATACGGGTTGTTCTGAGAAATACAAAGGGTAAAAGAAGGAGCGGTAATGACTTATGCAACTATGACAATCCAAAAGCCAGTATATTAAGAAGGTTCAATCAACTTGGTCACTGAGTTATAGTCTAGGGTCGGTCAAAAGTTGCTGCCAAAGAGAGAGAGAAAAAAAACTCTCTGCGTGTACTCTAATCTAGATCAGAATGGTTATCACTTTATCTAATTAGGAAACCTCCCACTATAATCTCAAATTCTCCTCCAAACCTGAAAGAAGAATTAGTCGGGATCACCCGAAGAGTAAACTAACTCATCAGTGGGAATCGGGATCCAACTCTCATCGCATAATAACGTGACAGTATCCACTCACGTTATTACACTCCAGAAGGTATGCCCAAGTTTGGCAAGTTTCCTGTATGTTTGAAACTCCCGATATAATTTTTATCCCATGCTCTTATGACCTTGACGTAGGCCAACAAATCATAAGCCACATGTCAAGTTCTACCCGTCGTTGTCCTGATTAATTTAGGTCATCGTACATGCCCTTGACGTAGGCCAACAAGGCTGTACGTCTGTCCTAAACTAATGCATCTATCTATGCAACAAATGAATACCCCAGCAACTACCAAACACTATGCCTTGACGTAGGCCAACAAACATAGCTTGAATACTACTGACTATCTATAAGAAATGACGGAGGATTACGGCTGGTTTTTGGCGAAAAACCTTTAACGTAATGAACTTGATCTCGTTGAAGGAACCTGATAGCCTTTTTAAAATATAGTGGCGAAAACCTTTTGCTAAAGAAGTCACTCCCGGTGAAGGGATCTCGGCTCTTTCCTCGTGGAATGAGGTGCAGGCTATTCTAACTTAATACCGCGATGCAAAGCAACTTGTGATCGACTATATTTAAGTTATTACTCTGACGCAAACTTCTGCCCAAGGGGTCATTCCTGGTGAAGGGATCTCAGCCCTTGCCTCGTCGAATGAGGTGCAGGATATTCTAACTGAATACCGCTATGCAAAACAAAAGGAAACGTCTTTGTAATTTGTTCTAACAACATCAAATATAGGTTTGTTTTATCCTTGCATTGATAAGAATCAATGCAGTCCCATCAATCAATCACACCAGAAAAGAACGAAAATAAAATGTACGTATATGCCATCCGCATTCGTCACTGGGTCCCGTCATCACCCGTTAGGTTACTTAACTAACGACAGAGCGGGGGCTGGACTAGCGCGGGTGTAAAACATATACAACATCTAATAGTATATTTACTAATATACAACAATCGCTCCAGGCATGAAAATATGAAACATTACAGAAAAGTAATAAGCATCACAGAACAATACAGATAATCTGGGATCCCCGGGTTTCACAGAGCCGCTACTGAAACCCGACGTTCCCCTGGTCGTGTGGATAGCTTGTGCAATGAAACCTAGACTCCTACGGGTGCGGCAAGTTACCCGTTAAAACCTGAAGCGAGGCAGCCCCCTAAAGAAAAATGAATGGACCACCCTGCACTTCACGGAATCCGGTAACTTGAGCACCCCACCTTAGGTCAGCCTGTACCCCCTACGAGTGCGGCGAATAGTCTGCCAATTCTAGAGTGAGGCCCCTTTGCCTCTCAAAGCCATGAGATACGGACCCGTTTCTCTCCAGAACCCGGCTATCCTGCACTCCGTCGCGGGGTAAACCTAGTACAGAAATAAATATATACAACGGGTACATCGACCTCAGCCCGGTCGTGCCCCAAAAGAATAATATACAAACAGGCAGTGACGGCAGTCCACATGTTGGATGCTCGCCCCGCAATATCAAAAGTACAAATAAATCCAAAATGCACTACCATTGCACACTGCTATCCATTACGACAAATCTGCAACATTACAGCACAACACAAAACATCAACGCGAATGTCACGTTCACAAATCCATCTAAAAAGACTATAGCAATTAGACGCAATTTACCGCTCGAATGACATTCACGGTCGGAGATATAATATAAGTACTATAAACTAACAAGTTTAAAATTTCGATCGACAAAACTTCCCGAAGTGGGCCCCACGTACATCTGGTGCACAGTAACAAAATTTGGGCCCAAAAGACATATACCAAAAACCATAATTTCCCAAGGTAAACTCACTGGAAAAATTTGGCGCACTGTTCCTACAAAAGCGTGGCGGATCAGCGGCCAAACCCTGGTTTGGGACGCGGATACACGGCCGTTCTGTGGGATCAAGTGACCAAATTTCACCAGTTTGCTTAGAATTTCCTTCTTAGTTTTTTGTGATATGTCAAATAATTGTTTGGCCTGATTTAAAATCGACAGAAACTTTGAACATGGAAATTGCAGTTTTTGAAATTCGATTCGATCGATATTTTAAACGTGTTAGCACAAGTTAGTATAGCTTAATGGTGAAGCTCTGATACCACTGTAAGTCCACGGTAGTGTTAGTTGTATGTATGCCTTAGAGGCCAGTATTGTACAGATGATGTATATTATATTGGATGCTTGGACATATATAGAGATGACTTTCTTGCTCGATATGATAGTATGCTATCTGGTTGCTCTTTATCTTAACATGTATACTTGTCTCTTTATACTGTCTTATAGTTACATATTGGTAAAGCCCGTAGGATGTGTACTTGACTACCTAGACTATGATGTGGATCATACTAGTGGGGACATGGTAGTCCATAAGTACATCCTTCAAGGTCCCTAGTCATGGGTGTATCGAGACGGGGCATCGATATACCAGTGTAGACTAGCATATACGCTTCTCGACCCATGAGATGGGCGATAGATGATCCCATATGTAAGTCCATGCTACCTCTCCCGGTACTTTCGGGCATGCAGAATTTGACGAAAAACAATTTTCTAGAGGTGGTAACATGGACTCAAAACCGGATCTTTGTTAAACATCTAACTAACAACCTAACTAGGAGTTGTTAACTACTCGGTTAGGGGGTTATACCTTTCTTTCTTGAAATCCTTCGTCTTCAAGCCTCGATGGTTGTCCGGATCGGCTTCACTCCGTCGTCTCCTTGCGCCGAAGATAGATCCACCTGAAAGCTTCTACCTTTGGCTTCTTCTTCGGTCTTTGAAGAAACTAGTTCACTTGGTTTGCCAAACCTTATGAACTAGAATGAGTAGAGAAGAGTGTGTTGGGATTTTACTCTATGGTTCTTGTTTCTCAACACATGAGACAAGTGAACCATAGACAAAGGAGAGAGAGAGCAAGAGGAAGGAGATGAGAGCTCAAAACCAAGAGAGAGAAAGACAATGAAAGAATGAGCCTCTCTTTTCTCTTTCACCCTCTCATAATCCAAAAGCATCATGAGCCATAATGTTAATCAAGTATTATTATGTGATGGTTCATATCATGTCAAAGGCAATATCATTTCCATGCACTCATTTTGCAAACCACAACAAGCAAGCAAAAGTCTTTGCATGAAAATGACAACCATTGTGATGATGATGGTCAACCAGTCCAACCTAGTCAACCGGTCAACAAAGTCAACAAGTCAGCAAAGTCAACCCCTCAACAACCATGTCACTATAATACTTAATTAATATTATTGCTAATCATATATCATATTCTCATTAGGGTTGAGCAAAAAGTCAATAGTCAACAGTCAACGGTCAACAACCCTAATGAGAATCCTCTGCCTCTGTCTCTCCGTCAACTGTGCATACACACCCGCATTCGCGTTCCGAGGAACACGAATACAAACTGGATAAAACCAATCCCAATACGTACACTAGGATCTGGCTTAAACCAAAGCCCGCTAGTGTAAACTGTCCGGACACTAAACATGCACAAGTGCACGGATGTGACTGAACCCTGTCGCAAAACCATGCGACCTGTCGCAAAACCATGTGACCTCTACTCTTTTGCCTAAAGGCGAATAGCTTTCTGTGTGGGACTCTAAAGACTCGACACTACGCTGGCAGTGGGTTTAACCACAGACCGCAAGCGGCACTAGCTGTGCGTAACGGACCCCAGGCAGAAGCCGACAAGAAGACTGACGAGGTGAAACCCATCTGAACTCCTACTGAGTCTGGCTGTGACAATCTCCGTACAGTCCGGTCTGTTCGTCTGATACATCGCATGGCGGGCCTAGGGGGGCGGTAAACGTCAGTCCCCTAATAGCGGTACAAGTCGTGTCGGAGTGAAGCCCAATACACCCTGAGATAACACTGGAAGCCTACCAGTATATCTCGCTTGCCCTGGCCAGGGACTACTCGTGTAATGGCTCTCCTAGACACAGCGCGATGTCAACCCCCAATACCGGGAGAGACGAATCCTGTCTAACCGTCACTGCCTCCAAGTGCTTCGGGACTGCACCCAACTACTACCTGTTTGCATGACTCCTTTGAGCCGTGGTAGGGTAGTAATCAAAGTACTGTGGGAACACACTCGAGGCGAAGTGACAGTGTCAAGTCAGCGGACTAAGCTGTACTCATGTCACCTGGGAACTCATAACTGACGATAGGTATAATACCAACCGGTCAGTTCCCGACGAGTCCTGTCCAGTGTACTCGTAACCCAACGAGCACCCGCATACTATCTCCAGTACGACGTACTGATGGCTGTGGGACAGACCACCTCCCACTCTGGGATGAGAAGCGCATACGCTAGTCTACTCCGGAGTATCGATGCCCTATCTCAATAGTCCTACGACTAGGGACCTGCATAAGGATGTGCTTATAGATTACCCAGCCCCCACTGGTGTGACTGCCATCACAACGCTGGTAATCAAGCAAAGATCCTAAGGGCTCCACTAATGTGTATAGGCGATATACTAAAATAAACACATGTACACATTGAAGTAGAAACAAACCAAGTAGCATACTACTATTTTGAGCAAGATTGTATATACAAGGTGAATATCCCAAGCTTCCATTAAGTAATATACAAACTAGTATGATATAGTAATGGCCTCTAGGGCATATACACTAACAATCTCCCACTTGCACTAAGGCCATGTACTGGCGTATCGAAGACCTATCATCTCGTTCAGCCGCTCGAACTGAGTCTGGGGCAAGGCCTTCGTGAGTGGATTTGCAGTGTTATCTTCTGAATTTACTCTCTTTACCTCGATCTCCCGGCGATCAATGATCTCCCTGATCAGGTGGAACCGCCTCAAAATGTGCCTGGACTTCTGATGGGACCTGGGTTCCTTCGCTAAAGCTATAGCGCCGTTGTTGTCACAATACAGCGGTATTGGATTAACACTGGTAGGAACCACCTGAAGTTCCGTGAGGAACTTCTTCATCCAGACAGCTTCCTTTGCGGCATCGCAAGCAGCTATGTACTCCGCTTCCATAGTTGAGTCAGCAACGGTTTTCTGCTTGGAACTCTTCCAGCAAACCGCCCCTCCATTGAGGGTAAAGACATAACCCGACATGGACTTGGAGTCATCCTTGTCACTCTGGAAGCTGGAGTCAGCAAAGGCCTCAATCTGGAGGTCTTTTCCGCCATACACCAAGAACATCTCCTTAGTCCTTCTCAGGTACTTGAGAATGTTCTTTACTGCTATCCAGTGTTTCTCACCTGGGTTCGACTGATACCGGCTTACAACGCTCAATGCGTATGCTACATCTGGTCTGGTACATAACATCACATACATAATAGAGCCTACCGCAGATGCGTAGGGTATTGATGACATGCGAGCCCTTTCCAAATCAGTCTTGGGAGACATCTCTTTGGAGAGGGTGATTCCGTGACAAGCCGGTAGATTACCGCGCTTGGAATCTTCCATACTGAATCGTTTCAGTATGGTGTCAATGTACCTTGACTGTAAAAGTCCCAACATCCTTTTAGATCTATCACGAAAGATCTGGATCCCCAGAATGTAGTTGGCATCGCCCAGGTCCTTCATGGAGAACCTCTGCGACAAGAATCCTTTGACTGACTGTAGCATAGGAATATCATTTCCTATTAGGAGAATGTCATCGACGTACAAGACGAGGAATACCACATTTCTCCCTACAATCTTACTGTAAATGCATGGTTCATCTGGGTTTTTGACAAAGTCGAATTCTTTGACAGTATCATCAAAGCAGATGTTCCAACTCCGCGATGCCTGCTTGAGTCCATAAATGGACTTGAGAAATTTGCACACTTTACCGCTGCTCCCACTCTGAATGAATCCCTCTGGCTGATCCATATAGACGCACTCTTCCAAATTTCCATTTAGGAAAGCCGTCTTTACGTCCATCTGCCAGATCTCATAATCGTGGAAGGCAGCAATGGCAAGAAGGATCCGAATGGATTTAAGCATGGCTACCGGAGAAAAGGTCTCGTCATAGTCCAAACCAGGTCTTTGACGAAAACCCTTTGCAACGAGCCTAGCTTTATAGGTTTCAACCTGCCCATCTACACCAATCTTCTTTCTGAAGATCCATTTGCAGCCTACGGGTTTTACCCCTTCTGGAGCAAAGTCCAAAGTCCAAACTTTGTTGGTGTACATGGACTCCATCTCGGTCCGCATTGCATCCAGCCATTTTACCGAGTCACCGCTCTGAATGGCTTGCTGGAAGCTAGTAGGCTCATCATAATCTATGATGCAATCCTCTCTATCCCCGTCTATGAGAAAACCGCAGTATCTCTCGGGCGGATGAGACTGCCTACTACTCCTGCGGAGCGGCGCAGGAATGTCCTGTTCTTTTGAAACGTCTGGTTCATCCAAGCTTTCAGTAACAGTTTGTGGTTCTGGAATTTCTTCCAGTTCTATTGCGCCCCCACTTATCTGATTTTCCAAAAATTCAGTTTCCAAGAAGTGGGCATGCGGAGAAACAAAAACTTTTTGTTCTTCTGCAGAATAGAAAAGATACCCTCTGGAGTTCTTTGGGTATCCGACAAACTTACACAGTACTGAGCGTGCCTCGAGCTTGTCCGCATGCTGCTTTTTTACAAAAGCTGGACATCCCCATACCTTAAGATACTTAAGACAGGGTTTCTTCCCACTCCACATCTGATATGGGGTGGTAGGCACAGTCTTGGTTGGAGCCTTGTTCAAGAGATATGCAGCTGCTTCTAGTGCATAACCCCAGAAAGATCGCGGTAACTCAGCCTTACTCATCATGGAACGAACCATATCCAATAGGGTCCGATTCCGCCTTTCCGATACACCGTTGTGTTGTGGTGTGTATGGAGGAGTAAGTTGAGAGAGAATTCCATTCTCTTTTAAGTAGCCCAGAAACTCGGCACTCAAGTATTCTCCACCTCGATCCGATCTTAGAATCTTGATACTTTTGACGGTTTGTTTTTCAACTTCATTCTTGTATTCTTGAAATTTCCCAAAGGCCTCGGATTTGTGCTTCATTAAGAAGACATGTCCATACCTAGAGAAATCATCTGTGAAAGTAATGAAGTATGAATAACCACTTCGCGCATGTGTAGACATTGGACCACACACATCACTGTGTATGAGTCCCAAGAGCTTGCTCGCTCTTTCTCCGCGTCCTGTGAACGGAGTCTTTGTCATCTTTCCCATGAGACAAGATTCACAAGTGGCATAAGACTGATACTCGAACGGATTCAAGTACCTTTCTTTATGTAACTTAGTTAATCGTGTCTCATTAATGTGACCCAGTCTACAATGCCATAAGAAAGCCTGATTTGTTTCCGGAGACTTTCTTTTAAGTGTGTTCTGGACACTAAAAATCTGAGCTTGATTTAACACGTATATTCCGTTCTGTAATGTACCTGACCCAATCAGAACTTGATTTAGGTGGATGTGTACTAAATCGCTTACAAAAGTAAATTCATATCCTTCCTTAGAAAGTAAGGATACAGATATGATATTACAAGTACATACAAACAGTTATGCAAAATCAATATCTGCCCAGTTGTCAGTCCAAGATGATATTCCCCTACGGATTCAGCATCTATGCTCATTCCGTTAGCAACCCTGAGAGTCATATCACCTTTCCTGATAATCCTACGGTTTCTCAGAGCCTGTAACGAATTACAGATATGAGATCCTGATCCGGTATCCAATACCCAGGAAGTAGGGTTAACTGACATACAGTTCTCAATTACAAACACACTCGAAGCCGAAGCCACAACATGCTTCGAATTCTGGCTACTGGCTTTGCAATCCCTGCAATCCTTCTGCCAATGTTCATTCCCGTTACAATAGGAACGTCCCTCTTCAACCATATCCAGTCCCGAAACTTTTGCCCTTCCTTTTCCTTCTTCTTCCTTGGTTTCCTTCAGGGTATAAGCAGAGGGCAGGGTCTGTAGAATTAAGTCAGTACTTGACCCATTCTCCAACGTGGTCTCCAAGTCCGTGAGCTCAAAATAGCTGGTCTTTGTAAGGACGTTGTCCCTTACAGATGACCCGACAGCCAACCTCGCTTGAAGCAATTCGTTCGAGGTCTCATATCTTGCGATACGAGATTGCTCTCCATATAAAACTTTGTTATGGAGGAAGATAGAAACTGAGTCCATCTTCTTGCGCTGCCTCTGGTTTGCACCATCAACTGAGGCTAACACAAGGCACTTGGCTTTTGCACTATCCTTTTCCGATGTCCTGCGGATGTAAACATCCGTGACAGGGGAAACTGGACCTGAGACGGTAGGGGTATGATCAGTTAAGAGGTGTCCCAGCTTGTTATGGGCAATGGACATCTGGACAGACCTTTGCCAGTCATAACAGTCAGGTTCAGTCATTTTATTATCTAGATGTAACCTAGGTGTGGTCACTGGGTTGCTGCAATTGAGAGAGAGAGAAGAAAACACTCAGCATGATGCTCTTGCAAGTTTAGATTGGTTTTTAATTTATCTAAACAGGATAGCTCCCACTGTCTCTCGAATCCCTCCTCAAACCATAAAGGAAGAATTAGTCGGGATCAATCTCACCGTACAATACTTGCTTAACCGTTCAGCCAGGCTAGTGTCGGTACTTCGAGGGAGGTTTTCCAACGCTTTCGCGAAGTTCCTTAATTAAATAACCTCTTTTCCCTGTGGGCGTAGCCTCGCTAACACCTTTCTAGACACCTACTTGGTTTATAGCATTGATCGTTAAGTGAGAAATTTCCCGAGGAGTAGCATATACTCACAGTAGGATCGGGATCCAAATATCATTGCGTGACAAAACTGAAGGAATCCTACCAGAATCATCACACTCCAAATGGTATGCAGCGCTAGCAAGTTTCAGTTCTTTTGAAACTCCCGATGTGGATTTTTTGTTAGTTATATGTATGCCCTAGAGGCCATTACTGTACATATGATGTATATTGTAGTGGATGCTAGGACGTATATAGGGAGGACTTTCTTGCTCGACATGATAGTATGCTATCTGGTTGCACTTTACCTTAACGTGTACACTGATTGTCTCTCTGTTACATGTTGGTAAAGCCCTTAGGATGTGTACTTGACTACCTGGACTATGATGCAGATCATACTAGTGGGGACATGGTAGTCCATAAGTACATCCTTCAAAGTCCCTAGTCGTGGGTATATCGAGACGGGGCATCGATATACCAGAGTAGACTAGCGTATACCTTCTCGACCCATACAGATGGGCGATGGATGATCCCATATCCATTTGTGTTTGACATCAGAGATGATATACGGGTGCTCAGTGGAGACTGGGTACACTGGACGGACTCGCCGAGAACTCCCAGATGGTATTATACCTTACGTCAGATGGCAGTTCTCTGGTGACACTGGTACAGAGTAGTCTGTTGACCCGAGATCGTCATAGAGTCTTGTGTGGTTCCCACTGTGCTTTGATTTCCACCTTACCACGTCCAAGAGGGCGTGCAAAACGGTGGTTTTTGGGTACAGTCCCGAAGCACATGGAGGCAATGAGCGATAGGAAGGGATTCGTCTCTCCCGGTATAGGGAGTTGATGTTGCGCTGTGTTCGATTGGCTATAACCAGAAATCCCTGGCCAGGGTTGCTGAGATTTACTGGTAAGTGTTACCAATAGTTTCTCGAACTGTTATAGACCTCATATCGACACGACTTATCGAGCTATTGGGGTCTGACGTTTACTACCCCTAGGCAAGATATGCGACATATCAGACGACGAGACCGGACTGTACGGTAAGTGTTACTGGTTGGATTCACAGGAGTGTGAGTGGGCTTGCTCGTCGATCTTCTGATCGCTTAATACCCGGGTGGCCGTTACGTTTAGCAGACCGCTTGCGGCTTGTGGGTGTTTGATATGATCATCACCTGCTGCCGGCGTATTGACGAGTCTTTAGAGTCCTACACAGAGGTTTCCTGGCTCAAGCGAAACGAAATAGGAGCGCATATGAGATATGTGCGGGACCGAGAATAATGCGTGTATGTGATACCGTATTCTATTCTTGCGATGAATGTATCGATATGGTTGTATGTGATATAACCTAGTTATCGAATCAAGGATTGATTCGATAAGCCGATACATTGGATATTAGTCGGTCACATGCGATATGACCGGATCGTTAAATCAAGTGTTGATTTAATGATTTAATGCATAATTATATATTTGATATATTACTTTGCATTAACTAGTATTGGTTTACTTTAAATGGATTTTCTCACTTGATGTGCACATTGTATATATGATATACTTTTGTGCATTTGATTGTATCATGCTTGATGATACATGATAGTTTGGTGTATAGTTTAAACCATGGTTGGTCAATGGTTAGGGTTTCTTTTGCTTCATTTACTTATTCATTTATTTATCCATTTTGTTTATTTTAGCAAAAGAAAATGATGAAGAGAAAATGGTGGCTTTCTTTGTTTGTTTTTGAAGCTTCTTGAAGCTTTGACCTAGTGACCATTTTGTCTTCATGTTTAACCCTAACCCTTCCAATTAACCATGGTCTATTCTCTACACCTAATCATGGTTGCCATATGATAAGTATTGATTTTATTATTCATTTTGGAAATGCTTATCATAATATTCCTTCTTCTTCTTCTTCATCATCAACATGAAGAAAGCTTGCTCCATCCATGGCAACTTGAGCTAATGAGTGAGAAATCCAATTCTAAAGTGAACCCACCTCCTATTTCTTCATCCTCTACCTCTTGTTAAGTAGTATAGGGTGTTTTCTTCACAAGTTTCATGACTTGGTGAAGTGAGAGCTTGATCTTGTGATGCCTCGACGTAGATCATCTTTGGCATCGTTGTCGATGACCTAGCCCGCCCATTTCTCCGATGAAGCCGACGCTAGAGCCCGGGATTCCATTTGGACAGCGAGGAGACTTCATTGCGGAGCTATGGAGGTGGAGGACCGGATCTACAAAGGTTGTATTTCCGTTCTTTTAGTTAAATTGTTAACTAGTTGCATGTGTTCGCCTAAAATTCTAGTTAACGATCCGTATTAGGGTTTCTCGGCACCCGTAAAATTTGAAATTGGCATGGTTGATGCCTTGTGAGACCTCCTTAGTGTGCCTAGGAACCCTACAGTGGTATCAGAGCCTATCTAGAGCCTTAGGCGATGCGTAGACGATGTTAGAAACCCGATCGAACCCCGAAACCCTAACTTTTAACCCTCTCTGGACTTTTTCTGAAAAAGTGGTTTTTTCCAAATTAAAAATGCTTAAAAAATTCAGCAGGAAATTCTAAGAATTACGGTGCAAAAATTACCTAATGATCTATCTAAAGCGCGGCGGATCCGCGGCATTAGCCGCCTATTGCGGCGGTTCCGCGCCCATTTAGTCTCTTCAGTCAACCATTTTTGCACAGTAACTCCTTTATTTAAATGCTGAGTTTTATGGGAATTTTTAATATTTTTTTCAAGAGTTGAATTTTCTGGGGTGTTTTGGGAGTTCGATGATTCGATCGGATTATCATACTTTGTCTATGTGGCTTTCCGGATAATTTTTGAATATGTTAAAAAGTTCGACCGGATATAAATACCCAACTTTTCCCCTGCCGGAAAATTTCCAAGTGTTGGATTTTTCCGAGGTTTAAAGACGTTCTAAGTAGTGCAAGTAACGCGATGGTCCCTCTAGAAGACAACAAACCTTAACTCGATTATGTGACCGTCTTGAACTGCCCTTTGAACCTTCGGGTTTGGGGCAGTACGGCGTGCCACATGTGGGGCGTTGGCTTGACCCTTCTACGGCTGGACCGTTGGTACTGAGGCACGAAGTGAATGTCTTTGAACTTATTTCATGAGTTGAGCTGTTTCGGGAAAACTTGGGTGTTCGATTGTTCGATCGGAAAGTTTAACATTTTCTATTTTATTCGGAATGTGATACAATAATTGGAATTCACAAGTAGTTATGAGATAACTGAATGAATGTTATAAACATAGCAATTTAGTCTCACTTGATCGGTTGCTACGGAATTTTGATGTGATCAAAAGTCCGTCGCAATCACGTAGCGTACGCGGATACTCGCCGGGTAAACTTAATAGACAGCCTCACTCCATAGCCCCGACCAAGTGACTGTAGGAGAACCCCGTCGCCGAAAGCATCCGTTCGGGTGCTCGCGGCAGCGGTGTTCCGCCTTGGTGCACTTTGTCGACGGTGTCGGGGGTGCGGCCGCCTACTAAAGTTTGCGACGAGTATTCGATCAGGATGTCGGGAATCTTGTTGAATTGCCCGACTTGATATTGAAAAGTGTTTTCGATTTTGAGACTAAAATGCGGGGTTTATAATTGTTAGGCATGTGATGTCTAAGTATTTCATTTGATTAGGCATGAGATGTCTAAAGAGATTGCGGATTCCAACTGTTGTAGTTTTTGCACTTTCTTTTCTGTGACCGTAAGTGTAATATGTGATATCGCCGGTTTCGTTGCTATATGTCAACGACAATTGGGATGCGCATATTTACTTACGTTGATGACATGTGATGTTATGTGTTGCTGGATATGTTATATTGGATCGTCGTGTTTGAATAGCCGGGGGTTTTTATGTGAGATGAGTGTTTTTCATTTTCATTCATGTAAAAACTTGTATGTAATATTCTTTTATTGGGGCACTTCCAGGTTGCGGAAAATGTCACCCTTTGTATATTATTTACTTTTCCGCACTAGGATAGACCCAAGGAGGGGAGCACAAGTAACCCGGTTCTGGAGTCCAGTGGGAGACCAACTCGAGGAGTCGAGTCCGGGTCTCCTAACTCCAGAATTGGTAGGGTTGCTTGCCGCTCTCGTAGGGGTCTACGGGTGTGGGTTTGGCTATTCATCAAGACCGTGGAATCCGTGTTTTATACTGGCTCGTATTGAAAACACGGACGTCCTAGTATATCCAATATTTCATATGATTCTTCTGCTGCGATATCTGTGATGTGATCATGTGATATGTTCTGTGATGGATACTGTATATAGTATATATGATATATTATATAGATGTTACTTATGTTTTACACCCGCGCTAGCCCTGCCCCGCTCTGCCGTTAGTTACCTAACCTAACGGTGCATGAGAGGACATCGAGGCGAATGCGGATGGCATAAGTGTACGTCGTATTTATCTGTGATGTTTAGGTAATAAATGATGGGACATCATTAATGTGATTAATGAAATAAAAGAAACCTAAGATGTTGTAGAATCGAATTTCAAAATAAAAAGGGTAGCTACAGTTCTTGCTTTGCACATCGGTATATGTGATATATCCTGCACCTTATTCGATGAGGAAAGGACCGAGATCCCTTCACCGGGAGTGACTCCTTTAGCAATAACTGGCAGATGCTACACACTCGGTTTGTCTTCTGATTGCTTTTAAGAGTTTTGCTTTGCACAGTGGTATATGTGATATGTCCTGCACCTTATTCGATGAGGAAAGGACCGACGATCCCTTCACCGGGAGTGACTCCTTTAGAAAAACTAGAAAAGCCTAAAAAACACTCCATTTTAAAATCATTTGATTCTATAACGATATCAAGTTCATTACGCAATAGGTTTTCAAAAAAAACCTGTCGTAGCCCTCCGTCATTTCAGATAAGTGCTAGTTAGTATTCGTGCTACGTTTGTTGGCCTGCGTCAAGGCGTAGTGTGCGGTAGCTAACTAGTATTTATCTGCTTATGCATATGATGCAGATTGGATTTGGGTAGTCGTGCGACTTTGTTGGCCTGCGTCAAGGGTCGTGCGGGTGGGTTTAATTCAATCAAGAAATGACGGGTTGAACTTGACTAGCGGACTATGGTTTGTTGGCCTGCGTCAAGGTCATAAGACGCTAGGGGTAAAATATCATCGGGAATTTCAAGTGTTGAAATTTGCAATGAGATTGCATACCTTCTATAAGATAGTTGGATCCCGATACCCACTGCGAGTAAGAGTTACTCTTGGGAGAGTTTTACACATTACAATTTGCCGATCAAGTAGGTGTTTAGAAAGGTGTTAACGAGATTACGCCTCTGGGAAAACGAGGTTTACATTAATTAGGTTCGTGCGAAAGCACGGGGGACCTCCCTCAAAGTACCGACACTGGCCTGGCTGAAAGATTGGCGAACTTGTAGTGTGTAATTAATCCCGGCTAGTCTTTCCTTTTAGGGTTTGAAGGAAGATTTGATAAAAATAGTGGGAGCCATCCTGATTAGATAAAATAATAACCAATCTATTCTTGAAAGAGCGCACGCTGAGTGTTTTCTTCTCTCTCTCTCCAGGTAGCGACCATATCACGCCTTAATCAAGATAATAATACGGATATTGACCGAACCCGCTTGTTATACTGAGCTGGGGAACGTTGGTCCCGCTCCAACTTATAATTGTTATAGGACAGAGCAAGAAATTGGGGATTACCAGAATTCCCGTGCCGCCCAAACGAAGAAAGTGCATGCTGATGCATCATCTTCGGGTGTGTTCGTTACAAAGAACTGTTTCTCAGTATCCTCCGCATCCTGGGTATATGATACCGGATAAGGATCCCAGATATGTAATTTGTTACATAGGGCTGCAAAAAGGTAGAGAACTGAGAACGGGTGATAAGTTTCATGAGACAGAAAACGGGGCAAGTGTTGCAGCCAAGTCTGTTGGTCACTGTCACCCTGTATTATCAGTACATTGATTCTGAACGAATGTTATTAGATACCGAACCTGATATACAAAATCATATCAGTCTCTTTAAGCATAAAGAAATGATAAAATTTTGTATTAATGGATAATGTTTTGAACATTTCCTATATCAAAAGTTGATCGGTTCAGGCACGTTATCTAAAAGCATTAATGTTCTAAATCAAACTACAGTTCTTTAGTATACGGAACACACACAAGATGAAGAGTTCAGGAATGAACGAATCCTACTTGAGGCATTGTAGACTAGGTCATATCAATGCGACCCGACTAGCTGAAGTTACATGTAGATGCATATTTAAATCAGTTTGAATTTACATCTTGTGAAACTTGCCAGTCATGTCACAGAGATAAGATGACCATAGCTCCGTTTAATGGAAACAGAGAAAGAGTTAGTGAACTCTTGGGATGATACATGTTGATGTATGTAGGTCCCCTGTCTACACTTGCCAAGACCGGTTCTTTATACTTCATTACATTCTCTGACAATCTCTTAAGATTCAGACATATGTTCCTGTTGAGACACAAGTCCGAACCTTTTAAGATATTCACAGAATATAAGTTAGAAGTAGAGAACCAACACGGGTATAAGTATTATGTCCTTCGATGTGATCAAGGAGGAGAATACTTGAGCACGGAAATCCTGGACTATTCTAAAGGAGAATGTGATTCTCTCTCAGCATTACTCCTCCGTATACACCATAGCACGATGGTATATCGGGGTGGAGCAATAGCACCCTATATGATATGGTGTGCTCTATGATGAGTACTACTGAGTTACCTGTTTCCTTTTTGGGAGTTATGCGCTTGAGAAGCTGCATACCTATTGAATAAGGTTCGAATCAAATCAGTTGCCTGCCACTTCATATGTGATATGGAAAGGGAAGAGCCCATATCTTAAGTTGGTTAAGATTTGGGGCTGTCCGGCCTGTCTAAAAGCAAAATCTGGACAAGCTCGAGGCAAGATCTGTTATGTAGAACTGGAAATGTTCCAGCTATACAAACTGCAGCTGATGATTTGATAGAACCAAAGGATTCAGTAGATTCCAACGAACCTCAGCCTCTCCGCCGATCTAGTAGGGTTCCTCACCCACCTGAGAGATACTTCGGTTACTCTATGACAGTGGGAGCGAGGATTGCATCATGAGATGATGACCCAACTAGTTTCGAGCTGTCCATCAGGAGTGGGACTCTGTAAGAATGGCTGGATGCTTAGCGATCTGAGATGGAATCCTTATACACCAACAAAGTATGGACTTTAGTTGCTTTATCTGAAGGGTTAAATCCCCATCAGGAGCAAGTATATCTTGAGAAGATTACTTGGTGTACATGGAAAGGTTGAGACTTTCAAAGCTAGACTTGTTAAAGCTTTTCGTCATCGACCAGGCGTGGATAATGATGAAACATTTTCAAGTGGCTATGCTTAAGTCCATCCAGATCCTACTTGCCACGGCTACATACCATGACTACGATATCTGGCGGTTGGGTGCCATGACTGCTTTTCTAAATGATGTTTTAGAAGAGAACGTCTATAAGTACACAGCCAGAGGGCTTCGTAGACAGTGGGAGCAGCAGAAACGTGTACAAGATGCTTTATAGGATAAAGCAGGTATCGCAGAGTTGGAACATCTGTTTTGATGTATTAGTCAAAGAGTTTGACATCATCAAAATGGGAGATGAACCTTGTATAAACAAAAGGGTAGTAGGGAGAATAGTAACGATCCTCGTAGAGTACGTGGATGACATACTCTTGATAGGGAAGGAGTTTCCTATGCTACGATCGATCAATCTCCGCTTATCACAATGATTCTCCATATAGGATCAAAGTGATACCTCCTAAATCCTGAGTTTTGATCTATGAGATAGAAGTAAATGGATGTTAGGATTCTCACTAGTTGTAGTGAGATGGTATCAATCGATCCTGGGGAGAATCACTGGAAATGTTCCAGGGTGATAAGGACGACTGAATGTCAGTCACATGCATTGTCTTTACCCTCAGTAAAAGGACGGTATGTTGGAAAAGTTCCAAGCTAGATACCGTGGCATACTAGACGATAAAGGCAGGATACATCGCTACTTAAGATGTTACCAAGGAGGATGTTTGGGTGTATATTGGTTCATGAGATGAACTACGTTCCAACCATTGTGAGACAATGGAGTTGTGGCTTATGCCAAGGAACGCCGGTCCCATCAGTGATCCAGACATATTCTAAGGCGGTGTCACCTGATCATGGAGATAGTTGATCTCCAGGATGATCGAGGTTAGGAGAGTAGACTCAGAGGACAACACGGCGGATCCACTCACAAAGGCCTTTTCCCAGAGAGAGACTTTTATGGGATGGTTGAGTATGAGATACTACAACCACTGCTACAGATGGCCCTAGTGCAAGTGGGAGATTGTTAGTTATATGTATGCCCTAGAGGCCATTACTGTACATATGATGTATATTGTAGTGGATGCTAGGACGTATATAGGGAGGACTTTCTTGCTCGACATGATAGTATGCTATCTGGTTGCACTTTACCTTAACGTGTACACTGATTGTCTCTCTGTTACATGTTGGTAAAGCCCTTAGGATGTGTACTTGACTACCTGGACTATGATGCGGATCATACTAGTGGGGACATGGTAGTCCATAAGTACATCCTTCAAAGTCCCTAGTCGTGGGTATATCAAGACGGGGCATCGATATACCAGAGTAGACTAGCGTATACCTTCTCGACCCATACAGATGGGCGATGGATGATCCCATATCCATTGGTGTTTGACATCAGAGATGATATACGGGTGCTCAGTGGAGACTGGGTACACTGGACGGACTCGCCGAGAACTCCCGGATGGTATTATACCTTACGTCAGATGGCAGTTCTCTGGTGACATTGGTACAGAGTAGTCTGTTGACCCGAGATCGTCATAGAGTCTTGTGTGGTTCCCACTGTGCTTTGATTTCCACCTTACCACGTCCAAGAGGGCGTGCAAAACGGTGGTTTTTGGGTACAGTCCCGAATCACATGGAGGCAATGAGCGATAGGAGGGGATTCGTTTCTCCCGGTATAGGGAGTTGATGTTGCGCTGTGTTCGATTGGCTATAACCAGAAATCCCTGGCCAGGGTTGCTGAGATTTACTGGTAAGTGTTACCAGTAGTTTCTCGAACTGTTATAGACCTCATATCGACACGACTTATCGAGCTATTGGGGTCTGACGTTTACCACCCCTAGGCAAGATATGCAACATATCAGACGACGAGACCGGACTGTACGGTAAGTGTTACTGGTTGGATTCACAGGAGTGTGAGTGGGCTTGCTCGTCGATCTTCTGATCGCTCAATACCCGGGTGGCCGTTACGTTTAGCAGACCGCTTGCGGCTTGTGGGTGTTTGATATGATCATCACCTGCTGCCGGCGTATTGACGAGTCTTTAGAGTCCTACACAGAGATTTCCTGGCTCAAGCGAAACGAAATAGGAGCGCATATGAGATATGTGCGGGACCGAGAATAATGCGTGTATGTGATACCGTATTCTATTCTCGCGATGAATGTATCGATATGATTGTATGCGATATAACCTAGTTATCGAATCAAGGATTGATTCGATAAGCCGATACATTGGATATTAGTCGGTCACATGCGATATGACCGGATCGTTAAATCAAGTGTTGATTTAATGATTTAATGCATAATTATATATTTGATATATTACTTTGCATTAACTAGTATTGGTTTACTTTAAATGGATTTTCTCACTTGATGTGCACATTGTATATATGATATACTTTTGTGCATTTGATTGTATCATGCTTGATGATACATGATAGTTTGGTGTATAGTTTAAACCATGGTTGGTCAATGGTTAGGGTTTCTTTTGCTTCATTTACTTATTCATTTATTTATCCATTTTGTTTATTTTAGCAAAAGAAAATGATGAAGAGAAAATGGTGGCTTTCTTTGTTTGTTTTTGAAGCTTCTTGAAGCTTTGACCTAGTGACCATTTTGTCTTCATGTTTAACCCTAACCCTTCCAATTAACCATGGTCTATTCTCTACACCTAATCATGGTTGCCATATGATAAGTATTTATTTTATTATTCATTTTGGAAATACTTATCATAATATTCCTTCTTCTTCTTCTTCATCATCAACATGAAGAAAGCTTGCTCCATCCATGGCAACTTGAGCTAATGAGTGAGAAATCCAATTCTAAAGTGAACCCACCTCCTATTTCTTCATCCTCTACCTCTTGCCAAGTAGTATAGGGTGTTTTCTTCACAAGTTTCATGACTTGGTGAAGTGAGAGCTTGATCTTGTGATGCCTCGACGTAGATCATCTTCGGCATCGTTGTCGATGACCTAGCCCGCCCATTTCTCCGATGAAGCCGACGCTAGAGCCCGGGATTCCATTTGGACAGCGAGGAGACTTCATTGCGGAGCTATGGAGGTGGAGGACCGGATCTACAAAGGTTGTATTTCCGTTCTTTTAGTTAAATTGTTAACTAGTTGCATGTGTTCGCCTAAAATTCTAGTTAACGATCCGTATTAGGGTTTCTCGGCACCCGTAAAATTTGAAATTGGCATGGTTGATGCCTTGTGAGACCTCCTTAGTGTGCCTAGGAACCCTACATTTTTTCCCCATGCTCTTATGACCTTGACGAAGGTCAACAAATCATAAGTCACATGTCAAGTTCTACCCGTCATTATCCAGGTTAATTTGAACCCACCCGTATATACCCTTGACGAAGGTCAACAAGGTAATACGACTATCCCAAACCAACGCATCTATCTATGCTATATATGAACACCCAACAGCTACCAATCACTATGCCTTGACGAAGGTCAACAAACATAGCTTGAATACTATTGAATATTCATACGAAACGACGGAGGGCTACAAATGGTTTTGGCGAAACCTTGAACATAGTGAACTTGATATAATCGAAGGAACGAGATAGCTTTTAGAAGGAGTGGCTCAAGCTCCGCATTTAAAAGTTAGTTTTGAAAAGAACCGAGTGGTTTTTCGAAAGTGTTCCAACGATTTTTACTTGGTTTATTTTTTTGCATTAGTTCTTTTAATGCGTGATATTCTTGCATTAGTTCTTTTAATGCGTCCCATCATTTAATCCTACCATTGCAGAAAACAACCAAAATATGACGTACGCTTATGCCATTTGCATTCGCCACGGGGACCCGTCATTACCCGTTAGGTTACTTAACTAACGACAGAGCGGGGGCTGGGCTAGCGCGGCTGTAAAACATAAGCAACGCCTAAATAATATCATATATAGATATACTGCAACGATAGCCATTTCAGATCACAGATGAACACATTGGATATACTAGGAATCCGCAATTCGTACGAGCCTGTAACGAAAAGAAGATTACACGGTCGCGGTGAATAGCCAATACCCCACCCAAGACCCCTACGGGTGCGGCAAACTACCCGCCAAGTACCCGAAGCGAAGCAACCTCCCTCAACTCCGTGAGTAGGCCACTCGGCACTTCGGCATACCCGGTAGTTTGTGCACCCCCTCCATGGGTCTATCCTAGGGGCAAAAACAGTAAAAAGAAATTATACAATGACGGCTACAACCCCGACCCGGTTGTGCGGCCATACAAATAATTATTACATCAATTTACAAATTTACATGAATTGAAAGAAAAGAAAAATCTCATCTCACAACCCCCGGCTATTCACCCGCGGCAATCCAATGAATTCATATACACATTCCAATAACATTACAGATCACAGATTTGTATAACCCCCACTAATCGACATATAGCGATTAGCAGACGTTCAATACAAATATCACGTCACAGAAAAACCCGTCAGCTTAAGTCTTTTAGAAGTTCGATCAAAAATACGGATTTATAGGCCCTAAAAACAAAATTTTCGTTCTGGAAAATCTGGGCAGAAAATACATATTCCAAAAATCCCAAAACAACCCTAGAAATACTCTGCACCAAATTTGGACCTCGGCCGAGTCAACTCGGCCGCGGAACCGCGGAGGGAGCGTGCTCCCGCCGCGTTTCCGCGGCTCTTTGAACGGTTAGTGGGACCAAATTTGGTGGTTATTCAAACAAAAGCCTGAGCCGATTTTTAAGATGAAAATTATCAACTTTTGAACAGAATAAAAATCGGCAGAAACTTGACAACTCGGGTTCGTTTCGTGACTTTTTCTTTGATCGATCTTCTAGTTACTTTGCTAACATGTTAGATAGAGTTTAACTAGGCTCTGATACCACTGTAAGTCCATGCTACCTCTCCCGGTACTTTCGGGCATGCGGAATTTGACGAAAAACAATTTTCTAGAGGTGGTAACATGGACTCAAAACCGGATCTTTGTTAAACATCTAACTAACAACCTAACTAGGAGTTGTTAACTACTCGGTTAGGGGGTTATACCTTTCTTTCTTGAACTCCTTCGTCTTCAAGCCTCGATGGTTGTCCGGATCGGCTTCACTCCGTCGTCTCCTTGCGCCGAAGATAGATCCACCTAAAAGCTTCTACCTTTGGCTTCTTCTTCGGTCTTTGAAGAAACTAGTTCACTTGGTTTGCCAAACCTTATGTAACACCTTGCAATTTTCGTTGATTGTTTTGGTGATAATTAGTAGCCATGCATATTTTTATATTTGTGTGTTCATAGGATTTATAGTTATTATTGGTAGTGTTAGCATATTGGAAATTTTCCCTTGTTGTGCACACTTGCACACTTAGACTTTTCTTGTGACTTGTTAACCATTCTTGTGCATGGTTGCAAACTCTTTTCCCCACCATTTAAATCCTTTTCTAAACCCTTTTTATAATTTCAAAAGAAACAACAAAAGAAAAGAAATCCAAATAAACAAAGGAGCATGGTGTTAGGTAGAGATTTTGACTTTTGGACCCATTTCATTGCTTCTCTCTCTCTCCTCTCCCCACTTCAGAATTCCTGCAGCCCCAGCAGAAATTCCCTCCCATTTTCTTCATCCTTTCTCCTCCTTTTCACTTCCCTTTTGAATCCCAAACAAATCCTACACAAAAACCACATCTTTCCATCACAAAACATGAAAAAAAGCAAGGTTTTTGGAGGTGTTCAAGGCTAATCTGCACACTTGAGGGAGGGACTGGACTTTAGGTAGTTTTTAAGGTCATTAGAAGGTATAAATCTCAATCCTAGCACCCAATTTTCATAACTTGCATGTTTAGTTTAGAAATATCATATTTTTATGCCTTTTTAGTGCTATTGAAAGGGGTTTAGTGTTAATATGTTAAATTTTTGTTGTTGTGGCTTGATTAGCTTGTTAATAAGTTATTAGTGTGGGATTAAACCTAGGTTTGTTTCAGATTTCATCAAAATACCATAAAGTCGCATTTTTTTTGTGCAAAATGTATGATTTGAACTGATAAAGGCACTGTAGGAAATCTGCTACTACCCGAGACTTTTCAGTAGAAATCTAGATGTTACTATAGCATGTATGGGGAGAATAGAGTGCACCAACCAAACCTGGGAACCCAATTCCCAAGTCTGGCCGCCAATTATTGCATTCTGGCGCAAGTTGCGGCCAGATAGGGGAGCCAAGGGTTGGGGTTTGGGGTGTGGGTGTCTGCTGCTATTTGGGTTGTTATGGTATATATAGTTTTGCAATATATTTCCTGTATCAAAATCTGGGGTAGAATACCTATTTTTCCCGTATTTTCAACCTTTCGCGACACGCGTGATACGTGTGTGTGGGTTTTGGGTTTCTGCGTATCGCGACGCGTCGGGGCGTGTTCAGGCGCGTAACTACATGTTTTAGCGTATCGTGCACACGCGCGCTTGGTTCGCGACACGAGTTACTGGTTCGGCTTAAATGTCGCGTTTCTGTGATTTCAAGCTTACGTGTGATATATTGTGTAATTATAGGTTCGCAGGCGAGTACAGCGGACGCCGCGCAGGAGGGGAAACAGGTTGTTGGCTATACCTAGTGGAAGGCTACGGTGAGTAGATTTCACATCTACGGGGATATCGCCCGCATGGCGTTCTACGTCAGGGCTGATAGGACCTTATAGCGTTCCTTATATATATATTGCATGTTCATGGTTACTAGCTAGTGCATTGCATACCTACTACACACATCACATTGATCATTGTATTGTAGCTTATCTATATGTGACATGACTTGATACTCATATTTGATACCTATATCACATTGGATCATTGCATTGTAGCTTATCTATATGTGACATGACTTGATACTCATATTTGATACCTATATCACATTGGATCATTGCATTGTAGCTTATCTATATGTGACATGACTTGATACTCATATTTGATACCTATATCACATTGGATCATTGCATTGTAGCTTATCTATATGTGACATGACTTGATACTCATACTTGATGCACATATCACATCACAATTACTTGTATTATTGGTTGAGATTTCATGTGATTTCTGGATTTGGGAACCGTGGCCTTTTTAAATAAGTAATCATTTAAAAACCCGGTTCCCTTGATATGATATTTTGGGGCGCCGCCCCGTGTTTTCTCGGTGCTAGAGGCATATACTTTGAGAGAGGGCTGACCCGGACTGACGGATGCCCGATGGATTGATATAGGGCTGACCCGGAATGACGGATGCCCGATGTATTGAGAGAGGGCTGACCCGGAATGACGGATGCCCGATGTATTGAGAGAGGGATGACCCGGACTGATGGATGCCCGATGGATTGATATAGGGCTGACCCGGAATGACGGATGCCCGATGTATTGAGAGAGGGCTGACCCGGAATGACGGATGCCCGATGTATTGAGAGAGGGAGGACCCGGACTGACGGATTCCCGATATATATACTTTGAGAGAGGGCTGACCCGGAATGACGGATGCCCGATACAGGATGTTTTGCGTGTCGATGCTAGACACGAGTATTTATGATATTTGGGTGCCGATGTTGGGCACTCGGGATTCTCAGAGATGTACAGGATTGAGGGCCGAGGAGAGTGCCGGCGCATGAGCTAGTTTTGGGAGATCTGGGTGCATTAAGAAGCCGATTATATATGTTCCACGTTGACATTCCGTGTAGATATTATATTGCCCCTGCTCAGCATTACTTTTGTACCTCATCCTGTAGATGCATTACTTGTTAGAGCATTTGTACCTCATATGGTAGTACAGGACCCTATAGAGCACTTGCATGATTATTGCACATACTGCCCATCCCATATTGATATCATCTGTTGGCATATGATAGAGTAGTGTAGTACATACATGCTCGCGATTACCTTTTTATGTTATCTCTATTCACGAGTTGGCAACTCACCCCCGTTGTGCCACAGTGTTTGCAGGTTGCCCTTCGGAGTAGTCGCGGCAGGCTGCTTTGCATCTTTTGGCACAGATACCCCCACAGTTGGTGTACTAGCTCTTTTGCTGATAGGTGGGTTTTGTGCGGTATCTGTTTATCTTTCAGTATGTACATTGTTGTATCTAGTATTCTCCATCTACCATGTATGTATTTGACTTAGAAACAGTGTGAGGACGATGTTGGACTATTTTGTATTCTGGTGTCGAGCTCGTGGTGAGCCGGCTGTACTTGCAGTTTATTCTATCTGTGATGTTCCCACTTGTGGATCTTGATCTTCGCTACGGCGTCGTATATTGTTTTCTTGGAGATTGTTTACTTAGTTTCTTATCATGATTTTAGTAGTGCTTCCTTTAAAACTTCTAACACTCTATACTTTCACTGGTTTGATTTCTGGGTTTTCGGTTCACTTAGTCGCGTTACGCCTGTAGACGTTACGTGGTTAAGTGCCGGTCACGGGCCAAACTTCGGGTCGTGACAAAGTTGGTATCAGAGCCTAGGTTTTACCTTTCGGAGTGTAGGACGACCCTGGTATGATGGAGTAGGTAGCTGCGGCAGGGTAGCGTAGCGTGTGTATGTTCCGCGGCATACTCACGACACGGTACTCCGCCTACGCGACCTTAGGACTTGTTGATTTAAATTCCTCCTTGAGTATATACATTTGTGCAATTCGATTTCCGTATCCTTATCGAATCCTGTTGTTTCTGATAGCCAATATGCCGCCAAGGACTACGAGGGCGCGGAGAGCGGCCGTGAGGGCCGAGGTTCGAGTTGATTCATCTGAGACAAGGACTAATCCGAGTAATACTCCTGTTGCACCAGGACAGATTGTTTCCCCTACGGCAGCTCAGGTCGCTAGACTAGTGGTAGAGATGCAGGGCCTTTGCCAGGCGATGAGCTCATTGATAGAGGTCGTTCGAGCGCAGCGACAGGTGGTTGCCACCCCTGTTACCCAGTTGTTCCTTGCGATCATCATGCAGTATTCCGTCCCCTACATAGCACCGGTGGAGGCAGCTCTCATTTACGAGACACGTCTTCCAGAGACCGTGAGAATTCCGGAACAGTTGAGGAATCATACCGGTGTACCAGCCCAGAGCAGAGGCTTAGGACGAGGACAGCCGTTTGGCTTCCATCCCCAGGCAGGACAGCATTCAGTGCGTAGGTGTTTACGATGCGGAAGCCTTCAACACCTCATCAGGCAGTGTTTCTTCACAGCACGTCAGGGTCGTGTTCTGAGACGTCGTGGACGCGGAAGGTTTGCACAGAGGGGTCAGGCTAGTAGAGGAGGAGTTCGGTCAGTCGCAAATGAAGGTCAGGCACAAGTTTTTGCTTCGACTCATCGGGACGTGCGGGTATCCGATGCTGTGGTTTCAGGTACTCTTTTAGTTTGTCCTTTGTTGCACACGTATTGTTTGATCCGGGTCCTTATGCTCATGTGTTTCCACGTACCCGTATGTATCTACACACCTTGTGCTGAGTTTGAGTAGAGAGTCCGGTTTGCTTGGTCAACCGCTAGTTGTGACTACTCCTGCGGGAGAGTCGTTTGTTATTAGGCACGTGTTCCGATCCTGTACCGTCCGTATCGGCGAGAGAGAGTTGCCGGTCGTTTCGATCCTTCATGAGATGTTGGACTTCGACGTTCTTTTGGACATGGATTTGGTTAGCCACGTGCTATGCTTCTGTTGACGGCCGCGAGAAGACAGTTCGATTTTGTTTTCCCGGCAAGTCGGTTGTTGTTGTGTTGGGGGACCGTAGTGCCACCCCTCACGGTGTGAATTCTTCTGTTCGCGCTGGACAGCTTTTGCGGAAGGGATGTCAGGAATTTCTCGCATATGTTTGCGATACTAGGGCTATAGAGGTTCTTTTGGATCGGGTTCCGGTTGGTAGCGAGTTCCCTGATGTGTTCCCTGACGAGCTTCCTGGACGACCGCCCGAGCGTGATAATTCTTTCTGCATTGATTTGGTTCCTGGTACGGGACCTATTTCGGTACCGCTTTATTGGATGGCCCCGGCGGAACTTAGAGAGTGGAAGGGTCAGTTGCAGGACTTGCTGGGTAAAGGACTTATTCGACCCAGTGTTTCTCCTTGGGGTGCTTTAGTCCTGTTCGTCAAGAAGAAAGACGGCTGTTGCGTTTGTGTATTGACTACCGCCAGCTGAATAAGGTGACAGTGCGGAATCAATATCCTTTGCCACGCATCGACGATTTGTTCGACCAGCTTCAGGGGGGGCAGGATACTTTTCGAGGATCGATTTGCGATCGGGCTACCACCAGCCGCGGGTTCGACAGGAGGACATTCCTAGGAAAGCTTTCAGTACTCGTTACGGCCATTATGAGTTTTTGGTGATGTCGTTTGGACTCACCAACGCGCCAGCAGCATTTTTGGACATGATGAACCGTATTTTCCGGCCGTATCTTGATCTGTTCGTTATGGTGGTTATTGACGATATCTTGGTGTATTCTCGGAGTAGAGAGGAGCACGAACAGCACCTGCGGATCACACTGCAGACCTTGAGGGAGCATCAGCTTTTCGCCAAATTCTCCAAGTGTGCCTTCTGGCTAGACAGCGTGGACTTCTTGGGGCACGTGATTACACGAGATGGTATATGTGTTGACCCGAGGAAGGTCGAGGCGGTTCGGAGTTGGCCTAGACCCACGTTAGTGATGGAGATTCGCAGCTTTCTAGGGCTGGCAGGCTATTACCAGCGATTCGTGCAGGACTTCTCTCGCATTGCTACACCTTTGACCGGGTTGACCAGAAAAAGGGAGTTCGCTTCGATTGGACGGAGGAGCGTGAGCACAGTTTCCAGCAGCTACGGGCTCTACTGACTACGACACCAGTGTTATCATTGCCTTCGGGATCAGACGGATTTGTGGCCTACTGCGATACTTCACGAGTAGGGTTGTGGTGCGTTTTGATGCAGCATGAAAGGGGGATTGCGTATGCTTCACGGCAATTAAAGAGACATGAGCAGAATTACCCTACTCATGATCTGGAGATGGCTGCAGTAGTCTTTGCACTCAAGATCTGGCGACATTATCTGTATGGAGAGTCGTGCCAGATATTCACCGACCACAAGAGCTTAAAGTACAGATTTCAGTAGCGAGACCTGAACCTTGGACAGCGCCGATGGATGGAGTTAGTGAAGGACTACGATTGTGAGATCTTGTATCACCCGGCAGGACTAACGTTGTGGCTGATGCTTTGAGCAGGAGGCCCGGGGGTAGTCTATCCTGCTTGAGCACAGTGCAGAGGCAGTCGTCGGCAGATTGGCCGATCTTATGCGACAGCCGGGTACAGATTCGAGTTTACGCCGATCGGAGGACGAATTGCGCATGTTCGTGCACGCCCACAGTTGCTTGACTGTATACAAGAGGCACAGCACAGCGATGGCCGCTGTTCAGAGAGCAGGACACGGATAGGACAGGGCAAATTTTCCGAGTTCGTGATCGATGATCAGGGGATACTACGATTTGGAGCTAGACAGTGCGTACCAGATGCTAAGGGATTGCGGCGCGAGATTCTTGAGGATGCACATCGATCGGTATATAGTGTTCATCCCGGTTCCACCAAGACGTACTATGATTTGAAAGATGTTTACTGGTGGGACGGTATGAAGAGGGACATTGCAGATTTTGTATCGAGATGCCTGACTTGTCAGCAAGTCAAGGCTGAGCACCAGAGGCCCGCGGGAGAGCTACAGCTGTTACCCATTCCGGAGTGGAAATGGGAATAGAGTTCGATGGATTTCGTGGTGGGTCTATCCAGGACTAGTCGAGGGTATAACTCCATCTGGGTGATCGTGGATCGTTTGACGGAAGCGGCTCACTTCCTACCGGCGAAGACGCCTTCCGGTTTTGCCCAGTATGCCAGATTTACATTGATGAGATTGTACGACTGCACAGAGTTCCGACATGCATTGTGTCCGATAGGGGCACCCAGTTTATCAGCCGGCTATGGCAGAGGCTTCAGGAGGCTTTGGGCACTCGTTTGAGTTTCAGCACAGCGTTTCATCCGCAGACCGACGGACAGTCAGAGCGGACCGTTCAGACTCTCGAGGACATGCTCAGGGCCTGTGTACTAGATCTCGGAGGTAGCTGGGATCATCATTTGCCCTTGGTAGGGTTCCCCTACAACAACAGCTACCAGGAGACCATTCAGATGGCACCGTTTGAGGCTCTTTATGGGAGGAGATGCAGATCACCCACCTGTTGGACGGAGCTCAGTGAGAGCAGTATCTTAGGGCCACAGGTTGGGGAGGAGACGACAGCGAAGGTCCAGTTGATTCGCGATAGGATGAGAGCAGCCAGAGTAGGCAGAGATCTTATGCGGACCGTCGTCGGCGCAGGCTTAAGTTTTCTGTTAGGTGATCATGTTTTCTTGAGGGTCTCCCCAATGAAAGGTGTGATGAGGTTTGGGAAGAAGGGGAAGCTCAGTCCCAGATATATGGGCCCCATTGGAGGTCCTTGAGCGAATTGGTGCAGTTGCGTATCGTTTAGCCCTTCCGCCCAGTTTTCCAGGCGTGCATCCCGTATTTCACGTTTCGATGCTCCGCAGATATCTTCATGATCATTCGCATGCGATTCAGCACCCGACGATCCAGCTTAAGCGCGACCTTTCCTATGCGGAGCAGCCGGTGACGATCTTGGATCGACAAGTGAAGGAATTGAGGTCGAAAGGAATACCATCCGTCAAGATACTTTGGCGTGGCCAGCGCGGCGAGGAAGTCACTTGGGAGACCGAAAGCGAGATGATGAAGAGGTTTCCCCACCTTTTTGAAGGTGCGTATGGTTAGATTTTTTTTTTTTAAATTCGGGGACCGAATTTCTTTAAGGGGGGTAGATTGTAACACCTTGAAATTTTCGTTGATTGTTTTGGTGATAATTAGTAGCCATGCATATTTTTATATTTGTGTGTTCATAGGATTTATAGTTATTATTGGTAGTGTTAGCATATTGGAAATTTTCCCTTGTTGTGCACACTTGCACACTTAGACTTTTCTTGTGACTTGTTAACCATTCTTGTGCATGGTTGCAAACTCTTTTCCCCACCATTTAAATCCTTTTCTAAACCCTTTTTATAATTTCAAAAGAAACAACAAAAGAAAAGAAATCCAAATAAACAAAGGAGCATGGTGTTAGGTAGAGATTTTGACTTTTGGACCCATTTCATTGCTTCTCTCTCTCTCCTCTCCCCACTTCAGAATTCCTGCAGCCCCAGCAGAAATTACCTCCCATTTTCTTCATCCTTTCTCCTCCTTTTCACTTCCCTTTTGAATCCCAAACAAATTCTACACAAAAACCACATCTTTCCATCACAAAACATGAAAAAAAGCAAGGTTTTTGGAGGTGTTCAAGGCTAATCTGCACACTTGAGGGAGGGACTGGACTTTAGGTAGTTTTTAAGGTCATTAGAAGGTATAAATCTCAATCCTAGCACCCAATTTTCATAACTTGCATGTTTAGTTTAGAAATATCATATTTTTATGCCTTTTTAGTGCTATTGAAAGGGGTTTAGTGTTAATATGTTAAATTTGTGTTGTTGTGGCTTGATTAGCTTGTTAATAAGTTATTAGTGTGGGATTAAACCTAGGTTTGTTTCAAATTTCATCAAAATACCATAAAGTCGCATTTTTTTTGTGCAAAATGTATGATTTGAACTGATAAAGGCACTGTAGGAAATCTGCTACTACCCGAGACTTTTCAGTAGAAATCTAGATGTTACTATAGCATGTATGGGGAGAATAGAGTGCACCAACCAAACCTGGGAACCCAATTCCCAAGTCTGGCCGCCAATTATTGCATTCTGGCCGCAAATTGCGGCCAGATAGGGGAGCCAAGGGTTGGAGTTTGGGGTGTGGGTGTCTGCTGCTATTTGGGTTGTTATGGTATATATAGTTTTGCAATATATTTCCTGTATCAAAATCTGGGGTAGAATATCTATTTTTCCCGTATTTTCAACCTTTCGCGACACGCGTGATACGTGTGTGTGGGTTTTGGGTTTCTGCGTATCGCGACGCGTCGGGGCGTGTTCAGGCGCGTAACTACACGTTTTAGCGTATCGTGCACACGCGCGCTTGGTTCGCGACACGAGTTACTGGTTCGGCTTAAATGTCGCGTTTCTGTGATTTCAAGCTTACGTGTGATATATTGTGTAATTATAGGTTCGCAGGCGAGTACAGCGGACGCCGCGCAGGAGGGGAAACAGGTTGTTGGCTATACCTAGTGGAAGGCTACGGTGAGTAGATTTCACATCTACGGGGATATCGACCGCATGGCGTTCTACGTCAGGGCTGATAGGACCTTATAGCGTTCCTTATATATATATTGCATGTTCATGGTTACTAGCTAGTGCATTGCATACCTACTACACACATCACATTGATCATTGCATTGTAGCTTATCTATATGTGACATGACTTGATACTCATATTTGATACCTATATCACATTGGATCATTGCATTGTAGCTTATCTATATGTGACATGACTTGATACTCATATTTGATACCTATATCACATTGGATCATTGCATTGTAGCTTATCTATATGTGACATGACTTGATACTCATATTTGATACCTATATCACATTGGATCATTGCATTGTAGCTTATCTATATGTGACATGACTTGATACTCATACTTGATGCACATATCACATCACAATTACTTGTATTATTGGTTGAGATTTCATGTGATTTCTGGATTTGGGAACCGTGGCCTTTTCAAATAAGTAATCATTTAAAAACCCGGTTCCCTTGATATGATATTTTGGGGCGCCGCCCCGTGTTTTCTCGGTGCTAGAGGCATATACTTTGAGAGAGGGCTGACCCGGACTGACGGATGCCCGATGGATTGATATAGGGCTGACCCGGAATGACGGATGCCCGATGTATTGAGAGAGGGCTGACCCGGAATGACGGATGCCCGATGTATTGAGAGAGGGAGGACCCGAACTGACGGATGCCCGATGGATTGATATAGGGCTGACCCGGAATGACGGATGCCCGATGTATTGAGAGAGGGCTGACCCGGAATGACGGATGCCCGATGTATTGAGAGAGGGAGGACCCGGACTGACGGATTCCCGATATATATACTTTGAGAGAGGGCTGACCCGGAATGACGGATGCCCGATACAGGATGTTTTGCGTGTCGATGCTAGACACGAGTATTTATGATATTTGGGTGCCGATGTTGGGCACTCGGGATTCTCAGAGATGTACAGGATTGAGGGCCGAGGAGAGTGCCGGCGCATGAGCTAGTTTTGGGAGATCTGGGTGCATTGAGAAGCCGATTATATATGTTCCACGTTGACATTCCGTGTAGATATTATATTGCCCCTGCTCAGCATTACTTTTGTACCTCATCCTGTAGATGCATTACCTGTTAGAGCATTTGTACCTCATATGGTAGTACAGGACCCTATAGAGCACTTGCATGATTATTGCACATACTGCCCATCCCATATTGATATCATCTGTTGGCATATGATAGAGTAGTGTAGTACGTACATGCTCGCGATTACCTTTTTATGTTATCTCTATTCACGAGTTGGCAACTCACCCCCGTTGTGCCACAGTGTTTGCAGGTTGCCCTTCGGAGTAGTCGCGGCAGGCTGCTTTGCATCTTTTAGCACAGATACCCCCACAGTTGGTGTACTAGCTCTTTTGCTGATAGGTGGGTTTTGTGCGGTATCTGTTTATCTTTCAGTATGTACATTGTTGTATCTAGTATTCTCCATCTACCATGTATGTATTTGACTTAGAAACAGTGTGAGGACGATGTTGGACTATTTTGTATTCTGGTGTCGAGCTCGTGGTGAGCCGGCTGTACTTGCAGTTTATTCTATCTGTGATGTTCCCACTTATGGATCTTGATCTTCGCTACGGCGTCGTATATTGTTTTCTTGGAGATTGTTTACTTAGTTTCTTATCATGATTTTAGTAGTGCTTCCTTTAAAACTTCTAACACTCTATACTTTCACTGGTTTGATTTCTGGGTTTTCGGTTCACTTAGTCGCGTTACGCCTGTAGACGTTACGTGGTTAAGTGCTGGTCATGGGCCAAACTTCGGGTCGTGACACCTTATGAACTAGAATGAGTAGAGAAGAGTGTGTTGGGATTTTACTCTATGGTTCTTGTTTCTCAACACATGAGACAAGTGAACCAAAGACAAAGGAGAGAGAGCAAGAGGAAGGAGATGAGAGCTCAAAACCAAGAGAGAGAAAGACAATGAAAGAATGAGCCTCTCTTTTCTCTTTCACCCTCTTATAATCCAAAAGCATCATGAGCCATAATGTTAATCAAGTATTATTATGTGATGGTTCATATCATGTCAAAGGCAATATCATTTCCATGCACTCATTTTGCAAACCATAACAAGCAAGCAAAAGTCTTTGCATGAAAATGACAACCATTGTGATGATGATGGTCAACTAGTCCAACCTAGTCAACCGGTCAACAAAGTCAACAAGTCAACAAAGTCAACCCCTCAACAATCATGTCACTATAATACTTAATTAATATTATTGCTAATCATATATCATATTCTCATTAGGGTTGACCAAAAAGTCAATAGTCAACAGTCAACGGTCAACAACCCTAATGAGAATCCTCTGCCTCTGTCTCTCCGTCAACTGTGCATACACACCCGCATTCGCGTTCCGAGGAACACGAATACAAACTGGATAAAACCAATCCCAATACGTACACTAGGATCTGGCTTAAACCAAAGCCCGCTAGTGTAAACTGTCCGGACACTAAACGTGCACAAGTGCACGGATGTGACTGAACCCTGTCGCAAAACCATGCGACCTGTCGCAAAACCATGCGACCTCTACTCTTTTGCCTAAAGGCGAATAACTTTCTGTGTGGGACTCTAAAGACTCGACACTACGCCGGCAGTGGGTTTAACCACAGACCGCAAGCGGCACTAGCTGTGCGTAATGGACCCCAGGTAGATGCCGACAAGAAGACTGACGAGGTGAAACCCATCTGAACTCCTACTGAGTCTGCTTTGACAATCTCCGTACAGTCCGGTCTGTTCGTCTGATACATCGCATGGCGGGCCTAGGGGGGCGGTAAACGTCAGTCCCCTAATAGCGGTACAAGTCGTGTCGGAGTGAAGCCCAATACACCCTGAGATAACACTGGAAGCCTACCAGTATATCTCGCTTGCCCTGGCCAGGGACTACTCGTGTAATGGCTCTCCTAGACACAGCGCGATGTCAACCCCCAATACCGGGAGAGACGAATCCTGTCTAACCGTCACTGCCTCCAAGTGCTTCGGGACTGCACCCAACTACTATCTGTTTGCACGACTCCTTTGAGCCGTGGTAGGGTAGTAATCAAAGTACAGTCGGAACACACTCGAGGCGAAGTGACAGTGTCAAGTCAGCGGACTAAGCTGTACTCATGTCACCTGGGAACTGATAACTGACGATAGGTATAATACCAACCGGTCAGTTCCCGACGAGTCCTGTCCAGTGTACTCGTAACCCAACGGCACCCGCATACTATCTCCAGTACGACGTACTGATGGCTGTGGGACAGACCACCTCCCACTCTGGGATGAGAAGCGCATACGCTAGTCTACTCCGGAGTATCGATGCCCTGTCTCGATAGTCCTGCGACTAGGGACCTGCATAAGGATGTGCTTATAGATTTCCCAGCCCCCACTGGTGTGACTGCCATCACAACGCTGGTAATCAAGCAAAGATCCTAAGGGCTCCACTAATGTGTATAGGCGATATACTAAAATAAACACATGTACACATTGAAGTAGAAACAAACCAAGTAGCATACTACTATTTTGAGCAAGATTGTATATACAAGGTGAATATCCCAAGCTTCCATTAAGTAATATACAAACTAGTATGATATAGTAATGGCCTCTAGGGCATATACACTAACACCATATCCATTGGTGTTTGACATCAGAGATGGTATATGGGTGCTCAGTGGAGACTGGGTACACTGGACGGACTCGCCGAGAACTCCCAGATGGTATTATACCTCACGTCAGATGGCAGTTCTCTGGTGACACTTGTGCAGGTTAGTCTGTAGACCCGAGATTGTCATAGAGTCTTGTGTGATTCCCACTGTGCTTTGATTTCCATCCTACCATGTCCAAGAGGGCGTGCAAAACGGTGGCTTTTGGGTATAGTCCCGAATCACATGGAGGCAATGAGCGATAGGAGGGGTTTCGTCTCTCCCGGTATTGGGGGTTGATGTTGCGCTGTACTCGATTGGCCGTAACAGGGAAGTCCCTGGCCAGGGCAGTTTTAGAGATTTACTGGTAAGTGTTACCAGTAGTTTCTCGACCCGTTATGAGCCTCACATCGGCACGACTTATCGGTTATTGGGGTCTGACGTTTACCACCCCTAGACTTGATATGCGACATATCAGACGAGGAGACCGGACTGCACGGGTAGTGTTGCCGGTTGGCTCGACGGGAGTTGTAGCAGGTTCGCTTGTTTTCTTTTGATCGCTCAATACCCGGGTGGCCGTTACATTTAGCTGACCGCTTGCGGCTTGGGGGTTCTTGATATGATCATCACCCACTGCCGGTGTATTGACGAGTCTTAGAGTCCCACAAAGGAGTTGTTAGTTATATGTATGCCCTAGAGGCCATTACTGTACATAGGATGTATATTGTAGTGGATGCTTGGACATATATAGGGAGGACTTTCTTGCTCGACATGATAGTATGCTATCTGGTTGCACTTTACCTTAACGTGTACACTGATTGTCTCTCTGTTATATGTTGGTAAAGCCCTTAGGATGTGTACTTGACTACCTGGACTATGATGCGGATCATACTAGTGGGGACATGGTAGTCCATAAGTACATCCTTCAAGGTCCCTAGTCGTGGGTGTATCGAGACGGGGCATCGATATACCAGAGTAGACTAGCGTATACCTTCTCGACCCATTCAGATGGGCGATGGATGATCCCATATCCATTGGTGTTTGACATCAGAGATGATATACGGGTGCTCAGTAGAGACTGGGTATACTGGACGGACTCGCCGAGAACTCCTAGATGGTATTATACCTTACGTCAGATGGCAGTTCTCTGGTGACACTGGTACAGGTTAGTCCGTAGACCCGAGATCGTCATAGAGTCTTGTGTGATTCCCACTGTGCTTTGATTTCCACCTTACCACGTCCAAGAGGGCGTGCAAAACGGTGGTTTTTGGGTACAGTCCCGAATCACATGGAGGCAATGAGCGATAGGAGGGGATTCGTCTCTCTCGGTATAGGGAGTTGATGTTGCGCTGTGTTCGATTGGCTATAACCGGAAATCCCTGGCCAGGGTGGCTGAGATTTACTGGTAAGTGTTACCTGTAGTTTCTCGAACTGTTATAGACCTCATATCGACACAACTTATCGAGCTATTGGGGTCTGACGTTTACCACCCCTAGGCGAGATATGCGACATATCAGACGACGAGACCGGACTGCACGGTAAGTGTTACTGGTTGGATTCACAGGAGTGTGAGCGGGCTTGCTCGTCGATCTTCTGATCGCTCAATACCCGGGTGGCCGTTACGTTTAGCAGACTGCTTGCGGCTTGTGGGTGTTTGATATGATCATCACCTGCTGCCGGCGTATTGACGAGTCTTTAGAGTCTTACACAGAGGTTTCCTGGCTCAAGCGAAACGAAATAGGAGCGCATATGAGATATGTGCGGGACCGAGAATTATACCAGTATGTGATACTGTATTCTATTCTCGCGATTTGTATCATTGGTCGGTTATATGTGATATAGCCGGGTTACCGAATCAAGTGTTGATTCGATACATTGATACACTTGATATTAGTCGGTTATATGCGACCGGATCGTTAAATCAAGTGTTGATTTAATGATTTAATGTATAATTATATATTTGATATATTACTTTGCATTAACTAGTATTTGTTCATTTTAAATGGATTTTCTCACATGAAATACACAAGTTGTATATGTGATATACTTTTGTGCACTTGTTTGTATCATGTTTGATGATACATGCTAACTTGGGTTTGTGTGTGTGATTAAACCATGGTTATGCTAATGGTTAGGGTTTTGTTTATTTACTTATTCATTTATTTATTTATTCATTTTGGAAAGATGAAGAGAAATGGTGGCTTGATTTGTTTTCTTGTTGAAGCTTCATGAAGCTTTGAATACGCCCACCATTTTTGTTTCATGCTTAACCCTAACCATTCAACCTAACCTTAGTTTATTCTCTACACCTAACTATGGTTGCAAATATGATAAGTATCATTTTATTTCCTATTTTAAAAAGATATGTGATATTCTTTTCTTCTTCTTCTCCTTCTTCAACAAAGAAGAAAACTTGCAACCATTAATGACAACATGAGAAAAAGAGTGAGAAATCCAATTCTAAAGTGAACCCACTTCCTATTTCTTCATCCTCTACCACTTGCCAAGTAGTATAGGGTGTTTTCTTCACAAGTTTCATGACTTGGTGAAGTTGGAGTTTGATCTTGAGTTGCCTCGACGTAGATCATCTTCGGCATCGAAGTCGATGACCTAGCCCGTCCATTTCTCCGATGAAGCCGACGCTAGAGCCCGGGATCCGATGATCGCAGCGAGGGGTCTTCATCACGGAGCTATGGAGGTGGAGGATCGGATCTACAAAGGTTTTATTTCCGTTCACTTAGCAGTAAAGCAGTTTACTAGTTGTAGTTATCGCCTAAACTCTAGTCAACGATCCGTATTAGGGTTTCTCGGCACTTGTAAAATTTGAAATTGGCGTGATTGATGCCTTGTGAGACCTCTAGTGTGTGCCTAGGAACCCTACAGGAGTTACCTAGTCCAGGCGAAACGTTGTGGTGCGCGTATGCGACATGGACCCGGTTAAAATGCGTGTATGAGATACCGTATATTAATCGGGCGGCTTTATTTTGGTCGGGTCGTATGTGATATGAACGGGTTGATAAATCAAGTGTTTATTTATCATTTAACTATTAACTTCTCACTAGAAATCCTTTCTTGTCCTTTTTGGATGTATGCATGCATGTATGCATTCATTCTTGTTCATGCACATATGGATGTGCATGTGCACATGCATACATATATCATTCTATCATGGTTGTATATACATAGAAAATGGTCGCAATATAAGACTCACACCTTGGTTATTTATATGGATAATTATTTCTATTTGTGTTAAAACAAAATGAAAAAGGAAAGGATAATTCATGGTTTGTTTCTACACTCTTCTTTGACCTAACCATGCTCATCTACTTTTAACCATGGATTAACTTTCTTTTTATGTTTTAACTCAAATTAAATAATATCTTTATCATTTAACCATGGTTTGAGATGAGAAGTGAAAAATATATATACATATATTTTCTTTTTTCTTTCATGAGATTATCTTTTTCTCTTCTTCTTAAAAAGCCATCATCTTCTTCAACCTTGCTCTTTTGCTCTCTAGATCTTTCAAGTGAGCAAAATACTCAACAAGATAGGATTTTGAAGTGAGAAAAAGAACCACAACACCATTCTACACAAGTCTTGCCCACTTGTTTAGAGTGTTAGCTTCATTTCTTTCTCTTGATAAAGTGAAGTTGCAAGCTTGGACAAAGGAGCTTCGGGTGGATCGTCGTGGATGTTAGAAGACATCAAGCGAACCCTTTTCCAACCCTAAAGTGGCCAAGGAGTCTAGCATAGGGAGCTACAAAGGTTGTACTCTCAAAACCCTAGCCTTAGTTACTTGTAATGATGTGTGGTTTTAGAAACCCTAATTTTTCTAGGAATGATTCTTTGTATGCTTACTTAGCACCCTAAAATTTTAATCTTTGGTACATGTGATGCTTCCTAACCCTTCATGAGGTGCTAGGTAAACCTAACATTGGTATCAGAGCCGACCTAGAACATTAGGTGACACTTTAGCGAAGTAAAAACTCCGATCGAACCGAAATACGCATTTTCGGGACACTCTCTGGACATTTTTTGAAAACTGTTATTTTCCAGAATTAAAAATATGCAAAAAATTCAGCAGGTAAATCTAAGAACAAATGTAAAAAATGATGCCATGAACAGTTCTTTCCACCGCGGAACCGCAGCAAGAGCCTGCTTAGGCCGCGGTTCCGCGGCCGTACGGATGCATCATTGTGTCGTTTTTGTACAGTAACTATTTTATCTGCTTGTATATTTTTTGGGGTATTTTTAATCTGAATTTAGTGCTGTTTGTTCTGGAGATTGTTTTGGGTTCAATGATTCGATCGGAATTTTAACTTCATGTTTTTTCCGGATAATTAGAAAGTATTGAATTGTTCGAACGAGTGTCGTTTGCTCACTTTTCACGGGGTTTAAATCATTCGGAAATATGTGCAAGTTTTGTGGTGGACCCTCTAGAAGATAACAAACCTTAACTCGATTATGTGACCGTCTTGAACTGCTTTTTAAACCTTAGGGTTTGGGGCAGTATGGCATGCCACATGTGAGGTGTTGGCTTGACCCTTCTACGGCTGGACCGCTACTACTGTGTCACACTCCGGGTTTTTGAACTCCGCTCAAGTGTTGAGCTTTAGGGAATTTTGGGTATTTGATCATTCGTTCGAAAACTTTAATACTGTCTATTTATCTGGAATGTGATACAATATGTTGAATTCATATAGTTAGGCATGAAATACGAAATATGTGATATTTCGCATTTACGATGTCTAAAGAGAATGTGGATTCCAAATATTGTAGTTTTACACTTTCTTTTCTGTGACCGTAAGTGTAGTATGTCGTTATTGCCGGTTACGTTGCTATACATCAACGACAATTGGGGTACGCATATTTACTTACGTTGATGATATATGATATTATGTGTTGCTGAGATATGGTGTGCAGGATTGTCGCGATTGAATAGTCGGGGGGTTTTATGTGAGATGAGAGTTTTATATTTTCATTCATGTAAATTCAAATGTAATCTAATATTCTTTTATTTAGGGCACTTCCGGGTTGAGGTTGATGCCACCAGTGTTGTATATTATTTACTTTTCCGCATTAGGATGGACCCAAGGAGGGGAGCACAGGTGACCGGGTTCTGGGGTTCAGTGGGAGGCCATCTCGAGGAGTCGAGACCGGGTCTCCTAAACTCCAGAATTGGTAGGGTCGCTTGCCGCTCTCGTAGGGGTCCAGGGTGTGGGCTTGGCTATTCATCGCGACTGTGGAATCCGTATTTTCTATTGTTGGCTAAATACTAAATACGGACGTCCTAGCATATCCCACATTATATCTATGTTTCTGCTGCGATATCTGTGATGTGATCATTTGATATGTTGTGATGGATACAGTATACAGTATATATGATATATTATATAGACGTTACTTATGTTTTACACGCGCACTAGCCCTGCCCTGCTATGTCGTTAGTTACCTACCCTAACGGTGCACGAGGGGATATCGAGGCGAATGCGGATGGCATAAGTGTACGTCGTATTTATCTGTGATGTTTAGGTGACTTAAATGATGGAACTTCATTAATGTGATTAATGAAAGAAAAGAAACCTAAAAGATGTTGTAGAATCAAATTTTTTCAAAAAGGGTAGCTACAGTTTTGCTTTGCATAGCGATATATATGATATATCCCGCACCTTATTCGATGAGGGAAGAGCCGAGATCCCTTCACCGGGAGTGACCTCTTTTGCAAAACTGGCAGATGCTACAACACTCGGTTTGCTTTTGATTGCTTTTGGAGTTTTGCTTTGCATAGTGATATATATGATATATCCTGCACCTTATTCGATGAGGAAAGAGCCGAGATCCCTTCACCGAGAGTGATCTCTTTAGTAAAACTAATAAAAGCCTCAAAATCACTCCATTTCAAAATTCACTAGATTCTACAACGATATCAAGTTCATTACGCAATAGGTTTTCAGAAAAACCTGTCGTAGCCCTCCGTCATTTCAGATAAGTTGTATATACTATTCGTGCTACATTTGTTGGCTTTCGTCAAGGTGTAGTGTGCGGTAGCTATATGCTGCTTATCTGATGCATATGATGCGACTGGATTAGGGTAGTCGTACGGCTTTGTTGGCTTTCGTCAAGGGTCGTGCGGGTAGGTTTAATTCAGTCAAGAAATGTGCGGGTTGAACTTGACTAGCGGGCTATGGTTTGTTGGCTTTCGTCAAGGTCATAGCACGTTAGGGGCAAAATATTATCGGGAATTTCAAGTGTTGAAATTTGCAATGAGATTGCATACCTTCTATGAGATAGTTGGATCCCGATACCCACTGCGAGTAATTGTTACTCCCGGGAGAGTTTTACACAGGACAATTAGCCGATCAAGTAGGTGTCTAGAAAGGTGTCAATGGGGTTACGCCTCTGGGAAAACGAGGTTTACTTTAATTAGGTCCGTGCGAAAGCACGGGGAACCTCCCTCAAAGTACCGACACTGGCCTGGCTGAAAGATTGGTGAAGTTGTAGGGTGTAATTAATCCCGGCTAGTCTTTCCTTTTAGGGTTTGAAGGAAGATTTGATAAAAACAGTGGGAGCCATCCTGATTAGATAAGATAATAACCAATCTGATCTTGCAAGAGCATACGCTAAAGTGTTTTCTTCTCTCTCTCTCTAGGTAGCGACCATGTCATGCCTTAATCAAGATAATAATATGGATGTATTGACCGAACCCGCATGTTATACTGTGCTGGGGAACGTTGGTTCCGTTCTTTCTTATAAGAGTTATAGGACTGAACAGGACATAGGGGAATACCAGGATTCCTATGCCACCCGAATGAAGAAAGTACATGATGATGCATTTTCTTCGAGTGTGTTCGTTACAGAGAACTGTTTCTCCATTTCCTCTACGTCTTGGGTATTGGATACCGGGTCAGGATCCCATATATGTAATCAGTTACATGGGCTTAAGAAAGGTAAAGAACTTGGAGAAGGTGATAAAGACATAAGAGTTGGAAATGGTGCAATTGTTGCAGCTAAAACCGTCGGGGAATATCACCTTGTATTACCAACTGGTAATACATTGATTCTGAACGAATGCTATTACATGCCGAACCTGATATGCAACATTATATCGGTTTCTTTGTTGAGTAAAGAGGGATATAATTTTGTATTACAGGATAATGTTATGAACATTTTCCGTAACCAAAAGTTGGTTGGATCAGGCATGTTGTGCAATGGCATTTATGTTCTAAATCAATCAACAGTTCTGAGCATAACAAACACACACAAGAGGAAAAGTTCAGAAATGAACGAATCCTTCTTATGGTATTGTAGACTGGGTCACATCAATACGACACGACTAGCTAAGTTGCATAAAGATGGATATTTGAAACCGTTCGAATTTTCATCTTATGACACTTGCCAGTCATGTCTCAAAGGCAAGATGACCAAAACTCCGTTTACGGGACACGGAGAAAGAGTTACCGAACTCTTGGGACTGATACATAGTGATGTATGCGGTCCTATGTCTACACATGCCAGGGATGGTTCTTCGTACTTCATTACATTCACTGACGATCTCTCAAGATACGGACATGTGTTCTTGATAAGACACAAGTCTGAAGCTTTTGAGAAATTTAGAGAATATAAACAAGAAGTCGAGAACCAAACCGGAAAAAGTATTAAAATCCTTCGATCTGATCGAGGAGGTGAATACTTGAGCAATGAATTCCTGGACTTCCTAAAAGAGAATGGGATTCTCTCTCAGCTGACTCCTCCATATACACCACAGCACAACGGTGTATCGGAATGGAGGAACCGCACCCTATTAGATATGGTGCGCTCTATGATGAGTACAGCTGAGTTACCTATTTCCTTCTGGGGGTATGCGCTAGAAACAGCTATACATCTATTGAATATAGTCCCCACCAAATCTGTGCCTACCACTCCATATGAGATATGGAAAGGGAAGAGACCATGTCTTAACTATGTTAAGATATGGGGTTGTCCAGCCTATGTCAAACGATAAAATCCGGACAAACTCGAGGCACGATCTGTTCTATTCAAATTTATAGGATATCCCAAAAATTCACAAGGGTATATCTTCTACCACACTGAGGAACAAAGAGTGTTTGTTTCTCGGCATGCCACCTTTTTAGAAAAGGAATTTCTTGCAAAAGAGATTAGTGGTCATAAGGTAGAACTGGAAGAGGTTCCAGCTACAAAAGCTGCAACAGAAGATCTGGTGGAACCAGAGGATTCGGTAGTTCCCGATGAACCCCAGCCACTCCGCAGATCTAGTAGGGTTTCTCACCCACCTGAGAGATACTGCGGTTTCCTCATGGATGGTGGGAGCGAGAATTGCATCATGGAGGATGATGACCCAACTAGCTTCGAGCAGGCCATCACGAGTGGGGACTCAGTAAAATGGCTGGATGCTATGCGGTCCGAGATGGAATCCATGTACACCAACAAAGTATGGACTTTGGAAGATGCTCCTGAAGGGGTAAAACCCATTGGGAGCAAGTGGATCTTCAAGAAAAAACTTGGTGTAGATGGGAAAGTGGAGACTTTCAAAGCTAGACTTGTTGCAAAGGGTTTTCGTCAAAAGACCAGGTGTGGACTATGACGAAACCTTTTCTCCAGTGGCTATGCTTAAATCCATCCGGATCATGCTTGCCATCGCTGCATATCATGACTATGAAATCTGGCAAATGGATGTTAAGACCGCCTTTCTAAACGGTGATTTAGAAGAGTGCGTGTACATGACTCAGCCAGAGGGCTTCATAGATAGTGGGAGCAGCGGGAAGGTGTGCAAGCTGCTTAAATCCATTTATGGATTAAAGCAAGTATCGCGGAGTTGGAACATCTGCTTTGACGTCGTTATCAAAGAGTTTTATTTCGTCAAAAACGTAGATGAACCTTGTATCTACAAGAAGGTGGCAGAGAGTAAGGTTGTCTTTCTCGTATTGTACGTGGACGACATACTCTTGATAGGAAATGACATTCCTATGCTGCAATCGGTCAAGCTCTTCTTATCACAAAGATTCTCAATGAAAGATCTAGGTGATGCCTCCTGCATATTGGGAATCAGGATCTATAGAGATAGATCTAAAAGGATATTGGGATTGTCCCAGTCCAGGTACATTGACACCATACTAAAAAGGTTTAGTATGGAAGAGTCCAAGCGTGGGAACTTACCCACGATCTCTGGAGTCACTATCTCCAAAGAGATGTCTCCCAAGACTGATTTGGAGAGAGCTTGCATGCAAGGGATACCCTATGCTTCGGCTGTAGGCTCTATCATGTACGCGATGCTATGTACCAGACCCGATGTAGCATACTCACTAAATGTAGTGAGTAGGTATCAAGCTGATCCTGGAGAGAGTCACTGGACAGCCGCGAAGAGCATTCTCAAGTACTTACGAAGGACTAAAGAGATGCTCTTGGTGTATGGTAATGGAGAACTTCAAGTGGAGTCCTTTACCGACTCAAGCTTCCAGAGTGATAAGGACGACTCTAAGTCGCAGTCGGGATTTGTCTTTACCCTTTACGGAGGGGCGGTTAGCTGGAAGAGTTCCAAGCAGGAAACCATGGCAGACTCGACGATGGAGGCTGAATACATCGTTGCCAACGATGCTGCCAAAGAGGCTATCTGGATCAAGAAGTTCATTACTGAACTTGGAGTGGTTCCATCCATTAAGCATCCAATACCTTTGTATTGCGATAACAATGAAGCGGTGGCTTTGGCCAAGAAACCCAGGTCCTATCAGCGATCCAGGCATATTCTGAGGCGGTATCACCTGATCCGGGAGATAGTTGATCGCCGGGAGATCGAGGCCAGGATGGTTGACACGAAGAACAACACAGCGGACTCACTCATGAAGTCCATTCCCCAGATACAGTTTGAGAGACTCTTCGGGATGCTCGGTATGCGATACTATAGCAGCTGGCCCTAGTGCAAGTGGGAGATTGTTAGTTGTATGTATGCCCTAGAGGCCAGTATTGTACAGATGATGTATATTATATTGGATGCTTGGACATATATAGAGATGACTTTCTTGCTCGATATGATAGTATGCTATCTGGTTGCTCTTTATCTTAACATGTATACTTGTCTCTTTATACTGTCTTATAGTTACATGTTGGTAAAGCTCTTACGATGTGTACTTGACTATCTGGACTATGATGCGGATCATACTAGTGGGGACATGGTAGTCCATAAGTACATCCTTCAAGGTCCCTAGTCGTGGGTGTATCGAGACGGGGCATCGATATACCAGTGTAGACTAGCATATACACTTCTTGACCCATGAGATGGGCGATGGATGATCCCATATCCATTGGTGTTTGACATCAGAGATGGTATACGGGTGCTCAGTGGAGACTGGGTACACTGGACGGACTCACCGAGAACTCCTAGATGGTATTATACCTCACGTCAGATGGCAGTTCTCTGGTGACATTTGTGCAGGTTAGTCTGTAGACCCGAGATCGTCATAGAGTCTTGTGTGATTCCCACTGTGCTTTGATTTCCACCTTACCACGTCCATGAGGGCATGCAAAACGGTGGTTTTTGGGTACAGTCCCGAGTCACATGGAGGCAATGAGCGATAGGAGGGGTTTCGTCTCTCCCAGTATTGGGGGTTGATATTGCGCTGTCCTCGATTGGCCGTAACAGGGAAGTCCCTGGCCAGGGCAGTTTTAGAGATTTACCGGTAAGTGTTACCAGTAGTTTCTCGACCCGTTATGAGCCTCACATCGGCATGACTTATCGGTTATTGGGGTCTGACGTTTACCACCCCTAGAATTGATATGCGACATATCAGACGAGGAGACCGGACTGCACGGGTAGTGTTGCCGGTTGGCTCGACGGGAGTTGTAGAAGGTTCGCTTGTTTTCTTCTGATCGCTCAATACCCGGGTGGCCGTTATGTTTAGCTGACCGCTTGCGGCTTGGGGGTTCTTGATATGATCATCACCCACTGTCGGCGTATTGACGAGTCTTAGAGTCCCACAAAAGAGTTACCTAGTCCAGGCGAAACGTTGTGGTGCGCGTATGCGATATGTGCATGGACCCGGTTAAAATGCGTGTATAAGATACCGTATATTAATCGGGCGGCTTGCTTTTGGTCGGGTCGTATGTGATATGACCGGGTTGATAAATCAAGGGTTGATTTATCATTTAACTATTAGCTTCTCGCTAGAAATCCTTTCTTGTCCTTTTTGGATGTATGCATGCATGTATGCATTCATTCTTGTTCATGCACATATGGATGTGCATGCACACATGCATACATACATCATTCTATCATGGTTGTATATACATAGAAAATGGTCGCAATATAAGACTCACACCTTGGTTATTTATATGGATAATATTTCTATTTGTGTTAAAACAAAATGAAAAAGGAAAGGATAATTCATGGTTTGTTTCTACACTCTTCTTTGACCTAACCAAGCTCACCTACTTTTAACCATAGATTAACTTTCCTTTTATGTTTTAACTCAAATTAAATAATATCTTTATCATTTAACCATGGTTTGAGATGAGAAGTGAAAAATATATATACATATATTTTCTTTTTTCTTTCATGAGATTATCTTTTTCTCTTCTTCTTAAAAAGCCATCATCTTCTTCAACCTTGCTCTTTTGCTCTCTAGATCTTTCAAGTGTGCAAAATACTCAACAAGATAGGATTTTGAAGTGAGAAAAAGAACCACAACATCATTCTACACAAGTCTTTCCCACTTGTTTAGAGTGTTAGCTTCATTTCTTTCTCTTGATAAAGTGAAGTTGCAAGCTTGGACAAAGGAGCTTCGGGTGGATCGTCGTGGACGTTAGAAGACATCAAGCGAACCCTTTTCCAACCCTCAAGTGGCCAAGGAGTCTAGCGTAGGGAGCTACAAAGGTTGTACTCTCAAAACCCTAGCCTTAGTTACTTGTAATGATGTGTGGTTTTAGAAACCCTAATTTTTCTAGGAATGATTCTTTGTATACTTACTTAGCACCCTAAAATTTTAATCTTTGGTACATGTGATGCTTCCTAACCCTTCATGAGGTGCTAGGTAAACCTAACAGGTAGCGCCCCGGCCGTCTAACAGACGCCAAAATGCGGAACAAAACTTTTACGACTGGCGCTATCGCGTACTTTAACCCGGATCTGCCATTAAAGCTAAACTAACAAACTACAAAGTGGGTAGAAATGTTATACCGAACGATCCGAGTCCTTCGGTCTTCAACCATCTTCCCATGCTTTGTTGCGGTTGCTTCGATCTCCTCGATCTCTGGTCTCGTCGTCCAGGTGGCACCACGTCGACGGATCTTTAAACGGGCTCCCGCCTCTGAACCGAGGCAACTCGGTCGTCAAGTTTGCTAAAAGAGACGACCAAGATGTTGTAGAGAATGAGTAGAACACTTTGTCTCGTTACGTCCAAAGTTATGGACGAACGGTTAATGAAGTTGCCTTTTGGATCGGGTGGAAATGTGAAATGAGTATCTATCAAATTTCCATACACTTAAACTCTCATCTTTTTCTCTCAAGCAACCATAACCCTCACCATAGGGTGGCCGGCCATATATAGAGAGGAAGGGGGTGAGTGTAGGAAAGGGGGAGGTGACCATAAGCAATACTTATCATGAAGAAAGAATGAGTCACAAATGACACCAAGTATGAACACAATAAATGAATCAATTAATGCTTAATGAGTCATGAAAACCTAGTCACCAAATAATCAATGCAAAAGAATGAGTCACTAATCTTGAAACTTCCACACACAATGACTCACCCTCAAGACGAAAAGACAAATCCGTATTTAACCGAATGTTAAATACGGGTGATAGAAAACTGGAAACTGGCAACTTCCAAAAGTGATCCTGAAACGAATTTCAGGATAACCCCGTAACAGTATAAACATACCCGTATTTGTATTACAATCGAATACAAATGCAACTGAGACAAAGATATTATATCTACACAGTATAATACTGGGATCCGGCTTAAATCAAAGCCTACCAGTATTATCTGCCCGAAAAATGACACGTGCGAAAACGCACGTGCATTTTCCGAACCCTGCCATAAAACCATATGACATCTACAACGTTTCGCCCGAACTTGGGAAAGTGTCTGTGGGGGACTCTAATGACTCATCAACACATTGGCACTGGGTATAACCACTAGCACGTCAGAGATACAAGCTGTACGCAACAGTTGCCTATGTATTGAAGGTAGGGGAGCTGACGAGCGAACTCATCCAGAAACCCTACTGAGCCTGACAGTGAAATATCCGTACAGTCCGGTCCATTCGTCTATGAGTATCGCATATACGACCTAGGGGGCCGGTAAACGTCAGACCCCCAATAGCTGTATAAGTCGTATCAGAGAGCAGCCCAGAACACCCTGAGATACTACTGGAATACCTTCCAGTAAATCTCGATTACCCTGGCTAGGGATTTCGTGTAATGGCTCTCCTGAACACAGTGCGATCTCACCCCTAATACCGGGAGAGACGAATCCTCGACGATCTGCTCACTGCCTCCATGTGGCTCGGGACTGTACCCAAAATATACCTGTTTGCACGACTCCTTTGACCCGTGGTAAAATATAAATCAAAGCACAGTAGGAACTCACACGAGACAAATGACGATCTCAGGTCGATGAACTAACCTGTACACATGTCACCAGGGAACTGCTATCTGACGCTAGATATAATACCAACCAGCAAGTTCCCGGCGAGTCCTGTCCAGTGTACTCATAACCCAATGAGCACCTGTATACATCTTAGGTGAATCAACTAACACCAATGGCTTGTGAGACCGGCCACCGCCCCTCGTCGGGGTCTCGAATGTATACACTAGTCTACTCCGGAGTATCGATGCCCTGTCTCGAAACTCCCATGACTAGGGACACTTTAAGGATGTGCTTATAGACCCCAGCTCCCACATATATGATCGCCATTATACTGCTGGTAGTCAAGCAAGAATCTTACGGGCTCTATCAAAGTGTAACAGTGATAAAGACAAACCAGATAGCACACTATCATCTCGAGTAAGACTGTTCTATCGGTATAGGTCCTCCCTCAATCATTGCAATCACGTACTTGTGATCCAATAATTGACTTAGAGGTCACTATATCCAACACTCATATCTCGATATATAATCAAGCATTAATATCACCACTAACTATCTTTCTAACCACATCTACAGTTTTCAAATGTAGGTTCCTCCTACAGTATTCTATGTACATATCGGTATCTATTCATAAATTTGCGGGGGTGCTATACGCCATCCACCCGACTTCCCTTGTAGATATAAATCTACTCACCTGATAAACTCTTCGCTTAGCCGTAGTCGATGCGCTTCGTCGTCTCGGAATCCACGCGAAGGTACCTACAATCAATATGAAATCGCAAAGCTATTAACTTCAAGTTTAGAAATCCAATACGGCACGCGGTGCGCTCATAGGTTAAACCTATAGCCTACGTATGCAAAACAACCAAACAACTCTTGTCGTTGACGTACAAACATCCAATGACCAAATACAATATCAAAACTCGAAACCAAGAATCCAAATACCGGAAAACATAGCTATAACCCTCACTAGGGTCGCTATTCATGAAAACTGCTATGCCAAAAACCCAATCGTACCAATACTCATTCACAACACAAAGATTATCGTAGATAATAATATTTACGTCATCTCCACATTCATTAAAACCCACGTCTAAATTTACCGAAAAACTAGTAAGCACTTTATATCATTTTAGCTCAAGTCTAAAAGTTACACAAATTCTAGCGATCACAATCATCGCAAAGTAGCATAACTAAATCATCCAAAACTTTACCACAATATTTAGTCTCACCCAAATATACTTTAGTAAAACCTAGTTTGGTAATAATCTCAATTAGACAAAATTAGGAATTAAACAAATATCATCTCCCACTAAGTTAAGTGTTCCAAGTCTTCAATTAACAATTAACCATATCATCAACTTAAACCCTAACTTGATTTTCACAAAATCAACATGAAACAACTAAACATGCAATTAAAGCTATATTAAACAATTAAATAGCTAGCTTAATGATCTAAACACAACAATTAAAGATTAGGGTTAGAATTTATATCTCCTCAAGAACACAATTTAGCAACTAGACCCATCATTTTAGCCTCTAAAATGATATTTTTCTTGAAGATCTATGCAAGTTTAGTGATGAAGAATGATGGGTTTGGATTTAATTATGAGTTTGTCGGATTATTTAAGGATTTTTGATGATTTAATGAGCTTGGAGAAGATGAAAAAGAGCAAAGAATCAAGAGGGGGCAGCAAGGATAAGGCTCTGCCTTGGCTAAGAGTGAGGGGGTTTTGTGAAATGAAATGGAAATTTCTAGTGAAAAAAACAATAAATGCTCATAAATGCAATAAAGTCTTATGCAACCACTTTCTTTTCTTTTTTAAATTTTTTTTCTTTAATCCACAAATATCTAGATATTTTTCTATGGATGGATTAAGCTAAATCTAATGATTAGATCTGCATAGATTCACTTTAGAAGTAATTAATCCAAACCAAAATTGTAATTACCACTAATTAAGTGCTTAATTAACAACTTAAAATAATAATTTAATTAGGGAAAAATCAAAGTGAACCAAAACTTCCAATTGACCGCCAAAGCCCGCAAACTAGCACCATTCTAGCTAAACTAGGTGCAGTCAAGTCTGTACTAAAATTTGACCACTTCTGGATTTTTACGGAAAACACCGATTATCTTCCCCTAAAACGGAAAATTCGCATAACGATTTTTTTCTAAAACGTTACAGTCTTCCCTCCTTAAAGAAATTCGTTCCCCGAATTTAAATTTAAACCCCAAAATGCTATAACATTTCAATAAACGGCTAAATCAACGGGGCTCCGAATTAACGGAAGATACAGAAAACCACGGCGCATCCTGTGCGCCGGAAAATGAGTATGAAAACTCAGAACCGAACTCCGTCAAGCGTCACGCAAATTATCAGACTTGCACGCATATCATCGGAGTCACAGTGGAGATACAGATCTCGAAATCCACTACCGAAATCCCATATGCACTAATCAAATACTATAATACATATATTGTACGCATCCTTGAAAAAGCTCTAAATACCGAATAAAACATATGCAAAATCTTTTCTGAATTGCCGTGTAATGCGTAACTCACGGCACAAGTGGCGGACTCTCATTTGTAAAGAAATAATATACTAGCATATATGTTTTGCTCAAATATACGTTCCGCTTTTTTGAAATATCCCAAAAGGCTTTTCTTAGTAAACGTTCGTGTCACTCGCAGACACGTAAGAAATAGCGAGACTATAGCTCCTTTTTGAAAACCTCTTGGTAAACTTTTTATGCATGCAAATTACACAGGTACTATTCTCGGATCAGTCCTGTTAGGGTACTACAAAGTATAGGGCCCCGTCATGAAAACAAAGTGCTCAAAAGCAAAAGCAGCCTCAAAAGGCGTATCCAACAATCATGTACGTCTGGTGCGCATGGAAATCAAATCCAAATATAAGTGCCAATATGTACGAAAGCAAAACTAAGTGCAACGGGTGTGTACGAAAGTATCTGTCCAGTGCAACAGGTGTGCACGACAACAACATCTAGTGCATCTATAGTGCACGAAAATATCAATCCAGTACAACTAGCATGTACGAATGAAAGCCCCAATCCAGTGCGTCCGGTGTGCACAAATCACATCCCATATCATACGCCCAATATGCGCAAAAATCCGACCCAAACGCATCGGGTTCGTATAAAACATCTGGTGCAGTAGCATGCACGAAAACGAACATCCAGTGCAAGCACGCACAAAAACACAAATTTAGTAACACCATGCTCAAAAACATAAATCGGGTGCAACCAATGTACGTAGTACAAATCTAGTGCAACCAATGCATGAAATACCCACCTGGTGCAATAAATGCATGAAATGCAAATCTAGTGCAACCAATGCACGAAATACGAATCCGGTGCAACAAATTCATAAAATACAAATCGGGCGCATCCAGTGCACGAAATATCAAATTCGGTGCATCCAGTGCATGAAATATCAAATCATATGCATCGAGTGCACGAAATATCAAATCATGTGCATCCAGTGCACGAAATATCAAATCCGGTGCATCCAGTGCAAGAAATATCAAATCCTGTGCATCCAGTGCACGAAATATCAAATCTTGTGCATCCAGTGCACGAAATATCAAATCATGTGCATCCAGTGCACGAAATATCAAATCCTGTGCATCTAGTGCACGAAATATCAAATCATGTGCATCTAGTGCACGAAATATCAAATCCTGTGCATCGAGTGCACGAAATATCAAATCCGGTGCATCCAGTGCAATAACTATGCACAAAATGTAAATACCCAGTAGGTACAGCCATGGTGCACGAAAACAATATCCTGAAACTCAATCATCAAAACTCAAATCCAAGCGATATAAGCGTGATACTCGGATCACAAACGCAAATTCGCAACAAATGACATTGAGGTACACTTCCTACAAAGTCGAAAAATGTCGGTGCACCCAAACTGGCAGAGCAAGAACATCTGCTTGCTTTCTGCTCACGGTCTGGCATCCTCTTTCTCTGGGTCCTCATTTCTCTGTGTATTACCAATCTCGTACTCTTTCGGCTCATCTGCCCGGTCAGGTGTGCTAACGGAAACGATTCCGCTCTGGCACTCCTCAGGTCAACTCTCGGCCAATTAATATGATCACTTTTAAAGCAGCACGTCACTGGCGTCGGCCTCTGGCCTTCTGAATACACATGACACAACTGATCCTCGGTGCAAATCTCATCGTAGCAGTGTCCTGGAAGGAACCGGCTCAAGGTCTCTTCCGATCTTGTATATGCCGAACTATACGGAGGCTGGTACACTTACCTAATCTTTTCTCGTTTTCTGGACATCTGCGTTCTCAGCACAACATTTCCTCGGGAACTGGCCGTATCCCAACTCCTATGCATACATATCAGAACTCAAATCTCGACGGGGAGTAACAACAGCTCGTCAGTATCACGCATGAACCTCTTATTCCACTCGTCCTTATTATCGCCCACTTCGACATCATGTCATGCTATCTGCGTACCGCAATGGTTCTCGGTGACAGTCAATCCGGAATCTCTCACATGAACTCGAACTACGAACACGGTATCTTCATCACTCTGTCGAAGATATCTAGCCGAACACGTCCTCGGGAACCCCTCCCAACTATCGGAGGAATACTCAATACTCGTCCATTCTCGATCAACTCACAGCATATCTGGGTGAGGTCCTCTATCCGAAGCTGGTCATCTTACTGATCTCACATCGGAACAGCTGACGAACAACGTCATCTCTTGTCACGACCCGAAATTGGCACGTGACGGCCCTTAAACTACGCAACGTCTACAGGCGTAACGCAATTTAAGTAAGCCGAAAACCCAGCAATCTAAACCATCAAAAGTAGTAAGTGATAATAACATTTTTAAAACTTTTGAAATCTCAAACCAAATTCTTTAAAAATCCAACTTATTTCCTTTAAAATTTTGGCAGCACCTCTTTTGTAAAAACCAGCCCCAAAAATGGGTACAACATAAATATAAGTAAAGCATCCCCAAACGGGAGCAAATACACGCCTAAATGTGGAAAACAACCACTACAACAGATATACGACGCCGTAGCGAAGAAAAAGATGATATAAATAAAACTACATAAAAGACCTCCAAGTCACAAAATAATGTACAATATCGTCCTCACATCAAGTCTCTAAGTCATACATGAAAGTGGTAGATGGAGAGTACATGGTATAATGAATATACAATAAGCAACATCGGATAACCGCAAAACCCACCTATAGCAAAACTGTACACAGTCAGCCGTAGCGGTATCCGCTACAAAGGTGAAACGATAGATGAAAAGCCTGCCTCGGCTACTCTGAGGAATAACCTGCAAAACACTGTAGCACAACGGGGGTGAGTTGCCAACTCGTGAATAGTAAATAACATATGCAGGTAATCGTAAGTATACACGTACAGCGCGAATCTAACATATACAAGCGGATAGCATTAAATGGCAATATGTATGCAATAGTCATGAAAGGTACTCTATCAGGTACTACTAATACATGAAGCAATAAGTGGCAATATGTATATGCAACTGTCATCAAAGGTACTCTACCAGCTACTACTAGTACATGAAGCAATGCATATACAATAAATGCGGAGTATGGGATAAAACATGTCATCCTCACGGAATCCTGACCTCGTGGTAGGACCAAAGTCCATCAAGACAATCAAAATCCCAAATTTTCTCAAATCAGCCCCCAAATTGGCTCTCATATCCTGTAAGTCTCATATATCCTAAGTGTCCAATATCAAATAAATCTCATATATCCTGTATCCAATATCAAGTAAATCTCATATATCCTGTATCCAATATCGAGCAAGTCTCATGTAATGAATAAGTATATTTGCATGAATCATTATGTGATGTATATAAATTAGATATGTATACATATATATTAGCGTCCCATTCCACTAATATATATATATATATATATATATATATATATATAACAACGTCCCATTCCACTGTTATATATACTTAGGAGTAAAAATATCATGAAACCAAGTGTCAAGCTTCGACACATAAATACTGATCTATCAGGTGCCGTCACTACGACTGGCCCCTGATAGGTACGTATCATACGCTATCTTGAAAACCTGAGTGCCCAGCTTCGACCCTCGCAATTCGACGTATCCATACGTACATGACTCCGGTCGGTATCCCCACGATAACCGCCGAGTCATAGGTACTGTCACCGGTAGGTATGGTTCCCCTGTCGGGCTCATCGGCGTGGTCCATCAAAATATCTTTCTTGCCCTGGGGTACCTCCGGGCCCCACCATGTGTAAGTCCACGGTAGCTCCCCGGCCGTCTAACAGACGCCAATATGCGGAACAAAAACTTTTACGACTGGCGCTATCGTGTACCGTAACCCGGATCTGCCATTAAAGCTAAACTAAAAAATTACAAAGTGGGTAGAAATGTTATACCGAACGATCCGAGTCCTTCAGTCTTCAACCATCATCCCACGCTTTGTTGCGGCTGCTCCGATCTCCTGAATCTCCAGTCTTCTCGTCCAGGTGGCACCATGTCGACGGATCTTTAAACGGGCTCCCGCCTCTGAACCGAGGCAACTCGGTCGTCAAGTTTGCTAAAAGAGACGACCAAGATGATGTAGAGAATGAGTAGAACACTTTGTCTCATTACGTCTAAAGTCACGGACGAACGGTTAGTGAAGTTGCCATTTGAAACTGTGATGGAATGAAAAGAGCTTTGAAATTTCCATACACATAAACTTTAAACTTTTCTCAGATGAAATCAATCTCTCTCTCTCTCTCTCTCAACAAGGGCCGACCAAGTTATAAAGAGGAGGAGGGGTGAGTGTAGGAGTGAAAATGGTGACCATAACAATATGATACTTATCATAACCATTAATCAAAGAACGACTCACTAAAAATCATTAAATGCAAACCAATCACAATTAACCTAGTCACCTTGTCATTAAATGCATCATTAATGACCTAATGACTCACAAGCCTTGTCACCCTCTCTAGAACCTTCTAGAACACCGACTCACCTCATGACTCACCCAATTGAAGAAAAGATAAATCCGCATTTAACCGAATGTCAAATACGGCCGATAGAAAACTGGAAACTGGCAACTTCCAAAAGTGATCCCGAAACGAATTTCAGGATAACCCCGTAACAGTATAAACATACCCGCAATTGTATTACGACCGAATACAAATGTATCTAAGACAAAGATATTATATCTACACAGTATAATACTCGGATCCGGCTTAAACCAAAACCGACCAGTATTATTTGCCCGAAAAACGACACGTGCGAAAACGCACGTGCATTTTCCGAATCTTGCCATAACACCATATGGCCTCTACAACGTTTCGTCCGAACTTGGAAAAGTGTCTGTGGGGGACTCTAATGACTCATCAACACACTGGCACTGGGTATAACTGTTAGTTATATGTATGCCCTAGAGGCCATTACTGTACATTGGATGTATATTGTAGTGGATGCTGGGACATATATAGGTAGGACTTTCTTGCTCGACATGATAGTACGCTATCTGGTTGCTCTTTATCTTAACATGTATACTCTCTGTCTCTCTGATTACATGTTGATAAAGCCCTTAGGATGTGTGCTCGACTTCCAGGACTATGATGTAAATCATACTAGTGGGGCCTGGATAGTCCATGAGTACATCCTTCAATGTTCCTAGTCGTGGGAATATCGAGACGGGGCATCGATATTCCAGAGTAGACTAGCATATATCTTCTCGACCCATGTGATGGGCGATGGATGATCCCATATCCATTGGTGTTTGACATCAGAGATGGTATGCGGGTGCTCAGTGGAGACTGGGTACACTGAACGGACTCGCCGAGGACTCCCAGATGGTATTATACCTCACGTCAGATGGCAGTTCTCTGGTGACACTAGTACAGCTTAGTCTGTTGACCCGAGATCGTCATAGAGTCTTGTGTGTCTCCCACTGTGCTTTGATTTCCACCCTACCACGGCTCTACTGAGTCGTGCAAACAGGTGGATTTTGGGTACAGTCCCGATTCATATGGAGGCAATGAGCGATAGGAGGGGATTCGTCTCTCCCGGTATTGGGGGTTGATGTTGCGCTATGCTCGACTGGCCATAACAGGAAATCCCTGGCCAGGGTTGCAGTGATATACTGGTAAGAGTTATCAGTAGTTTCACGATTTTTATGGACCTTATATCGGCATGACTTATCGAGCTACTGGGGTCTGACGTTTACCACCCCTAGGCGAGATATGCGACATATCAGACGAACAGACCGGACTGTACGGTAAGTGTTACTCATTGGATTCACAGGAGTGTGAGCGGGCTTGCTCGTCGATCTTCTGATCGCTCAATACCTGGGTGGCCGTTACGTTTAGTAGACCGCTTGCGGCTTGTGGGTGCTTGATATGATCAACATCTGCGGCCGGCGTATTGACGAGTCTTTAGAGTCCTACACAGAGGTTTCCTGGCTCAAGCGAAACGAAATAGGAGCGCATATGAGATATGTGCAGGACCGAGAATAATGCGTGTATGTGATACCGTATTCCATTCTCGCGATGAATGTATTGATTGGTTGTATGTGATATAACCTAGTTATCGAATCGAGGATTGATTCGATAAGCCGATATATTGGATATTAGTCGGTTATATGTGATATGACCGGATCGTTAAATCAAATATTGATTTAATGATTTAATGCATAATTGTATATTTGATATATTACTTTGCATTAACTAGTATTGGTTCACTTAAATTGGATTTTCTCACTTGATGTACACAAGTTGTATATGTGATATACTTTTGTGCACTTGTTTGTATCATGTTTGATGATACATGCTAACTTGAGTTTGTGTGTATGATTAAACCATGGTTATATGAATGGTTAGGGTTTTGTTTACTTATCTATTTATTTATTTATTTATTCATTTTTGCAAAATAAGTCATGGTGGCTTTCTTTGTTTGCTTGTTGAAGCTTCATGAAGCTTTGAACAAGTCCACCATTTTTGTCTCTTGCTTAACCCAACCATTCAACCTAACCATAGTTTATTCTCTACACCTAACCTTGGTTACTATATGATAAGTATTCATTTTATTTTCTATTTTTGATTTAAGACTTATCATATTCTTTCTTCTTCTTCTTCTTCATCAACAAGAAGAAAAACTTGCCTCCATCAATGGCAACTTGAGAAAAAGAGTGAGAAATCCAATTCTAAAGTGAACCCACTTCCTATTTCTTCATCCTCTACCACTTGCCAAGTAGTATAGGGTGTTTTCTTCACAAGTTTCATGACTTGGTGAAGTTGGAGTTTGATCTTGAGTTGCCTCGACGTAGATCATCTTCGGCATCGAAGTCGACGACCTAGCCCGATCAATTCTTCGATGAAACCACCGCGAGAGTCCGAGATCCGATGGGTACAGTGGAGGGACTTCATCACGGAGCTATGGAGGTTGAGGACCGGATCTACAAAGGTTGTAGCCCCTTCCCTTTTAGTTAAAGTCGTTAACTTGCATTACATCGTCTATACATCTAGTTAACGATCCGTATTAGGGTTTGTAGGCACATGGAAAATTTTGAATTAGCCATGTTTGATCACTTGTGAGACCTCATTAGTATGCCTAGGAACCCTACAGTGGTATCAGAGACTAGCTAGAGCCTTAGGCGATGCGTAGACGGAGTTAGAAGTCCGATCGACCCGAAACCCTAATTCAAAACGGCTCTCTGTACATTTTTTAAAAAACTGGGTTTTTTCCAGATTAAAAATTCTTAAAAAATTCAGCAGAAAGATATAAGAATTATGGTGCAAAACGAGCCCCTGAATCATCTAAACCGCCGCGGAACAGCGGCAGAATCATGGCTTCTGCGGCGGTTCCGCGGCCGTATGGTCTCATTGCCTAATAATTTTTGCACGGTAATTCCTATATTTTGGTTCTGGATTTTCTTGGATTTTTTAATATTTATTCAAGAGTTGCATATTCTGGGTTATATTGGGAGTTCGTAAATTCGATCGGATTATCAAACTTTGTCTATGTGTTTTTCCGGGTAATTTTAGAATATGTTAAAAAGTTCGACCAGATATAAATACCCACTTTTTCCCCTGCTGGGAAATTTCCAATTGTTGGATTTTTCCATAGTTTAATGACGTTCCAAGTAGTGCAAGTAACGCGATGGTCCCTCTAGAAGACAACAAACCTTAACTCGATTCTGTGACCGTCTTGAACTGCCCTTTGAACCTTAGGGTTTGGGGCAGTACGGCGTGCCACATGTGAGGCGTTGGCTTGACCCTTCTACGGCTGGACCGTTGGTATTGAGGCATGAACTGAATGTTTTTAAACTTATATCATGTGTTGAGCTGTATCGGGAAAACTTGGGTGTTCGATTGTTTGATCGGAAAGTTTAACATTTTCTATTTATCCGGAATGTGATACAACATTTGGAATTCACAAGTAGTTATGAGATAACTGAATGAATATTATAAACATAGGAGTTTATTCTCACTTGATCGGTTGCCACGGAATTTTGATGCGATCAAAAGTCCGTCGCGATCACGTAGTGTACGCGGATACTCGCCGGGTAAACTTAATAGACAGCCTCGCCCCATAGCCCCGACCAAGTGACAATAGGAGAACCCCGTCGCCGAAAGCATCCGTTCGAGTGCTCGCGACAGCGGTGTTCCGCCTTAGTGCACTTCGTCGACGGTTTTGGGGGTGCGGCCGTCTACTAAAGTTTGCGACGAGCATTCGATCAGAATGTCGGGAATCCTGTTGAATTGCCCGACTTTATATTGAAAAGTGTTTTCGATTTTGAGACTAAAATGCGGGGTTTATAATTGTTAGGCATGCGATGTCTAAGTATTTCATTTGATTAGGCATGCGATGTCTAAAGAGGTTGCGGATTCCAACTGTTGTAGTTTTACACTTTCTTTTCTGTGACCGTAAGTGTAATATGTGATATCGCCGGTTTCGTTGCTATATGTCAACGACAATTGGGATGCGCATATTTACTTACGTTGATAACATGTGATCTTATGTGTTGCTGGTGTAGGGTTCCTATGCACTCTCAAGAGGTCTCACAAGGCATCAACCATGCCAATTTCAAATTTTACAAGTGCCGAGAAACCCTAATACGGATCATTAACTAGAACTTTAGGTGAATACAAGCAACTAGTTAACAACTTAATTAAGTAACGGAAATACAACCTTTGTAGATCTGGTTCTCCACCTCCATAGCTCCATGATGAAGTCTCCTTGCTGTCCAAATCGAATCCCGGGCTCTAGCGTCGGCTTCATCGGAGAAATGGGCGGGCTAGGTCGTCGACTTCGATGCCGAAGATGATCTACGTCGAGGCTTCACAAGATCAAGCTCCAACTTCACCAAGTTGTGAAACTTATGAAGAAAACACCCTATACTACTTGGCAAGAGGTAGAGGGTGAAGAAATAGGAGGTGGGTTCACTTTAGAATTGGATTTCTCACACTTTTGCTCAACATGCCATTAATGGTGGCAAGCTTTTTCTTGAACTCAAGAAGAAGAAGAAGATCAAGATGATTATGATAAGTTCATTATAATTCAAAAGAAAAATAATACTTATCATATAATTAACCATGGTCAAGTGTAGAGAATGAATCATGGTTAAGTGGAATGGTTAGGGTTAAGCATGAGACAAAAATGGTGGACTAGTTCAAAGCTTCATGAAGCTTCAATATACAAACAAAGAAAGCCACCATTTTCTCTTTATGCTTATTATTTACCAAAAAGAATAAATAAATAAATAAAAACCCTAACCATTTACTTAACCAAGGTTTAATTCTTTACACTTAACCAAATGAGCAAGTATCATCAAACATGATACAAACATGTGCACAAAAGTATATCACATATACAACTTGCACAATTCAAGTGAGAAAATCCATTTAAAGTGAACCAATACTAGTTAATGTAAACTAATATATCAAATATATAATTATACATTAAATCATTAAATCAACACTTGATTTAACGATCCGGTCATATCGCATATAACCGACTAGTATCCTATGTATCGGCTTACCGAATCAATCCTTGATTCGATAACTAGGTTATATCGCATACAACCATTCGATACATTCATCGCGAGAATGAAATACGGTATCACATACACGCATTATTCTCGGTCCCGCACATATCTCATATGCGCTCCTATTTCGTTTCGCTTGAGCCAGGAAACCTCTGTGTAGGACTCTAAAGACTCGTCAATACGCCGGCAGCAGGTGATGATCATATCAAACACCCACAAGCCGCAAGCGGTTTGCTAAACGTAACGGCCACCCGGGTATTGAGCGATCAGAAGATCGACGAGCAAGCCCGCTCACACTCCTGTGAATCCAACCAGTAACACTTACCGCACAGTCCGGTCTGTTCGTCTGATATGTCGCATATCTCGCCTAGGGGTGGTAAACGTCAGACCCCAATAGCTCGATAAGTCGTGTCGATATGAGGTCTATAACAATTCGAGAAACTACTGGTAACACTTACCAGTAAATCTCAGCAACCCTGGCCAGGGATTTCCGGTTATAGCCAATCGAACACAGCGCAACATCAACTCCCTATACCGGGAGAGACGAATCCCCTCCTATCGCTCATTGCCTCCATATGATTCGGGACTGTACCCAAAAACCACCGTTTTGCATGCCCTCTTGGACGTGGTAAGGTGGAAATCAAAGCACAGTGGGAATCACACAAGACTCTATGACGATCTCGGGTCAACAGACTACTCTGTACCAGTGTCCCCAGAGAACTGCCATCTGACGTAAGGTATAATACTATCTGGGAGTTCTCGGCGAGTCCGTCCAGTGTACCCAGTCTTCACTGAGCACCCGTATATCATCTCTGATGTCAAACACCAATGGATATGGGATCATCCATCGCCCATCTGTATGGGTCGAGAAGGTATCGCTAGTCTACTCTGGTATATCGATGCCCCGTCTCGATATACCCACGACTAGGGACCTTGAAGGATATACTTATGGACTACCCTGTCCCCATTAGTATGATCCGCATCATAGTCCAGGTAGTGAAGTACACATCCTAAGGGCTTTACCAACATGTAACAGAGAGACAATCAGTGTACACGTTAAGGTAAATAGCAACCAGATAGCATACTATCATGTCGAGAAAGAAAGTCCTCCCTATATATGTCCAAGCATCCACTACAATATACATCCTATGTATAGTAATGGCCTCTAGGGCATACATATAACTAACAATCTCCCACTTGCACTAAGGCCATCTGATAGCAGTGGTTGCAGTATCTCATACTCAACCATCCCATAAAAGTCTCTCTCTGGAAAAAGGCCTTTGTGAGTGGATCCGCCGTGTTGTCCTCTGAGTCTACTCTCCTAACCTCGATCACCCTGGAGATCAACCATCTCCATGATCAGGTGATACTGCCTTAGAATATGTCTGGATCACTGATGGGACGGGTGTTCTTAGGCATAAGCCACAACTCCATTGTCTCACAATGGTCGGAACGAAGTTCATCTCATGAACTAATATACACCCAGACTGCCTCTTTGGTAGCATCTTTAGTAGCGATGTATCCAGCCTTTATCGTCTAGTATGCCACAGTATCTAGCTTGGAACTCTTCCAACATACCGTCCCTTTACTGAGGGTAAAGACAATGCCTGTGACTGACATTCAGTCGTCCTTATCATTCTGGAACCTTTCCAGTGATTCTCCCCAGGATCGATTGATACCATCTCACTACATCTAGTGAGTATCCTAACATCCAATTACATCTATCTCATAGATGAAAACTCAGGATTTAGGAGGTATCACTTTGATCCTATATGGAGAATCCTTGTGATAAACGGAGATTGACCGAGCGTAGTATAGGAAACTCCTTCCCTATCAAGAGTATGTCATCCACGTACTCTACGAGGATCGTCACTATACTCTCTACTACCTTTTTGTTTATACAAGGTTCATCTACCATTTTGATGATGTCAAACTCTTTGACTAAGGCATCAAACCAGATGTTCCAACTCCGCGATGCCTGCTTTATCCTATAAAGCATCTTGTACACGTTTCCGCTGCTCCCACTGTCTACGAAGCCCTCTGGCTGTGTACTTACAGACGCTCTCTTCTAAAACATCATTTTATAAAAGCAGTCATGACACCCAACCGCCAGATATCGTAGTCATGGTATGTAGCCGTGGCAAGTAGTATCCGGATGGACTTAAGCATAGCCACTGAAAAAGGTTTCATCATTATCCATGCCTGGTCGATGACGAAGACCTTTAACAAGTCTAGCTTTGAAAGTCTCAACTTTTCCATCTACACCAAGTAATCTTCTCAAGATATACTTGCTCATGATGGGGATTTAACCTTTCAGATATAGCAACCAAAGTCCATACTTTGTTGGTGTATAAGGATTCCATCTCAGATCGCTAAGAATCCAGCCATTCTTACAGAGCCGCACACCTGATGGCCTGCTCGAAACTAGTTGGGTCATCATCTCATGATGCAATCCTCGCTCCCACTGTCATCGAGAAACCGAAGTATCTCTCAGGCGGATGAGGAACCCTACTAGATCGGCGGAGAGGCTGAGGTTCGTTGGTATCTATTGAATCCTTTGGTTGTACCAAATCATTAGCTGCAGTTTGTATATCTGAAACATTTCCAGTTCTACAAAACATACCTTGCCTCGAGCTTGTTCGGATTATGCTTTTAGACATAGCCCGGACAACCCTAAATCTTAACCAACTTAAGATATGGGCTCTTCCCTTTCCATTTCACATATGAAGCGGTAGGCAACTGATTTGATTGGAACCCAATTCAATTGGTATGCAGCTTCTCAAGTGCATAACTCCCAAAAGGAAATAGGAAACACAGTAGTACTCATCATAGAGCACACCATATCACATAGGGTGCTATTGCTCCGCCCCGATATACCATCGTGCTATGGTATATACGGAGGAGTAATGCTGAGAGAGAATCTTATTCTCCTTTAGAATAATCCAGGATTTCCGTGCTCAAGTATTCTCCTCCTTGATCTCATCATAGGACATAATACTTTTACCCGTATTTTGTTTCTCTACTTCTAACTTATATTCCGTGAATATCTCAAAAGGTTCGGACTTGTGTTTCAACAGGAACATATGTCTGAATCTTGAGAGATCATCAGAGAATGTAATGAAGTACAAAGAACCGGTCTTGGCATGTGTAGACTGGGGACCTATCATACATCAACATGTATCATCCCAAGAGTTCACTAACTCTTTCTCTGTTTCCAATAAACAGAGCTGGTGTCATTATATCTTTGTGACATGACTGGCAAGTTTCACAAGATGTAGATTCAAACTGATTTAAATATGCATCTATGTGCAACTTAGCTAGTCGGGTCGCATTGATATGACCTAGTCTACAATACCACAAGAAGGATTCGTTCATTTCTGGACTCTTCCTCTTGTGTGTGTTCTGTATACTAAGAACTGTAGTTTGATTTAGAACATCAATGCTTTTAGATAACGTGCCTGAACCGATCAACTTTTGATATAGGAAATGTTCAAAACATTATCCAACAATACAAAATTTTATCATTTCTTTACTGATAAAGAGACTGATATGATTTTGTATATCAGGTTCGGTATCTAATAACATTCGTTCAGAATCAATGTATTGGTAATACAGGGTGACAGTGACCAACAGACTTGGCTGCAACTCTTACCCCGTTTTCTTCCTCATGAAACTTATCACCCGTTCTCAGTCCTCTACCTTTCTGTAGCCCTATGTAACATATTACATATCTGGGATCCTTATCTGGTATCACATACCCAGGACGTAAAGGATACTGAGAAACAGTTCTCTGTAATAAACACAAACGAAGATGATGCATCTGCATGCACTCTCTTCGTTTGGGCGGCATGGGAATTCTGGTAATCCCCAATTTCCTGCTCTGTCTTATAAAAATTATAAGTTGGAGCGGGACCAATGTTCCCCAGCTCAGTATAACAAGCGGCTTCGGTCAATACATCCATATTATTATCTTGATTAAGGCATGATATGGTCACTACCTGGAGAGAGAGAGAAGAAAACACTCAGCGTGCGCTCTTGCAAGAATAGATTGGTTATTATTTTATCTAATCAGGATGGCTCCCACTGTTTTTATCAAATCTTCCTTCAAACCCTAAAAGGAAAGACTAGCCGGGATTAATTACATGCTACAAGTTCGCCAATCTTTCAGCCAGGCCAGTGTCGGTACTTTGAGGGAGGTTCCCCGTGCTTTCGCACGGACCTAATTAATGTAAACCTCGTTTTCCCAGAGGCGTAACCCCGTTGACACCTACTTGATCGGCTAATTGTAATGTGTAAAACTCTCCCAGGAGTAACAATTACTCGCAGTGGGTATCGGGATCCAACTATCTCATAGAAGGTATGCAATCTCATTGCAAATCTCAACACTTGAAATTCCCGATAATTTTGCCCCGAACGATCTATGACCTTGACAAGGTCAACAAACCATAGACCGCAAGTCAAGTTCAACCCGTCATTTCTTGATTGAATCAAACCCACCCGCACGACCCTTGATAAGGTCAACAAGGTCGCACGACTACCCTAACCCAATCTGCATCATATGCATAAGCAGATAAATACTGGTTAGCTACCGCACACTGCGCCTTGACAAGGTCAACAAACGCAGCACGAATACTAAACAGGACTTATCTGAAATGACGGAGGGCTACGACAGGTTTTTCTGAAAACCTATTGCGTAATGAACTTGATATCGTTGTAGAATCAAATGATTTTAAAATGGAGTGCTTTTGAGGCTTTTCTAGTTTTGCTAAAGGAGTCACTCCCGGTGAAGGGATCGTCGGTCCTTTCCTCGTCGAATGAGGTGCGGGATATATCATATATATTACTGTGCAAAGCAGAAACTATTGAAGCAATCAAAAGACAAACCGAGAGTTGTAGCATCAGCCAGTTATTGCTAAAGGAGTCACTCCCGGTGAAGGGATCTCGGTCCTTTCCTCATCGAATAAGGTGCAGGATATATCACATATACCTCTGTGCAAAGCAAGAACTGTAGCTACCCTTTTTATTTTGAAATTCGATTCTACAACATCTTTAGGTTTCTTTTACTTTCATTAATCACATTAATGAAGTCCCATCATTTAAGTACCTAAACATCACAGATAAATACGACGTACACTTATGCCATCCGCATTCGCCTCGATGTCCCCTCGTGCACCGTTAGGTTAGGTAACTAACGGCAGAGCGGGGCAGGGCTAGTGCGGGTGTAAAACATAAGTAACGCCTATATAATATATCATATATACTATATAAAGTATCCATCACAGAACATATCATATGATCACATCACAGATATCGCAGCAGAAGAATCATATGAAATATTGGATATACTAGGACGTCCGTGTTTTCAATACGAGCCAGTATAAAACACGGATTCCACGGTCGTGATGAATAGCCAAACCCACACCCCCAGACCCCTACGAGAGCGGCAAGCAACCCTACCAATTCTAGAGTTAGGAGACCTGGACTCGACTCCTCGAGTTGTTCTCCCACTGGACTCCAGAACCCGGTTACTTGTGCTCCCCTCCTTGGGTCTATCCTAGTGCGGAAAAGTAAATAATATACAAAGGGTGATATCTTCCGCAACCTGGAAGTGCCCCAATAAAAGAATATTACATACAAGTTTTTACATGAATGAAAATGAAAAACACTCATCTCACATAAAAACCCCCGGCTATTCAAACACGACGATCCAATATAACATATCCAGCAACACATAACATCACATGTCATCAACGTAAGTAAACATGCGTATCCCAATTGTCATTGACATATAGCAACGAAACCGGCGATATCACATATTACACTTACGGTCACAGAAAAGAAAGTGTAAAACTACAACAGTTGGAATCCGCAATCTCTTTAGACATCGCATACCTAATCAAATGAAATACTTAGACATCACATGCCTAACAATTATAAACCCCACATTTTAGTCTCATTATCGAAAACTCTTTTCAATATCAAGTCGGGCAATTCAACAAGATTCCCGACATCCTGATCGAATGCTCGTCGCAAACTTCAGTAGGCGGCCGCACCCCCGACGCCGTCGACAAAGTGCACCAAGGCGGAACACCGCTGCCGCGAGCACCCGAACGGATGCTTTCGGCGACGGGGTTCTCTTACAGTCACTTGGTCGGGGCTATGGAGTGAGGTTGTCTATTAAGTTTACCCGGCGAGTATCCGCGTACGCTACGTGATTGCGACGGACTTTTGATCACATCAAAATTCCGTGGCAACCGATCAAGTGAGACTAAACTGCTATGTTTATAACATTCATTCAGTTATCTCATAACAACTTGTGAATTCCAATTATTGTATCGCATTCCAGATAAATAGAAAACGTTAAACTTTCCGATCGAACAGCCAAACACCCAAGTTTTCCCGAAACAGCTCAACTCATGAAATAAGTTCAAAGACATTCACTTCGTGTCTCAGTACCAACGGTCCAGCCGTAGAAGGGTCAAGCCAACGCCTCACATGTGGCACGCCGTACTGCCCCAAACCCGAAGGTTCAAAGGGCAGTTCAAGACGGTCACATAATCGAGTTAAGGTTTGTTGTCCTCTAGAGGGACCATCGCGTTACTTGCACTACTTAGAACGTCTTTAAACCTCGGAAAAATCCAACACTTGGAAATTTTCCGGCAGGGGAAAAATTGGGTATTTATATCCGGTCGATCCTTTTAACATATTCAATAATTATCCGGAAAGACACATAGACAAAGCTTGATAATCCGATCGAATAAACGAATCCCCAAAACAACCCAGAAAATTCAACTCTTGAATAAATATTAAAAATTCCCAGGAAAACCAGTACTGCAAAATAGGAATTACTGTACAAAATTCAATGCAGGAGGAGACTTAAGGGCCGCGGAACCGCCGCATTAGCATGCTAATGCCGCGGTTCCGCCGCGCTTTGATGGAATTATGAGTACGGGCTCCACAGTAATTCTTCAAATTCCCTGCTGATTTTTCTGCATATTTTTAATATCGAAAAACTCCAGATTTTGGAAAAAGTCCAGAGAGCAATGTGGTTTTTTGGGTTTCGGTTCGATCGGGTTTCAAACGTCGTCTACACTTCGCCTAAGGCTTTAGCTAGGCTCTGATACCACTGTAGGGTTCCTAGGCACTCTCAGGAGGTCTCACAAGGCATCAACTATGCCAATTTCAAATTTTACAAGTGCCGAGAAACCTTAATACGGATCGTTAACAGAACTTTAGGTGAATACAAGCAACTAGTTAACAACTTAACTAAGTGAACGGAAATACAACCTTTGTAGATCCGGTTCTCCACCTCCATAGCGCCATGATGAAGTCTCCTTGCTGTCCAAATCGAATCCCGAGCTCTAGCGTCGGCTTCATCGGAGAAATGGACGGGCTAGGTCGTCGACTTCGATGCCGAAGATGATCTACGTCGAGGCTTCACAAGATCAAGCTCCAACTTCACCAAGTTGTGAAACTTATGAAGAAAACACCCTATACTACTTGGCAAGAGGTAGAGGGTGAAGAAATAGGAGGTGGGTTCACTTTAGAATTGGATTTCTCACACTTTTGCTCAACATGCCATTAATGGTGGCAAGCTTTTTCTTGAACTCAAGAAGAAGAAGAAGATCAAGATGATTATGATAAGTTAATTATAATTCAAAAGAAAAATAATACTTATCATATAATTAACCATGGTCAAGTGTAGAGAATGAATCATGGTTAAGTGGAATGGTTAGGGTTAAGCATGAGACAAAAATGGTGGACTAGTTCAAAGCTTCATGAAGCTTCAATATACAAACAAAGAAAGCCACCATTTTCTCTTTATGCTTATTATTTACCAAAAAGAATAAATAAATAAATAAAAACCCTAACCATTTACTTAACCAAGGTTTAATTCTTTACACTTAACCAAATGAGCAAGTATCATCAGACATGATACAAACATGTGCACAAAAGTATATTACATATACAACTTACACAATTCAAGTGAGAAAATCCATTTAAAGTGAACCAATACTAGTTAATGCAAAGTAATATATCAAATATATAATTATACATTAAATCATTAAATCAACACTTGATTTAACGATCCGGTCATATCGCATATAACCGACTAGTATCCTATGTATCGGCTTACCGAATCAATCCTTGATTCGATAACTAGGTTATATCGCATACAACCATTCGATACATTTATCGCGAGAATGAAATACGGTATCACATACACGCATTATTCTCGGTCCCGCACATATCTCATATGCGCTCCTATTTCGTTTCGCTTGAGCCAGGAAACCTCTGTGTAGGACTCTAAAGACTCGTCAATACGCCGGCAGCAGGTGATGATCATATCAAACACCCACAAGCCGCAAGCGGTTTGCTAAACGTAACGGCCACCCGGGTATTGAGCGATCAGAAGATCGACGAGCAAGCCCGCTCACACTCCTGTGAATCCAACCAGTAACACTTACCGCACAGTCCGGTCTGTTCGTCTGATATGTCGCATATCTCGCCTAGGGGTGGTAAACGTCAGACCCCAATAGCTCGATAAGTCGTGTCGATATGAGGTCTATAACAATTTGAGAAACTACTGGTAACACTTACCAGTAAATCTCAGCAACCCTGGCCAGGGATTTCCGGTTATAGCCAATTGAACACAGCGCAACATCAACTCCCTATACCGGGAGAGACGAATCCACTCCTATCGCTCATTGCCTCCATGTGATTCGGGACTGTACCCAAAAACCACCGTTTTGCACGCCCTCTTGGACATGGTAAGGTGGAAATCAAAGCACAGTGGGAATCACACAAGACTCTATGACGATCTCGGGTCAACAGACTACTCTGTACCAGTGTCACCAGAGAACTGCCATCTGACGTAAGGTATAATACCATCTGGGAGTTCTCGGCGAGTCCGTCCAGTGTACCCAGTCTTCACTGAGCACCCGTATATCATCTCTGATGTCAAACACCAATGGATATGGGATCATCCATCGCCCATCTGTATGGGTCGAGAAGGTATACGCTAGTCTACTCTGGTATATCGATGCCCCGTCTCGATATACCCACGACTTGGGACCTTGAAGGATGTACTTATGGACTACCCTGTCCCCACTAGTATGATCCGCATCATAGTCCAGGTAGTCAAGTGCACATCCTAAGGGATTTACCAACATGTAACAGAGAGACAATCAGTGTACACGTTAAGGTAAATAGCAACCAGATAGCATACTATCATGTCGAGCAAGAAAGTCCTCCCTATATATGTCCATGCATCCACCACAATATACATCCTATGTATAGTAATGGCCTCTAGGGCATACATATAACTAACAGCTGGATATGTTATATTGGATCGTCGTGTTTGAATAGCCGGGTTTTTTTTATGTGAGACGAGTGTTTTTCATTTTCATTCATGTAATAACTTGTATGTAATATTCTTTTATTGGGGCACTTCCAGGTTGCGGAAGATGTCACCTTTTGTATATTATTTACTTTTCCGCATTAGGATAGACCCAAGGAGGGGAGCACAAGTAACCGGGTTCTAGGGTCCAGTGGGAGACCATCTCGAGGAGTCGAGTCCGGGTCTCCTAACCCTAGAATTGGTAGGGTTGCTTGCCGCTCTCATAGGGGTCTAGGGGTGTGGGATTGGCTATTCATCACGACCGTGGAATCCGTGTTTTATACTGGCTCGTATTGAAAACACGGACGTCCTAGTATATCCAATATTTCATATGATATTTTCTGCTGCGTTATCTGTGATGTGATCATGTGATTTGTTCAGATAGATATAGTATATATGATATATTATATAGACGTTGCTTATGTTTTACACCCGCACTAGCCCTGCCTCGCTCTGGCGTTAGTTACCTAACCTAACGGTGCAGACGGGACATCGGGGCGAATGCGGATGGCATAAGCGTACGTTATATTTATCTGTGATGTTTAGGTGGACTTAAATGATGGGACATTCATTAATAAGATTAATGAAAGAAAATAAACCTAATTGATGTTGTGGAATCGAATTTCAAAATAAAACAGGTAGCTACAGTTCTTGCTTTGCATCGCGATGTTCCTTGAAGAACATCCTGCACCTTATTCGATGAGGAAAGGACCGAGATCCCTTCACCGGGAGTGACTCCTTTAGCAATAACTGGCAGATGCTACAACCCTCAGTTTGTCTTTTGATCGCTTCTATAGTTTCCGCTTTGCACAGTGATATATATGATATATCTCGCATCTCATTCGACGAGGAAAGGGCCGACGATCCCTTCACCGGGAGTGACCCCTTTAGCAAAACTAGAAAAGCCTAAAAAATATTCCATTTAAAAAGCATTTGATTCCGCAACGAGATCAAGTTCAAAGCGTTAAAGGTTTTCTTAAAAACCATTCGCAACCCTCCGTCATTTTAGGAAGTAGAGTACTTAGTATTCGTGCTACGTTTGTCGACCATAGCCGAGGCATAGTGTGCGGTAGCTAAGTGATGTCTTCCTATACAACATATGATGCGATTAGTTAGGACAGTCATGTGGCTTTGTTGACCTTAGCCAAGGGTCATGTGGGTGGATCTAATTAATCACGAAATAACGGGTAGAACTTGACTAGTACCTATGATTTGTTGACCTTAGCCAAGGTCATAGGTGCTAGGGGTAAAAACCATTATCGGGAGTTTCAAGTGTTGAAACTTGCAATGAGATTGCATACCTTCTATGTGATAGTTGGATCCCGATACCCACTGCGAGTAATTGTTACTCCTGGGAGAGTTTTGCACTTTGCAATTAGCCGATCAAGTAGGTGTCTAGAAAGGTGTCAACGGGGTTACGCCTCTGGGAAAACGAGGTTTACTGTAATTAGGTCCGTGCGAAAGAACGGGGAACCTCCCTCAAAGTACCGACACTGGCCTGGCTGAAAGATTGGCGAACTTGTAGAGTATAATTAATCCCGGCTAGTCTTTCCTTTTAAGGTTTGAAGGAAGATTTGATAAAAACAGTGGGAGCCATCCTGATTAGATAAAATATATAACCAATCTGATCTTGCAAGAGCGCACGCAGAGTATTTTCTTCTCTCTCTCTCCAGGTAGCGACCATATCACGCCTTAATCAAGATAATAATATGGATGTATTGACCGAACCCGCTTGTTATACTGAGCTGGGGAACGTTGGTCCCGCTCCAACTTATAATTGTTATAAGACCGAGCAGGAGTTAGGGGAATACCAGAATTCCTATGCCGCCCAAACGAAGAGAGTGCATATGATGCATCTCCTTCGGTTGTGTTCATTACAAAGAACTGTTTCTCAGTATCCTCTGCATCCTGGGTATTTGATACAGGATCAGGATCCCAGATATGTAATCTGTTACATAGGGCTACAAAAGGGTAGAAAACTGAGTGCGGGTGATAAGTTTCATGAGACAGAAAACGGGGTAAGTGTTGCAGCCAAGTCTGTTGGTCACTGTCACCCTGTATTACCAATACATTGATTCTGAACAAATGCTATTAGATACCGAACCTGATATACAAAATCATATCAATCTCTTTATTAGTAAAGAAATGATAAAATTTTGTATTGATGGATAATGTTTTGAACATTTCCTATATCAAAAGTTGATCGGTTCAGGCATGTTATCTAAAAGCATTGATGTTCTAAATCAAACTACAGTTTCTAGTATACAGAACACACACAAGAGGAAGAGTTCAGAAATGAACGAATCCTTCTTGAGGTATTGTAGACTAGGTCATATCAATGCGACCCGACTGGCTGAAGTTACTTTTTAGATGCGTATTTAAATCAGTTTGAATTTACATCTTATGAAACTTGCCAGTCATGTCACAAAGATTAGATGACCATAGCTCTGCTTATTGGAAACAGAGAAAGAGTTAGTAAACTCTTGGGACTGATACATTATGATGTATGTAAGGTCTCCTGTCTACACATGCCAGGACTGGTTCTTTATACTTCATTACGTTCTCTGATAATCTCTCAAGATTCAGACATATGTTCCTGTTGAAACACAAGTCCGAACCTTTTGTGATATTCACAGAATATAAGCTAGAAGTAGAGAACCAATACGGGTATAAGTATTATATCCTATGATAAGATCAGGGAGGAGAATACTTGTGCATGGAATTCCTGGACTATTCTAAAGGAGAATGAGATTCTCTCTCAGCATTACTCCTCCGTATACACCATAACACGATGGTATATCGGGGCGGAGCAATTGCACCCTATTCGATATGGTGCGCTCTATGATAAGTACTACTGAGTTTCCTATTTCCTTTAAGGGAGTTATGCACTTATGAAGTTGCATACCTATTGAATAGGGTTGGATTCAAATCAGTGCCTACCACTCCATATAAGATATGGTATGGGAAGAGCCTATCTCTTAAGTAAGTTAAGATTTGGGATTGTCCGGCCTGTGTCAAAAGCAAAATCCGGACAAGATCGAGGCAAGGTCAGTTCTGTAGAACTGGAAAGATTCCAGCTATACAAAGCTACAGCTGATGATTTGATAGAACCAAAGGATTCAATAGTTCCCGACGAACCTCAGCCTCTCCGCCGATCTAGCAGGGTTCCTCATCCGCCTGAGAGATACCTCGGTTTCTCGATGACAGTGGGAGCGAGGAATGCATCATGAGATGATGACCTAACTAGTTTCGAGTAGGCCATCGAGAGTAGGGACTCTGTAAGAATGGCTGGATGCTTAGCGATCTGAGATGGAATCCATGTACACCAACAAAGTATGGACTTTGGTTGCTATATCTAAAGGGTTAAATCCCCATCAGGAGCAAGTATATCTTGAGAAGATTACTTGGTGTAGATGGAAAGTTGAGACTTTCAAAACTAGACTTGTTAAAGGTTTTCGTCATCGACCAGGCGTGGATAATGATGAAATCTTTTCCAGGGACTATGCTTAAGTCCATCCTGATCCTACTTGCCATTGCTACATACCATAACTACGATATCTGGTGGTTGGGTGCTATGACTACTTTTCTAAATAATGATTTAGAAGAGAACGTCTATAAGAACACAGCCAGAGGGCTTCGTAAACAGTGGAAGCAGCGGAAACGTGTGCAAGTTGCTTTACAGAATAAAGCAGGCATCGTGGAGTTGGAACGTCTGTTTTGATGTGATAGTCAAAGTGTTTGACTTCATCAAAATGGTAGACGAACCTTGTATATACAAAAAAGGTAGTAGAGAGTAAGGTGGTCATCCTCGTATTGTACGTAGACAACATACTCTTGATAGGAAAAGAGTTTCCTATGCTACGTGTTAGTTGTATGTATGCCCTAGAGGCCAGTATTGTACAGATGATGTATATTATATTGGATGCTTGGACATATATAAAGATGACTTTCTTGCTTGATATGATAGTATGCTATCTGGTTACTCTTTATCTTAACATGTACACTTGTCTCTTTAAACTGTCTTATAGTTACATGTTGATAAAGTCCTTAGGATGTGTACTTGACTACCTGGACTGTGATGCAGATCATACTAGTGGGGACATGGTAGTCTATAAGTACATCCTTCAAGGTCCCTAGTCATGGGTGTATCGAGACAGGGCATCGATATACCAGTGAAGACTAGCGTATACGCTTCTCGACCCATGAGATGGGCGATAGATGATCCCATATCCATTGGTGTTTGACATCAGAGATGGTATACGGGTGCTCAGTGGAGACTGGGTACACTGGACGGACTCGCCGAGAACTCCCAGATGGTATTATACCTCACGTCAGATGGCAGTTCTCAGGTGACACTTGTACAGGTTAGTCTGTAGACCCGAGATCGTCATAGAGTCTTGTGTGATTCCCACTGTGCTTTGATCTCCACCTTACCACGTCCATGAGGGCGTGCAAAACGGTGGTCTTTGGGTACAGTCCCGAGTCACATGGAGGCAATGAGCGATAGGAGGGGTTTCGTCTCTCCCGGTATTGGGGGTTGATGTTGCGCTGTGCTCGATTGGCCGTAACAGGGAAGTCCCTGGCCAGGGCTGATCAGAGATTTGCTGGTAAGTGTTACCAGTAGTTTCTCGACCCGTTATGAGCCTCACATCGGCACGACTTATCGGTTATTGGGGTCTGACGTTTACCACCCCTAGACTTGATATGCGACATATCAGACGAACAGACCGGACTGTACGGTAAGTGTTACTGGTTGGATTCACAGGAGTGTGAGCGGGCTAGCTCGTCGATCTTCTGATCGCTCAATACCCGGATGGCCGTTACGTTTAGCAGACCGCTTGCGGCTTGTGGGTGCTTGATATGATCATCATCTGCTACCGGCGTATTGACGAGTCTTTAGAGTCCTACACAGAGGTTTCCTGGCTCAAGCGAAACGAAATAGGAGTGCATATGAGATATGTGCAGGACCGAGAATAATGCGTGCATGTGATACCGTATTTCATTCTCGCGATGAATGTTTCAATTGGTTGTATGCGATATAACCTAGTTATCGAATCATTGATTCGATAAATCGATACATTGTATACTAGTCGGTTATGTGCGACATGACCGGATCATTGAATCAAGTGTTGATTTAATGATTTAATGTATAATTGTATATTTGATATATTAATTTGCGTTAACTAGTATTGGTTCATTTTAAAAAAGGATTTTCTCACTTGAAGTGCACATTGTATATATGATATGCTTTTGTGTGCACTTGATTGTATCTTGTTTGATGATGCATACTTACTTGGGTTTGTGCAAAGAATTAAACCATGGTTATGATAATAGTTAGGGTTTTGATTTATTTACTTATTTATTTATCTATTCTTTTTTGATAAATAAATAAAAGATAACAAAATGGTTTCTTTCATGAAGCTTGATGAAGCTTCATGAAATTTTGACTAAAGTGACCATTTTGTCATCATCCTTAACCCTAACCATTCTCACTTGACCATGGTCTATTCTCTACACTTAACCAAGGTTAGAAGATGATAAGTATTCATTTTTATTATTCTTTTAACAACACTTATTATAATTCTAGCTTCATCATCTTCTTCTTCAAGATAGAAAGCTTGATGCCATCAATGGTAACTTGAGATCTAAAGTGAGAAATCCAATTCTAAAGTGAACCCACCTCCTATTTCTTCACCCTCTACCTCTTGCCAAGTTGTTTTGGGTGTTTTCTTCACATGTTTCACAACTTTGTGAAGTCGGAGCTTGAACTTGTGATGCCTCGACGTAGATCATCTTCGGCACGAAGCCGACGACCTAGTCCGCCCAATTCTCCGATGAAGCCGACGTTTGAGTTCGGGATTCGAGATGGACAGCGAGAGGACGCCTACGTGGAGCTATGGAAGTGGAGAACCAGATCTACAAAGGTTGTAGCCTCTCTCCTTTAGTTAAGATGTTAACTAGTTTACTATATCGCCTAAACTTCTAGTCAACGATCCGTATTAGGGTTTCTCGGCACCCATAAAATTTGAAATTGGCATGGTTGATGCCTTGTGATACCTCTATAGTGTGCCTAGGAACCCTACAGTGGTATCAAAGCCAGGTTAGAGCCTTAGGCGAAGTCCAGACGGAGTTTGAAGTCCGATCGAACCGAAACCCTAAAATCAATATTGCTCTCTGTACATTTTTCAAAAACTGGGTTTTTTTCCAGATTAAAAATATTCAGAAAAATAAGCAGGAATATCTAAGAATTACTGTGAATTTCGACAACATGATTCCATCAATACGCGGCGGAACCGCGGCATTAGCATGGCTAATGCGGCGGTTCCGCGGCCAATTAATCCCTTCTCAAGTTGATTTCTGCATAGTAATTCCTAGTTTCCAGTGCTGGTTTTCCTGGGAATTTTTAATCTAAACTCAAGAGTTGAGTTTTCTGGGTTGTATTAGGAGTTCATCGTTTCGATCGGATTATCGAACATTGTCTAAGTGCTTTCCGGATAATTTTTTGAATATGTTAAAAAGTCCGACCGGATATAAATACCCAACTTTACCCCTGCCGGAAAATATCCAAGTGTTGGATTTTTGTGTGGTTTAAGGACGTTCTGAGTAGTGCAAGTAACGTGATGGTCCCTCTAGAAGACAACAAACCTTAACTCGATTATGTGACCGTCTTGAACTGCCCTTTGAACCTTCGGGTTTGGGGCAGTACGGCGTGCCACATGTGAGGCGTTGGCTTGACCCTTCTACGGCTGGACCGTTGGTACTGAGGCATGAAGTGAATGTCTTTGAACCTATTTCATGTGTTGGACGGTTTCGGGAAAACTTGGGTGTTTGAATGTTCGATCGGAAAGTTTAATATTTTCTATTTATCTGGAATGGGATACAATAATTGGAATTCACAAACAGTTATGAGATAACTGAATGAATGATATAAATCTAGCGGTTTAGTTTCATTTGATATTGAAAAGAGTTTTCGATAATGAGACTAAAATGCGGGGTTTATAACTGTTAGGCATGTGATGTCTAAGTATTTCATTTTGATTAGGCATGCGATGTCTAAAGAGGTTGCGGATTCCAATTGTTGTAGTTTTACACTTTCTTTTCTGTGACCGTAAGTGTAATATGTGATATCGCCGGTTTCGTTGCTATATGTCAACGACAATTGGGATGCGCATATTTACTTACGTTGATGACATGTGATGTTATGTGTTGCTGGATATGTTATATTGGATTGTCGTGTTTGAATAGCCGGGTTTTTTTTATGTGAGATGAGTGTTTTTCTTTTTCATTCATGTAAAAACTTGTATGTAATATTCTTTTATTGGGGCACTTCCAGGTTGCGGAAGCTGTCACCCTTTGTATATTATTTACTTTTCTGCACTAGGATAGACCCAAGGAGGGGAGCACAAGTAACCGGGTTCTGGGGTCCAGTGGGAGACCAACTCGAGGAGTTGAGTCCGGGTCTCCTAACCCTAGAATTGGTAGGGTTGCTTGCCGCTCTCGTAGGGGTCTAGGGGTGTGGGATTGGCTATTCATCACGACCGTGGAATCCGTGTTTTATACTAGGCTCGTATTGAAAACACGGACGTCCTAGTATATCCAATGTTTCATATGTTTCTTCTGCTGCGATATCTGTGATGTGATCATGTGATGTTCTCTGATAGATACAGTGTATAGTATATATGATATATTATATAGACGTTACTTATGTTTTGCACCCGCACTAGCCCTGCCCTGCTCTGTCGTTAGTTACCTAACCTAACGGTGCACGAGGGGACATCCAGGCAAATGCGGATGGCATAAGTGTACATCGTATTTATCTGTGATGTTTAGGTATTTAAATGATGGGACTTCATTAATGTGATTAATGAAAGAAAAGAAACCTAAGATGTTGTAAAATCAAATTTTAAACAAAACAGGTAGCTACAGTTCTTGCTTTGCATAGCGGTATATATGATATACCCTGCACCTTATTCGATGAGGAAAGGACCGAGATCCCTTCACCGGGAGTGACTCCTTTAGCAATAACTGGCAGATGCTACACACTTGGTTTGCTTTTGATTGTTTTTGAGTTTTGTTTTGCACAGTGATATATATGATATATCCCGCACCTCATTCGACGAGGAAGCGGCCGACGATCCCTTCACCGGGAGTGACCCCTTTAGCAAAACTAGAAAAGCCTCAAAATCACTCCATTTCAAAACTTCATTTGATTCTACAACGATATCAAGTTCATTACGCAATAGGTTTTCAGAAAAACCTGTCGTAGCCCTCCGTCATTTCAGATAAGTAGTAGTTGGTATTCGTGCTACGTTTGTTGGCCTGCGTCAAGGCGTAGTGTGCGGTAGCTAACTAGTATTTATCTGCTTATGCATATGATGCAGATTGGATTAGGGTAGTCGTACGACTTTGTTGGCCTGCGTCAAGGGTCGTGCGGGTGGGTTTAATTCAATCAGGAAATGACGGGTTGAACTTGACTAGCGCGCTGTGATTTGTTGGCCTGCGTCAAGGTCATAGGACGCTAGGGGCAAAATATTATCGGGAATTTCAAGTGTTGAAATTTGCAATGAGATTGCATACCTTCTATGAGATAGTTGGATCCCGATACCCGCTGCGAGTAAGAGTTACTCCTGGGAGAGTTTTACACATTACAATTAGCCGATCAAGTAGGTGTTTAGAAAGGTGTCAACGGGGTTATGCCTATGGGAAAACGAGGTTTACATTAATTAGGTTCGTGCGAAAGCACGGGGGACCTCCCTCAAAATACCGACACTGGCCTGGCTGAAAGATTGGCGAACTTGTAGTGTGTAATTAATCCCTGCTAGTCTTTCCTTTTAGGGTTTGAAGGAAGATTTGATAAAAAGCAGTGGGAGCCATCCTGATTAGATAAGATAATAACCAATCTGATCTTGCACGAGCTTACGCTAAAATGTTTTCTTCTCTCTCTCTCCAGGTAGCGACCATTTCATGCCCTAACAAAGATAATAATATGGATGTATTGACCGAACCCGCATGTTATACTGTGCTGGGGAACGTTGGTTCTGTTCTTTCCTATAAGAGTTATAGGAATGAACAGGATATAGGGGAATACCAGGATTCCCATGCCACCCGAATGAAGAAAGTACATGATGATGCATTTTCTTCGGATGTGTTCGTTACAGAGAACTGTTTCTCCATTTGCTCTACGTCCTGGGTATTAGATACCGGGTCAGGATCCCATATATGTAATCAGTTACATGGGCTTAGAAAAGGTAGAGAACTTGGAGAAGGTGATAAAGACATTAGAGTTGGGAATGGTGCAATTGTTGCAGCTAAGACTGTCGGAGAATATCACCTTGTATTACCAACTGGTAATACATTGGTTCTGAACAAATGCTATTACATGCCGAACCTGATATGCAACATTATATCGGTTTCTTTGTTGACTAAAGAGGGATATAATTTTGTATTATAGGACAATGTTATGAACATTTTCCGTAACCAAAAGTTGGTTGGATCAGGCACGTTGTGCAATGGCATTTATGTTCTTAATCAATCAACAGTTCTGAGTATAACAAACACACACAGGAGGAAGAGTTCTGAACTGAACGAATCCTTCTTGTGGCATTGTAGACTGGGTCACATCAATGCGACACGACTAGCTAAGTTGCATAAAGATGGATATTTAAATCCTTTTAAATTTTCATCTTATGACACTTGCCAGTCATGTCTCAAAGGCAAAATGACCAAAACTCCGTTTACGGGACACGGAGAAAGAGTTACCGAACTCTTGGGACTGATACATAGTGATGTATGCGGTCCCATGTCTACACATGCCAGGGATGGTTCTTCATACTTCATTACATTCACTGACGATCTCTCTAGGTTCGGGTATGTGTTCATGATGAAACACAAATCAGAAGCTTTTGAGAAATTTAGAGAATATAAACAAGAAGTTGAGAACCAAACCGGAAAAAGTATTAAAATCCTTCGATCTGATCGAGGAGGTGAATACTTGAGCAATGAATTCCTGGACTTCCTAAAAGAGAATGGGATTCTCTCTCAGCTGACTCCTCCATATACACCACAGCACAACGGTGTATCAGAACGGAGGAACCGTACCCTATTAGATATGGTGCGCTCCATGATGAGCACGGCTGAGTTACCTATTTCCTTCTGGGGATATACACTGGAAACAGCTGCAGACCTATTGAATATGGTTCCCACCAAAACCGTGCCAACCACTCCATATGAGATATGGAAAGGAAAGAGACCATGTCTTAATTATGTTAAGATATAGGGTTGTCCGGCATATGTAAAAACGCAAAATTCGGACAAACTCGCGGCAAGGTCCATTCTGTGTAAGTTTATTGGATATCCCAAACATTCGCGCGGGTATATCTTCTACCACACCGAGGAACAAAAGGTGTTTGTTTCTCGACATGCCACCTTTTTAGAAAAGGAATTTCTTGATAAAGAGATTAGTGGCAAGGAGGTAGAACTGGAAGAGGTTCCAGCAATACAGACTACGACAGAAGAATTGGTTGAACCAGAGGATTCAGTAGTTCCTGATGAACCTCAGCCTCTCCGCCGATCTAGTAGGATTTCTCGCCAACCTGTGAGATACTACAGTTTTCTCATGGATGGTGGAAGCGAGGATTGCATCATGGAGGATGATGACCCAACTAGCTTCGAGCTGGCCATCACGAGTGGGGACTCGGTAAAATGGATGGATGCTATGCGGTCCGAGATGGAATCCATGTACACCAACAAAGTATGGACTTTGGAAGTTGCTCCTGAAGGGGTAAAACCCATTGGGAGCAAGTGGATCTTCAAGAAAAAACTTGGTGTAGATGGAAAAGTGGAGACTTTCAAAGCTAGACTTGTAGCAAAGGGTTTTCGTCAAAGACCAGGTGTGGACTATGACGAAACCTTTTCTCCAGTGGCTATGCTTAAATCCATCCGGATCATGCTTGCCATCGCTGCATATCATGATTACGAAATCTGGCATATGGATGTTAAGACCGCCTTTCTAAATGGTGATTTAGAAGAGTGCGTGTACATGACTCAGCCAGAGGGCTTCGTAGACAGTGGGAGCAGCGGGAAGGTGTGCAAGCTGCTTAAATCCATTTATGGATTAAAGCAAGCATCGCGGAGTTGGAACATCTGCTTTGACGTCGTTATCAAAGAGTTTGATTTCGTCAAAAACCCAGATGAACCTTGTATTTACAAGAAGGTAGCAGAGAGTAAGGTTGTCTTTCTCGTATTGTACGTGGACGACATACTCTTGATAGGAAATGATATTCCTATGCTGCAATCGGTCAAGCTCTTCTTATCACAAAGATTCTCAATAAAAGATCTTGGTGATGCCTCCTGCATATTGGGGATCAGGATCTATAGAGATAGATCCAAACGGATACTAGGATTGTCCCAATCCAGGTACATTGACACCATACTAAAGAGGTTTAGTATGGAAGAATCCAAGCGTGGGAACTTGCCCACGATCTATGGAGCCACTCTCTCCAAAGAGATGTCTCCCAAGACTGATTTGGAGAGAGCTCGCATGCAAGGGATACCCTATGCTTTGGCAGTAGGCTTTATCATGTACGCGATGCTATGTACCAGACCCGATGTAGCATACTCACTAAGTGTAGTGAGCAGGTATCAAGCCGATCCTGGAGAGAATCACTGGACAGCTGTGAAGAGCATTCTCAAGTACTTGCGAAGGACTAAAGAGATGCTCTTGGTGTATGGTAACGGAGAACTCCAAGTGGAGTCCTTTACCGATTCGAGCTTCCAGAGTGATAAGGACGACTCTAAGTCGCAGTCGGGCTTTGTCTTTACCCTTTACAGAGGGGCGGTTAGCTGGAAGTGTTAGTTATATGTATGCCCTAGAGGCATTACTGTACATTGGATGCATATTGTAATGGATGCTGGGACATATATAGGAAGGACTTTCTTGCTCGACATGATAGTACGCTATCTGGTTGCTCTTTATCTTAACGTGTATACTTTTCGTCTCTCTGTTACATGTTGATAAAGCCCTTAGGATGTGTACTCGACTTCCAGGACTATGATGCAGATCATACTAGCGGGGCCTGGATAGTCCATGAGTACATCCTTGAAATGTTCCTAGTCGAGGGAATATCGAGACGGGGCATCGATATTCCAGAGTAGACTAGCGTATATCTTCTCGACCCATGCGATGGGCGATGGATGATCCCATATCCATTGGTGTTTGACATCGGAGATGGTATGCGGGTGCTCAGTAGAGACTGGGTATACTGAACGGACTCGCCGAGAATTCCCAGATGGTATTATACCTCACGTCAGATGGCAGTTCTCTGGTGACACTGGTACAGCTTAGTCTGTTGACCCGAGATCGTCATAGAGTCTTGTGTGTCTCCCACTGTGCTTTGATTTCCATCCTACCACGGCTCTACCGAGTCGTGCAAACAGGTGGTTTTTGGGTACAGTCCCGATTCACATGGAGGCAATGAGCGATAGGAGGGGATTCGTCTCTCCCGGTATTGGGAGTTGATGTTGCGCAATGCACGACTGGCCATAACAGGAAATCCCTGGCCAGGGTTGCTGTGATATACTGGTAAGAGTTATCAGTAGTTTCACGAATGTTATGGACCTCAAGTCGGCATGACTTATCGAGCTACTGGGGTCTGACGTTTACCATCCCTAGGCGAGATATGCGACATATCAGACGAACAGACCGGACGGTACGGTAAGTGTTACTGGTTGGATTCACAGGAGTGTGAGCGGGCTTGCTCGTCGATCTTCTGATCGCTCAATACCCGGGTGGCCGTTACGTTTAGCAGACCGCTTGCGGCTTGTGGGTGCTTGATATGATCATCATCCGCTACCGGCGTATTGACGAGTCTTTAGAGTCCTACACAGAGGTTTCCTGGCTCAAGCGAAACGAAATAGGAGCGCATATGAGATATGTGCGGGACCGAGAATAATGCGTGTATATGATACCGTATTTCATTCTCGCGATGAAAGTGTCGAATGGTTGTATGCGATATAACCTAGTTATCGAATCAAGGATTGATTCGATAAGCCGATACATTGGATACTAGCCGGTTATATGCGACATGACCGGATCATTGAATCAAGTGTTGATTTAATGATTTAATGTATAATTATATATTTGATATATTACTTTGCATTAACTAGTATTGGTTCACTTTAAATGGATTTACTCACTTAGTTTGTGCACATTGCATATGTGATATATTTTGTGCACATGATTGTATCATGTTTGATGATACATGCAAGCTAAGGTTAGTGTAAAGAATTAGACCATGGTTAACATTATGATTAGGGTTTTCTTTTTTCTTATTTATTTATTTATTTATTTTGGAAAAAGATGAGAAAAGAATGGTTGCTTTTTTTATTTTCTAGTTGAAGATTCTTGAAGCTTTGAATTAGTCCACCATTCTTGTCTCATCCTTAACCCTAACCATTCAAGTTAACCATGGTCCATTCTCTATAACTAACCAAGGGTTAGTAAATGATAAGTATTGATTTATTTATCATTTACTTAATACTCATCATATTCTTTTTCTTCATCTTCTTCTTCTTCAACATAAGAAAAAAGCTTGCTACATCAATGGTGATTGATGAAAAAGTGTGGGAAATCCAAAACTAAAGTCTACTCAATTCCTATTTCTTCATCCTCTACCTCTTGCCAAGTAGTATAGGGTGTTTCCTTCACAAATTTTCAAGGCTTGGTGAAGTTGGAGCTTGTTCTTGTGATGCCTCGACGTAGATCATCTTCGGCATCGAACCGACGATCAAGCCCGCCCATTCTTCGATGATGCCAATGCTAGAGTCAAGGGTTCGATTTGGACAGTGGAGGGAGATCATCGCGGAGCTTAGGAAGTGGTGGACCGGATCTACAAAGGTTGTAGCCCCTTTCCTTTTGATACATTTCCGTTTACTTGCTTGTTTCGCCTATTTATCTAGTTAACGATCCGTATTAGGGTTTATAGGCACTTGTAAAATTTGATTTGTGCATGTTTGATCACTTGTGAGACTCCATTAAAGTGCCTAGGAACCCTACAGTGGTATCAGAGCCTAGCTAGAGCCTTAGGCGAAGTCCCGACGGAATTAGAAGTCCGATCGATCCAAAACCTCGATTTTAATATGCTCTCTGGACTTTTTTGAAATTGATGGATTTTTGTGAATTAAAAATATGCAGAAAATTAAGAAGAATATTGTAAGAATTACTGTACAAAACGGAAGGCCTATATCGATTAAGTAGCCGCGGAAGAGCGGCACAAGCTGGCTTGTGCGGCGCTTCCGCGGCCGTACGACCTGTTCTGCCAATTTAATTTGCACAGTAATTTTATATTAATATTCCTGAGTTTTCTGGGAATTTTTAATTTGCATTCCAGATTTTTATTTTCTGGGTTGTATTGGCAACTCAGTGTATCGATCGGATTGTCTAATTTTGTCACTGTGTTTTTCCGGGTATTTTAGAATATGTTAAAAAGTTCGATCGGATATAAATACCCACTTTTTCCCCTGCCGGGAAATTTCCAATTGTTGGATTTTTCCGTAGTTTAACGACGTTCTAAGTAGTGCAAGTAACGCGATGGACCCTCTAGAAGACAACAAACCTTAACTCGATTATGTGACCGTCTTGAACTGCCCTTTGAACCTTCGGGTTTGGGGCAGTACGGCATGCCACATGTGAGGCGTTGGCTTGACCCTTCTACGGCTGGACCGTTGGTACTGAGGCACGAACTGAATGTTGTTAGACTTGTTTCATGTGTTGAGCTGTATCGGGAAAACTTTGGTGTTCGATTGTTCGATCGGAAAGTTTAACATTTTCCATTTATCCGGAATGTGATACAATACTTGGAATTCACAAATTGTTATGAGATAACGGAATGAATATTATAAACGTAGCAGTTTAGTCTCACTTGATCGGTTGCCACGGAATTTTGATGAGATCAAAAGTCCGTCGCAATCACGTAGCGTACGCGGATACTCGCCGGGTAAACTTAATAGACAGCTTCACCCCATAGCCCCGACCAAGTGACTGTAGGAGAACCCCGTCGCCGAAAGCATCCATCCGGGTGCTCGCGGCAGCGATGTTCCGCCTTGGTGCACTTCGTCGACGGTACTAGGGGTGCGGCCGCCTACTAAAGTTTGCGACGAGCATTCGATCAGTTTTTCGGGAATCTTGTTGAATTGCCCGACTTGATATTGAAAAGAGTTTTCGATAATGAGACTAAAATGTGGGGTTTATAATTGTTAGGCATGCGATGTCTAAGTATTTCATTTGGTCAGGCATGCGATGTCTGAGGAGGTTGCGGATTCCAACTGTTGTAGTTTTACACTTTCTATTCTGTGACCGTAAGTGTAATATGTGATATCGCCGGTTTCGTTGCTATATGTCAACGACAATTGGGATGCGCATATTTACTTACGTTGATGACATGAGATGTTATGTGTTGCTGGATATGTTATATTGGATCGTCGTGTTTGAATAGCCGGGTTTTTTTATGTGAGATGAATGTTTTTTCATTTTCATTCATGTAAAAACTTGTATGTAATATTCTTTTATTGGGGCACTTCCAGGTTGCTGAAGTTGTCACCGTTGATGTATATTATTTACTTTTCTGCACTAGGATAGACCCAAGGAGGGGAGCACAAGTAACCGGGTTCTAGGGTCCAGTGGGAGACCAACTCGAGGAGTCGAGTCCGGGTCTCCTAACCCTAGAATTGGTAGGGTTGCTTGCCGCTCTCGTAGGGGTCTTGGGGTGTGGGATTGGCTATTCATCACGACCGTGGAATCTGTGTTTTATACTGGCTCGTATTGAAAACACGGACGTCCCAGTATATCCAATATTTCATATGTTTCTTCTGCTGTGATTTATCTGTGATGTGATCATATGATGTTCTGTGACAGGTATTATATATAGTATATATGATATATTATATAGACATTGCTTATGTTTTACACCCGCGCTAGCCCTGCCCCGCTCTGCCGTTAGTTACCTAACCTAACGGTGCAGACGGGACATCGAGGCGAATGCGGATGGCATAAGCGTACGTTATATTTATCTGTGATGATTAGGTGGACTTATATGATGGGATATTCATTAATGTGATTAATGAAAGAAAATAAACCTAATTGATGTTGTGGAATCGAATTTCAAAATAAAAACAGGTAGCTACAGTTCTTGCTTTGCATCGCGGTGTTCATTATAGAACATCCTGCACCTTATTCGATGAGGAAAGGACCGAGATCCCTTAACCGGGAGTGACTCCTTTAGCAATAACTGGCAGATGCTACACACTCGGTTTGTCTTTGATCTCTTCTATAGTTTTCGCTTTGTACAGTGATATATACGATATATCCCGCACCTCATTCGACGAGGAAAGGGCCGACGATCCCTTCACCGGGAGTGACCCCTTTAGCAAAACTAGAAAAGCCTCGAAAACATTCCATTTAAAAACCATTTGATTCCGCAACGAGATCAAGTTCAAAGCGTTAAAGGTTTTCACAAAAACCATTCGCAACCCTCCGTCATTTTAGGAAGTAGAGTACTTAGTATTCGTGCTGTGTTTGTTGACCATAGTCAAGGCACAGTGTACGGTAGCTAAGTGATGTCTTCCTACACCGCATATGATGCGATTAGTTAGGACAGTCGCGTGACTTTGTTGACCTTAGTTAAGGGTCATGTGGGTGGGTCTAATTAATCACGAAATGACGGGTAGAACTTGACTAGTACTTATGATTTGTTGACCATAGTTAAGGTCATAGGTGCTAGGGGTAAAAACCTTTATCGGGAGTTTCAAGTGTTGAAATTTGCAATGAGATTGCATACCTTCTATGTGATAGTTGGATCCCGATACCCACTGCGAGTAATTGTTACTCCTGGGAGAGTTTTGCACTTTACAATTAGCCGATCAAGTAGGTGTCTAGAAAGGTGTCAACGGGGTTACACCTCTGGGAAAACGAGGTTTACAGTAATTAGGTCCGTGCGAAAGCACGGGGAACCTCCCTCAAAGTACCGACACTGGCCTGGCTGAAAGATTGGCGAACTTGTAGAGTGTAATTAATCCAGGCTAGTCTTTCCTTTTAAAGGTTTGAAGGAGGATTTGATAAAAACAGTGGGAGCCATCCTGATTAGATAAAATATATAACCAATCTAATCTTGCAAGAGCGCACGCTGAGTGTTTTCTTCTCTCTCTCTCCTGGTAGCGACCATATCACGCCTTAATCAAGATAATAATATGGATGTATTGACCGAACCCGCTTGTTATACTGAGCTGGGGAACGTTGGTCCCGCTCCAACTTATAATTGTTATAAGACAGAGCAGGAAATTGGGGAATACCAGAATTCCTATGCCGCCCAAACGAAGAAAGTGCATATGATGCATCTCCTTCGGGTGTGTTCATTACAAAGAACTGTTTCTCAGTATCCTCTGCATCCTGGGTATATGATACCGGATCAGGATCCCAGATATGTAATCTGTTACATAGGGCTACAAAAAGGTAGAAAAACTGAGAACGGGTGATAAGTTTCATGAGACAGAAAACGGGGCAAGTGTTGCAGCCAAGTCTGTTGGTCACTGTCACCCTGTATTACGAATACATTGATTCTGAACAAATGCTATTAGATACCGAACCTGATATACAAAATCATATCAGTCTCTTTATTAGTAAAGAAAGGATATAATTTTGTATTGATGGATAATGTTTTGAACACTTCCTATATCAAAAGTTGATCGGTTCAGGCACGCTATCTAAAAGCATTAACGTTCTAAATCAAACTACAGTTCCTAGTATACTGAACACATACAAGAAGAAGAGTTCAGAAATGAACGAATTCTTCTTGAGGCATTGTAGACTAGGTCATATCAATGCGACCCGACTGGCTGAAGTTACATTTAGATGTATATTTAAATCAGTTTGAATTTACATCTTGTGAAACTTGCCAGTCATGTCACAAAGATAATATGACCATAGCTCTGTTTATTGGAAACAGAGAAAGAGTTAATGAACTCTTGGGACTGATGCATGATGATGTATGTAAGGTCTCCTGTCTATACATGCCAGGACTGGTTCTTTATACTTCATTATATTCTCTGATAATCTCTCAAGATTCAGTCATATGTTCCTGTTGAAACATAAGTCCGAACCTTTTGAGGTATTCACAGAATATAAGTTAGAAGTAGAGAACCAAAATACGGGTATAAGTATTATGTCCTATGATGAGATTAGGGAGGAGAATACTTGTGCATAGAATTCCTGGACTATTCTAAAGGAGAATGAGATTCTCTCTCAGCATTACTCCTCCGTATACACCATAGCACGATGGTATATCGGGGCGGGACAATCACACCCTATATGATAAGGTGTGCGCTATGATGAGTACTACTGAGTTACCTGTTTCCTTTTGGGGTTATGCACTTGAGAAGTTGCATACCTATTGAATTAGGTTTGAATCAAATCAGTGCCTACCACTCCATATGAGATATGGTATGGGAAGAACCCATCTCTTAAGTAAGTTAAGATTTGGGATTGTCCGGCCTATGTCAAAAGCAAAATCCGGACAAGATCAAGGCAAGGTCAGTTCTGTAGAACTGGAAAGGTTCCAGCTATACGAAACTACAGCTGAAGATTTGACAGAACCAAAGGATTCTATAGTCCCCGAAGAACCTCAGCCTCTCCGCCGATCTGGTAGGGTTCCTCGCCTGCCTGAGAGATACCTCGGTTTCTCGATGACAGTGGGAGCGAGGATTGCATCATGAGATGATGACCCAACTAGATTCGAGCAGGCCATCAAGAGTAGGGACTCTGTAAGAATGGCTGGATGCTTAGCGGTCTGAGATGGAATCCATATACACCAACAAAGTATGGACTTTGGTTGCTATATCTGAAGGGTTAAATCCCCATCAGGAGCAAGTATATCTTGAGAAGATTACTTGGTGTAGATGGAAAAGTTGAGACTTTCAAAGCTAGACCTGTTAAAGGTTTTCGTCATCGACCAGGCGTGGATAATGATGAAACCTATTTCCAGTAGCTATGCTTAAGTCTATCCAGATCCTACTTACCACGGCTACATACCATGACTACGATATCTGGCGGTTGGGTGCCATGACTGCTTTTTTAAATACTGATTTAGAAGAGAACGTCTATAAGAACACAGCCAGAGGTCTTCATAAAACAGTGGGAGCAGCGGAAACGTGTGCAAGTTGCTTTACATAATGAAGCAGGCATCGCGGAGTTGGAACGTCTGTTTTGATGTGATAGTCAAAGTGTTTGACTTCATCAAAATGGTAGACGAACCTTGTATATACAAAAGGGTAGTAGAGAGTAAGGTGGTCATGTTCGTATTGTACGTAGACAACATACTCTTGATAGGAAAAGAGTTTCCTATACTACGATCGGTCAATCTCCTATTATCACAAGGATTCTCCAAATAGGATAAAGATGATACCCCCTAAATCCTGAGATTTGGACCTATGAGATAGATCTAAAGGGATATTAGGGTTCTCACTAGGTATAGTGAGATTGTATCAATCGATCCTGGGGAGAATCACTGGAAGTGTTCCAGGGTGATAAAGATGACTTAATGTCAGTCACAGGCACTGTCTTTACCCTCAGTAAAGGGACGGTATGTTGGAAGAGTTCCAAGATAGATACCGTGGCAAACTAGACGATAAAGGCTGGTAACATCGCTATTGAAGATACTACCAAAGAGGAAGTTTGGGTGTATATTGGTTCATAAGATGAACTAGGTTCCTGCCATTGTATGACAATGGAAGTGTGGCTTTGGCCCTGGAACCCGGGTCCCATCAGTGACCCAGACAAATTCTGAGGAAGCATCACCTGATCATGGAGATAGTTGATCTCCGGGGTGATCGAGGTTAAGGAGAGTAGACTCAGAGGACAACACGGCGGATCCACTCACGAAGGCCTTTTTCCCAAAGAGAGACTTTTGGGGGATGGTTGAGTATGTGATACTGCAACCACTGCTACAGATGGCCCTAGTGCAAGTGGGAGATTGTTAGTTATATGTATGCCCTAGAGGCCATTACTGTACATTGGATGCATATTGTAATGGATGCTGGGACATATATAGGAAGGACTTTCTTGCTCGACATGATAGTACGCTATCTGGTTGCTCTTTATCTTAACGTGTATACTTTTCGTCTCTCTGTTACATGTTGATAAAGCCCTTAGGATGTGTACTCATCTTCCAGGACTATGATGCAGATCATACTAGCGGGGCCTGGATAGTCCATGAGTACATCCTTGAAATGTTCCTAGTCGAGGGAATATCGAGACGGGGCATCGATATTCCAGAGTAGACTAGCGTATATCTTCTCGACCCATGCGATGGGCGATGGATGATCCCATATCCATTGGTGTTTGACATCGGAGATGGTATGCGGGTGCTCAGTAGAGAATGGGTACACTGAACAGACTCGCCGAGAACTCCCAGATGGTATTATACCTCACGTCAGATGGCAGTTCTCTGGTGACACTGGTACAGCTTAGTCTGTTGACCCGAGATCGTCATAGAGTCTTGTGTGTCTCCCACTATGCTTTGATTTCCACCCTACCACGGCTCTACTGAGTCGTGCAAACATGTGGTTTTTGGGTACAGTCCCGATTCACATGGAGGCAATGAGCGATAGGAGGGGATTCGTCTCTCCCGGTATTGGGGGTTGATGTTGCGCAATGCACGACTGGCCATAACAGGAAATCCCTGGCCAGGGTTGCTGTGATATACTGGTAAGAGTTATCAGTAGTTTCACGAATGTTATGGACCTCAAGTCGGCATGACTTATCGAGCTACTGGGGTCTGACGTTTACCACCCCTAGGCGAGATATGCGACATATCAGACGAACAGACTGGACTGTACGGTAAGTGTTACTGGTTGGATTCACAGGAGTGTGAGCGGGCTTGCTCGTCGATCTTCCGATCGCTCAATACCCGGGTGGCCGTTACGTTTAGCAGACCGCATACGGCTTGTGGGTGCTTGATATGATCATCATCCGCTACCGGCGTATTGACGAGTCTTTAGAGTCCTACACAGAGGTTTCCTGGCTCAAGCGAAACGAAAGAGGAGCGCATATGAGATATGTGCGGGACCGAGAATAATGCGTGTATGTGATACCGTATTTCATTCTCGCGATGAATGTGTCGAATGGTTGTATGCGATATAACCTAGTTATCGAATCAAGGATTGATTCGATAAGCCGATACATTGGATACTAGCCGGTTATATGCGACATGACCGGATCATTGAATCAAGTGTTGATTTAATGATTTAATGTATAATTATATATTTGATATATTACTTTGCATTAACTAGTATTGGTTCACTTTAAATGGATTTACTCACTTAGTTTGTGCACATTGCATATGTGATATATTTTGTGCACATGATTGTATCATGTTTGATGATACATGCAAGCTAAGGTTAGTGTAAAGAATTAGACCATGGTTAAGATTATGATTAGGGTTTTCTTTTTTCTTATTTATTTATTTATTTATTTTGGAAAAAGATGAGAAAAGAATGGTTGCTTTTTTTGTTTGCTAGTTGAAGATTCTTGAAGCTTTGAATTAGTCCACCATTCTTGTCTCATCCTTAACCCTAACCATTCAAGTTAACCATGGTCCATTCTCTACAACTAACCAAGGGTTAGTAAATGATAAGTATTGATTTATTTATCATTTACTTAATACTCATCATATTCTTTTTCTTCATCTTCTTCTTCTTCAACATAAGAAAAAAGCTTGCTACATCAATGGTGATTGATGAAAAAGTGTGGGAAATCCAAAACTAAAGTCTATCCAATTCCTATTTCTTCATCCTCTACCTCTTGCCAAGTAGTATAGGGTGTTTCCTTCACAAGTTTTCAAGGCTTGGTGAAGTTGGAGCTTGTTCTTATGATGCCTCGACGTAGATCATCTTCGGCATCGAACCGACGATCAAGCCCGCCCATTCTTTGATGATGCCAATGCTAGAGTCAAGGGTTCGATTTGGACAGCGGAGGAAGATCATCGCGGAGCTTAGGAAGTGGTGGACCGGATCTACAAAGGTTGTAGCCCCTTTCCTTTTGATACATTTCCGTTTACTTGCTTGTTTCGCCTATTTATCTAGTTAACGATCCGTATTAGGGTTTATAGGCACTTGTAAAATTTGATTTGTGCATGTTTGATCACTTATGAAACTCTATTAAAGTGCCTAGGAACCCTACAGGAAGAGTTCCAAGCAGGAAACCGTGGCAGACTCGACGATGGAGGCTGAATACATCGCTGCCAACGATGCTGCCAAAGAGGCTGTCTGGGTCAAGAAGTTCATTACTGAACTTGGAGTGGTTCCATCCATTGAGCATCCAATACCTTTGTATTGCGATAACAATGGAGCGGTGGCTTTGGCCAAGGAACCCAGGTCCCATCAGCGATCCAGGCATATTCTGAGGCGGTATCACCTGATCCGGGAGATAGTTGATCGCCGGGAGATCGAGGTCAGGAGGGTTGACACGAAGAACAACACGGCGGATCCACTTACGAAGGCCATTCCCCAGATACAGTTTGAGAGACTCTTCGGGATGCTCGGTATGCGATACTACAGCAGCTGGCCCTAGTGCAAGTGGGAGATTGTTAGTTGTATGTATGCCCTAGAGGCCAGTATTGTACAGATGATGTATATTATATTGGATGCTTGGACATATATAGAGATGACTTTCTTGCTCGATATGATAGTATGCTATCTGGTTACTCTTTATCTTAACATGTACACTTGTCTCTTTAAACTGTCTTATAGTTACATGTTGATAAAGCCCTTAGGATGTGTACTTGACTACCTGGACTGTGATGCAGATCATACTAGTGGGGACATGGTAGTCTATAAGTACATCCTTCAAGGTCCCTAGTCGTGGGTGTATCGAGACAGGGCATCGATATACCAGTGTAGACTAGCGTATACGCTTCTCGACCCATGAGATGGGCGATGGATGATCCCATATCCATTGGTGTTTGACATCAGAGATGGTATACGGGTGCTCAGTGGAGACTGGGTACACTGGACGGACTCGCCGAGAACTCCCAGATGGTATTATACCTCACGTCAGATGGCAGTTCTCAGGTGACACTTGTACAGGTTAGTCTGTAGACCCGAGATCATCATAGAGTCTTGTGTGATTCCCACTGTGCTTTGATCTCCACCTTACCACGTCCATAAGGGCATGCAAAACGGTGGTCTTTGGGTACAGTCCCGAGTCACATAGAGGCAATGAGCGATAGGAGGGGTTTCGTCTCTCCCGGTATTGGGGGTTGATGTTGCGCTGTGCTCGATTGGCCGTAACAGGGAAGTCCCTGGCCAGGGCTGATCAGAGATTTGCTGATAAGTGTTACCAGTAGTTTCTCGACCCGTTATGAGCCTCACATCGGCACGACTTATCGGTTATTGGGGTCTGACGTTTACCACCCCTAGACTTGATATGCGACATATCAGACGAACAGACCGGACTGTACGGTAAGTGTTACTGGTTGGATTCACAGGAGTGTGAGGGGGCTAGCTCATCGATCTTCTGATCGCTCAATACCCGGATGGCCGTTACGTTTAGCAGACCGCTTGCGGCTTGTGGGTGCTTGATATGATCATCATCTGCTACCGGCGTATTGACGAGTCTTTAGAGTCCTACACAGAGGTTTCCTGGCTCAAGCGAAACGAAATAGGAGTGCATATGAGATATGTGCAGGACCGAGAATAATGCGTGCATGTGATACCGTATTTCATTCTCGCGATGAATGTTTCGATTGGTTGTATACGATATAACCTAGTTATCGAATCATTGATTCGATAAATCGATACATTGTATACTAGTCGGTTATGTGCGACATGACCGGACATTGAATCAAGTGTTGATTTAATGATTTAATGTATAATTGTATATTTGATATATTAATTTGCATTAACTAGTATTGGTTCATTTTAAAAAAGGATTTTCTCACTTGAAGTGCACATTGTATATATGATATGCTTTTGTGTGCACTTGATTGTATCATGTTTGATGATGCATACTTACTTGGGTTTGTGCAAAGAATTAATCCATGGTTATGATAATAGTTAGGGTTTTGATTTATTTACTTATTTATTTATCTATTCTTTTTTGATAAATAAATAAAAGATAACAAAATGGTTTCTTTCATGAAGCTTGATGAAGCTTCATGAAGCATTGACTAAAGTGACCATTTTGTCATCATCCTTAACCCTAACCATTCTCACTTGACCATGGTCTATTCTCTACACTTAACCAAGGTTAGAAGATGATAAGTATTCATTTTTATTATTCTTTTAACAACACTTATTATAATTCTAGCTTCATCATCTTCTTCTTCAAGATAGAAAGCTTGATGCCATCAATGGCAACTTGAGATCTAAAGTGAGAAATCCAATTCTAAAGTGAACCCACCTCCTATTTCTTCACCCTCTACCTCTTGCCAAGTTGTTTTGGGTGTTTTCTTCACAAGTTTCACAACTTTGTGAAGTCGGAGCTTGAACTTGTGATGCCTCGACGTAGATCATCTTCGGCACGAAGCCGACGACCTAGTCCGCCCTATTCTCCGATGAAGCCGACGTTTGAGTTCGGGATTCGAGATGGACAGCGAGAGGATGCCTACGTGGAGCTAAGGAAGTGGAGAACCGGATCTACAAAGGTTGTAGCCTCTCTCCTTTAGTTAAGATGTTAACTAGTTTACTATATCGCCTAAATTTCTAGTCAACGATCCGTATTAGGGTTTCTCGGCACCCATAAAATTTGAAATTGGCATGGTTGATGCCTTGTGAGACCCCTATAGTGTGCCTAGGAACCCTACACTACGCACGGTCAATCTCCTCTTATCACATGGATTCTCCGTATAGGATCAAAGTGATACCTCCTAAATCCTGGGTTTTGGATCTATGAGATAGAACTAGATGGATGTTAGGATTCTCACTAGTTGTAGTGAGATGGTATCAATCGATCCTGGGGAGAATCACTGGAAGTGTTTCAAGGTGATAAGGACGAATGAATGTCAGTCACAGGAATTGTCTTCACCCTCAGTGGAGGGACGGTATATTGGAAGAGTTCCAAGCTAGATACCGTGGCAAACTAGACGATAAAGGCTGGTAACATCGCTGTTAAAGATACTACCAAAGAGGAAGTTTAGGTGTATATTGGTTCATGAGATGAACTAGGTTCCCACCATTGTGTGACAATGGAAATATGGCTTTGGCCAAGGAACCATGATCCCATCAGTGACCCAGACATATTCTGAGGCAGCATCACATGATCATGGAGATAGTTGATCTCCAGGGTGATCGAGGTTAGGAGAGTAGACTTAGAGGACAACACGGCGGATCCACTCACGAAGGCCTTTTCCCAAAGAGAGACTTTTAGGGGATGGTTGAGTATTAGATACTACAACTACTGCTATAGATGGCCCTAGTGAAAGTGGGAGATTGTTAGTTATATGTATGCCCTAGAGGCCATTACTGTATATTGGATGTATATTGTAGTGGATGCTGGGACATATATAGGTAGGACTTTCATGCTCGACATGATAGTACGCTATCTGGTTGCTCTTTATCTTAACATGTATACTCTCTGTCTCTCTGATTACATATTGATAAAGCCCTTAGGATGTGTGCTCGACTTCCAGGACTATGATGTAGATCATACTAGTAGGGCCTGGATAGTCCATGAGTACATCCTTCAATGTTCCTAGTCGTGGGAATATCGAGACGGGGCATCGATATTCCAGATTAGACTCGCGTATATCTTCTCGACCCATGTGATGGGCGATGGATGATCCCATATCCATTGGTGTTTGACATCAGAGATGGTATGCGGGTGCTCAGTGGAGACTGGGTACACTGAACGGACTCGCCGAGAACTCCCAGATGGTATTATACCTCACATCAGATGGCAGTTCTCTGGTGACACTGGTACAGCTTAGTCTGTTGACCCAAGATCGTCATAGAGTCTTGTGTCTCCCCCACTGTGCTTTGATTTCCACCCAACCACGGCTCTACTGAGTCGTGCAAACAGGTGGTTTTTGGGTACAGTTCCGATTCACATGGAGGCAATGAGCGATAGGAGGGGATTCGTCTCTCCCGGTATTGGGGGTTGATGTTGCGCTATGCTCGACTGGCCATAACAGGAAATCCCTGGCCAGGGTTGCAGTGATATACTGGTAAGAGTTATCAGTAGTTTCACGATTATTATGGACCTTATATCGGCATTACTTTTCGAGCTACTGGGGTCTGACGTTTACCACCCTTAGGCGAGATATGCGACATATTAGACGAACAGACCGGACTGTACGGTAAGTGTTACTGGTTGGATTCACAGGAGTGTGAGCAGGCTTGCTCGTCGATCTTCTGATCGCTCAATACCCGGGTGGCCGTTACGTTTAGCAGACCGCTTGCGGCTTGTGGGTGCTTGATATGATCATCATCTGCTACCGGCGTATTGACGAGTCTTTAGAGTCCTACACAGAGGTTTCCTGGCTCAAGCGAAACGAAATAGGAGCGCATATGAGATATGTGCGGGACCGAGAATAATGCGTGTATGTGATACCGTATTCCATTCTCGCGATGAATGTATCGATTGGTTGTATGCGATATAACCTAGTTATCGAATCGAGGATTGATTCGATAAGCCGATACATTGGATATTAGTCGGTTATATGCGATATGACCGGATCGTTAAATCAAATATTGATTTAATGATTTAATGCATAATTGTATATTTGATATATTACTTTGCATTAACTAGTATTGGTTCACTTAAATTGGATTTTCTCACTTGATGTACACAAGTTGTATATGTGATATACTTTTGTGCACTTGTTTGTATCATGTTTGATGATACATGCTAACTTGAGTTTGTGTGTATGATTAAACCATGGTTATATGAATGGTTAGGGTTTTGTTTACTTATCTATCTATTTATTTATTTATTCATTTTTTCAAAATAAGTCATGGTGGCTTTCTTTGTTTGCTTGTTGAAGCTTCATGAAGCTTTGAACAAGTCCACCATTTTTGTCTCTTGCTTAACCCTAACCATTCAACCTAACCATAGTTTATTCTCTACAGCTAACCTTGGTTGCTATATGATAAGTATTCATTTTATTTTCTATTTTTGATTTAAGACTTATCATATTCTTTTTTCTTCTTCTTCTTCATCAACAAGAAGAAAAACTTGCCTCCATCAATGGCAACTTGAGAAAAAGAGTGAGAAATCCAATTCTAAAGTGAACCCACTTCCTATTTCTTCATCCTTTACCACTTGCCAAGCAGTATAGGGTGTTTTCTTCACAAGTTTCATGACTTGGTGAAGTTGGAGTTTGATCTTGAGTTGCCTCGACGTAGATCATCTTCGGCATCGAAGTCGACGACCTAGCCCGATCAATTCTTCGATGAAACCACCGCGAGAGTCCGAGATCCGATGGGTACAGTGGAGGGACTTCATCACGGAGCTATGGAGGTGGAGGACCGGATCTACAAAGGTTGTAGCCCCTTCCCTTTTAGTTAAAGTCGTTAACTTGCATTGCATCGTCTATACATCTAGTTAACGATCCGTATTAGGGTTTGTAGGCACATGGAAAATTTTTAATTAGCCATGTTTGATCACTTGTGAGACCTCATTAGTGTGCCTAGGAACCCTACAATAACCTCTAGCACGTCAGAGGTACAAGCTGTACGTAACGGTTTGCCTATGTATTGATTGGAAGGGAAGCAGACGAGCGAACTCATCTATGAACCCTACTGAGTCTAACGGTGACAATGTATATACAGTCCGGTCCGTTCGTCTAAAGAGTATCGCATATCGAGTCTAGGGGGGTGGATAAAGTCAGACCCCTAATAACACGATAAATCGTGTCGGCATGAAGCCCATCATCATCTGAGAAACTATTGATCCAAATCAGTAATTCTCCACTACCTTGGCCAAGGATTTCAAGTGATGGCCACCCGTGCACTGTGCGACATCAACCCCCAATACCGGGAGAGACGAATCCCCGACGATCCGCTCACTGCCTCCATGCGGCTCGGGACTGTACCCAAAAAATACCTGTTTGCACAACTCCTTTGAGCGTGGTAGGGTAGGAATCAAAGCACAGTGGGAACTCACACGAGACAAATGACGATCTCAGGTCGACAAACTAACCTGTACACATGTCACCAGGGAACTGCTATCTGACGATATGTATAATACCAACTAGCATGTTCCCGGCGAGTCCTGTCCGGTGCTCATAACCTAATGAGCACCTGTATACATCTTAGGTGAACCAACTGACACCAGTGGCTTGTTAGACCGGCCACCGCCCCTCGTCGGGGTCTCGACTGTATACACTAGTCTACTCTGGAGTATCGATGCCCTGTCTCGAAACTCCCACGACTAGGGACACTTTTAAGGATGTGCTTACAGACCCCAGCTCCTACGTATATGATCGCCATCATACTGCTGGTAGTCAAGCAAGAATCCTATGGGCTCTATCATCATGCAATAGTGAACTAAAGCATGTATACGATGATAAAGACAAACCAGATAGCATACTATCATCTCGAGCAAGACTGTCATATCGGTATAGGTCCTGCCTCAATCATTGCAATCACGTACCTGCGATCCAATAATTGACTTTGTGGGCACTATCTCCAACAATCTCCCACTTGCACTTAAGGCTAATTATTGCGATGTCGCATACTCACAGCCCGTGTGATACCGAACATCCAACTCCTCTACTAATCAGTTTCACAAAGCTAGTTTGTAAAACTCTTGTGTTCGAGAAATAGCCTCAGTGAGTGGATCCGTCCTGATGTTTCTTTCTATATCTCTCTAAATCTCAAGTTCGCGGAGAAAGCCATCTCCCGAATTGAGTAATACCTGTCTTAGAATATGTCTGGATATCTGATGGGACCTAGTTCATAAATGAACTCTAAATCCAAACTTCTTAGACTGTATCGATCACTGAACCTAATCAGTATCCAGCACCATGCCTCCCACAGTATCCTCTTGGACCACCTGTCCATAATACTGTCCCTCGTCAGAGGAAAAACTATGACTCTGACAATCACTCTGTCATCCATGTCACCTTTGAAGCCTGGAATGATAACCGTCCCCCGAAGGAGGCTGCCGTCATCAAATCCTTAGAACATGCACTTATGTTCCAAAACTGCTTCCTTATGTTTTTTCAGGATTGGATTAATACAAACTTATCGCATCTAGTGCAAAAACAACATCTGGTGTGGTACTTGACATCTCATGATTGACTCAATTGCCTAAGCAAGTGATCTGCCAATCATGCACATCCCTCTCCCCTTTAGTCTGTAAGACACCTTTAGAGAGGGTGACTCCATCATCTGCAGGTACACTACCATGCCAGGAGTCATCTATTCTAAAATACTATTAGAATACTGTCAAAGTACCCATATTTGGAAACTACCCAAATCTAGATCTAAAACCATAGATCTAGTAACCAGAATGTCTGATATTATATCCATGTCCTGTCTAGAGAAACAACTGTGTGACGACCACAGTACAACCGATCATAGTATAGGAATTTTACTTCCTACTCTGCGTATGTCATCCAAATACCAGGACATCACACCCTACTACCTTCTTAACAGATTCATCCCCTATTCTGATGAAGTCAAAACCATGACTGTCTCATCAAAATTAGATGATCTTATCTCCGCTATAACTGCTGAAGTCTATAAATAGACATAAGCTACTAGCCCACTATGCTTTCGCTGCTCCCACTGACTACGACAACCCTCTGGCAGAATAATATAAATGTCCACTTCTAAAGCTAGTTTAGAATGACGCTATGCCTAACCTCCTGCCGGGTCTCATAGCCTGGAACAACAGTAGTGTCATGTCTTGGTAAACAAGAACCTCCCTGTCACCGTCCTTGAGGCTACCAGAGTACCTCTCGGGTGTCTAAGGTTACCCACCATATCTGCGGAGTGGCCAATGGAATGTCAAACCTGATTGAATATATTGGTCCTATTAAATTTTCCGTAATCGTTTGCGGTTCTGGAATCACTTCCAGTTCTACCATACTCCCACTACTGTTTTCTGAAAAAATCCATTTTACTAAAACTGTGGCGAGTCAAGAACAATATCACTATTGATCTTCCAGATGGTAGAAATATAAACCCTCGTCAAAGCCAGGGTCAACCCACAAACAGCCATTACAGAAACGTGCCTTGAGTTATCTAGTGTCTGGTTTTAAGCATAAGCTGGACAACTCCCCTTACCTTAACATCGTTAAGATATGAACCATTCTATATTCAATATAGAAATAGAGGCACCAATTTAATTGGAACCAGATTCAAATCATGCAGCTGTCTCCAGTGCATATCAACTTAATGGAGAAAGGCTAATCAACATTACTCAACTTAGGAATCCATCCAATTATGAGTAACCTGAAAGAGAAACAAGTTTCTCAAAACCATTACTATCATCTGAATACCAATCACAAGAATCTATATCTTCAATCTCTTTGAAGAATCCCGATACTTGTGATACCTGGTTCTCTACTTTATTTTTATATCCACAACTTCTCAAAACTTAGACATTGTATTTCTATGAAACACATGTCTAAAAACTAGAGAAGTCACAAGTAAACAGAACATAGTATGAGGACCTACCCCTTTGTCCTGACGGACACTGGACAACATACAATAGTTTGTACAAGTCCGCTGAGTTGAACAACTCAAAACCTGTGCATCGTAGGTTGAAAACTGTACCCAGGCGATTTCCTCAAATATCACCAATTACAACGAATTCCGATATAATGAGGATGATCACCTAATTCCCTAATAACTTACTCCCACTCATCATCTGTAAAATCCATACAGATATGAGAATGAAACCTGGTAAATTCATACCAAGGAGTAAGTATCTAATCGGGAAAACAGTTATCTTTTAACAATGCGCAGTGAAACTGAAATATTAAAATGTCTCGTGGGGGTATTATGGTATTCCTAGTAATGCCTCTTCCATAATCCAATTCATGACTGTAACCGTATAATTCTTTGCCATCTCTCCAAATCCCTTTATTTTGTCTTTAGTCGTTACCTTCTGTATACCATCGTTAGGCTAAATGGTTTTCTTCCTTCCCTACCGTTTGGCACCAGCCTATGGTTTGGAAGAAGACTATCCAGTAAGCATAATAGGTGTACTCTCCTAATCCTAGGAGTACTCGCAACTTGAGAGAAGGTGATGATAAAAGACAACTGAATAATTCCTTATTCTTTTAAAGGTGAAATAGGAGTGGTGATGAATTACGCGGTTTGGTCGTGGATGATAACAGTCGCAATTTACTTTGCCCTCTTTCTAATTCCTTTATTTTGTTTTTACATATTACCTTCTGCACACCCTACTTAGGCTAATTGGTTTTCTTCATTCCCTACCTTTCGGCACCAGCCTATGGTTTGGAATAAGACTATCCAATAAGCGTAATATGTGTACTCTCCTAAACTAAGGAGCCCTCACAATCTGAGAGAAGGTGATAATAAAAGACAACTGAATAAACTAATTCTATTTCTCCTGAACCTGGATCCATCCTCGAAGAAATCCCTTCAAGTTCGTATATAACCATACGATGGATCTATCCAATGGAATTGGATGTCCGTAGTAATACGGGGTGTTCTGAGAAATACAAAGGGTAAAAGAAGGAGCGACAATGACTTATGCAACTCGGATAATCCAAAAGTCAGTATTTTAAGAAGGTTCGGTCAACTTGGTCACTGAGTCATAGTCTAGGGTCGGTCAAAGGTCGCTGCCAAAGAGAGAGAGAGAAAAGAAACACTCTGCGTGCACTCTAACCTAGATCAGAATGGTTATCACTTTATCTAATCAGGAAACCTCCCACTGTTATCTCAAATTCTCCTCCAAACCTGAAAGAAGAATTAGTCGGGATCACCCGAAGAGTAAACCAACTCATCAGTGAGAATCGGGATCCAACTATCATCGCATGATAACTTGATGGAAGCCACTCAAGTTATCACACTCCAGAAGGTATGCGTATGCCTGGCAAGTTTCCTGTATGTTTGAAACTCCCGATATGATTTTTGCCTCATGCTCTTATGACCTTGACTTTAGTCAACAAATCATAAGTCACATGTCAAGTTCTACCCGTCATTGTCCAGGTTGATTTGAACCCACCTGTACATACCCTTGACTTTAGTCAACAAGGTAATACGACTGTCCCAAACCAACACATCTATCTATGCAACATATGATTGCCCAGCAACTACCAAACACTATGCCTTGACTTTAGTCAACAAACATAGCTTGAATACTACTGACCACCCATAAGAAATGACGGAGGGCTACGGCTGGTTTTTGGTGAAAAACCTTTAACGTAATGAACTTTCTCTCATTGAAGGAAACTGATAGCTTTTTTATAAAATATAGTGGCGAAAACGTATTGCTAATGAGGTCACTCCGGGTGAAGGAATCTCGGCTCTTTCCTCGTGGAATGAGGTGCAGCATATTCCAACTGAATACCGCTATGCAAAGCAACTTGTAATCGACTATATTGAAGTTATTACCCTGACGTAAACTTCTGCCCAAGGGGTCACCCCTGGTGAAGGGATCTCAGCCCTTGCCTCGTCGAATGAGTTGCAGGATATTCCAACTGAATATCACTATGCAAAACAAAAGGAAACGTCTTTGTAATAACACCTTTTAAAATTTGTTCCAACAACATCAAATAATGGTTTGTTTTATCTTGCATTGATAAGAATCAACGCAGTCCCATCAATCAATCACACCAGAAAAGAACGAAAATAAAATGTACGTATATGCCATCCGCATTCGTCACTGGGTCCCGTCATCACCCGTTAGGTTACTTAACTAACGACAGAGCGGGAGCTGGACTAGCGCGGGTGTAAAACATATACAACATCTAATAGTATATATACCAATATACAATAATCGCTCCAGGCGTGATAATATGCAACATTACAGAAAAGTAATAAGCATAACAGAACAGTACAGATAATCTGGGATCTTCGGGTTTCACAGAGCCGCTACTGAAACCCGACGTTCCCCTGGTCGTGTGGATAGCCTGTGCAATGAAACCTAGACCCCTATGGGTGCGGCAAGTTACCCGCCAAAAACATGAAGCGAGGTAGTCCCCCACAGCATAGTGAATGGAACACCCGACACTTCACGGAATCCGGTAAATTGAGCACCCCTCCTTGGGTCAACCTGTACCCCCTACGAGTGCGGCGAATAGTCTGCCAATTCTAGAGTGAGGTCCCTCTGCCTCTCAAAGCCATGAGATATGGACCCGTTACCCTCCAGAACCCGGCTATCCGTGCACTCCGTCGCGGGATAAACCTAGTACAGAAAATAAAATATGTACAACGGGAACATCGATCTCAACCCGGTCGTGTCCCAAAAAGAATATTATACAACACGACAAATCCGCAATATCAAATGTACAAATAAATCCAAACTGCACTATCATTGCACCCTGCTATCCACCACGACAAATCCGCAACATCACAGCACAACACAGAACATCAACGCGAATGTCACGTTCGCAAACCCGTCTAAAAGAATTATAGCAATCAGACGCGGTTTACCGATCAAATAACATTCCCGGTCGGAGATATAATGTAAATACTGCATACTAACAAATTTAAAATTTAGATCGACTAAATTTCCCGAAGTGGGCCCCACAAACATCTGGTGTACAGTAACAAAATTTGGGCCCAAAAGACATATACCAAAAAACCACAATTTCCCATGGTAAACTCACTGGAAAAATTTGGGGCACCGTTCCCACAAAAGCGCGGCGGATCAGTGGTCAAACCCTGGTTTGGGCCGCGGATCCGCGGCCGTTCTGTGGGATCACGTGACCAAATTTCACTAGTTTGCTTAGGCCTGCTTAGTTTTCTGTGATATGTCAAATAATTTTTTAGACCTGATTTAATATCGACAGAAACCTTGAACAGAAAATTGTAGTTTTGCGAAATCCGTTCGATCGATATTTTAAACGTGTTAGCATAAATTAGTAAAGCTTAATGGTGAGGCTCTGATACCACTGTAAGTCCACGGTAGCGCCCCGGCCGTCTAACAGATGCTAATATGCGAAACAAAAACTTTTACGACCGACGCTATCGTGTACCGTAACCCGGATCTGCCATTAAGCTAAACTAACAAATTACAAAGTGGGTAGAAATGTTATACCAAACGATCCGAGTCCTTCGGTCTTCAACCATCATCCCACGCTTTGTTGCGGCTGCTCCGATCTCCTGAATCTCCAGTCTTCTCGTCCAGATGGCACCACGTCGACGGATCTTTAAACGGGCTCCCGCCTCTGAACCGAGGCAACTCGGTCGTCAAGTTTGCTAAAAGAGACGACCAAGATGATGTAGAGAATGAGTAGAACACTTTGTCTCGTTACGTCCAAAGTCACGGACGAACGGTTAATGAAGTTGCCATTTGAAACTGTGATGGAATGAAAAGAACTATGAAATTTCCATACACATAAACTTTAAACTTTTCTCAAATGAAATCAATCTCTCTCTCTCTCAACAAGGGCCGGCCAAGTTATAAAGAGGAGGAGGGGTGAGTGTAGGAGTGAAAATGGTGACCATAACAATATGATACTTATCATAACCATTATTCAAAGAATGACTCACTAGAAATCATTAAATGCAAACCAATCACAATTAACCTAGTCACCTTGTCATTAAATGCATCATTAATGACCTAATGACTCACAAGCCTTGTCACCCTCTCTAGAACCTTCTAGAACACTGACTCACCTCATGACTCACCCAATTGAAGAAAAGATAAATCCGCATTTAACCGAATGTCAAATACGGTCGATAGAAAACTGGAAACTGGCAACTTCCAAAAGTGATCCCGAAACGAATTTCAGGAAAACCCCGTAACAGTATAAACATACCCGTAATTGTATTACGACCGAATACAAATGCATCTGAGGCAAAGATATTATATCTACACAGTATAATACTCGGATCCGGCTTAAACCAAAACAGACCAGTATTATTTGCCCGAAAAACGACACGTGCGAAAACGCACGTGCATTTTCCGAATCTTGCCATAACACCATACGGCCTCTACAACGTTTCGCCCGAACTTGGGAAAGTGTCTGTGGGGGACTCTAATGACTCATAACCACACTGGCACTGGGTATAACCTCTAGCATGTCAGAGGTACAAGCTGTACGTAACGGTTTGCCTATGTATTGATTGGAAGGGAAGCCGACGAGCGAACTCATCTATGAACCCTACTGAGTCTAACAGTGACAATGTATATACAGTCCGGTCCGTTCGTCTAAAGAGTATCGCATATCGAGTCTAGGGGGGTGGATAAAGTCAGACCCCTAATAACGCGATAAATCGTGTCGGCATGAAGCCCATCACCATCTGAGAAACTACTGATCCAAATCAGTAATTCTCCACTACCTTGGCCAAGGATTTCAAGTGATGGCCACCCGTTCACTGTGCGACATCAACCCCCAATACCGGGAGAGACGAATCCTCGAAGATCCGTTCACTGCCTCCATGTGGCTCGGGGATGTACCCAAAAAATACCTGTTTGCACAACTCCTTTGAGCGTGGTAGGGTAGGAATCAAAGCACAGTGTGAACTCACACGAGATAAATGACGATCTTAGGTCGACAAACTAACCTGTACATATGTCACCAGGGAACTGCTATCTGACGATATGTATAATACCAACTAGTATGTTCCCGGCGAGTCCTGTCCGGTGTACTCATAACCTAATGAGCACCTGTATACATCTTAGGTGAACCAACTGACACCAGTGGCTTATGAGACCGGCCACCGCCCCTCATCGGGGTCTTGACTGTATACACTAGTCTACTCTGGAGTATCGATGCCCTGTCTCGAAACTCCCACGACTAGGGACACTTTTAAGGATGTGCTTATAGACCCCAGCTCCCACGTATATGATCGCCATCATACTGCTGGTAGTCAAGCAAGAATCCTATGGGCTCTATCATCATGCAATAGTGAACTAAAGCATGTATACGATGATAAAGACAAACCAGATAGCATACTATCATCTCGAGCAAGACTGTCATATCGGTATAGGTCCTGCCTCAATCATTGCAATCACGTACCTGCGATTCAATAATTGACTTTGAGGGCACTATCTCCAACACCATGTACCCGCACACGGCCCACGACGCCTCCTCGCATGGGGTATATATATCAGAACCGATAAAAATCATAGTGGCTACTGAAATATCATATCAAGAGAAACCGGGTTTTTCAAATAATGCATAATTTCTTTAAACTACCACGGTCCTCAAATCCAGAAAACATCATGAAAAATCCATATCTCAATGCGAAAATCCATGAATATAATATATGAAACATAAAACTGTAATGTGAGCATATAAAGGAAAAACCACTATTTAACTGCAACAAGTTAATATATATCTTGCGGTTCCTAATTTCTCCAAGTCCATATAACATCAAATAAGGTGAACATGTAGCTATAGCCAGATATATGTGTAAACATGTAGGTATAGAAATGTATATGTATCTACCTATCAGTAATGATGTAATACCCTCCAAGTATAAGTGTAAGTATGTATACAAGATGTACATGTAGCTATGTCTCATATGTGTATATACCTATCACTGATGGTACAATACCATATAAGTATATGGGTAACTAGCATGTAAGGATGTCAAGGCATATGTGTAAGCATGTAAGTATACATGTATGCTATATGTCAATGCACGAAGGAAAATAAGGATCATGTCTCAATATCCCTAAACAATACAATATCACATATGTACAGGTGTTGTGCGTGTCATGGCAATTATTGACAGTGTGAGTGGTATACAATCAGTGCTCGTGCAATATGAGCCGTCAATAATAGTGCAGTGTCCTAAGGGTACAAGTCAAAGCACAACAAGTAATAATATGCAATGAGGTGTATGCGCAAAATCTATATATGCAATAGAATATGCGACTAATATCATAAAATCTTTAGCCCAGACGCATAACGCCATGCGGGCGATTCTCCTGTAGATGTTAAATCTACTCACCAACGCTCCTGGCTAAGTAAAGCCAACAACCTGTTTCCCTTTCTTTGCAGCGTCCGAAGTCCTCTCCTGCGAACCTAAAACATAAATCAATAAAACAAGTATATATATTAGCAAACGACCAATAACACGTACAAACTACGTTTGACCGACGTGACAACTCCAAACAAACTCTCAAGTGTTCGATTAGTAACTAACGTGCATAGCAACACAACGAAACCAACTCAAGAGCAACAAAACACAACGACACGAACCGTATCGGATAACGTAACGCGTGAAAACGAAACACAAGAAAACAAGCAAGTGATCCCAGATTTTGCTATACAAACAATTTGTAAAAGTTGCAAATACCACGAGACCACACACAACCCCAGAGACCCCTACACCAAAACTCAACCCCTCAGTCCCCACTCTGGCCGCAAATTGCGGCCAGAACCATTAAATTTGCGGTCATACTTGAAGGGAATGGGCTTGTATTTTGAGGGTAGGTTCTAGGTCACTACACTAGGTCACTGTGAAAGGAACTTTTGCAACAAATAGCTGGTTTGATAGCAGATCATCCGAGACCCAAAACTACACTAAAAATACGATATTTGCACGAAACGATACAATACGCGATCTAAACTGAAACGAATAAGCTACGCAACACTAAAAAGATTTAATTTACAGAAAGAGATCATTACCTACTCCCACAAGCTCAAAGATCCTAGCTTTCCAAGCTCCAAGGCATCCAAGAGGCAAAACAAGTCTAAAGATGTGATTTTTGTGAGATTTTGTGAAGTTTAGCGATGGATTAGTGAAGATTTGTGAAGGGGAAGATAAGTGTTCAGTTTAAATGAGAGAGAGATGAAGAAAATGATAAGGGAATAAGAGAGAAAGAAAGAGAGAAAGAAATGATAAAGAGAGAGAGAGGTGAGTGTAATGAGAGAGAGAGGTGAGTGCACCATGCAATAAATGCATACAATTCTCACCATGCCACCTCTCACAAAACAAAAATCCAAAAGAAATATCTCTCTTCTCACAACAAATATCTAGATGATGAGGTTAAGGATTTGGTTAAAGCAAAGGAAAAGGATTAAGGTTAAGTTGTCATGGTCACTAATCTAGATTAGCACAAACAAACCCTCACATTAACGTGTACACGTGCGTGCAAGCCATAACAAATAATAATAAATTATTAATTAAATATTATAAAATGTGAGGAACCCAAATTGGTAAACTTTTTACCAAAAACCCGCATTACCGTCTAAATTAACACTAATCGAAATCTAAGGCGTTACATCTCTGGATCGATCTACTCTGAATCTGAGTAAGACTCTCCACACCGGAAATCTTCAACTCAACTGGGCCTGCGTCGGTGCATCAATCAGACGAATCATCTTCGTCTCTCAACTCAAGATAGACTAGCTATCACCTGTCGCCTCTCTGCCTGAAAGCTCCAGCGATCTCAGCTCGTAAGCTCTGGAAGTGGCATCACATCATTCTCAGCAACTGCTGGGTCATCTGTCTGCATGGTAGATGACATCACAATCTCTGAGGTATGCTGTACATCAACAGTCCTTTCCCAACAGGCAGCCTCTAACAATGGCCCGATCATCCGGTACAAACCGCACACTCGTCTCAAACGAGAGGTCACAACACAACACTACATCGATACGTTCCCATGTCACCAGAAAACACGATGGTCAGTCCTCGTCCACGATGAGCTCGCCCTGACCGCATCACCAGCAGCAGCTCAATCTGCGCTCAAACCATGGTGACAGGAACCTCAATCAAGTATCAACGAAAAAGATCAAAGGGATGAAAAGAGTCAACAGATCCCAAAATGGATACATGATCATAAGGAGGAGTCAAATCACTGAGAGTATGATCATAGAAGTGAATAAAATCAAGGATCTCAAATGGATTTATAATCAAAGAAACAAAGATAATCACCGGTCTCAAGATATGTACATCCTAAGGTTTCTTAAGTGGAGTATCGTATCGTAAATATGCCGCGGAACATACGTACGGTATGTCACTCTACTCAAGCTACCTACTCCATCAATCAGGGACAGCCTATGTAACGAAAGTTCGGGTCTAATACCCCCCAAGTTCAAGTCTAAGTTCCGTAAGGTAAAGCCTAGGTTCTGAAATAGATTACGCCCCAGACTCCACATAGTCAAAGCTAAACTCGAACTAAGGTTAAACCTAGCGCTTTGATACCAACTTTGTCATGACCCGAAATGTTAGCCCGTGACCGGCACTTAAATTACGCAACGTCTACAGGCGTAACGTAACCTAAATAAGCTGAAACCCAGAAATCTAAACCTTCCAACGGAAGTAAGTAATGAAAACATTTATACAACATTTGGAAACCTTAAGTAAAAAAACTTTAAACTTATTTTTCTTTTCTATTCTTTTTGTTTTCATAAGAATTTCGGCAGCACCTCCTTTGTAAAAACTAGCCCCGAAACGGGTACAACAAATAAAAAGAAAGCATCACCAAACGGGAGCAAAACACATCCAACGGCGGAAACAACCACCACAAGTATAAATAAAAAGTATACGACGCCCAAAGGCGAAGATCAACACAAAAGATAAAAAAAGAAGCAAGACATCAACCCCAAAAGTGAACATAAAACCCATCGTTCAAGTCTCGCAGCTATAAGTCTTCTAAGTCTTCAACATATACAATTACTAGTTTTTGATTTGATGGAGTTGACTAGATACAATATGAATAAAAAATACGAGAGGGGCACGATCCAACATGTACCACTTACCAAAGAAAAACACCCGAAAGTAAGCTGTGTGCCAACGATGCCGCTACTGATCCAAGCGGACAACCTGCAAGAACTGAGGCACAACGGGGGTGAGTTGCCAACTCGTGAGTAGAAAACATCAACAGGTAGAAATCGAAATAAACAACGATTCCTAGGTCAACTATATCATAAAGGTAATACTATGATATCTAGGGTGACCGTATCTGCATATGTGTCAACAACATAATCAATGCCTATCAGCAAGTGGATATCATCCAACCATATAAATAAATGCATGCAAACAGGTGGATCTCGCCCAACAATGTAATCAATGCACGTATGCAGTAGATCTCGTCCACGTGTCAACCACTGACACAACAACTGCTGCATGTAAATATCATAAAAGCATATGCAGGTAAATATGAGGATATAAATCAACGAGTGTCTCTCGCGACACAATAAAATCATGGAACCTGAGTGCCCAACATCGACACTCTAAACATCATGAAACCCGTGTCCAACATTGACACGTAAATCCTCATGTCTCAGGCGCTGTCATCACGACTGGCCCTGATGTCATGTCTGTACATCACTCCGGTCGGTATCCCCACGATAACCGCCGAGTCCAAAATACTATCACCGGTAGGTAGTGGTCCCTCTTCCATGCTCATCGTCTACACCACGAAGTCACCTCTCACCCCGGGGTACCATACCGGGTCCACCATGTACCCGCAGACGGTGCCTCCCGCTCCTCGAATCGGGTATCACATGCCAATCTCAGAACCGAGAAATCACATGGTGGACGCACTGAAATATCATATCAAGAGAAACCGGGTTTTCAAACAGCACATAATTTCTTGAAAACATATCCACGGTTCTCAAATCCAAAATCTCATGAAAACAGCATATCTCAATGCGTAAAATCATAAAGCATGATGTATGCGACATATAATAGAATGTAAGCATATTCGTATATCATGCAACATAGAACAGTGATGTGATCATAGCAAGTAAATCATGCGACATATCATAATGGTATGAGCATAGCCAGTATATCATGCAACCTAGCATAGTGATGTGAACATGGCAATATATCAAAGCATGATGTAGCAATTCTACTGTGTAAGTGACATAGCAATTATCGATGATAAAGTGTGTGAGCCGACAATCTGTGTAAGTGTAACATACGCATCATCGATAATGGTGTAGGTGTACTAGCATAGGTATATGAAATGCAATGAGAATAACATGAATGCAGCATAATGCACATCGTGAACTAAATGCTATAATAGTAAACGTATCTAAAATGACCGAGTCGGTGAATCTATCAATCGACATCCAGCCTCACAATATCGCGTACGGTACAATCCATCGTATGGCAACCTTTAATCAAGGGTATGGATAAATCAACAAGTAAAACTCATCGAGTACGGTAACCCATTGTACGACGACATTAAACAAATAGGGATACTATCAACCTATACAACAACGGGGGGGGGGTACGGATCTAAGTCTCGTACGGCATATTACTCATTATGCAATCATTATCCATATATGTAACGTTTTAGAAATCGTTTTGCGAATTTTCCGTTTTTAGGGTAAAATAGTCGGTGTTTTCCGTTTTAACCCAATTGTGATCAAATTTCTGTATAGACTTGTCGGCATCTAGTTTAGCTAGAATGAAGCTAGTGTGCGGGCTTTGGAGGTTAATGGGAAGTTTTGGTTCACATAGAATTTTTCCCTAATTAAATATTATTTTAATACTTTATTTGTGCACTTTATTAGTGGTAATTACTTTTTGGTTTGGGTTAATTACTACTAATGTGGTTTTATGCTAAGTTAATCACTGGATTATGTTTTTAACCTTCTCACCAAAAATATCTAGATATTTGTGATTTTATTGAATTTTTAAAGAAAAGAATAAAGATGACATAAAGGATTTTTGTTTTATTATGCAATTATTGTCATTTTCTTCTAGAATTTTCTACAAATTTCCACAAAACCCTAGCCTCTCTTGCCTTGGCCAAAACCTCTTCCTCTTACTGCCCATTTATTTTCTCATCTCTTTTCTTCACTTCATGCTTCAAAAAAATCATCAAAAATCCAAATAAATTCATACAAACTCAAATATAAATCAAACCCTTCTTTCTTCTTCACAAAAGCTAGCTTGGATATTCATTCTAGTGGGAATTTTGGAGGCTAAACTTTGGATTTCTAGTTGCTTGATTTTGATCTCTTGTGAGGTATAAAACCCTAACCCTAATCCTTAATCGTTATGTTTAAATCATAAGCTAGCTATTTAATTGTTTAATTATAGCTTTAAATTCATGTTAAAATTCATTCATGATAATTTTAATGAAGTTCAAGTTAGGATTTAACTTGATGGAAAGGTTAATTGTTAATTGAAGTTTATGAAAACTAAACCAAGTTGCTAATTTGTTAAATGATATTTTCCTAATTGGATAATTAAGCTACTTAGCAAACTAAACTTTTACTAATCCTAATTAGTGAGATTTAAAATTATAGTAAAGGTTTAAATGGTTTAACCTTGCAATATTGTGAGATTTGCAAATTCTAGTTTGGTAAAAAGTTGTAGTTTGGTGCTAAAATGATATATGTTGCTTACTAGATTTCGGTAAATTTTAGGCGTGAGTTTCTTTTGACGTTGCGACGTTAATTATATTGATTCCACACTATATCTTGTGTTGTGAATGCGCGATCGGTACGATCAGGGTCTAGGCTTGATAGTTGTGTCACTTTGCGTTCTTAGCTAGGGTCGTGCCGATTTCGTTCGTGTCTTTGTGTAGCTTTTGTTAGTTATATGTATGCCCTAGGCCATTACTGTACATTGGATGTATATTGTAGTGGATGCTGGGTCATATATAGGTAGGACTTTCTTGCTCGACATGATAGTACGCTATCTGGTTGCTTTTTATCATAACATGTATACTTTCTGTCTCTCTGTTACATGCTGATAAAGCCCTTAGGATGTGTACTCAACTTCCAGGACTATGATGCAGATCATACTAGTGGGGCCTGGGTATTCAATGAGTACATCCTTCAATGTTCCTAGTCGTGGGAATATCGAGACGGGGCATCGATATTCCAGAGTAGACTAGCGTATATCTTCTCGACCAATGCGATGGGCGATGGATGATCCCATATCCATTGGTGTTTAACATCAGAGATGGTATACGGGTGCTCAGTGGAGACTGGGTACACTGAAAGGACTCGCCGAGAACTCCCAGATGGTATTATACCTCACGTCAGATGGCAGTTCTCTGGTGACACTGGTACAGCTTAGTCTGTTGACCCGAGATCGTCATAGAGTCTTGTGTGTCTCCCACTGTGCTTTGATTTCCACCCTACCACGGCTCTACTGAGTCATGCAAATAGGTGGTTTTTGGGTACAGTCCCGATTCACATGGAGGCAATGAGCGATAGGAGAGGATTCGTCTCTCCCGGTATTGGGGGTTGATGTTGCGCTATGCTCGACTGGCCATAACAGGAAATCCCTGGCCAGGGTTGCAATGATATATTGGTAAGAGTTATCAGTAGTTTCACGATTGTTATGGACCTCACGTCGGCATGACTTATCAAGCTACTGGGGTCTGACGTTTACCACCCCTAGGCGAGATATGCGACATATTAGACGAACATACCGGACTGTACGGTAAGTGTTACCGGTTGGATTCACAGGAGTGTGAGCGGGCTTGCTCGTCGATCTTCTAATCGCTCAATACCCGGATGGCCGTTACGTTTAGCAGACCGCTTGCGGCTTGTGGGTGTTTGATATGATCATCACCTGCTGCTGGCGTATTGACGAGTCTTTAGAGTCCTACACAGAGGTTTCCTGGCTCAAGCGAAACGAAATAGGAGCGCATATGCGATATGTGCGGGACCGAGAATAATGCGTGTATGTGATGCCGTATTCTATTATCGCGATGAATGTATCGATTGGTTGTATACGATATAACCTAGTTATCGAATCAAGGATTGATTCGATAAGCCGATACATTGGATATTAGTCGGTTATATGCGATATGACCAGATCATTAAATCAAGTGTTGATTTAATGATTTAATGCATAATTATATATTTGATATATTACTTTACATTAACTAGTATTTGTTCACTTAAATTGGATTTTCTCACTTGATGTGCACATTGTATATGTGATATATTTTTGTGCACTTGATTGTATCATGTTTGATGATACATGCAAACTTGGTTAAGTGTATGATTAAACCATGGTTATGTAATGGTTAGGGTTTTGATTTTATTAACTATTTATTTATTTATTCTTTATTTGGAATGAAAATGAAATGGTTGCTTCTTTTGTTCTTTTCTTTGAAGCTTCAAGAAGCTTTGACCATTTTGTCTTCATCTCCTAAACCTAACCGTTCACCTAACCCTAGTTTATTCTCTACACTTAATCATGGTTGAAAATATGATAAGTATCATATTATTTTCTATTTTCAAAATACTTATCATATTCTTTCTTCTTCTTCTTCTTCAACAAAGAAGAAAGCTTGCAACCTTTAATGGCAACTTGAGAAAAAGAGTGAGAAATCCAATTCTAAAGTGAACCCACTTCCTATTTCTTCATCCTCTACCACTTGCCAAGTAGTATAGGGTGTTTTCTTCACAAGTTTCATGACTTGGTGAAGTTGGAGTTTGATCTTGAGTTGCCTCGACGTAGATCATCTTCGGCATCGAAGTCGACGAACTAGCCCGATCTTTTCTCCGATGAAACCACCGCGAGAGTCTACGATTCCGATTGGTACAGCGGAGGGACGTCTACGCGGAGCTAGAGAGGTGGAGGACCGGATCTACAAAGGTTGTAGCCCCTTTCCTTTAAGTTGTTTACTTGCATTGCATCGCCTATACATCTAGTTAACGATCCGTATTAGGGTTTGTAAGCACATGGAAAAAAATTTGAATTGGCCATGTTTGATCTCTTGTGAGACCTCATTAGTGTGCCTAGGAACCCTACAGTGGTATCAGAGCCTAGCTAGAGTCTTAGGCGATGAGTAGACGGAGTTACAAGTCCGATCGAATCGAAACCCTAATACAAATTTGCTCTCTGTACATTTTTTGAAATCGGGGAGTTTTGAGAATTAAAAATATGCAGAAAAATCAGCAGGAATATCTAAGAATTACTGTGAAGCACGAGCACCTAATTCGATCATAGCGCGGCGGAACCGCGGCATTAGCATGGCTAACGCGGCTGTTCCACGGCCAATTAGTCTCTTCAGTCAATTATTTTTGCACAGTAACTTCTTTATTTAAATGCTGAGTTTTCTGGGAATTTTTAATATTTACTCAAGAGTTGAGTTTTCTGGGTTGTATTGGGAGTTCGTAGATTCGATCGGATTATCAAACTTTGTCTATTATTTTTCCGGATATTTTAGAATATGTTAAAAAGTTCGACCGGATATAAATACCCATTTTTTCCCCTGCCGGGAAATTTCCAATTGTTGGATTTTTCCGTAGTTTAACGACGTTCTAAGTAGTGCAAGTAACGCGATGGTCCCTCTAGAAGACAACAAACCTTAACTCGATTATGTGACCGTCTTGAACAGCCCTTTGAACCTTCGGATTTGGGGCAGTACGGCGTGCCACATGTGAGGCGTTGGCTTGACCCTTCTACGGCTGGACCGTTGGTACTGAGGCACGAAGTGGATGTTTTTAAACTTATTTCATGTGTTGAGCAGTTTCGGGAAAACTTGGGTGTTCGATTGTTCGATCGGAAAGTTTAACATTTTCTATCTTATCCGGAATGTGATACAATAATTGGAATTCACAAGTAGTTATGAGATAACTGAATGAATGTTATAAATCTGGCAGTTTAGTATCACTTGATCGGTTGCCACGGAATTTTGATGTGATCAAAAGTCCGTCGCAATCACGTAGCGTACGCGGATACTTGCCGGGTAAACTTAATAGACAGCCTCACCCTATAGCCCCGACCAAGTGACTGTAGGAGAACCCCGTCGCCGAAAGCATTCGTTCGGGTGCTCGCGGCAGCGGTGTTCCGCCTTGGTGCACTTCGTCGACGGCGTCGAGGGTGCAGCTGCCTACTAAAGTTTGCGACGAGTATTCGATCAGAATGTCGGGAATCCTGTTGAATTGCCCGACTTGATATTGAAAAGAGTTTTCGATAATGAGACTAAAATGCTGGGTTTATAATTGTTAGGCATGCGATGTCTAAGCAATTCATTTGGCTAGGCATGCGATGTCTAAAGAGTTTGCGGATTCCAACTGTTGTAGTTTTACACTTTCTTTTCTGTGACCGTAAGTGTAATATGTGATATCGCCAGTTTCGTTGCTATATGTCAACGACAATTGGGATGCGCATATTTACTTACGTTGATGACATGTGTTGTTATGTGTTGCTGGATATGTTATATTGGATCGTCGTGTTTGAATAGCCGGGTTTTTTTTTTATGTGAGATGAGTGTTTTTTCATTTTCATTCATGTAAAAAACTTGTATGTAATATTCTTTTATTGGGGCACTTCCAGGTTGCGGATGATGTCACCATTTGTATATTATTTACTTTTCCGCATTAGGATAGACTCAAGGAGGGGAGCACAAGTAACCGGGTTCTAGGGTCCAGTGGGAGACCATCTCGAGGAGTCGAGTCCGGGTCTCCTAACCCTAGAATTGGTAGGGTTGCTTGCCGCTCTCGTAGGGGTCTAGGGGTGTGGGATTGGCTATTCATCATGACCGTGGAATCCGTGTTTTATACTGGCTCGTATTGAAAACACGGACGTCCTAGTATATCCAATATTTCATATGATATTTTCTGCTGCGATATCTGTGATGTGATCATGTGATATGTTCAGATAGATATTATATATAGTATATATGATATATTATATAGACGTTGCTTATGTTTTACACCCGCACTAGCCCTGCCTCGCTCTGGCGTTAGTTACCTAACCTAACGGTGCATACGGGACATCGAGGCGAATGGGATGGCATAAGCGTACGTTATATTTATTTGTGATGTTTAGGTGGACTTAAATGATGGGATATTCATTAATGAGATTAATGAAAGAAAATAAACCTAAAAGATGTTGTGGAATCGAATTTCAAAAATAAAACAGGTAGCTACAGTTCTTGCTTTGCACAGCGGTATATATGATATATCCTGCACCTTATTCGATGAGAAAAGGACCGAGATCCCTTCACCGGGAGTGACTCCTTTAGCAATAACTGGCAGATGCTACAACCCTCGGTTTGTCTTTTGATCGCTTCTATAGTTTCTGCTTTGCACAGTGATATATATGATATATCCCGCACCTCATTCGACGAGGAAAGGGCCGACGATCCCTTCACCGGGAGTGACCCCTTTAACAAAACTAGAAAAGCCTCAAAAACATTCTATTTAAAAACCGTTTGATTCCGCAACGAGATCATGTTCAAAGCGTTAAAGGTTTTCATAAAAACCATTCGCAACCCTCCGTCATTTTAGGAAGTAGAGTACTTAGTATTCGTGTTGTGTTTGTTGACCATAGTCAAGGCACAGTGTACGGTAGCTAAGTGATGTCTTCCTACACCGCATATGATGTGATTAGTTAGGACAGTCGCGTGACTTTGTTGACCTTAGTTAAGGGTCATGTGGGTGGGTCTAATTAATCACGAAATGACGGGTAGAACTTGACTAGTACTTATGATTTGTTGACCATAGTTAAGGTCATAAGTGCTAGGGGTAAAAATCTTTATCGGGAGTTTCAAGTGTTGAAATTTGCAATGAGATTGCATACCTTCTATGTGATAGTTGGATCCCGATACCCACTGCAAGTAATTGTTACTTCTGGGAGAGTTTTGCACTTTACAATTAGCCGATCAAGTAGGTGTCTAGAAAGGTGTCAACGGGGTTACGCCTCTGGGAAAACGAGGTTTACTGTAATTAGGTCCGTGCGAAAGCACGGGGAACCTCCCTCAAAGTACCGACACTGGCCTGGCTGAAAGATTAGCGAACTTGTAGAGTGTAATTAATCCCGGCTAGTCTTTCCTTTTAGGGTTTGAAGGAAGATTTGATAAAAACAGTGGGAGCCATCCTGATTAGATAAAATATATAACCAATCTAATCTTGCAAGAGCGCACGCAGAGTGTTTTCTTCTCTCTCTCTCCAGGTAGCGACCATATTACGCCTTAATCAAGATAATAATATGGATGTATTGACCGAACCCTCTTGTTATACTGAGCTGGGGAACGTTGGTCCTGCTCCAACTTATAATTGTTATAAGACAGAGCAGGAAATAGGGGAATACCAGAATTCCTATGCCGCCCAAACGAAGAAAGTGCATATGATGCATCTCCTTCGGGTATGTTCATTACAAAGAACTGTTTCTCAGTATCCTCCGCATTCTGGGTATTTGATACCGGATCAGGATCCCAGATATGTAATTTGTTACATAGGGCTACAAAAAGGTAGAAAAACTGAGAACGGGTAATAAGTTTCATGAGACAGAAAACGGGGCAAATGTTGCAGCCAAGTCTGTTGGTCACTGTCACCCTGTATTACAAGTACATTGATTCTGAACGAATGTTATTAGATACCGAACCTGATATACAAAATCATATTAATCTCTTTATTTATTAAAGAAATGATATAATTTTGTATTGATGGATAATGTTTTGAACATTTCCTATATCAAAAGTTGATCGGTTCAGGCACGTTATCTAAATGCATTGACGTTCTAAATCAAACTACAGTTCCTAGTATACAGAACACACACAAGAGGAAGAGTTCAGATATGAACGAATCCTTCTTGAGGCATTGTAGACAAGGTCATATCAATGCGACCCGACTGGCTGAAGTTACATTTTAGATGCATATTTAAATCAGTTTGAATTTACATCTTGTGAAACTTGCCAGTCATGTCACAAAGATAAGATGACCATAGCTCTGTTTATTGGAAACAGAGAAAGAGTTAGTAAACTCTTGGGACTGATACATGATGATGTATGTAAGGTCCCCTGTCTACACATGCCAAGGCCGGTTCTTTGTACTTCACTACATTCTCTGATAATCTCTCAAGATTCAGTCATATGTTCCTGTTGAAACATAAGTCCGAACCTTTTGAGATATTCACAGAATATAAGTTAGAAGTAGAGAACCAATACGGGTATAAGTATTATGTCCTATGATAAGATCAAGGAGGAGAATACTTGTGCATGGCATTCCTGGAGTATTCTAAAAGAAAATGAGATTCTCTCTCAGTATTACTCCTCTGAATACACCACAGCACAACGGTGTATCGGGGCGGAGCAATCGCACAATATTAGATATGGTGTGCTCTATGATGAGTATTACTGAGTTACCTATTTCCTTTTGGGGTTGTCCACTTGAAAAGCTGCATACCTATTGAATTAGGTTCGAGTCAAATCAGTGCCTACCACTCCATATGAGATATGGTATGGGAAGAGCCTATCTCTTAAGTTAGTTAAGATTTGAGGTTGTCCGGCCTATGTCTAAAAGCAAAATCCAGACAAAATCGAGGCAAGGTCAGTTCTGTAGAACTGGAAAGGTTCCAGCTATACAAAACTGTAGCTGATGATTTGACAGAACCAAAGGATTCTATAGTCCACGACGAACCTCAGCCTCTCCGCCGATCTGGTAGGGTTTCTTATCCGCCTGAGAGATACTTCGGTTTCTCGATGACAGTGGGAGCGAGGATTTCATCATGAGATGATGGCCTAACTAGTTTCGAGCAGGCCATCAAGAGTAGGGGCTCTGTAAGAATGGCTGGATGCTTAGCGATCTGAGATGGAATCCATGTACACCAGCAAAGTATGGACTTTGGCTGCTATATCTGAAGGGTTAAATCCCCATCAGGAGCAAGTATATCTTGAGAAGATTACTTGGTGTAGATGGAAAAGTTGAAACTTTCAAAGCTAGACTTGTTAAAGGTTTTCGTCAACAACCAGGCATGGATAATGATGAAACCTTTTCCAGGGACTATGCTTAAGTCCATCCAGATCCTACTTGCCATTGCTGCATACCATGACTACGATATCTGGTGGTTGGGTGCCATGACTACTTTTCTAAATAGTGATTTAGAAGAGAACGTCTATAAGAACACAGCCAGAGGGCTTCGTAAACAGTGGGAGCAGCGGAAACGTGTGCAAGTTGCTTTACAGAATAAAGCAGGTATCGCGGAGTTGGAACATCTGTTTTGATATGGTAGTCAAAGAGTTTGACTTCATCAAAATGGTAGATGAACTTTGTATGTACAAAAGGGTAGTAGAGAGTAAGGTGGTCATCCTCGTATTGTACGTGGACAACATACACTTGATAAGAAAAGAGTTTCCTATGCTACGCATAGTCAATCTCCGCTTATCACATGGATTATCCATATAGGATAAAGATGATACCTCCTAAATCCTGGGATTTGGGTCTATGAGATAGATCTAAATGGATGTTAGGATTCTCACTAGCTGTAGTAAGATAGTATCAATCGATCCTGGGGAGAATCACTGGAAGTGTTCCAAGGTGATAAGGACGACTGAATGTCAGTCACAGGCATTGTCTTCACCCTCAGTGGAGGGACGGTATGTTGGAAGAGTTCCAAGCTAGATACCGTGGCAAACTAGACGATAAAGGCTGGTAACATCGCTATTAAAGATACTACCAAAGAGGCAGCTTGGGTGTATATTGGTTCATGAGATGAAATAGGTTCCTACCATTGTATGACAATGGAAGTGTGGCTTCGGCCCAGGAACCCTGGTCCCATCAGTGACCCAGACATATTCTGAGGCAGCATCACCTGATCATGGAGATAGTTGATCTCCAGGGTGATCGAGGTTGGGGGAGTAGACTTAGAGGACAACACGGCGGATCCACTCACAAAGGCTTTTTCCCAGAGAGAGACTTATATGGGATGGTTGAGTATGTGATACTGTAACCACTGCTACAGATGGCCCTAGTGCAAGTAGGAGATTGTTAGTTATATGTATGCCCTAGAGGCCATTACTGTACATTGGATGTATATTGTAGTGGATGCTGGGTCATATATAGGTAGGACTTTCTTGCTCGACATGATAGTACGCTATCTGGTTGCTCTTTATCTTAACATGTATACTTTCTATCTCTCTGTTACTGTTAGTTATATGTATGCCCTAGAGGCCATTACTATACATAGGATGTATATTGTAGTGGATGCTGGGACATATATAGGGAGGACTTTCTTGCTCGACATGATAGTATGCTATCTGGTTGCTCTTTACCTTAACGTGTACACTGATTGTCTCCCTGTTACATGTTGGTAAAGCCCTTAGGATCTGTACTTGACTACCTGGACTATGATGCGGATCATACTAGTGGGGACATGGTAGTCCATAAGTACATCCTTCAAAGTCCCTAGTCGTGGGTGTATCGAGACGGGGCATCGATATACCAGAGTAGACTAGCGTATACCTTCTCGACCCATACAGATGGGCGATGGATGATCCCATATCCATTGGTGTTTGACATCAGAGATGATATACGGGTGCTCAGTAGAGACAGGGTACACTGGACGGACTCGCCGAGAACTCCCAGATGGTATTATACTTCACGTCAGATGGCAGTTCTCTGGTGACACTGGTACAGAGTAGTCTGTTGACCCGAGATCGTCATAGAGGCTTGTGTGGTTCCCACTGTGCTTTGATTTCCATCTTACCACGTCCAAGAGGGCGTGCAAAACGGTGGTTTTTGGGTACAGTCCCGAGTCACATGGAGGCAATGAGCGATAGGAGGGGATTCGTCTCTCCCGGTATAGGGGGTTGATGTTGCGCTGTGTTCGATTGGCTATAACAGGAAATCCCTGGCCAGGGTTGCTGAGATTTACTGGTAAGTGTTACCAGTAGTTTCTCGAATTGTTATAGACCTCATATCGACACGACTTATCGAGCTATTAGGGTCTGACGTTTACCACCCCTAGGCGAGATATGCGACAGATCAGACGATCAGATCGGACTGTACGGTAGTGTTACTGGTTGGATTCACTGGAGTGTGAGCGGGCTTGCTCGTCGATCTTCAGATCGCTCAATACCCGGGTGGCCGTCACGTTTAGCAGACCACTTGCGGCTTGTGGATGTTTGATATGATCATCATCTGCTGCCGGCGTATTGACGAGTCTTTAGAGTCCTACACAGAGGTTTCCTGGCTCAAGCGAAACGAAATAGGAGCGCATATGAGATATGTGCGGGACCGAGAATAATGCGTGTATGTGATACCGTATTTCATTCTCGCGATGAATGTGTCGAATGGTTGTATGCGATATAACCTAGTTATCGAATCGAGGATTGATTCGATAAGCCGATACATTGGATACTAGTCGGTTATATGCGATATGACCGGATCGTTAAATCAAGTGTTGATTTAATGATTTAATGTATAATTATATATTTGATATATTACTTTGCATTAACTAGTATCGGTTCACTTTGAATGGATTTTCTCACTCGGATGTGCACATTGTATATTTGATATAGTTTTGTGCACATGATTGTATCATGTTTGATGATGCATACTTACTTGGTTTGTGTAAAGAATTAAACCATGGTTATTTAAATGGTTAGGGTTTTGGTTTTCCTTATTCATTTATTTATCTTTTTCATTTATTCTTTTTTGAAATAAAATAAATGGCATAAGAGGATAATGGTGGCTTTCTTTGTTTGTTCATGAACTTTCATGAAGCTTTGACTTAGTCACCATTTTTGTCTTCATACCTAACCTAACCATTCACTTAACTTGGGTTTAGTCTCTACACTTAACCATGGTTGATTATGATAAGTATTCTTTTATTTTCTATTTTCCAATAAAGACTTATCATATCATTCTTCTTCTTCTTCCTTCAACTCAAGAAGAAAACCTAAGGTCTATCAATGGTGATTGATGATTAAGAGTGAGAAATCCAATTCTAAAGTCTACCCACTTCCTATTTCATCATCCTCTACCTCTTGCCAAGTAGTAGAGTGTGTTTTCTTCGCAAGTTTCTTGACTTGGTGAAGTCGGAGCTTGATTTAGCGATGCCTCGACGTAGATCATCTTCGGCATGGACATCGATGACCTAGCCCGTCCATTCTCCGATGAAGCCGACGCTAGAGCCCGGGACTTGTTATGGACAGCGAGGAGACTTCATTGCGGAGCTATGGAGGTGGAGAAGTGGATCTACAAAGGTTGTATTTCCGTATTCTTATAGTTAAGTGTTAACTAGTTACTTTTCGCCTAGACATCTAGCCAACGATCCGTACACTATGGTTTCTCGGCACCATAATTTTTGAAATTGGCATGGTTGATGCCTTGTGAGACCTCACTAGAGTGCCTAGGAACCTTTCACTGGTATCAGAGCCTAGCTAGAGCCTTAGGCGAAGTCCAGACGAAGTTTGAAACCCGAACGAACCCGAAACCCCAACTCAAATGTGCTCTCTGTACTTTTTCTAAAAACAGGGATTTTTCAGTATTAAAAATATGTAGAAATATCAGCAGGAAATTGTAAGAATTACTGTGCAAATACGACACTGTTTGGAGTTTAAACAGCCGCGGAAACGCGGCACGAGCATGTCTCGTGCGGCGGTTCCGCCGCCACTTGATGACGTCAGCAATACCTATTTTCACAGTAACTCCTATTTAACTGTGTTGAGTTCTCTGGGTATTTTTAAAAATTATTCAAGAGTTGAATTTTCTGGGTTGTTTTGGGGATTCGAATGTTCGATCGGATTATCGAATTTTGTCTGTGTGGCTTTCCGGATAAATTATAGAATATGTTAAAAAGTTCGACCGGATATAAATATCCAATTTTTCCCCTGTCGGGAAATTTCCAAGTGTTGGATTTTTCCGTAGTTTAACGACGTTCTAAGTAGTGCAAGTAACTCGATGGACCCTCTAGAAGACAACAAACCTTAACTCGATTATGTGACCGTCTTGAACTGCCCTTTGAACCTTCGGGTTTGGGGCAGTACGGCGTGCCACATGTGAGGCGTTGGCTTGACCCTTCTACGGCTGGACCGTTGGTACTGAGGCACGAACTGAATGTTTTTAGACTTGTTTCATGTGTTGATCTGTATCGGGAAAACTTGGGTGTTCGATTGTTCGATCGGAAAGTTTGACATTTTCTATTTATCTGGAATGGGATACAATAATTGGAATTCACAAAAAGTTATGAGATAACTGAATGAATGTTATAAACGTAGCACTTTAGTCTCACTTGATCGGTTGCTACAGAATTTTGATGTGATCAAAAGTCCGTCGCAATCACGTAGCGTACGCGGATACTCGCCGGGTAAACTTAATAGACAGCCTCACTCCATAGCCCCGACCAAGTGACTGTAGGAGAACACCATCGCCGAAAGCATCCGTTCGGGTGCTCGCGGTAGCGGTGTTCCGCCTTGGTGCACTTCGTCGACGGTATCGGGGGTGCAGCCGCCTACTGAAGTTTGCGACGAGCATTCGATCAGGGTGTCGGGAATCTCGTTGAATTACACGACTTGACATTGAAAAGTGTTTTCGATTTTGAGACTAAAATGCGGGGTTTATAATTGTTAGGCATGCGATGTCTAAGGAATTCATTTGGTCAGGCATGCGATGTCTGAGGTGGTTGCGGATTCCAACTGTTGTAGTTTTACACTTTCTTTTCTGTGACCGTAAGTGTAATATGTGATATCGCCGGTTTCGTTGCTATATATCAACGACAATTGGGATGCGCAAATTTACTTACGTTGATGACATGTGATGTTATGTGTTGCTGGATATGTTATATTGGATCGTCGTGTTTGAATAGCCGGGGGTTTTTATGTGAGATGAGTGTTTTTCATTTTCATTCATGTAAAAACTTGTATGTAATATTCTTTTATTGGGGCACTTCCAGGTTGCGGAAGTTGTTACCGTTTGTATATTATTTACTTTTCCGCACTAGGATAGACCCAAGGAGGGGAGCACAAGTAACCGGGTTCTGGAGTCCAGTGGGAGACCAACTCGAGGAGTCGAGTCCGGTTCTCCTAACTCTAGAATTGGTAGGGTTACTTGCCGCTCTCGTAGGGGTCTAGGGGTGTGGGTTTGGCTATTCATCACGACCGTGGAATCCGTGTTTTATACTGGCTCGTATTGAAAACACGGACGTCCTAGTATATCCAATATTTCATATGTTTCTTCTGCTGCGATATCTGTGATGTGATCATGTGATGTTCTGTGATAGATACAATATATAGTATATATGATATATTATATAGACGTTACTTATGTTTTACACCCGCGCTAGCCCTGCCCCGCTCTGCCGTTAGTTACCTAACCTAACGGTGCACGAGGGGACATCGAGGCGAATGCGGATGGCATAAGTGTACGTCGTATTTATCTGTGATGATTAGGTACTTATATGATGGGACTTCATTAATGAGATTAATGAAATAAAAGAAACCTAAGATGTTGTAGAATCGAATTTCAAAATAAAACAGGTAGCTACAGTTCTTGCTTTGCACAGAGGTATATGTGATATATCCTGCACCTTATTCGATAAGGAAAAGACCGAGATCCCTTCACCGGGAGTGACTCCTTTAGCAATAACTGGCAGATGCTACACACTCGGTTTGTCTTTTGATTGCTTTTAAGTGTTTCTGCTTTGCACAGTGATATATGTGATATATCCCGCACCTCATTCGACGAGGAAAGGACCGACGATCCCTTCACCGGGAGTGACTCCTTTAGCAAAACTAGAAAAGCCTCAAAAACACTCCATTTCAAAATCATTCGATCCTACAACGATATCAAGTTCATTACGCAATAGGTTTTCAGAAAAACCTGTCGTAGCCCTCCGTCATTTCAGATAAGTTGTATATAGTATTCGTGCTGCATTTGTTGGCTTTCGTCAAGGTGCAGTGTGCGGTAGCTATATGCTGCTTATCTGCCAGCATACGATGCGATTGGATTAGGGTAGTCGTGCGGCTTTGTTGGCTTTCGTCAAGGGTCGTGCGGGTGGGTTTAATTCAATCAAGAAATGACGGGTTGAACTTGACTTGCGGTCTATGGTTTGTTGACCTTGTCAAGGTCATAGATCGTTCGGGGCAAAATATTATCGGGAATTTCAAGTGTTGAAATTTGCAATGAGATTGCATACCTTCTATGAGATAGTTGGATCCCGATACCCGCTGCGAGTAAGAGTTACTCCTGGGAGAGTTTTACACATTACAATTAGCCGATCAAGTAGGTGTCTAGAAAGGTGTCAACGGGGTTACGCCTCTGGGAAAACGAGGTTTACAGTAATTAGGTTCGTGCGAAAGCACGGGGGACCTCCCTCAAAGTACCGACACTGGCCTGGCTGAAAGATTGGCGAACTACTAGTGTGTAATTAATCCCGGCTAGTCTTTCCTTTTAGGGTTTGAAGGAAGATTTGATAAAAAGCAGTGGGAGCCATCCTGATTAGATAAAATAAAAACCAATCTATTCTTGACAGAGCGCACGCTGAGTGTTTTCTTCTCTCTCTCTCCAGGTAGCGACCCTATCACGCCTTAATCAAGATAATAATACGGAATATTGACCGAACCCGCTTGTTATACTGAGCTGGGGAACGTTGGTCCCGCTCCAACTTATAATTGTTATAAGACAGAGCAGGAAATTGGGGATTACCAGAATTCCCGTGCCGCCCAAACGGAGAGAGTGCATGCTGATGCATCATCTTCGGGTGTGTTCATTAGTGAGAACTGTTTCTCAGTATCCTTTACGTCCTGGGTATGTGATACCAGATCAGGATCCCAGATATGTAATATGTTACATAGGGCTACAGAAAGGTAGAGAACTGAGAACGGGTGATAAGTTTCATGAGGCAGAAAACGGGGCAAGTGTTGCAGCCAAGTCTGTTGGTCACTGTCACCCTGTATTACCAATATATTGATTCTGAACGAATGTTATTAGATACCGAACCTGATATACAAAATCATATCTGTCTCTTTATTAGTAAAGAAACGATAAAATTTTGTATTGTTGGATAATGTTTTGAACATTTCCTATATCAAAAGTTGATCGGTTCAGGCACGTTATCTAAAAGCATTGATGTTCTAAATCAAACTACAGTTCTTAGTATACGGAACACACACAAGAGGAAGAGTTCAGAATTGAACGATTCTTTCTTGAGGCATTGTAGACTAGGTCACATCAATGCGACCCGACTGGCTGAAGTTACATTTTAGATGCATATTTAAATCAGTTTGAATTTATATCTTATGAAACTTGCCAGTCATGTCACAAAGATTAGATGACCATAGCCCTGTTTATTGGAAACAGAGAAAGAGTTAGTGAACTCTTGGGATGATACATGTTGATGTATGTAAGGTCCCCTGTCTACACATGCCAGGAAAGGTTCTTTGTACTTCATTACATTCTCTGATAATCTCTCAAGATTCAGACATATGTTCCTGTTGAAACATGAGTCCGAACCTTTTGAGATATTCACAGAATATAAGTAAGAAGTAGAGAACCAAAATACGGGTATAAGTATTATGTCCTTTGCTGTGATCAAGGAGGAGAATACTTGAGCATGGAATTCCTGGACTTTTCTAAAGGAGAATGAGATTCTCTCTCAGCATTACTCCTCTGTATACACCATAGCACGATGGTATATCAGGGCGGAGCAATCACACCCTATATGATAAGGTGTGCTCTATGATGAGTACTACTGAGTTACCTGTTTCCTTTTGGGTGTTATGCACTTGAGAAGTTGCATACCTATTGAATAGGGTTCGAATCAAATCAATGCCTACCACTTCATATGTGATATGGAAAGGGAAGAGCCCATGTCTTAAGTTAGTTAAGATTTGGGGTTGTCCGACCTATGTCTAAAAGCAAAATCTGGACAAGCTCGAGGCAAAGTCTGTTATGTAGAACTGGAAAGGTTCCAGCTATACAAAATACAGCAGATGATTTGGTACAACCAGAGGATTCAGTAGATACCAACGAACCTCAGCCTCTCCGCCGATCTAGTAGGGTTCCTCACCCACCTGAGAGATACTTCGGTTTCTCTATGACAGTGGGAGCGAGGAATGCATCATGAGATGATGACCCAACTAGTTTCGAGCTGGCCATCAAGAGTGAGACTCTGTAAGAATGGCTGGATGTTTATCGATCTGAGATGGAATCCTTATACACCAACAAAGTATGGACTTTGGTTGCTATATCTGAAGGGTTAAATCCCCATCAGTAGCAAATATATCTTGAGAAGATTACTTGGTGTAGATGGAAAAGTTGAGACTTTCAAAGCTAGACTTGTTAAAGGTTTTCTTCATTGACCAGGCGTGGATAATGATGAAACCTTTTCCAGTGGCTATGCTTAAGTCCATCCAGATCCTACTTACCACGGCTGCATACCATGACTACGATCTCTGGTGGTTGGGTGTCTTGACTGCTTTTCTAAATGATGATTTAGAAGAGTGCGTCTATAAGTACACAGCCAGAGGGCCTCGTAGACAGTGGGAGCAGCGGAAACGTGTGCAAGATGCTTTATAGGATAAAGCAGGCATCGCGGAGTTGGAACATCTGTTTTGATGGATTAGTCAAAGAAGTTGACATCATCAAAATGGTAGATGAACCTTGTATAAACGAAATGGTAGTAGGGAGTATGGTGACGATCCTCGTAGGGTACGTGGATGACATACTCTTGATAGGGAAGAAGTTTCCTATGCTACGCTCGATCAATCTCCGCTTATCACAATGACTCTCTACATAGGATCAAAGTGATACCCACTAAATCCTGGATTTTGGATCTATGAGATAGATCTAAATGGATGTTAGGATTCTCACTAGATGTAATGAGACGGTATCAATCGATCCTGGGGAGAATCACTGGAAGGGTTCCAGGGTGATAAAGACGACTGAATGTCAGTCACAGGCATTGTCTTTACCCTCAGTGAAGGGACGGTATGTTGGAAGAGTTCCAAGCTAGATACCGTGACATACTAGACGATAAAGGCAGGATACATCGCTACTTAAGATGCTACCAAAGAGGCTGTTTGGGTGTATATTGGTTCATGAGATGAACTACGTTCCTCCCATTGTGTGACAATGGATTTGTGGCTTATGCCAAGGAACGCCGGTCCCATCAGTGATCCAGACATATTCTAAGGCAGTATCACCTGATCATGGAGATAGTTGATCTCCAGGGTGATCGAGGTAAGGAGAGTAGATTCTGAGGACAACACAGCGGATCCACTCACAAAGGCCTGTTCCCAAAGAGAGATTTTTTTATGGGATGGTTGAGTATGAGATACTGCAACCACTGCTACAGATGGCCCTAGTGCAAGTGGGAGATTGTTAGTTATATGTATGCCCTAGAGGCCATTACTATACATAGGATGTATATTGTAGTGGATGCTGGGACATATATAGGGAGGACTTTCTTGCTCGACATGATAGTATGCTATCTGGTTGCTCTTTACCTTAACGTGTACATTGATTGTCTCCCTGTTACATGTTGGTAAAGCCCTTAGGATCTGTACTTGACTACCTGGACTATGATGCGGATCATACTAGTGGGGACATGGTAGTCCATAAGTACATCCTTCAAAGTCCCTAGTCGTGGGTGTATCGAGACGGGGCATCGATATACCAGAGTAGACTAGCGTATACCTTCTCGACCCATACAGATGGGCGATGGATGATCCCATATCCATTGGTGTTTGACATCAGAGATGATATACGGGTGCTCAGTAGAGACAGGGTACACTGGACGGACTCGCCGAGAACTCCCAGATGGTATTATACCTCACGTCAGATGGCAGTTCTCTGGTGACACTGGTACAGAGTAGTCTGTTGACCCGAGATCGTCATAGAGTCTTGTGTGGTTCCCACTGTGCTTTGATTTCCATCTTACCATGTCCAAGAGGGCGTGCAAAACGGTGGTTTTTGGGTACAGTCCCGAGTCACATGGAGGCAATGAGCGATAGGAGGGGATTCGTCTCTCCCGGTATAGGGGTTGATGTTGCGCTGTGTTCGATTGGCTATAACAGGAAATCCCTGGCCAGGGTTGCTGAGATTTACTGGTAAGTGTTACCAGTAGTTTCTCGAATTGTTATAGACCTCATATCGACATGACTTATCGAGCTATTGGGGTCTGACGTTTACTACCCCTAGGCGAGATATGCGACAGATCAGACGATCAGACCGGACTGTACGGTAGTGTTACTGGTTGGATTCACTGGAGTGTGAGCGGGCTTGCTCGTCGATCTTCAGATCGCTCAATACCCGGGTGGCCGTTACGTTTAGCAGACCGCTTTCGGCTTGTGGATGTTTGATATGATCATCATCTGCTGCCGGCGTATTGACGAGTCTTTAGAGTCCTACACAGAGGTTTCCTGGCTCAAGCGAAACGAAATAGGAGCGCATATGAGATATGTGCGGGACCGAGAATAATGCGTGTATGTGATACCGTATTTCATTCTCGCGATGAATGTGTCGAATGGTTTTATGCGATATAACCTAGTTATCGAATCGATGATTGATTCGATAAGCCGATACATTGGATACTAGTCGGTTATATGCGATATGACCGGATCGTTAAATCAAGTGTTGATTTAATGATTTAATGTATAATTATATATTTGATATATTACTTTGCATTAACTAGTATCGGTTCACTTTGAATGGATTTTCTCACTCGGATGTGCACATTGTATATTTGATATAGTTTTGTGCACATGATTGTATCATGTTTGATGATGCATACTTACTTGGTTTGTGTAAAGAATTAAACCATAGTTATTTAAATGGTTAGGGTTTTGGTTTTCCTTATTCATTTATTTATCTTTTTCATTTATTCTTTTTGGAAATAAAATAAATGGCATAAGAGAATAATGGTGGCTTTCTTTGTTTGTTCATGAACTTTCATGAAGCTTTGACTTAGTCACCATTTTTGTCTTCATACCTAACCTAACCATTCACTTAACTTGGGTTTAGTCTCTACACTTAACCATGGTTGATTATGATAAGTATTCTTTTATTTTCTATTTTCCAATAAAGACTTATCATATCATTCTTCTTCTTCTTCCTTCAACTCAAGAAGAAAACCTAAGGTCCATCAATGGTGATTGATGATTAAGAGTGAGAAATCCAATTCTAAAGTCTACCCACTTCCTATTTCTTCATCCTCTACCTCTTGCCAAGTAGTAGAGTGTGTTTTCTTCACAAGTTTCTTGACTTGGTGAAGTCGGAGCTTGATTTAGCGATGTTGGAGATAGTGCCCTCAGAGTCAATTATTAGATCACAGGTACGTGATTGCAATGATTGATGGAGGACCTATCCCGGTAGGACAGTCTTACTCGAGATGATAGTATGCTATCTGGTTTACCTTTATCATCGTGTACTGTTTTAAGTGACCTGACACGTCGCTATTACACGTTGATAGAGCCCCTAGGATTCTTGCTTGACCACCAGCAGTATGAGGGCGATCATATAAGTGGGAGCTGGGGGTCTATAAGCATATCCTTAAAAGGTCCCTAGTCGTGAGAGTTTCGAGACAGGGCATCGATTCTTCATAGTAGACTAGTGTATACAGTCGAGACCCCGACGAGGGGCGGTGGCCGGTCTCACAAGCCACTGGTGTCAGTTGGATCACCTAAGATGTATACAGGTGCTCATTGGGTTATGAGTACACTGGACAGGACTCGCCGGGAACATGCTAGTTGGTCATATACCAGACGTCAGATGGCAGTTCCCTGGTGACATGTGTGCAGGTTAGTTCATCGACCTGGGGATCGTCATTTGTCTCGTGTGAGTTCCCACTGTACTTTGATTACTACCCTACCACGGCTCAAAGGAGTCGTGCAAACAGGTTTTAGTTGGGTACAGTCCCGAGCCACATGGAGGCAGTGAGCGTATCTTCAGGGGTTCGTCTCTCCCGGTATTGGGGGTGAGGTCGTGCTGTGTCTAGGAGAGCCATTACACAAAGTCCTTGGCCAAGGCAAGGAGATTTACTGGTAGGTATTCCAGTAGTATCTCAGGGTGTTCTGGGCTACACTCCGACACGACTTGTACCGCTTTTGGGGGTCTGACTTTTACCAACCCCCTAGGCCCGCCATGCGATACTCATAGACGAACGGACCGGACTGCACGGATATTGTCACTGACAGGCTCAGTAGGGTGTCAGGCTGAGTTCGCTCACGGACGTCCCTTTTTGTCAATACCTGGTAGCCCGTTATGTATTGGCTTATACCTCTAACGTGCTAGTGGTTAAATCCACAACCAAGGTGTTGATGAGTCTTTAGAGTCCCCCACATTCAGTTACTCAGCTTTCGGGCGAAAGGTTGTAGAGGCCGTATGGAGATATGGCAAGGTCCGATCAGATACGTGCGGTATTGCACGGATCAGGATCGGACAGTTTGTACTATAGGCCGTATGGTTATATGGCAGGGTTCGATCAGATACGTGCGGTATTGCACGGATCAGGATCGAACAGATATTACTAGCCGGCTTTGGTTTAAGCCGGATCCTAGTATAGTACAGTGTAGATTTTGTCTCATTGCATTTGTATTTCGGTCGAAATACAGATGCGGGTGTGTATGCACAGTATCGGGGTTTTCCTGTAATTTATTACAGGACCAGTTTTCTGGAGTTGCCAGTTTGCTTTCCGTTTCGGCCGATTTCCATTGTTCCGTTCATTGGCCGAAGTTTGGTGGAGGAGGGCTTATTTGCATTGTTGCAAATAAGTGGTTGTGGAGGGGGTCTTTGCATTTTTTGTTTTATCATGATGGTTTCATGATGGAGCCCATCCCTTGACCTTGACCTCTTCATGATGGCTTGACTTTTTGAAGTCATCATGCTTGATGATTGTTGATGATGGGAGATGGTATGGTTGTTGAGTGAGGACTTTTCTTGGTGATCATTATTTTCCTTATGATAGCTTTCTCTCTCTCCATTGCATTATTGGATGGCTCTCTCATTTTCTATCACACTCTCCCTCATTCCCACTCACTCCCCCTTGTAGTGGCCGGCCATTCCTCTTGAGGGGCTGTCCCATTTTTTACATGAGGGGATTACACTCATTTGGCTTTGGAAAATTCATACAAGTTCCATCTCCAAACTCCATTGTTCATCGCTCCACCAAAAGGCAATTCCTACAACCCCAAAAGTGAGACTTGAGGACTACATATTCTACAGCGAACCTTGGGCACGTCGAGTAGCCGGCTTCGTGCCCGAGTTGCCTCGGCATTGAGGTGGGAGCCCGTAAAAGAAGTAGGCGATGTGGTGCACTTCCGGCGACGAGGAGGAGACGGGACATTCCGCAAGAGACCGGGACGATGATGAGAAGACCGGAGGACTTGGATCGTCGGTATACTTCTCTTCCCCATCTTGTTAGTAGCTTAGACTTGTTAATGGTTACGATCCGGATGTTTAGTGCGCGGTGGTACCGGTTTGCTAAGTCCGCAAAATTAAAGTTTTTCACCGTTTCCGCATTCCGGCGTCGGATTGACGGCCGGGGTGCCGCCGTGCACTTACAAGCGATGCCTCGACGTAGATCATCTTCGGCATGGACATCGATGACCTAGCCCGTCCATTCTCCGATGAAGCCGACGCTAGAGCCCGGGACTTGTTATGGACAGCGAGGAGACTTCATTGCGGAGCTATGGAGGTGGAGAACCGGATCTACAAAGGTTGTATTTCCGTATTCTTATAGTTAAGTGTTAACTAGTTACTTTTCGCCTAGACATCTAGCCAACGATCCGTACACTAGGGTTTCTCGGCACCATAATTTTTGAAATTGGCATGGTTGATGCCTTGTGAGACCTCACTAGAGTGCCTAGGAACCTTTCAGTTACATGCTGATAAAGCCCTTAGGATGTGTACTCGACTTCCAGGACTATGATGCAGATCATACTAGTGGAGCCTGGGTAGTCAATGAGTACATCCTTCAATGTTCCTAGTCGTGGGAATATCGAGACGGGGCATCGATATTCCAGAGTAGACTAGCGTATATCTTCTCGACCCATGCGATGGGCGATGGATGATACCATATCCATTGGTGTTTGACATCAGAGATGGTATACGGGTGCTCAGTGGAGACTGGGTACACTGAACGGACTCGCCGAGAACTCCCAGATGGTATTATACCTCACGTCAGATGCCAGTTCTCTGGTGACACTGGTACAGCTTAGTCTGTTGACCCGAGATCGTCATAGAGTCTTGTGTGTCTCCCACTGTGCTTTGATTTCCACCCTACCACGGCTCTACTGAGTCATGCAAACAGGTGGTTTTTGGGTACAATCCCGATTCACATGGAGGCAATGAGCGATAGGAGGGGATTCGTCTCTCCCGGTATTGGGGGTTGATGTTGCGCTATGCTCGACTGGCCATAACAGGAAATCCCTGGCCAGGGTTGTAGTGATATACTGGTAAGAGTTATCAGTAGTTTCACGATTGTTATGGACCTCACGTCGGCATGACTTATCAAGCTACGGGGGTCTGACGTTTACCACCCCTAGGCGAGATATGCGACATATTAGACGAACAGACCGGACTGTACGGTAAGTGTTACTGGTTGGATTCACAGGAGTGTGAGCGGGCTTGCTCGTCGATCTTCTGATCACTCAATACCCGGGTGACCGTTACGTTTAGCAGACCGCTTGAGGCTTGTGGGTGTTTGATATGATCATCACCTGCTGCCGGCGTATTGACGAGTCTTTAGAGTCCTACACAGAGGTTTCCTGGCTCAAGCGAAACGTAATAGGAGCACATATGAGATATGTGCGGGACCGAGAATAATGCGTGTATGTGATACCGTATTCTATTTGTTAGTTATATGTATGCCCTAGAGGCCATTACTGTACATAGGATGTATATTGTAGTGGATGCTGGGACATATATAGGGAGGACTTTCTTGCTCGACATGATAGTATGCTATCTGGTTGAACTTTACCTTAACGTGTATACTGATTGTCTCTCTGTTACATGTTGGTAAAGCCCTTAGGATGTGTACTTAACTACCTGGACTATGATGCGGATCATACTAGTGGGGACATGGTAGTCCATAAGTACATCCTTCAAAGTCCCTAGTCAAGGGTGTATCGAGACGGGGCATCGATATACCAGAGTAGACTAGCGTATACCTTCTCGACCCATACAGATGGGCGATGGATGATCCCATATCCATTGGTGTTTGACATCAGAGATCATATACGGGTGCTCAGTAGAGACTGGGTACACTGGACGGACTCGCCGAGAACTCCCAGATGGTATTATACCATACGTCAGATGGCAGTTCTCTGGTGACACTGGTACAGAGTAGTCTGTTGACCCGAGATCGTCATAGAGTCTTGTGTGGTTCCCACTGTGCTTTGATTTCCATCTTACCACATCCAAGAGGGCGTGCAAAACGGTGGTTTTTGGGTACAGTCCCGAGTCACATGGAGGCAATGAGCGATAGGAGGGGATTCGTCTCTCCCGGTATAGGGGGTTGATGTTGCGCTGTGTTCGATTGGCTATAACAGGAAATCCCTGGCCAGGGTTGCTGAGATTTACTGGTAAGTGTTACCAATAGTTTCTCGAACAGTTATAGACCTCATATCGACACGACTTATCGAGCTATTGGGGTCTGACGTTTACCACCCCTAAGCGAGATATGCGACATATCAGACGATCAGACCGGACTGTACGGTAGTGTTACTGGTTGGATTCACTGGAGTGTGAGCGGGCTTGCTCGTCGATCTTCAGATCGCTCAATACCCGGGTGGCCGTTACGTTTAGCAGACCGCTTGCGGCTTGTGGATGTTTGATATGATCATCATCCGCTGCCGGCGTATTGACGAGTCTTTAGAGTCCTACACAGAGGTTTCCTGGCTCAAGAGAAACGAAATAGGAGCGCATATGAGATATGTGCGGGACCGAGAATAATGCGTGTATGTGATACCGTATTTCATTCTCGCGATCAATGCGTCGAATGGTTGTATGCGATATAACCTAGTTATCGATTCAAGCGTTGATTCGATAAGCCGATACATTGGATACTAGTCGGTTATATGCGATATGACCGGATCATTGAATCAAGTGTTGATTTAATAATTTAATGCATAATTATATATTTGATATATTACTTTGCATTAACTAGTATCGGTTCACTTTAAATGGATTTTCTCGCTCAGGTGTGCGCATTGCATATGCGATATGTTTTGTGCACTTGCTTGTATCATATTTGATGGTGCATGCAAAAATGGTTAAGTATAAAGAATTACACCTTGGTTAAACGAATTGTTAGGGTTTATTATTTGTTATTCATTTATCTTATTTAATTATCTATTTATTTTTGATAAATGAATAAATGAAAAGATAATGAGGAAAAAGGTTGCTTTCTTTTGATCCTTCATGAATCTTCATGAAGACTTTGACCATTTTGTCTCATGCTTAACCCTAACCACTTCTATTAACTCAAGTTAATTCTCTACACCTAACCATGGTGAGAATTATGATAAGAATGGATTTTTCCTTTTATTTTAATTCTTATCATAATATTTATCTTCTTCTTGCTCTTCTTCTTCTTCATGAAGAAGCTTGTCTTCATCAATGGCATAATGAGCATATGAGTGAGAAATCCAATTCTAAAGTCTACCCACTTCCTATTTCTTCATCCTCTACCTCTTGCCAAGTAGTAGAGTGTGTTTTCTTCACAAGTTATCATGGTTTGGTGAAGGTGGAGCTTGATCTAGCGATGCCTCGACGTAGATCATCTTCGGCATGGACATCGACGACCTAGCTCGCTTATTCTTCGACGAAGCCGACGCTAAAGCCCGGGAGTTCACTTGGACAGCGGAGAGGACTTCGTTGCGGAGCTATGGAGGTGGAGCACCGGATCTACAAAGGTTGTATTTCCGATAACCCAATAGTTAAGTTGTTAACTAGATTGTTTTTCGCCAAGTTTTCTAGCAAACGATCCGTAGTCGGGCGACCTAGCTCGCTTATTCTTCGACGAAGCCGACGCTAAAGCCCGGGAGTTCACTTGGACAGCGGAGAGGACTTCGTTGCGGAGCTATGGAGGTGGAGCACCGGATCTACAAAGGTTGTATTTCCGATAACCCAATAGTTAAGTTGTTAACTAGATTGTTTTTCGCCTAGTTTTCTAGCAAACGATCCGTAGTCGGGTCTCTCGGCACCCATAAATTTTTATATTGGCATGCTCGATGCCTTGTGTGATCTCACTAGGGTGCCTAGGAACCCTACAGTGGTATCAGTGCCTAGCTAGAGCCTTAGGCGAAGTCTAGACGGATTTTGAACTCCGAACGAACACGAAACCCATCACAAAACATGCTCTCTGTCCAGATTTTAAAAATGTGGATTTTTGTGTATTAAAAATTTCTAGAAAATTCAGTAAACAATTCTAAGGATTACGGTAAAAACTCAGGCCCATGATTCATTTAAACGGCGGCGGAACCGCGGCAGAAGCCCAGCTTCTGCGGCGGTTCCGCGGCATGTTGTTGACATCATCATTCACTGTTTGTACTGTAATTCATTATTTCTGGTGCTGGATTTTCTGGAATTTTTTAATATTTATTCAAGAGTTGAATTTTCTGCAGTTGTTTTGGGGATTCGGAGTTTCGATCGGGTTATCAAATTTTTTCTGTTTGGCTTTCCGGATAAATTCTAGAATATGTTAAAAAGTTCGACCGGATATAAATACCCAATTTTTCCCCTGTCGGGAAATTTCCAAGTGTTGGATTTTTCCGTAGTTTAACGACGTTCGAAGTAGTGCAAGTAACGCGATGGACCCTCTAGAAGACAACAAACCTTAACTCGATTATGTGACCGTCTTGAACTGCCCTTTGAACCTTCGGGTTTGGGGCAGTACGGCGTGCCACATGTGAGGCGTTGGCTTGACCCTTCTACGGCTGGACCGTTGGTACTGAGGCACGAACTGAATGTTGTTAGACTTATTTCATGTGTTGATCTGTATCGGGAAAACTTGGGTGTTTGACTGTTCGATCGAAAAGTTTAACATTTTCTGTTTATCTAGAATGGGATACAATAATTGGAATTCACAATAGTTATGTGATAACTGAATGAATGTTATTAACGTAGCACTTTAGTCTCACTTGATCGGTTGCTACGGAATTTTGATGTGATCAAAAGTCCGTCGCAATCACGTAGCGTACGCGGATACTCGCCGGGTAAACTTAATAGACAGCCTCACTCCATAGCCCCGACCAAGTGACTGTAGGAGAACCCCGTCGCCGAAAGCATCCGTTCGGGTGCTCGCGGTAGCGGTGTTCCGCCTTGGTGCACTTCGTCGACGGTAATGGGGGTGCGGCCGTCTACTGAAGTTTGCGACGAGTATTCGATCAGGATGTCGGGAATCTTGTTGAATTGCCCGACTTGACATTGAAAAGTGTTTTCGATTATGAGACTAAAATGCGGGGTTTATAATTGTTAGGCATGCGATGTCTAAGGAATTCATTTGGTCAGGCATGCGATGTCTGAGGTGGTTGCGGATTCCAACTGTTGTAGTTTTACACTTTCTTTTCTATGACCGTAAGTGTAATATGTGATATCGCCGGTTTCGTTGCTATATGTCAACGATAATTGGGATGCGCATATTTACTTACGTTGATGACATGTGATGTTATGTGTTGCTGGATATGTTATATTGGATCGTCGTGTTTGAATAGCCGGGGTTTTTTATGTGAGATGAGTGTTTTTCATTTTCATTCATGTAAAAACTTGTATGTAATATTCTTTTATTGGGGCACTTCCAGGTAGCGGAAGTTGTCACCTGTTGTATATTATTTACTTTTCCGCACTAGGATAGACCCAAGGAGGAGAGCACAAGTAACCGGGTTCTGGAGTCCAGTGGGAGACCAACTCGAGGAGTCGGGTTCGGGTCTCCTAACTCTAGAATTGGTAGGGTTGCTTGCCGCTCTCGTAGGGGTCTAGGGGTGTGGGTTTGGCTATTCATCACGACCGTGGAATCCGTGTTTTATACTGGCTCGTATTGAAAACACGGACGTCCTAGTATATCCAATATTTCATATGATTCTTCTGCTGCGATATCTGTGATGTGATCATGTGATGTTCTCTGATAGATACAGTATATAGTATATATGATATATTATATAGATGTTACTTATATTTTACACCCGTGCTAGCCCTGCCCCGCTCTGCCGTTAGTTACCTAACCTAACGGTGCACGAGGGGACATCGAGGCGAATGCGGATGGCATAAGTGTACGTCGTATTTATCTGTGATGTTTAGGTACTTAAATGATGGGACTTCATTAATATGATTAATGAAATAAAAGAAACCTAAGATGTTGTAGAATCGAATTTCAAAATAAAACAGGTAGCTACAGTTCTTGCTTTGCACAGCGGTATATGTGATATATCCTGCACCTTATTCGATGAGGAAAGGACCGAGATCCCTTCACCGGGAGTGACTCCTTTAGCAATAACTGGCAGATGCTACACACTCGGTTTGTCTTTTGATTGCTTTTAAGTGTTTTTGCTTTGCACAGTGATATATGTGATATATCCCGCACCTCATTCGACGAGGAAAGGACCGACGATCCCTTCACCGGGAGTGACTCCTTTAGCAAAACTAGAAAAGCTTCAAAAACACTTCAATTTTTAAAATCATTTGATTCTACAACGATATCAAGTTCATTACGCAATAGGTTTTCAGAAAAACCTGTCGTAGCCCTCCGTCATTTCAGATAAGTAGTAGTTAGTATTCGTGCTACGTTTGTTGGCCTGCGTCAAGGCGTAGTGTGCGGTAGCTAACTGGTGCTTATCTGCATAAGCATATGATGTGATTGGATTAGGGTAGTCGTGCGACTTTGTTGGCCTGCGTCAAGGGTCGTGCGGGTGGGTTTAATTCAATCAGGAAATGACGGGTTGAACTTGACTAGCGGACTATGGTTTGTTGGCCTGCGTCAAGGTCATAGGACGCTAGGGGCAAAAGATTATCGGGAATTTCAAGTGTTGAAATTTGCAATGAGATTGCATACCTTCTATGAGATAGTTGGATCCCGATACCCGCTGCGAGTAAGTGTTACTCCTGGGAGAGTTTTATACATTACAATTAGCCGATCAAGTAGGTGTCTAGAAAGGTGTCAACGAGGTTACGCCTCTGGGAAAACGAGGTTTACATTAATTAGGTTCGTGCGAAAGCACGGAGGACCTCCCTTAAAGTACCGACACTGGCCTGGCTGAAAGATTGGCGAACTTGTAGTGTGTAATTAATCCCGGCTAGTCTTTCCTTTTAGGGTTTGAAGGAAGATTTGATAAAAAGCAGTGGGAGCCATCCTGATTAGATAAAATAATAACCAATCTATTCTTGCAAGAGCGCACGCTGAGTGTTTTCTTCTCTCTCTCTCCAGGTAGCGACCATATCACGCCTTAATCAAGATAATAATACGGAATTTTGACCGAACCCGCTTGTTATACTGTGCTGGGGAACGTTGGTCCCGCTCCAACTTATAATTGTTATAAGACAGAGAAGGAAATAGGGGATTACCAGAATTCCCGCGCAGCCCAAACGAAGAGAGTGCATGCTGATGCATCATCTTCGGGTGTGTTCGTTACAAAGAACTGTTTCTCTGTATCCTCTACGTCCTGGGTATGTGATACCAGATCAGGATCCCAGATATGTAATCTGTTACATAGGGCTACAGAAAGGTAGAGAACTGAGAACGGGTGATAAGTTTCATGAGGCAGAAAACGGGGCAAGTGTTGCAGCCAAGTCTGTTGGTCACTGTCACCCTGTATTACCAATACATTGATTCTGAACGAATATTATTAGATACCGAACCTGATATACAAAATCATATCAGTCTCTTTATTAGTAAAGAAATGATAAAATTTTGTATTGTTGGATAATGTTTTGAACATTTCCTATATCAAAAGTTGATCGGTTCAGGCGCGTTATCTAAAAGCATTGATGTTCTAAATCAAACTACAGTTCTTAGTATATGGAACACACACAAGAGGAAGAGTTCAGAAATGAACGAATCCTTCTTGAGGCATTGTAGACTAGGTCATATCAATGCGACCCGACTAGCTGAAGTTATATGTAGATGCATATTTAAATCAGTTTGAATTTACATCTTGTGAAACTCGCCAGTCATGTCACAAAGATAAGATGACCACAGCTCTGTTTATTGGTAACAGAGAAAGAGTTAGTAAACTCTTGGGATGATACATGTTGATGTATGTAGGTCCCCTGTCTACACATGCCAAGACCGGTTCTTTATACTTCATTATATTCTCTGATAATCTCTCAAGATTCAGACATATGTTCCTGTTGAAACACAAGTCCGAACCTTTTGAGATATTCACAGAATATAAGTTAGAAGTAGAGAACCAAAATACGGGTATAAGTATTATGTCCTATGATGAGATCAGGGAGGAGAATACTTGTGCATGGAATTCCTGGACTATTCTAAAGGAGAATGAGATTCTCTCTCAGCATTACTCCTCTGTATACACCATAGCACGATGGTATATCGGGGCGGAGCAGATACACCCTATTTGATATGGTGTGCTCTATGAAGAGTATTACTGAGTCACCTATTTCCTTTAGGGAGTTATGCACTTGAGAAGCTGCATACCTATTGAATAGGGTTCGAATCAAATCAGTTGCCTACCACCTCATATATGATATGGAAAGGGAAGAGCCCATATCTTAAGTTAGTTAAGATTTGGGGTTGTCCGGCCTATGTCTAAAAGCAAAATCCGGACAAGCTCGAGGCAAGGTCTATTATGTAGAACTGGAAAGGTTCCAGCCATACAAACGACAGCAGATGATTTGATAAAACCAAAGGATTCAGTAGATACCAACGAACCTCAGCCTCTCCGCCGATCTAGTAGGATTCCTCACCCACCTGAGAGATACTTCGGTTTCTCTATGATAGTGGGAGCGAGGATTGCATCATGAGATGATGACCCAACTGGTTTCGAGCTGGCCATCAGGAGTAGGACTCTATAAGAATGGCTGGATGTTTATCGATCTGAGATGGAATCCTTATACACCAACAAAGTATGGACTTTAGTTGCTATATCTGAAGGGTTAAATCCCCATCAGGAGCAAGTATATCTTGAGAAGATTACTTGGTGTACATGGAAAAGTTGAGACTTTCAAAGCTAGAATTGTTAAAGGTTTTCGTCATCGACCAGGCGTGGATAATGATGAAACCTTTTCCAGTAGCTATGCTTAAGTCCATCCAGATCCTACTTGTCACGGCTACATACCATGACTGCGATATCTGGTGGTTGGGTGTCTTGACTGCTTTTCTAAATGATGATTTAGAAGAGAGCGTCTATAAGTACACAGCCAGAGGGCCTCGTAGACAGTGGGAGCAGCGGAAACGTGTGCAAGATGTTTTATATGATAAAGCAGGCATCGCGGAGTTAGAACATCTGTTTTTGATGAATTAGTCAAAGAGTTTGACATCATCAAAATGGTAGATGAACCTTGTATAAACAAAAAGGTAGTAGGGAGTATGGTGACGATCCTCGTAGAGTACGTGGATGACATACTCTTGATGGGGAAGGAGTTTCCTATGCTACGCTCGATCAATCTCCGGATATCACAAGGATTCTCCACATAGGATCAAAATGATACCTCCTAAATCCTGAGTTTTAGATCTATGAGATAGACTTAATTGGATGTTAGGATTCTCACTAGTTGTAGTGAGACGGTATCAACCGATCCTGGGGAGAATCACTGGAAGTGTTCCAGGGTGTTAAAGACGACTGAGTGTCAGTCACAGGCATTGTCTTTACCCTCAGTAAAGGGAAGGTATGGTGGAAGAGTTCCAAGCTAGATACCGTGACATACTAGACGATAAAGGCACGATACATCGCTACTTAAGATGCTACCAAAGAGGCAGTCTGGGTGTATATTGGTTCATGAGATGAACTACGTTCCAACCATTGTGAGACAATGGAGTTGTGGCTTATGCCAAGGAACGTCCGTCCCATCAGTGATCCAGACATATTCTAAGGCAGTATCACTTGATCATGGAGATGGTTGATCTCCAGGGAGATCGAGGATAGGAGAGTAGACTCAGAGGACAACACAGCGGATCCACTCACAAAGGCCTGTTCCCAGAGAGAGACTTTTATGGGATGGTTGAGTATGAGATACTGCAACCACTGCTATCAGATGGCCCTAGTGCAAGTGGGAGATTGTTAGTTATATGTATGCCCTAGAGGCCATTACTGTACATAGGATGTATATTGTAGTGGATGCTGGGACATATATAGGGAGGACTTTCTTGCTCGACATGATAGTATGCTATCTGGTTGAACTTTACCTTAACGTGTATACTGATTGTCTCTCTGTTACATGTTGGTAAAGCCCTTAGGATGTGTACTTAACTACCTGGACTATGATGCGGATCATACTAGTGGGGACATGGTAGTCCATAAGTACATCCTTCAAAGTCCCTAGTCGAGGGTGTATCGAGACGGGGCATCGATATACCAGAGTAGACTAGCGTATACCTTCTCGACCCATACAGATGGGAGATGGATGATCCCATATCCATTGGTGTTTGACATCAGAGATCATATACGGGTGCTCAGTAGAGACTGGGTACACTGGACGGACTCGCCGAGAACTCCCAGATGGTATTATACCATACGTCAGATGGCAGTTCTCTGGTGACACTGGTACAGAGTAGTCTGTTGACCCGAGATCGTCATAGAGTCTTGTGTGGTTCCCACTGTGCTTTGATTTCCATCTTACCACGTCCAAGAGGGCGTGCAAAACGGTGGTTTTTGGGTACAGTCCCGAGTCATATGGAGGCAATGAGCGATAGGAGGGGATTCGTCTCTCCCGGTATAGGGGGTTGATGTTGCGCTGTGTTCGATTGGCTATAACAGGAAATCCCTGGGCAGGGTTGCTGAGATTTACTGGTAAGTGTTACCAGTAGTTTCTCGAACAGTTATAGACCTCATATCGACACGACTTATCGAGCTATTGGGGTCTGACGTTTACCACCCCTAGGCGAGATATGCGACATATCAGACGATCAGACCGGACTGTACGGTAGTGTTACTGGTTGGATTCACTGGAGTGTGAGCGGGCTTGCTCGTCGATCTTCAGATCGCTCAATACCCGGGTGGCCGTTACGTTTAGCAGACCGCTTGCGGCTTGTGGATGTTTGATATGATCATCATCCGCTGCCGGCGTATTGACGATTCTTTAGAGTCCTACACAGAGGTTTCCTGGCTCAAGCGAAACGAAATAGGAGCGCATATGAGATATGTGCGGGACCGAGAATAATGCGTGTATGTGATACCGTATTTCATTCTCACGATCAATGCGTCGAATGGTTGTATGCGATATAACTAGTTATCGATTCAAGCGTTGATTCGATAAGCCGATACATTGGATACTAGTCGGTTATATGCGATGTGACCGGATCATTGAATCAAGTGTTGATTTAATAATTTAATGCATAATTATATATTTGATATATTACTTTGCATTAACTAGTATCGGTTCACTTTAAATGGATTTTCTCGCTCAGGTGTGCGCATTGCATATGCGATATGTTTTGTGCACTTGCTTGTATCATATTTGATGGTGCATGCAAAAATGGTTAAGTATAAAGAATTACACCTTGGTTAAACGAATTGTTAGGGTTTATTATTTGTTATTCATTTATCTTATTTAATTATCTATTTATTTTTGATAAATGAATAAATGAAAAGATAATGAGGAAAAAGGTTGCTTTCTTTTGATCCTTCATGAATCTTCATGAAGACTTTGACCATTTTGTCTCATGCTTAACCCTAACCACTTCTATTAACTCAAGTTAATTCTCTACACCTAACCATGGTGAGAATTATGATAAGAATGGATTTTTCCTTTTATTTTAATTCTTATCATAATATTTATCTTCTTCTTGCTCTTCTTCTTCTTCATGAAGAAGCTTGTCTTCATCAATGGCATAATGAGCATATGAGTGAGAAATCCAATTCTAAAGTCTACCCACTTCCTATTTCTTCATCCTCTACCTCTTGCCAAGTAGTAGAGTGTGTTTCCTTCACAAGTTATCATGGTTTGGTGAAGGTGGAGCTTGATCTAGCGATGCCTCGACGTAGATCATCTTCGGCATGGACATCGACGACCTAGCTCGCTTATTCTTCGACGAAGCCGACGCTAAAGCCCGGGAGTTCACTTGGACAGCGGAGAGGACTTCGTTGCGGAGCTATGGAGGTGGAGCACCGGATCTACAAAGGTTGTATTTCCGATAACCCAATAGTTAAGTTGTTAACTAGATTGTTTTTCGCCTAGTTTTCTAGCAAACGATCCGTTGTCGGGTCTCTCGGCACCCATAAATTTTTATATTGGCATGTTCGATGCCTTGTGTGACCTCACTAGGGTGCCTAGGAACCCTACACTATTCTCGCGATGAATGTATCAATTGATTGTATGCGATATAACCTAGTTATCGAATCAAGGATTGATTCGATAAGCCGATACATTGGATATTAGTCGGTTATATGCGATATGACCGGATCGTTAAATCAAGTGTTGATTTAATGATTTAATGCATAATTATATATTTGATATATTACTTTACATTAACTAGTATTTGTTCACTTAAATTGGATTTTCTCACTTGATGTGCACATTGTATATGTGATATATTTTTGTGCACTTGATTGTATCATGTTTGATGATACATGCAAACTTGGTTAAGTGTATGATTAAACCATGGTTATGTAATGGTTAGGGTTTTGATTTTATTAGCTATTTATTTATTTATTCTTCATTTGGAATGAAAATGAAATGGTTGCTTCTTTTGTTCTTTTCTTTGAAGCTTCAAGAAGCTTTGACCATTTTGTCTCATCTCCTAAACCTAACCATTCACCTAACCCTAGTTTATTCTCTACACTTAATCATGGTTGAAAATATGATAAGTATCATATTATTTTCTATTTTCAAAATACTTATCATATTCTTTCTTCTTCTTCTTCTTCAACAAAGAAGAAAGCTTGCAACCTTTAATAGCAACTTGAGAAAAAGAGTGAGAAATCCAATTCTAAAGTGAACCCACTTCCTATTTCTTCATCCTCTACCACATTCCAAGTAGTATAGGGTGTTTTCTTCACAAGTTTCATGACTTGGTGAAGTTGGAGTTTGATCTTGAGTTGCCTCGACGTAGATCATCTTCGGCATCGAAGTCGACGAACTAGCCCGATCTTTTCTCCGATGAAACCACCGCGAGAGTCTAGGATTCCGATTGGTACAGCGGAGGGACGTCTACGCGGAGCTAGAGAGGTGGAGGACCGGATCTACAAAGGTTGTAGCCCCTTTCCTTTAAGTTGTTTACTTGCATTGCATCGCCTATACATCTAGTTAACGATCCGTATTAGGGTTTGTAAGCACATGGAAAAAAAATTTGAATTGGCCATGTTTGATCTATTGTGAGACCTCATTAGTGTGTCTAAGAACCCTACAGCTTTTGCTCTTGAGATTGGTTTCGTAGTGTCGCTGCGCGCGTTAGCCACTTGACGAACACTTGAGAGTATGATTGGAGTTTGTGCGTCGGTCAAACGTAGTTAGTACGTGTTATTGGTCGATTGCTAATATAGACTTGTTATATTGTTATATGCTTTCAGGATCGCAGGCGGGGACTTCGGGCGCTGCGAAGAAGGGAAAGCGAGTTGTTGGCTTTACTTAGCCAGGATGGTTGGTGAGTAGATTTAACATCTACAGGGGAATCGCCCGCATGGCGTTATGTTTCTGGGCTAGAGATGTTATGAACTGTCGCATATTCTATTTCATATATAGAGTTGCGCATACACCTTATTGCTTAGTTATTTATTGTGCTTGGACTTGTACCCTTAGGACACTGCACTATTATTGACGGCTCATGTTGTACGAGCACTGATTGTATGCCACACATACCGTCAATAATTGCCATGACACGCACAACACACATACCTATATGATATTGTTTGGTTAGGGACATTGAGTCATTGATTCATATTTCTTTATGCATATGACATATAGCATACCTGTATACCTACATGCTTACACATATACCTTGACATGCTTACATGCTAGTTACCATTAGTGATAGGTATATTTCACACGTAATGACATAGCTACATGTATACTTTGCATACATACTTCACTTATACCCGGAGTATATCACATCATTATTGATAGGTAGATACACATATCTTGCTATGCTAACATGGTTACGCATACCTGGCTATAACTACATGTTTACCTTTATTTGATGTTGTATGGACTTGGAGAAATTAGGAACCGCATGATATATATATTAACTTGTTGCAATTAAATAGCGGTTTTTCCTTTATATGCTCATATTACTGTTTCATATTGCATATATTACATTCATGGATTTCATATGATGTTCTCTGATATTTTTACTCCTTAGTATATATAATAGTGGAATGGGAGCTGTTATATATGCATATATATATATTAGTGGAATGGGACACTAATATATATGTATTGATTCATGCATTTATACTTATTCATTACTTGATATTTTTTCTGGATTTGAAGACCGTGGTGGTTTCATAAAATTATGCAAGTATTTCTTATTCTTTACTTGATATTTGGATGCATCTACTCAGATATTTGTTTTATACCGATACGTGGATCACGGGTGTCGATACCAGACACTTATGATTCGAGGAACGTATGTACCGATACGTAGATCACAGGTGTTGATACCGGGCACTTACGATTCGAGGAACATATGAATATGAGAAAGACCGATATGTGGATCACGGGTGTCGATACCGGACACTTACGATTTGAGTAACGTATGGATATGAGTATTTTTGTGTCGATGCTAGACACTTGTTTCATGATGTTTTTGGGTGTCGATGTTGGACACTCACTTTATATGAAACTTACTGGATATTGGATATATGAGATTTACTTGATACTGTACATTCAGGATATATGAGGTTTACTTGATACTGTACATTCAGGATATATGAGATTCACTTGATATTGGATTCAGGATATACGAGATTCACTTGATATTGGATTCAGGATATATGAGATTTACTTGATATTGGATACAAGATATATGAGATTTATTTGATATTGTATATTCAGGATTTGTGAAACTTACATGATATGAGAGCCAATTTGGGGGTTGATTTGAGGAAATTGGGATTTGGATTGTCTTGATGGACTTTGGTCCTACCACGATGTCAGGATTCCGTGGAAATGACATGTTTTATCCCATACTTCGCATTTATTGTTTATGCACCGCTTTATGTATTAGTAGTACCTGATAGAGTGCCTTCTATGACCGTTGCATTTACATACTTAATTTTATATGTATTGCTTCATGTATTAGTTGTACCTGCTAGAGTACCTTTCGTGACCGTTGCATATATACATTGTCATATCATCGCTTCATGTATTAGTTGTACCTGATAGAGTATCTTACATGATTGTTGCATACAGATTGTCATATTATTGCTTCATGTATTAGATGTACCTACTAGAGTATCTTTCATGACTATTGCATTCATATGACCATTTATTGCTTAGCTTACATATGTTAAATTCGCGCTTTACATGTATACTTGCGATTACCTGCATATGTTATTTACTATTCACGAGTTGGCAACTCACCCCCGTTGTGCCACAGTGTTTTGCAGGTTGTTCCTCACAGTAGTCAGAGGTAGGGCTATTATCATCTATCATAGTATCTTTTGCTGCGGATACCACTTCGGCTCACAGAGTGCAGTTTTGCTTTAGGTGTGTTTTATGGTTATCCGTTCATGTTTATTCTATATTCGTTGTATTCTGTACTCTCCATCTACCATTATCTTGTATGACTTAGAGACTTGATGTGAGGACGATATTGTATATTATTTTGTGACTTGGAGGTCTTTTATGCAGTTTTACTTCTATCGTCTTTTATTTCTTCGCTACGGCGTCGTATATCTGTTGTGGTGGTTGTTTTCTGCCGTTGGGCATGGATTTGCTCCCGTTGGGAATGATTTACTTATATTTATGTTGTACCCATTTTTGGGGTTAGTTTTTACAAAGGAGGTGCTGCCAAAATTTTTAAGAAACTAAAATTTGACTTTAAAGAATTTGTACTCGAGATTTTTCAAAAGTTTTAACAATGTTCTTATTTCTTACTACTTTTAATGGTTTAGATTGCTGGGTTTTCGGCTTACTTAAACTTCGTTACGCCTGTAGACGTTGCGTAGTATAAGGGCCGTCACATGCCAATTTCGGGTCGTGACAATATATATATGCCTATCTCTCAGGTCACATCCGCATAAATCTCGCATCTGGAGACCGAAAAGGTATCAACTATCTTTTATCGACTCGCATCCATATAATGACACATCAGCCAAGTCATCATACCTCATTGTATACTCTTTTCATCGCATCAATCTCTCATATCAAGTCATTTTACATAAGCATTACATCAATTTAATCTCACGCTACTCTAAATCTCATACTTAACTCTTGCAACTACAAATCTGTATGTATATTGTGATTTACATCCACATTTCATATCCTTATATATATATCAATTCGAAACATCAATTCTATCATATCATGTCAAGGGTTTTGTCCCTAAAAGCTTTCATCTCATATCTCGATATATAATCAAGCATTAATATCACCACTAACTATCTTTTTAACCACATCTACAGTTTTCAAATGTAGGTTCCTCCTACACTATTCTATGTACATATCGGTATCCATTCATAAATTTACGGGGGTGCTATACGCCATCCACCCGACTTCCCCCGTAAATATAAATCTACTCACCTGCTAAACTCATCACTTAGCCGTAGTCGATGCACTTCGTCGTCTCGGAATCCACGCGAAGGTACCTACAATCAATATGAAATCGCAAAGCTATTAACATCAAGTTCCGAAATCCAATACGGCACGCGGTGCGCTCATAGGTTAGAACCTATAGCCTACGCATGCAAAACAATCAAACAACTCTCGTCGTTGACGTACAAACATCTAACGACCAAATACAATATCAAAACTTGAAACCAAGAATCCAAATACCGGAAAACATAGCTAAAACCCTACTAGGGTCGCTATTCATGAAAACTGCCACGCCAAAAACCCAATCGTACCAATACTCATTCACAACACAAAAATTATCGTAAATAATAATATTTACGTCATCTCCACGTCCATTAAAACCCACGTCTATATTTACCGAAAAACTAGTAAGCACTTTATATCATTTTAGCTCAAGTCTAAAAGTTACACAAATTCTAGCGATCACAATCATCGCAAAGTAGCATAACTAAGTCATCCAAAACATCACCACAATATTTAGTCTCAACCAAATATGCTTTAGTAAAACCTTGTTTGGTAATACTCTCAATTAGAAAAAATTAGGAATTAAACAAATATCATCTCTCACTAGGTTAAGTGTTCTAAGTCTTCAATTAACAATTAACCATATCATCAACTTAAACCCTAACTTGATTTTCACAAAATCAACATGAAATAACTAAACATGCAATTAAAGATATATTAAACAATTAAATAGCTAGCTTAATGGTTTAAACACAACAATTAAAGATTAGGGTTAGATTTTATACCTCCTCAAGAACACAATTTAGCAACCAGACTCATCATTTTAGCCTCCAAAATGATGTTTTTCTTGAAGATCTATGCAAGTTTAGTGATGAAAAATGATGGGTTTGGATTTAATTATGAGTTTGTGGGATTATTTAAGGATTTTTGATGATTTAATGAGCTTGGAGAAGATGAAAAAGAGCAACGAATCAAGAGGGGGCAGCAAGGATAAGGCTCGGCCTTGGCTAAGAGTGAGGGGGTTTTGTGAAATGAAATGGAAATTTCTAGTGAAAGAACAATAAATGCTTATAAATGCAATAAAGTCTTATGCCATCTCTTTCTTTTCTTTTTAAATTTTTTTTCCTTTAATCCACAAATATCTAGATATTTTTCTATGGATGGATTAAGCTAAATCTAGTGATTAGATTAGCATAGATTCACTTTAGAAGTAATTAACCCAAACCAAAATTGTAATTACCACTAATTAAGTGCATAATTAACAATTTAAAATAATAATTTGATTAGGGAAAAATCAAAGTGAACCAAAACTTCCAATTGACCCCCAAAGCCCGCAAACTAGCACCATTCTAGCTAAACTAGCTGCAGTCAAGTCTGTACTGAAATTTGATCACTTCCGGGTTTTTACGGAAAACACCGACTATTTTACCCTAAAACGGAAAATTCGCATAACGATTTTTTTTCTAAAACGTTACACGTCAGGAACACATGTCCGTATCTTGAGAGATCATCGGTGAATATAATGAAGTACGAGGAACCATTCCTGGCATATGTAGATATAGGACCACATACATCACTATATATCAGTCCCAAGAGTTCAGTAGCTCTTTCTCCGTGTTCAGTAAATGGAGTTTTGGTCATCTTACCTTTAAGACAGGACTCGCAAGTTTCATAAGATGTAAATTCGAACGGATTCAAATATACTTCTTTATGCAACTTAGCTAGTCTTGCGCATTGATATGACCTAGTCTACAATGCCACAAGTAGGCTTCGTTCATTTCTGAACTTTTTCTCTTGTGGTTGTTCTGTATGTTTAGAACTATAGTTTGATTTAGAACGTATATACCATTACATAACATACCAAACCCAATCAACACTTGATTTAAGAAAATGTTCATAACATTATCCTCTAATGCAAAGTTATATCCTTCTTTATGCAACAAAGAAACTAATATGATATTGCACATCATTTTTGGTACGTAATAACAGTCGTTCAAAATCAATGTATTACCACTTGGTAATACAAGGTGATATTCGCCAACTGCTTTGGCCTCAACAATTGCTTGAGAGACATATCACCCTTTCCCAATTCTCTACCTCTCCTTAACCCATGTAACAAATTACATACGTGAGATCCTGATCCGGTATTCGATACCCATGACGTAGAGCACACTGAGAAACAGTTATCAGTTACAAACACACCCGAAGAAGATACATCAAAATACTAAAAGTATATGAAAACTATGCCGAAAGCATAAGTCAAATCATATGCATATCATAGGCATGGAATCAAAATCCACATATCGAATGATATCTAATCAAAGTCAAGTGCTACTGTGGTGCACAAAATCTCAATCATGCAAATAAATCGCTCAAAATATCAGGCATGGAATCAAAATCAACATCTAGAATGTCATCAATCGAAGTCGAGTGCAACTGTGGTGTACAAAATCTCAATCCAGTGCAACTGCAAGCACATGTAAACTATACCGAGTGCAAAAACCAAATCGAGTGCATAGCACCTGCACAAAAATCAAATCAGCTGTATGCAATCCATGAAATCATAAATATGTGTAGCCAAGGTACAAAACTGAATTAAGTGCAATAAACCTGCACAAATCATAAATCAACACAACGGTGTATAAAGCATATCTCAAGTGCAATAACTATGCACAAAACTTAAATACTCAGTAGGTGCAGCCATGGTGCATGAAAACAATACCATAAAGCCCAATCATCAAAACTCAAATCCAAGTGATATAAGCGTGATATTCAGATCACAACGCAAATCACAACGAAAGACATTGAGGTACGCCTCCTACAATGTCGAAAAGTGTCAGTGCGCCCAAAATTGGAAGAGCAAGAACATCCACTGCCTCCTGCTCACGGTCTAGCGTCTTTTGTCTCTGGGTCTTCATTTCTCTGTGGATTACCAATATTGCAATCCATTGGCTCGTCGGCCCGGTTCGGTGTACTAACGGAAACGATCCACTCTAGCTTATCCTCTAAAGATCTCTGGCCAATTATCATGGTCGCTGATAACATATCTCATCAATGATGTCGAACTCTGGTCTCCTGGGTGTGCGTAATACAACTGATCCTGGGTCCAGGTCTTCTCGTATAGTACTCCAGAAAGGTTCTGTCGAAGTATCTCCCAAATCTCGTTTCCGCCGAACTGCCCGGAAGTCATCATCATTTACTATGTCTGTTTCTAGTTCCGGAACGGCTGCATACTTATCGCGACTCCTTTCGGAAGATATATTCATATACATCGCCTCTGCATGCGTAACACATCTCTGATGTCGGCGGAGTGGAACGTCATTTCATCAAGATCTCGTACGAACCTCTTACTCCACTTTTCTCTAATGTCGACTGTTGCGGACTCGTCTCTTCGTGGCTGCATGGACTGCGCTCCAACGGCTATACTCGTATCTGTAGTCTCCCAAGCAATGCATCCCATCACATGATATCCGAATGAAGTCGAACTTTTTGATCGATTCATCGAGGTTCCATAATCCCCCAAGAGCTCAACATCTTGAGTACAGTTTAATAGTATCGAGTACATGCCACAGACCTGTGGACCAACCGTAGAAGGGCAAATCCAAGCCTCACTAATGGCATCGCTGAACTGCCGCAAACCCTATGGTTCAAAGGAGTTCTATGGTCATTATGTCGAGTTAGGATTTCATTCTTCTAGAGGGTCCATAGCATTACTTGCATTTGTCTCTAAATACTTTAAACTTGGAAAATGGGTTCCTGACATTCGATCTTCTCTATCGACTCTCAACGTTTCTGCGTGAAGTTGTCTCTAGCCGGAATCCATCAATCTGATGACCTCGCATCGGGATAAGCGAACGAACCACATGTCCTAGTCATTTATCCTCGGGTGACTAGCGACCATCTATCATATTTCTAAGTACAACTCGTACTGCAAAAACTCCAACATCTGGGGCGATATCTCGTCGTTCGTAGCAACAACTGGCTCATTCGTCTGCACGCTAAACAGTGCCTCAATCATTAACTAAACGGTGCCTCAACGGTCATCACAATCTGGCTGGCCTCTATCAGTGGCCCAATCCTCTGGTGCTGATCTGCACGTCCGAGTAATCTTGTAAAAGCGATCCATCAAACGCTCCTGGCGCAAAAACACAATAAAACGACGCCTCTAAGCAAATCGTATATCCCTGGAATCACGCCGTGGTCAGTCCTCGTCCATGACGAGCTCGTGCTGACGCAACTCTAGCAGCAGCTCTCTCTGCCCATACAACCATGGTAACAAAACAATAACTGGTACTGATGAGGATAGATCATAGGAATGAATATAATACCGTGCAAAGAAATGTACATCCTAAGGCTTCTTAAGCGGAGTATCGTATCGTAAGTATGCCGCGGAACATACACACGGTACGTCACTCTACTTGAGTCACCTACTCCATTAACCAAGGGTCATCCTACACTCCGAAGGTAAAACCTAACGCTCTGATACCAACTTTGTCATGACCCGAAAAGTACGGAACATGACCTGCACTTAAACTACGAAACGTCTCGAGGCATACGTAATCTAAGTAAGCCAAAACCCAGAAATCCAAACCAAGTAAAGCAATAGAGTGAAGGAAAAACCAATTTTAAAGCAAGAAGTTTTAATAGCATAAGACGAATTATGCGTCCTTTAAAACATCAAGTCTTTTCTGAAAATTTCGGCAGAGTTTCTATTGTAAATACTGGCCCCAAACAGGGTACAACATGAATAGTATACGAAATGATAAAAGGCATCCCCAAGTGGGAGCTAGCACTTCGTCAATCAACGGTCACAACCACGCAATCAAGATAATATACAACGCCGAAGGGCGAGGATCAAAACTCAAAAGAAACTCAAATTAACATGAAAACCATAATAATACAATGCGTGACTCTAAGGTCGAAATAAATACAAGTCTGGTCTCTAGTCTGAAATAAATATACAAGTTTGTTTGGTTGATGGAGTTACTAGATACAACTGAATATAATAAATGTACGAAGGTGGTCACGATGCGAGTGAACCCACCTACCAAAGCAATCACCTAGAAAGAAAGCAGTGTACCAGGAAACCACAATAAAACCTGTACGGTAAAACGGGCAAGAAACTGTGGCACAACGGGGTAAGTAGAAAACATCACAGAGCAAAAATCGTATGTATGACGCAATCCTAGGTCATACGATCATAATATTCTCGAATAAATGTCCTGATCCATCTACATATAAATGCAGTACCACATGCTCGTGTCAGTGCCTCAGATAGCAACATATCAGATATAGGGTGTATGAATGCATTACGAATGAAAACAGAATACATCATGAATGAGACAACTGTTTTCTTTATTTAATGAGATTTCTGTATGTATATAAATCGAGTATCATCAATGAAATCAACAGAGAAATCAATGTCAAGCATCGACACAAAACATAAATCTCAGTATTTCAATATCTCAGGCTCCGGCTATCCGAACTGGCCTGTATTATCAAATCTCAACATCTCAGTGTCTCAAATCTCAATACTTCAATATCTTAATACTTCGGGTTCCGTCAGTCCGGATCGGCCCATATCATCAAATCACACGATCACGGACGGAATCCTCCGGATATCCGCCGCGCCAGACAATCACCGGTAGCCAGTCTGCCCCTGCCGGGCTCATCGTATACAACTCAGCTTCTTGCCCCAGGGTACCATACCGGGTCTACCATGTGCCCGCAGACGGTTCATCCAACTTCTCGAATCGGGTCTCGAAAACCATCTCAGAACCGAGAAAATATCATGGTGGACAAGACTCATCATATCAAGGAAAACAACATCTTTCTCATTAAAACAATTCATCGGTTTAAATAAACTTTCACATGCGGTTTCCAAATCCAGAAAAATCTCAAGAAGGATCCGAAATCATCAAATCACCATATCAATAAACAGTGAAAATCGATATAAATCTCCATAATACTACATAACCAATGAATATATGAATGCATCTAATATCACGCAATGAGTGCAATAGTTAAACTAGCATATGAAAGCGATAACATATTGCAACTATCAGCTAGCAAGCTATCTCAATGAAATAATATTCTCTAAAGTGTACGTGACATGGCAATTACCGATGATGATGTGTGTGAGCCGGCAAGCAGGTGTACGTGGAACATACGCATCATCGGTAATGGTACTGGTGTCCTGACAGCAGGGTTTCATAATAATTACAGATAACATATGTATAAGCATGCAATGCGATGAAACATCATGAATATATAGAAAGTGATATAGTAACAGCAACACCGAAGAATAAACCTACCCAATATACGAGTCATACAGTTTGGTATTTTAAAGTACTCACGATTCACTGCATTTGAAAACAAGTATGACTCGAGCCCAATCAAAAGGGTAAGGAAATCCACCTAGGTCTGAGTTGACCTATAAATATATCTAGTAGTCAGTGATCTCGCCTCAATAGTATCACGTACGATACAATATATATATACAACATCCTCGAGTCAAGAGTGTGGATCTAACATCATAATTATATCTCGTACGGTAAATCTATCGTACGGCATCCCAAATCTGGGTACGGGTCAAATATCATATTTATCTCATTACTCATCTGATATCCTTATCATCACATATCGTGAACAGGGGGTACTGATCTAAGTCTAGTATAATACTAATATCATCAACATATATGTACGAGTGTGTGTGTGAATACACATCGCCCATCAATCCGCTAATATCATGTCGTATCTCATAATACGAACCAAATCACATCACCGATCTCATGGCACCATGCCTAATCTCATCGAATCGTCTCCAAATACCATATAAAATCCTCATCATCCATGTATACGTATATGTATATATATAAACCCATGCATCCATATCTATCTATATACATATAACGTATACACCCAAACCCATATCCCGTGCATGTATGTGTATGGATAACAACCTTACTCTAGGTTTTGCGACTAAGAAACCAACTAAAACACTTTCCTCAAATCTCGCTAACACTAACCTATGATCTTCTAAAGCTTTTCTTGCTACGGTTCATATCTCGAAGTAACCCATATATGTATATCTATATCACATCACATCACATCATATTCTTACGAAATTGCGGGGGTGCTATACGCCATCCACCCGACTTCCCCCGTAGATATATATCTACTCACCTTGATCTTCGCTTGCCGATGCCGATACCGCCACGCACTTGCTTGTCGTCTCGAAGTCCTCATGAGGGTACCTATGTATCATAACATATCGTATCACATTAAAATCTGACTCATGACCAAAACGACACACGAATTTCACATAGGTCAAAATCTATGGTCCGCTCATGCAAAAGAACTAGATAACCCTCGACATCGACGTACAAACGCTGATTGATCGAGAAAAACCCAAACTTACAATTCGTGGTTTCACAACACACTAAACATATATATGAAATAGGGTTTTAAATCATCAAACTTCAAATTCGCTTTAAAAGCTATTCTTCTGAAAACCTAGTAAGCAAAATAAACCGTTTTAATACAAAATCTTGATGTTTTAACAATTCTAGTGGCTATAATACTCATTAAACATCTTAAATAAGTCATACAAACCATTTCCATAATTTAATCTCATCAATTTTTATTAACCCCAAACTTCTAGTTTGCCAAAATATCCAATTTTAACAATTTTCAAAGTAACAATACACAAATCAACAATTTGACTAGGTTTTGCATGATCTAAGTGTAAGTCCACGTTGCCCACCCCGGTTCTTCCGGGGAGGCGGAAAACGGAATAAAAATCAAATTTTTATCAACTTAGGCAACATGGACTAGACAAAGAAGGATCTTTGCTAAACAAAAACAAGCTAAAGCTAACTAGAAACTAGTTAAGTGTTAGAAAGGTTATACCTAGGGCTTTATGTCCTTCTCTCCTTGCTCCTTGGAGTAGTGGAAAGAGGTCACCTTTGTCGTCTTCTCACGTCGAAGAAAGATCCACCCGAAAGCCTCAACCTTTGGCTTCAACTCCAAGCTAGAAGTAATTAGGGTGCAAGAAGTGCTAGTTCTAGAACCCTAGATGAGAGTAGAGATTATCAAGAAGAGGTTTTTCTCAAGCTCAAGTGTTTCTCAACACATGAGAGGGGAGAGCTTGAGGGAGAGGAAGAACAAAAGAGAGAAAGTCAATAATAGAATGAGAGAAAATATGAAGCATTCTCTCATATATGTGTGAATTATTGTAATTAGATAATTAGCTAGATAATTGTCATGGTTAATCAAGACATGACCATTATCATTTCATTTTTAATGCAATTTGCAACGATCAAAGAGCATCTTCCAAATGAAATGATGATGGTCAAAGTGTCAACCTAGGTCAACAAGTCAAGGAGGTCAAATGGTCAACAACCATAACCATGCACAATTATATTAAACTAATATCAATTAACCATAATACACACATAAGCATTAGGGTTAATAAAATGACAATAGTCATTAACCCTAATCAAAGTCCTCTCCCTCTGTCTCAAGTAACTGTGCATACGCACCCGTATTCGTGATCCGAGGAACACGAATACAATGAGAAAAAACCAATCCCAAATCTATACTAGGATCTGGCTTAAACCAAAGCCCGCTAGTATAAGCTGTCCGGACAGCAAACGTGCACAAGTGCGCGGATGTGAACGAACCCTGTCGCAAAACCATGCGACCTCTACTCATTTTGCCTAAAGGCGAATAGCTCTCTGTGTGGGATTCTAAAGACTCGACACTACGCTGGCAGTGGGTTTAACCACAGACCGCAAGCGGCACTAGCTGTACGTAACGGTCCCCAGGTAGATGACGATAAGAAGACTGACGAGGTGAACCCCATCTGAACTCCTACTGAGCCTGTATGTGACAGTCTCCATACAGTCTGGTCTGTTCGTCTGATACATCGCATGGCGGGCCTAGGGGGCGGTGAACGTCAGTCCCCTAATAGCGGTACAAGTCGTGTCGGAGTGTAGCCCAGAACACCCTGAGATAACACTGGAAACCTACCAGTATATCTCGCTTGCCCTGGCCAGGGACTACTCGTGTAATGGCTCTCCTAGACACTGCGCGATGTCAACCCCCAATATCGGGAGAGACGAATCCTGTCTAACCGTCACTGCCTCCAAGTGCTTCGGGACTGCACCCAAAAACTACCTGTTTGCACGACTCCTTTCAGCCGTGGTAGGGTAGTAATCAAAGTGCAGTGGGAACACACTCGAGGCGAAGTGACAGTGTCAAGTCAGCGTACTAAGCTGTACTCATGTCACCTGGGAACTGATAACTGACGATAGGTATAATACCAACCAACAGTCCCCGACGAGTCCTATCCAGTGTACTCGTAACCTAACGAGCACCCGCATACTATCTCAAGTACGACGTACTGACGGCTGTGGGACATACCGTCTCCCACGCTAGGATGAGAAGCGCATACGCTAGTCTACTCCGGAGTATCGATGCCCTGTCTCGATAGTCCAACGACCAGGGACCTGTATAAGGATGTGCTTATGGATTACCCAGCTCCCACGAGTGTGAGCGCCATCACAACGCTGGTAATCAAGCAAAAGATCCTAAGGGCTCTACTAATATGTATATCAGCGATATGCTAAAAGAAACACATGCACATATTAAAGCAGAGACAAACCAAGTAGCATACTACCATTTCGAGGAAGATTGTATATACAACTGTGAATATCCCAAGCTTCCATCAAGTAATATACAAACTAGTATGATACAGTAATGGCCTCTAGGGCATATACACTAACAATCTCCCACTTGCACTAAGGCCATGTACTGGCGTATCGAAGACCTATCATCTCGATCAGCCGCTCGAACTGAGTCTGGGGTAGGGCCTTCGTGAGTGGATCTGCAGTGTTATTCTCCGTATTTACTCTCTTCACCTCGATCTCCTGGTGATCTATGATCTCCCTGATCAGGTGGTACCGCCTCAAAATGTGCCTGGACTTCTGATGGGACCTGGGTTCCTTCGCTAAAGCTATAGCTCCGTTGTTGTCGCAATACAACGGTATTGGATCAACAATGGTAGGAACCACCTGAAGCTCCGTGAGGAACTTCTTCATCCAGACAGCTTCCTTTGCGGCATCGCAAGCAGCTATGTACTCCGCTTCCATAGTTGAGTCAGCAACGGTCTCCTGCTTGGAACTCTTCCAGCAAACCGCCCCTCCATTGAGGGTAAAGACATAACTCGACATGGACTTGGAGTCATCCTTGTCACTCTGGAAGCTGGAGTCAGCAAAGGCCTCGAGCTGGAGGTCTTTTCCGCCATACACCAAGAACATCTCCTTAGTCCTTCTCAGGTACTTGAGAATGTTCTTTACCGCTATCCAGTGTTTCTCCCCTGGGTTTGACTGATACCGGCTTACAACGCTCAATGCGTATGCTACATCTGGTCTGGTACACAACATCGCATACATTATAGAGCCTACCGCAGAAGCGTAGGGTATAATAGACATATGATCCCTTTCCAAATCAGTCTTGGGAGACATCTCTTTAGAGAGGGTGATCCCGTGACAAGCCGGTAGATTACCGCGCTTGGAATCTTCCATACTGAATCTTTTCAGTATGGTGTCGATGTACCTTGACTGTGAAAGTCCCAACATCCTCTTAGATCTATCACGATAGATCTGGATCCCCAGAATGTAGTTGGCATCGCCCAGGTCCTTCATGGAGAACCTATGCGACAAGAATCCTTTGACTGACTGTAGCATAGGAATATCATTTCCTATCAGGAGAATGTCATCCACGTACAAGACGAGAAAAACTACAGTTCTCCCTACAATCTTACTGTAAATGCATGGTTCATCTGGGTTTTTGATAAAGTCGAATTCTTTGACAGTATCATCAAAGCAGATGTTCCAACTCCGCGATGCCTGCTTAAGTCCATAGATGGACTTTAGCAACTTGCACACTCTACCGCTGCTCCCACTCTGAATGAATCCCTCCGGCTGATCCATATAGACGCACTCTTCCAAATTTCCATTTAGGAAAGCCGTCTTTATATCCATCTGCCAGATTTCATAATCGTGGAAGGCAGCAATGGCAAGAAGGATCCAAATGGATTTCAGCATAGCCACTGGAGAAAAAGTCTCATCATAGTCCAAGCCAGGTCTTTGATGAAAATCCTTTGCAACAAGTCTAGCTTTATAGGTCTCAACCTGCCCATCTACACCAATCTTCTTTCTGAAGATCCATTTGCAGCCTACGGGTTTTACCCCTTCTGGAGCAAAGTCCAAAGTCTAAACTTTGTTGGTGTACATGGACTCCATCTCGGCCCGCATTGCTTCCAGCCATTTTACCGAGTCGCCGCTCTGGATGGCTTGCTGGAAGCTAGTAGGCTCACCATAATCCATGGTGCAATCCTCTCTATCCCCGTCTATGAGAAAACCGTAGTATCTCTCGGGCGGATGAGACTGCCTACTACTCCTGCGGAGTGGCGCTGGGATGTCCGGATCTCTTGAGACTTCTGGTTCTTCCAAGCTTTCAGTAATAGCTTGTGGTTCTGGAATTTCTTCCAGTTCTATTGCGCTCCCACTTATCTGATTTTCTAAAAATTCAGTTTCTAAGAAGTGGGCATGCTGAGAAACAAAAACCTTTTGTTCCTCTGCGGAATAGAAAAGATACCTCCTGGAGTTCTTTGGGTATCCCACAAACTTACACAGTACTGAACGTGCCTCGAGCTTGTCCGCATGCTGCTTTTTTACAAAAGCTGGACATCCCCATGTCTTAAGGTACTTGAGACAGGGTTTCTTCCCACTCCACATCTGATATGGGGTGGTAGGCACAGTCTTGGTTGGAGCCTTGTTCAAGAGATATGCAGCTGTTTCTAGCGCATAACCCCAGAAGGATCGCGGCAACTCAGCCTTACTCATCATGGAACGAACCATATCCAATAGGGTTCGATTCCGCCTTTCCGATACACCGTTGTGTTGTGGTGTGTATGGAGGAGTAAGCTGAGAGAGAATTCAATTCTCTTTTAAGTAGCCCAGAAACTCGGCACTCAAGTATTCACCACCTCGATCAGATCTCAGTGTCTTGATACTTTTGCCTGTTTGTTTTTCAACTTCATTCTTGTATTCTTGAAATTTCTCAAAGGCCTCGGATTTGTGCTTCATCAAGAAGACATGCCCATACCTAGAGAAATCATCTGTGAAAGTAATGAAGTATGAATAACCACTTCGCGCATGTGTAGACATTGGACCTCACACATCACTGTGTATGAGTCCCAAGAGCTCGCTCGCTCTTTCTCCGTGTCCAGTGAACGGAGTCTTTGTCATCTTTCCCATGAGACAAGATTCACAAGTGGCATAAGACTGATACTCAAACGGATTCAAGTATCCCTCTTTATGTAACTTTGTTAACCGTGTCTCATTAATGTGACCTAGTCTACAATGCCATAAGAAAGCCTGATTTGTTTCCGGAGACTTTCTTTTAAGTGTGTTCTGGACACTGAAGATCTAAGCTTGATTCAATACGTATATCCCGTTTTGTAATGTACCTGACCCAATCAGAACTTGATTTAGGTGGATGTTAACTACATCGCTTACAAAAGTAAAATCATATCCTTCCTTAGAAATTAAGGATACAGATATGATATTACAAGTCACACCTGGTACATAAAAACAGTTACGCAGAATCAATATCTGCCCAGTTGCCAGTCTTAGATGATATTCCCCTACGGATTCAGCATACATGCTCATTCCGTTAGCAACCCTGAGAGTCATATCACCTTTCCTGATAACCCTACGGTTTCTCAGAGCCTGTAACGAATTACAGATATGAGATCCTGATCCGGTATCCAATACCCAGGAAGTAGGGTTAACTGACATACAGTTCTCTATTACAAACACACCCGAAGCCGAAGCCACAACATGCTTCGAATTCTGGCTACTGGCTTTGCAAGCCCTGCAATCCTTCTGCCCATGTTCATTCCCGTAACAATAGGAACATCCCTCTTTTACTGCATCCATTCCCGAAACTTCTGCCTTTCTCTTTCTTTCTACTTCCCTGGTTTCTTTTAGGGTAGTAGGTAGAGACTGTTGAACTAAGTCAGCATCTGACCCGCTCTTCAACGTGGTCTTCAGGTCCGAGAGCTCAAAAGAGCTGGTCTCTGTAAGGACGTTTTCCCCTACAGATGACCCGATAGCCAACCTCGCTGGAAGCAATTCGTTCGAGGTCTCATATCTTGCGATACGAGATTGCTCTCCATATAAAACTTTGTTATGGAGGAAGATAGAAGCTGAGCCCATCTTCTCGTGCTGCCTCTGGTATATACCATCAACTGAGGCTAACACGAGGCACTTGGCTTTCGCACAGTCTTCTTCCGATGTCCTACGGATATCAATATCCGTGACAGGGGAAACTGGACCTGAGACGGCAGGGGTTGGATCAGTCAAGAGGTGTCCCAGCTTGTCCTGGGCAATGGACATCTGGACAGACCCTTGCCTGTCAAAACAGTCAGATTCAGTCATTTTATCATCTAGATGTAACCTAGGTGCGGTCATTAGGTCGCTGCAATTAAGAGAGAGAGAAGAAAACACTTAGCATGATGCTCTTGCAAGTTTAGATTGGTTTTTAATTTATCTAAACAGGATGGCTCCCACTGTCTCTCGAATCCCTTCTCAAACCGTAAAGAAAGGATTAGTCAGGATCAATCTCACCGTACAATACTTGCTTAACCGTTCAGCCAGGCCAGTGTCGGTACTTCGAGGGTGGTTTTCCAACGCTTTCGCGAAGTTCCTTAATTAAGTAACCGCTTTTCCCTGTGGGCGTAGCCCCGCTAACACCTTTCTAGACACCTACTAGGTTTATAGCATTGATCGTTAAGTGAGAGTTTTCCCGAGGAGTAGCATATACTCTGTTAGTTATGTATATGCCCTAGAGGCCATTGTTGTACATATGATGTATATTATAATGGATGCTTGGTTATATATAGAGATGACTTTCTTGCTCGTCATGATAGTATGCTATTTGGTTTCACTTTATCTTAACATGTTGACTTGTATTGGTTTACTGTTTTACTCTCACATGTTGATAAAGCCCTTAGGATCTGTACTCGACTACTGGGACTATGATGAGATCATACTAATGGGGCCGCGGTAGTCGATGAGTACATCCTATAACTGTTCCTAGTCGAGGGTATATCGAGACAGGGCATCGATACACCAGAGTAGACTAGCGTATACGCATCTTGACCCATATGATGGACGATGGATGATCCCATATCCATCGGTGTTAGACATCAGAGATGGTGTACGGGTGCTCAGTGGAGACTGGGTACACTGGACGGACTCGCCGAGAACTCCCAGATGGTGATATACCACACGTCAGATGGCAGTTCTCCGGTGACACTGGTACAGGGTAGTCTGTAGACCCGAGATCGTCATAGAGTCTTGTATGATTCCCACTGTGCTTTGATTTCCACCTTACCACGTCCAAGAGGGCGTGCAAAACGGTGGCTTTTGGGTACAGTCCCGAATCACATGGAGGCAATGAGCGATAGGAGGGGATTCGTCTCTCCCGGTATAGGGAGTTGATGTTGTGCTGTGTTCGATTGGCTATAACTGGAAGTCCCTGGCCAGGGCTGATATAGAGATTTACTGGTAAGTGTTACTAGTAGTTTCTCGACCCGTTATGAGCCACACATCGACACGACTTATCGGTTACTGGGGTCTGACGTATACCACCCCTAGACTTGATATGCGACATATCAGACGAACAGACCGGACTGTACGGGAGTGTTACTGGTTGGATTCACAGGAGAACACACATGCTAGCTTGTTGATCTTCTGATCGCTCAATACCTGGGTGGCTGTTACGTTTAGCTGACCGCTTGCAGCTTGTTGGTGTTTGATATGATCATCACCTGCTACCGGCGTATTGACGATTCTTTAGAGTCCTACACAGAGGTTTCTTGGCTCAGGCGAAACGGAGTAGTGGCGCATATGTGATATGCGCAGGAGCGAGAATAATGCGATATGGGATACCGTATTATATTCTCGCGATATTTAGAAATGAACCAGGTCATCGGATCAAGTGTTGATTCGATGAATCGGTACATGATATATTAGTCGGTAATATTTGATATAGCCGGATCGTCGAATCAAGTGTTGATTCGATGATTTAATGTATAATAATATATATGATATATTGTATTACATTATCTAATAATGGCTTGCTTTATTATTTCATTTTCTCAGTGGATGATACATTGATATATATACGATATATGTTAATTGTATTATTTTCTTTTGTTGCAAATATATAATATATATGTGATATATATTATTGTGACATGATATGATTAATTGTTAAACATGTTTAAGGATGATTAATTGAGATTAGGGTTTGATTAGGGTTAGTAGCTTCATGCACCTTCTAGAAGCCTTTTCTTTTGTCATTCTTAAGATCTTTATGGATGACACATTCTTTAACTCAACCAAACCCTAACTCTAGTTTATTCTCTACACAATCTTATCCACTCATCCTTGACCATGGTTAATATTCAATCATATGGTTTATATTCTATTCATCACAAAAGAAAAATATATCATTATCTTTTCATTATCATCTTCTTTTTCTTCAAGAAAGCTTGCTAGTTTTTCTTAAAGTGATGAAATAAAATGAGAAAATGACTTAAAAAGAAAGCAAAATTACTACTCTCTCATCCTCATCTCATCTAGCCCATGGGATTAGTGTGTTCTTCTCTTTTGAGTGAGAAAGCTTGAGTCGTAGCAACTTCAAGGTAGATCATCGGAGATTTGGAATACTTCGAGCAAGCATGGATCGTTCGAGTCGTGGAGCCTCTCATGAGTCTGGGAGATCGTGGATCGCGGCAAAGGGACTTCTACTCGGAGCTTGTGAAGTGAAGGAGCGGACTACAAAGGTTGTAATCCCTCACACTTAGATAAAAGTTATCTTCTTGCATGTTAAACCCTAATAATCTAGCAAAGATCCCGGCTTTGGGTTGTTCGGCACGTCTAAAATTTAATCCGGGCATGTTTGATGCCTTATGAACCTTCACAAGAGTGCCTAGGAACCCTACAGTGGTATCAGAGCCTAGCTAGAGCATTAGACGATGCATTTACGAAGTTAAAACTCCGATCGAACCCGAAACGACGAAACTTGACCCCTCTCTGGAAATTTTTTAAATTTTGGGATTTTTCTGAATTAAAAATATGTAAAAAAATCAGCAGGGAATTCTAAGAATTACCATAAAACCCGAGCCCCTAATTCGATTAAACGGAGGCGGAACCGCGGCGAAAGCAAGCCTTTCACGGCGGTTCCGCGGCGGATTGATGAGATCATGACACGTGGATTTTATGGTAATGACCGTAGGTACTTGCTGACTATTCTGGGTATTTTTAATCTGTTCCAGGTGTTTAAAATTCTGGGGTTTGTTTTGTAATAGTAGACTCGATCGGAAATTTTAAATTCGTATTTTTTCCGGATATTTAGAAACTGTTAAACTATTTGAACGGATATCATTAACTTACTGTTTCCCGGTACGGCAAATTTTCAAGTGTTGAAATTTATTCGGGTTTAAATCTTTTGGAAAATTGTACAAGTTAAGCGGTGGACCCTCTAGAAGACAACAAACCTTAACTCGATTATGTGACCGTCTTGAACTGCCTTTTGAACCTTCGGGTTTGGGGCAGTACGGCGTGCCACATGTGAGGCGTTGGCTTGACCCTTCTACGGCTGGATCACCGGTACTGTGACATATTCTGGGATTATTTGAACTCCGCTCAAGAGTTGAGCAGTTTAGGAAATTTTGGGTGTTTGATTATCTGTTCAGAAAGTTTAATAATGTCTATTTATCTGGAATGTGATACAATATGTGGAATTCATAGAGTTAGGCATGAAACGCGGAGTATGTGATATTTCGGATTTACGATGTCTAAAGTGATTGTGGATTCCAAATATTGAAGTTTTACACTTTCTTTTCTGTGACCGTAAGTGTAATATGTGATATCGCCGGTTTCGTTGCTATATGTCAACGACAATTGGGATGCGCATATTTACTTACGTTGATGATATGAGAAATTATGTGTTGCTGTGATATGTTATATTGGATCGTCGCGTTCTGAATAGCCGGGGGTTTTATGTGAGATGAGGGTTTTTATTTTCATTCATGTAAAATTCATTTGTAATGTAATGTAATATTCTTTTATTTGGGGCACTTCCAGGTTGCGGTTGCTGTCACCAGTGTATATTATTTACTTTTCCGCATTAGGTAGACCCAAGGAGGGGAGCACAAATAACCGGGTTCTAGGGTACAGTGGGAGGCCATCTCGAGGAGTCGAGACCGGGTCTCCTAACCCTAGAATTGGCAGTGTTACTTGCCGCTCTCGTAGGGGTCTTGGGATGTGGGTTTGGCTATTCATCGCGACCGTGGAATCCGTGTTTTATACAGGCTCGTATTGAAAACACGGACGTCCTAGTATATCCAATATTTCATATATGTTCTTCTGCTGCAATGTTCTGTGATGAGATCATATTACTGCCTGAGACGAATGCTTATACTATATATATATGCTGATATATAAATATTACTGCTTTCGTTTCTTCTGTGATGCTTAGGAAGCATAAGCTGATGGGATAATTATTAATGAGATTAATAAAAGGAAAAGAAACCTAAAGATGTTGTAGAATCAAAACTTTATAAAAGGGGTAGCTACAGTTTTGCTTTGCACAGTGATATATACGATATATCCTGCACCTTATTCGATGAGGAAAGGACCGAGATCCCTTCACCGGGAGTGACTCCTTTAGCAAAACTGGCAGATGCTACAAAACTCGGTTTGTCTTTTGATTGCTTTTAGTGTTTTGCTTTGCACAGCGGTATATATGATATATCCTGCACCTTATTCGATGAGGAAAGGGCCGACGATCCCTTCACCGGGAGTGACCCCTTTAGCGAAACTAAGAAAAGCCTCAAAAACACTCCTTTTCAAAACTTCACTCGATTCTACGACGATATCAAGTTCATTACGCTCAGGGTTTTCTGAAAAACCTGCGTAGCCCTCCGTCATTTCAGATAGAGACTAGTTAGTATTCGTGCTGCGTTTGTTGACCTTAGCCAAGGCGTGGTGTACGGTAACTAATTAGTATTTATCTGCTAAAACATGAGATGTGATTGAGTTAGGGTAGTCGTGCGACTTTGTTGACCTTAGCCAAGGGTCGTACGGGTGGGTTTAATTCAATCAAGAAATGACGGGTTAAACTTGACTAGCGCTTATGATTTGTTGACCTTAGCCAAGGTCATAAGTTGCTAGGGGTAAAAGCATTATCGGGAATTTCAAGTGTTGAAATTTGCAATGAGATTGCATACCTCCTATGAGATAGTTGGATCCCGATACCCACTGCGAGTAAGTGTTACTCCTGGGAGAGTTTTACACAAGACAATTAGCCGATCAAGTAGGTGTCTAGAAAAGTGTTAACGGGGTTACGCCTCTGGGAAAACGAGGTTTACATTAATTAGGTCCGTGCGAGAGCACGGGGAACCTCCCTCAAAGTACCGACACTGATCTGGCTGAAAGATTGACGAAATTGTAAGGTGTAATTAATCCCGGCTAATCTTCCCTTTTAGAGTTTTAAGGTAGATTTGATAAAAACAGTGGGAGACATCCTGATTAGATAAGATAATAACCAATCTAATCTTGCAAGAGCATACGCTAAAACTGTTTTCTTCTCTCTCTCTCCAGGTAGCGACCATGTCATGCCATAATCAAGATAATAATATGGATGTATTGACTAAACCTAATTATTGTACTGAGCTAGGGAATGTTGGACCCGTTCTTTCTTATAAGAGTTATAAGACTGAACAGGAAATAAAAGAATATCTGGATTCTCACGCCGCCCAAAAGAACATGCATGTTGATGCATCTTCTTCAGGTGTGTTAGTTATTGAGAACTGTTTCTCAGTTCACCCTACGTCCTGGGTATTAGATACCGGATCAGGATCCCACATATGTAAATTGTTACATGGGCTACGAAAAGGTAGAGAACTAGGAAAAGGTGATCATTCCGTTCAAGTAGGGAACGGTGCAAGTATTATAGCCAAAGCAGTTGGCGAATATCACCTTGTATTACCAAGTCATAATACACTGATTCTAAATGAGTGCTATTATATACCGAACATGATGTGCAACATTATATCAGTTTCTTTATTGAGTAAAGAGGGATATAATTTTGTAGTACAGGATAATGTTATGAACATATTCCTAGATCAAAAGTTGATTGCATCAGGCTCGTTACATAATGGCATATTCATTCTAAATCAGAATACAGTCCTGAATATACAAAACACACACAAGAGGAAAAGTTCAGATATGAACGAATCCTACTTGTGGCATTGTAGACTTGGTCATATCAATGCGACACGACTGGCTAAGTTGCATAAAGATGGTTATTTGAATCCGTTCGAATTATCATCTTATGATACTTGCCATTCATGTCTCAAAGGAAAAATGACCAAAGCTCCGTTTAGTGGACACGGAGAAAGAGTTACCGAACTCTTAGGACTGGTACATAGTGATGTATGCGGTCCCATGTCTACGCATGCCAGGAACGGTTCTTCCTACTTCATTACATTCACTGACGATCTCTCAAGATTCGGATATGTGTTCCTGATGAAACACAAGTCTGAAGCTTTTGAGAAATTCAGAGAATATAACCACGAAGTAGAGAATCAAACGGGCAAAAGTATTAAGATTCTTCGATCTGATCGAGGAGGTGAATACTTAAGCAGTGAGTTCCTAGATTATCTAAAAGTGAATGGGATTCTCTCTCAGCTTACTCCTCCTTATACACCACAGCACAACGGTGTATCGGAGCGGAGGAATCGCACCCTATTAGATATGGTACGCTCTATGATGAGTACAGCTGAGTTACCTATTTCCTTTTGGGGGTATGCACTTGAGACAGCCATATACCTATTGAATAGAGTTCCAACTAAATCAGTGCCTACCACTCCATATGAGATATGGAATGGGAAGAGACCGTCTCTTAAAAGAGTTAAGATATGGGGTTGTCCGGCCTATGTTAAAAAGCAAAATCCGGACAAACTCGAGGCACGATCAGTTCTTTATAAGTTTATAGGATATCCAAGCAATTCGTATGGATATCTATTTTACCACAGTGAACAACAAAAGGTGTTTGTTGCTCAACATGCCACCATTTTAGAAAAGGAATTTCTTGAAAAAGAAATTAGTGGCTCTGAGGTAGAACTGGAAGAAGTTCCAGCAGAACAAACTACAACAGATGATTTAGTGGAACCAGAGGATTCAGTAGTACCCAACGAACCCCAGCCTCTCCGCCGATCTAGTAGGGTTTCTCGTCCACCTGAGAGATACTACGGTTTTCTCATTGATGGTGGAAGCGAAGATTGCATCATGGATGATGATGACCCCACTAGTTTCGAGCAGGCCATCACGAGTGGTGACTCTGTGAAATGGCTGGATGCAATGCGATCTGAGATGGAATCCATGTATACCAATAAAGTATGGATTTTGGAAAATGCTCCTGAAGGGGTAAAACCCATTGGGAGCAAGTGGATTTTTAAAAGGAAATTTGGTGTAGATGGAAAAGTTGAGACTTTCAAAGCTAGACTTGTAGCAAAGGGTTTTCGTCAACGACCAGGTGTGGATTATGACGAAACCTTTTCTCCAGTGGCTATGCTTAAGTCCATCCGGATCTTACTTGCCATTGTTGCATACCATGACTACGAAATCTGGCAAATGGATGTTAAGACCGCCTTTCTAAACGGTGATTTAGAAGAGAGCGTGTACATGACTCAGCCAGAGGGCTTCGTAGATAGTGGGAGCAGTGGAAAGGTGTGCAAGCTGCTTAAATCCATTTATGGGTTAAAGCAAGCATCGCAGAGTTGGAACATCTGTTTTGATGTTGTAGTCAAAGAGTTTGACTTCATCAAGAATATAGATGAACCTTGTATCTATAAGAAGGTAGCAGAGGGTAAGGTTGTCTTCCTCGTATTGTACGTGGATGACATACTCTTGATAGGAAATGATATTCCTATGCTGCAATCAGTCAAACTCTTCTTATCACAGAGATTCTCAATGAAAGATCTAGGTGATGCCTCCTGCATATTGGGAATCATGATCTATAGAGATAGATCTAAACGGATACTGGGATTGTCCCAATCCAGATACATTGACACCATACTAAAGAGGTTTAGTATGGAAGAATCCAAGCGTGGGAACCAACCCACGATCTCTGGACTCACTCTCTCCAAAGAGATGTCTCCCAAGACTGATTTGGAGAGAGCTCGCATGCAAGGGATACCCTATGCTTCGGCAGTAGGCTCTATCATGTATGCGATGCTATGTACCAGACCCGATGTAGCATACTCACTAAGTGTAGTGAGTCGGTATCAAGCAGATCCTGGAGAGAGTCATTGGACAGCTGTGAAGAACATTCTCAAGTACTTGCGAAGGACTAAGGAGATGTTCTTGGTGTATGGTAACGGAGAACTCCAGGTGGAGTCCTTTACCGATTCCAGCTTCCAAAGTGATAAGGACAACTCTAAGTCGCATTCGGGTTTTGTCTTTACCCTCAATGGAGGGGCGGTATGTTGGAAGAGTTCCAAACAGGATACCGTTGCAAACTCAACGATGGAGGCTGAATACATCGCTGCCAACGATGCTGCCAAAGAAGCTGTCTGGATCAAGAAGTTCATTAGTGAACTTGGTGTGGTTCCATCCATTGAGCATCCAATACCTCTGTATTGCGATAACAATGGAGCTGTGGCTTTGGCCAAGGAACCCAGGTCCCATCAAAAGTCCAGACATATTCTGAGGCGGTATCACCTGATCAGGGAGATAGTTGATCGCCGGGAGATCGAGGTCAGGAGAGTAGATACGAAGGACAACACTGCGGATCCATTCACAAAGGCTATTCCCCAGATACAGTTTGAGAGATTATTCGGGATGCTAGGTATGAGATACTACAGCAGCTGGCCTTAGTGCAAGTGGGAGATTGTTAGTTATGTATATGCCCTAGAGGCCATTGTTGTACATATGATGTATATTATAATGGATGCTTGGTTATCTATAGAGATGACTTTCTTGCTCGTCATGATAGTATGCTATTTGGTTTCACTTTATCTTAACATGTTGACTTGTATTGGTTTACTGTTTTACTCTCACATATTGATAAAGCCCTTAGGATCTGTACTCGACTACTGGGACTATGATGAGATCATACTAGTGGGGCCGCGGTAGTCGATGAGTACATCCTATAACTGTTCCTAGTCTAGGGTATATCGAGACAGGGCATCGATACACCAGAGTAGACTAGCGTATACGCATCTTGACCCATATGATGGGCGATGGATGATCCCATATCCATCGGTGTTAGACATCAGAGATGGTGTACGGGTGCTCAGTGGAGACTGGGTACACTGGACGGACTCGCCGAGAACTCCCAGATGGTGATATACCACACGTCAGATGGCAGTTCTCCGGTGACACTGGTACAGGGTAGTCTGTAGACCCGAGATTGTCATAGAGTCTTGTGTGATTCCCACTGTGCTTTGATTTCCACCTTACCACGTCCAAGAGGGCGTGCAAAACGGTGGCTTTTGGGTACAGTCCCGAATCACATGGAGGCAATGAGCGATAGGAGGGGATTCGTCTCTCCCGGTATAGGGAGTTGATGTTGTGCTGTGTTCGATTGGCTATAACTGGAAGTCCCTGGCCAGGGCTGATATAGAGATTTACTGGTAAGTGTTACTAGTAGTTTCTCGACCCGTTATGCGCCACACATCGACACGACTTATCGGTTACTGGGGTCTGACGTATACCACCCCTAGACTTGATATGCGACATATCAGACGAACAGACCGGACTGTACGGGAGTGTTTCTGGTTGGATTCACAGGAGAACGCACAGGCTAGCTTGTTGATCTTCTGATCGCTCAATACCTGGGTGGCTGTTACGTTTAGCTGACCGCTTGCAGCTTGTGGGTGTTTGATATGATCATCACCTGCTACCGGCGTATTGACGATTCTTTAGAGTCCTACACAGAGGTTTCTTGGCTCAGGCGAAACGGAGTAGTGGCGCATATGTGATATGCGCAGGAGCGAGAATAATGTGATATGGGATACCATATTATATTCTCGCGATATTTAGAAATGAACCAGGTCATCGGATCAAGTGTTGATTCGATGAATCGGTACATGATATATTAGTCGGTAATATTTGATATAGCCGGATCGTCGAATCAAGTGTTGATTCGATGATTTAATGTATAATAATATATATGATATATTGTATTACATTATCTAATAATGGCTCGCTTTATTATTTCATTTTCTCAGTGGATGATACATTGATATATATACGATATATGTTAATTGTATTATTTTCTTTTGTTGCAAATATATAATATATATGTGATATATATTATTGTGACATGATATGATTAATTGTTAAACATGTTTAAGGATGATTAATTAAGATTAGGGTTTGATTAGGGTTAGTAGCTTCATGCACCTTCTAGAAGCTTTTTCTTTTGTCATTCTTAAGATCTTTATGGATGACACATTCTTTAACTCAACCAAACCCTAACTCTAGTTTATTCTCTACACAATCTTATCCACTCATCCTTGACCATGGTTAATATTCAATCATATGGTTTATATTCTATTCATCACAAAAGAAAAATATATCATTATCTTTTCATTATCATCTTCTTTTTCTTCAAGAAAGCTTGCTAGTTTTTCTTAAAGTGATGAAATAAAATGAGAAAATGACTTAAAAAGAAAGCAAAATTACTACTCTCTCATCCTCATCTCATCTAGCCCATGGGATTAGTGTGTTCTTCTCTTTTGAGTGAGAAAGCTTGAGTCGTAGCAACTTCAAGGTAGATCATCGGAGATTTGGAATACTTCGAGCTAGCATGGATCGTTCGAGTCGTGGAGCCTCTCATGAGTCCGGGAGATCGTGGATCGCGGCAAAGGAACTTCTACTCGGAGCTTGTGAAGTGAAGGAGCGGACTACAAAGGTTGTAATCCCTCACACTTAGATAAAAGTTATCTTCTTACATGTGAAACCCTAATAATCTAGCAAAGATCCCGGCTTTGGGTTGTTCGGCACGTCTAAAATTTAATCCGGGCATGTTTGATGCCTTATGAACCTTCACAAGAGTGCCTAGGAACCCTACATACTCACAGTAGGATCGGGATCCAAATATCATTGTGTGATAAAACCGAAGAAATCCTACCAGAATCATCACACTCCAAATGGTATGCAGCGCTAGCAAGTTTCAGTACTTATGAAACTCCCGATGTGGATTTTTGCCCCATGCTCTTATGACCTTGACGAAGGTCAACAAATCATAAGTCACATATCAAGTTCTACCCGTCATTATCCAGGTTAATTTGAACCCACCCGTACATACCCTTGACGAAGGTCAACAAGGTAGTACGACTATCCCAAACCAACGCATCTATCTATGCTACATATGAACACCCAACAGCTACCAATCACTATGCCTTGACGAAGGTCAACAAACATAGCTTGAATACTATTGAATATCCATACGAAACGACGGAGGGCTACGAATGGTTTTGGCGAAACCGTGAACGTAGTGAACTTGATATAATCGAGGGAACGAGATAGCTTTTAAAAGGAGTGGTTCAAGCTCCGCGTTTAAAAGTTTAGTTTTGAAAAGAACCGAGTGGTTTTCAAAGTGTTCCAATCGACTTTTACTTGGTTTATTTTCTTGCATTAGTTCTTTTAATGCGTCCCATCATTTAATCCTACCATTGCAGAAAACAACCAAAATATGACGTACGCTTATGCCATTCGCATTCGCCACGGGGCCCCGTCATCACCCGTTAGGTTACTTAACTAACGACAGAGCGAGGGCTGGGCTAGCGCGGCTGTAAAACATAAGCAACGCCTAAATAGTTATCATATATAAATATATAGCAATGATAGACATTAGAGATCACAGATGAATACATTGGATATGCTAGGAATCCGCAATCCGTTCGAGCCTGCAACGAAAAGCGGATTACACGGTCGCGGTGAATAGCCAATACCCCACCCAAGACCCCTACGGGTGCGGCAAACTACCCGCCAAGTACCCGAAGCGAAGCAACCTCCCTCACCACCGTGAGTAGGCCACTCGGCACTTCGAGATACCAGGTAGTTTGTGCACCCCCTCCATGGGTCTATCCTAGGAGCAAAAACAGTAAAAAGAATTATACAATGACGGCTACAACCCCGACCCGGTTGTGCGGCCATACAAATAATAATACATCAATTTACATGTTACAATGAATGAAAGAAAAAGAAACACTCATCTCACATCCACCCCGGCTATTCACCCGCGACAATCCAACACATTCATATACACATACCATCAACAAACACAGATCACAGATATGTATAACCCCGACTAATCGACATATAGCGATTAGCCGACGTTCAATACATATAAACATCACAGATATAACCCTTTAGTCAAACTGTAGGGAAGTTCGATAAAAATACGGATTTATAGGCCCCCAAAAACAAATTTCTATTCTGGAAAATCTGGGCACATATAAACCATCTTAAAAATCCCAAAACCATGCCAGAAGAACACTGCACCAAACTCGACCCAGAGACGAGCCAACTCGGCCGCGGTTGCGCGACAATAGCTTGCTATTGCCGCGGAACCGCGGTGCTTTGGTCGATTCACTGGACCGGGCTTGGTGGCTTTCTTCACAAAACCCTGAGACGATTTTTGGAGTATGATAAATTTTATTTTGAGCAGGAAAAAATTTAACAGAAAGTTAGGGTTTTGACATTTTGGTTTTTCGATTTTTCCGATCAAACTTCCATACACTTTCACTACCTAGCTAGTTTATGTTTAGTTAGGCTCTGATACCACTGTAAGTCCACGTTGCCCACCCCGGTTCTTCCGGGGAGGTGGAAAACGGAATAAAAATCAAATTTTTATCAACTTAGGCAACATGGACTAGACAAAGAAGGATCTTTGCTAAACAAAAACAAGCTAAAGCTAACTAGAAACTAGCTAAGTGTTAGAAAGGTTATACCTAGGGCTTTATGTCCTTCTCTCCTTGCTCCTTGGAGTAGTGGAAAGAGGTCACCTTTGTCGTCTTCTCACGTCGAAGAAAGATCCACCCGAAAGCCTCAACCTTTGGCTTCAACTCCAAGCTAGAAGTAACTAGGGTGCAAGAAGTGCTAGTTCTAGAACCCTAGATGAGAGTAGAGATTATCAAGAAGAGGTTTTTCTGAAGCTCAAGTGTTTCTCAACACATGAGAGGGGAGAGCTTGAGGAAGAAGAAGAACAAGAGAGAGAAAGTCAATAATAGAATGAGAGAAAATATGAAGCATTCTCTCATATATGTGTGAATTATTGTAATTAGATAATTAGCTAGATAATTGTCATGGTTAATCAAGACATGACCATTATCATTTCATTTTTAATGCAATTTGCAAGGATCAAAGAGCATCTTCCAAATGAAATGATGATGGTCAAAGTGTCAACCTAGGTCAACAAGTCAAGGAGGTCAATTGGTCAACAACCATAACCATGCACAATTATATTAAACTAATATCAATTAACCATAATACACACATAAGCATTAGGGTTAATAAAATGACAATAGTCATTAACCCTAATCAAAGTCCTCTCCCTCTGTCTCAAGTAACTGTGCATACGCACCCGTATTCGTGATCCGAGGAACACGAATACAATGAGAAAAAACCAATCCCAAATCTATACTAGGATCTGGCTTAAACCAAAGCACGCTAGTATAAGCTGTCCGGACAGCAAACGTGCACAAGTGCGCGGATGTGAACGAACCCTGTCGCAAAACCATGCGACCTCTACTCATTTTGCCTAAAGGCGAATAGCTCTCTGTGTGGGACTCTAAAGACTCGACACTACGCTGGCAGTGGGTTTAACCACAGACCGCAAGCGGCACTAGCTGTACGTAACGGTCCCCAGGTAGATGCCGATAAGAAGACTGACGAGGTGAACCCCATCTGAACTCCTACTGAGCCTGTATGTGACAGTCTCCGTACAGTCTGGTCTGTTCGTCTGATACATCGCATGGCGGGCCTAGGGGGCGGTGAACGTCAGTCCCCTAATAGCGGTACAAGTCGTGTCGGAGTGTAGCCCAGAACACCCTGAGATAACACTGGAAACCTACCAGTATATCTTGCTTGCCCTGGCCAGGGACTACTCGGGTAATGGCTCTCCTAGACACTGCGCGATGTCAACCCCCAATACCGGGAGAGACGAATCCTGTCTAACCGTCACTGCCTCCAAGTGCTTCGGGACTGCACCCAAAAACTACCTGTTTGCACGACTCCTTTAAGCCGTGGTAGGGTAGTAATCAAAGTGCAGTGGGAACACACTCGAGGCGAAGTGACAGTGTCAAGTCAGCGGACTAAGCTGTACTCATGTCACCTGGGAACTGATAACTGACGATAGGTATAATACCAACCAACAGTCCCCGACGAGTCCTGTCCAGTGTACTCGTAACCTAACGAGCACCCGCATACTATCTCAAGTACGACGTACCGACGGCTGTGGGACCGACCGTCTCCCACGCTGGGATGAGAAGCGCATACGCTAGTCTACTCCGGAGTATCGATGCCCTGTCTCGATAGTCCAACGACCAGGGACCTGTATAAGGATGTGCTTATGGATTACCCAGCTCCCACGAGTATGAGCGCCATCACAACGCTGGTAATCAAGCAAAAGATCCTAAGGGCTCTACTAATATGTATATCAGCGATATGCTAAAAGAAACACATGCACATATTAAAGCAGAGACAAACCAAGTAGCATACTACCATTTCGAGCAAGATTGTATATATAACTGTGAATATCCCAAGCGTCCATCAAGTAATATACAAACTAGTATGATACAGTAATGGCCTCTAGGGCATATACACTAACACTAAGGTGGTAAACTACAATTTATAATATTAATGATGTCATGAAGACCCTAATTAGATTTTTAATCTTACAATTTGATTAAATATTAAAACCTACTTTGCAATATAGCTTAATTATTACAATTTTAAATTAACAATTTGCAAACTCGCAACTAGATTAGGTTTTTCATTTCATAAGATGATAAATTACACTTTGCAACCATAATTACATAATAAAAACCCTAACTTTAATTCACAACCCCCTCTTGAAATTCCAAAACTTGAAATTAGAACCATGATTAATTACCTAATTAAGCTAGATTAAAACAATAACCAACAATTTAACTATATGGTTAAGTTTATACCTCCAAAATTTTTTGTAGATCCCACTTAAAATCTAGCCTTCCAAAATGCTCTCTTACACTTTGATTCATGCTAGCTTGGGCAAAGAAATAATGGGTAAGAGTTGGATTGAAGAATTTTTGAGGTTTTAGCTTGATTTTTGAGGCAAAATGAACAATTTTTGAAGAGAATTGAGAGGAGAAAATGGGGGCTGCTGTTGGGGAGCTGCTGCTGAGCCAAGGGGAGAGGAGAGAGAGGGTGTGGTGAGGGAAAAAAAACCAAGTAAAGAAAAGTCCAAGTCAACCAAAACCCATACCTCATTTCTTTTCTTTTCTTTTTCTATTCTCTTTTCCTTTGTTTGTTTTAAGTGGGGAAAATGAAATTGGGGGGGGGGCTGCTGTGTGGGTTCGGCCACAAAGGGGAGAGGTGAGTGTGTGGGGGTGTGGGTGTGGAAATCTCCAATAAACAAAGCCCAAAACTCAAACAACAAGCCCATGTCACATCTATTAAACTTAATTTTCGCAAAATAAGCCTTTTTCCTTGATATTTTCTAAAACCGTCATGACAATTTCTTTTCATTTCAAAAACAACATTTTACATGTTAGTTTAATGTGTCATGACGCACAAAACTTGTATCAACCCATTCCAATTTGTAATTATCCCTAATTAAATGTATTAGTGACGGCTTAAAATAATATTAAAATAATTAATTTCGGAAAAATTTTCAGTCAACTAGAAATTTTACAAGTGACTCAATAAACACCAAATACTAGCAATTACATAGTTAGAATAGGTATATTTAATTTTATATTAAAAGATATTTATATCTTGATTTTTACGGAAAACACCTGTTATTTTACCGATTCTTCGAAATTTCACCTAAACGATTTTCAAAACGTTACAGAGAGAGAGAGAGAGAGAAGGAAACGCTTTAGCGTGTGCTCTTTGCAAGATTAGATTGATTATTATCTTATCTAATCAGAATGTCTCCCATTGTTTTTATCAAATTTTCCTTCAAACCATAAAAGGTAAGATTAGCCGGGATTAATTACACCCTACAAGTTCACCAATCGGTCAGCCAGACAGGTATTGGTACTCTGAGGGAGTCTCCACATGCTTTCGCATGGAACTAATTAAATAACCTCATTTCTACAGGGGCATAACCCCTTTAACACATTACTTAGACACCCACTGGATTAGCTAATTGTAAAGTGGAAAACTCTCCCAGGAGTAACTCTTACTTGCAGTGGTTATCGGGATCCAACTATCTCATAGAACGTATACAATCTCATTGCAATTTCAACACTTGAAATTCCCAATATCTGTTTTTACCTCTAGCAACTTATGACCTTAACAAGGTCAAAAAATCATAAGCACTATTCAAGTTCAACCCGTCATTTCGTGATTGAATTAAACCCACCCGTACGACCCTTAACAAGGTCAACAAAGCCGTACGACTACCCTAATCCAATCGCATCACATGCGGAAGTTAAGCACTAATCAGCTACAGCACACTACGCCTTGACAAGGTCAACAAACGCAGTACGAATACTAAATAGCACTTAGCTGAAATGACAGAGGGCTACGACTGGTTTTGATGAAAACCTTTAACGTAGTGAATTTGATAACGTTGCGGAATCAAGTGATTTGAAAAGGAGTGTTTTTTGTAGCTTTTGCTAGCTTTGCTAAAGAGGTCACTCCCGGTGAAGGGATCTCGGATCTTTCCTCATCGAATGAGGTGCTGGATATTGATCAAGGAAGGGTTGTAGCATTTGCCAGTTTTGCTAAAGAGGTCACTCCCAGTGAAGGGATCTCGGCTTTTTCCTCATCGAATGAGCTGCTGGATATTCATCAAGGAATACCACTATGCAAAGCAAGAACTAGAGCTACCTTTCTAAAATTTTTGATTCGACAACATCTTTAGGTTTCTTTCCTTTCCATTAATCTGATTAATGAAGTCCCATCATTTATGTTTCCCTAAACATCACAGAAAAGAAACGAAAATAGAACATACGCTTATGCCATCCGCATTCGCCACGGGGCCCTGTCATGCACCGTTAAGTTACTTAACTAATGGCAGAGCGAGGGTTGGACTAGCGCGGGTGCAAAACATAAGCAACATTAATTATATATATCATATATATAGCATTTGTCTCACGCGGTTATATGATCACATCACAGAACTCAAGCAGTAGAAGTCAACATATGAAATATTGGATATACTAGAAGGTCCGTGTTTTAAATTCAGCTAGTAATGAAAAACACGGATTCCACGGTCGTGATGAATAGCCAAATCCACATCCCTAGACCCCTATGAGAGCGGCAAGCAACCCTGCCAATTCTAGAGTTAGGAGACCCGGTCTCGACTCCTCGAGATGGTCTCCCACTGGACTCTAGAACCCGGTTACTTATGCTCCCCGCCTTGGGTCTATCCTAATGTGGAAAAGTAAATAATATACATCAATGGTGACATCATCCTCAACCCGAAAGCGCCCCAATAAAAGAATATTACTTACAAATTTACATGAATGAAAATTTAAAACATCTCATCTCACGCAAAAACCCCCGGCTATTCAATCACAACGATCCAATATAACATATTACAGCAACACATAACATTACATGTCATCAACATAAGTAAATATGCGTATCCCGAATGTCGTTGACATATAGCAACGAGATCGGGGATGCACCATATATTACACTTACAGTCGTAGAAAAGAAATGAAAAACTACAATATTTAGAATCCGCATATTACTTAGACATCATAAACCCGGAATATCTCATATTTCGAATTTCTTGCCTAACCTATAAACCTTGCATTTAAGTCTCAAATTGAAAACTCTTTTCAATAACTAGTCGGATAATTCAACAAGATTCCCGATTAAGTGTTCGCGTACTATACGCGATTGCGACGGAGTTTTGATCCGAATCAAAACTCCATGGCAATCGATCAACCGAGACTAAAACACTAGATTTACAAAACACTAATTAGTTTTCACAAAACTAATTATTGTGAATTCTAAAAATTGTATCACATATAATCATAATCTAGATGACATTAAATATTTCGATCGATTTATCAAACACCTAAAAAACCCAAAGATCTCAACAACTTGAGTTTCAACAAAAACATCTAGAAAGTGCCAAATATTACAATGGAGCAGCATAAGACAAACGATCCCAAAATACCCCAAACTTGCGGCGAAATCGTGGCCAAACATGGGGTTAGGCCACGGTTCCACGGCGCTTTGATGGAATTAGGGCTTCGAATTTCTTGGGGCTCCATTAAATACCCTGCACAATTTTATGACTATTTTTAATTTGAAAATTTCCAACTTTTGAAAAAGGACAGAAACATGATAAAAATCGGGCTTCGAAAACCGATCGAACATTTTAACGTCGTAAAGACTTCCCCTAATGTTCTACTTTGGCTCTGATACCATGAAAGTGTGTCCTAGCACCACCACTATGTTTAAACCGGCATCAAGCATGCAATTTTAAAAATTTTGGATGCTAAGCTACACTAACCTAGATTCTAAACTAGAATATTAGGGTTATATATGAACATATAGCAAGTTCTATACTAAGAGATGTAGACTACAACCTTTGTAGACCAAGTCCTTCTTTTCTAAAGCTCCGGGTAATAGTCCCTACGACTCCTCTAGGCTCCACTTGAAGAACGAATCGAGCTTGGTTCGTGACCTTCGTGTCGAAGATAATCCACCCGAAATTCTTCTAGGTCAAGCTACCTCTTCACTAATATAGTATTAGTGAAGTAAACAACCTAGTCTAAAGAGCTAATCTAGACTAGGATGATGAAGTAGGGTATATAGTTCACTTGGATTTTTCTAAAGCTCTAGGGTTCACAACACATGTGAGGGTTAGAGCTAGAAGCAAGAGGAGGAAGAACAAGGAAATGGGAGAGAGTTAAAAATGAGCTAAGGAAATGAACTCTTTAAGAAATATCAAGTGAAGAATGGCTTTTTCAAATGAGTACACTTTTTGAAGTATGGAATAAATTGCAACCATGCTTGTATAGCGAACACAAATGAATAAACAAATGATAAATGCCATGCTTCACCCCATGCTCAAAATATCTCCCCATTTTCCACCTCATTTCTACTTTCTCAAAATAGAAATTCAACCATGCTTCATAATACACACACACACACACACACACACATACATACATACATACATATATATTAATATATATATTAAGAGAAGAAAATAATTAGTAAGCAATAATATTAGTTAATATATAATTATATCAAATATAAATATATATCATATTATTAAATCAACACTTGATTCAATAATCCGGTTATATCACATATAACCGACTAATATCATTTATCTGTATATCACATTATCAAATCAATGCTTGATTCAATAATCCGGTTATATCACATATAACCTGACCGATAACAAATGTCGACAGATTAGAATACGGTATCACATACTCGTATTTAATCAGGCTCCCGCACATATCAGCATATGTTCCCTACTTCATTTCGCTTGAACTATGAAACCTCTGTATGGGATTTTAAAGACTCGTCAATACGCCAGCAGTAGGTAATGATCACATCAGTTACCCACAAGTCGTCAGCGGTACTAGCTGGACGTAACGGCTACCCAGGTATTAAGCGATTAGAAGATCAATAAGAAAGCTTGTCCAAACTCCCATAAAGCCTATAAGTAACACTTACCGTACAGTCCGGTCTCTTTGTCTGATATGTCGCATATCGAGTCTAGGGGTGGAATCATCAAACCCCAGTAACTTGATAAGTTATGCCGATGTATGGCTCATAATGGTTCGAGAAACTACTGATAACACTTACCAGTAAATCTCATCAGCCCTGGCCAGAGACTTGCTGTTATAGCCAATCGAGCATAGCGCAACATCAACTCCCTATACCGGAAGAGAGGAAACCCCTCCTATCGCTCACTGCCTCCATGTGACTCGGGATTGTATCCAAAATCCACCTGTTTGCATGACTCCGTTGAGCGGTGTTAGGGAGAAAATCAAAGCACAGTGGGAACCACACAAGACACTATGACGATCTCGGGTCTACCGACTAACCTGTACCAGTATCACCAAAGAATTGCTATCTGACGATAGGTATAGTACCATATAGGAGTTCTCGGCTAGTCCTGTTCATTGTACTCATTCTCTAATGAGCACCTGTGTACAATCTTTGATGTCAAACACCAATGGTTATGGGATCAACCATCGCCCCTACAGGGTCAAGAAACATACATACTGGTCTACTCTGGAATATCGATGCCCTGTCTCGATACTCTCTCGACTAGGAATAGTTAAAGGATGCGCTTGTAGATTACACAAGTCCCGGTAGTATGATCCGCATCATAGTCCTTATAGTCAAGCAAACATCCTAAGGGTTTTATCAATATGTATTAGAGAGACAGTATAATAATACAAGTGTACATGTTAAGATAAAGAGCGACCAGATAGCATACTATCATGTCGAGCAAGAAAGTCCTCTATATATATGTCCAAGCATCCACTATATCATACAATAATGGCCTCTAGGGCATACATATTCCTAATAGTGATTTCAATCATACTTGTGTAAGCTGGGTAGTCGATAACCACATCCTTAAAATGTCCCTAGTCGTGGGAGTATCGAGACTGGGCATTGATACTCCGGAGTAGACTAGTGTATACATATCTAGACCTTGACGAGGGACGATGGATTGGTCCCACAGCCATTGGTGAGGTGCACCTAAGAGTGTATACATGTGCTCACTGGGGGTGAATACACCGGACGGACTCGCCGAGAACTAGATAGATTGTATTATACCTAGCGTCAGATAACAGTTCTCTGGTGACATCAGCGCAGATAGTCTATCGACCTGAAGTCGTCATTTGTCTCATATGATTTCCCATTGTGCTTTGATTACTACCCTACCACGGCTCTACTGAGTCGCGCAAATAGGTTTTAGTTGGGTATAGTCCCAAGCCTCATAGAGGTAGTGAGCGACTGTTGGGGATTCGTCTATCCCGGTATAGGAAGTCAGTGTCGCGCTGTGATCGGTTGGCCAACACCATAAGTCCCTGACCAGGGCAGATTGAGAATTACTGGTAGTTGGACCAGTAGATTCTCAAATGGTCTTGAGCCACACCGGCATGACTTGTCAGGTTATTAGGGGTCTGACGTTTTCCACCCTCTAGACCTTGCATGCAATACTCTCAGACGAACAGACCAGACTGCACGGAGATTGTCACAGACAGGTTCAGTAGGGGTTCAGATGAGTTTACTCTTCGGCCTTCTTTTCGACAGATACCTGGGTAGCCGTCACGTACATCTAGTGTTAGTATGATATGCCTCAGAAGCCATTATTGTATAGTACTAGTTTGTATATTACATTTTGGAAGCTTGGGATATATACACGGATTTATGACAGCCTTACTTAATATGGTAGTATGCTACTTGGTTTGTATCTATCTTAATATGTGTGCATGTTTCTTTTAACGTATCGCTAATACATATTGGTAGAGCCCTTAGGATCTTTGCTTGACTACCAGCGTTGTGATGGCAGTCATACTAGTAGGGGCTGGGTAGTCTACAAGCACATCCTTATACAGGTCCCTAGTTGTAGGATTATCGAGACAGGGTATCGATACTCCAGAGTAGACTAGTGTATGCGCTTTTCATCCCAGCAGGGGAGATGGTATGTCCCACAGCCATCAGTACATCGTACTAGAGATAGTATGCAGGTGCTCATTGGGTTATGAGTTACACTGGACAGACTCGTGGGCTACTGCTGGTTGGTACTATACCTATCGTCAGGTAGCAGTTCCCAGGTGACATGAGTACAGCATAGTCCGTTGACTTGACACTGCTACTTCGCCTCAAGTGTTTTCCCACTATTCTTAGATTACTACCCTACTATGGCTCTATTGAGGCGTGCAAACAGGTAGTAGTTGGGTGCAGTTCCGAAGCACTTGGAGGCAGTGGCAGTTAGATAGGATTCGTCTCTCCCGGTATTGGGGGTTGATGTCGCGCTGTGTTCGGAAAGTTGTTACACAAAGTCCCTGGCCAGGGCAACAGAGATTTGCTGGTAGGTACTTATTCAGTTGATAAAATTGCACTATTGATGTGACATTTTCCTCACTATTTCTATATAATAAAAGATATTTATTATAAATATGACACATATAAGGGTTTATCCGTGAAAATACTATTTTCATGTGTTTATATCTTATAATTAACATTATGAAGGAAAATGTACGCATATAATATTCATGCAATATTTGGTCTATTTAAATATACTTACCTTATTAAATATCTTTGATCAATTCTCTTAAATCTAAAATATCAAGACAAATGGTTAAGATAATATCTCAATAAAAACAAATTGTACTAACATCATTTATTGAGATAATTGTGCAGGAATTATATCATGACTGAAATCAAGGAAATCCGAGTTGGCGAGATCAAATCTGCCGAAGATATTCAAGTAAATTGAAGAAACCAATTCTGGTAGAAACGTAAAGAAGATTTTCAAAGTCTAGATATTCAAAAGATCACCAAGTGCTATAGAGATGAAGCCCCAGAAATTGGAGTCCAAGATCCCACCAGAGAGCGGCGGTTCCGCGGCCAAAACCCACCATTGGCGGCGGATCCGCGACCTGTTAGGGGAGTTGGGATATTGGATTTTCTACGCAGGATTTTATCAACAGACCCTAACTAACACGATCTAAGGTTTTCAACTTTTGTGACTATAAATAGAACCGAGAGCCTCTTAGAAAAATGATCAAACCGACGCGATTACGAAGTCCACGACGGCTCAAGAATCCTGGTTGATCATCGGCGGTTCATCTACCTCCTTAAGAAGAGATCGAGAAGCAAACTAGGGTATTGTAATCATTTTCTAAAGGAACAAAGTGTACTTAATCTTGTTGATTAATAAAGGTAGTTGTTTTCTTAAATCATTTTATTTTATGTAGTTTTCAATATAATTTCCCTTTCTATCTTTTCTTTTCCCAGCATGCGCGAGTAATTCTCCGCTTGTTAGGGTTCGTAGGATTAGGGTAGATTAATGGATGATGAAGATCCTTAAACTCTTTTTACGTCCTATAAAATTTATAAACTTTACCAAAAGAATAGTTAACATCCTAATCGGGCGCAATATCAATTCATTGATATTCACGACCACGATTAGAGATTAGATTAACAATTGTTTTGGTAAAGGCTATACATGAACGGAGATCCATGTTAAGATAGGGGTTAACAGTGGGAACCCTATTCCCTCCCAAAACCCTAATCTACATGCATCACTTTCGATCTAGTTTTAAATATATTAAAGGATAAAAGGAGTAATCTTTAATTAATCATCCATGACCACTAAATCTTAACGAACCCTACAAGCCCCCTTCTAATATAAAACATACATCCGTAGTTAATCTAGATCTATATCTTGCATCCGTGTTTGACATAGATCTAGAACCTACAACCATTCTTCACCATTCTTTGTTCTTCCTATCTCTTTTTCAACACGTCTAAAGTAAGATTAAAAGGCTCACTGTTTCCCTGAGGATGACCCGTACTCATCTTGGTCTAGCTACACGCGACACCGTTATTGATTGCGGTTAACTACACACACATAAATCAGACCAATCAAATGGTGCCGTTGCCGGGGAATACGTGCGTAATTTATTTTTCTTACTATTCGTATTGAATTCTTATTCGATCCATATCATAAACAAAACAAAACTGCAAATTGTCTATTTAACAATTATTGTGTGAATTTTGCAAGGGGATCTGGAGTCACAGAATTGAGGAAACAGAGAGCCAGAGACATTCATCAAGATCCAGAGGAGCACAGGAGGCCACGTAGCAAAAATCATCACGAGATCCTTTCACTTCGCGGTGGAACCGCGACAAATAAGCAAAAGTGCGGCGGAAGCGCGGCGGATTTGAGGGATTAGGGTTCCAAACTTCTCTGGTAAAATTTTCAACTCTTTCTCCCTCCTCTGAAATCCAATAAAATATCTTTCCTGCAGGATTTTTGCAAAATATCGCCGCTCAAAAATCTTTTTGCAAAGTTTTGTACTTGGTTTGTTTATTCATATTTTAATTCGGACATTAAGGGGCAAAGACCAAATTCAGATTAGGTGGGGATTTTATCACCCTTCCTAAGCCCCACAAATCACAAAACGAGCATCCGCATCAACCCTACATTAATTTAAAAAAAATCTCGACAAGACACTAAGGACCGTCGCGCTCAATAAGGATAGGGGAGGGTCGTGGGTAATTTATCAATTATCCGCATTACTTTTATGGTGTCTATACAAGTGTGTCTAAGGTAAGTGGTTACTTAATTAGGCCCTCTATTTTCGGTGATTCGTATAGCGGATACCTCCCACTTACCTGGCCGCAAGGGTAGTAAAGAGGTGATAGAGGATTGATCCAGCGGCTTGTCCTTTGGAAGTCTAAGAGCGGTCTAGAGACTTGACCTAGGTAACCAGAGTTCTAGGGTTGTTTGTGCATTTTTGTGTGATTTGTCTCGAGTCCCACTTTTTCAAAAACAAACCAATTTTAAATCACACACATGCTGCCACATGCGCTAAAACCGCTTAGTGCATGCTCGGCTGGACACGGGATTCTAGTGCCCGTCTTATCCGCGTTCCTGCTATCGACTCCGAAGTCGGTACTGTAGGGTTCCTATCGACGGCAGCAAGGTTTTGGGAGGTATCGTCCATGCCATTTTCAAAATTTTTCCGTTAAAAGGAACTCTATACTAGAATCGTTAATTAGAATATAATACGGAATCAAAAAGTAAACCATTTACCACTAAGTGAAATAGAAATACAACCTTTGTAGATCGGTCCTTCACTTCAATAGCTCCTTGTTGTAGTCCCTTTGCTGCGATCGTAGTTCTCCCGGACTCTTGCATGGCTTCACGAGGTGAAAAAGCGATCTTGCTTGAAGTCTTCGAGGTCGAAGATGATCTACGTCGAGGGGATGCCAACTCAAGCTACTACTTCACTAACTAAAAGATTAGTGAAGCAAACACCCTATACTAAAGTGCCAATCTAGTAGAGGATGGAGAAATAGGAAGTGGGTTCACTTTAGAATTCTTTTTCTCACAATACTTTCTCACTTTTTTTCAAACCCTCGAGAGCTTTTTCTTTTGGAGGAAGAAGATGAAGAAAAGAGAAGAGAATGAAAAATGATCAAGTGAGAGAGTGAACCATGGTGAGTGAGTATCATATACTAACTCATATAGAGACATAACCATGGCTAATTGTGATGGTTAGGTTACTAAATTTAAGTAAAACAAAACTAGTGGACTTAGTCAAAGCATCCACTAGCTTCATGCATTATGCTAATTATCCACTAATTTTAGAATTACTTTAAATATCAAAACCCAACATCATAATTAGCATGGTGTAGGTCTCATACACTCATGTAGTGTGTATCAACAACCATGATACAAATCAATACACAATTTAATATTTATATCACATATATATATTAAGTGTGCACAAGTGAGAAAAACAAGTGCTTAAGTGAACCAATGTTAGTTAATGTAAATTAGTATATCAAATATACAATTATACACTAAATTATCAAATCAACACTTGATTTAATAATCCGGCTATATCACATATAACTGACTAACACTAAATGTATCAACTTATCGAATCAACACTTGATTCAATAACCCGGCTATATCACATATAACCGACCGATACAAAAGTCGCGAGAATAGAATACGGTATCTCATACACGCATTATTCTCGGTCCCGCACATATCACATACGTGCCCCTATTTCGTTTTGCCTAAGCCAGTAAAACCTCTATGTAGGACTCTAATGACTCGTCAATACGCCGGCAGTAGGTGATGATCATATCAAGCACCCACAAGCCGTCAGCGGTACTAGCTGGACGTAACGGCCACCCGGGTACTGAGCGATTAGAAGATCAGCAATCAAGCCCGCTCCAACTCTTGCAAAAGCCTGACGGTAACACTTACCGTACAGTCCGGTCTCCTCGTCTGATATGTCGCATATCAAGTCTAGGGGTGGTAAACGTCAGACCCTAATCACTGATAAGTCATGCCGATGTGAGGCTCATAACGGGTCGAGAAACTACTGGTAACACTTACCAGTAAATCACTAAATCAGCCCTGGCCAGGGACTTCCCTGTTATGGCCAATCGAGCACAGCGCAACATCAACTCCCAATACCGGAAGAGACGAAACCCCTCCTATCGCTCATTGCCTCCATGTGACTCGGGACTGTACCCAAAAACCACCGTTTTGCACGCCTTCTTCGACGTGGTAAGGTGGAAATCAAAGCACAGTGGGAATCACACAAGACTCTATGATGATCTCGGGTCTACAGACTAACCTGTACAAATGTCACCAGAGAACTGCCATCTGACGTGAGGTATAATACCATCTGGGAGTTCTCGGCGAGTCCGTCCAGTATACCCAGTCTCCTCTGAGCACTTGTATACCATCTCTGATGTCAAACACCAATAGATATGGGATCATCCATCGCCCATCTCATGGGTCGAGAAGCGTATACGCTAGTCTACACTAGTATATCGATGCTCCGTCTCGATACACCCACGACTAGGACATTAAAGGATGAACTTATGGACTATCATGGCCCCACTAGTATGATCTGCATCATAGTCCTGGTAGTAAAGTACAGATCCTAAGGGCTTTACCAATATGTAACCATAAGACGGTATCAAGAGATAAGTATACATGTTAAGATAAAGAGCAACCAGATAGCATACTATCATATCGAGCAAAAAGTCCTCTCTATATATTTCCAAGCATCCAATATAATATACATCATATGTACAATACTGGCCTCTAGGGCATACATACAACTAACAATCTCCCACTTGCACTAGGGCCAGCTGCTGTAGTATCGCATACCGAGGATCCCGAAGAGTCTCTCGAACTGTATCTGGGGAATGGCCTTCGTGAGTGGATCCACTGTGTTGTTCTTCGTGTCAACCCTCCTGATCTTGATCTCCCGGCGATCAACTATCTTTCGGATCAGGTGATACTGCCTCAGAATATGCCTAGATCGCTGATGGGACCTGGGTTCCTTGGCCAAAGCCACCGCTCCATTGTTATCACAATACAAAGGTATTGGATCCTTAATGGATGGAACCACTCCAAGTTCAGTTATGAACTTCTTGATCCAGACAGACTCTTTGGCAGCATTGTTGGCAGCGATGTATTCAGCCTCTATCGTCGAGTCTGCCACGGTTTCTTGCTTGGAACTCTTCCAGCATACCGCCCCTCCATTAAGGGTAAAGACAAACCCCGAGTGCGACTTAGAGTCGTCCTTATCATTTTGGAAGCTCGAATCGGTAAAGGACTCCACTTGGAGTTCTCCATTACCATACACCAAGAGCATCTCTTTAGTCCTTCGTAAGTACTTGAGAATTCTCTTCACAGCTGTCCAGTGACTCTCTCTAGGATCTGCTTGATACCTACTCACTACACTTAGTGAGTGTGCTACATCGGGTCTGGTACATAGCATCGCGTACACGATAGAGCCTACTGCTGAAGCATAGGATATCCCTTGCATGCGAGCTTTCTCCAAATTAGTCTTGGGAGACATCTCTTTGGAGAGAGTGAGCCCAGAGATCGTGGGTAAAAACCTACGCTTGGATTCTTCCATACTAAACCTCTTTAGTATGGTGTCAAAGTACCTGGATTGGGACAATCCCAGTATCCGTTTAGATCTATCTCTATAGATCTTAATCCCCAAGATGTAGGAGGCATCCCTTAGATCTTTCATTGAGAATCATTGTGATAAGAAGAGCTTGACCGATTGCAGCATAGGAATGTCATTTCCTATCAAGAGTATGTCGTCCACGTACAATACGAGGAAGACAACCTTACTCTCTGCTACCTTCTTGTATATACAAGATTCATCTACGTTTTTGACAAAATCAAACTCTTTGATAATGACATCAAAGCAGATGTTCCAACTCCGTGATGCTTGCTTTAATCCATAGATGGATTTAAGCAGCTTGCACACCTTCCTGCTGCTCCCACTAGCTACGAAGCCCTCCGGCTGAGTTATGTACACGCTCTCTTCTAAATCACCGTTTAGAAAGGTGGTCTTAACATCCATTTGCCAGATTTCGTAGTCATGATATGCAGCGATGGCAAGCATGATCCGGATGGATTTAAGCATAGCCACTGGAGAAAAGGTTTCGTCATAATCCACACCCGGTCGTTGACGAAAACCCTTTGCAACAAGTTTAGTTTTGAAAGTCTCCACTTTCCCATCTACACCAAGTTTTTTCTTGAAGATCCACTTGCTCCCAATGGGTTTTACCCCTTCAGGAGCATCTTCCAAAGTCCATACTTTGTTAGTGTACATGGATTCTATCTCGGACCGCATTGCATCCAGCCATTTCACCGAGTCACCACTCGTGATGGCCTGCTCGAAGCTAGTTTGGTTATCTTCCTCCATGATGAAATCCTCGCTCCCACTATCTATGAGAATACCGTAGTATCTCTCAGGTGGGTAAGAAACCCTACTAGATCGAAGGAGAGGCTGAGGTTCGTTGGGAACTACCGAATTCTCTGGTTCCACCAAATCTTCAGTTGCAGTTTGTGCTGCTGGAACTTCTTCCAGCTCTACCTCTTTGCCACAATTTCTTTTACAAGAAATTCCTTTTCTAAAAAGGTGGCATGTTGAGCAACAAACACCTTTTGTTCTTCGCCAAGGTAGAAAAGATATCCATGTGAATGTTTGGGATATCCCATAAACTTGCATAGAACTGACCGTGCCTCGAGTTTGTCCAGATTTTGCCTTTTGACATAGACCGGACAACCCCATATCTTAACTCATTTAAGATATGGTCTCTTCCCACTCCATATCTCATATAGTGTGGTAGGTACATATTTAGATGGAACTTGATTCAATAGGTATGCTGCTGTCTCCAGCGCATATCCCCAGAAGGAAATATGTAACTCAGCTGTGCTCATCATAGAGCGCATCATATCTAATAGGGTGTGGTTCCTCCATTCCGATACACCGTTGTGCTGTGGTGTATATGGAGGAGTTAGCTGAGAGAGAATCCCATTCTCTATTAGGAAGTCCAGGAATTCATTGCTCAAGTATTCACCTCCTCGATCAGATCGAAGGATTTTAATACTTTTCCCGGTTTGGTTCTCGACTTCTTGTTTATATTCTCTAAATTTCTCAAAAGCTTCTAATTTGTGTTTCATCAGGAACATATATCCGAATCTAGAGTGATCGTCAGTGAATGTAATGAAGTACGAAGAACCATCCCTGGCATGTGTAGACATGGGACCACATACATCACTATGTATCAGTCCCAAGAGTTCAGTAACTCTTTCTCCGTATCCCGTAAACGGAGTTTTGGTCATCTTGCCTTTGAGACATGACTGGCAAGTGTCATAAGATGAAAATTCGAACGTATTCAAATATCCATCCTTATGCAACTTAGCTAGCCGTGTCGCATTGATGTGATCTAGTCTACAATGCCACAAGAAGGATTCGTTCAGTTCTGAACTCTTCCTCTTGTGTGTGTTTGTTATGCTCAGAACTGTTGATTAATTTAGAACATAAATGCCATTGCACAACGTGCCTGATCCAACCAACTTTTGGTTCAGAAAAATGTTCATAACATTATCCTGTAATACAAAATTATATCCCTCTTTACTTAAGAAAGAAACCGATATAATGTTGCATATCAGGTTCGGCATGTAATAGCATTCATTCAGAATCAATGTATTACCAGTTGGTAATACAAGGTGATATTCCCCGACGGTTTTAGCTGCAACAATTGCACCATTTCCAACCCTTATGTCTTTATCACCTTCTCCAAGTTCTCTACCTTTTCTCAACCCATGTAACTGATTACATATGTAGGATCCTGACCCGGTATCTAATACCCAGGACGTAGAGCAAATGGAGAAACAGTTCTCTGTAACGAACACACCCGAAGAAAATGCATCACCATGTACTTTCTTCATTCGGGTGGCATGGGAATCCTGGTATTCCCCTATATCCTGTTCAGTCTTATAACTTTTATAAGAAAGAACGGAACCAACGTTCCCTAGCACATTATAACATGCAGGTTCGGTCAATACATCCATATTATTATCTTTATTAAGGCATGATATAGTCGCTACCTGGAGAGAGAGAGAGAAGAAAACACTTTAGCGTATACTCTTGCAAGATCAGATTGGTTATTATTTTATCTAATCAGGATGGCTCCCACTGTTTTTATCAAATCTTCCTTCAAACCCTAAAAGGAAAGACTAGCCGGGATTAATTACACCCTACAATTTCGCCAATCTTTCAGCCAGGCCAGTGTCGGTACTTAGAGGGAGGTTCCCCGTGCTTTCGCACAGACCTAATTAAAATAAACCTCGTTTTCCCAGAGGCGTAACCCCGTTGACACCTTTCTAGACACCTACTTGATCAGCTAATTGTCCCGTGTAAAACTCTCCCAGGAGCAACAATCACTCACAGTGGGTATCGGGATCCAACTATCTCATAGAAGGTATGCAATCTCATTGCAAATTTCAACCTTTGAAATTCCCGATAATATTTTGCCCCTAACGATCTATGAGCTTGACAAGGTCAACAAATCATAGACCACAAGTCAAGTTCAACCCGCCATTTCTTGATTGAAATAAACCCATCCGTATGACCCTTGACAAGGTCAACAAGGCCATACGACTACCCTAATCCAATCTGCATCATATGCATAAGCAGATAAGCACCAATTAGCTACCGCACACTACGCCTTGACAAGGTCAACAAACGCAGCACGAATACTAAATACTACTAATCTGAAATGATGGAGGGCTACGACAGGTTTTTGCGAAAACCTTTTCCGTAATGAACTTGATATCGTTATAGAATCAAGTGAATTTTGAAAAGGAGGGTTTTTGAGGCTTTCATTAGTTTTGCTAAAGAGGTTATTCCCTGTGAAGGGATCTTGGCTCTTTCCTCATCGAATAAAGTGCGGGATATATCATATATATCACTATGCAAAGCAATACTCCAAAAGCAATCAAAAGACAAACCGAGTGTTGTAGCATCTGCCAGTTTTTCTAAAGAGGTCATTCCCGGTGAAGGGATCTCGGCTCTTTCCTCATCGAATAAGGTGCGGGATATATCATATATATCATTATGCAAAGCAAAAACTGTAGCTACCCATTTTTGAAAGTTTGATTCTACAACATCTTTTAGGTTTCTTTTTCTTTCATTAATTATATTAATGAAGTCCCATCATTTAAGTCACCTAAACATCACAGATAAATACGACGTACACTTATACCATCCGCATTCGCCTCGATGTCCAGTCATGCACCGTTAGGTTAAGTAACTAACGGTAGAGCGGGGCAGGGCTAGCGCGGGTGTAAAACATAAGTAACGTCTATATAATATATCATATATACTATATACAGTATCCATCTCATCATATCGAATGATCACATCACAGATATCGCAGTAGAAGAAACATATGAATTAATGGATATACTAGGAGGTCCGTGTTTTATTCTGAGCCTCTATAAAACACGGATTCTACGGTCGCGATGAATAGCCAAACCCACACCCCTAGACCCCTACGAGAGCGGCAAGCAACCCTACCACTTCTAGAGTTAAAAGACCCAGACTCGACTTCTCGAGTTGGTCTCCCACTGAATTCTAGAACCCGGTTACTTGTGCTCTCCTCCTTGGGTCTATCCTAATGCAGAAAAGTAAATAATATACATCAATGGTGATATCAACCTCAACCCTGAAGTGTCCAAATAAAAGAATATTACATACATTTAATTTTACATGAATGAAAATAAAATCTCTCATCTCACATAAAACCCCCGGCTATTCAAAATTGCGGCGATCCAATATAACATATCCAGCAGCACATAACATCATATGTTATCACATCACAAAGAAAACTAGACGATGTTAAACATTCCAATCGAATCATTAAACACCCAAAATTACCCAAAAAGCTCAACACTTGAGCGTAGTTTTAAAGTTATTCAGCACACGCCAGAGTATCAATGAACCAGCCGTAGAAGGGCCAAACCAACGCCTCACATGTGGCACCGCTCAATCACCACAAACCCGAGGGTTCAGTGGCGGTTCTGACGGTCACATAATCGAGTTAAGGTTTTGTTCTTCTAGAGGGTCCATCGCATAACTTGCATGATCTTTGAAAGCTTTTTAACTACGGGAAAAATCCAACACTTGGAAATTTTCCCGGCAAGGGTTAAAGCGGGTATTTGACATCCGATTGAACTTTTTAACAACGTCTAAACTAACCCGAAAACAGTTAAAATTACGACTACGAAACACTCCGAGTTGCTTTTGCATTGAGTTAATCATCACATGAAAAAGTAGCAAAAATAAACAACACCTGAAACCCCAAATCCCAGAGCACAGACCATGGAAAAATTTTAGGACCCTAAGGACATGCCCAGGTCGGCCTCCCCGGTTTTACCCCCTATGTGCTCAGTCCAAATCCAAGCAGTGGGTCCCAAACTTTCTTCCAAGGTCCTATGTTTGCTCAAAGATGATTCTGCACTTGTTTGAAAAATTTTTGGAGCTCTTTTTAAAATCGACAGAAACATGGAATTAGGGTTTCAAGTTTCGGAGTTTGTTTCGTATTTGTAATATAACATTATCCGTTTAATTTTCTAGCTAGGATCTGATACCACCGTAGGGTTCCTATCGACGACAGCAAGGTTTCGGGAGGCATCGTCCATGCCATTTTCAAAATTTTGCTGTTAAAAGGAACTATATACTAGAATCGTTAACTAGAATATAATACGGAATCAAAAAGTAAACCATTTACCACTAAGTGAAATAGAAATACAACCTTTGTAGATCGGTCCTTCACTTCAATAGCTCCTTGTTGTAGTCCCTTCGCTGCGATCGTGGTTCTCCCAGACTCTTGCATGGCTTCACGAGGTGAAAAAGCGATCTTGCTTGAAGTCTTCGAGGCCGAAGATGATCTACGTCGAGGGGATGCCAACTCAAGCTACTACTTCACTAACTAAAAGATTAGTGAAGCAAACACCCTATACTAAAGTGCCAATCTAGTAGAGGATGGAGAAATAGGAAGTGGGTTCACTTTAGAATTCTTTTTCTCACAATACTTTCTCACTTTTTTTCAAACCCTAGAGAGCTTTTTCTTTTGGAGGAAGAAGATGAAGAAAAGAGAAGAGAATGAAAAATGATCAAGTGAGAGAGTGAACCATGGTGAGTGAGTATCATATACTAACTCATGTAGAGACATAACCATGGCTAATTGTGATGGTTAGGTTACTAAATATCTTAAGTAAAACAAAACTAGTGGACTTACTCAAAGCATCCACAAGCTTCCACTAGCTTCATGCATTATGCTAATTATCCACTAATTTTAGAATTACTTTAAATATCAAAAACCAACATCATAATTAGCATGGTGTAGGTCTCATACACTCATGTAGTGTGTATCAACAACCATGATACAAATCAATACACAATTTAATATATATATCACACACACACACACACACACACACACACACATATATTAAGTGTGCACAAGTGAGAAAAACAAATGCTTAAGTGAACCAATGTTAGTTAATGTAAATTAGTATATCAAATATACAATTATACACTAAATTATCAAATCAACACTTGATTTAATAATCTGGCTATATCACATATAACTGACTAACAATAAATGTATCAACTTATCGAATCAACACTTGATTCAATAACCCGGCTATATCACATATAACCGAACGATACAAAAGTCGCGAGAATAGAATACGGTATCTCATACACGCATTATTCTCGGTCCCGCACATATCACATACGTGCCCCTATTTCGTTTTGCCTGAGCCAGTAAAACCTCTATGTAGGACTCTAAAGACTCGTCAATACGCCGGCAGTAGGTAATGATCACATCAAGCACCCACAAGCCGTCAGCGGTACTAGATGGAAGTAACGGCTACCCGGGTATTGAGCGATCAGAAGATCAGCAAGCAAGCCCGCTCCAACTCCTGCAAAAGCCTGACGGTAACACTTGCCGTACAGTCCGGTCTCCTCATTTGATATGTCGCATATCAAGTCTAGGGGTGGTAAATGTCAGACCCCAACAACTGATAAGTCATGCCGATGTGAGGCTCATAACGGGTCGAGAAACTTCTGGTAACACTTACCAGTAAATCTCTAAATCAGCCCTGGCCAGGGACTTCCCTGCTATGGCCAATCGAGCACAGCGCAACATCAACTCCCAATACCGGGAGAGACGAAACCCCTCCTATCACTCATTGCCTCCATGTGATTCGGGACTGTGCCCAAAAACCACCGTTTTGCATGCCCTCTTGGACGTGGTAAGGTGGAAATCAAAGCACAGTGGGAATCACACAAGACTCTATGACGATCTCGGGTCTATAGACTAACCTGTACAAATGTCACCAGAGAACTGCCATCTGACGTGAGGTATAATACCATCTGGGAGTTCTCAGCGAGTCCGTCCAGTGTACCCAGTCTCTACTGAGCACCCGTATACCATCTCTGATGTCAAACACCAATGGATATGGGATCATCCATCGCCCATCTCATGGGTCGAGAAGCGTATACACTAGTCTACACTGGTATATCGATGCCCCGTCTCGATACACCCACGACTAAGACATTAAAGGATGAACTTATGGATTATCATGGCCCCACTAGTATGATCTGCATCATAGTCCTGGTAGTCAAGTACACATCCTAAGGGCTTTACCAACATGTAACTATAAGACGGTATCAAGAGACAAGTATACATGTTAAGATAAAGATCAACCAGATAGCGTACTATCATATCGAGCAAGAAAGTCCTCTCTATATATGTCCAAGCATCCAATATAATATACATCATATGTACAATACTGGCCTCTTGGGCATACCTACAACTAATAGGTACTTCTTCATTTTCTTTTTCCCCACCATCCACCACATCGACCGAGATGGACGGTACTCCATCAAATTATAATACCACCCTGGCACCGCCCGTAGGTGAGCAGAATCCACCGCGCATCTCTCTCCAAGAAAGAAGCTATCCCATACGTGGTCCCCCTCCTACCTGTTTATCTATTCCACCAGCCAACGGGGATAATTTTGAAATTAAACCCCACTATATCAACATGTTGTCTAAATTTCACGGGCTTGAGTCTGACGACACGTACGTTTTCATCACTAAATTCGAAAATGTATGCACAATGATGGATACTTCACAACTGTCCGTGGATGCTATGCCCTTGCGTCTTCTCCTATTCACTTTGTGCGACTTGGCAGAAAAATAGCTTTATAATACTGTTGCACACTCTATTACCAATTAGGATGAATTTGTGATAGCATTCCTTAAGAAATTTTACCCAAATCATAAGACCGCCCGTGTCATGAGCGAAATCAACCAGTTCACCCAGCTTCCCAATGAACCATTTTGGAAGTGTTTTGAACGTTTCAAGGATCTGCTTGTCCAATGTCCTCATCATGGAATACATAGATGGGATCTGTGCCGAATTATATATGAGGGCATTAATCCAGCAACAAAGCAGATGCTTGAAACAATGTGTCAATGCAATTTCATGTCCAAAGACGATGGTGAAGCTTGGAAATATCTGGAAGATCTCGCTGAAAACACTTTGCAGTGGGAAAGCGTTAGACCACCTTCATCTAGGGGAGGTATTCACCAGTTCGATGTTTCCATCGCAGTAAAAGCCGAAATGGCAGCGATGCAAAAGAAAGTCGACGCTATTGAAAACAAATTCTCATCAGTCTCCCTAAACCAAGAAACGCTTCCCAAAACCGTGTGTGGTTGCTGTTCCGATCCATCACACTTGACGGAAGAATGTCCTATGAATGCACCGTTTCAAGGTCACGAGCAAACTAATGCTACTTTTCACCAGCGACCTAGAAACGATCCTTATTCTTCCACATACAATCAGGGATGGAGGAATCATCCTAATTTTGCTTGGAACCAAAACCAACCCCAAAATCAAAACCAGTTCCAAAGAAATTACCAAAGACCTCCTCCACAGCAACAGCAACCACCACCACAGAGTCAGCACCCTTTTCAATCGCAACCTGTTCAAAACCCGGCCAATAATTCTTTCCAAACGACCGGTACCGATAACTCCTCTTCACTCGCACAAACTTTAGACTTTTTTATGAAACATTCCATCCAAATGTCGGCTGATATGAGGTCTTCTATTGATTCCATAAAGAAAGACTCCACCTCCCACGGTGAGAGTATTAAATCAATAGAAGCCTAAATTGCACAATTGAATGTTGTGATGAGTGCGAGAGAAAAAGGGAAACTCTCATCTCAATCCCTACCGAATCCTGGCCACTCACAACATTATAATGTGAGTGCCGTTACTACGTTGAGATCGGGAAGAGTGCTGGATTACCGAGTGGGTGAACAAGTTGATGACGTTAGTGATACCAATGATACCCCGGCTTCTACTCTTCCCCTAATTCGTCTAGTCTCCCACCTACTTCCGAGCCTATTCTACGCTTCCCACAAGGCTCGAACCTTCAGCCCACTTTCTCGAATCTATCTAAAGCGATCCCCACTCCAATTTTGGGATCCATTCCATCCCCACAATCTTCTCCAATGTTGGATCTAACCCTTATTGATAAAGCTCCGTTTCCAAACAGATTAAGGGCCAACAAACCTAACCCACAAATGGAGAAGATTGTGGAAATGTTTAAGCACGTTAACGTCAATATTTCTCTCCTAGATGCTATTCAAAAAGTCCCATCTTATGCAAGAATTCTTAAAGACTTGTGCACTAGGAAGAGAAAAACTCAAGTGCCGAAAAAAGTTTTCATGACGAGTAATGTTAGCACAGCTTTTACCCAGCAAATACCAAAGAAACGTAAGGACCCTGGCTGTCCTACCATCTCTATTTCTATTAGGGGTAAAAATATTAATTGTTCTTTACTCGACCTTGGCTCTAGCGTTAACTTGCTTCCATATTTCGTATATGAGCAGTTAGGGATTGGAGAGTTGAAACCCGCCCATTGTACTCTTCAGATGGCAGACCGATCAATTACCAAACCTAGGGGGGAACTAAAGGATGTGTTAATTAAAGTCGGGGAATTCATATTCCCTGTGGACTTTATTATTTTGGATACATAACCTGTGTCTAACCCACGCAACCAAATCCCGGTGATACTCGGTCGACCTTTCCTAGCAACTTCCAATGCTGTAATTAATTGTCGTAACGGTTCTATGAACTTATCCTTCGGGAAGATGACAATTGAGCTTAATATTTAGAAGCTAGGAAGTCAACCATCTGAACCTTCTGCTCATTTGGTTGATATCTGTTCCATCAACGAGATAGCTTCCGACAGCTGCGAAGGGGAAGCACTTTGCTATGATGATCTCGACAACACTAGCGTGGCATTGTTTGATTTGGAAAATTCTTATAGTGAGGATATCTTCGATGAGTCCATCTCCGAGTTTGAATCCATTGACTCATCGCAAAAATCAGTAGCACTTTCCGAGTCAATATCCTATGCAAGTTATGAACCTCTTAGGGAGTCCGAGCATCATTCCCTTACCCCACCTTCTATTGTCTCTCCGCCAATACTAGATCTCAAACCGCTACCTTCTCATTTTAAATATGCATATTTAGGTGAGAATGAGTCTTTACCCATGATCATATCCGCTTCTCTAGCTTTAGAGCAAGAGAACGCACTTTTGGCGGTGTTGAGATCAAATCGGCAAGCATTTGGTTGGACAATGGCTGACATCAAAAGGATTAGTCTCTTAATTGTTGAACATTATATACATCTGATGGATGAAGCCAAGCCAACCCGTGACCCACGAAGACGGTTAAATCCCATTATGAAGGAGGCAGTAAAGAAAAAAATCGTCGAGTGCCTAGATATTGGTATAATTTACCCTATATCTGATAGCCAATGGGTAAGTCCTATTCACGTGGTCCCTAAAAAGTCTGGCATCACGGTCATAACAAATGAGGCTAATGAGTTAATCCAAACACGCACCCAAACTGGGTGGCGCGTATGTATTGATTACAGAAAACTCAATACCGCAACGAGGAAAGATCACTTCCCTCTACCTTTTATTGACCAGATGTTAGAACGATTAGCTGGACACGAATACTATTTTTTCTTGGACGGATACTCTGGCTATAACCAGGTCCTCATCACCGAAAAGGATCAAGATAAAACTACATTTACTTGTCCTTTCGGTACTTTTGCTTATAGACGCATGCCTTTTGGGTTATGCAACGCTCCCGCTACATTTCAGCGGCGTATGATGGGGATATTCTTAGACATGGTTGAGAATTTTCTTGAGATATTTATGGACGATTTCTCCATATTTGGGGACTCCTTTGAGGACTGCCTTCGTCATCTTGACGCGGTTCTTACCAACTGTGAAGATAAGAACTTGACTTTGAATTGGGAAAAATGCCATTTTATGGTCTAAGAAGGTATTGTCTTTGGACATATAATTTCACAAAAAGGCATTGAGGTATACAGAGCTAAAATAGATGTCATCCATAAACTCTTTCGTCTCAAATGCGTCAAAGATATACGATCCTTCCTTGGCCATGCAGGATTTTATAGGAGATTCATTAAGGACTTTAGCAAAATTTCTAGACCCTTAACTCTTCTCTTGGCCAAGAATACAACATTTCACTTCGATTCGGATTGTGAGGCTGATTTTGAGTCGCTTAAAAGAACTCTCACGACAGCCCCCATTCTATCATCTCTGGATTGGAACCACTCGTTCGAGCTTATGTGTGATGCATCAGATTTTGCTATTGGTGCGGTCTTAGGACAGCACATTGATAAGAAGCCACATGTAATTTACTATGCAAGTAGGACCTTGAACGATGCACAAATTAATTACACAACTACCGAAAAAGAACTCTTGGCAGTTGTATTTGCATTAGAAAAATTCAGGCCCTACTTGATTGGTTCGCCAATAGTGGTTTACACTGATCACTCCGCCCTACGACACCTTTTATCGAAGAAGGATGCTAAGGCCAGGCTAATACGTTGGATCCTGTTGTTACAAGAATTTGATCTTGTCATCCGAGACAAGAGTGGATGTGAAAACGTAGTAGCCGACCATCTTTCACGTATCTCTTCTTCACTAACGTTGACCGTGCCGATAAATGACTCATTTCCTGACGAACAGCTCTTGACCGTATCCTACGAATCTTGGTTCGTGGATATTGTGAATTATCTAGCGACGAGACTTATTCCTAGCAATTGTTCGAAACAAGATAAACTTCGATTTCTATCCCAAGTAAAATACTTTTACTTGGATGAACCTTATTTGTTTAAGTATTGTTCCGATCAAATCATTCGCAGGTGTGTCCCTAACGATGAATTCAAGAGTGTGTTATCATTTTGTCATGATCAGGCATGCGGCGGTATCTTTGGACCTTGATAAACGACAGAGAAAGTTTTGCAATGTGTCTTTTATTGGCCAACACTATTTAAAGATGCTTATGATCATTACAAAACTTGCCCGCGGTGTCAGCACTTGGGTCGGATTTCATAAAGAAATGAGATGCCGCTCTAACCTATCTTGGTTGTGGAAATATTCGATGTTTGGGGTATTGATTTTATGGGCCCTTTTCCCAACTTTTTTGGGAATTTATATATCTTGTTAGTGGTTGATTACGTCTCAAAATGGGTGGAAGCAATACCGTGTCGCACTAATGACAACAAAGTTGTCATTAACTTCCTTAAAGAAAATATCTTTTCGCGATTCGGACACTCTTGCGCTATAATTAGCGACAACGGGACGTATTTCTGTAATCGGTCTGTTGAGGTTTTGATGCTGAAATATGCTATCAACCACAAACTTTCTACGCCATATCATCCCCAAACAAGCGGGCAAGCTGAGATCTCGAATAGGCAAATCAAACAAATTTTGGAGAAGACGGTTTCTAAAAACCGTAAACATTGGTCAACCAAATTGACGGATGCTCTTTGGGCATTTCGCACTACTTATAAGACCGATCTTGGTATGTCTCTATACCGCCTTGTGTTTGGGAAGGCATGCCACCTTCCTGTCGAGATCGAACATATGGCAATGTGGGATATTAAAGAGCTAAACTTCGATTTTGATAAAGCTAGCAGTTACCGGAAGCTGCAATTGAATGAGCTAAGCGAACTCCGCGATGAAGCTTAGGATAATGCGGTGATAGTAAAGAACCAGACTAAAGTGTTACATGATAAAAACCTTTTTAGAAAAACTTTCACACCGGGACAACAAGTCCTTCTTTATGATTCACGACTCCATCTTCATCTGGGTAAGCTTAAATCTCGTTGGAAAGGACCTTTTGTGGTGCGGTATGTACACCCGCACGGGGCAGTAAAAGTTGAAAATATAAAAAACGGTTCAATTTTTAATGTAAATGGGCATAGATTAAAACTGTATTTCTCTGCTGACCCAGCGGAGGAGCTCCTGTTTTTACAGGAGCCGCTTTATCATAACTAAATTCCTCCTCCTCACCTTCATGTTTCAGTAACATTGTATCATCTTAAAGAATGGAGGTGAGTGAAAAACGGGACTTAACTGAATATCTGTGCGTGCCAAATAACAAGTTTGGGGGTAGTCTTCATTTATCTATTATTTTACCCTTATTATTATCTCTCCAAGTTTGCAGGTCTATGCTCTCAAAAGACAACATCAGTGAGGACACTGCTGGAAACAGGTTTGGGGGGGGGTTGTATTCACTGAATTATCTTTGGCACTGGGCATAAATTTTTTTTTTATAATAAAAGAGTAGAAAGTGAAAAAATTATATATGAAAGATATGAATAGTTTGAGAAAAGAAAGAAAGTTAGATGTTTTCTTAAACAAAACTAGTAATAAGTAGTTATGAGTTGTTGTCTCAAGGGTTAGTAAGATTAAGGAAATTGCTAATCTGAGGATAAAAATAAGTCTGAAAAATAGTCCTATTCTTGAGGCCAAACTTTTGAACATTGATACCCTACTATATGCACTTACACACATCTTGAAACTTGGAATAGTAGATGATACCTTGAAATGCTCTTGTCTAAAAACCTTAGTATAAAAAAAAGGAAGAAGTATAAATGGTGGTGAAGAAAAAAATTAACACTGGTTTTGTAATTACCAAGGAAGCATTAAAAAATATAGCGAGGGTGCTTTATTACCTAGTGCCTTAGACCAACTGGTTTGGGAGACACTGCTAAGCCTTAGGTGTTGCGAAACGAGAAATTACGCCTAAATGCACGAGCATAGTTTATAATCGGTCGGGTAGTACCTCAAGAAGTATTAACGGTCGCATGAAGAATGTGTGAGCAATTTTATTGAAAATATTCACCAACTATAAAGTACTTTGGAAGATGGACAAGAGTATGATAGCTTGAATTGAATTTTCTAAGTGTAGGGATGTCTTTTACACACACGTATGGGTATATGATCAATGTTTGGATAAAAGATAGGGAGGAAGACTAAAGGCGATATTTTATTGAGGGATGATGTGATTTCTAATATTTTTTCACGACCATTAAGATAGGGCTCATAGCAATTGAAAAGCCGGTATAGTTGGAAACTCTTATTTTCAAGTTTTTTCTTTTATAAGTTCTTATTTTTATATGTAACTTCCACCATCTTTCTTTTATTATAGGATTTTGTGGGTGTAATCCGCTGAAAACCCTCAGGAGACAACACTGCTCCTACTAGGGACACCTAGAGGTTTAATTGCTTGTTGCACGTGCTCAGTGCAATCATGTTGCTTACGAAAGCGTGCAACTTAGTTTTTTCTTTTTCTTGAAAAACTAGTTTGCTCGGGACGATCAAAGTTAAGTTTGGGGGTATTTGTTCAGTTGATAAAACTGCACTATTGATCTGACATTTTCCTCACTATTTCTATATAATAAAAGATGTTTATTATAAATATGACACATATAAGGGTTTATCTGTAAAAATACTATTTTCATGTGTTTATATATTATAATTAACATTATGAAGGAAAATGTAAGAATATAATATTCATGTAATATTTGGTCTATTTAAATATGCTTACCTTATTAAATATCTTTGACCAGTTCTCTTAAAACTAAAATATCATGACAAATGGTTAAGATAATATCTCAATAAAAATAAATTCTACTAACATCATTTATTGAGATAATTGTGCAGGAATTATATCATGACTGAAATCAAGGAAATCCGAGTTGGCGAGATCAAATCTGCCGAAGATATTCAAGTAAATTGAAGAAACCAATTCTGGTAGAAACGTAAAGAAGATTTTCAAAATCTTGATATTCAAAAGATCACCAAGTGCTACAGATATGAAGCCCCAGAAATTGGAGCCCAAGATCCCACCAGAGAGCGGTGGTTCCGAGGCCAAAACCCACTATTGGCGGCGGATCAGCGGCCTGTTAGAGGAGTTGGGATATTGTATTTTCTACGCAGGATTTTATCAACAAACCTTAATTAACACGATCTAGGGTTTTCAACTTCTGTGACTATAAATAGAACCGAGAGCCTCTTGGAAAAATCATCAAACCGACGCGATCACGAAGTCCACGATGGCTCAAGAATTCTGGTTGATCATCGACGGTTCATCTACCTCCTTAAGAAGAGATCGAGAAGCAAACTAGGGTATTGTAATCATTTTTTAAAAGAACAAAGTGTACTTGATCTTGTTGATTAATAAAGGTAGTTGATTTCTTAAATCATTTTGTTTTCTGTAGTTTTCAATACGATTTCCCTTTCTATCTTTTCTTTTCCTAACATGCGTGAGTGATTCTCCGCTTGTTAGGGTTCGTAGGATTAGGGTAGATTAATGAATGATGAAGATCCTTAAACTCTTTTTACGTCCTATAAAGTTTATAAACTTTACGAAAAGAATAGTTAACATCCTAATCGGGCGTGCTATCAACTCATTGATATTCACGATCACGATTAGAGATTAGATTAACAATTGTTTGGTAAAGGCTAGACCTGAACGGAGATCCATGTTAAGATAGGGGTTAAGAGTGGGAACCCTATTCCCTCCAGAAACCCTAATCTACATGCATCCCTGTCGATCTAGTTTTAAATCTATTAAAGGATAAAACGAGTAATCTTTAATTAATCATCCATGACCACTAAATCTTAACGAACCCTACAAGCGCCCTTCTAATATAAAACCTATATCCATAGTTAATCTAGATCTATATCCTGCATCCGTGTTTGACGTAGATCTAGAACCTACAACCATTCTTCACCATTCTTTATTCTTTCTCTCTCTTTTTCAACACGCCTAAAGTAAGATTAAAAGACTTAACGTTTCCTTGAGGACGACCCGTACTCATCTCGGTCTAGCTACACGCGATACCGTTATTGATTGCGGTTAACTACACACACATAAATTAGACCAATCATTACTCCAGTAGTTTCTCAGGGTGTTTTGGGCTGCACTCCGACACGACTTATTGCGCTATTAGGGGTTTGATGTTTTCCGCCCCATAGGCCCGATATGCGATACTCTTAGATGAACAGACCGGACTGTATGGAGATTGCCACAGACAGGCTCAGTAGGAGTTCAGATGAGTTTGCTCATCGGCCTTCTTATCTATAGATACCTGGGTAGTCGTTACGTTCAGCTAGTACCGCTGATATGCTTGTAGTTAAACCCATTGCTAGCGTACTGTCGAGTCTTTAAAGTCCCACACAGAGGGTTTCCTTGTTTCGGGCGAAACGATGTAGAGGTCGTATAGTTTTAGGACAGGGTTCGATCACATATGTGTACTTGTGCGCGTATGATGTTTGGGCGGACAATACTAGTGGCTTTGGTTTAAGCCGGATCCTAGTATTAGATTATTGGATTAGTTTTGTCTCAATGTATTCGTGTTTCTCGGAATACGGATACGGGTATGTATATACGGATGAGAGGGGCATTCTTGTAATTACTCAAGTTTGTTAATAGATGATTACACCTCATTACATGGATTAGCATTTCGGTTAAATGCTTAATGAGGTGGAACTATGAGGTATTTTAGTGAAAATTGAACATGGTTTCTTGTTGATTTTCTTGGACTCTTTTGTGGAAAATGAAGACTTAGATATTTTGAGATAGTTTTGAGATATTTGTGTTAGATATTTTCATTTGCCATTTAGTCTTTACATGAGCTATATTCTTTATTCATTATCACAAATACATTCTCTCTCCTCTCAAGCTTTCTTCATCTCCCTTAAGAACCCTAATTGTCTCATGAATTGAGAATCCTAGGGTTTGTAAGACTACTAAATCCTTAATCACACTCTACTCACTCTAGGCTACTTAGTTTAGCACACCAAGTATCCTAGTTACCTCATCTTGGAGGTTAAAGTTTAAGGTTGGCACTCTTAGGTAGATCTTCTTCGACCTGGAGAAGTCGACGAGGAAGCACGATCCATTCTCACTTCGAGGAGCTCACGAAAAGGATAAGGACAGCGAGGAGAAGAAGGACAAGTAGCTTGAGGTATAACTTTCTTACATAGTAGTTAAAGCTCCGAGTTAGTTTGTTAGTTTTGGTTTAGTATCGATCCTGGAGTTTAGTTGATATTACGAATCATATAAAAATCGATTTTTGCAAACTCCTCCTCCCCGCGATCATGTGGGATGCGTGGCATCGACTTATAGTGGTATTAGAGCCAACTAAACCATAACCAACTTGTTAGCAAGTCGTTAGAACTTCGATCGTCCGAGAAACCCGAAACAATAACACAAAACCCTAGCTTTCTGTCGTTTTTTAAATCTGGACTTAAAAATATTTCAGAGGTCTTAAAAATTAAAGCAGGGAATTATAAGATCACTCAAGAAACATGAGTCTCTAACTCGTCAAGACTACCGTGGAAGCGCGGTGAATCGGTTTGATTCGCCGCCGTTCCGCGGCCGAGTCAAGGCAGAGTTGGCTCGTTTTTCTTGTGTTAGTCTTTTCTGTTGTGTTATACTTTCTGGTATATTTTGTTTCTACCCACTGTTGTCTGTGTGCTGGTTTGCATTTGGGGTAGACACTAAAATTATGTTTCGATCGAATTTCTATCGTTCTTGGCTATGTATCGTTTCTGTGTTTGATATATGTGTTCGTAAACTTCTGCTAATTGCTATATGTCGGTTAGTTGGGGGTTGCACATATCTGTGATGATTAGTTTGTGGATATGAATATTGTTAGATCGTCGTGAATGAATAGCCGAGGATGTGAAATGAGAGTTTCTTTCATTCAAATGTAAATTGTAATTTGTTGTAATATTTTTTCGCGGGGCACATCTGGGTTGAGATTGTAGCCACCGTTGTATTATTTCATTTACTGTTTATGGCTCCTAGGATAGACCTAAGGTGGGGTGCACAAACTACTGGGTACTTTGAAGTGCCGAGTGGCCTACTCATTTTACTGAGGGAAGTTGCTTCACTTTGGGTATTGGCGAGTAGTTTGCCGCATCCATAGGGGTCTAGGGTGGGGTTTTGGCTATTCATCATGACCGTGGAATCCGTCTTTCGTTACAAGCAACAAAACACGAAATTCCCAGTATATCCAATATGTTCATCTATGATCTGGAATGCCTATTATTGCGTCAGACGAATGTATATATATATATATATATATATTATATAATAGACGTTGCTTATATTTTGCATTCGCACTAGTCCAGCCCCCAGCTCTGGCGTTAGTCATCTAACCAGCGGTGTAAAACGGGACTGTAAGTCTACGGTAGCGCCCCGGCCGTCTGTACGAGGCCAAAAAGCGGAAACGAAACTTTTTCAAAACTAGAAAACCGGCGCTATCGTATACTTTTTCCCGGATCGAACCATTAACCTACAACTAGGTATCTAGAGAAGGGTTAGAATGCTATACCGATCGATCCGTGTCCTTCGGTCTTTGGCCACCATCCCAGGCTCCTCGCGGCAACTCCGGTCTCGATCTCCTCGTCGGAAAGGGCACCACATCTACAAGTCTTTTTATGGGCTCCCGCTTCATCCGAAGCAACTCGGGTACGAAGTGTGCTAGCCGACGTGTCCAAAATGTTGTAGAGAATGTTTGTGATCACTTTGTCTCTTGCATCCATGGATTTGGATGGAGGTCAGAGGTGTTGCCATTGATGGAGATAAATAGCTAGAGGAAGAAGAAGAAGAGAAGAGGCTTTTTCTTTTCTTGTGTTATCATAAAAATAAGAGAGTTAGAACAATAATATGAGAGCAATCCACTATCTCATGGCTGCCCCTCTCTCTCCTCCTCTCATTTCATCACTCAAATATATCATATAATGTGACTTAAGCACATAAAAAGAGACCATGAGTCACTAAAATGTCCATGTCATATTTAATGCATCTCATGATGAATTTCTAGCTCATTATTTCCATAAGCAAACATTAATCTAAATGTTTGCCACAACAAAAAGATACGGCAACATCTAAAGTAAACTCGTGACGGATCACAAGGATACCCCTCACTTGTATATACATACCTGCATCCGCATTACGACTGAATGCGAATGCGATGAGACTAAAGTAATCCAACAAATCAAATACTAGTATCCAGCTTAAACCAAAGGCCACTAGTATGATCCGTCCGATCATGATCCGTGAAATACCGCACGTATAACATCGAACCCTGCCATATATCTTACGGCCTCTACAACGTTTCGCCCGAAACTTGAGAAACTGTCTGTGGGGGACTTTAAAGACTCGTCAATACTTTGGCTGTGGATTTAACCACTAGCACGTCAAAGGTATTAGCCGTACGTAACGGGCTACCAAGTATTGACTAAAAGGGAGGTCGATGAGCGAACTCATCCTGACACCCTACTGAGCCTGTCAGTGACAATATTCGTACAGTCCGGTCTGTTCGTCTATGAGCATCGCATGGCGGGCCTAGGGGGTTGGTAAAAGTCAGACCCCCAAAAGCGGTACAAATCGTGTCGGAGTGTAGCCCAGAACAATCTGAGATACTATTGGAATACCTACCAGTAAATCTCCTGCCTTGGCTAAGGACTTCATGTAATGGCTTTTCTAGACACAGCACGACCTCACCCCCAATACCGGGAGAGACGAATCCCTGCCGATCCGCTCACTGCCTCCATGTGGCTCGGGACTGTACTCAACTAAAACCTGTTTGCACGACTCCTTTGAGCCATGGTAGGGTAGTAATCAAAGCACGGTGGAAACTCACACGAGACAAATGACGATCTCAGGTCGATGAACTAACCTGTACACATGTCACCAGGGAACTGCTATCTGACGTCAGGTATAATACCAACTAGCATGTTCCCGGCGAGTCCTGTCCATTGTACTCATAACCCAATGAGCACCTGTATACATCTTAGGTGAACCAACTGACACCAGTGGCTTGTGAGACCGGCCACCGCCCCTCGTTAGGGTCTCGACTGTATACACTAGTCTACTCTGGAGATCGATGCCCTGTCTCGAAAACTCCCACGACTAGGGACCTTTTAAGAATGTGCCCTCAGAGTCAATTAAGGTCTTCTTGAGTAAGACTGTCCTACCGGCATAGGTCCTCCTTCAATCATTGTAATCACATGCCTGTGATCCAATAATTGACTATGAGGGCACTATATCCAACAATCCCCCACTTGCACTCAAGGCTAATTATTGCGATGTCGCATACTCACAGCCCGTGTAATACCGAACACCCAACTCCTCTACTAATCAGTCTCACAAAACCCGTTTGCGAAACTAATGCGTTCGAGGAATAGCCTCAGTGAGTGGATCCGCCTGATGTTTCTTTCTATGTCTCTCTTTATCTCAAGTTCGCGGAGAAAGCCATCTTCCGAAATGAGCAATACCTGTCTTAGAATATGTCTGGATATCTGATGGGACCTAGTTCATAAATGAACTCCAAATCCAAACTTCTTAGACTGTATCTTCAACTGAACTTAATCAGTATCCTGCGCCACACCTCCCTCAGTATCCCCTTGGACCACCTGTCCAAACTACTGCCCCGCATCAGAACGAAAACTACAACTCTGACAGCCACTCTGTCATCAAGGTCACCTTGGAAGCCTGGAATGATAACCGCCTCCCGAAGGAGGTTGACGTTATCATATTCGTAGAACATCCACTTATGTTCTAAAACTGCTTCCGAACATTTCTCCAGGATAGGATTAATATCAACTTATTGCATCTAGTGCAAAAACAATGTCTGGTGTGGTACTTGACATCTCATGATTGACTCAATTACCTAAGCAAGTGATCTGCCAATCATGCACGTCCCTCTCTCCTTTAGTCTGCAAGACACCTTTAGAGAGGGTGACTCCATCACCTGCAGGTACACTACCATGCTAGGAGTCGTCTATTCTAAAACACCTTTAGAATGCTGTCTAAGTAACCAGATTGGGACACTTCCCAAATCTAGATCTAAAATCATAGATCTAGTAACCAGAATATCTGATATAATATCTATGTCCTTTATGCGGAGAAACCACTGTGTGACAACCAAAGTATAACCGATCGTAGTATAGGAATTTCACTTCCTACTCTGTGTATGTCATCCAAATACTAGGACATCACACCCTACTACCTTCTTAACAGATCCATCCCCTATTCTGATGAAGTCAAGCCTATGACTGTCACATCAGAAATAGATGATCTATCTCCGCTATTTCTGCTTTAGTCTATAAATAGACATAAGCCACTTGTCCACTATGCTTCTGCTGCTCCCACTGACTATGACAACCCTCTGGCAGAGTCATATACACGTACACTTCTAAAGCTAGTTTAGAACGACGCTATACTCATCCTCCTACCGGGTCTCACAGTCTGGAACAACAGCAATGGCAAGTCTGGGTAAACAAGAACCTCCCTGTCATCGTCTTTGAGCATACCGAGGTACCTCTCGAGGGCCTGAGGTTACCCACCATATCTGCGGAGTGGCCAATGGAATGTCAAACCAGATTGAATCTTTAGGTTCTGATCAAATTTTCAGTAATTGTTTGCGGTTCTGGAATCAATTGCAGTTCTACCATACTCCCACTACTGTTTTCTGAAAAAATCCATTTTTATTAAAATTGTGGCGAGTCTAGAACAATATCACTACTGATCTTCCAGATGGTAGAAAGTCAACCCTCGTCATAGCCCGGGTCAATCCCACAAACAGCCTTTACAGAAACGTGTCTTGAGTTATCCAGAGTCTGGTTTTAAGCATAAGCCAGACAACTCCCCGTACCTTAACATCGTTAAGATATGAACCGTTCTATATCCAATATAGCAACAGAGGCACTGATTTAACTAGAACCAGATTCAAATCATGCAGCTGTCTCCAGTGCATGTCAACTAAATGGAGAGAGGCCGATCAGCATTACTCAACTTAAGAATACATCCAGATATGAGTAACCTGAAAGAGAAGCAAGTTCTCATAATCATTACTGTCAACTGAATACCATACACAAGTATCTACATCTTCGATCACCTTGAAGAATCCTGATACTTGCAACGCCCGGTTCTCTACTTTATTCTTATACCTATAACTTCTCAAAACTCAGACCCTGCATTTCTACAAAACACATATCTAAGAACTAGAGAAGTCATAAGTGAACAGAATATAGTACGAGTACCAACCCCTCTGTCCTCATGGACACTGGACAACATACAATACTCTGTATAAGTCCTCTAAGTCTAATAACTCATTCCCCTTGTGTCGTAGGTTGAGAACTGTACTTATGGTTAAGAAGAATTACACCGCTGTTTTAATGCTCCTTACCTAACCATCCACCGATTTAGGTAAATGTCATAGACATAATTTCAAAAAAGTTATATCTCACTTCCTAAAAAATGAACATACAGATATATCAATTTGAAATTGGTGCATAACAACGGATATTCAAAACCAAATATTTGCCGTCCGGCAAACAACCCAGGCGATTTCCTTAAATATCACCAATTACAACGAATTCCGATATAATGAGGATGATCACCTAATTCCCAATAACTTACTCCCACTCATCATTTGTAAAACCATACAGATATAAGAATCATACCTGGTAAATACATACCCTGGAGTAAGGACTAATTGGGAAATCAGTTTTCTTTTAACAGTACACAGTGAAACTGAAACATAAAAATGTTTCGAAGGGGTATCCGGGTATTCCTAGTAATGCCTCTTCCATTATCAGATTCACAACTGTAACCGTATATTTCTTTGCCATCTCTCCAAATCCCTTTATATGTCTTTTGTCATTACCTTTCTGTACACCCCTTTAGGCCAAATGGTTTTCTTCCTTCCCTACCGTTCGGCACCAGCCTATGGTTTGGAAGAAGACTATCCAATAAGCATAATGGCTGTACTCTCCTAATACTAGGAGTATTTGTAACCTGAGAGAAGGTGAAGATAAAAGACAACTGAATAAAACCTTATTCCTATTTCTCCTGAACTAGAATCCATCCCCGAACTGGAACAAGTTCCTTCGAGTTCGTATATAACCATACGATGGAGTATCCAATAAACTGTGGATCTTCGTAGTGATACGGAGTGTTCTGGATAAATACAAAGGTGATGTAGGAGTGGCGATGAAATACTTGGTTTTGGTCGTGAATAGCAGTCGCGGTTTACTTTGCCCTCTTACTAATCCCTTTATTTGTCTTAACTTATTACCTTCTGTACACCATCGTTAGGCTAATTGGTTTTCTTCATTCCCCACCGTTCGGCACCTGCCTATGGTTTGGAAGAAGACTATCCAATAAGCGTAATAGGTGTACTGTCCTAATCCAAGGAACACTCGCAACCTGAGAGAAGGTAAAAGGAAAAGACAACTGAATAGTCTTATTCATTTTCTCCAGAACCGGAAACCATCCTCGAATCTGGAACAAGTTCCTTCGAGTTCGTATATAACCATACGATGGTTTTATCCAATGGAAGTGGATGTTCGTAGTAATACGGGGTGTTCTGGAGAAAAGGGTAAAAGTAGGAGTGGCAATGAGGTATGCAACTCTGACAATCCAAAAGCCAGTGTTTAAGAAGGTTCGGTCAACTTAATCACTGAGTCATAGTCAAGGGTCGGGTCATGATCGCTGCCAAAGAGAGAGAGAAAAGAAACACTCAGTGTGCACTCTAACCTAGATAAGAATGGTTATGACTTTATCTAATCAGGAAACCTCCCACTGTATCCTTAAATTCTCCTCCAAACCTGAAAGAAGAATTAGTCGGGATCACCCGAGGAGTAAACCAACTCATCAGTGGGAATCGGGATCCAACTATCATCGCATGATAACGTGATGGAATCCACTCACGTTATCACACTCCAGAAGGTATGCGCATGCCTGGAAAGTTTCAGTTTCTTTAGAAACTCCCGATGTGATTTTTACCCCATGCTCTTATGACCTTGACGTAGGCCAACATATCATAAGTCACATGTCAAGTTCTACCCGTCATTATCCAGGTTAATTTGAACTCACCCGTACATACGCTTGACGTAGGCCAAAATAGTAGTACGACTGTCCCAAACTAACGCATCTATCTATGCAACAGAAAGGTAACAAATAGCTACCATACCCTATGCCTTGACGTAGGCCAACATACATAGAATGAATACTAGGTGCTACCTTTCTGAAATGACGGAGGGCTATGAATGGTTTTTGGCAAAAAACCTTTAACGTAATGAACTTGATATCGTTGAAGGAACCGGATAGCTTTTTATAAAAATATAGTGACGAAAACCATTGCTAAAGAGGTCACTGCCGGTGAAGGGATCTCGGCTCTTTACCCATAGAATGAGGTGCAGGATATTCCAACTGAATACCACGATGCAAAGCAAAAGGCAATCGGCTATAGTGAAGTTATTACCCTGACGCAAACTTCTGTCCAAGGGGTCATTCCCGGTGAAGGGATCTCGGCCCTTGCCTCGTCGACTGAGGTGCTGGATATTCATAACCGATACCACTGTGCAAAACAAAAGAGAACGTCCTTGCAATAACAGCTTTTTTTTGAAAAATGTTGCAACAACATCAGAATAGTTTTGTTTAGTTTGCATTGATCCGAATCAATACAGTCCCATCAATTGGTCACACCATAAAAGAACGAAAATACGATGTACGTATATGCCATCCGCATTCGCCACTGGGTCCCGTCATCACCCGTTAGGTTACTTAACTAACGACAGAGCGGGGACTGGACTAGCGCGGGTATAAAACATATACAACATCTACTAGTATATATATCAATATATAATATTCGCTCAAGGCGTGATAAAATGCAACATCACAGAAATGTAATAAGTATCACAGAGCAATACAGATAATCTGGGATCCCCGGGTTTCATAGAGCCGCTACTGAAACCCGACGTTCCCCTGGTCTTGTGGATAGCCCATGCAATGAAATCCTAGACCCATACGGGCGCGGCAAGTTACCCGCCAAAACCTGAAGCGAGGCAGCCCCCTTCAACAACGTGAATGGACCACCCAGCACTTCACGGAATCCGGTAACTTGAGCACCCCTCCTTGGGTCAACCTGTACCCCCTACGAGTGCGGAGAATAGCCCACCAATTCTAGAGTGAAGCCGCCTCCGTCTCAAAGCCATGGGATGCAGGCTAGTTGCCCTCTAGAACCCGGCTATCTGTGCTCCCCACCGCGGGGTAATCCTAGTACAGAAAGTAAAATATATACAACGGGTACATCGACCTCAACCCGGTCGTGCCCCAAAAGAATAATATACAAACAGGCAGTGACGACAGTCCACATGTCGGATGCTCGCCCCGCAATATCAAATGTACAAATACAACCAAACTGTACTATCATTGCAACCAGGCTATCCACCACGACAAATCCGCAACATCATAGCACAACACAGAACATCAACGTGAATGTCACGTTCGCAAATCCGTCTAAAAGAGCTATAGCAATTAGACAGGATTTACCGATCAAATGACATTCACGGTCGCAGATATAATATAAATACTGTGAACTAACATATTTAAATTTTCGATCGAAAAAATTTCCTAAAGTGGGTCCCAAGAATAATACCCAGTACTCAAACAAATCTGGGCCCGAAATAAAATTACCAGAAACCCCATTTCCAAGTTAGAGAGCACTGTACGAAAAATGGTGTAATGAAGCTACTGTTCGGCGGTGGAACTGCGGCCAAAACGGGATTAAGGCCGCGGTTCCACGGCGCTACAGTAAGATCATGGTACCAATTTTCTGCAGTGTTCTCAGAAAACCCTGCACGTATTTCTTCAACACACCAAATAATTTTTTGACAACAAAAAAATTTCGACAGAAACTGCACATTTTGAAAACGCGGTTTCGGAATTTTTGTTCGATTGAAGTTCTAAATACGTTAGAGCAAGCTAGTGAAGGTTAAAGGCGTGGCTCTGATACCATGTAAGTCTATGGTAGCGCCCCGGCCGTCTGTACGAGGCCAAAAAGAGGAAACGAAACTTTTTCAAAGCTAGAAAACCGGCGCTATCGTATACTTTTTCCCGGATCAAACCATTAACCTACAACTAGCTATCTTGAGAATGGATAGAATGCTATACCGATCGATCCGTGTCCTTCGGTCTTTGGCCACCATCCCAAGCTCCTCGCGGCAACTCCGGTCTCGATCTCCTCGTCGGAAAGGGCACCACATCTATGAGTCTTTTTACGGACTCCCGCTTCATCCGAAGCAACTTAGGCACGAAGTGTGCTAGCTGACGTGTCCAAGGTGTTGTAGAGAATGTTTGTGATCACTTTGTCTCTTGCATCCATGGATTTGGATGGAGGTTAGAGGTGTCGCCATTGATGGAGATAAAGAGCTAGAGGAAGAAGAAGAAGAGAAGAGGCTTTTTCTTTTCTTGTGTTATCATAAAAATGAGAGAGTTAGAACAATAATATGAGAGCAATCCACCATCTCATGGCTGCCCCTCTCTCTCTCCTCCTCTCATTTCATCACTCAAATCTATCATATAATGTGACATAAGCACATAAAAAGAGACCATGAGTCACTAAAATGTCCATGTCACATTTAATGCATCTCATGATGAATTTCTAGCTCATTATTTCCATAAGCAAACATTAATCCAAATGTTTGCCACAACAAAAAGATACGGCAACATCTAAAATAAACTCGTGACGGATCACAAGGATACCCCTCACCTGTATATACATACCTGCATCCGCATTCTGACTGAATGCGAATGCGATGAGACTAAAGTAATCCAACAAATCTAATACTAGGATCCGGCTTAAACCAAAGCCCACAAGTATGATCCGTCCGATCATGATCCGTGCAATACCGCACGTATAAGATCGAACCCTGCCATATATCATACGGCCTCTACAACGTTTCGCCCGAAACTTGAGAAACTATCTGTGGGGGACTCTAAAGACTCGTCAATACTTTGGCTGTGGATTTAACCACTAGCACATCAGAGGTATTAGCCGTACGTAACGGGCTACCAAGTATTGACTAAAAGGGAGGTCGATGAGCGAACTCATCCTGACACCCTACTGAGCCTGTCAGTGACAATATCCGTACAGTCCGGTCTGTTCGTCTATGAGCATCGCATGGCGGGCCTAAGGGGTTGGTAAAAATCAGACCCCCAAAAGCGGCACAAGTCGTGTCGGAGTGTAGCCCAGAACAACCTGAGATACTACTGGAATACCTACCAGTAAATCTCCTGCCTTGGCCAAGGACTTCGTGTAATAGCTCTCCTAGACACAGCGCGACCTCACCCCCAATACCGGGAGAGACGAACCCCTGCCGATCCGCTCACTGCCTCCATGTGGCTCGGGACTGTACCCAACTAAAACCTGTTTGCACGACTCCTTTGAGCCGTGGTAGGGTAGTAATCAAAGCACAGTAGGAACTCACACAAGACAAATGACGATCTCAGGTCGATGAACTAACCTGTACACATGTCACCAGGGAACTGCTATCTGACATCAGGTATAATACCAACTAGCATGTTCCCGGCGAGTCCTGTCCGGTGTACTCATAACCCAATGAGCACCTGTATACATCTTAGGTGAACCAATTGACACCAGTGGCTTGCGAGACCGGCCACCGCCCCTCGTCGGGGTCTCGATTGTATACACTAGTCTACTCTGGAGTATCGATGCCCTGTCTCGAAAACTCTGTAACAACTCCATTTTTAATGTACAAAGAATCAATTTAAATTCAATGTATACTTGGAGTATTTATTGCGGCTGATATCTCTTTAAGTATTTATTTCACTCTATAATTACAAGTAGGAGCTTGTAGCTCATTGGTAATACCTTGCACTGCTGAACCTAGCCACCAGAGTTCAAATCCCATACCCCACATTATTTTTATAATTATTTTGTTTTAAATTTTTGGAAAGTCAACAGTCAAAACGTCATAACTCACAAAACTTGAACTGAACATAAAAAAAAAATACCATAAATCCCCCTAGGAGACCCCCTACCCAACGGTACCCCGACTCGGTCGAGTCGGCCGGCGGACCGACTGACTCGGGCCGGCGCCGCCGGCCGGACTCGGCCGGACGGCCGAGTCGTCAACACGGAAAAATTCCGTGTTGACATGGTTTTCTCACCTGCATACTTTAAATTTTTTGATCGGTTATCAAATTCTCAATAAATCCCTTTTACTCCAAAAATTTAATAATTTTTAATGTTTTTATATATATTTTTTATATTTTTTTATTAAAAGCCTAACCCTATATAAACCCTCCATACCCTCTACCCTCTCATCACTTTTTCTAAGTCCACTCTTCCAAAATTCCAAGAGAACTTGGTACGTGAGAAAATGAGCGAAAGGCGAAGCGCTGACGAAATCGACGGCGAAATCCCGGCGATCGTACTAGGACCTCTTCACGACGTTTCGACGCACCGGCAAACCCACTACCTTCCTCTCACTCTCTAGCGTTGTCCAAACCCGTAAGTCCCCTTTTCTACCTTTCTTTTCCTTCATAATAATATGACTTTATAAACCCGACGGAAATCGGAACAACCGATTTCCGATTCGGTTTTCTATCAAATCTCACTTATCACCAATTCCATAATCCTTAAATATCTTCATGTCGACTACTAATCACTTAAAAATTAATTTGAACAATTTTTCACACATAAAATGATAGCTTTTGCAATATACCGTATTTTTTCACTTAAATACCACCATGTTTAGTTTATCATATTTAACCCTTTAACTTCTATACCTTAAAGTAGATCACGAGGTAATGACCTACCTCCACACACACGCAAATACAACCCTAATTGATATCATCAAAACTTAGAATACGATAATACAAGATTTTACATTTAAATACCCTTTTCTTAATAAAACCTTTTCTAAAAGTTCTAAGTTTTAATCAACTTTAAAACAATATCTTTTAATAGGAAAATATGACATGTTGTGGACATCGATTGTTTATCTAAACCTGATTTTGTGGTATTTAGGCAAGTGTGTTTAAGGCGAGTGGTTACTTAATTAGGACCACTACTTGTAGTGGAGAGCCTCCCACTCACCTGGCACTTACCTGGCCGCAATTGGCGGTGAAGAGGAGATTTGAGGCTTCTAATGACTTGTCGTTTAGACCATTTAGAAATAGGCTAGTTGGCTTAGGAAACCCTAGAATCTAAAATACGGAAATTTACACCCTTTTACAAATAAATACCTTATCTTTATAAAACCGTTTTCTAAATGATTAGAACTTATTAAATCTTTGTAAAGAGCCACTACAACCCACCTTTGGGGAACTCGTTAGGGATAGTACGGTTTATCGTGCACCCTCGGGCTTAGTAGTGCGAGATTCAGACCTCCGCAAGGAGCATTCGGTCTCGAAAGGTTTAAAAAACTACATTTAAGAAAAATGAGATTTTTGGAAAATAAAATATTTATTAAAAATTATTCTTGTATAAACATATGTATATTTATCATTTAAACACCTATTTTATTATAAGATAAAGTTTCCACCTTTTTCTAAAAATTACAAGATTAAAAGTTACATTAAAATACCATGAATTTCAATTAAATCAATATTACAAATTAATACCTTTATTTATGTAATTAGGATATTTTCACTAGAAATAACACAAAATAAAATCACACTCATTATAACTATAAAGACGAATAATAAATACTTGAGGTGTATCTTGAAAACTATACAAAAGTATTTTTACATAAAACCCCCTCAAGTTTTATAAATTACAATAATGACCCTAACAAATATAGAACTTCAACTTACATTTCTTTTAGTCTGACTCGGGTTTGAGTCTGATTATTTCTGACTTGAATACGATTCAAGTCAATCTATATTCTTTAATATTCCAACTCAATATGAACACATGAATCCCAGAATCCAGTTAACAATCTATTCAACTTGACTGAATCAAACCATGGATATACATCCATTATTCCGTTATTATGCAGTTACAATCTATTTACTGATATCATGGTTTTGGTCAGTCATCAAACTTACATAATACAATACAACAATACTACCAAAACACTACGTGGTTTAAGGGGTAGATTGGTACGGAAGGTGTTAAAGGTGGCACGAGGTGGTCAGATTAAGACACCTAACATATATTCCGTTGCTGTTGTACCGTGGCTTAACAGTTCCTTGTACATTCCGTTTGCCCTGGTCTCTAGCATATAGAGACCCCTCTCGTATACACTGGTATTCTTCTGTACCAAGTTACAAACAACAGCGTTAACACAATATTCTACAATATTTTACAATCTCTTTAGAAAATATCTCTTATTCTGTCTTTTCTAATTTTTCTTTATCTTTGGGACTTACCGAGTGACCTGTTCACTGACGACTTTCTATTTCTTCTTCTTTGAATGTCGTCAGGTGTTTTGGACCCAGCAGAGATCGAGCCCACCGGTGAAGACTTGGAGAAGTTTCACGAAGACCCTGAGCTCTAGACATTGTACCTTGATCTATTCAGTATTTTCATTTCCTGTTATGCCATTGTGTAGGCATCGCTTTTCATTTCAGTTGTATTTACTTTTCATGCCTTGTACAAAAGAATGTTATTAATAAAGTTGCTGTTATTTTTATATCTCTTGTCTCTTGTGATTTACTTTTATATTGCTTAGATACGCTTAGCATATGTACTTCTAAGTATATACGTAGCAGACCTCGTCGCGTCCTCTTCGCCCTACACCGGGAAGCGGGGCGTGACAAACTCCCACGATTAGGGACCTTTTAAGGATGTGCTTATAGACCCCAGCTCCCATGTATATGATCACCATCATACTGCTGGCCGTCAAGCAAGAATCCTAAGGGCTCTATCAACACGAAATAGTGACCTGTAAGGTCACCTAAAGCAGTACACGATGATAAAGATAAACCAGATAGCATACTATCATCTTGAGTAAGACTGTCCTACCGGCATAGGTCCTCCCTCAATCATTGCAATCACGTGCCTGTGATCCAATAATTGACTCTGAGGGCACTATATCCAACAGGGGCCCAGTGGCGAATGCGGATGGCATAAGAGTACGTTGTATTTTCGTTTTTTCTGCAATGGTAGGTTAATTGATGGGACTGCATTACATTAATGCAAAGCAAACAAACCAAAGCTGAATTGTTGGAACAATTTTAAAACCACTCGGTTTTTTCAAAACAGAAAAACTTTTATAATGCAGAGCTTAAACCACTCCATTTTAAAAGCTATCAGGTTCCTTCGATTATATCAAGTTCACTGCGTTCACAGTTTTGCCAAAACCATTCGTAGCCCTCCGTCATTTCAGTTGGGTATTCAGTAGTATTCAAGCTATGTATTTTGACCTTCGCCAAGGCATAGTGATTGGTAGCTGCTGAATATTCATCTGTAGCATAGATAGATGCGTTGGTTTAGGACAGTCGTACTACTATTTTGGCCTTCGTCAAGGGTATGCATGGGTGGGTTCAAATTAACCTGGATAATGACGGGTAGAACTTGACATGTGACTTATGATATGTTGGACTTCATCAAGGTCAAAAGAGCATGGGGCAAAAATCCACATCGGGAGTTTCTAAAGAAACTGAAACTTTCCAGTGTTGCATACCGTTTGGAGTGTGATAATTTTGGTAGGATTCCTTCGATTTTATCACAAAATGATATTTGGATCCCGATCCTACTATGAGTATATGCTACTCCTCGGGAGATTTTTTCACTTAACGATAAATGCTATAAACCGAGTTGGTGTCTAGAACGGTGTTAACGGGGCTACGCCTCTAGAGAAAAGAGGTTATTTAATTAAGGAACTTCGCGAAAGCGTTGTAAAACCTCCCTCGAAATACCGACACTGGCCTGGCTGAAAGGTTAAGCAAGAATTGTACGGTGAGATTAATCCTGACTAATTCTTCTTTTATGGTTTGAGGAATGATTCGAGAAATAGTGGGAGCCATCCTGTTTAGATAAACTAAAAACCAATCTAAACTTGCAAGAGCATCATGCTAAAGTGTTTCTTCTCTCTCTCCTAATTGCAGCGACCAAGATGAGCGGCCTTAAGTTATTATTAGATAAAAACATATTGACGGGGCCAAAATATAAAAATTGGCTCAGGAATGTCAAGATGGCAATCACATATGACAAATTGGGGTATCTTCTCACTACTAAAGCCCCCGCCGTCCCAGGTCCAGATTCCAGCGTCGCGGATAAGGAAATCCGTAAGACCTGAGAAATTGACAGTGCGAAAAGTAAGTGCATCGTGCTGGCCTCTATGGAAAATGAACACCAGAGGCGGCACGAGAATATGGATCTTGAATCCATATTGCTTCATACCAAGGAATTATATGGAGAACAATCTCGTATCGCAAGATACGAGACCTCGAAGAAGCTATTTAAAGCGAGGTTGGCTATCGAGTCATCTGTAGGGTACCACGTCCTTAAGATAATCAGCTACATTGAGGAGCTCGCGGACCTGGGGACCACGTTGGAGAACGAGCTGTATACAGACTTGGTTCTACAGTCCATTCCTTCTACCTACTCCCAGTTTATCTTGAATTTCAATATTCAAGGTAAAGAAGTTACACTTCCGGAACTCCTCAATATGTTGAGGAGTGCTGAGGGCACCCTGCAGAAGTCCAGGAAAACACCCGCTCTACTTGTTAGTGGAGCTTCCTCTTCTAGATCCAAGGCGAAATCCAAGGGAAAGAAGAAGAAGGCCCCCACCAAGCTGAAAGGCAGTGTTAGTAAGGTAGAAGAAAAGGGAAAGGATAAAGTTGGGGGGCCGACAGTAGAGAAGGAAGAATGCTTCTACTGTCATAAGAAGGGCCATTGGAAGAAGGATTGCAGGGCCTGGAGAGCTAAGAACCAGGACTCGAAGCAGGTTGCGGCTTCGGCTTCAGGTGTGTTTGTAATTGAAAACTGTCTGTCAATTGTTCATTCGAAAATATCGCACGTTTGATATAACATTTTCCTTACTTTTCTTAAATATCTAAAAGTGTTTATTATAAATATAGAACATATTTGGGTTTATCTGTAAAAATACTATTTACCATATGTTTATATATTATAATTAACATTATGAGGGAAAATGTATGCATATAATATTTATATAATATTTTGATAATTTAAATATGCATATCATATCAAATATCCTTAATCAATATTCTTAAAATATAATATCATATCAAATGGTTAGGATAATATCTCAAAAATACCAAATATTACTAAAATTATTCATTGAGATATTGTGCATGAGTTGGCTCAGGTCAGAAGATCGAGATATTGAGATGTCGGGAATAAAAAATCTGCCGATGAAGTTAAATAAAATCGAAGAATCAATACTGGCAGAGACTCAGAAAAGATATGAAGATTCCAGACATCAACTAAATCTCCATATGTTACAATGAAGCAGCCCTAGAATTCTGAAGCCATGATCTCACCAAACGGCCGCGGTTGCGCGGCCAAAACCCCAATAATGCGGCGGATTCGTGGCAGAGAAGAAGAATTAGGGTTTGGGATTTTTAGTTTAGATTTGCAACAACAAACTCTAATTCCTGGGATCTATAATTTCTGGTTTTGGGACTATATAAAGGACCGAGGGCTAAACTTAGAGATCATCTACCTTTTACACGAAGCAAATCAACGTCAAAAGAACAAGTGATCCATGACAGGTCTGCGATTCGACGTGATAAGGCGACGTGAGATTCGACGGAGCATCTACTTCCTACGAGGCAGAGATCGATAGCAACTTCTTCTTCCTCTTGTAATCAAGGATTTGTACTTGTGAAGTTGATTAATATAGGTAGATCATTAGTTTAATTGGTTTGCATATTTTTTTTATATTATAATCTCTATCCGTTCTTCTTCTTCTTCTATCTCCATCATGCGCGAGTAATTCTCCGCTTGATAGGGTTCGTAGGATTAGGGTAGAATAATGGATGAGAAAATATTTTAACTTCTTTTAAGTCTTATGAAGTTTATAAAATTTAGCAAAAGAATCGTTAATATCCTAATCGGGGGCGCTACCAATTTATTGCTAGTCTCAACCGTGATTTGAGATCAGATTAACAATTATTTTATTAAGGGTTAGACATGAATAGAGATCAATGAAAGGACAAGGATCAATAGTGTGGAAACCTTAGTTTCTTCCAAGAACCCTAATCCTCATTCATCACTATCAATCTAGTTTTAAATCTATCAATAGATAAAAGGAGTAATCTTTATTAGTCATCCATGACTACTAAATCCGAACGAACCCTACAAGCCTTCTTCTTATATATTCTATATCCGTATTTAAACTAGATCTTAAAACTATATATTTTACATCCATGTTTCGACATAGATCTAGAATCTATTCTTCACCTTCCTCTATTCTCATTCATCACGTCTAAAGCAAGATTAAAAGTTCCATATATCCTTGAGGACGACCCGTACTCATCTCGGCTAAGTACACGCGACACCGTTATTGATTGCGGTTACTACACACTCTTTCATAGAATCAATCAAATGGCGTCGTTGCCGGGGATACGTGAGTAATATTTTTTTCTTACTATTCGGGTTGAATTCTTATTCGATCCATATCATAAAATAAAACAAAACAGCAAATTGCGTATTTAACGATTATTGTGCGAATTTTGTAAGGGAATCTGGAGTCACTGTAGCAAGGAGATAAAGATTTAGAGACATTCATCAAGACCCAGAGGAGCAAGGGAGGCCACCGTAGCAAAAATTTTCAAGCGATCTCTCAACTCTGCAGCGGAACCGTGGCAAGAAGTGCATTTTAGCAGCGGAACCGCGGCATAGTTGGGGAATTAGGGTACCAAACTTCTCTGGTAACTTTCCTATCTCTTTCTCTCTCCTCTGAAAAATCCAATAATATATTTTTCTGCAGGATTCTTTGCAAAATATCGCCGCTCAAAAATCTTTTTGCGTGTTTTGTAATTGGTTTGTGCATATTTAATACGGACTTTAAGGGGCAAGACCAAAATTCAGATTAGGTGGGGATTTCATCACCCTTTCTAGGCCCCACAAATCACAAAACGAGCATCCTCATCATCCTACATTAATTAAAAAATATCTATACCAAGATTCTAAGGACCGTCGCGCTCAATTAGGACAGAGGAAGGTCGTGGGTAATCTAACGCTTATCCGCATTTCTTTTCGGTGTCTAGGGAAGTGTGTCTAGGAAAGTGGTTACTTAATTAGGCCTGCTATTTTCGGTGATTCGTATAGCGGATACCTCCTACTTACCTGGCACTTACCTGGCCAAAAGTGTTATAAAGAGGTGATAGAGGATTGATCCTGCGGCCTGTCTTTTGGAAGTTTAGGAGCGGGTTAGTGACTTGACCCAGGTGACCTTAGTTCTAGGGTTGATTGTGCATTTTTGTGTGATTTGTCTCACGTCCGACACTTTTTCAAAATAAACCAATTTTAAATCACACACACGCTGCCACTTGCGCTTAACCCGCTATGTGCATACTCGGCTGGACACTGGATTCTAGTACCCGTCTTGTCCGCGTTTCTGCTATCGACTCCGAAGTCGGTAATTCTTCATCTCCTTTTCCCCTCCACCCACCACATCCGAGATGGACGATTCTCCATCAGATTTTACCAACACACTTCTGCCACCACCCGTCGGTGCGCAGAATCCACCGTGCATCTCTCTCCAAGAGAGATGTTACCTTATATGCGGTCCCCTTCCCACTTGTCTATCTATTCCAATAGCCAATAAGGATAATTTTGAAATTAAACCCCACTTCATCAACCTGTTGCCCAAATTTCACGGGCTTGAGTCTGAAGACGCATACGTTTTTATCACCAAATTTGAAAACGTATGCGCAATGATGGGCACTTCACAACTTTCAGTGGATACTATGCGCTTGCGTCTTTTCCCTTTTACTTTGTGCGATCTAGCGGAAAAATGGATTTATAACACTGCCGCACACTCTATTTCCAATTGGGATGAATTCTTTATAGCATTCCTAAAGAAATTTTACCCCAATCATAAGACCGCCCGTGTTCGGAGCGAGATCAACCAGTTTACCCAGCTTTCCAATGAACCATTTTGGAAATACTTTGAACGGTTTAAAGATCTGCTTGTCCAATGTCCTCATCACGGAATAAATAGATAGGATCTGTGCCGAATTATATATGAGGGCATTAATCCAGCGACAAAGCAGATGCTTGAAACCACTTGTCAATGCAATTTCATGTCCAAAAACGATGGTGAAGCTTGGAAATTTCTTGAAGATCTCGCTGAACACACTTTGCAGTGGGAAAGCGTTAGACCATCATCATCTAGGGGAGGTATCCATCAGCTCGATTGTCATGACCCGAAGGTACGGAACGTGACTGACACTTAAATTACGAAACGTCTCATGGCGTAACGTAATCTAAGTAAGCTAAAGCCTAGAAATCTAAACCATTTAAAGAAATAGAGTGAAGGAAAACTTATTGAAAGAAAGCGATTTTAAAAAAATATGTCGCATTAAATATTTTAAAAACATCAAAAATTCCCAAATATTTCGGCAGAGTCTCCTTTGTAAATACTGGCCCCCAAATGAGTACAATACATGAAAATACACACACACACACACACACACACATATAATGAATACGGGCATCCCCAAGCAGGAGCTAGCTTTTCGCCAAAGGCGGAATTACAACCAATGCAATATATATCAGAAGCACGAAAATAGGCATCTGAAAGCAAGAAATAATAAACACCATGTCGGCTCAAGTGAGCATCGACACCAAAAACCATAAATACAAGTCTCATAAGTCTCACCATCTAGTCCAATATACAAGGGTAGATAAGGTAGATGGATTGTACTAGATACAATTGATACACAAAGTGGGAATAAAATATCCTCGCAACCCACCTACGAGCAAGCTGCAAATCAAGCAAATGAAGCCAAAAAGTGGAAGTGTGCCCGCCACTTCTGTGCTAACGGGTCATACCTGCAAGATACTGTGGCACAACGGGGGTGAGTTGCCAACTCATGAGTAGTAAGTAACATCTAATAAGGCTATCGTAAGCATGCACGCAAATGCGTCACAACCTACGTATCTCAAAATGATACTATGTACTAGCATGAATGCAACATGAATGCATAATTAAACACGAATCCTGAACATGTCTGGTATAAGAAAACCTTTATTCTTATCTTAGAAAAGCATCTGTGCAATAAACTGAGTATCATCAATGAAATCAACGGAAAATCCGTGTCCAGCATCGACACAATATATATATCCCAATATCTCAATATCTCGGGCTCCGTGAGTCCGGATCGGCCCATATCATCAAATCTCACGACCACGTCGGTATCCTCCGGATATCCGCCTTGCCAGACATCACCAGTAGATAGCCTGCCCCTGCCAGGCTCATCGTCTACAACTCGAGCATCTTGCCCCGGGATACCATAACGGACCTACCATGTACCCAAAACGCTTCATCCAACTCCTCGAATCGGGTCTCGAAAACCAACATAAATCAGGAAAACTCATGGTGGACGACACATACATCATTTCATGAGAAAACCGCAACTTTCATTTTTAAAACGATAATAGGTTTATAAAATTCTTGCGGTTTTCCCAAAAATCCAGAAATCTCATAAATACTGAAATCCTCAAGAAGAATCACAATATATAAACATGCCGGTAATGATGGAAATCTATGATACGGTAGTATATACCATGCGATGTACGGCCAGAAGCTTTGCATGAATCATGATGCAATGAGGTATGTATATATGACTAACAATCCTATATATCCATTTAATGAAATGAATATACAAGTATAAGTTTACGGATCATATATGATGCAAATGCACAGTTACCGATTTCAAGCAAGTTCTATAATGTTCGTGACATAGCAATTACCAAAGGCGTTTGTTCACATGAATAGTGCACGTGCGGCATGATCCAATGGTAATGGTGCAAGTGTCCTATGAGATGATATCACACACACATACACACATATAAGATGGTGCGATGCAGTGAGATTAATAACTAGGAAACTACGCATATAAAATGTAAGTACTACAAGTAATCCTAAACCATCGGGCGCCTTGCCATCCAGATGAACCCCCCGTAGATGTGTACATCTACTCACCGGGACACATCGGCTAATCTGATCCGATTTCAGCCCTGTCTATCCGCGCCACGTCCGACGCCTCTGCACCCGATCCTAGAATCGCACACAAGTAAATCAGAGGATAGATATACGAATAGTCGCGGATACAAACGATACAAATTAACCACGCGCCCTAACTAGACGCGCACACACTTGGTGCACAAAATGCGCTCGCGACAACGCCACAAACCACAACTAGGGTCGCTATACGTGACTACTACCAAGTCTAAAACCCAATCGTACCAATCACACGCTCACAATACACTAAATATCTTAGGAAAAAAGGTAGTAAATCATCAAAACCTCAAACTTAATTAAAATCGATTTATTCCAAAAACCTAGTAAGCATCAATTTTCCATTTTAGTTCAACTCTAGATGTTTTAACAAAACTAATGGCCACAATACTCGTTTAAAATCTTAATTAGGCCACAAAATTACTAACTATATTTTAATTTCACCTATTTACACACTAATTATAAACTTAGTTTGCAAAATTATATAATTAGGACAAATTAAAAGTAACAATTAGCAAAATAGCAACTAGATTAGGTTTTGCAAGTCTTAACATGTTAAACTGCACACTGCAAAGATAATCAAGTGATAAAAATCCTAACTTGAACCCAAACCACTCCCTTGAAATTCCAAACTTGTAATATAGAACCATATAAATACCTAATTAAGTTTGATTTAAGAAATTTAGCAACAAATTAACCATAGGGTTAGGATTTATACCTCAAAGATTTGTAGATCTAACTTGCAAATCTTGGCCTCCTAAAATAGTTTCTTGCTTCAAGATCCAAGCTAGATAGGTCAAAGAATAATGGGTTAAGGTTTAATTAGGAATTAGTGAGAATTTGGAAGGATTTTTTATGGAAAAATGAGAAGATTTTTGAGGGAAAATGAGGTGGAGAATTTGGGGGTTGCTCAAAGGTGGGCTCGGCCAAGATGGAGGGGGGGGGGGAGAGAAAGAGAGTGAGATGTATGTGTGTGTAGAAACATCTCCAAATTAATTACATCTTTTAAGTCTTTTCAATAATTATTTTGTTTTTAACTTATTCCCTAATTAATTTTATCATAGAATTCTCTAGAATTATGGAGACATATCTTAAAAAAAAGAGCATGTTACAAACTTGTTTTTAAGTTGTCATGGTTCAAAATTGTGTTTAACCCATTCCAATTTGTAATTATCACTAATTAAATGTATAAGTGAAAGCTTAAAATAATATTTAAAATAATTAATTAAGGAAAAATATTAAAGTAAATTAAAAATTTATAAGTGACATTTAAATACCAAATACTCGCAATTACATAGTTAAAATAGGTATTATTAACTCTATGTTGAAAAATAATTATATCTTATTTTTTTTATTACGGAAAACACGTATTATTTCACCGATTTTCAGAAAATTCGCCTTAACGATTTTTAAAACATTACATCAATGTTTCCATTGCAGTAAAAACTGAAATGACAGTGATGCAAAAGAAACTCGACGCTATAGAAAACAAATTCTCATCAGCCTACCTAAACCAGGTTACGCTTCCCAAAACCGTGTGTGGTTGCTGTTCCGACCCATCACACCTAACGAAAGAATGTCCTTTATGTCCACCGTTTTAAAGATCAAGAACAAATTAATGCTACTTTTCAGCAACGACCTAGAAACGATCCTTATTCTTCCATATACAATCAGGGATAGAGGAATCATCCTAATTTTGCTTGGAACTAAAACCAACCTCAAAATCAAAGCACCCAAGCGACTATCAAAGACCTCCCCCACAGTAACAACCACCACCACCACAGAGTCAGCACCCCTTTCAATTGCAAACTTTTCAAAATCCAGCCAACAATTCTGCACCAATTAATGATTCTTTCCAAACGGCTGGTACCGAAAGACTCTCTGCACTCGAACGAAGCATGGATATGTTTATTCAACATTCCACGAAAACGACGGATGATATAAAGTCTTCTATCCGAACATTAACGCAGACCACCACCTCCCACGTTGAATGTATAAAGTCGATAGAAGCACAACTTGCACAAATCAATGCCACGATGAGTGCGAGAGAAAAAGGGAAACTTCCATCTCAACTTATACCGAATCCTGGCCACTCACAAAGTTATTATGTGAGTGCTGTTACCACGTTGAGATCGGGAAGAGTGCTGGATAACCAAGTGGGTAAACACGTTGATGACGTTGATGATATTAATAACACCCCAGCTTCTACTTCTTCTCCTATTTCGTCTAGTACACCTTCTTCTGAGCCTATTCTTCGTATTCCCCAAGGCTCGAACCCTCCACTCGCTCCCTCTACCTAATACGATCCCAACTCCAATTCTGAGATCCATTCCATCCTCACAATCTTCTCCAATGTTGGACCCAACCCTTATTGATAAAGCTCCTTATCCACACAGGTTAAGTGGCAACAAACCCAGTCCACAAATGGAGAAGATTGTGGAACTTTTTAAGCAAGTTAACATAAATATTCCTCTTCTAGATGCTATTCAACAAGTTCCGTCTTATGCAAAAATTCTAAAGGACTTGTGCACTAGGAAGAGAAAAACTCAAGTGCCGAAAAAAGTATTCTTAACGAGTAATGTAAGCACAACTTTTACACAACAACTACCCAAGAAACAAAAGGACCCAGGAAATCCTACCATATCTATTTCTATTGGGGGTAAAAATATCAATCGTACTCTACTCGATTTAGGCGCTCGTGTTAACTTGCTTCCATATTTTGTCTATGAGTAATTAGGGATCAGAGAGTTATAACTGGCGCACTGCACTCTTCAGATGGCAGATCGATCTATCACCTAACCTAGGGGTGAGCTAGAGGATGTGTTAATCAAAGTCGGGGAATTTATATTCCCCTTGGACTTTATCGTTATAGATACATAACCTGTAGCGAACCCATGAAACCAAATTTCGGTGATTTTAGGTCGACCTTTTCTCACGACTTCCAACACAATAATCAATTATCGAAACGGCTCTATGACCCTATCCTTTGGGAAGATGTCAATTGAGCTTAACATTTACAAGTTGGGAAGTGAACCCACCGAACCCTATGCTCAAGTATTTTCTGTCGAAGCAATAGATTCCGACGGCAACGAATTTGAACAGCTTCACGATACTGATCTCGACTTTGCTAGTACGTTGTTGTTTGACCCTGCTAATTATTATTCACATACGTACCCTTCTATCGAGCTGTCCGGGTCAACATCTAACGCTATATGTGAACGTTTTATATAGTCCGAGTATCATCCCGTTCTTTTCGATGAGATTATTATTCGGGATATCGATGAAAGCTTTGAAGAAATCTTCGGTGAAGAACTCGCATTCGTAGAAAACATGGGAGTTGTGATGATTCAACCCCAACACAAAGAAGTTGAACCACCGCCCCTTCTTCTTATCAATAACGAGAATGCGAGTAATCCACCATCATTGTTTCGTCTCTATAAATCGAGACGTAAACCCGTTCTATTCCACCTCTTATCCCCTCCCCACTTCTTCACGTTTATAGGTGACATGATCTTCTACCAACCAGTGCGTTGCATTGATAAATTTTTTGAATGGTTGGTGTTGACTTTTGGTCTTTGTAAAGCTTTGCATAGACCAATAACTTTAACCCCTCTCATAATTTTAAATGCTTAATACGATTTTACTATAGTTTGAGGGGGGGTATATTTTGGCTCTTGAACGAAAAGGAAAATTTTTACAAAATTTTGAGCCAAAAATAAGTTTGGGGGAGGATTTCACTGTCATTATTTCATGTCCCCGTTACTAAACTTTTCCCCCCAAGTCTACAGGTTTTTTAAGCTTAACAGACGACATCAGCTAGGACACTGATATAAACAGGTTTGGGGAAGGTTTGTGCTTATTCACGCATTATTTTGCATTATACTATATATAAGCACAATTTTTTTTGATAATGAAAGTTTGAAAGTGAAAAATTACATATGAAAGATATGAATAGTTTAAGAAAAGCAAGAAAATTAAATGTTTTCTTAAACGAAACTAGTAATAAGTAGTTATGAGCCGTTGTCCCAAGGGTTGGTAAGATGAAGGAAATTACTAATGTGAGGATAGATCTGAGTCTGAAAAATAGTCCATATTCTTGAGTCCGTAATTTTGAACGTTGATACCCTACTATATGCACTTGCACACGTCTTGAAACTTGGGATAGTAGAGGATACCTTGAAATGCTCTTGTTTAAAAGCCTTAGTATGAAATAAAAAAAAAGTATAAGTGGTGAAGAAAAAAATGAACACTGGTTTTGTAATTGCTTAAGGCACCATAAAAAAATATAGCGAGTGTGCTTTATCACCTAGTGCCTTAGAACAATTGGTTTGGGAGCCACTGCTAAGCCTTAGGTGTTGCAAAATGAGGAATTACACCTAAATGCACGAACACATTTAGTAATTGGTCGGTTAGTACCTCAAGAAGTATTAACGGTCGCATGAAGGATGTGTGAGCAATTCCATCTAAAATATTCACCAACTAAAAAGTACTAAGGAAGATGGACAAGAGTATGATAGCTTGAATTGAATTCTCTAAGTGCAGGGATGTCTTTTACACACACGTAGGGGTATATGATCGATGTTTCGATGAAAGGTAGCGAGGAAGATCAAAGGCGATGTTTTATTAAGGGATGATGTGATTTCGAACATCTTTTCATGACCATTAAGATAGGGCTCATAGCAACTGAAAAGCTGATGTAGTTGGAAACTCTTATTTTTCAAGTTCTTTCTTTTATAGTTCTTATCTTTGCACGTAACTTTCATCTTCTTTCTTTTGTTATGGGATTTTGTTGGTGTAATCCGCTGAAAACCCTTAGGAGACAACACTCCTCTTACTAGGGACACCTAGAGGTTTAACGGCATGCTGCACGTGCTCAGTGCAATCATGTTGCCTACGAAAGTGTGCTACTTAGGGTTTTCTTTTTCTCCCTCTCTTGAATAAATAGTTTGTTCGGGATGATCAGAGTTAAGTTTGGGGGTATTTGTTCAGTCGAAAATATCGCACGTTTGATATAAAATTTTCCTTACTATTCTTAAATATCTAAACGTGTTTATTATAAATATAGAACATATTTGGGTTTATCTGTAAAAATACTATTTACCATATGTTTATATATTATAGTTAACATTATGAAGGAAAATGTATGCATATAATATTTATAATATTTATATAATATTTTGATAATTTAAATATGCATATCATATCAAATATCCTTAATCAATATTCTTAAAATATAATATCATATCAAATGGTTAAGATAATATCTCAAAAATACCAAATATTACTAACATTATTCATTAAGATATTGTGCATGAGTTGGCTCAGGTCAAAAGATCGAAATATTGAGATGTCGGGAATCAAAAATCTGCCGATGAAGTTTAATAAAATCAAAGAATCAATACTGGCAGAGACTCAGAAAAGATATGAAGATTCCAGACATCAACTAAATCTCCATGTGTCACAATGAAGCAGCCCCAGAATTCTGAAGCTATGATCTCACCAAACGGCCACGGTTGCGCGGCCAAAACCCCAATAATGCGGCGGATCCACAGCAGAGAAGAAGAATTAGGGTTTGGGATTTTTAGTTCAGATTTGCAACAACAAACCATAATTCCTGGGTCTATAGTTTCTGGTTTTGGGACTACATAAAGGACCGAGGGCTAAACTTAGAGATCATCAGCCTTTTACACGAAGCAAATCAACGTCAAAAGAACAAGTGATCCACGACAAGTCCGCGATTCGACGTGATAAGGCGACGTAAGATTCGACGGAGCATCTACTTCCTACGAGGCAGAGATCGAGAGCAACTTCTTCTTCCTCTTGTAATCTAAACTTGAAAGATTTGTACTTGTGAAGTTGATTAATAAAGGTAGATCATTAGTTTAATTAGTTTGCATTTAATTTTTTTACATTATGATCTCTATCCGTTCTTCTTCTTCTAGCTCCATCATGTGTGAGTAATATCTGCTTGATAGGGTTCGTAGGATTAAGGTAAAACAATGGATGGGAAAATATTTTAACTTTTTTTAAGTCTTATAAAGTTTATAAACTTTAGCAAAAGAATCGTTAACATCCTAATCGGGCGCGCTACCAATTTATTGCTAGTTTCGACCGCGATTTGAGATCAGATTAACAATTGTTTTGTTAAAGGCTAGACATGAATAGAGATCAATGAAAGGACAAGGGTCAGTAGTGTGGATATCCTAGTTTCTTCTAAGAACCCTAATTCTCATTCATCATTATCAATCTAGTTTTATATCTATCAATAGATAAAAGGAGTAATCTTTATTAGTTATCCATGACTACTAAATCCGAACGAACCCTACAAGCCTTCTTCTTATATTTTCTATATCCGTATTTAAACTAGATCTTAAAACTATATATTCTACATCCATGTTTCGACGTAGATCTAGAAACTATTCTTCACCTTCCTCTATTCTCCTTCAACACGTCTAAAGCATGATTAAAAGTTCCACATATCCCTGAGGACGACCCATACTCATCTCGGCTAGCTACACGCGACACCGTTATTGATTGTGGTTACTACACACCCTTTCATAGAATCAATCATCAATCAACTCTACTTCTTGGGTATTGGATACTGGATCAGGATCTCATATCTGTAATTATTTGCAGACACTGAGAAGCCGTAGAGTTCTAAAGACCGGTGATATGACCCTCAGGGTTGCTAACGGAGCGAGCGTGGATGCTGTGTCCGTCGGGGAATATCACTTAGGGTTGACAAGTGGACATATTTTGGTTTTGCGCAACTGTTTTTGTGTACCTAGTTTGACTTGTAATATCATTTCTGTATCTTTGTTATCTAAAGAAGGTTATGATTTTACATTTGTAAGCGATGTCGTAAACATCCACCTTAATCATGGTCTAATTGGGTCAGGTACACTAAACAAAAGTATATACGTATTAAACCAACTACAAGTTTTCAATGTCCAGAACACACACAAAAGAAAGTCTCTAAAATTAAATTAAGTTTTCTTATGGCATTGTAGACTGGGTCACATCAACGAAACACGGCTGACCAAGTTACATAAAGAGGGATAATTGGATCCGTTCGAATATCATTCTTATGAAACTTGTCAATCATGTCTCAAAGGAAAGATGAAAAAGACTCCGTTCACTGGACATGGAGTAAGAGCGAGCGAGCTCTTGGGACTCATACACAGCGATGTGTGTGGTCCAATGTCTACACATGCAAGAAGTGGTTATTCCTATTTCATTACTTTTACGGATGATTTCTCTAGGTATGGACATGTCTTCTTGATGAAACATAAATCCTAGGCCTTTAAGAAATTCTGAGAATATAAGAATGAAGTGGAGAAACAAACCGGCAAAAGTATCAAGACACTGAGATTTGATCGAGGTGGTGAATACTTGAGTGCCGAGTTTCTGGATTACCTAAAAGAGAATGGAATTCTCTCTCAACTTACTCCTCCATACACGCTAAAACACAACGGTGTATCGGAGAGACGGAACCGAACCTTATTGAATATGGTGCGTTCCATGATGAGTAACGCCTGGGGCTATGCACTAGAATCAGCTGCATATCTTTTGAACAAGGTTCCTACCAAGACCATGCCCACCACACCATATCAATTGTGGAGCGGGAAGAAACCCTATTTTCAGTATTTGAAGATATGAGGATGTCCATCTTTTGTCAAAAAGCATTATGCGGACAAACTCGAGGCACGCTCAGTACTGTGTAAGTTTGTGGGATACCCAAAGAACTCCAGGGGGTATCTTTTCTATTACGCAGAGGAACAAAAGGTTTTTGTTTCTCGTCATGCCCACTTTTTGGAAAATCAATTTTTAGAAAAAGAAACTAGTGGGAGCACAATAGAACTGGAAGAAATTCCAAAACCACAATCTATTACTGAAAGCATGGTGGAACCAGAGGTTTCAAAAGAACAGGACATTCTCGCGCCACTCCTCAGGAGTAGTGGGCTGTCTCATCCGCCCGAGAGATACTACGGTTTTCTCGCAGACGGGGAAAGAGAGGTTTGCATCATTGATAATGATGAGCCAACTAACTTCCAGCAAGCCATTCAGAGTACAGACTCGGTAAAATGGCTAGATGCAATGCGGACCGAGATGGAGTCCATGTACACCAACAAAGTATGGACTTTGGACATTGCTCTAGAAGGGGTAAAACCCATAGGCTGCAAATGGATCTTTGGAAAGAAGATTGGTGTAGATGGACAGGTTGAAACCTATAAGGCTAGACTTGTTGCAAAAGGATTTCTTCAAAGACCTGGTTTGGATTATGATGAAACCTTTTCACCAGTGGCTATGCTCAAATCCATCCGGATCCTTCTTGCCATTGCTGCCTTCCACGATTATGAGATTTGGCAGATGGACGTAAAGACCACTTTTCTAAATGGAAATTTGGAAGAGTGCGTCTATATGGATCAGCCAGAGGGTTTCATTCAGAGTGGGAGCAGCGGGAAAGTGTGTAAGTGCACGGCGGCGCCCCGGCCTCCATTCCGAGGCCAAATGCGGAAGCGATGGTTGACTTTAATTTTCTTGAACCGGCACCACGGCGCACTAAAAACCCGGATCGTGCCATTAAACTAGTCCTAGCTAACTACAAGATGGGGAAGAGAGATATACCGAGCGATCCGGGTCCTCCGGTCTTCTCGCCGTCGTCCCGATCTCCCGCGGAATCTCCAGTCTCCACTTCGTCGCCGGAAGGGCACCACGTCGCCGGCTTCTTTTACAGACTCCCACCTCTATACCGAGGCAATTCGGGCACGAAGCTGGCGAGTCGACGTGCCCAAGGTTTGCTGTAGAATGTGTAGTGCTCATGTCTCATTTTGGGGTTCATGGAGGTTGCCTTTTGGTGGAGGGATGATACAAGCTAATGGAGATTGATCTTGTGGGATTTTTACCAAAGCAAAAGCACAAAAACCCCACCTCTAGAATTTTGGACAGCCCCCAAGGAGCTTGGCCGGCCATGCATGATGGAGTGGAGAGAAATGAGAGTGTGTATCAAAAAAATGAGAGAGGCCACACAATAATACGCAAGAGGGAATCAAAAGAAATCATGAAAGAGCATGATCACAAACACATCCACACTCAACCACAACCATCATCAAACATGATGACTCCAAAAGTCAAGCAATGATGAAGTGAACAAGTCAAGGTCAACAAGAGCTATCATGAAGCAACAAAATGCAAAGAACCCCTCCACTAATGCTTATTTGAACAAATGTAAATAAGCCCTCCTCCACCAATCTTCGGCCAATGAAAGATACAAAGAAAATATGGCCGAAACGAAAAGCAAACTGGCAACTCCAGAAAACTGGTCCCGTAATAAATTACAGGAAAACCCCGATACTGTGTATACACACCCGCATTTGTATTCCGACCGAAATACAAATGCAATGAGACAAAATCTACACTGTACTATACTAGGATCCGGCTTAAACCAAAGCCGGCTAGTATTATCCGATCGATCCTGATCCGTGAAATACCGCACGTATCTGATTGAACGTAGCCATATATCCATACGGCCTCTAGTACTAACCGTCCGATCCTGATCTGTGCAATACCGCACGTATCTGATCGGACCCTGCCATATCTCCATATGGCCTCTACAGCGTTTCGCCCGAAAACTTGAGCAACAGAATGTGGAGGACTCTAAAGACTCGTCAACACCTAGGTTGTGGATTTAACCGCTAGCACGTCACAGGTATAAGCCAATACGTAACGGGTTACCAGCTATTGACCAAAAGGGATGTCGATGAGCGAACTCATCCTGACACCCTACTGAGCCTGTCAGTGACAATATCCGTAAAGTCCGGTCTGTTCGTCTATGAGCATCGCATGGCGGGCCTACGGGTTTGGTAAAGGTCAGACCCCCAAAAGCGGTACAAGTCGTGTCGGAGTGTAGCCCAGAACACCCTGAGATACTACTGGAATACCTACCAGTAAATCTCCTGCCTCGGCCGAGGGCTTCGTGTAATGGCTCTCCTAGACACAGCGCGACCTCACCCCCAATACTGGGAGAGACGAACCCGTGAAGATCCGCTCACTGCCTCCATATGGCTCGGGACTGTACCCAACTAAAACCTGTTTGCACGTCTCCTTTGAGCGTGGTAGGGTAGTAATCAAAGTACAGTGGGAACTCACACGAGACAAATGACGATCCCCAGGTCGATGAACTAACCTGTACACATGTCACCAGGGAACTGCTATCTGACGTCAGGTATAAGACCAACTAGCATGTTCCCGGCGAGTCCTGTCCGGTGTACTCATAACCCAATGAGCACCTGTATACATCTTAGGTGATCCAACTGACACCAATGGCTTGTGAGACCGGCCACCGCCCCTCGTCGGGGTCTCGACTGTATACACTAGTCTACTCTGGAGTATCGATGCCCTATCTCGAAACTCCCACGACTAGGGACCTTTTAAGGATGTGCTTATAGACCCCATCTCCCACTTATATGATCGCCCTCATACTGCTGGTGGTCAAGTAAGAATCCCAGGGGCTCTATCAACGTGTAATAGCGACATGTCGGGTCACCTAAAGCAGTACACGATGATAAAGATAAACCAGATAGCATACTATCATCTCGAGTAAGACTGTCCTACCGGGATAGGTCCTCCCTCAATCATTGCAATCATGTGCCTGTGATCCAATAATTGACTCTGAGGGCACTATCTCCAACAATCTCCCACTTGCACTCAAGGCTAATTATTGCGGTGTCGCATACTCACAGCCCGTGTGATACCGAACACCCAACTCCTCTACTAGTCAGTCTCACAAAGCCTGTTTGCGAAACTATTGCGTTCGACGAATAGCCTCAGTGAGTGGATCCGCTTTGATGTTTCTTTCTTTGTCTCTCTATATCTCAAGTTCGCAGAGAAACCTATCTCCTGAAATGAGCAATACCTGTCTTAGAATGTGTCTGGATGTCTGATGGGACCTAGCTCATAAATGAACTCCAAATCCAAACTTCTTAGACTGTATCGACAACTGAACTTAATCAGTATCCTGCGCCATGCCTCCTTCAGTATTGCCTTGGACCACCTGTCCAAAATACTGCCTCTCATCAGAAGGAAAACTATAACTCTGACAACTTCCTTGTTGTCCAGGTCACCTTGGAAGCCTGGAATGATAACTGTCTCCCGAAAGAGGCTGTCGTTATCATATCCCTAGAACATCCACTTATGTTCTAAAACTGCTTCCGACTGTTTCTCCAGAATTGGATCAATGTCAACTTATTGCATCTAGCGCAAGAACAACATCTGGTGTGGTACTTGACATCTCATGATTGACTCAATTGCCTGAGCAAGTGATCTGCCAATCATGCACATCCCTCTCCCCTTTAGTCTGTAAGACACCTTTAGAGAGGGTGACTCTATCACCTGCAGGTACACTACCGTGCCAGGAGTCGTCCATTCTAAATACTCTTAGAATGCTGTCTAAGTACCCTTAATTAGGAAACCACCCAAATCTAGATCTAAAACCATATATCTAGTAACCAGTATGTCTGATACAATGTCCAAGTCCTATGTGGAGAAACCACTGTGTGACGACCAAAGTGTAACCGATTGTAGTATAGGAATATCACTTCCTACTCTGTGTATGTTATCTAAATACCATGACATCACACCCTACTACCTTCTCAACAGATCCATCCCCTATTCTGATGAAGTCAAACCTATGACTGTCACATCAGAAATAGATGATCTATCTCCGCTATATCTGCATAAGCCACTTGTCCACCAATGCTTCCGCTGCTCCCACTGACTATGACAACCCTCTGGCAGAGTCATATACACGTACACCTTTAAAGCTAGTTCAGAACGACGCTATACTCATCCTCCTGCCGGGTCTCACAGTCTGGAACAACAGCAATGGCAAGTCTGGGTAAACAAGAACTTCCCTGTCACCGTCCTTGAGGCTACCGGAGTACCTCTCGGGTGTCTGAAGTTACCCACCTTATCTGCGGAGTTGCCAATGGAATGTCAAACCAGATTGAATCTTTAGGTTCCTATCAAAATCTTCAGTAATCGTTTGTGGTTCTGGAATCACTTCCAGTTCTACCATACTCCCACTACTGTTTTCTGAAAAAATCCATTTTTATTAAAACTGTGGCGAGTCTAGAACAATATCACTATTGATCTTCCAGATGGTAGAAAGTCAACCCTCGTCATAGCCTGGGTCAACCCACAAACAGCCATTACAGAAACGTGCCTTGAGTTATCCAGAGTCTGGTTTTAATCATAAGCCGGACAACTCCCCGTACCTTAACAACGTTAAGATATGAACTGTTCTATATCCAATATAGAACCAGAGGCACTGATCTTAAATGAACCAGATTCAAATCATGCAGCTGTCTCCAGTGCATGTCAACTAAATGGAAGGAGGCCTATCAGCGTTACTCAACTTAGGAATGCTTCCAATTATGAGTAACCTGAAAGAGAAGCAAGTTCCCTAAATCATTACTATCAACCGAATACCGTACACAAGTATCTACATCTTCGATCACTTTGAAGAATCCCGATACTTGCTACACCTGGTTCTCTACTCTATTCAAATACCTATAACTTCTCAAAATTCGGACCCTGTGTTCCCACGAAACACCTGTCTAAATACTAGAGAAGTCATAAGTAAACCGAATATAGTACGAAGACCAACCCCTCTGTCATGACGGACCCTGGACAACATACAATACTCTGTATAAGTCCCTTGAGTCTGATAACTCATTCACTGTGTATCGTAGGTTGAAAACTGTACTTATGGTTATGAAGAATTACACCGCTGTTTAATGCTCCTTACCTAATCATCCACTGATATAGGTAAATGTCACAGACATAATTTCAAAAAGGTATATCTCACTCTATGAAAATAGACGTACAGATATATCAATTTGAAATTGGTGCATGACAGCGGATATTCGAAACCAAAATATTTGCCGACCGGCAAACAACCCAGGTGACTTCCTCAAATATCACCGATTATAACGAATCCCGATATAATGAGGATGATCACCCAATTCCCAATAATTTAATCCCACTCATCATCTGTAAAACCTTACAGATGTGAGAATCATACCTGGTAAATACATACCTTGGAGCAAGTGTCTAACTGGGAAATCAATTTTCCTTTAACAATACACAGTGAAACTGAAACATTGAAATGTTTCGATGGGGTATCCGAGTATTCCTAGTAATGCCTCTTCCATATTCACGACTGTAACCGTATAATTCTTTGCCACCTCTCCAAATCCCTTTATATGTCTTTAGTCATTACCTTCTGTACACCCTTTTAGGCCAAATGGTTTTCTTCCTTTCCTACCGTTCGGCACCAGCCTATGGTTTGGAAGAAGACTATCCAATAAGCATAATGGGTGTACTGTCCTAATCCTAGGAACACTCGCAAAGCGAGAGAAGGTGAAGATAAAAGACAACCGAATAAACCTTATTCCTATTTCTCCTGAACCAGAATCCATCCCCGAACTGGAACAAGTTCCTTTCGAGTTCGTATATAACCATACGATGGAGTATCCAATAAACCGTGGATCTTCGTAGTGATACGGAGTGTTCTGGAGAAATACCAAGGTGATTTGGGAGTGGTAATGAAATACCTGGTTTGGTCATGAATATCAGTTGCAATTTACATTGCCCTCTTACTAATCCCTTGCTTTGTCTTAACTTAATACCTTTTGTACACCATCGTTAGGCTAATTGGTTTTCTTCATTCCCTACCGGTCGGCACCAGCCTAAGGTTTGGAAGAAGACTATCCAATTTGCATAATAGGTGTACTATCTCCTAAACCAAGGAGTACTCGCAACCCGAGAGAAGGTAAAAGGAAAAGACAACTGAATAGTCCTATCCGTTTCCTGCAGAACCTGAAACCATCCTCGAATAAATTCTTTCGAGTTCGTATCTAACCATACGATGGTTTTGTCCAATGGAAGTGGACGTTTGTAGTAATACGGGGTGTCCAGGAGAAAAGGGTAAAAGTAGGAGTGGCAATGAGGTCTGCAACTCTGACAATCCAAAAGCCAGTATTTTAGAAGGTTCGGTCAACTTGGTCTCTGAGTCATAGTCTATGGTCGGGTCAAAGGTTGCTGCCAAAGAGAGAGAGAAAAGAAACACTCAGCGTGCACTCTAACCTAGATCAGAATGGTTACCAATTTATCTAATCTGGAAACCTCCCACTGTCACCTCAAATTCTTCTCCAAACCTGAAAGAAGAATTAGTCGGGGTCACCCAAGGAGTAAACCAACTCATCAGTGGGAATCGGGATCCAACTATCATCGCATGATAACGTGACGGAATCCGCTCACGATGTCACACTCCAGAAGGTATGCGCATATCTGGAAAGTTTCAGTTCTTTTGAAACTCCCGATGTGATTTTTACCCCATGCTCTTATGACCTTGACTTTGGCCAACAAATCATAAGTCATATGTCAAGTTCTACCCGTCATTCTCCAGCTTAATTTGAGCCCACCCGTACAAGCCCTTGACTTTGGCCAACAAGGCTATACGACTGCCACAAACTAACGCATCTACCTATGCTGCATATGAATACCCCAATAGCTACCAAACACTGTGCCTTGACTTTGGCCAACAAACACAGCTTGAATACTATTGACCACCCATATGAAACGACGGAGGGCTACGAATGGTTTCTGGCGAAAACCTTTAACGTAATGAACTTGATATCGTTGAAGGAACGGATATCTTTATAAAAATATAGTGACGAAAACCTTTGCTAAAGAGGTCACTCCCGGTGAAGGGATCTCGGCTCTTTCCCCGTAGAATGAGGTGCAGGATATTCCAACTGAATACCACGATGCAAAGCAAAAGTAATCGGCTATAGTGAAGTTAATGCCCTGACGCAAACTTCTGTCCAAGGGGTCACTCCCGGTGAAGGGATCTCGGCCCTTGCCTCGTCGACTGAGGTGCTGGATATTCATAACCGAATATCATGATGCAAAACAAAAGTGAACGTCCTTGCAATAACAGCTTTTTGAAAAGTGTTCCAACAACCTCAGATTAGGTTTGTTTTTAACTTGCATTGATCCGAATCAATGCAATCCCATCAATTGATCACACCAAAAAGAACGAAAATATACTGATGTACGTATATTCCATCCGCATTCGCCACTGGGTCCCGTCATTACCCGTTAGGTTAGCTAACTAACGACAGAGCGGGGACTGGACTAGCGCGGATGCAAAACATATACAACATCTACTAATATATATATATCAATATATAATATTTCGCTTAAGGCGTGATAAAAAATGCAACATCACAGAAATGTACAGCATCACAGAACAATACAGATATCTGGGATCCCCGAGTTTCACAGAGCCGCTGAAACCCGACGTTCCCCTGGTCGTGTGGATAGCCTGTGCAATGAAATCCTAGACCCCTACGGGCGCGGCAAGTTACCCGCCAAAACCTGAAGCGAGGCAGCCCCCTTCAGCACCGTGAATGGACCACCCAGCACTTCACGGAATCCGGCAACTTGGGCACCTCTCCTGGGTCAACCTGTACCCCCTACGAGTGCGGCGAATAGCCCGCCAATTCTAGAGTAAAACCCCCTCCGTCTCAATGCCATGAGATGCGGGCTTGTTGCCCTCTAGAACCCGGCTATCCATGCACCCCTCCGCGGGGTAATCCTAGTACAGAAAGTAAAATATACATACAATGGGTACATCGACCGCAACCTGGTCGTGCCCTAAAATAATAATACAAACAGGCAGTGACGGCAGTCCACATGTCGGACGCTCGCCCCGCAATATCAAATGTACATAATACAACAAAAAACTGTACTAGTATTGAATCCAGGCTATCCCCCACGACCAATCCGCAACATCACAGCAAAATCACAGAACATCAACATGAAAGTCACGTTCGCAAATCCGTCTAACCGGGCTATAGCAGTTAGACAGGATTTACCAATCAAGTGACATTCACGGTCGCAGATATAATGTAAATACTGTGAACTAATGTGTTTAAAATATCCGATTGATCAAATTTTAACAAGTGGGCCCCAAAGTACTACTGTAGCACATCAAGAAATTCTGGGCCCAAAATTAATATTCCAAAACCCCTATTTTCATCACAGGAGGCCTCTGTAAAAAATTGGTGCACTGATCACTCAAAACAGCGGCGGAACCGCGGCCCAAGCATAGGTTTGGCCGCGGTTCCGCGGTCGAAAAATGAGATCTCGCCACCAAATTTTTACAGTAGGCTTATACTTCCATGCACAGTATTCTGAGAATACCTGAAAAAAATTTCGAGACAAAAAAATTTCGACAGAAAACTGTTGTTTTGAAAAACACGGTTTTGGAACATTTATTCGATCGGAAGTGTAAAACACATTAGACAAAGCTAGACTAGGTTAATGGCGAGGCTCTGATACCACTGTAAGTGCACGGCGGCGCCCCGGCCTCCATCCCGAGGCCAAATGCGGAAGCGATGGTTAACTTTAATTTTCTTGAACCGGCACCACCGCGCACTAAAAACCCGGATCGTGCCATTAAACTAGTCCTAGCTAACTACAAGATGGGGAAGAGAGATATACCGAGCGATCCGTGTCCTCCGGTCTTCTCGCCGTCGTCCCGATCTCCCGCGGAATCTCCAGTCTCCACTTCGTCGCTGGAAGGGCACCACGTCGCCGGCTTCTTTTACGGGCTCCCACCTCTATACTGAGGCAACTCGGGCACGAAGCTGGCGAGTCGACGTGCCCAACGTTTGCTGTAGAATGTGTAGTGCTCATGTCTCATTTTGGGGTTCATGGAGGTTGCCTTCTGGTAGAGGGATGATACAAGCTAATGGAGATTGATCTTGTGGGATTTTTACCAAAGCAAAAGCACAAAAACCCCACCTATAGAATTTTGGACAGCCCCCAAGGAGCTTGGCCGGCCATGCATGATGGAGTGGAGAGAAATGAGAGTGTGTATCAAAAAAATGAGAGAGGCCACACAATAATGTAAGAGGGAATCAAAAGAAATCATGAAAGAGCATGATCACAAACACATCCACACTCAACCACAACCATCATCAAACATGATGACTCTAAAAGTCAAGCAATGATGAAGTGAACAAGTCAAGGTCAACAAGAGCTATCATGAAGCAACAAAATGCAAAGAACCCCTCCACTAATGCTTATTTGCACAAATGCAAATAAGCCCTCCTCCACCAATCTTCGGCCAATGAAAGATACAAAGAAAATATGGCCGAAACGAAAAGCAAACTGGCAACTCCAGAAAACTGGTCTCGTAATAAATTACAGGAAAACCCCGATACTGTGTATACACACCCGCATTTGTATTCCGACCGAAATACAAATGCAATGAGACAAAATCTACACTGTACTATACTAGGATCCGGCTTAAACCAAAGTCGGCTAGTATTATCCGTTCGATCCTGATCCGTGCAATACCGCACATATCTGATCGAACGCTGCCATATATCCATACGGCCTCTAGTACTAACCGTCCGATCCTGATCTGTGCCATACCGCACGTATCTGATCGGACCCTGCCATATCTCCATATGGCCTCTACAGCGTTTCTCCCGAAAACTTGAGCAACAGAATGTGGGGGACTCTAAAGATTCGTCAAGACCTAGGTTGTGGATTTAACCACTAGCACGTCACAGGTATAAGCCAATACGTAACGGGCTACCAGCTATTGACCAAAAGGGACTTCGATGAGCGAACTCATCCTGACACCCTACTGAGCCTGTCAGTGACAATATCCGTACAGTCCGGTCCGTTCGTCTATGAGCATCGCATGGCGGGCCTAGGGGGTTGGTAAAGGTCAGACCCCCAAAAGCGGTACAAGTCGTGTCGGAGTGTAGCCCAGAACACCCTGAGATACTACTGGAATACCTACCAGTAAATCTCCTTCCTCGGCCGAGGGCTTCGTGTAATGGCTCTCCTAGACACAGCGCGACCTCACCCCCAATACCGGGAGAGACGAACCCCTGAAGATCCGCTCACTGCCTCCATGTGGCTCGGGACTGTACCCAACTAAAACCTGTTTGCACGTCTCCTTTGAGCGTGGTAGGGTAGTAATCAAAGTACAGTGGGAACTCAAACGAGACAAATGACAATCCCCAGGTCGATGAACTAACCTGTAAACATGTCACCAGGGAACTGCTATCTGACGTCAGGTATAAGACCAACTAGCATGTTCCCGGCGAGTCCTGTCCGGTGTACTCATAACCCAATGAGCACCTGTATACATCTTAGGTGATCCAACTAGCACCAATGGCTTGTGAGACCGGCCACCGCCCTTCGTCGGGGTCTCGACTGTATACACTAGTCTACTCTGGAGTATCGATGCCCTATCTCGAAACTCCCACGACTAGGGACCTTTTAAGGATGTGCTTATAGACCCCAGCTCCCACTTATATGATCGCCCTCATACTGCTGGTGGTCAAGCAAGAATCCTAGGGGCTCTATCAACGTGTAATAGAGACATGTCAGGTCACCTAAAGCAGTACACGATGATAAAGATAAACCAGATAGCATACTATCATCTCGAGTAAGACTGTCCTACTGGGATAGGTCCTCCCTCAATCATTGCAATCACGTGCCTGTAATCCAATAATTGACTCTGAGGGCACTATCTCCAACAAAGTGTGCATGTTGCTTAAGTCCATTTATGGACTAAAGCAGGCATCACGGAGTTAGAACAACTGTTTTGATGAGACGGTCAAAAAATTTGACTTTATCAAAAATCCAGATGAACCATGCATCTATAGCAAGATTGTAGAAAGAACTGTTGTATTCCCGTCTTGTACGTGGATAACATTCTCTTGATAGGAAATGACATTTCTATGCTACAATCTGTCAAAGGATTCTTATCACAAAGGTTCTCCATGAAAGACCTTGGTGATGCCTCTTACATTCTGGGGATCCAGATTTATCGTGTTAGATCTAAGAGGATGTTGGGACTTTCACAGTCCAGGTACATTGACACCATACTGAAGAGATTCAGTATGGAATATTCAAAGCGCGATAATCTACCGGCTTGTCATGGAATCACTCTTTCCAAAGAGATATCTCCCAAGACAGATTTGGAAAGGGATCGCATGTCTATTATACCCCACGCTTCTGCGGTAGGCTCTATAATGTATGCGATGTTGTGTACCAGACCAGACGTTGCTTACACACTAAGTGTGGTAAGCCGGTATCAGTCAAACCCTGGGGAGAAGTACTGGATAGCAGTAAAGAACATTCTTAAGTACCTAAGAAGGACTAAGGAGATGTTCTTGGTCAACAGCGGAAAAGACCTCTAGATCGAGGCCTTTACTGACTCCAGCTTCCAGAGTGACAAGGATGACTCCAAGTACATGTCGGGTTATGTCTTTACCCTCAATGGAGGGGCGGTCTGTTGGAAGAGTTCCAAGCAGGACACTGTTGCTAACTCGATGATGGAAGCTGAGTATATCGCAGCTTGTGATGTCGCAAAAGAAGTAGTCTGGATGAGAAAGTTCTTAACAGAACTTCAGGTGATTCTATCCATTGTTGTTCCAATACCTCTGTATTGTGACAACAATGGGGCTATAGTTTTAGCAAAGGAACCCAGGTCCCATCAGAAGTCCAGACACATCTTGAGGCGGTATCACCTGATCAAGGAGATCGTGGATCGCCGGGAGATCGAGGTGCGGAGAGTTTCTACAGAGAACAACACTGCAGATCCATTCACAAAGGCCATCTCTTAGATGCAGTTCAAGAGGCTATTCGAGATGATAGGTTTGCGATATGCCGGCACATGGCCTTAGTGTAAGTGGGAGATTGTCAGTGTGATATGCCCTAGAGGTCATTATTGTATAGTACTAGTTTGTATATTACATTTTGGAAGCTTGGGATATATACATGAATTTATGACAGTCTTGCTCAATATGGTAGTACGCTACTTGATTTGTATCTATCTTAATATGTGTGTATGTTTCTTTTAACGTATCGCTAATACATATTGGTAGAGCCCTTAGGATCTTTGCTTGACTACCAGCGTTTTGATGGCAGTCACACTAGTGGGGGCTGGGTAGTCTACAAGCACATCCTTATACATGTCCCTAGTCATAGTATTATCGAGACAGGGCATCGATACTCCGGAGTAGACTAGTGTATACACTTCTCATCCCTGCAGGGGAGATGGTCTGTCCCACAGCCATCAGTATGTCATACTAGAGATAGTATGCAGGTGCTTATTGGGTTATGAGTTACACTGGACAGACTCGTGGGGTACTGCTGGTTGGTACTATACCTATCGTCAGGTAGCAGTTCCCAGGTGACATGAGTACATCATAGTCCGTTGACTTGACACTGCTACTTCTCCTCAAGTGTGTTCCCACTGTTATTAGATTACTACCCTACCATGACTCTATTGAGTCCCGCAAACAGGTAGTAGTTGGGTGCAGTCCCGAAGCACTTGGAGGCAGTGGCGGTTATATAGGATTCGTCTCTCCCGGTATTAGGGGTTGATGTCGCGCTGTGTTCGGAAAGCCGTTACACAAAGTCCCTGGCCAGGGCAAGCGAGATTTACTGGTAGGTACTCCAGTAGTTTCTCAGGATGTTTTGGGCTGCACTCCGACATGACTTATTGCGCTATTAGGGGTTTGATGTTTACCGCCCCCTAGGCCCGATATACGATACTCTTAGACAATAGACCGGACTGTACGGAGATTGGCACAGACATGCTCAGTAGGAGTTCGGATGAGTTTGCTCATCGACCTTCTTATCTACAGATACCTGGGTAGCCGTTATGTGCAGCTAGTACCGCTGACGTGCTTATAGTTAAACCCACTGCCAGCGTATTGTCGAGTCTTTAGAGTCCCGCAAAGAGGGTTTCCCTGCTTCGGGTGAAACGATGCAGAGGTCGTATGGTTATACGAGAAGGTTCGATCACATACGTGTACTTGTGCGCGTATGTTGTTCGGGCGGACAAGACTAATGGGCTTTGGTTTAAGCCGGATCCTAGTATTAGATTATTGGATTAGTTTTGTCTCATTGTATTCGTGTTTCTCGGAATACGGATACTGGTATGTATATACGGATGAGAGGGGCATTCTTGTAATTACTCAAGTTTGTTTCTAGATGATTACACCTCATTACTTGGATTAGCATTTAGGTTAAATGCTTAATGAGGTGGAGTTGTGAGGTGGATCTATGAGGTATTTTAGTGAAAATTGAACATGGCTTCTTGTTGACTTTCTTGGACTCTTTTGTGGGAAATGAAGAATTAGATATTTTGAGATATTTGTGTGAGATATTTTCATTTGCCATTTATTCTTCACATGAGCCATTTTCTTTATTCATTATCACAAATACACTTTCTCTCCTTTCAAGCTTTCTTCATCTCCGTCAAGAACCCTAATTGTCTCATGAGTTGAGAATCTTAGGGTTTGTGAGACTACTAGATCCTTAATCACACTCTACTCACTCTAGGCTACTTAGTTTAGCACATCTTGGAGGTTAAAGCTCAAGGTTGGCACTCTCGGGTGGATCTTCTTCAACTTGGAGAAGCCGACGAGGAGGTGCGATCCATTCTCACTTCGAGGAGCTCACGACAGGGAGAAGGACAACGATGAGAAGAATGACAAGTAGCTTGAGGTATAACTTTCTTACATAGTAGTTAAAACTCCGAGTTAGTTTGTTAGTTACGGTTTAGTATCGATCCTGGAGTTTAGTCGATGTTACGAAGCATATAAAAATCATTTTTTGCAAACTCCGCCTCCCCGCGAATACGTGGGGTGCGTGGCATCGACTTACAGCTAGTGCCACTGACAGACTTGTGGTTAAACCCACTGCCAGCGTACTGTCGAGTCTTTAGAGTCCCACACAGAGGGTTTCCCTAGTTCAGGCGAAATGATGTAAAGGCCGTATGGTTTTACATGCAGGGTTCCGATTGTAGGGTGTTTTTCGTCACCCCATTGAGATGGGAATACGCGCGCGCTTGTCAGGCGTACTACAGATTCCCCCCGCCTAGGGTAGGCTGGGGTTTAATGATTGTGGGGATCCGAATCTCCGGCAGCCGCGGACTAAGCTACCGTTAATTACCCCTCGCCTTTGGGGCGAGGGAACCTCCGATTAACGGGTTAAACTGGTCATGCGAACTCAATGTGCAGTGTGCGTGTGTGTTGTTTGAAAAGGGGGTTTGGATATATAGGGAGCCACGCAGAGTTTTTACGGGGGTCCCGCTACCCGGATAGCGGGCTGGGGGTCAAGGCTAGCAGCCCCCTTGCGGGGTTCGGGGCAGCGCCCCGGCCCGAAAATTTTTTTGGGGGGGGGAGAATGTTGCGGAGTATGTATATGTGCGAATTTGTATACATATGTATATGTATATGTATGTACATAAAAAGAGGGGGAAAAGGCATCCAAGGGATGCGTGGGGGCCAGCGCCTTGAGCGCTGTGCGCTTAGGTGCTGTGCGCTCAGGCGCAAGCACGCCACGTGTCGGCACGTGGGCGCTTTGCGCATAAGCGCTGCGCTCAGGTGCGCAAGCGCGCGCGCGCCACGTGTCGGCACGCGGGCGCTTTGCGCATAAGCGCTGCGCGCAGGTGCGCAAGCGCGCGCGCCACGTGTCGGCACGCGGGCGCTTTGCGCACGTGCGCAAGCGCGCGCGTGCCACGTGTCGGCACGAGGGCGCTTTGCGCACTTACGCAAGCGCGCTGGAGCGCAAGCGCGCGCGCCACGTGTCGGCACGCGGGCGCTTTGCGCATGAGCGCTGCGCGCCGGCGAGGATAAGAGGCTTTTAGCCTCGAAAAAAGATTTCTCAAAAGAGAAATCAGAGAGGAGTTGGACTCCTGAAAGTGTTTTGGGGTTAATGGAAGGGGTTCTTCTTCTTCCTCCTGTTGTTTGCTGGATCTTGAAGATCAAGGGATGTGAAATGTCAAAATCTCTTTTTTTGGAGATCTGATGGCAGATCTGAGTTCCCCTTAATGGGTTTTGTAGTGGAAAACTATTTAGTTTTGAAAAAGGAAGAGTAAAACTCTTGATTTAATTCAAGAAAAAAAGAAGGTTTTGGAACCTTGAAAAAGGAAGAAAAATCTCAGATCTGAAACTTTTTTTTTTTTTTTAGAGAGAGAAAAAGTTGTTGGCTATTTTCATTATCTTTGCCTTTATAGGCCACACATTTTACACATAGCCCCTTGGGCTTCACAAAATGCCATTTTGCCATCCAATGGCTCATGTGCCATTTCATTTTTGCACATAAGCCATGGGCTTGCAAAATATTGGCTTTATGCCCATTTTGTTTACATTCATGCATAAAAAATTACATAAAAATTATTTATGACATGATTTATATTTTAGCATGGGGAGGGTCGGCCGCTTCACGTTTCGGACTCGACCTGGGCATGGGCCCACTTGACCCGGGCTTGGGCCCACCTGGCTTGGGGTTGACCTTGACTTTGACTCGGTCAACCGTGGTGTAAATTTTTACCCCAACAAAGTGCCCCCCATCAATAAATGCACACCGCACATTTGAGTTGTGTGCATGAAATTGATGGATCTTGAAGCTGAACTTCGAGGTGGAACATCATTCCAGAGGCGAAGCATCATCCCGGGGAGCATGATTCCCGGGGATCGGAGCATCATTTCGACGAGCGGAGCATGATTCCAGGGTTCGGAGCATCATTCCGAAAGGCAGAGCATAATTCCAGAGATCGGAGCATCTTTCCGAAGAGCGGAGCATAATTCCAGAGATCGGAGCATCTTTCCGAAGAGCGGAGCATAATTCCAGAGATCGGAGCATCGTTCCGATGGGCGGAGCATTATTCCAGGGTTCGGAGCATCGTTCCGAAGAGCGGAGTATAATTCCAGGATTCAGAGCATTATTCCGAAGGGCGGAGCATGATTCTAAGGATCGGAGCATCATTCCGATGGGCGGAGCATGGTTCCGGGGATCGGAGCATCATTCCGATGAGCGGAGCATGATTCCAGGGTTCAGAGCATCATTCCGAAAGGCAGAGTATGATTCCAGAGATCGGAGCATCTTTCTGAAGAGCGGAGCATAATTCCAGAGATCGGAGCATCGTTCCGATGGGCGGAGCATTATTCTAGGGATCGGAGCATCATTCCGATGGGCGGAGCATAATTCCAGGATTCGGAGCATTATTCCGAAGGGCGGAGCATGATTCTGGGGATCGGAGTATCATTCCGATGGGCGGAGCATGGTTCCGGGGATCGGAGCATCATTCCGATGAGCGGAGCATGATTCCAGGGTTCGGAGCATCATTCCGAAAGGCAGAGCATAATTCCAGAGATCGGAGCATCTTTCCGAAGAGCGGAGCATAATTCCAGAGATCGGAGCATCTTTCCGAAGAGCGGAGCATAATTCCAATTTGCGGAGCATAATTCCAAGATTCGGAGCATCATTCCGAAGGGTGACAGACATTCTAACCGAAGCATAATTTCGATGCGGAGGTTGATTCCTAGGCGAAGCATAATTCCGACAGAGAAGGCAAATACTCCGAGGCGAACCATCATTTCGACACGGGGTGCACATTCTGAGACGAAGCTTAATTCCGACGCAAAGCTTGCTGGTTGACTTGATTCCGAGGCGGAGCATAATTCCGACGAGGAGGTCGTTGGTTGATTCCGAGCCGAAGCATAATTCCGACAGGGAAGGCAGATACACCGAGGCGAACCATCATTTCGACACGGGGTGCACATTCTTAGACGAAGCATGATTCCGACGCAGAGCTTGTTGGTTGATTTGATTTGGGTTGACATCAGTATCGCTACACTGGAATATGGTACCAAGAGCGAATCATCATTTGTCATGAGAGGGTTTGGGAATTGGTTTTGTTTTGGCATCTGCATTGCTGCACTGGAATAATGCCAGGAGCAACTCATCATTTGTCCCGAGAGGATTTGGGAATTGGTTTTGTTTTGGCATCTGCATTGCTGCACTGGAATGATGCCAGGAGCAACTCATCATTTGCCCTGGGAGGACTTGGGAGAGATTGGGATTGTTTTACGCCCGTGGATTGTATACGGTTTTGCAGGATGCATGATCCAGACCGTAGGGCCAGAAACATTTCAGGACTTTGTTGGCGTCTGCATCGCTGCACTGGAATATGGTACCAGGAGCGACTCATCATTCGCCGTTGGTATGAGATTTGGAATTTGGTTGGCGTCTGCATCGCTACACTGGAATATGGTACCAGGAGCGACTCATCATTCGCCACTTGGGGATTGGGAAGCGATGTCTTAGGAGACAGGTTTGGATCCCTATCACCTAAGACTTTTCAATTTTATGGGCCGTGAGGGTCCCATAAAAGCATTTTCTCCCTACGAGTCGTAAGGATCCCGCAGGTGTATTTTCTCCTTAAGAGTCGTGAGGACTCCTAAGTGTGTTTTTCCTTGGCGAGTCATAAGGATCTCACGAAGGTTTGTTCTCCTCATGCATCGTGAGGACACATGAGTGGGTCTTTCCAATGAAGCATAATTCCAAAGGCGGAGACCAGCCGCGTAACTGGTGGTTGCGGTGGGGCATGGGTATGCTGAGAATTATTTGAGCCCGTGGATTGTATACGGTAGTCAATTTGGGGACTGGCCGTAGGGCTGAAAGAATTTTGGGAAATTGGATTTTGTTTGGCGTCTGCATTGCTGCACTGGAATAATACCAGGAGCAACTCATCATCCGCCCTTGTTTTTTTTTGTTTTTTTGTTGTTTTTTTTTATTTTACCGCGATTGCTTTATCATTTCAGCTTTTCTTATCGCGAAGGTCGCGATCGCCCTATCATTTCGGCTATTTATTCGCGGTTGCCCCATCATTTCGGCTTTATTTTCATTTTCATTTTTACTCGCTGATTTTTATTGCGAGTTGCCCCATCATTTCGGCTTTTCTTTATTTTTCTTTTATTTACACATTTTTTTATTTACACATTTTTTTTTTTACATTCCCAGTTTAACGACTTAGAGGTCGATTGTTCCCAGTTTAATGACGTGGTGGTCGATTGTTTTCAGAGAAAGGCAGATGCCTGAGAGAATCGGTTTCACGAAGAACTTCGGTCTCCGTTTGTATGAAATTGGCGGTTGCAGCTTGACTGTTTGTTAACACGCCTTTGGACAGTTCTATCTCTCCTGCCTTGTATTGCTTTTCGACCCAATCTTTGAAGACGAAGCAGTCCTCAATGGCATGGCCTATCACTCTGTGATAGGGGCAGTATTTGGGGTCGTCGGTCCTATTCGCTTCCTGCGGTCTTTTTGACTCTGGCAGTTGTAGACCGTTCTTCAGGGCGTCTTTGAATATTTTACGGATTTTGTCCCTTCTGAAGGAATAGACCTTATCCAGCTTCTCTTTCAGTGGAGATTCTCCCCCCTCTCCGAACATTGGCTTCCGAAGCTGGTTGGCATTAGGCCCGCTCAACCCTTGCTTATTTCGGTTAGCCGAAGCATTGAAAGATTCAGAATCGTCGGGATCTCCGCCTTTGCGATTATCGTCCTTTCGATTTCTCCATGATCTATTGTTATTTTGGGAATCCGAGGAGGACTCCTGCTTTGAGCGCTCCAGCATCTGAACTTTCCTGGTCAACTCTTGGAATGTTTTGAGACCCGCGGTGCATAGAAACGGGGCCATCCAATTGTTGAGATTTCCGACGAGGAGACTGACAGATTGGTCCTGCTCTATCGGTGGTTCACATTTGACGGAGAGATTGCGCCATCGGGTTATAAAATCCGTGTTGCTTTCGTTGTTCTTGGGCTTGGTCCTTACGAGCTCGGCAATGGTGATCTTATCGCTGACGCTCATGAACCTTTGTCGAAACAAAGATTCCATTTGAACGAAAGTAGTAACGGAGCCATCTGGTATGCTCGCGTACCAGTCGAAAGCAACATCGGTCAGGCTATTAAAGAACTGGCGGAGGAGAAGCGCATCATTGCCCCCAGTATTCCCGCAAGAGGCTTTGAAGTGGGCGATGTGTTGATTCGCATTTCCCGTCCCATCGAATCTTCCGAATTTAGGGATGACATAGCCGCTAGGAAATTCCACCAGATCATACTGAGCAGGATATGGTCTCCCACTACTGCTGATATCTTTTTGCGCTTCGGCTTCGGCCACCAATGTTTTGACTTTGCTGGCATCCAAATCCATGATTTGATCTTGAGTTAGCGGGCTACTGTCATCGGTAGCCAAGACATTTCCTGAGATAGGATGCGATTGACTTTCATGAGGTCCGCCCACTTTTGGATTTGAGGGAATAGGCGTCGGCTGCTTTGGGACACCGTTTCCCGGTTCATGAGCTGAGCCCTGTGCTTGATTGGGCGGCTGAGAGGCAAGTTGGGCCGTAAGCCGTAAGACGACATTTGTCAAGTCGTCGATCTTTGAGTAGAGCTTGGCCATCTCCTTATCTTTGCTTCTGAGCTGTTTTCGGAGCTCTTGGAGAAGTTGCTGCTCTGTGGTCTTAGGACGGAAAGTTGGCTCATCTTCGCTTTCCGAGCCTGACTCCTCATGAATTGAGGGCTCTCTCTGCCTATCAGCCTCATCGAGAGGGTTTTCATCATCCAGCGGAGGCGGCTGTTCTTGGGAAGTGGCAACCACATTAAAGCCAGATTGGATTTGAGATGTGGCAGCCCCGTCCTTGCTCTTGCTGCGCGTGCCCACCACGTAGACAGTGTGGATAACACATTCAGCCATCCCCTCATCTTTGGAGGGGTAACCCTGTTCTTCGAACCTCATGAGGTTTAGCCTGGCAGTAGCCCTAGCCCTTTTGTTGGCTCTATATCTGAGCCTTTTCTCCCTCAGCTTCTCGATTTTGAAGGCTTGGCCGGCATCTGCTACCCGGGAAGCCATTGTGAGTTGATCAGACGGGAGCTTAGAGAAGACACCCGATCGAGCAGTGGTCAAGGGCACCGCTGGAGCTTGCTCAGGACGCGTTGTAGCTTTATTGGTGTTGATGGCCTTGCCCCCAGCTGGGGCCAAGGAAAATCGTTCAGACACCGACTTGCGTTTGGGTTGGGGCGCCCTTGAGATCACCACATTTGGTCTCCTGCCTTTCGAGACCGGTTTGTCTGCCACCGGAGCTTGAGGAGCTGGGATGGCGCCAACTGGCATGAACAGAATAGAGCCGAATGGTAGCAGCGGCTCCTCCCATTGTCGCCCGAGACTGGCCGGGAGGACCGTCCTGGAGTCTATCTTCATCATGTAGGAGACGGGAGCTGAGTTCATCTTCGGAGACATTGTTGAAAGGTGATCACTTGAAAATCCTGCATGAAAAAAGCATTATTTTTAGTATAAATATAGGTATATATATTGATTGAGTTCGCATGAACGCTTAACCCGAAATATGGGAGGAGAGATTGGTCCCACCGGACGTGCCAGAATCTGTAGGGTGTTTTTCGTCACCCCATTGAGATGGGAATACGCGCGCGCTTGTCAGGCGTACTACAGATTCCCCCCGCCTAGGGTAGGCTGGGGTTTAATGATTGTGGGGATCCGAATCTCCGGCAGCCGCGGACTAAGCTACCGTTAATTAGCCCTCGCCTTTGGGGCGAGGGAACCTCCGATTAACGGGTTAAACTGGTCATCCGAACTCAATGTGCAGTGTGCGTGTGTGTTGTTTGAAAAGGGGGTTTGGATATATAGGGAGCCACGCAGAGTTTTTACGGGGGTCCCGCTACCCGGACAGCGGGCTGGGGGTCAAGGCTAGCAGCCCCCTTGCGGGGTTCGGGGCAGCGCCCCGGCCCGAAAATTTTTTTGGGGGGGAGAATGTTGCGGAGTATGTATATGTGCGAATTTGTATACATATGTATATGTATATGTATGTACATAAAAAGAGAGGGAAAAGGCATCCAAGGGATGCGTGGGGGCCAGCGCCTTGAGCGCTGTGCGCTTAGGTGCTGTGCGCTCAGGCGCAAGCGCGCCACGTGTCGGCACGTGGGCGCTTTGCGCATAAGCGCTGCGCTCAGGTGCGCAAGCGCGCGCGCGCCACGTGTCGGCACGCGGGAGCTTTGCGCAAGAGCGCTGCGCGCAGGTGCGCAAGCGCGCGCGCGCCACGTGTCGGCACGCGGGCGCTTTGCGCAAGAGCGCTGCGCGCATGTGCGCAAGCGCGCGCGCGCCACGTGTCGGCACGCGGGCGCTTTGCGCACTTGCGCTGCGCGCTGGAGCGCAAGCGCGCGCGCCACGTGTCGGCACGTGGGCGCTTTGCGCATAAGCGCTGCGTGCCGGCGAGGATAAGAGGCTTTTAGCCTCGAAAAAAGATTTCTCAAAAGAGAAATCAGAGAGGAGTTGGACTCCTGAAAGTGTTTTGGGGTTAATGGAAGGGGTTCTTCTTCTTCCTCCTGTTGTTTGCTGGATCTTGAAGATCAAGGGATGTGAAATGTCAAAATCTCTTTTTTTTGAGATCTGATGGCAGATCTGAGTTCCCCTTAATGGGTTTTGTGGTGGAAAACTATTTAGTTTTGAAAAAGGATGAGTAAAACTCTTGATTTAATTCAAGAAAAAAAGAAGGTTTTGGAACTTTGAAGAAGGAAGAAAGATCTCAGATCTGAAACTTTTTTTTTTTTTAGAGAGAAAAAGTTGTTGGCTATTTTCATTATCTTTGCCTTTATAGGCTACACATTTTACACATAGCCCCTTGGGCTTCACAAAATGGCATTTTGCCATCCCATGGCTCATGTGCCATTTCATTTTTGCACATAAGCCATGGGCTTACAAAATATTGGCTTTATGCCCATTTTGTTTACATTCATGCATAAAAAATTACATAAAAATTATTTATGACATGATTTATATTTTAGCATGGGGAGGGTCGGCCGCTTCACGTTTCGGACTCGACCTGGGCATGGGCCCACTTGACCCGGGCTTGGGCCCACCTGGCTTGGGGTTGACCTTGACTTTGACTCGGTCAACCGTGGTGTAAATTTTTACCCCAACACCGATCATATACGTGTACTGGCTACACGGATGTTGTTCAGATGGATAAAACTAGTGGGCTTTGGTTTAAGCCGGAATCTAGTATTTTATTATTGGATTATTATTATTGTCTCATTGTGTTCATATTTTTTACAGTACGAATATGGGTATGTATATACGGTGGGGGAATTCTTGTAATTTCACAAGAGATGCTTCTAGAAGGGGACATCTCATTATTGCATTTATCTATTTTTGGAAATAGATTAATGAGGTGGAAAATGAAGATATTTGTGGTATGGTTGAAGCATGGCTAATTCATTTGTTTATTTATTTGACTTTACTATTCAAGCAAGGTTGATTATTTTCTATTGGAAATATTGCATACTTGATTATTGAATGACTTAGCTATTCCTCATTTGCCTCTACACCATAGCTCATTTGTGTTTTCTCACTCTCTCTCCATTTTTACTCCTCTCCTTCTTCCTCAAACCCTAACCCCCACATGTGTTGTAAATCCTAGGGTTCTTGAGATAAAATACTTTAATCATCTCTCTACATCTCCTAAGCTATCTAGATTAGCAAACTAGATACCTTAGTTACCTCATTCTTGAGGTTGAAGCTTGAACCATAGACTCTTAGGTGGATCATCTTCGACACGAGGAGGCCGACGACCGAGGTTGATTCAAGCCATCTAGGAGCTTAAGAAGAGAAGAAGAAGACCCGAAGGATTTGAACTCTAGAGGTATAAAACTCTTACCGAGTAGTTAGAATCTCTTTATAGTTTTAGCTAGTTAGGGATTCCGAAAGATCCTGGGGCATAGGTCGATGTTGAAATCTTGAAAAAATCGTTTTTTGTGTATTCCGCCTTCCTATGAACCCACGGGGTGTGCGACATCGACTTACACTGGTATCAGAGCCACTTAAATCTTAACTAGCTGGTTAGCAAGTAGTTAGAACTTCGATCGACGGAAAAATACCCGAAATCATATTTCCATATATTTTGCTTGATGTCGATTTTTAAAACTGTTCAAAAAATTATTTCAGTGGCCTTAAAAATACATGTAGGCTTTTTTAAGAACCAAGAAAAATTTCGAGCTTGTAATCCACCAACATGACCGCGGAACCGCGGCCAAATAGGTAGTTTAGCCACGGATCCGGGGTCGAGTCACGGCCGATTTGCTCTAAACTTTTTTGCTAGTTCTAGTATTTGGAAATATGATTTATGGCATATTTGGTTTCTACTCAGATTTTTTTGTGTACTGGTTTTTGCATGGGGTAGACACGGAATGTTATTTTCAATCGAAATTCTAAGTTACTTGGCTAATCTGTGTTTATGTGTTTGTATATGTGTTGTTAAACGTCTGCTAATTGCTATATGTTGATTAGTGGTGGTTGCACATATCTGTATCTTGATGATGGTTTGTGTATATGAAGTATTGGATCGTCGTGAATAAATAGTCGGGGGATGTGAGAAGAGTGTTTTTTTCTTTCATTCATGTATATTTGTAAAATTGATGTAATATTCTTTTGCGGGATACATCCTGGTTGGGGTTGTAGCCACCGTTGTATTATTTCATTTATTTTTCTTGCACCTAGGATAGACCCAAGGTGGGGTGCACAAACTATTGGGTTCTTGAAGTGCCGAGTGGCCAACTCATTTTATTGAGGGGGCTTGCTTCACTTCGGGAATTTGGCAGGTAGTTTTCCTCACCCGTAGAGGTCTAGGGTGGGGTTTGGCTATTCATCATGATCGTGGAATCCGTGTTTCGTTATAGGCTAAAACGAAACACGGAAATCCTAGCATATCCAATATATTCATCTGTGTTTCTATGATCTGGAATGCTTATTATTGCGTGAGACGAATGGCTATATATATTGTTAGTTATGTATATGCCCTAGAGGCCATTGTTGTACATATGATGTATATTATAATGGATGCTTGGATATATATAGAGATGACTTTCTTGCTCGTCATGATAGTATGCTATTTGGTTTCACTTTATCTTAACATGTTGACTTGTATTGGTTTACTGTTTTACTCTCACATGTTGATAAAGCCCTTAGGATCTGTACTCGACTACTGGGACTATGATGAGATCATACTAGCGGGGCCTTGGTAGTCGATGAGTACATCCTATAACTGTTCCTAGTCATGGGTATATCGAGACAGGGCATCGATACACCAGAGTAGACTAGCGTATACGCATCTTGACCCATATGATGGGCGATGGATGATCCCATATCCATCGGTGTTTGACATCAGAGATGGTGTACGGGTGCTCAGTGGAGACTGGGTACGCTGGACGGACTCGCCGAGAACTCCCAGATGGTGATATACCACACGTCAGATGGTAATTCTCCGGTGACACTGGTACAGGGTAGTCTGTAGACCCGAGATCGTCATAGAGTCTTGTGTGATTCCCACTGTACTTTGATTTCCACCTTACCACGTCCAAGAGGGCGTGCAAAACAGTGGCTTTTGGGTACAGTCCTGAATCACATGGAGGCAATGAGCGATAGGAGGGGATTCGTCTCTCCCGGTATAGGGAGTTGATGTTGTGCTGTGTTCGATTGGCTATAACTGGAAGTCCCTGGACAGCGCTGATATAGAGATTTACTGGTAAGTGTTACTAGTAGTTTCTCGACCCGTTATGAGCCACACATCGACACGACTTATCGGTTACTGGGGTCTGACGTATACCACCCCTAGACTTGATATGCGACATATCAGACGAACAGACCGGACTGTACGGGAGTGTTACTGATTGGATTCACAGGAGAACGCACAGGCTAGCTTGTTGATCTTCTGATCGCTCAATACCTGGGTGGCTGTTACGTTTAGCTGACCGCTTGCAGCTTGTGGGTGTTTGATATGATCATCACCTGCTACCGGCGTATTGACGATTCTTTAGAGTCCTACATAGAGGTTTCTTGGCTCAGGCGAAACGGAGTAGAGGCACATATGTGATATGTGCAGGACCGAGAATAATGCGATATGAGATACCGTATTATATTCTGGCGATATTTAGATATGAACTGAGACATCGGATCAAGTGTTGATTCGATGAATCGGTACATGATATATTAGTCGGTAATATTCGATATTGCCGGATCATCAAATCAATTGTTGATTCGATGATTTAATGTATAATAATATATATGATATATTGTATTACATTATCTGAAATTGGCTCGCTTTATTATTTCATTTTCTCACTGGATGATACATTGATATATATGCGATATATGTTAATTGTATTATTTTCTTTTGTTGCAAATATATAATATATATGTGATATATATTATTGTGACATGATATGATTTATTATTAAACATGTTTAAGGATGATTAAATGAGGTTAGGGTTTGATTAGGGTTAGTTGCTTCATGCACCTTCTAGAAGCATTTTCTTTTGTCATGGTTAAGATATTTTTTGATGACACATTGCTAACCAAACCAAACCCTAACTCTAGTTGTTTCTCTACACATTATTAGCCACTCATCCTTGACCATGGTTTATATATCAATCATATACTTTTATTTCTGTTCATCACAAAAGGATTTTCATTATCATCATTTCCATTATCATCTTCTTCTCTCTTGAAAAAGCTCACTAGAAATTCTTTATGTGATGAATAAATATGAGAAAATGATTTAAAAAGAAAGCATAAATACTACTCTCTCATCCTCATCTCATCTTGCCCATGAGATTAGTGTGTTCATCTCTTTAGAGTGAGAAAGCTTGAGTCTTTGCAACTTCGACGTAGATCATCGGAGATTTGGAACACTTCAAGCTAGCATGGATCATTCGAGTCGTGGAGCCTCTCATGAGTCTGGGAGATCGTGGATCGCGGCAAAGGGACTTCTACTCGGAGCTTGTGAAGTGAAGGAGCGGACTACAAAGGTTGTAATCCCTCACACATAGATAAAAGTTATCATCTTGCATGTTTAACCCTAATAATCTAGCAAAGATCCCGGCTTTGGGTTGTTCGGCACGTCTAATTTTTTATCCGGGCATGTTTGATGCCTTATGAACCTTTACAAGAGTGCCTAGGAACCCTACAGTGGTATCAGAGCCTAGCTAGAGCATTAGGCGATGTGTTTACGAAGTTAAAACTCCGATCGAACCCGAAGCGACAAAATATAACCCCTCTCTGGAAATTTTTCAAAATTTGGGATTTTTCTGAATTAAAAATACGTAAAAAAATCAGCAGGGAATTCTAAGAATTACCATGAAACACGGGCCCACAATTCCTCTAAACGGCGGCGGAACCGCGGCGAAAACAAGCTTTTCGCGGCGGTTCCGCGGCGGAATTATGGATTGGTGACACGTGTTTTTCATGGTAATATCCGTAGGTGCTTGTTGATGCTTCTGGGTATTTTTAATCTGTTTCAAGTGTTGAATATTCAGGGGTTTGTTTTGTAATAGTAGATTCGATCGGAATATTTAAATTCGTATTTCTTTCCGGATATTTAGAAACTGTTAAACTAGTTGAACGGATATCATTAACCCACTTTTTCCCGGCACGTAAAACTTTCAAGTGTTGAATTTTTATCGGGTTTAAATCTTTCGGAAAAATTGTACATGTTAAGCGGTGGACCCTCTAGAAGACAACAAACCTTAACTCGATTATGTGATCGTCTTGAACTGCCTTTTGAACCTTCGGGTTTGGGGCAGTACGGCGTGCTACATGTGAGGCGTTGGCTTGACCCTTCTACGGCTGGATCACTGGTACTTTGACATATTCTGGGATTATTTGAACTTCGCTCAAGAGTTGAGCACTTTGGGAAATCTTGGGTATTTGATTATCTGTTCGGAAAGTTTAATACTGTCTATTTATCTGGAATGTGATACAATATGTGGAATTCATAGAGTTAGGCATGAAATGCGAAGTATGTGATATTTCGGATTTACGATGTCTAAAGTGATTGTGGATTCCAAATATTGTAGTTTTACACTTTCTTTTCTGTGACCGTAAGTGTAATATGTGACATCGCCGGTTTCGTTGCTATATGTCAACGACAATTGGGATGTGCATATTTACTTACGTTAATGATATGTGATATTATGTGTTGCTGTGATATGTTATATTGGATCGTCGCGTTCTGAATAGCCGAGGGTTTTATGTGAGATGAGGGTTTTTATTTTCATTCATGTAAAATTCATTTGAAATGTAATATTATTTTATTTGGGGCACTTCCAGGTTGAGGTTGCTGTCACCAGTGTATATTATTTACTTTTCCGCATTAGGTAGACCCAAGGAGGGGAGCACAAGTAACCGGGTTCTAGGGTCCAGTGGGAGGCCATCTCGAGGAGTCGAGACCGGGTCTCCTAACCCTAGAATTGGCAGTGTTACTTGCCGCTCTCGTAGGGGTCTTGGGATGTGGGTTTGGCTATTCGTCGCGACCGTGGAATCCGTGTTTTATACAGGCTCGTATTGAAAACACGGACGTCCTAGTATATCCAATATTTCATATATGTTCTTCTGCTGCAATGTTCTGTGATGAGATCATATTACTGCCTGAGACGAATGCTTATACTATATATATATGCTGATATATAAATATTACTGCTTTCGTTTCTTCTGTGATGCTTAGGAAGCATAAGCTGATAGGATTTTATTAATAAGATTAATAAAAAGAAAAGAAACCTAAAGATGTTGTAGAATCAAAACTTTATAAAAGGGGTAGCTACAGTTTTTCTTTGCACAGCGGTATATATGATATATCCTGCACCTTATTCGATGAGGAAAGGGCCGACGATCCCTTCACCGGGAGTGACCCCTTTAGCGAAACTAAGAAAAGCCTCAAAAACACTCCTTTTCAAAACTTCACTCGATTCTACGACGATATCAAGTTCATTACGCTCAGGGTTTTCTGAAAAACCTGCGTAGCCCTCCGTCATTTCAGATAGAGACTAGTTAGTATTTGTGCTGCGTTTGTTGACCTTAGCCAAGGCGTGGTGTACGGTAGCTAATTAGTATTTATCTGCTAAAACATGAGATGTGATTGAGTTAGGGTAGTCGTGCGACTTTGTTGACCTTAGCCAAGGGTCGTACGGGTGGGTTTAATTCAATCAGGAAATGCCGGGTTGAACTTGACTAGCGCTTATGATTTGTTGACCTTAGCCAAGGTCATAAGTTGCTAGGGGTAAAAGCATTATCGGGAATTTCAAGTGTTGAAATTTGCAATGAGATTGCATACCTCCTATGAGATAGTTGGATCCCGATACCCACTGCGAGTAAGTGTTACTCCTGGGAGAGTTTTACACAGGACAATTAGCCGATCAAGTAGGTGTCTAGAAAAGTGTTAACGGGGTTACGCCTCTGGGAAAACGAGGTTTACTTTAATTAGGTCCGTGCGAAAGCACGGGGAACCTCCCTCAAAGTACCGACACTGATCTGGCTGAAATATTGACGAAATTGTAGGGTGTAATTAATCCCGGCTAATCTTACCTTTTAGGGTTTTAAGGTAGATTTGATAAAAACAGTGGGAGACATCCTGATTAGATAAGATAATAACCAATCTAATCTTGCAAGAGCATACGCTAAAGTGTTTTCTTCTCTCTCTCTCCAGGTAGCGACCATGTCAGGCCATAATCAAGATAATAATATGGATGTATTGACTGTAAGTGCACGGCGGCGCCCCGGCCGTCAATCCGACGCCGGAATGCGGAAACGGTGAATAACTTAAATTTTGCGGACTTTGCAAACCGGCACCACCGCGCACTAAACTCCGGATCGTAACCATTAACAAGTCTACGCTACAAAAAGAAAAGGAAAGAGATGTATACCAACGATCCAAGTCCTCCGGTCTTCATCTCCACTCCGATCTCCTCGCGGGATCTCCGTCCATCTCCTCCTCGTCGGAAAGGGCACCACGAAGCCGGGTACTTTTACGGGCTCCCGCCTCTATACCGAGGCAACTCGCGCATGAAGCCGGCAACTCGACATGCCCAAGGCTTGCTGTAGGATGTGTAGGGTTTATGTCTCATTGGGGTTTTGGTTGCCTTTTGAAGATGGAGGAATGAAGGTATGAAAAATGGTGCTTTCATTTTTCTTGGCATGAAAAGAGATCAAGAATCACTCTCAAGGATGAAGCTCTCTCCTTCTCTTTTCTTCTTCTTTCTTTTTCTCAACCATGAATAAAACTCTCTTCTAGTGAGAATGAGAATGGTGGAGGAATGAATACATATTGCAAAGGGAGGTGAGTGTAGGAGCATAAGAAAGGTGACCATATCCAAGGGACAAAGAAACATGCACCATGCTTGCACTTTTTCAAACCATACCCTCATCAAATCACAAGTCAAAGCAAGTTATGGTGCAAAGAAAAGAAAGCTATCATAATCAATATATATTCAAGAAACCCCCTCCACAAATGTTATTTGCACAATTGCAAATAACCCCCTCCATCGGGAAAGTCCGGCCGGGAAAGAACAAAGGAAAACCGGCCGGAACGGAATGCAAACTGGCAACTCCAGAAAACTGGTCCCGTAATAAATTACAGGAAAACCCCGATACTGTGCATACACACCCGCATCTGTATTCCGTCCGGATACAAATGCAAAGAGACAAAATCTACACTGTACTAAACTAGGACCGGCTTAAACCAAAACCGGCTAGTAATATCCGTTCGATCCTGATCCGTGCAATACCGCACGTATCTGATCGAACCCTGCCATATAACCATACGGCTACCAGTACAAACCGTCCGATCCTGATCCGTGCAATACCGCACGTATCTGATCGGACCCTGCCATATCTCCATACGGCCTCTACAGCGTTTCGCCCGAAAGCTGAGTAACTGAAAGTGTGGTGGACTCTAAAGACTCGTCAATACAATGGCTGTGGATTTAACCACTAGCCCGTCAGAGGTATAAGCCAATACGTAACGGGCCACCAGCTATTGACTAAAAGGGACGTCGATGAGCGAACTCATCCTGACACCCTACTGAGCCTGTCAGTGACAATATCCGTGCAGTCCGGTCCGTTCGTCTATGAGTATCGCATGGCGGGCCTAGGGGGTTGGTAAAAGTCAGACCCCCAAAAGCGGTACAAGTCGTGTCGGAGTGTAGCCCAGAACACCCTGAGATACTACTGGAATACCTACCAGTAAATCTCCTTGCCTTGGCCAAGGACTTTGTGTAATGGCTCTCCTAGACACAGCACGACCTCACCCCCAATACCGGGAGAGACGAACCCCTGAAGATACGCTCACTGCCTCCATGTGGCTCGGGACTGTACCCAACTAAAACCTGTTTGCACGACTCCTTTGAGCCGTGGTAGGGTAGTAATCAAAGTACAGTGGGAACTCACACGAAACAAATGACGAACCCCAGGTCGATGAACTAACCTGCACACATGTCACCAGGGAACTGCCATCTGACGTCTGGTATATGACCAACTAGCATGTTCCCGGCGAGTCCTGTCCGGTGTACTCATAACCCAATGAGCACCTGTATACATCTTAGGTGATCCAACTGACACCAGTGGCTTGTGAGACCGGCCACCGCCCCTCGTCGGGGTCTCGACTGTATACACTAGTCTACTAATGGAGTATCGATGCCCGGTCTCGAAACTCCCACGACTAGGGACCTTTTAAGGATATGCTTGTAGACCCCCAGCTCCCACTTATATGATCGCCCTCATACTGCTGGTGGTCAAGCAAGAATCCTAGGGGCTCTATCAACGTGTAATAGCGACGTGTCATGTCACCTAAAGCAGTACACGATGATAAAGGTAAACCAGATAGCATACTATCATCTCGAGTAAGACTGTCCTACCGGGATAGGTCCTCCCTCAATCATTACAATCACGTACCTGTGACCTAATAATTGACTCTGAGGGCACTATCTCCAACAATCTCCCACTTGCACTCAAGGCTAATTATTGCGATGTCGCATACTCACAGCCCGTGTGATACCGAACACCCAACTCCTCTACTAGTCAGTCTCACAAAGCTCGTTTGCGAAACTATTGCGTTCGAGGAATAGCCTCAGTGAGCGGATCCGCTTAGTTGTTTCTTTCTATGTCTCTCTATATCTCAAGTTCGCGGAGAAAGCCATCTCCCGAAATGAGCAAAATCAGTCTTAGAATATGTCTGGATGTCTGATGGGACGTAGCTCATAAATGAACTCCAAATCCAAACTTCTTAGACTGTATTGACAACTGAACTTAATCAGTGTCCTGCGCGCCATGCCTCCCTCAGTATAGCCTTGGATCACCTGTCCAAAATACTGCCCCTCGTCAGAGGGAAAACTATAACTCTGACAACCTCCTTGTAGTCCATGTCACCTTGGAAGCCTGGAATGATAACCGTCTCCTGAATGAGGCTGTCGTTATCATATCCCTAGAACATCCACTTATGTTCTAAAAATGCTTCCGTCTGTTTCTCCAGGATTGGATTAATGTCAACTTATTGCATCTAGTGCAATAACAACATCTGGTGTGGTACTTGACATCTCATGATTGACTCACTTGCCTAAGCAAGTGATCTGCCAATCATGCACGTCCCTCTCCCCTTTAGTCTGTAAGACACCTTTAGAGAGGGTGACTCCATTACCTGCAGGTACACTACCGTACCAGGAGTCGTCCATCCTAAATACTCTTAGAATGCTGTCAAGTACCCTGATTGGGAAACCACCCAAATCTAGATCTAAAACCACAGATCTAGTAACCAGTATGTCTGATATAAAATCCATGTCCTTTGTGGAGAAACCACTGTGTGACGACCAAAGTATAACCGATTGTAGTATAGGAGTTTCTTTTCCTATTCTGTGTATGTCATCCAGATACCAGGACATCACACCCTACTACCTTCTCAACAGATCCATCCCCTATTCTGATGAAGTCAAACTCATGACTGTCACGTCAGAAATAGATGATCTATCTCCGCTACATCTGCTTTAGTCTATAAATAGACATAAGCTACCGGTCCACCAATGCTTCCGCTGCTCCCACTGACTACGACAACCCTCTGGCAGAGTCATATAGACGTACACTTCTAAAACTAGTTTAGAACGACGCTATACTCATCCTCCCGCCGGGTCTCGCAGCCTGGAACAACAGCAATGGTAATTGTGGGTAAACAAGAACTTCCCTGTCACCGTCCTTGAGGCTACCGTAGTACCTCTCGGGTGCCTGAAGTTACCCACCGTATCTGCGGAGTGGCCAATGGAATGTCAATCCAGATTGAATCTTTAGGTTCCTTATCAAATCTTCAGTAATCGTTTGTGGTTCTGGAATTACTTCCAGTTCTACCATACTCCCACTATTGTTTTCTTGAAAAAATCCATTTTTAATAAAATTGTGGCGAGTCTAGAACAATATCGCTATTGTTCATCCAGATGGTAGAAAGTCAACCCTCGTCATAGCCTGGGTCAACCCACAAACAGCCATTACAGAAACGTGCCTAGAGTTGTCCAATATCTGGTTTTAAGCATAAACCGGACAACTCCCCGTACCTTAACATCGTTAAGATATGAACTGTTCTATATCCAATATAGAATCAGAGGCACTGATTTATTTGAACCAGATTCACATCATGCAGCTGTCTCCAGTGCATGTCAACTAAATGGAAAGAGGCCGATCAGCGTTACTCAACTTAGGAATACTTCCAATTATGAGTAACCTGAAAGAGAAGCAAGATCTCTTTATCATTACTATCAACTGAATACCATACACAAGTATCTACATCTTCGATCTCTTTGAAGAATCCCGATACTTGCTATACCTGGTTCTCTACTCTATTCAAATACCTATAACTCCTCAAAACTTAGACCCTGTGTTTCCACGAAACACCGGTCTAAAAATTAGAGGAGTCATAAGTAAACCGAATATAGTACGAGGACCATCCCCTCTGTCCTGATGGACCCTGGACAACATACAATACTCTGTATAAGTCCCTTGAGTCTGAAAACTCATTCACTGTGTGTCGTAGGTTGAAAACTGTACTTATGGTTAAGAAGAATTACACCGCTGCTTAATGCTCCTTACCTAACCATCCACTGATATAGGCAAATGTCGTAGACATAATTTCAGAAAGGTATATCTCACTCTATGAAAATAGACGTACAGATATATCAATTTGAAATTGGTGCATAACAGCGGATATTCAAAACCAGATATTTGCCGACCGGCAAACAGCCCAGGTGATTTCCTCAAATATCACCGATTACAACGAATCCTGATATAATGAGGATAATCACCCAATTCCCAATAACCTACTCCCACTCATCATCTGTAAAACCATACAGATGTGAGAATCATACCTGGTAAATACATACCCTGGAGTAAGTATCTAATCGGGAAATCAGTTTTCTTTTAACAGTACACAGTGAAACTGAAACATTGAAATGTTTCGGTGGGGTATCCCGGTATTCTTAGTAATGCCTCTTCCATTATCCAAATTCACAACTATAACCGTATAATTCTTTGCCACCTCTCCAAATCCCTTCATATGTCTTTAGTCTTTACCTTCTGTACACCCCTTAAGCCAAATGGTTTTCTTCCTTCCCTACCGTTCGGCACCAGCCTATAGTTTGGAAGAAGACTATCCAATAAGCATAATGGGTGTACTGTCCCAATCCTAGGAACACTCGCAATGAGAGAGGGTGAAGATAAAAGACACCTGAATGTACTTTATTCCTATTTCTCCTGAACCAGGATCCATCCCCGAACTGGAACAAGTTCCATTCGAGTTCGTATATAACCATACGATGGAGTATCCAAATAAACTGTGGATCTTCGTAGTGATACGGAGTGTCCTGGAGAAATACAAAGGTGATGTGGGAGTGGTAACGAAATATTTGGTTTGGTCGTGAATATCTGTTGCAATTTACTTTGCCCTCTTACTAATCCCTTGCTTTGTCTGAACTTAATACCTTCTGCACACCATCGTTATGCTAATTGGTTTTCTTCATTCCCTACCGGTCGGCACCAGCCTAAGGTTTGGAAGAAGACAATCCAATTTGCATAATAGGTGTACTACCCCTAAACCAAGGAGTACTCGTAACCTGAGAGAGGGTAAAAGGAAAAGACAACTGAATAATCCTATCCGTTTTCTCCAGAACCGGAAACCATCCTCGAATCCCTTCGAGTTCGTATCTAACCATACGATGGTTTTGTCCAATGGAAGTGGACGTTCGTAGTAATACGGGGTGTCCTGGAGAAAAGGGTAAAAGTAGGAGTGGCAATGAGGTCTGCAACTCTGACAATCCAAAAACCAGTGTTAAGAAGGTTCGGTCAACTTGGTCTCTGAGTCATAGTCTAGGGTCGGGTCAATGGTCGCTGCCAGAGAGAGAGAGAGAAAAGAAACACTCAGCGTGCACTCTAACCTAGATCAGAATGGTTACCAATTTATCTAATCTGGAATCCTCCCACTGTACCTCAAATTCTCCTCCAAACCTGAAAGAAGAATTAGTCGGGGTTACCCGAGGAGTAAACTAACTCATCAGTGGGAATCGGGATCCAACTCTCATCGCATGATAACGTGACGGAATCCGCTCACGGTATCACACTCCAGAAGGTATGCGCATATCTGGCAAGTTTCAGTTCTTTTGAAACTCCCGATGTGATTTCTGCCCCATGCTCTTATGACCTTGACTTTGGCCAACATATCATAAGTCACATGTCAAGTTCTACCCGTCATTCTCCAGGTTAATTTGAATCCACCCGTACATACCCTTGACTTTGGCCAAAATGGCAGCACGACTGTCCCAAACCAACGCATCTATCTATGCTGCATATGAATAACCAACAGCTACCAAACACTGTGCCTTGACTTTGGCCAACATACACAGCTTGAATACTATTGACTACCCATATGAAACGACGGAGGGCTACGAATGGTTTCTGGCGAAAACCTTTAACGTAATGAACTTGATATCGTCGAAGGAACGGATAGCTTTTTAAAAATATAGTGACGAAAACCGTTGCTAAAGAGGTCACTCCCGGTGAAGGGATCTCGGCTCTTTCCCCGTAGAATGAGGTGCAGGATATTCCAAATGAATACCACGATGCAAAGCAAAAGTAATCGGCTATAGTGAAGTTAATGCCCTGACGCAAACTTCTGTCCAAGGGGTCACTCCCGGTGAAGGGATCTCGGCCCTTGCCTCGTCGACTGAGGAGCAGGATATTCCAACTGAATACCACGATGCAAAACAAAAGTAAACGTCCTTACAATAACAGCTTTTGAAAAAGTGTTCCAACAACATCAGATTAGGTTTGTTTTTAACTTTGCATTGATCCGAATCAATGCAGTCCCATCAATTGATCACACCAAAAAGAACGAAAATATACTGATGTACGTATATGCCATCCGCATTCGCCACTGGGTCCTGTCATTACCCGTTAGGTTAGCTAACTAACGACAGAGCGGGGACTGGACTAGCGCGGATGTAAAACATATACAACATCTACTAATATATATACCAATATATTATATTCGCTCAAGGCGTGAATGAAATGCAACATCACAGATAATGAACAGCATCACAGAAACAATACAGATATCTGGGATCCCCGGGTTTCACAGAGCCACTACTGAAACCCGACGTTCCCCTGGTCGTGTGGATAGCCTGTGCAATGAAAACCTAGACCCCTACGGACGCGGCAAGTCACCCGCCAAAACCTGAAGCGAGGCAGCCCCCTTCAGCTCCGTGAATGGACCACCCAGCACTCCACGGAATCCGGCAACTTGGGCACCCCTCCTGGGTCAACCTGTACCCCCTACGAGTGCGGCGAATAGCCCGCCAATCCCAGAGTGAAGCCCCCTCCGTCTCAATGCCATGAGATGCGGGCTTGTTGCCCTCCAGAACCCGGCTATCCGTGCACCCCTCCGCGGGGCAATCCTAGTACAGAAAGTAAAATATACATACACCGGGTACATCGACCGCAACCAGGTCGTGCCCCAAAAGAATAATACAAACAGGCAGTGACGGCAGTCCACATGTCGGACGCTCGCCCCGCAAAATCAAATGTACATGATACAACAAAAACAGTACTAGCATTGCATCCAGGCTATCCCTACGACCGATCCGCAACAACACAGCAAATACATAGAACATCAACGTGAAAGTCACGTTCGCAAATCCGTCTAACCGGGCTATAGCAGTTAGACCGGATTTACCGATCGAGTGACATTCACGGTCGCAGATATAATGTAAATACTGTGAAAAATGTGTTTAAAATTTTTCCGATTGATCAAACATTAACAAGTGGGCCCCCAAACAAAACTGTAGCAACCACAGAAAACCTGGGCCCAATTTTAATATTCCAAAAACCACAATTATCACTCAGAAACACACTGCAAACTTCTGGGAGAATGAACAGTCAAACTTGCCGCGGAAGCGCGGCCAAAGTAGGGTTTTGGCCGCCCTTCCGCGGTGCTACAGTGGGTTCATCATACCAAATTTTTACAGTATGCTTAGAATTCCCTGCACATCACTCTGAGACAACCTGAAAAATTTTTGGACTCAAAAAAAAATTCGACAGAAACTGATGTGCAAAGAAATACGGGTTTTCGGGATTTTGTTCGATCGGAAACGTAAAACACATTACACAAAAGCTAGACGAAGTTAATGGCGAGGCTCTGATACCAATGTAAGTGCACGGCGGCGCCCCGGCCGTCAATCCGACGCCGGAATGCGGAAACGGTGAATAACTTAAATTTTGCGGACTTTGCAAACCGGCACCACCGCGCACTAAACTCCGGATCGTAACCATTAACAAGTCTACGCTACAAAAAGAAAAGGAAAGAGATGTATACCAACGATCCAAGTCCTCCGGTCTTCATCTCCACTCCGATCTCCTCGCGGGATCTCCGTCCATCTCCTCCTCGTCGGAAAGGGCACCACGAAGCCGGGTACTTTTACGGGCTCCCGCCTCTATACCGAGGCAACTCGCGCATGAAGCCGGCAACTCGACATGCCCAAGGCTTGCTGTAGGATGTGTAGGGTTTATGTCTCATTGGGGTTTTGGTTGCCTTTTGAAGATGGAGGAATGAAGGTATGAAAAATGGTGCTTTCATTTTTCTTGGCATGAAAAGAGATCAAGAATCACTCTCAAGGATGAAGCTCTCTCCTTCTCTTTTCTTCTTCTTTCTTTTTCTCAACCATGAATAAAACTCTCTTCTAGTGAGAATGAGAATGGTGGAGGAATGAATACATATTGCAAAGGGAGGTGAGTGTAGGAGCATAAGAAAGGTGACCATATCCAAGGGACAAAGAAACATGCACCATGCTTGCACTTTTTCAAACCATACCCTCATCAAATCACAAGTCAAAGCAAGTTATGGTGCAAAGAAAAGAAAGCTATCATAATCAATATATATTCAAGAAACCCCCTCCACAAATGTTATTTGCACAATTGCAAATAACCCCCTCCATCGGGAAAGTCCGGCCGGGAAAGAACAAAGGAAAACCGGCCGGAACGGAATGCAAACTGGCAACTCCAGAAAACTGGTCCCGTAATAAATTACAGGAAAACCCCGATACTGTGCATACACACCCGCATCTGTATTCCGTCCGGATACAAATGCAAAGAGACAAAATCTACACTGTACTAAACTAGGACCGGCTTAAACCAAAACCGGCTAGTAATATCCGTTCGATCCTGATCCGTGCAATACCGCACGTATCTGATCGAACCCTGCCATATAACCATACGGCTACCAGTACAAACCGTCCGATCCTGATCCGTGCAATACCGCACGTATCTGATCGGACCCTGCCATATCTCCATACGGCCTCTACAGCGTTTCGCCCGAAAGCTGAGTAACTGAAAGTGTGGTGGACTCTAAAGACTCGTCAATACAATGGCTGTGGATTTAACCACTAGCCCGTCAGAGGTATAAGCCAATACGTAACGGGCCACCAGCTATTGACTAAAAGGGACGTCGATGAGCGAACTCATCCTGACACCCTACTGAGCCTGTCAGTGACAATATCCGTGCAGTCCGGTCCGTTCGTCTATGAGTATCGCATGGCGGGCCTAGGGGGTTGGTAAAAGTCAGACCCCCAAAAGCGGTACAAGTCGTGTCGGAGTGTAGCCCAGAACACCCTGAGATACTACTGGAATACCTACCAGTAAATCTCCTTGCCTTGGCCAAGGACTTTGTGTAATGGCTCTCCTAGACACAGCACGACCTCACCCCCAATACCGGGAGAGACGAACCCCTGAAGATACGCTCACTGCCTCCATGTGGCTCGGGACTGTACCCAACTAAAACCTGTTTGCACGACTCCTTTGAGCCGTGGTAGGGTAGTAATCAAAGTACAGTGGGAACTCACACGAAACAAATGACGATCCCCAGGTCGATGAACTAACCTGCACACATGTCACCAGGGAACTGCCATCTGACGTCTGGTATATGACCAACTAGCATGTTCCCGGCGAGTCCTGTCCGGTGTACTCATAACCCAATGAGCACCTGTATACATCTTAGGTGATCCAACTGACACCAGTGGCTTGTGAGACCGGCCACCGCCCCTCGTCGGGGTCTCGACTGTATACACTAGTCTACTAATGGAGTATCGATGCCCGGTCTCGAAACTCCCACGACTAGGGACCTTTTAAGGATATGCTTGTAGACCCCCAGCTCCCACTTATATGATCGCCCTCATACTGCTGGTGGTCAAGCAAGAATCCTAGGGGCTCTATCAACGTGTAATAGCGACGTGTCATGTCACCTAAAGCAGTACACGATGATAAAGGTAAACCAGATAGCATACTATCATCTCGAGTAAGACTGTCCTACCGGGATAGGTCCTCCCTCAATCATTACAATCACGTACCTGTGACCTAATAATTGACTCTGAGGGCACTATCTCCAACATTGACTGAACCCGATTTTTGTACAGTGCAGGGGAACGTTGGACCCGTTTTTTCTTATAAGAGTTATAAAACTGAACAGGAAACAGGAGAATATCTGGATTCTCACACCGCCCAAAAGAACATGCATGTTGATGCATCTTCTTCGGGTGTGTTAGTTATTGAGAACTGTTTCTCAGTTCACCCTACGTCCTGGGTATTAGATACCGGATCAGGATCCCACATATGTAAATTGTTACATGGGCTACGTAAAGGTAGAGAACTGGGAAAAGGTGATCATTCCGTTCAAGAAGGGAACGGTGCAAGTATTGTAGCCAAAGCAGTTGGCGAATATCACCTTGTATTGCCAAGTCGTAATACACTGATTCTAAATGAGTGCTATTATATACCGAACATGATTTGCAACATTATATCAGTTTCTTTATTAAGTAAAGAAGGATATAATTTTGTAGTAAAGGATAATGTTATGAACATATTCCTAGATCAAAAGTTGATTGCATCAGGCCCGTTACATAATGGTATATTCATTCTAAATCAGAATACTGTCCTGAATATACAAAATACACACAAGAGGAAAAGTTCAGATATGAATGAATCCTACTTGTGGCATTGTAGACTTGGTCATATCAATGCGACACGACTGGCTAAGTTACATAAGAATGGTTATTTGAATCCGTTCGAATTATCATCTTATGATACTTGCCATTCATGTCTCAAAGGAAAAATGACCAAAGCTCCGTTTAGTGGACACGGAGAAAGAGTTACTGAACTCTTAGGAATAATACATAGTGATGTATGTGGTCCCATGTCTATGCATGCCAGGAACGGTTCTTCCTACTTCATTATATTCACTGACGATCTCTCTAGATACGGACATGTGTTTCTGATGAAACACAAGTCTGAAGCTTTTGAGAAATTCAGAGAATATAAGCACGAAGTAGAGAACCAAACGGGCAAAAGTATTAAGATTCTTCGATCTGATCGAGGAGGTGAATACTTAAGCAGTGAGTTCTTAGATTATCTAAAAGAGAATGGGATTCTCTCTCAGCTTACTCCTCCTTATACACCACAGCACAACGGTGTATCGGAGCGGAGGAATCGCACCCTATTAGATATGGTGCGCTCTATGATGAGTACAGCTGAGTTACCTATTTCCTTTTGGGGGTATGCGCTGGAGACAGCCATATACCTATTGAATAGAGTTCCAACTAAATCGGTGCCTACCACTCCATATGAGATATGGAATGGGAAGAAACCATCTCTTAAAAGAGTTAAGATATGGGGTTGTCCAGCCTATGTTAAAAAGCAAAATCCGGACAAACTCGAGGCACGATCAGTTCTTTGTAAGTTTGTAGGATATCCAAGCAATTCGTATGGATATCTATTTTACCACAGTGAACAACAAAAGGTGTTTGTTGCTCAACATGCCACCTTTTTAGAAAAGGAATTTCTTGCAAAAGAAATTGATGGTAATGAGGTAGAACTGGAAGAGGTTCCAGCGACACAAACTACAACAGATGATTTAGTGGAACCAGAGGATTCAGTAGTACCCGACGAACCTCAGCCACTCCGCCGATCTAGTAGGGTTTCTCGTCCACCTGAGAGATACTACGGTTTTCTCATTGATGGTGGAAGCGAGGATTGCATCATGGAAGATGATGACCCGACTAGTTTCGAGCAGGCCATCACGAGTGGTGACTCTGTGGAATGGCTGGATGCAATGCAATCTGAGATGGAATCCATGTATACCAATAAAGTATGGATTTTAGAAAATGCTCTTGAAGGGGTAAAACCCATTGGGAGCAAGTGGATTTTTAAAAGGAAATTTGGTGTAGATGGAAAAGTTGAGACTTTCAAAGCTAGACTTGTAGCAAAGGGATTTCGTCAACGACCAGGTGTGGATTATGACGAAACCTTTTCTCCAGTGGCTATGCTTAAGTCCATCCGGATCTTACTTGCCATTGCTGCATACCATGACTACGAAATCTGGCAAATGGATGTTAAGACCGCCTTTCTAAACGGTGATTTAGAAGAGAGCGTGTACATGACTCAGCCAGAGGGCTTCGTAAATAGTGGGAGCAGCGGAAAGGTGTGCAAGCTGCTTAAATCCATTTATGGGTTAAAGCAAGCATCGCGGAGTTGGAACATCTGTTTTGATGTTGTAGTCAAAGAGTTTGACTTCATCAAAAATATAGATGGACCTTGTATCTATAAGAAGGTAGCAGAGGGTAAGGTTGTCTTCCTCGTATTGTACGTGGATGACATACTCTTGATAGGAAATGATATTCCTATGCTGCAATCAGTCAAGCTCTTCTTATCACAGAGATTCTCAATGAAAGATCTAGGTGATGCCTCCTGCATATTGGGAATAATGATCTATAGAGATAGATCTAAACGGATACTGGGATTGTCCCAATCCAGGTACATTGACACCATACTAAAGAGGTTTAGTATGGAAGAATCCAAGCATGGGAACCAACCCACGATCTCTGGACTCACTCTCTCCAAAGAGATGTCTCCCAAGACTGATTTGGAGAGAGCTCGCATGCAAAGGATACCCTATGCTTCGGCAGTAGGCTCTATCATGTATGCAATGCTATGTACCAGACCCGATGTAGCATACTCACTAAGTGTAGTGAGTCGGTATCAAGCAGATCCTGGAGAGAGTCATTGGACAGCTGTGAAGAACATTCTCAAGTACTTACGAAGGACTAAGGAGATGTTCTTGGTGTATGGTAATGGAGAACTCCAGGTGGAGTCCTTTACCGATTCCAGCTTCCAAAGTGATAAGGACGACTCTAAGTCGCACTCGGGATTTGTCTTTACCCTAAATGGAGGGGCGGTATGTTGGAAGAGTTCCAAACAGGATACCGTTGCAGACTCGACGATGGAGGCTGAATACATCGCTGCCAACGATGCTGCCAAAGAGGCTATCTGGATCAAGAAGTTCATTACTGAACTTGGAGTGGTTCCATCCATTGAGCATCCAATACCTCTGTATTGCGATAACAATGGAGCTGTGGCATTGGCCAAGGAACCCAGATCCCATCAAAAGTCCAGACATATTATGAGGCGGTATCACCTGATCAGGGAGATAGTTGATCGCCGGGAGATCGAGGTCAGGAGAGTAGATACGAAGGACAACACTGCGGATCCATTCACGAAGGCTATTCCCCAGATACAGTTTGAGAGATTATTCGGGATGCTAGGTATGAGATACTACAGTAGCTGGCCTTAGTGCAAGTGGGAGATTGTTAGTTATGTATATGCCCTAGAGGCCATTGTTGTACATATGATGTATATTATAATGGATGCTTGGATATATATAGAGATGACTTTCTTGCTCGTCATGATTGTATGCTATTTGGTTTCACTTTATCTTAACATGTTGACTTGTATTGGTTTACTGTTTTACTCTCACATGTTGATAAAGCCCTTAGGATCTGTACTCGACTACTGGGACTATGATGAGATCATACTAGTGGGGCCTTGGTAGTCGATGAGTACATCCTATAACTGTTCCTAGTCATGGGTATATCGAGACAGGGCATCGATACACCAGAGTAGACTAGCGTATACGCATCTTGACCCATATGATGGGCGATAGATGATCCCATATCCATCGGTGTTTGACATCAGAGATGGTGTACGGGTGCTCAGTGGAGACTGGGTACACTGGACGGACTCGCCGAGAACTCCCAGATGATGATATACCACACGTCAGATGGCAGTTCTCCGGTGACACTGGTACAGGGTAGTCTGTAGACCCGAGATCGTCATAGAGTCTTATGTGATTCCCACTGTGCTTTGATTTCCACCTTACCACGTCCAAGAGGGCGTGCAAAACGGTGGCTTTTGGGTACAGTCCTGAATCATATGGAGGCAATGAGCGATAGGAAGGGATTCGTCTCTCCCGGTATAGGGAGTTGATGTTGTGCTGTGTTCGATTGGCTATAACTGGAAGTCCCTGGCCAGGGCTGATATAGAGATTTACTGGTAAGTGTTACTAGTAGTTTCTCGACCCGTTATGAGCCACACATCGACATGACTTATCGGTTACTGGGGTCTGACGTATACCACCCCTAGACTTGATATGCGACATATCAGACGAACAGACCGGACTGTACGGGAGTGTTACTGATTGGATTCACAGGAGAACGCACAGGCTAGCTTGTTGATCTTCTGATCGCTCAATACCTGGGTGGCTGTTACGTTTAGCTGACCGCTTGCAGCTTGTGGGTGTTTGATATGATCATCACCTGCTACCGGCGTATTGACGATTCTTTAGAGTCCTATACAGAGGTTTCTTGGCTCAGGCGAAACGGAGTAGAGGCACATATGTGATATGTGCAGGACCGAGAATAATGCGATATGAGATACCGTATTATATTCTGGCGATATTTAGATATGAACTGAGACATCGGATCAAGTGTTGATTCGATGAATTGGTACATGATATATTAGTCGGTAATATTCGATATAGCCGGATCATCAAATCAATTGTTGATTCGATGATTTAATGTATAATAATATATATGATATATTGTATTACATTATCTAAAATTGGCTCGCTTTATTATTTCATTTTCTCACTGGATGATACATTGATATATATGCGATATATGTTAATTGTATTATTTTCTTTTGTTGCAAATATATAATATATATGTGATATATATTATTGTGACATGATATAATTTATTATTAAACATGTTTAAGGATGATTAAACGAGGTTAGGGTTTGATTAGGGTTAGTTGCTTCATGCACCTTCTAGAAGCATTTTCTTTTGTCATGGTTAAGATATTTTTTGATGACACATTGCTAACCAAACCAAACCCTAACTCTAGTTGTTTCTCTACACATTATTAGCCACTCATCCTTGACCATGGTTTATATATCAATCATATACTTTTATTTCTATTCATCACAAAAGGATTTTCATTATCATCATTTCCATTATCATCTTCTTCTCTCTTGAAAAAGCTCACTAGAAATTCTTTATGTGATGAATAAATATGAGAAAATGATTTAAAAAGAAAGCATAAATACTACTCTCTCATCCTCATCTCATCTAGCCCATGAGATTAGTGTGTTCATCTCTTTAGAGTGAGAAAGCTTGAGTCTTTGCAACTTCGACGTAGATGATCCGAGATTTGGAACACTTCAAGCTAGCATGGATCGTTCGAGTCGTGGAGCCTCTCATGAGTCCGGGAGATCGTGGATCGCGGCAAAGGGACTTCTACTCGGAGCTTGTGAAGCGAAGGAGCGGACTACAAAGGTTGTAATCCCTCACACTTAGATAAAAGTTATCATCTTGCATGTTTAACCCTAATAATCTAGCAAAGATCCTGGCTTTGGGTTGTTCGGCACGTCTAATTTTTTATCCGGGCATGTTTGATGCCTTATGAACCTTTACAAGAGTGCCTAGGAACCCTACATATATATTATAATTTTGCTTATGTTTTGCACCCGTGCTAGTCCAGCCCCCGCTCTGCCGTTAGTTAAGTAACCTAACGGTGTATGACGGGCACCGTGGCGAATGTGGATGGCATAAGCTTACGTTTTATTTTCGTTTCTTTTCTGCAATGATAAGGTTAATTGATGGGACCGCATTAATATTGATTAATGCAAAGGATTAAATCTAAAATATGACGACGTTGGAACAATTACAAAACCACTCGGTTTTCTTCAAAAAGAAATATTTTAAAAGCGGAGTTTAAACCACTCATTTTCAAAAGTTATTCGGTTCCTTCGACGATATCAAGTTCCTTAAGTTAACGGTTTTCGCCAAAACCAGCCGTAGCCCTCCGTCATTTCAGATAGGTATCTACTAGTATTCATACTACGTGTTTTGACCTTCACCAAGGCATAGTGTTTGTTAGCCAGCGGGTGCTTATCTGTAGCATAGATAGATGCATTAATTTAAGACAGGTGTACAGCTATTTTGGCCTTCGTCAAAGGCTTGTACGAATGGGTCTAGATTAATCTGGACAATGATAGATTGAAATTGACTTGTGACTTATAATGTTTTAACCTTCGTCAAGGTTATAAGCGCTCGGGGCAAAAATCACATCGGGAGTTTCAAACATACAGAAAACTTGCTAGTGTTGCATACCTTCTGGAGTGTGGTGTTTTTGGTAGGCATCCTTCAAAATCATCACACAATGATAGTTGGGTCTGGATCCTACTGTGAGTATCCGCTACTCTTCGGGAGAATTTTTCATTTTACAATCAATGCTATAAACCAAGCAGGTGCCTAAAACGGTGTCAGCGGGGCTATGCATCCAGGGAAAAGAGGTTATATAATTAAGGAACTTCACGAAAGTGTTGAAAAACCTCCATCGAAGTACCGACACTAGCCTGGCTAAAAGGTTAAGCAAAAATTGTTAGGCGTGGTTAATCCTGACTAATTCTTCTTTTAGGGTTTAAAAAAGAATTCGAGGAAACAGTGGGAGCCATCCCGTTTAGATAAACTAATAACCAATCTAAATTTGCAAGAGCATATACTGAGTGTTTCTTTTCTCTCTCTCCTAATTACAGCGACTATGACGGGACTTAAGCTAATACTAGATAAAAATAAACCCGCTGGGCCAAATTATAAAGACTGGCTGAGGAATGTCCATATGGACCTTACATATGATAAGTTCACATACGTCCTCACGGCGAAAGCTCTTCCTGTTCCTAGTCCAGAATTCTTGGTCACGGATATTGAGGTCCGCAAGACCTGGGATCTTAATTTCGCGAAAGCCAAGTGCCTCATGCTGGCCTCCATTGATAATGAACATCAGAGGCGGCACGAGAATCTGGACCTTTCTTCCATCTTCTTCCATACCAAAGATTTATATGGATAGCAATCTCGTATCGCAAGATATGAGACCTCGAAAAAATTGTTTCAAGCGATGTTGGCTATCGGATCATCTGTTGGGGACCACCCCCTAAAGATGATTTCTCTCATAGAAGAGGTCACAGACCTCGGAACTACGTTGGAGAACGAGTTGTACATCGACTTGATTCTACAGTCCCTTTCCTCCACTTATGCCCAATTCATATTGAATTTCAATATGCAAAAGATGGAAGTTTTACTTCCGGAGCTCCTCAACATGCTGAGGATGGCAAAAGGCACCTTGAAGAAAACCAAGGAAACACCCGCTCTGTTTATTGGGGAATCTTATTCTCCTAAATCCAAGGCTAAAGCCAAGAGGAAGAAGAAGAAGGCCCCCACCAAATCGAGGGGAAGTGTACAGAAAGTACAGGGAAAGGGAAAAGAAAAGATAGGGGGGCAGCCACAAAGGAAGAATGCGTCTATTGTCGGAAAAAGGGATATTGGAAGAAGGACTGTCAGGGCCTAAAAGCCAAGAATCAGGACACGAAGCAAGTTATAGCTTCGGCTTCAGGTGTGTTCGTGATTGAAAACCGTTTCTCTATAAACTCTACTTCCTGGGTATTGGATACCGGATCAGGATCTCACATCTGTAATTCATTGCAGGCGCTGAGAAGCCGTAGAGTTTTGAGGAAAGGTGATATGACCCTCAGGTTTGGTAATGGAGCCAGTATGGATGCTGTTGCAGTAGGTGAATATCACCTAGGATTGGCGAGTGGACATATTTTGTTATTCCGTAACTGCTTTTGTGTACCCAGTATGATGTGTAATATCATATCAGTATCTTTGTTATCAAATGAAGGATATAATTTTACACTTGAAAGCAATGCCATAAACACTCACCTAAAACATGAATGGTTGGGTCGGGTACGCTTAATAACGGAATATACATTCTCAATCAACATCAAGTTTTCAACGTCCAAAACACACTAAAAAGAAAGGCTTCAGAAACAAACCAAGCTTTCTTATGACATTGTAGACTTGGTCATATCAATGAAACACGACTGACTAAGTTACATAAAGAAGGATACTTAGATCAGTTTGAGTATCAATCTTATGCAACTTTTTAATCATGTATCAGAGGAAAGATGACAAAAACTCTGTTCACTGGACACGGAGAAAGAGCTACTGAGCTTCTGGGACTCATACACAGCGATGTGTGGGGGCCAATATCTACACATGCAAGAAGTGGCCATTCCTACTTCAATACTTTCACACATGATTTCTCAAGGTATGGATATGTATTATTTATGAAACATAAATCCGAGGCCTTTGAGAAATTTCAAGAGTATAAGAATGAAGTGGAAAAGCAAACCGGCAAAAGTATCAAGATGCTCCGATCTGATTGGGGTGGTGAATACTTAAGTGCCGAGTTCCTGGAATATCTAAAAGAGAATGGAATTCTCTCTCAGCTTACTCCTCCATACACACCACAACACAATGGTGTATTAGAAAGACGGAATCGCACCTTACTTGATACGGTGCGTTCCATGACGAGTAATGCTGAGCTACCTTCCTCCTTCTGGGGTTATACACTAGAAACTGCTGTATACCTATTGAATAAAGTTCCAACTAAGTCTATGTAAGTCTACGTTAGCGCCCCGGCAGTCTACAGACGCCAATTGCGGAATAAAACTTTTTAACTTGGCGCTATCGTATACTTTAACCCGGATCTGCCATTATTGCTAAACTAACAAACAGTAAAGAGTGTAGAAATGTTGTACCGACTGATCCGAGTCCTCCGGTCTTCATCTCCACTCCGATCTCCTCGCGGGATCTCCGTCCGTCTCCACCTCGTCGGAAAGGGCACCACATCGCCTGTAGCTTTTACGGGCTCCCACCTCAATACCGAGGCAACTCGGGCGCGAAGCTGGCGAATCGACGCGTCCAAGATTTGCTATAGAATGTGTAGTGTCTATGTCTCTTTAGGGTTATGTTGCCATTGGATGGAGGAAACATGAATGGACTTTGGAAAGAAGTGAAGAATTTTGCAAGCATGAAAATGATATATGTATTAATCTCTCATACCAAAATGAACTCCTCTCCCCTAACCAAGATGTGGCCGGCCCCATTCTTGTTAGAATGGTGGAGGGAAAAGCAAGGATGCATGAAGGGAGGTTAGTGTATCATAAAGCAAAGGGTGACCACAACAAAGACATGAACCATGCTTCATTAAAACCAAACCATACCCTTTCAATCATCATTAAATGCAAGCATGGAAGAAAGAATCAAATCCTATCATAATCAAAACATTATGCAAGAAAACCCCTCCACAAAAGTAATTTGCAAAACTGCAAATTACCCCCTCCATCGGAAAAGTCCGGCCGGGAAAGAACAAAGGAAAACCGGCCGGAACGGAATGCAAACTGGCAACTCCAGAAAACTGGTCCCGTAATAAATCACAGGAAAACCCCGACACTGTGCATACACACCCACATCTGTATTCCGTCCGGATACAAATGCAAAGAGACAAAATCTACACTGTACTAAACTAGGACCGGCTTAAACCAAAGCCGGCTAGTAATATCCGTTCGATCCTGATCCGTGCAATACCGCACGTATCTGATCGAACCCTGCCATATCTCCATACGGCCTCTACAGCGTTTCGCCCGAAACTTGAGTAACTGAAAGTGTGGGGGACTCTAAAGACTCGTCAATACAATGGCTGTGGATTTAACCACTAGCACGTCAGAGGTATAAGCCAATACGTAACGGGCCACCAGCTATTGACTAAAAAGGACGTCGATGAGTGAACTCATCCTGACACCCTACTGAGCCTGTCAGTGACAATATCCGTACAGTCCGGTCCGTTCGTCTATGAGCATCGCATGGCGGGCCTAGGGGGTTGGTAAAAGTCAGACCCCCAAAAGCGGTACAAGTCGTGTCGGAGTGTAGCCCAGAACACCCTGAGATACTACTGGAATACCTACCAGTAAATCTCCTGCCTTGGCCAAGGACTTCGTGTAATGGCTCTCCTAGACACAGCACGACCTCACCCCCAATACCGGGAGAGACGAACCCCTGAAGATACGCTCACTGCCTCCATGTGGCTCGGGACTGTACCCAACTAAAACCTGTTTGCACGACTCCTTTGAGCCGTGGTAGGGTAGTAATCAAAGTACAGTGGGAACTCACACGAGACAAATGACGATCCCCAGGTCGATGAACTAACCTGCACACATGTCACCAGGGAACTGCCATCTGACGTCTGGTATATGACCAACTAGCATGTTCCCGGCGAGTCCTGTCCGGTGTACTCATAACCCAATGAGCACCTGTATACATCTTAGGTGATCCAACTGACACCAGTGGCTTGTGAGACCAGCCACCGCCCCTCGTCGGGGTCTCGACTGTATACACTAGTCTACTAATGGAGTATCGATGCCCGGTCTCGAAACTCCCACGACTAGGGACCTTTTAAGGATATGCTTGTAGACCCCCAGCTCCCACTTATATGATCGCCCTCATACTGCTGGTGGTCAAGCAAGAATCCTAGGGGCTCTATCAACGTGTAATAGCGACGTGTCATGTCACCTAAAGCAGTACACGATGATAAAGGTAAACCTGATAGCATACTATCATCTCGAGTAAGACTGTTCTACCGGGATAGGTCCTCCCTCAATCATTGCAATCACGTGCCTGTGATCCAATAATTGACTCTGAGGGCACTATCTCCAACAATCTCCCACTTGCACTCAAGGCTAATTATTGCGATGTCGCATACTCACAGCCCGTGTGATACCGAACACCCAACTCCTCTACTAGTCAGTCGCACAAAACCTGTTTGCGAAACTATTGCGTTCGAGGAATAGCCTCAGTGAGTGGATCCGCTCTGAAGTTTCTTTCTATATCTCTCTATATCTCAAGTTCGCGGAGAATGCCATCTCCCGAAATGAGCAATACCTGTCTTAGAATGTCTGGATGTCTGATGGGACCGAGTTCATAAATGAACTCCAAATCCAAACTTCTTAGACTGTATCGTCAACTGAACTTAATCAGTATCCTGCGCCATGCCTCCCTCAGTATTGCTTTGGACCACCTGTCCAAAATACTGCCCCTTGTAAGAGGGAAAACTGTAACTCTGACAACATCCTTGTCGTCCAGGTCACCTTGGAAGCCTGGAATGATAACTGTTTCCCGAATAGGGCTTTCGTTATCATATCCCTAGAACAGCCACTTATGTTCTAAAACTGCTTCCGACTGTTTCTCCAGGATTGGATCAATATCAACTTATTGCATCTAGTGCAAGAACAACATCTGGTGTGGTACTTGACATCTCATGATTGACTCAATTGCCTAAGCAAGTGATCTGCCAATCATGCACATCCCTCTCTACTTTAGTCTATAAGACACCTTTAGAGAGGGTGACTCCATTACCTGCAGGTACACTACCGTGCCAGGAGTCGTCCATTCTAAATACTCTTAGAATGCTGTCAAGGTACCCTGATTGGGAAACCACCCAAATCTAGATCCAAAACCATAGATCTAGTAACCAGTATGTCTGATATTGTGTCCAAGTTCCTTGTGGAGAAACCACTGTGTGACGACCAAAGAATAACCGATTGTAGTATAGGAGTTTCTTTTCCTACTTTGTGTATGTCATCCAAAACCCGGATATCACACCCTACTATCTTCTCAACAGATCCATCCCCTATTCTGATGACGTCAAACCCATGACTGTCACATCAGAATTAGATGATCTATCTCCGCTATATCTGCTTTAGTCTATAAACAGACATAAGCCTGATGTCCACCAATGCTTCCGCTGTTCCCACTGACTACGACAACCCTCTGGCAGAGTCATATAGACGTACACTTCTAAAACTGGTTTAGAACAACGCTATACTCATCCTCCCGCCGGGTCTCGTAACCTGGAACAACAGCAATGGCAATTGTGGGTAAACAAGAACTTCCCTGTCACCGTCCTTGAGGCTACCGGAGTACCTCTCGGGTGCCTGAAGTTACCCACCTTATCTGCGGAGTGGCCAATGGAATGTCAATCCAGATTGAATCTTTAGGTTCCTTATCAAATCTTCAGTAATCGTTTGTGGTTCTGGAATCACTTCCAGTTCTACCATACTCCCACTACTGTTTTCTGAAAAAATCCATTTTTATTAAAACTGTGGCGAGTTAAGAACAATATCACTATTGATCTTCCAGATGGTAGAAAGTCAACCCTCGTCATAGCCTGGGTCAACCCACAAACAGCCATTACAGAAACGTGCCTTGAGTTATCCAGAGTCTGGTTTTAATCATAAGCCGGACAACTCCCCGTACCTTAACAATGTTAAGATATGAACTGTACTATATCCAATATAGAACCAGAGGCACTGATTTAATTGAACCAGATTCAAATCATGCAGCTGTCCTCAGCGCATGTCAACTAAATGGAAGGAGGCCGATCAGCGTTACTCAACTTAGGAATACTTCCAATTATGAGTAACCTGAAAGAGAAGCAAGATCTCTTTATCATTACTATCAACTGAATACCATACACAAGTATCTACATCTTCGATCTCTTTGAAGAATCCCGATACTTGCTATACCTGGTTCTCTACTCTATTCAAATACCTATAACTTCTCCAAATTCGGACCCTGTGTTTCCACGAAACACCTGTCTAAAAATTAGAGAAGTCATAAGTAAACTGAATGTAGTACGAGGACCAACCCCTCTGTCCTGATGGACCCTGGACAACATACAATACTCTGTATAAGTCCCTTGAGTCTGATAACTCATTCACTGTGTGTCGTAGGTTGAAAACTGTACTTATGGTTAAGAAGAATTACACCGCTGTTTAATGCTCCTTACCTAACCATCCACTGATATAGGTAAATGTCGTAGACATAATTTCAGAAAGGTATATCTCACTCTATGAAAATAGACGTACAGATATATCAATTTGAAATTGGTGCATAACAGCGGATATTCAAAACCAAATATTTGCCGACCGGCAAACAGCCCAGGTGATTTCCTCAAATATCACCGATTACAACGAATCCCGATATAATGAGGATGATCACCTAATTCCCAATAACTTACTCCCACTCATCATCTGTAAAACCATACAGATATGAGAATCAAACCTGGTAAATACATACCCTGGAGTAAGTATCTAATCGGGAAATCAGTTTTCTTTTAACAGTACACAGTGAACTGAAACATTGAAATGTTTCGATGGGGTATCCTGGTATTCCTAGTAATGCCTCTACCATTATCCAGATTCACAACTATAACCGTATAATTCTTTGCCACCTCTCCAAATCCCTTTATATGTCTTTAGTCATTACCTTCTGCACACCCCCTTAGGCCAAATGGTTTTCTTCCTTCCCTACCGTTCGGCACCAGCCTATGGTTTGGAAGAAGATTATCCAATAAGCATAATGGGTGTACTGTCCCAATCCTAGGAACACTCGCAATGAGAGAGGGTGAAGATAAAAGACAACCGAATAAACCTTATTCCTATTTCTCCTGAACCAGAATCCATCCCCGAACTGGAACAAGTTCCATTCGAGTTCGTATATAACCATACGATGGAGTATCCAAATAAACTGTGGATCTTCGTAGTGATACGGAGTGCCCTGGAGAAATACAAAGGTGATGTGGGAGTGGTAACGAAATATTTGGTTTGGTCGTGAATATCTGTTGCAATTTACTTTGCCCTCTTACTAATCCCTTGCTTTGTCTGAACTTAATACCTTCTGTACACCGTTTAGGCTAACTGGTTTTCTTCATTCCCTACCGGTCGGCACCAGCCTATGGTTTGGAAGAAGACTATCCAATTTGCGTAATAGGTGTACTACCCCTAAACTAAGGAGTACTCGTAACCTGAGAGAGGGTAAAAGGAAAAGACAACTGAATAATCCTATCCGTTTTCTCCAGAACCGGAAACCATCCTCGAATCCCTTCGAGTTCGTATATAACCATACGATGGTTTTGTCCAATGGAAGTGGACGTTCGTAGCAATACGGGGTGTCCCGGAGAAAAAAGGGTAAAAGTAGGAGTGGCAATGAGGTTTGCAACTCTGACAATCCAAAAGCCGGTGTTTAAGAAAGTTCGGTCAACTTGGTCACTGAGTCAAAGTCATAGGGTCGGGTCAATGGTCGCTGTCAAGAGAGAGAGAAAAGAAACACTCAGCGTGCACTCTAACCAAGATCAGAATGGTTACCAATTTATCTAATCTGGAATCCTCCCACTGTACCTCAAATTCTCCTCCAAACCTGAAAGAAGAATTAGTCGGGGTCACCCGAGGAGTAAACCAACTCATCAGTGGGAATCGGGATCCAACTCTCATCGCATGACAACGTGACGGAATCCGCTCACGGTATCACACTCCAGAAGGTATGCGCATATCTGGCAAGTTTCAGTACTTTTGAAACTCCCGATGAGATTTCTGCCCCATGCTCTTATGACCTTGACTTTGGCCAACATATCATAAGTCACATGTCAAGTTCTGCCCGTCATTCTCCAGGTTAATTTGAATCCACCCGTACATACCCTTGACTTTGGCCAAAATGGCAGCACGACTGTCCCAAACCAACGCATCTATCTATGCTGCATATGAATACCCCAATAGCTACCAATCACTGTGCCTTGACTTTGGCCAACATACACAGCTTGAATACTATTGAGCACCCATATGAAATGACGGAGGGCTACGAATGGTTTCTGGCGAAAACCTTTAACGTAAAGAACTTGATATCGTCGAAGGAACTGATAGCTTTTAAAAATATAGTGACGAAAACCGTTGCTAAAGAGGTCACTCCCGGTGAAGGGATCTCGGCTCTTTCCCCGTCGACTGAGGAGCAGGATATTCCAACTGAATATCACGATGCAAAACAAAAGTGAACGTCCTTGCAATAACAGCTTTTTGAAAAGTGTTCCAACAACATCAGATTAGGTTTGTTTTAAACTTTGCATTGATCCGAATCAATGCAGTCCCATCAATTGATCACACCATAAAGAACGAAAATATACTGATGTACGTATATGCCATCCGCATTCGCCACTGGGTCCCGTCATTACCCGTTAGGTTAGCTAACTAACGACAGAGCGGGGACTGGACTAGCGCGGATGTAAAACATATACAACATCTACTAATATATATACCAATATATTATATTTCGCTCAAGGCGTGAATAAAATGCAACAACACAGAAATGTACAGTATCTGGGATCCCCGGGTTTCACAGAGCCACTACTGAAACCCGACGTTCCCCTGGTCGTGTGGATAGCCTGTGCAATGAAAACCTAGACCCCTACGGGCGCGGCAAGTCACCCGCCAAAGCCTGAAGCGAGGCAGCCCCCTCCAGCGCCGTGAATGGACCACCCAGCACTTCACGGAATCCGGTAACTTGGGCACCCCTCCTGGGTCAACCTGTACCCCCTACGAGTGCGGCGAATAGCCCGCCAATTCCAGACTGAAGCCCCTCCGTCTCAATGCCCTGAGATGCGGGCCCGTTGCCTTCTAGAACCCGGCTATCCGTGCACCCCTCCGCGGGGTAACCCTAGTACAGAAAGTAAAATATACATACACCGGGTACATCGACCGCAACCAGGTCGTGCCCCAAAAGAATAATACAAACAGGCAGTGACGGCAGTCCACATGTCGGACGCTCGCCCCGCAATATCAAATGTACATAATACAACAACACTGTACTAGTATTGCATCCAGGCTATCCCCCACGACCGATCCGCAACATCACAGCAAATACATAGAACATCAACGTGAAAATCACGTTCGCAAATCCGTCTAACCGGGCTATAGCAGTTAGACCGGATTTACCGATCGAGTGACATTCACGGTCGCAGATATAATGTAAATACTGTGAAAACTAACGTGTTTAAATTTCGATCGACAAAATATCAAGAAGTGGGCCCCACGACTTACTGGTGAACAGTAACAAAATCTGGGCAAAAATGATATATATCAAAAACCCCAAAAACCCACTTAGAACAACCTGACAAAATTTGGGAGCACGTGCTCCCCACGTGGCCGCGGTTGCGCGGCCAAACCATGGGTTTGGCCGCGCTTCCGCGGCAGCTTGGGGGGATCACGACCCCAAATTTTGTCGGGTGTCTTAAATGTTCCTGCTATGATTTTTAAGACATCCAGAAACAATTTTTGAGACCGTTTAAAAACAACAGAAACTGTCGGCTTGGATTTTTGTAGTTTTCAATTTCCGGTCGGATCGAAGTTTTAAACGCGTTAGCACAAGTTAGCATAGCAAAATGGTGAGGCTCTGATACCACTGTAAGTCTACGTTAGCGCCCCGGCAGTCTACAGACGCCAATTGCGGAATAAAACTTTTTAACTTGGCGCTATCGTATACTTTAACCCGGATCTGCCATTATTGCTAAACTAACAAACAGTAAAGAGTGTAGAAATGTTGTACCGACTGATCCGAGTCCTCCGGTCTTCATCTCCACTCCGATCTCCTCGCGGGATCTCCGTCCGTCTCCACCTCGTCGGAAAGGGCACCACATCGCCTGTAGCTTTTACGGGCTCCCACCTCAATACCGAGGCAACTCGGGCGCGAAGCTGGCGAATCGACGCGTCCAAGATTTGCTATAGAATGTGTAGTGTCTATGTCTCTTTAGGGTTATGTTGCCATTGGATGGAGGAAACATGAATGGACTTTGGAAAGAAGTGAAGAATTTTGCAAGCATGAAAATGATATATGTATTAATCTCTCATACCAAAATGAACTCCTCTCCCCTAACCAAGATGTGGCCGGCCCCATTCTTGTTAGAATGGTGGAGGGAAAAGCAAGGATGCATGAAGGGAGGTTAGTGTATCATAAAGCAAAGGGTGACCACAACAAAGACATGAACCATGCTTCATTAAAACCAAACCATACCCTTTCAATCATCATTAAATGCAAGCATGGAAGAAAGAATCAAATCCTATCATAATCAAAACATTATGCAAGAAAACCCCTCCACAAAAGTAATTTGCAAAACTGCAAATTACCCCCTCCATCGGAAAAGTCCGGCCGGGAAAGAACAAAGGAAAACCGGCCGGAACGGAATGCAAACTGGCAACTCCAGAAAACTGGTCCCGTAATAAATCACAGGAAAACCCCGACACTGTGCATACACACCCACATCTGTATTCCGTCCGGATACAAATGCAAAGAGACAAAATCTACACTGTACTAAACTAGGACCGGCTTAAACCAAAGCCGGCTAGTAATATCCGTTCGATCCTGATCCGTGCAATACCGCACGTATCTGATCGAACCCTGCCATATCTCCATACGGCCTCTACAGCGTTTCGCCCGAAACTTGAGTAACTGAAAGTGTGGGGGACTCTAAAGACTCGTCAATACAATGGCTGTGGATTTAACCACTAGCATGTCAGAGGTATAAGCCAATACGTAACGGGCCACCAGCTATTGACTAAAAAGGACGTCGATGAGTGAACTCATCCTGACACCCTACTGAGCCTGTCAGTGACAATATCCGTACAGTCCGGTCCGTTCGTCTATGAGCATCGCATGGCGGGCCTAGGGGGTTGGTAAAAGTCAGACCCCCAAAAGCGGTACAAGTCGTGTCGGAGTGTAGCCCAGAACACCCTGAGATACTACTGGAATACCTACCAGTAAATCTCCTGCCTTGGCCAAGGACTTCGTGTAATGGCTCTCCTAGACACAGCACGACCTCACCCCCAATACCGGGAGAGACGAACCCCTGAAGATACGCTCACTGCCTCCATGTGGCTCGGGACTGTACCCAACTAAAACCTGTTTGCACGACTCCTTTGAGCCGTGGTAGGGTAGTAATCAAAGTACAGTGGGAACTCACACGAGACAAATGACGATCCCCAGGTCGATGAACTAACCTGCACACATGTCACCAGGGAACTGCCATCTGACGTCTGGTATATGACCAACTAGCATGTTCCCGGCGAGTCCTGTCCGGTGTACTCATAACCCAATGAGCACCTGTATACATCTTAGGTGATCCAACTGACACCAGTGGCTTGTGAGACCAGCCACCGCCCCTCGTCGGGGTCTCGACTGTATACACTAGTCTACTAATGGAGTATCGATGCCCGGTCTCGAAACTCCCACGACTAGGGACCTTTTAAGGATATGCTTGTAGACCCCCAGCTCCCACTTATATGATCGCCCTCATACTGCTGGTGGTCAAGCAAGAATCCTAGGGGCTCTATCAACGTGTAATAGCGACGTGTCATGTCACCTAAAGCAGTACACGATGATAAAGGTAAACCTGATAGCATACTATCATCTCGAGTAAGACTGTTCTACCGGGATAGGTCCTCCCTCAATCATTGCAATCACGTGCCTGTGATCCAATAATTGACTCTGAGGGCACTATCTCCAACAGTCTATGCATACCACTCCATATGAAATATAGAGTGGGAAGCAACCCTGTCTTAATTATCTAAAGATATGGGGTTGTCCCGCGTTTGTCAAAAAAGTTCATCCGAACAAGCTCGTGGCACGTTCAGTATTGTGTAAGTTTGTGGGATACCCCAAGAATTCTATGGGGTATTATTTCTATTATGCTGAGGAACAAAAGGTCTTTGTTTCTCATCATGCCCGCTTCATGGAAGCTCAATTTCTTGAAGAAGAGATTAGTAAGAGCGCGATAGAGCTAGAAGAAATTCCAGAACCATAATATATTACTGAAAACTTAGTAGAACCAGAGATTTCAATAGAATCGAATGTACCTACGCCACTTCGCAGATCTAGTAGGCAGTCTCATCCGCCCGAGAGATACTACGGTTTTCTCATAGACGGGGATCGAGAAGATTGCATCATCGACAATGATGAGCTGACTAGTTTTCAGAAAGCCATTATGAGTAAAGACTCGGTGAAGTGGCTAGATGCTATGCGATCTGAGATGGAATCTATGTACACAAACCAAGAACAGACTTTGGATTTTTCCCCTAGTGGGGTAAAACCCGTAGGATACAAATGGATCTTCAAAAAGAAGATTGGTGTAGATGGTCAAGTAGAAACCTACAAAGCTAGACTTGTTGCTAAAGGTTTTCGTCAAAGACCAGGATTGGACTATGACGAAAAAATTTCACCAGTGGCTATGCTTAAATCCATTTGGATCCTGCTTGCCATTGCTGCCTTCCATGACTATGACATCTGGCAGATGGATGTTAAAACCGCTTTTCTAAATAGAATTTTAGAAGTGTGTGTTTACATGGATCAACCAGAGGGTTTCATAGAAAGTGGGAGCAGAGGAAAGGTGTGCAAGTTGCTTAAATCCATTTATGGATTAAACAAGGCATCGCGGAGTTGGAACATCTGCTTTGATGAGACGTTCAAGAAATTTGCCTTTATCAAAAATGTAGATGAACTTTGTATTTATAAAAAGATTGTAGGGAGAACTGTGGTATTCCTCGTTTTATACATATATGACATTCTCCTGATAGAAAATGATATTCCTATGCTACAATCGGCCAAGCTGTTCTTATCACAGAAGTTCTTTATGAAAGACCTGGGTGATGCCTCGTACATTCTGGGGATTAAGATCTATCATGATAGATCTAAAAGAATGTTGGGACTTTCATAGTCAAGGTATATAGACACCGTACTAAAGAGGTTTAGTATGGAAGATTCTAAGCGCGGTAATTTACCCGCTTATCATGGAATCACCCTTTCCAAAGAGATGTCTTCCAAGACTGATGAGGAGAGCGCTAGCATGATGTCACGACCTGGAATTGGCATATGACCGGCACGAGAATTACGTGAAGTCTACAAGATGTCGCCGTAATTTAAGTAAGCCGAAGCCTAGAAATCTAAACCTTTTTGCAGAAAATAGTGGAGGTGCAGTTTTAAAACATCGGCATAAAGAATTTAAGCAATCCTTTTTAAAATATAAGTCTTATCATATGAAAATTCAATAGTTTGTATATATCTTTGAAAATATTTTTGACCTTTAAAATTTGGGCAGCACCTCCCTTATATATTTTGATCAAAAACCACAGACATGCAATAAAAAGGCATCCCCAAGCGGGAGCTAGCTCTTCGCCAATTGGCAGAATCACAACCACGCAATAAGCATATATACGACGCCCTACGCTGAAAATCAAACACAGAAAGAGAATAAGTAAAGCAAGACATCAACCAGCTCAAATAGCGAACATACACCCACCTCGCTCTAAGTCTCACAAATATACAAGTCTGTGTCTAGGTCTACCAATATACAAAGTCTAGTTTCTGATTGATGGAGCTTTAACTAGATACAATAGAAATAATAGGTACAAGAGTGGCCACGATCCAAATGTGTGTCCCACCTACCAAAGCAAAACACCCTGAAGAAAGCTGTGTGCCAGAGAGCCGCTACTGATCTGAGCGGTCGAACCTGCAAGAAAACTATGGCACAACGGGGGTGAGTTGCCAACTCGTGAGTAGAAAAATATCAGCACGTAGAAATCGAATTAACAACTATCTCTAGGTCCTACTGTATCATGAAGGTAATACTATGGTATCTAGGGTGATCAGATATGCACATGTGTACAACAACAATGTCGTGCCAGTAAGAGTATGTAATGATAGTCATCTGAATATATATGCATGTATGCATGTGTATCAATCAACGTGTGTCCATCAACGACACATCAACATCATGAAACCTGAGTGTCTAACATCGACACTCGAAACATCATGAAACCTGTAAGTCGATGTCGCACACCCCACTGGTCTGCGAGGAGGCGGAATATTTAAAAAACAAATTTTACAAAGATCGCAATACCGACTTGAACTCCAGGATTGATCCTAAACCCTAACTAGCAAACATGCAAAGAGGTTAACTACTCGGAAAGAAGTTTTACCTCATGAAAACATGTCCTTCGGGTCTTCTTGTCATTGTCCTCCTTTTCGTCATAGACTCCATGGATCGTTCGGATCAGGCCTCCTCGTCGGTCCTCTCATGTCGAAGATGATCCACCCGAGAGTCTGTGCATCGAACTCCCACCTCAACTGAAGCAACTGGGGCACCTAGTTCGCTACACTAGATGTCGTAGACGATGTAGAGAATGTAGAAGGAATACTTTGTCTCTCATAGCCATAGGATTCTCAACTCATGAGACAAGAATGGCTTGAGGTAAGTAGAAGAAGACTTGAAGGAAAAAGCTAGTGAAAAAATGCATAAGGAAAGAGAATGAACTCCCTTAGCACCAAACTGAAACATCCCCTTTCCATAATGAATAAATCATATTGGAAAAACAAAAATGGTTCAATATTGAATTAGTGAGTCATGGGATGAAAACCCCACAAGTTTCACCGAAAGCCATGCTCAATTTCATGCATAATCCACCTCATTTCCTCCAAACATAATGCATTATCCATTTAACCTAAAATGAATAATACAAATATGATGTGTCATCTTCTAGAAGCTGTAAGTCGACGTTAGACACCCCACATGATGCGGGGAGGCGGAATAGGTAAAACAATCATTTTGTTTAAACAAACATCGACTAACTTTACGGATCTTTGCTAAACCCTAACTAACAATAACACAGAAGTGATTAGTTACTATGAAAGAAGATTATACCTAATGAATCAAGTCCTTCTTATTCTCTTTGTTCACCTCCTCGACGGCTTCCTCGATGTGATAGAAGATCCGCCCGAGAGCTACTTCTCCAAGCTTAAACCTCACACTTGAGGTAACTAAGTGGCTATGAGTGCTAATCAAAGCAACCTAGAGGATATAGAAGAGGATTAGGGATCTATTAGTCTTGCTAACCCTTGGATCTCAATGCATGAGAGGTTAGGGTTAGTTCTTTGAAGAGAGAGAGCTTGAGGAGAGAGAAGGTGAGAGTGAGAATGGTATTGGAAAAATATCTCATTGTGAATATATGAAGCATAAGATATTTATTAAATGAATAACAAATAATAATATCATCATGCTTCATTAACTCTCCTTGTGTGATTCATCCCATGAGTCATTAATCAATAAATGCATCATTAACTCCTTTGGATGAATCACACTATGAGTCATTAATCCAATTAATGCAAATTCCACCTAAGCCTCCAACTCATCAATCGTCTAGAAGCTTCTCGACTAATTACGAGAATGCCCCTCCCATCTGTGAAAACAAGGAAATACTGAGACTGTATAATTCCAATAATCCAATACTAGAATCTGGCTTAAACCAAAGCCTGCTAGTATAAACTGTCCGAACATCATACGTGCATAAATGCACGTGCGTGTTTGAACCCTGTCGTAAAACCATACGACCTCTATATTGTTTCGCCCGAAGCAGGGAAACTCTCTGTGTGGGACTCTAAAGACTCAACACTACGGTGGCAGTGGGTTTAACCACAGACCACAAGCGGCACTAGCTGTACGTAACGGTCCCCAGGTAGATGTCGATAAGAAGGCCGATGACGAAACCCATCCGAACTCCTACTGAGCCTGATGTGACAATCTCCGTACCGTCCGGTCTGTTCGTCTAAGACTATCGCATATCGGGCCTAGGGGGCGGTAAGCGTCAGTCCTCTATAAGCGGTATAAGTCGTGTCAGAGTGAAGCCCATTACACCTTGAGAAGCTACTGGAAATCTTACCAGTAAATCTCGCTTGCCCTGGCCAGGGACTTTGCGTAATGGCTCTCCAAACACAGCGCGATATCAACTCCCAATACCAGGAGAGACGAATCCTATCTAACCGCCACTGCCTCCAAGTGCTTCGGGACTGCACCCAACTGCTACCTGTTTGCACGGCTCCTTTGAGCCGTGGTAGGGTAGCAATCTAAGAACAGTGGGAACACACTCGAAACGAAGCAGCAGTGTCAAGTCTGCGGACTATGCTGTACTCAAGTCACCAGGGAACTGTTAACTGACGACGGGTATAATACCAACCAACAGTTCCCTGCGAGTCCTGTCCGGTGTACCTGTAACCCAACGAGCACCTGTATACTATCTCCAATACGACGTACTGATGGCTGTGGGACAGACCTGTTGGATATAGTGCCCTCAAAGTCAATTATTGGAACGCAGGTACGTGATTGCAAAGATTTAGGAGGACCTATACCGGTAGGACAGTCTTACTCGAGATGATAGTATGCTATCTGGTTTGCCTTTATCAGTCATGTACAGGTTCAGGTGACTGATCACGATTACACGTTGATAGAGCCCTTAGGATCTTGCTTGACTACCAACAGTATGATGGCGATCATATACGTGAGAGTTGGGTAGTCTATAAGCACATCCTTAATAGTGGTCCCTAGTCATGGGAGTACCGAGACAGGGCATCGATACTCCGGAGTAGGCTAGTGTATACAGTCGAGACCCCGACGAGGGGCGGTGGCCGGTCTCACAAGCCACTGGTGTCAGTTGGATCACCTAAGATGTATACATGTGCTCATTGTGTTATGAGTACACCGGACATGACTCGCCGGGAACCTGCTAGTTGGTATTATACCTATCGTCAGATAGCAGTTCCCAGGTGACATGTGTACTGGTTAGTTCATCAACCTGAGGTCGTCAGTTGTCTCGTGTGAGTTCCCACTTTGCTTTGATTTCTACCCTACCACGGCTAAAACCAGTCGTGCAAACAGGTATTTTTTGGGTACAGTCCCGAGCCACATGGGGGCAGGTGAGCGGATCGGCAGGGGATTCGTCTTTCCCGGTATTGGGGGTGAGATCGCGCTGTGTCTAGGAAAGCCATTACACCAAGTCATTAGCCAAGGCAGGTGAGATTTACTGGTAGGTACTCCATTAGTATCTCAGGGTGTTCAGGGCTTGTCTCCAACACGACTTATACCGCTATTGGGGGTCTGACGTTACCAGCCCCCTAGGATAGATATGCGATACTCATAGACGAATGAACCGGATGTATGTATATTCTCACTGTTAGGCTCAGTAGGGTTTCAGGATGATTTCGCTCATCGGCTACCCTTGAGGTCAGTACATGGGCAGCCGTTACGCACTCCTAGTGCCGCTGACGTGCTTATGGTTAAATCCACTGCCAGGGTACTGACGAGTCATTAGAGTCCCCCACAGATAGTTTCCCAAGTTCGGGCGAAACGTTGTTGAGGCCGTATGGTTTTATGGCAGGGTTCGGAAAATGCACGTGCGTTTACGCACGTGTCATATTTCGGGCAGATAATACTGGTGGGCTTTGGTTTAAGCCGGATCCGAGTATTATACTGTGTAGATATAATATCTTTGTCTCAGTTGCATTTGTATTCGGTCGTAATACAAATGCGGGTGTATTTATACATTTACGGGGTTATCCTGAAATTCGTTTCGGGATCACTTTTAGAAGTTGCCTGTTTTCTATCACCCGTATTAAACATTCGGTTAAATACGGATTTATCTTTTCTTGAGGCGAGTCATGAGTGTGGAAGATTCTAGAAGGTTCTAGATTTGGTGACTAGGGTTGATGATTCATAGTTAGCATTAAATGAAATGGTGATGTGTTATTATGACTCACTTTGCATTAATTGTTTCATTTAATGTTTTTTGCAAGGTGTATATTAATCATTCATTCTCATTTATCATTATGGTTACCCTCCCCTCTCCTACACTCACCCTCTCCCCCCACCTTAAAAGTGGCCGGCCCCTTCTTGAGATGGTGGTGATTCATTTTGGGAAAAAGATTATGATAGTATTGCTTCATGTAATTTCATATAGCTCATTTTTTCATCATCCGATTCATAAGGCAACTTCATTAACTGTTCGTCCATGGCTTTGGACGAAGTGAGAAAAAGTGTTCTACTTATTCTCTACATCAATCTTGGTCATCTCTTTTAGCAAACTTGATGACCGAGTTGCCTCGGTTCAGAGGCGGGAGTCCGTTTAAACATCCGTAGATGTGGTGCCACTTCGACGAGGAGCCAGGAGATCGGAGCAGCCGCAACGGAGCGTGGGATGATTGTTAAAGAACGAAGGATTCGGATCGTTCGGTATAACCTTTCTACCCACTTTGTAGTTAGTTAGTTAAGCATTAATGGCAGATCCGGGTTATAGTATGCGATAGCGCCAGTTATAAAAGTATTTGTTCCGCATTTGGCGTCAGTTTGACGGCCGGGGCGCTACCGTAGATTTACATGGTATCAGAGCCACGCCATTAAGCTTTACTAACTTGTTCTAACGCGTTTAAAAGATCAATCGAACGGATTTTCGAAAACCGCAATTTCTATGTTAAAGTTTCTGTCGAATTTTTAAACAGGTCTGAAAATTATTTTGAATATCTCAGAAAATCGTGCAGGCTTTGTTAAGAATGCTGGTGAAATTTGGGCAACTGTTGACTCCAAAGCGCCACGGAACCGCCGCACAAACCCTAGTTTGGCCGCGGTTCCGTGGCTGTTTTAGAGCTACAGTGAACCATTTTTCTACAGTAGGTTCTACATTGAAAGTTGTGGTTTCTGGAATATTTCTTTTGGGCCCAAATTTTGTTACTGTACAGCAGATGTACGTGGGGCCCACTTCGGGAAATTTTGTCGATCGAAATTTAAACGTGTTAGTTTGCAGTACTTACATTATATCTCCAACCGTGAATGTCATTTGAACGGTAAACCGCGTCTAATTGCTATAATCCTTTTAGATGGGTTTGCGAACGTGACATTCGCGTTGATGTTCTGTGTTGTGCTGTGATGTTGCGGATTTGTCGTGCTGGATAGCAGTGTGCAATGGTAGTGCAGTTTGGATTTATTTGTACATTTGATATTGCGGGGCGAGCGTCCAACATGTGGACTGCCGTCACTGCCTGTTTGTATAATATTCTTTTGGGACACGACCGGGCTGAGGTCGATGTACCCGTTGTACATATTTTTCATTTCTGTACTAGGTTTTACCCCGTGACGGAGTGCACGGATAGCTGGGTTCTGGAGGGCAACGGGTCCGCATCTCATGGCTTTGAGAGGCAGAGGGGTCTCACTCTAGAATTGGCAGACTATTCGCCGTACTCGTAGGGGGTACAGGTTGACCCAAGGAGGGGTGCCCAAGATTACCGGATTCCGTGAAGTGCTGGATGGTCCATTCACTTTGCTGTAGGGAGCTGCCTCGCTTCAGGTTTTGGCGGGTAACTTGCCGCACTCGTAGGGGTCTAGGTTTCATTGCACAGGCTATCCACATGACTAGGGGAACGTCGGGTTTCAGCAGCGGCTCTGTGAAACTCGGGGATCCCAGATTATCTGTATTATTCTGTGATGCTAATTACTTTTCTGTAATGTTGAATATTATCACGTCTGGAGCGATTATTGTATATTGGTATATATATACTAATAGATGTTGTATATGTTTTACACCCGCGCTAGTTCAGTCCCCGCTCTGTCGTTAGTTAAGTAACCTAACGGGTTATGACGGGACCCAGTGACGAATGCGGATGGCATATACGTACATTTCATTTTCGTTCTTTTCTGGTGTGATTAATTGATAGGACTGCGTTGATTCTGATCAATGCAAAGGAAAACAAACCTGTTTGGATGTTATTGGAACAGTTTTAAAAAGTGTTATTACAAAGACGTTTCCTTTTGTTTTGCACAGTGGTATTCAGTTGGAATATCCTGCACCTCATTCGACGAGGCAAGGGCCGAGATCCCTTCACCGGGAGTGACCCCTTAGGCAGAAGTTTGCATCAGGGTAATAACTTCACTATAGTCGATTACATGTTGCTTTGCACAGCGGTATTCAGTTGGAATATCCTGCACCTCATTCCACGAGGAAAGAGCCGAGATCCCTTCACCGGGAGTGACCTCTTTAGCAAAGGTTTTCGCCACTATATTTTTATAAAAAGCTATCAAGTTCCTTCAACGAGATCAAGTTCATTACGTTAAAGGATTTTCGCCAAAAACCAGCCGTAGCCCTCCGTCATGTCTTATGGATGTTCAGTAGTATTCAAGCTATGTTTGTTGGCTTTCGTCAAGGCATAGTGTTTGGTAGCTGCTGGGGTATTCATTTGTTGCATAGATAGATGTGTTGGTTTGGGACAGTCATATTACCTTGTTGGCTTTCGTCAAGGGTATGTACAGGTGGGTTCAAATTGACAAGAATATGACGGGTAGAACTTGACATGTGACTTATTATTTGTTGGCTTTCATCAAGGTCATAAGAACATGGGGTAAAAATCATATCGGGAGTTTCTAAAGAAACTGAAACTTGCCAGGCATGCGCATACCTTCTGGAGTGTGATAACGTGGGTGGATTCCATCACGTTATCATGCGATGAGAGTTGGATCCCGATTCCCACTGATGAGTTGGTTTACTCTTCGGGTGATCCCGATTGATTCTTCTTTCAGGTTTGGAGGAGAATTTGACAGTACAGTGGGAGGTTTCCGGATTAGATAAAGTGATAACCATTCTGATCTAGGTTAGAGTGCACGCAGAGTGTTTCTTTTCTCTCTCTCTTTGGCAGCGACCTTTGACCGACCCTAGACTATGACTCAGTGACCAAGTTGACCGAACCTTCTTAAAATACTGGCTTTTGGATTGTCTGAGTTGCATAAGTCATTGCCACTCCTTCTTTTACCCTTTGAATTTCTCAGAACACCCCGTATTACTACGGACATCCACTTCCATTGGATAGATCCATCGTATGGTTATATACGAACTCGAAGGGACTTCTTCGAGGATGGATCCAGGTTCAGGAGAAATAGAATTGGTTTATTCAGTTGTCTTTTATTATCACCTTCTCTCAGGTTGCGAGGGCTCCTTGGTTTAGGAGAGTACACCTATTACGCTTATTGGATAGTCTTCTTCCAAACCATAGGCAGGTGCCGAAAGGTAGGGAATGAAGAAAACCAATTAGCCTAAGTAGGGTGTACAGAAGGTAATATGTAAAGACAAAATAAAGGGATTAGAAAGAGGGCAAAGTAAATTGCGACTGCTATCATTCACGACCAAACCAAGTGCTTCATCACCACTCCTATTTCACCTTTGCTTTTTCCCCAGTTCGGGAGAAATAGAATAAGGTATTATTCAGTTGTCTTTTATCATCACCTTCTCTCAAGTTGCGAGTACTCCTTGGTTTAGGAGAGTACACTTATTATGCTTACTGGATAGTCTTCTTCCAAACCATAGGCTGGTGCCGAACGGTAGGGAAGGAAGAAAACCATTTAGCATAACGATGGTGTACAGAAGGTAACGACTAAAGACAAATAAAGGGATTTGGAGAGATGACAATGAAATATACGGTTATAGTCATGAATTGGATTATGGAAGAGGCATTACTAGGAATACCAGGATACCCCTACGAAACATTTTCATGTTTCAGTGCATTGTTAAAGGAAAACTGTTTTCCCGATTAGATACTTACTCCAGGGTATGTATTTACCAGGTATGATTCTCACATCTGTATGGTTTTACAGATGATGAGTGGGAGTAAGTTATTGTGAATAAGGTGATCATCCTCATTATATCGGAATTCGTTGTAATTAGTGATATTTGAGAAGGTCGCCTGGGTTATTGCCGGACGGCATGTATTTGGTTTTGAGTATCCGTTGTTGTGCACCAATTTCAAAATGATATATCTGTACATTTATTTTTATAAAGTGAGATATAACTTTTTGATAATATGTCGATGGCATTTACCTATATCAGTTGACGATTGGGTAAGGAGCATTGAACAGCGGAGTAGTTCTTAACCATAAGTACAGTTTTCAACCTACGATGCACAGGTTTTGAGTTATTCAACTCAGCGGACTTATACAGAGTATTGTATGTTGTCCAGTGTCCATCAGGACAAAGGGGTTGGTCCTCGTACTATGTTCTGTTTACTTATGACATCTTTAGTTTTTAGACAAGTGTTTCGTAGAAATACAAGGTCTAAGTTATGAGAAGTTGTGGGTATAGGAATAAAGTAGAGAACCAGATGTCGCAACTATCGGGATTCTTCAAAGAGATCGAAGATGTAGATTCTTGTGATTGGTATTCAGTTGATAGTAATGGTTTTGAGAAACTTGTTTCTCTTTCAGGTTACTCATAATTGGATGGATTCCTAAGTTGAGTAATGCTGATTAGCCTCTCTCCATTAAGTTGATATGCACTGGAGACAGCTGCATGATTTGAATCTGGTTCCAATTAAATAAGTGCCAAAGTTTCTATATTGGATATAGAATGGTTCATATCTTAACGATGTTAAGGTACGGGGAGTTGCCCGGCTTATGCTTAAAACCAGACTCTGGATAACTCAAGGCACGTTTCTGTAATGGCAGTTTGTGGGTTGGCCCGGGCTATGTCGAGGGTTGATTTTCTACCATCTGGAAGATCAATAGTGATATTGTTCTTGACTCGCCACAGTTTTAGTAAAATAGATTTTTTCAGAAAACAGTAGTGGGAGTATGGTAGAACTGGAAGTGATTCCAGAACCGCAAACGATTACGGAAAATTTAATAGGACCTAAAAATTCAATCAGGTTTTGACAATCCATTAGCCACTCCGCAGATTTGGTGGATAACCTCAGACACCCGAGAGGTACTCCGGTAGCCTCAAGGACGGTGACAGGGAGGTTTTTATCTACCCAGACTTGACACTACTGTTGTTCCAGGCTATGAGACCCGACAGGAGGATAAGTATAGCGTCGTTCTAAACTAGCTTTAGAAGTGCACGTATATATTATTCTGCCAGAGGGTTGTTGTGGTCAGTGGGAGCAGCGGAAGCATAGTGGGCAAGTAGCTTATGTCTATTTATAGACTTGAGCAATTATAGCGGAGATAGATCATCTAATTTTGATATGACAGTCATGGGTTTGACTTCATCAGAATAGGGATGTATCTGTTAAGAAGGTAGTAGGGTGTGATGTCCTGGTATTTGGATGACATACACAGAGTAGGAAGTAAAATTCCTATACTACGATTGGTTATACTGTGGTCGTCACACAATTGTTTCTCCACATAGGATATGGATATAATATCAGACATTCTGATTTCTAGATTTATGGTTTTAGATCTAGATTTGGGTGGTTTCCCAATATGGGTACTTTGACAGTATTTTGATAGTTTCTAGAATAGATGACTCCTGGCATAGTGGTATACTTGCAGATGATGGAGTCACCCTCTCTAAAGGTGTCTTACAGACTAAAGGGGAGAGGGATGTGCATGATTGGCAGATCACTTGCTTAGGCAATTGAGTCAATCGTGAGATGTCAAGTACCACACCAGATGTTATTTTTGCACTAGATGCGATAAGTTTATATTAATCCAATCCTGGAGAAACATAAGGAAGCAGTTTTAGAACATAAGTGCATGTTCTACGGATTTGATGACGGCAGCCTCCTTCGGGAGACGGTTATCATTCCAGGCTTCAAAGGTGACATGGATGACAGAGTGATTGTCAGAGTTATAGTTTTTCCTCTGACGAGGGACCGTATTATGGACATGTGGTCCAAGAGGATACTGTGGGAGGCATGGTGCAGGATACTGATTAGGTTCAGTTGACGATACAGTCTAAGAAGTTTGGATTTGGAGTTCATTTATGAACTAGGTCCCATCAGATATCCAGAATATTCTAAGACAGGTATTACTCAATTCAGGAGATGGCTTTCTCTGCGAACTTGAGATTAAGAGAGATAAAGAAAGAAACATCAGGGCGGATCCACTCATTGAGGCTATTTCTCGAACACAAGAGTTTTACAAACGGGTTTTGTGAAACTGATTAGTAGAGGAGTTGGGTGCTCGGTATCACACCGGCTGTGAGTATGCGACATCGCAATAATTAGCCTTAAGTGCAAGTGGGAGATTGTTGGATATAGTGCCCCCAAAGTCAATTATTGGATCGCAGGTACGTGATTGCAAAGATTTAGGAGGACCTATACCGGTAGGACAGTCTTACTCGAGATGATAGTATGCTATCTGGTTTGCCTTTATCAGTCGTGTACAGGTTCAGGTGACTGATCACGATTACACGTTGATAGAGCCCTTAGGATCTTGCTTGACTACCAACAGTATGATGGCGATCATATACGTGAGAGTCGGGTAGTCTATAAGCACATCCTTAATAGTGGTCCTTAGTCGTGGGAGTACCGAGACTAAGCATCGATACTCCGGAGTCGGCTAGTGTATACAATCGAGACCCTGATGAGGGGCGGTGGCCGGTCTCACAAGCCACTGGTGTCAGTTTGATCACCTAAGATGTATACAGGTGCTCATTGGATTTTGAGTACACCGGACAGGACTCGCCGGGAACCTTCTAGTTGGTATTATACCTATCGTCAGATAGCAGTTCCCAGATGACATGTGTACAGGTTAGTTCATTGACCTGAGGTCGTCAGTTGTCTCGTGTGAGTTCCCACCGTGCTTTGATTTCTACCCTACCACGGCTCAAAGGAGTCGTGCAAACAGGTATTTTTTGGGTACAGTCCCGAGCTACATGGAGGCAGGTGAGCGGATCGGCAGGGGATTCGTCTCTCCCGGTGTAGGGTGTTTTTCATCACCCCATTGAGATAGGAATACACGCGCCCTTGTCAGGCGCATTACAGATTCCCCCTGCCTAGGGTAGGCTAGGGTTTATTGATTGTGGGGATCTGAATCTCCGGCAGCCGCGGACTAAGCTGCCGTTAATTACCCCTCGCCTTTGGAGCGAGGGAACCTCCAATGGACGGGTTAAACCGGTCATGCGAACTCAACGTGCAGTGTGCGTGTGATGTGTTTTGAAAGGGTTTTTTTTGGATATGTCGGGAGCCACGCAGAGTTTTTTTTACGGGGGTCCCGTTACCCGGATAGCGGGCTGGGGTTCAAGGGGGCTAGCAGCCCCCTTGCGGGGTGCGGGGCAGCGCCCCGTTAGAATTTTTTTTTCTAACAGGGACAGTGTCGTGGTGTATGTGTGTGTGCACATATGAATATATATGTATATATATATATGTATATATATAAGAAAAAAAAGGGAAGAAAAGGCATCCAAAGGATGCGTGGGGGCAGCACCTTGGGCGCTGTGCGCCCAGGTGCTGTGCGCTCAGGCGCTAGAGTACCACGTGTCGGCATGTGGGCGCTCTGCGCTTGAGCGCTGGGCGCTTGAGCGCAAGCGCGCCACGTGTCGGCACGTGGGTGCTTTACGCTTCAACGCCTGACGCTCGAGCGCAAGTGCGCCATGTGTCGGCACGGGGGCGACTTGCGCTTGAGCGCTGGGCGCTGGAGCGCAAGTGCGCCACGTGTCGGCACGGGGGCGACTTGCGCCTGAGCTCTTGTGCTTGAGCCCAAGCGCACTATGTGTCGGCACCGGGGCGACTTGCACTCGAGCGCTCGTGCTGGAGCGCAAGCGCGCCACGTGTTGGTACCGGGGCAATTTGCGCTCAAGCGCTCGTGCTTGAGCGCAAGCGTGCCACGTGTCGGCATCGGGGCGAGTTGTGCTCGAGCGCTCGCGCTTGAGCGCAAGCGCGCCACGTGTCGGTACCGAGGCGACTTGCGCTCGAGCGCTCGCGCTGGAGCGCAAGCGCGCCACGTGTCGGCACCGGGGCGACTTGCGCTCGAGCGCAAGCGCGCCACGTATCGGCACGTGGGCGCTTTGCGCTCGAACGTTGAGCGCTTGAGCGCAAGCACGCCACGTGTCAGCACGCGGGCGCTCTGCTCTTGAGCGCCGGCGAGAAAAAGAGGCTTTTAGCCTAAAAAATTTTCTCGGAAGAGAAATCAGAGTGGAGTTGGACTCCTGAGTTTTTTTTTGGGTTTAGTGAAAGAGGTTCTTCTTCTTCCTCCTCTGTTAGCTGGATCTGGAAGATCAAGAGATGTGAGATCTCGAAATCTCTCCTTTTTGGGATCTAAACACAGATCCAAGTTCCCCTTTATGGGTTTGGTGGTGAAAAACTATTTTGTTTTTGAAAAGGAAGAGTAAAACTCTTGATTTAATTCAGAAGAAAGAAGAAGGTTTGAGACCTTCAGAAAAGGGAAAGAAATACAAACCCTAGGTTTTTGAGAGAATGAAAAGTGTTTTTTTATTCATCATCATGTTGCCTTATATAGGCTTACATATTTACATATAGCCCCTTGGGCTTTACAAAATGACATTTTGCCATCCCATGGCTTATGTGCCATTTCTTTTTGCACATAAGCCATGGGCTTTACAAAAATTTGGCTTTATGCCTATTTTGCATACAATCATGCATAAAAAAAATTACATAAAAATTATTTATTACATGATCTATATTTTGGCATGGAGGAGGTTGGCCGCGGGCTCGACTTGGGCATGGGCCCGCTTGACCTGGGCTTGGCCCACCTGGCTTGGGGTTGACCTTGACTTTGACTCGGTCAACCGGGGGTGCAAATTTTGACCCCAACAAAGTGCCCCCCATCAATAAATGCACACCACATATGTGAGTCGTGTGCATGAAATTGATGGAGCTTGAAGTTGGACTTCGAGGTGGAACATCATTTCAGGGGCGGAGCATCATCCCGGGGAGCATGATTCCCGGGGATCTGAGCATCATTCTGATTAGCGGAGCATAATTTCGAGGTCGGAGTATCCCTCGGGGAGCGTGATTCCCGGGGATCGGAGCATCATTCCGATTTGCTGAGCATAATTCCAAGATCGGAGCATCATTCCGAAGAGTCGAAGCATAATTCCGAAGAGTAGAGGCATGATTCCAAGAATCGGAGCATCCTTCCGAAGAGCGGAGCATGATTCCGGGGATCAGAGCATCATTCCGATGAGCGGAGCATGATTCCAGATATCGGAGCATCATTCCGAAGGGCGGAGTATCATTCCGATGAGCGGAGTATGATTCCAGGGGATCGGAGCATCATTCCGATGTGCGGAGCATGATTCCAGGGTTCGGAGCATCATTCCGAAGAGCAGAGCTTGATTCTAGGGATCGGAGCATCATTCTGAGGAGCGGAGCATGATTCCAAGAATTCGGAGCATCATTCCGAAGGGCGGAGCATGATTCCAGGATTCGGAGCATCATTCCGAAGGGCGGAGCATGATTCCAGGATTCGGAGCATCATTCCGAAGGGCGAAGCATAATTCCAGGATTCGGAGCATCATTCCGAAGGGCGGAGCATGATTCCAGGATTCGGAGCATCATTCCGAAGAGCGGAGCATAATTCTAGGATTCAGAGCATCATTCCGAAGAGCGGAGCATAATTCCAGGGATCGGAGCATCATTCCGATGAGCGGAGCATGATTCCAGGTGATCGGAGCATCATTCCAATGAGCGGCAGACATTCTGACCGAAGCATGAGTTCGATGCAGAGGTAGATTCCTAGGCAAAGTATAATTCCGACAAGGAAGACAAATATTCCGAGGCGAAGCATTGATTTCGACACGGGGTACATTCTGAGACGGAGCATGATTCCGGCGCAGAGCTTGTTGGCTGACTTGATTCCGAGATGAAGCATAATTTCGATAGGGAAGGAAGTTACACCGAGGCGAAGCATCATTTCGACATGGGGTGCATTCTGAGGCGAAGCATAATTCCGACACAGAGCTTGCTGGTTGACTTGATTCCAAGGCGGAGCATAATTCCGACGAGGAGGTCATTGGTTGATTCCGAGCCGAAGCATAATTCCGACAGGGAAGGAAGATGCACCAAGGCGAAGCATGATTTCGACACGGGGTGCACATTCTGAGACGAAGCATGATTCCGACGCAGAGCTTGTTGGTTGATTTAAATCCGAGGCGGAGCATAATTCCGGCATGGAAGGTAGATATCCCGAGGCGAAGCATGATTTCAACACGGGGTAAATTCTGGGACGGAGCATGATTCCGCCGTAGAGGTTGTTGGTTTGATTGGATTTAGGTTGACATCAGCATCGCTACACTGGAATATGGTACCAGGAGCGAATCATCATTTGCCATGAGAGGATTTGGGGATTGGTTTTTTTTGTTTGGCATCAGCATCGCTACACTGGAATATGGTACCAGTAGCGAATCATCATTTGCATTTGCTTCTTAGGAAACGATGGCTTAGGAGACAGGTTTTAGGTCCCTATCACCTAAGACTTTTCAGTGTTATGGGCCGTAAGGGTCCCATAAAAGTATTTTCTCCCTACGAGTCGAAAGGATCTCGTAGGTGTATTTTCTCCTTAAGAGTCGTGGGGACTCCTAAGTGTGTTGCTCCTTTGTGAGTCGTAAGGATCTCACGCGGGAATTTTCTCCTCACAAAGTCGAGAGGACTTTGCGAGTGCATTTCATTTCCTTTTTTTTACGAGTTTGCGCCCTTTCGGGTTTTCAAAAACTCGCCGGCAGTCCTGGTGTTTTTACTCACGGAGCCCTTTCGGGTTTTCATCCGTGCCCATTTTGCTTGTGGACATACCATTCTTTTTATTTTTTTATTTTTTATTTTTTTTTATTTTTGGTGGGACTTTGAATATGGTCTCACCGGTAGGACTTGGGAGTGATTGGGATTGTTTTACGCCCGTGGATTGTATACGGTTTTGCAGGGTGTATGATCCAGACCGTAGGGCCGAAAAAATTTCGAGATTTTGTTGGCGTCTGCATCGCTGCACTGGAATATGGTACCAGGAGCGACTCATCATTCGCCATTGGGGTATGGGAGTTGGAATTTGGTTGGCGTCTGCATCGCTGCACTGGAATATGGTACCAGGAGCGACTCATCATTCGCCACTTGGGGATTGGGGAGCGATGGCTTAGGAGACAGGTTTAGATCCCTATCGCCTAAGGCTTTTCAATTTTATGGGCCGTGAGGGTCCCATAAAAGCATTTTCTCCCTACGAGTCGTAAGGATCCCGCAGATGTTTTTCTCCTTAGGAGTCGTGGGGACTCCCAAGTGTGTTTTTCCTTTGTGACTCGTAAGGATCCCACAAAGGTTTGTTCTCCTCATGTATTGTGAGGATGCATGAGTGGGTCTTCCCAATGGAGCATAATTCCAAGGGCGGAGACCAGTCGTGTAACTGGTGATTACGGTGGGGCATGGGTATGATGAGAATTATTTAAGCCCGTGGGTTGTATACGGTAGTCAATTTGGGGACTAACCGTAGGGCTGGAAGAATTTTGGAAATTTGAATTTTTGTTGGCGTCTGCATCGCTGCACTGGAATATGGTACAAGGAGCGACTCATCATTCGCCTTTGTACTGTTTTTTTTTGTTTTCGTTTTTGTTTTACCGCGTCTGCTCTATCATTTCAGCTTTTCTTATCGCGAAGAACACGATCGCCCCATCATTTCGGCTTTTATTCGCGGTTGCCCCATCATTTCGGATTTATTTTACTCGCTGATTTTTATTGCGAGTTGCCCCATCATTTCGGCTTTTCTTTATTTTTCTTTTATTTACACATTTTTTTGTTTATTTACACACACATATATATATATATATTTACATTCCCAGTTTAACGATTTAGAGGTCGATTATTCCCAGTTTAATGACGTGGTGGTCGATTGTTCCCAGTTTAATGACGTGGTGGTCGACTGTTTTCAGAGAAAGGCAGATGTCTGAGAGAATGATTTTCACGAAGAACTTCGGTCTCCGTTTGTATGAAATTGGCGGTCGCAGCTGGACTGTTTGTTAACACGCCTTTAGACAGTTCTATCTCTCCTGCCTTGTATTGCTTTTCGACCCAATCTTTGAAGACGAAGCGGTCCTTAATGGCATGACCTATCACTCTGTAATAGGGGCAGTATTTGGGGTCGTCGGTCATATTCGCTTCCTGCGGTCTTTTTGACTCTGGCAGTTGTAGACCGTTCTTCAGGGCGTCTTTGAATATTTTACGGATTTTGTCCCTTCTGAAGGAATAGACCTTATCTAGCTTCTCTTTGAGTGGAGATTCTCCTCCCTCTCCGAACACTGGCTTCCGAGGCAGGTTGGCGCTAGGCCCGCTCATCCCTTGCTTATTTCAGTGAGCCGAAGTGTTGAAAGATTCAGAATCATCGGAGTTTCCGTCTTTGCGATTATCGTCCTTTCGGTTTCTCCAGGACCTATTGTTATTTTGGGAATCCGAGGAGGACTCCTTCTTTGAGCGCTCCAGCATCTCAACTTTCCTGGTCAGCTCTTGGAATGTTTTGAGACCCGCGGTGCATAGAAACGGGGCCATCCAATTGTTAAGATTTCCGACGAGGAGACTGACAGATTGGTCCTGCTCTATCGGCGGTTCGCATTTAACGGAGAGATTGCGCCATCGGGTTATAAAATCCGTGCTGCTTTCGTTGTTCTTGGGCTTGGTCCTTACAAGCTCGGCAATGGTGATCTTATCGCTGACGCTCATGAATCTTTGTCGAAACAAAGATTCCATTTGGATGAAAGTAGTAACGGAGCCATCCGGTATGCTCGCGTACCAGTCGAAAGCAACACCGGTCAAGCTTTTAACAAACTGGCAGAGGAGAAGAACATTGTTGCCCCCAGTATTCCCGCATGAGGCTTTGAAGTGGGCGATGTGTTGATTCGCATTTCCCGTCCCATCGAATCTTCCGAATTTGGGGATGACATAGCCGCTAGGAAATTCTACCAGATCATACTGAGCAGGATATGTCTCCCACTACTGTTGATATCTTTTTGCGCTTCGGCTTCGGCCACCAATGTTTTGACTTTGCTGGCAATCAAATCCATGATTTGATCTTGAGTTAGCGGACTACTATCATCAGTAGCCAAGACATTTCCTAAGATAGGATGCGATTGACTTTCATGCGGTCCGCCCACCTTTAGATTTGAGGGAATAGGCGTCGGCTGCGTTGGGACACCATTTCCCGGTTCACGAGCAGAGCCCTGCGCTTGATTGGGTGGCTGAGAGACAAGTCGAGCCGTGAGCTGCAAGACGACGTTCGTCAAATCGTCAATTTTGGAGTAAAGTTTGGCCATCTCCTTTTCTTTGCTTTTGAGCTGTTTTCGGAGCTCTTGAAGAAGTTGCTGCTCTGCATTCTTAGGACGGAAGATTGGCTCCTCTTCACTTTCCGAGCCCGACTCCTCATGGATCGAAGGGTCTTTCTGCCTATCATCCTCATCTAGAGGGTTTTCATCATCTAGCGGAGGCGGCTGTTCTTGGGAAGCGGCAACCACATTCAAGCCAGATTGGATTTGAGATGTGGTGTCCCCGTCCTTCCTCTTGCTGCGCGTGCCCATCATGTAGACAGTGTGGACCACATACCCAGCCATTTCCCCATCTTCAGCGGGATAACCCTGTTCTTCGAACCTCATGAGGTTTAGCCTGGCAGGAGACCTAGCCCTTTTGTTGGCTCTATATCTGAGCCTTTTCTCTCTCAGCTTCTCGATTTTGAAGGCTTGGCGGGCATCCGCTATCCGGGAAGCTATTGTGAGTTGATCAGAGGGGAGCTTAGAGAAGACACCCGAGTGAGCAGTGGTCAAGGGCACCGCTGGAGCTTGCTCGGGACGCGTTGTAGCTTTGTTGGTGTTGATGGCCTTGCCCCCAGCTGGGGCCATGGAGAGTCGTTCGGAAACGGACTTGCGCTTGGGCTGAGGTGCCCTCGCGACCATCACATTTGGTCTCCTTCCTTTCGAGACTGGTTTGTCTGCCACCGGGGCTTGAGGAGCCAGGATGGCGCCAACAGGTATGAACAGAATAGAGCCGAATGGTAGCAGTGGCTCCTCCCATTGTCGTCCGAGACTGGCCGGAAGGACCGTCCTGGAGTCTATCCTCATCGTGTAGGAGATGGGAGCTGAGTTCATCATCGAAGACATCGTCAGAAGGTGATTGTTTGAAAATCTGCATGAAAGAGCATTATTTTAGTATATATACAGGTATGTATAATGATTGAGTTCGCATGAATGCTTAACCAGAAATATGGGAGGAGAGATTGGTCCCACCGGGCGTGCCAAAATCTGTAGGGTATTTTTCGTCACCCCATTGAGATGGGAATACGCGCGCCCTTGTCAGGCACATTACAGATTTCCCCTGCCTAGGGTAGGCTGGGGTTTATTGATTGTGGGGATCCGAATCTTCGGCAGCCGCGGACTAAGCTGCCGTTAATTAGCCCTCGCCTTTGGAGCGAGGGAACCTCCGATGGACGGGTTAAACTGGTAATGCGAACTCAACGTGCAGTGTGCGTATGATGTGTTTTGAAAGGGTTTTTTTTTGGATATGTCGGGAGCCACGCAGAGTTTTTTTTACGGGGGTCCCGCTACTCGGATAGCGGGCTGGGGGTAAAGGGGGCTAGCAGCCCCCTTGCGGGGTGTGGGGCAGCGCCCCGTTAGAAACTTTTTTTCTAACAGGGACAGTGTCGTGGTGTATGTGTGTGTGCACATATGAATATATATGTATATATATATATATATATATGTATATATATAATAAAAAAAGGGAAGAAAAGGCATCCAAAATATGCGTGGGGGCAGCACCTTGGGCGCTGTGCGCCCAGGTGATGTGCGCTCAGGCGCTAGAGTGCCACGTGTCGGCACATGGGCGCTCTGCGCTTGAGCATTGGGCGCTTGAGCGCTGGGCGCTTAAGCGCAAGCGCGCCACGTGTCGGTACGTGGGTGCTTTGCGCTTCAACGCCTGACGCTCGAGCGCAAGTGCGCCACGTGTCGGCACGGGGGCGATTTGCGCTTTAGCGTAAGTGCGCCACATGTCGGCATGGGGGCGATTTGCGCCTGAGCTCTTGCGCTTGAGCCCAAGTGCGCCACGTGTCGGCACCGGGGCGACTTGCGCTCGAGCGCTCGCGCTGGTGTAACACTTTAAATTTCCGTTTGAATGTCTGTTGTGATAATTAGTGATCGTACGTGTGATTATAGATATGTGTTTCTAGGATTATTAGTTATTTTTAGTAGTGTTACCATATTGGGAATTTTCTTGTGTTTGTGCACACTTGCATACTTAGACTTTTTCTTGTGACTTGTTAACCATTCTTTGTGCATGGTTGCAAAGTTATTTTCCCCACCATTTAATCCTTTCACAAAACTCTTTTTATAATTTCAAATCCTAATAAAACAAATGAGCATGGTGTTAGGTAAAGATTTTGACTTTTTGACCCATTTCCTTGCTCTTTTCTCTCTCTTCTCTTCACTTCAGTTTTCCTGCTGAATTTCCAGCAGAGAAACCCCCATTTACTTCATCTTTTCTTCTCCTCTTCACTTCCCTTTGACTCCCAAACAAATCCTACACAAAAACCACACGTTTTCATCACAAAACCCTAGGAAAAATGAATTTTTGAGTTGTTTGAAGGCTAATCTGAAAAACTGAGAGTGAAGCTGAAACTTTGGTGATTTTAGGGTCTTTTAGAAGGTATAAATTCTTGACTTAACCTCTTTTTTCCATAACTTGTTGTATTCTTAAGTAAAGATCTCATTTTATGCATTGTTTTGTGATATTAGAGGATATTTGTGAAGTATATGTTAGATTGGTGTTCTTATAGTTTAGTTAACTCTTTTGAGTGTTATTAGAGCTATTTTTAACCAGGTTGCACTTCAGGTTGCACAAAAATACCCTAAAGTTCCATTTTTAGTGCAAAGTGTGAATTTTAACTAGAAATTAGGCCCTGTAGGATCTGCTGCTACCCGAGACATTTCAGAGTGAAACTAGTGGTTACTGTAACATGTATGCAGGGTTTATAGTGCACACACAAAATCTAGAAGCCCAATTCCCCACCCAGGCCGCCAAAATATTCATTCTGGCCGCAATTTGCGGCCAGATGGGGGAGTTGTGGGTTGGGGTTTGGGGTGTGGGTGTCTGCTGCTATGTGGGTTGTTTTGGTATATATAGTTTTACAATATCTTTCCTGTATCAAAATCTGGAGGTGATTACCTATTTTCCCGTATTTTCAATCTTTCGCGACACACATGATACGTGTGTGTGGGTTTGGGGTTTCTGCGTATCGCGACGCGTCGGAGTGGTTTCAGGCGCGTAACCACACGTTTTAGCGTATCGCGCACACGTGCGCTTGGTTCGCGACACGAGTTACTAGTTCGGTTTTAATGTCGCGTTTGTGTGACTTCAAGCTTACGTGCGATATATTGTGTAATTCTAGGTTCGCAGGCGAGTACGGCGGACGCCGCGCAGAAGGGGGAAACAAGTTGTTGGCTACACCTAGCGAGAGACTACGGTGAGTAGATTTCACATCTACGGGGATATCGCCAGCATGGCGTTCTACGTCAGGGCTGATAGGACCTTATAGTTTCCTTTGTATACATTGGCTATTCATGGCTACTATTTAGTGCTTGCTGCATTCCCTACTATTTGGATATAAACTAGAATTGATAGAACACCGCACCATTACTAACGGTCCAGGTTGTACGAGCACTATCCTGCATGTTACACACACACCGTTAGTAATTGCCATGACACTCACACTGTAGTATATCACATCGGATCATCATATTGTAGCTCATCTATATGTGACATGACTTGATATTCATACTTGATGCCTATATCATATCGGATCATTACATTGTAGCTCATCTATATGTGACATGACTTGATATTCATACTTGATGCCTATATCACATCGGATCATTACATTGTAGCTCATCTATATGTGACACGACTTGATATTCATACTTGATGCCTATATCACATCGGATCATCATATTGTTGCTCATCTATATGTGACTTGACATGCTATTCATACTTGATGCCTATATCACATCGGATCATCATATTGTAGCTCATCTATATATGACTTGACATGCAATTCATACTTGATGCCTATATCACATCGGATCATCATATTGTAGCTCATCTATATGTGACATGACTTGATTTTCATACTTGATGCCTATATCACATCGGATCATTACATTGTAGCTTATCTATATGTGACTTGACATGCTATTCATACTTGATGGCTATATCACATCGGATCATCATATTGTAGCTCATCTATATGTGACTTGACATGCTATTTATATTTGACGCACATATCATATCGGATCATTGACTTGTATTTTGGTTTGGATTACATGTGATTTCTGGATTTGGGAACCGTGGCTATTGCAAATATATAATCATTTAAAAACCCGGTTCCCTTGATATGATATTTCGGTGCGTCCACCATGTGTTTTCTCGGTGCTAGAGTGATATATGTGAACCCGAATCGAGGAGCTGGTTGAGGCCGATTACGGGTACATGGTGGACCCGGTATGGTACCCCGGGGCGAGAACGGTTTCGCTGTGCAGTAGACGGTGAGCCTGGCAGAGGGACTACTACCTACCGGTGATTGGTTGGACCTGACAGTTATCCGGAGGGTACTGATCAGAGTCTATAGATGGATGCGGGGTGATCCGTACTGCCGGGGCCGAGGGCCGATACCGCAGACGGAGCCCGTGGGCTGACCCGGACTGACGGGGCCCGATGGATGAGGATTTGCGTGTCGATGCTGGACACGAGTATTTATGATATTTGGGTGCCGATGTTGGGCACTCGGGATTCTCAGAGATGTACAGGATTTGAGGGCCGATGAGAGTGCCGACGCCTGAGCTATTTGGGGGATCTGGGTGCATTGAGGGACACCGATTATATATTCCACGTTGACATTCCGTGTAGATACTATATTGCCCCTGCTCAGCATTTACTATTGTACCTCATCCTGTAGTTACATTACCTGATAGAGCATTGTACCTCATCCTGTAGTTATATTACCTGATAGAACATTTGCATGATTATTGCACCTACTGCTTATCACACATTGATATCATCTGTTGGCATATGATAGAGTAGCGTAGTACGTACATGCTCGCGATTACCTTTATATGTTATTTCTATTCACGAGTTGGCAACTCACCCCCGTTGTGCCACAGTGTTTGCAGGTTGCCCTTCGGAGTAGTCGCGGCAGGCTGCGGTTGCATCTTTTGACACAGATACCCCCATAGTTGGTGTACTAGCTCTTTGCTGATAGGTGGGTTGTGCGGTATCTGTTTATCTTTCAGTTATGTATATTGTTGTATCTAGTATTCTCCATCTACCATGTATATATTGACTTAGAGACAGTGTGAGGACGATGATGTATTCTATTTGTATTCTGGTGTCGAGCTCGTTGTGAGCCGACTGTACTTGCAGTTTATCCTATCTGTATTGTTCCCACTTGTGGATCTTGATCTTCGCTACGGCGTCGTATATTACTATCTTGGTGATTGTTTATTTAAATTTCTTATCACGTTAGTAAGTGCTTCATTAAAACTTCTAACACTCTATACTTTCACTGGTTTGATTTCTGGGTTTTCGGTTCACTTAGTCGCGTTACGCCTGTAGACGTTACGTGGTTAAGTGCCGGTCACGGGCCAAACTTCGGGTCGTGACAAAGTTGGTATCAGAGCGTAGGTTTTACCTTTCGGAGTGTAGGATGACCCTGGTATGATGGAGTAGGTGGCTGCAGCAGGGTAGCGTAGCGTGTGTATGTTCCGCGGCATACTCACGATACGGTACTCCGCCTACGCGACCTTAGGACTTGTTGACGTAAATTCCTTCTTGAGTATATACATTCTTGCGATTCGATTTCCGTATCCTTATCGAATCCTATTGTTCCTTTCAGCCAATATGCCGCCAAAGACTACGAGGGCGCAGAGAGCGGCCGCGAGGGCTGAGATTCGAGTTGACTCGTCCGAGACGAGGACTGATCCGGGAAGTACACCGGTTGTGCCCGAGCAGGCTGTTCCTGCCGTGACAGATCATATTGCTATGTTAGGGGCTGGTGTGCAGGAGATACGCCAGACGATGGGATCCAGTATGCAGGAGATGCGCTAGATGATGGGATCTCTAGTTGAGACACTTCGAGCGCAGCGACCAGAGGTAGTTCCACCCGTTGCGGAGACTGCGGTGGTACCCACAGTTCAGGCAGTTGCACCTGCGACTACAGGGGTTATTACAGTATCGCTGTCAGAGTTTATGAGGCTGAAGCCTCCGGTCTTCACAGGCACCGATGTGGCCGAGGATCCACAGTCTTTCATTGATAGGATGGCGCGGATATGTCATTCACTTAGATATGCAGATGCGAGATGGGTTGAGTTCGCGAGCTTTCGCTTGGAAGGTCTTGCGCAGAAATGGTGCGAATCAGTCGAGAAGGGTAGAGCAGCAGGTCTTCCTCCTATGACCTGGACAGAGTTCGTGGCGCTATTCCTTGCCCGCTTTCTTCCCCTGAGTGTCAGAGATGCTAGAGCACGCAGGTTCGAGTCCTTACACCAGACACCAGAGATGTCAGTGGCAGAGTACGATGTGCTGTTCACCGAGCTATCCGTTTATGCTCCGTATCTAGGGGCTACTGAGGAGTTGCGAGTCAAGAGATTTGTCCGAGGCTTGCTTACACCACTATTCCTTGCTATCAGCACGCAGCATTACGAGACATACGCAGCAGCAGTAGATGCAGCATTATTAGTTGAGGAGCGCCTTGCTGAGACTTCGGCAGTTCCAGGACCAAAGAGAGTTCGTGCAGATACGTCAGTGCAGAGACGGCCGTTCCGGCGTTGTGACAGACACCATGCAGGTGGCAGAGATTCGAGACGAGGCCGATTGTTTAGCTCCTATTCCCAGGAGGGTCAGCGACCGTCATCGGGATGTTACCGATGCGGGAGCTCTTATCATCGTGTGCGAGATTGTCCTGAGGTACCCCGGAGTGGGGCGGCAGCACCGCATGTTACATTACCACCTTCACCACCCCAGACGGCATTGCCGATAGTACCTACTGTTACTCCGCGTCAGACGCATACACAGAGAGGTCGTGGTCGCGGAGGATTTGTTCATAGAGGACGAGGTGGCCGAGGTAGAGGGCAGCCAGCGGCCGGCAGGGGGCAGTTAGTTGCAGGTGGAGGACAGGCGCGAGTCTTTGCTTTGACGCATCAGGACGCGCAGGCGTCCAATGCGGTGGTCTCAGGTATCCTTCCTGTATGTTCGGTTGATGCACACGTGTTATTCGATCCCGGATCCACGCACTCGTACGTATCCACACACTTTGTGCCGAGTTTGGGTAGAGAGTCCGGTTTGCTTGGCCAGCCGCTTGTTGTGACTACTCCTGTGGGAGAGTCGTTTGTTGCTAGGCACGTGTTCCGATCCTGTACCGTCCGTATTGGCGAGAGAGAGTTGCCGGTCGATTTGATCCTTCTAGAGATGTTGGACTTCGACGTTCTTTTGGGCATGGATTGGTTAGCCACGTTCTATGCTTCTGTTGACTGCCGCGAGAAGACAGTTCGATTCTGTTTTCCTGGCGAGTCAGTTGTTGTTGTGTTGGGGGACCGTGGTGCCACCCCTCACTGTGTGATTTCTTCTTTTCGCGCTGGACAGCTTTTGAGGAAGGGATGTCAGGGATTTCTCGCCTATGTTTGAGATACAAGAGCTACAGAGGTTTCGGTGGATCAGGTTCCGGTTGTTAGCGAGTTCCCTGATGTGTTCCCTGATGAGCTTCCTGGGCTACCGCCCGAGCGCGATATTTCTTTCTGCATTGACTTGGTTCCTGGCACGGGGCCTATTTCTGTACCGCCTTATCGGATGGCCCCAGCGGAACTTAGAGAATTGAAGGATCAGTTGCTGGATCTGCTGGATAAGGGACTTATTCGACCCAGTGTTTCTCCTTGGGGTGCTCCAGTCCTGTTCGTCAAGAAGAAGGACGGCAGTTTGCGTTTGTGTATTGACTACCGCCAGCTGAACAGGGTGACAGTGCGGAGCAGGTATCCTTTGCCACGCATCGACGATTTGTTCGACCAGCTTCAGGGGGCAGGATACTTTTCGAGGATTGATTTGCGATCAGGCTACCATCAGCTGCGGGTTCGACAGGAGAACATTTCTAGGACAGCTTTCCGCACGCGTTACGGCCATTATGAGTTTTTGGTGATGTCATTCGGACTCACCAACGCGCCAGCAGCATTCATGGACTTGATGAACCGTATTTTCCGGCCGTATCTTGATCTGTTCATTATAGTGTTTATTGACGATATCTTGGCGTATTCTCGGAGTAGAGAGGAGCACGAGCAGCACCTGCGGATTACACTGCAGACCTTGAGGGAGCATCAGCTTTTCGCCCAAATTCTCCAAGTGTGCTTTCTGGCTAGACAGCGTAGACTTCTTGGGGCACGTGATTACACGAGATGGTATATGTGTCGATCCGAGGAAGATAGAGGCAGTTCGGAGTTGGCCTAGACCCACGTCAGTGACGGAGGTTCGTAGCTTTCTAGGGCTGGCAGGTTATTACAGGCGATTTGTGCAGGACTTCTCTCGCATTGCTACACCTTTGACCGGGTTGACCCGGAAGGGTGTTCGCTTCGATTGGACGGAGGAGTGTGAGCACAGTTTCCAGCGACTACGGGCTCTACTGACTACGACACCAGTGCTATCATTGCCTTCAGGATCAGGCGGATTTGTGGTCTACTGCGATGCTTCACGAGTAGGGCTGGGGTGCATTTTGATGCAGCATGACAGGGTGATTGCGTATGCTTCGCGGCAATTAAAGAAACATGAACAGAATTACCCTACTCATGATCTGGAGATGGCTGCGGTGGTCTTTGCACTCAAGATCTGGTGACATTATCTGTATGGAGAGTCGTGCCAGATATTCACTGACCAGAAGAGCTTAAAGTTCATATTTCAGCAGCGAGACCTGAACCTTAGACAGCGCCGATGGATGGAGTTAGTGAAGGACTACGATTGTGAGATCTTGTATCACCCGGGCAGGGCGAATGTAGTGACGGATGCTTTGAGCAGGTGGCCCGGGGGTAGTCTATCTTATTTGAGCGCAGTGCAGAGGTAGTCATCGGCAGATTAGCAGATCTTATGCGACAGCCGGGTACACTTCGAGTTTACGCCGATCGGAGGACAGATTGCGCATGTTCGTGCACGCCCACAGTTGCTCGACCGTATACTTGAGGCACAGCACCGTGATGACCGCTGTTCAGAGATCAGGACACAGATGGGACATGGCAGATTTTCCGAGTTCCTGATCGATGATCAGGGGATACTATGATTTGGAGCTAGACTGTCCGTACCAGATGCTGAGGGATTGCGGCGCGAGATTCTTGAGGAGGCACATCGATCGGTATATAGTGTTCATCCCGGTTCCACCAAGATGTACCATGACTTGAGAGGTGTTTACTGGTGGGACGGAATGAAGAGAGACATTGCAGATTTTGTGTCGAGATGCCTGACTTGTCAGCAAGTCAAGGCTGAGCACCAGAGGCCCGCGGGAGAGCTACAGCCGTTACCCATTCCGGAGTGGAAATGGGAATAGATATCTATGGATTTCATTGTGGGTCTACCCAGGACTAGTCGAGGGTATGACTCCATCTGGGTGATCGTGGATCGTTTGACGAAAGCGGCTCACTTCCTACCGGTGAAGACGACTTTCGGATTTACTCAGTATGCCCAGATTTATATTGATGAGATTGTACGACTGCACGGAGTTCCGACATGCATCGTGTCCGATAGAGGCACCCAGTTTACCAGCCGGCTATGGCAAAGGCTTCAGGAGGCTTTGGGCACTCGCTTGAGTTTCAGCACAGCATTCCATCCGCAGACCGACGGGCAGTCAGAGCGGACTATTCAGACTCTCGAGGACATGTTCAGAGCATGCGTTTTGGACTTCGGAGGTAGCTGGGATCATCATTTGCCCTTGGTAGAGTTCTCCTACAACAATAGCTACCAGGAGACCATTCAGATGGCACCGTTTGAGGCTCTTTATGGGAGGAGATGCAGATCGCCCACCTGTTGGACGGAGATCAGTGAGAGCATTATCTTAGGACCGCAGATTGTGGAGGAGACGACCGCGAAGATCCAGTTGATTCGCGATAGGATGAGAGCAGCCCAGAGTAGGCAGAGATCTTATGCGGACCGTCATCGGCGCAGACTTGAGTTTTCCGTTGGTGATCATGTTTTCTTGAGGGTCTCCCCAATGAAAGGCGTGATGAGGTTTGGGAAGAAGGGGAAGCTTAGTCCCAGATACGTGGGCCCCTTCGAGATCCTTGAGCGTATTGGCGCGGTTGCGTATCGATTAGCCCTTCCGCCCAGTTTTCCAGACGTACACCCCGTATTTCACGTTTCGATGCTCCGCAGATATCTTCATGATCCTTCGCATGCGATTCAGCACCCGACGATCCAGCTTGAGCGCGACCTTTCCTATGCAGAGCAGCCGGTGATGATCTTGGATCGACAAGTGAAGAAATTGAGGTCGAAAGAGATACCGTCCGTCAAGGTACTTTGGCGTGGCCAGCGCGGCGAGGAGGTTACTTGGGAGACCGAGAGCGAGATGAGGAAGAGGTATCCCCATCTTTTTGAAGGTGCGTATAGTTAGATTTTTAAATTCGAGGACCGAATTTCTTTAAGGGGGGTAGATTGTAACACTTTGAATTTCCGTTTGAATGTCTGTTGTGATAATTAGTGATCGTACGTGTGATTATAGATATGTGTTTCTAGGATTATTAGTTATTTTTAGTAGTGTTAGCATATTGGGAATTTTCTTGTGTTTATGCACACTTGCATACTTAGACTTTTTCTTATGACTTGTTAACCATTCTTTGTGCATGGTTGCAAAGTTATTTTCCCTACCATTTAATCCTTTCACAAAACTCTTTTTATAATTTCAAATCCTAATAAAACAAATGAGCATGGTGTTAGTTAAAGATTTTGACTTTTTGACCCATTTCCGTGCTCTTTTCTCTCTCTTCTCTTCACTTCAGTTTTCCTGCTGAATTTCCAGTAGAGAAACCCCCATTTACTTCATCTTTTCTTCTCCTCTTCACTTCCCTTTGACTCCCAAACAAATCCTACACAAAAACCACACATTTTCATCACAAAACCCTAGGAAAAATGAATTTTTGAGGTGTTTGAAGGCTAATCTGCAAAACTGAGAGTGAAGCTGAAACTTTGTTGTTTTTAGGGTCTTTTAGAAGGTATAAATTCTTGACTTAACCTCTTTTTTCCATAACTTGTTGTATTCTTAAGTAAAGATCTCATTTTGTGCATTGTTTTGTGATATTAGAGGATATTTGTGAAGTATATGTTAGATTGGTGTTCTTATAGTTTAGTTAACTCTTTTGAGTGTTATTAGAGCTATTTTTAACCAGGTTACACTTCAGGTTGCACAAAAATACCCTAAAGTTCCATTTTTAGTGCAAAGTGTGAATTTTAACTAGAAATTAGGCCCTGTAGGATCTGCTGCTACCCGAGACATTTCAGAGTGAAACTAGTGGTTACTGTAACATGTATGTAGGGTTTATTGTGCACACACAAAATCTAGAAGCCCAATTCCCCACCCAGGCCGCCAAAATATTCATTCCGGCCGCAATTTACGGCCAGATGTGGGAGTTGTGGGTTGGGGTTTGGGGTGTGGGTGTCTGCTGCTATGTGGGTTGTTTTGGTATATATAGTTTTACAATATCTTTCCTGTATCAAAATCTGGAGGTGATTACCCATTTTCCCGTATTTTCAATCTTTCGTGACACGTGTGATACGTGTGTGTGGGTTTGGGGTTTCTGCGTATCGCGACGCGTCGGAGTGGTTTCAGGCGCGTAACCACACGTTTTAGTGTATCGCGCACACGCGCGCTTGGTTCGCGACACGAGTTACTAGTTCGGTTTTAATGTCGCGTTTGTGTTACTTCAAGTTTACGTGTGATATATTATGTAATTCTAGGTTCGCAGGCGAGTACGGCGGACGCCGCGCAGAAGGGGGAAACAAGTTTTTGGCTACACCTAGCGAGAGACTACGGTGAGTAGATTTCACATCTACGGGGATATCACCCGCATGGCGTTCTACGTCAGGGCTGATAGGACCTTATAGTTTCCTTTGTATACATTGACTATTCATGGCTACTATTTAGTGCATGCTGCATTCCCTACTATTTGGATATAAACTAGAATTGATAGAACACCGCACCATTACTAACGGTCCAGATTGCACGAGCACTATCCTGCATGTTACACACACCGTTAGTAATTGCCATGACACTCACACTGTAGTATATCACATCGGATCATCATATTGTAGCTCATCTATATGTGACATGACTTGATATTCGTACTTGATGCCTATATCACATCGGATCATTACATTGTAGCTCATCTATATGTGACATGACTTGATATTCATACTTGATACCTATATCACATCGGATCATTACATTGTAGCTCATCTATATGTGACATGACTTGATATTCATACTTGATGCCTATAGCACATCGGATCATCATATTGTAGCTCATCTATATGTGACTTGACATGCTATTCATACTTGATGCCTATATCACATCGAATCATCATATTGTAGCTCATCTATATGTGACTTGACATGCTATTCATACTTGATGCCTATATCACATCGGATCATCATATTGTAGCTCATCTATATATGACATGACTTGATATTCATACTTGATGCCTGTATCACATCAGATCATTACATTGTAGCTCATCTATATGTGACTTGACATGCTATTCATACTTGATGCCTATATCACATCGGATCATCATATTGTAGCTCATCTATATGTGACTTGACATGCTATTTATATTTGACGCACATATCATATCGGATCATTGACTTGTATTTTGGTTTGGATTACATGTGATTTCTGGATTTGGGAACCATGGCTATTGCAAATATTTAATCATTTAAAAACCCGGTTCCCTTGATATGATATTTCGGTGCGTCCACCATGTGTTTTCTCGGTGCTAGAGTGATATATGTGAACCCGAATCGAGGAGCTGGTTGAGGCCGATTACGGGTACATGGTGGACCCGGTATGGTACCCCGGGGCGAGAACGGTTTCGCTGTGCAGTAGACGGTGAGCCTGGCAGAGGGACTACTACCTACCGGTGATTGGTTGGACCTGACAGTTATCCGGAGGGTACTGATCAGAGTCTATAGATGGATGCGGGGTGATCCGTACTGCCGGGGCCGAGGGCCGATACCGCAGACGGAGCCCGTGGGCTGTCCCGGACTGACGGGGCCCGATGGATGAGGATTTGCGTGTCGATGCTGGACACGAGTATTTATGATATTTGGGTGCCGATGTTGGGCACTCGGGATTCTCAGAGATGTACAGGATTTGAGGGCCGATGAGAGTGCCGACGCCTGAGCTATTTGGGGGATCTGGGTGCATTGAGGGACACCGATTATATATTCCACGTTGACATTCCGTGTAGATACTATATTGCCCCTGCTCAGCATTTACTATTGTACCTCATCCTGTAGTTACATTACCTGATAGAGCATTGTACCTCATCCTGTAGTTATATTACCTGATAGAACATTTGCATGATTATTGCACCTACTGCTTATCACACATTGATATCATCTGTTGGCATATGATAGAGTAGCGTAGTACGTACATGCTCGCGATTACCTTTATATGTTATCTCTATTCACGAGTTGGCAACTCACCCCCGTTGTGCCACAGTGTTTGCAGGTTGCCCTTCGGAGTAGTCGCGGCAGGCTGCGGTTGCATCTTTTGACACAGATACCCCCATAGTTGGTGTACTAGCTCTTTGCTGATAGGTGGGTTGTGCGGTATCTGTTTATCTTTCAGTTATGTATATTGTTGTATCTAGTATTCTCCATCTACCATGTATATATTGACTTAGAGACAGTGTGAGGGCGATGATGTATTCTATTTGTATTCTGGTGTCGAGCTCGTTGTGAGCCGACTGTACTTGCAGTTTATCCTATCTGTATTGTTCCCACTTGTGGATCTTGATCTTCGCTACGGCGTCGTGTATTACTATCTTGGTGATTGTTTATTTAAATTTCTTATCACGTTAGTAAGTGCTTCATTAAAACTTTTAACACTCTATACTTTCACTGGTTTGATTTCCGGGTTTTCGGTTCACTTAGTCGCGTTACGCCTGTAAACGTTACATGGTTAAGTGCCGGTCACGGGCCAAATTTCGGGTCGTGACAGCTGGAGCGCAAGCGCGCCACGTGTCGGCAGCGGGGCGACTTGCGCTCGAGCACTCGCGCTTGAGCGCAAGCGCGCCACGTGTCGGCAGCGGGGCGAGTTGCGCTTAAGCGCTCGCGCTGGAGCGCAAGCGCGCCACGTGTCGGCACCGGGGCGACTTGCGCTCTAGCGCTTGCGCTCGAGCGCAAGCGTGCCACGTATCGGCACATGGGTGCTTTGCGCTCGAACGTTGAGCGCTTGAGCGCAAGCACGCCATGTGTCGGCACGCGGGCGCTCTGCGCTTGAGCGCCGGCGAAAAAAAGAGGCTTTTAGCTCGGAAGAGAAATCAGAGAGGAGTTGGACTCCTGAGTTTTTTTTGGGTTTAGTGAAAGGGGTTCTTCTTCTTCCTCCTCTGTTAGCTGGATCTGGAAGATCAAGAGATGTGAGATCTCAAAATCTTTCCTTTTTGGGATCTAAACACAGATCCAAGTTCCCCTTTATGGGTTTGGTGGTAAAAAACTATTTTTTTTTTGAAAAGGAAGAGTAAAACTCTTGATTTAATTCAGAAGAAAGAAGAAGGTTTGAGACCTTCAGAAAAGGGAAAGAAATACAAACCCTAGGTTTTTGAGAGAATGAAAAGTGTTTTTTTATTCATCATCATGTTGCCTTATATAGGCTTACATATTTACATATAGCCCCTTGGGCTTTACAAAATGGCATTTTGCCATCCTATGGCTCATGTGCCATTTCTTTTTGCACATAAGCCATGGGCTTTACAAAAATTTGGCTTTATGCCTATTTTGCATACATTCATGCATAAAAAAAATTAAATGAAAATTATTTATTACAGATCTATATTTTGGTATGGAGGAGGCTGGCCGCGGGCTCGACTTGGGCATGGGCCCGCTTGACCTGGGCTTGGCCCACCTGGCTTGGGGTTGACCTTGACTTTGACTCGGTCAACCGGGGGTGCAAATTTTGACCCCAACACCCGGTATTGGGGGTGAGATCGCGCTGTGTCTCTAGGAAAGCCATTACACCAAGTCCTTGGCCAAGGCAGGTGAGATTTACTGGTAGGTACTCCAGTAGTATCTCAGGGTGTTCAGGGCTTGTCTCCGACACGACTTATACCGCTATTGGGGGTCTGACATTACCAACCCCTAGGCTAGATATGCGATACTCATAGATGAACGGACCGGACTGTATGTATATTGTCACTGTTAGGCTCAGTAGGGTTTCAGGATGAGTCCGCTCATCGGCTACCCTTGAGGTCAGTACATGGGCAGCCGTTACGCACTGCTAGTGCCGCTGACGTGCTTGTGGTTAAACCCACTGCCAGGGTACTGACGAGTCATTAGAGTCCCCCACAGATAGTTTTCCAAGTTTGGGCGAAACGTTGTAGAGGCCGTATGGTTTTATGGTAGGGTTCGAAAAATGCACGCGCGTTTACGCACGTGTCATATTTCGGGCAGATAATGCTGGTGGCCTTTGGTTTAAGCCAGATCCGAGTATTATACTGTGTAGATAAAATATCTTTGACTCAGTTGCATTTGTATTCGGTCGTAATACAAATGCGGGTATATTTATATAGTTACGGGGTTATCCTGAAATTCGTTTCGGGATCACTTTTGGAAGTTGCCTGTTTTCTATCACCCGTATTAAACATTTGGTTAAATACGGATTTATCTTTTCTGGAGGTGAGTCATGAGTGTGGAAGATTCTATAAGGTTCTAGATTTGGTGACTAGGGTTGATGATTCATAGTTAGCATTAAATGAAATGGTGATGTGTTATTATGACTCACTTTGCATTAATTGTTTCATTTAATGTTTTTTGCAAGGTGTATATTAATCATTCATTCTCATTTATCATTATGGTTACCCTCCCCTCTCCTACACTCACCCCCCACCTTAAAAGTGGCTGGCCCCTTCTTGAGATGGTGGTGATTCATTTTGGGAAAAAGATTATGATAGTATTGCTTCATGTAATTTCATATAGCTCATTTTTCCATCATCCATTCAGAAGGCAACTTCATTAACCGTTCGTCCATGGCTTTGGACGAAGTGAGACAAAGTGTTCTACTCATTCTCTACATCAATCTTGGTCATCTCTTTTAGCAAACTTGATGACCGAGTTGCCTCGGTTCAGAGGCGGGAGCCCGTTTAAAAATTCGTAGATGTGGTGCCACCTCGATGAGGATCCAGGAGATCGAAGCAGCCGCAACGGAGCGTGGGATGATGGTTAAAGAACGAAGGACTCGGATCGTTCGGTATAACCTTTCTACCCACTTTGTAGTTAGTTAGTTTAGCATTAATGGCAGATCCGGGTTATAGTATGCGAAAGCACCAGTTATAAAAGTTTGTGTTCCGCATTTGGCATCAGTTTGACGGCCGGGGCGCTACCGTAGACTTACAAGACCATCTCCCCAACTGGGATGAGAAGCGTACACACTAGTCTACTCCGGAGTATCGATGCCCTGTCTCGATAATACTATGGCTAGGGACCTGAAAAAGGATGTGCTTGTAGACTACCCAGCCCCCACTAGTGTGACTGCCATCACAACGCTGGTAGTCAAGCAAGATCCTAAGGGCTCTATCAATATGTTTTCTCGATATGCTAACATATACACATATTAAGATAGAAATAAACCAAGTAGCATACTACCATGTTTAGCAAGACTGTTAATATAACTGTGAATATCCCAAGCTTCCATTAAGTAATATACAAGCTAGTATGATACAATAATGGCCCCTAGGGAATATACACTAACAATCTCCCACTTGCACTAGGGTCGTGTACTGACGTATTGAAGACCTATCATCTCGAGTAGCCTCTCAAACTGAATCTGAGGTAAGGCCTTAGTGAATGGATCTGCAGTGTTCTCCTCATTAGGAACTCTCCGGACCTCGATCTCCTGTCGATCTATGATCTCCCTGATCAGGTGATACCGCCTCAAGATGTGTCTGGACTTCTGATGGGACCTGGGTTCCTTCGCTAAAGCTATAGCTCTGTTGTTGTCGCAATACAGCGGTATTGGATCAACAATGGTAGGAACCACCTGAAGTTCTGTGAGGAACTTCTTTATCCAGACTGCTTCTTTTGCGGCATCGCAAGCAGCGATATACTCCGCTTCCATCGTCGAGTCTGCAACGGTGTCCTGCTTGGAACTCTTCCAGCACACCGCCCCTCCATTGAGGGTAAAGACATAACCTAACATGGACTTTGAGTCGTCCTTGTCACTCTGGAAGCTGGAGTCGGCTAAAGCCTCAATCTGGAGGTCTTTTCCGCCGTAAACCAAGAACATCTCCTTAGTCCTTCTCAGGTACTTGAGAATGTTCTTTACTGCTATCCAGTGCTTCTCCCCTGGGTCTGAATGATACCTGCTTACCACGCTCAGTGCGTAAGCTACATCTGGTCTGGTGGACAACATCGCATACATTATAGAGCCTACTGCAGAAGCGTAGGGTATAACTGATATGCGATCCCTTTCCAAATCAGTCTTGGGAGACATCTCTTTGGATATGGTGATTCCGTGACAAGCCGGTAAATTACCGCGCTTAGAATCTTCCATACTGAATCTTTTCAGTATAGTGTTGATATACCTGGACTGCGATAGTCCCAACATCCTCTTAGATCTATCATGATAGATCCGGATCCCCAGAATGTAAGAGGCATCACCCAGGTCTTTCATGGAGAATCTGTGTGACAAGAATCCTTTGACAGATTGTAGCATAGGAATGTCATTTCTAATCAATATAATGTCATCCACGTACAAGACGAGGAATACGACAGTTCGTGCTATAATTTTACTATATATACATGGTTCATTTGGATTTTTGATAAAGTCATATTCTTTGACCGTTTCATCAAAACAGATGTTCCAACTCCGCGATGCTTTCTTTAGTCCATAAATGGACTTAAGCAACTTGCACACTTTCCCGCTGATCCCACTCTGATTGAAGCCTTCTGGCTGATCCATATAGACACACTCTTTCAAATTACCATTTAGAAAAGCCTTCTTTACGTCCATCTGCCAGATCTCATAATCATGGAAGGAGGCAATAGCAAGAAGGATCCAAATGGATTTGAGCATAGCCACTGGAGAAAAAGTTTCGTCATAGTCCAAACCAAGTCTTTGACGAAAACCCTTTGCAACAAGTCTAGCCTTATAGGTTTCCACCTGTCCATATACACCAATCTTTTTCTTGAAGATCCATTTGCATCCTATGGGTTTTACCCCACCTGGAGCAAAGTCCAAAGTCCATACTTTGTTGGTGTACATGGACTCCATCTTGGTCCGCATTGCATCCAGCTATCTTACCGAGTCACCGCTCTGGATGGCTTACTAGAAGCTAGTAGGTTAATCATCATCAATGACGCAATCCTCTCTATCCCCATCTATGAGAAAACCGTAGTATCTCTCAGGCGGATGAGACGGCTTACTACTCGTGCGGAGGGGTTCGGGAATGTCCTGTTTTTCTTGAACTACTGGTTCTACCAAACTTTCTGTAGTAGTTTGTGGTTCTGGAATTTCTTCCAGTTCTACCGCGCTCCCACTTGTTTCCTTTTCTAAATACTGATGTTCTAGAAAATGGGCATTATGAGAAACAAAAACCTTTTGTTCCTCTGCGTAATAGAAGAAATACCCCTTGGAGTTCTTTGGATATCCCACAAACTTACACTGTACTGATCGTGCCTCGAGTTTGTCCGCATGCTGCTTTTTAACAAAAGCTGGACATCCTCATATCTTTAGATACTGAAGATAGGGTTTCTTCCCACTCCACATCTGATGTGGCGTGGTAGGCACAGTCTTAGTAGGAGCCCTGTTCAAAAGATATGCTGCTGATTCTAGCGCATAACCCCAGAAAGATCGCGGTAACTCAGCATTACTCATCATGGAACGTACCATATCTAATAGGGTTCGGTTCCGTCTCTCCGATACACCGTTATGCTGTGGAGTGTATGGAGGAGTAAGTTGAGAGAGAATTCCTTTCTCTATTGGGTAACCTAGGAACTCGGCACTTAAGTATTCACTACCTCGATCAGATCTCAGTGTCTTGATACTTTTGCCGGTTTGGTTTTCTACTTCATTCTTATATTTTTGGAATTTCTCAAAGGCCTCGGATTTATGTTTCATTAAGAAAATGAATCCATACCTAGAGTAATCGTCCATAAAAGTAATGAAATATGAAAAACCACCTCTTGCATGTGTAGACATTGGACCACATACATCACTGTGTATGAGTCTTAAGAGCTCGCTCGCTCTTACTCCATGTCCAGTGAATGGAGTCTTTGTCATCTTTCCTTTGAGACTTGATTGACAAGTTGCATAAGATTGATATTCGAACGGATCCAAATATCCTTCTCTATGTAACTTAGTTAACCTTGTCTCATTGATGTTATCCAGTCTACAATACCATAAGAAAGCCTGATTTATATCTGGAGACTTTCTTTTTAGTGTGTTCTGGACATTGAAAATCTGTAATTGGTTTAATACGTATATACCCTTATCTAGTGTACCGGACCCAATCAAACTATGATTAAGGTGGATGTTAATAACATCGCTTACAAACGTGAAATCATAGCCTTCTTTTGATAACAACGATACTGATATGATATTACACGTTAAACTAGGTACACAAAAACAGTTGCGCAAACTCAAAATATGTCCACTCGTCAATCCTAGGTGATAATCCCCTACGGACACAGCACTCACGCTAGCTCCGTTAGCAACCTGGAGGGTCATATCACCAACTTTCAGCATTTTATGGTCTCTCAGTGCCTGCAATGAATTGCATATATGAGATCCTGATCCGGTATACAATACCCAGGAAGTAGAGTTGATTGGAAGACAATTTTCAATTACAAACACACCTGAAGTCGAAGCCACAGCTTGCTTCGGGTCCTGGTTCTTGGCAATCCAAGCATTGCAATCTTTCTTCCAATGGCCTTTCCTACGACATTGGAAGCACTCGTCCTTTGCCACTACTGGCACCGCACCCTTTGCCTTTCCCTTAACTCCCACCTTACCAACACCACCTCTTGGTTTGGTAGCGGCCTTCTTCTTCCTTCCTTTGGCCCTTGCCTTGGACCCGGAAGAGGAAGCACCGCGAACAAACATAGTGGGTGTTTCCCTTGCTTTCTGCAAGGTGCCCTCTGCACTCCTGAACATGTTAAGGAGTTCTGGAAGTTCAACTTCTTTTCCTTGAATGTTGAAATTCAGAATAAACTGGGCGTAGGTGGAAGGAAGGGACTGGAGAACCAAGTCTGTATAGAGCTCGTTCTCTAAAGTCGTCCCGAGGTCCGCGAGCTCTTCTATATAGCCAATCATCTTTAGGACATGTTCTCCTACAGATGATTCGACGGCCAGCCTCGACTGAAACAAGTTCTTCGAGGTCTCGTATCTTGCTATACGAGATTGCTCTCCATACAGATCTTTTGTGTGGAGAAATATGGATTCACGATCCATATCCTCGTGCCTCCTCTAATGTTCATTATTCATAGAGGCAAGCACGATGCATTTGGCCTTCGCGCAATCTAACTCCCAGGTCTTGTGGATTTCCTTATCCGCAATACTGGAATCTAGACCAGGGACAGCAGGTGCCTTAGCAGTAAGGACATACCCCAATTTGTCATAAGTCAAAGCCATCTTAACATTCCGGAACCAATCTTTATAGTTTGGTCCTGTCAATATATATTTTTTCTAATAGTAACTTAAGGCCTGTCATGTTCTGGGTCGCTGCAATGAGAGGGAGGGAACACTTTAGCATGATACTCTTGCAAGTTTAGAGTGGTTTTTAGTTTATCTAAACTGGATGGCTCCCACTGTTTTTCGAATCCCTCCTCAAACCAAAAAGGAAGAACTAGTCAGGACTATTCTCACCGTACAATACTTGCTTAACCGTTCAGCCAGGCCGGTGTCGGTACTTCGAGGGAGGTTTTACGACACTTTCGCGAAGTTCCTTAATTAAATAACCTCTTTTCTCTGGGGGCGTAGCCCCACTGACACCTTTCTCGACACCTACTTGGTTTATAGCATTGATCGTTAAGTGACAAATCTCCTGATGAGTAGCGGATACTCACAGTAGGATCAGGATCCAAATATCATCATGTGATAAAGCTGAAGGAATCCTACCAAAATTATCACACTCCAAATGGTATGCAACTCTTTGCAAATTTCAGTTTCTTTAGAAATTCCCGATATAAATTTCTGCCCCATGCTCTTATGACCTTGGCGTTGGTCAAAATGTCATAAGTCATATGTCAAGTTCTACCCATCATTATCTTGTTAATTTGAACCCATCCGTACATACCCCTGACGTTGGCCAAATGATAACACGACTGTCCTAAACTAACTCATCTATCTATGCAACAAATGAATACCCAGCAGCTACCAAACACTATGCCTTGGCGTTGGTCAAAATACATAGCTTGAATACTACTGAATATCCAAATGAAATGACGGAGGGCTACGAATGGTTTTGGCAAAACCATGAACGTAGTGAACTTGATATGATCGAAGGAACCTGATAGCTTTTAAAAGGAGTGGTTAAAGCTCCGCAATTTAAAAAATTATCCTCTGTTTTAAAATAACCGAGTGGTTTCTTTTAAACTGTTCCAACGATTCAACTTGGGTTTATTTTCTTTGCATTAATATAATGCGTCCCATCAATTAACCTATCATTGCAGAAAACAACGAAAATACAACGTCCTCTTATGTCATCCGCATTCGCCACTGGGTCCCGTCATTCACCCGTTAGGTTACTTAACTAATGACAGAGCGGGAGTTGGGCTAGCGTGGGTGTAAAACATAAATGACGTCTAATAGCTATCATATATAGATATTGTACATCCGTCAGACGCAATAATAGGCATTCCAGATCACAGATGAACATATTGGATTTTCTACGAATCCGCATTCCTTTTGAGCCTGCAAAGAAAGACGGATTACACAGTCGCGATGAATAGCCAAAACCCCACCCTAGACCCCTACGGGTACGGCAAACTACCCGCCAAGTACCCGAAGCGAAGCGGTCTCCCTCAACAACGTGAGTAGGCCACTAAACACTTCAAAGTACCCGGTAGTTTGTGCACCCCATCTTAGGTCTATCCTAGGAGCAGAAAATAGTAAATGAAATAATACAACGGTGGCTACAACCTCAGTCCGGATGTGCCCCGCAAAAGAATATTACAAAAATTTACAAATTACATTTGAATGAAAGAAACACTCGTCTCACATCCCCGGCTATCCATTCACGACAATCCAACAAGTCCACAAACACAAACCAGTAAAAATCATTACAGAAATGTGCAACCCCCTGCTAACCGACATATTAGCAGTTAGGGGAGGTTTATGAACACATTAACCATATCACAGATATAATCAAGTTAGCCAAACATCTTAGAATTTCGATCAAGCAAACACAAATGATTCTACTCCTAATAATTCTCTGTGCACCTGAAACCTGAGCAGAAACAGAACATCCCAGAAAATACAAAATTAACACAGAAGAGTTACTGGGGAATTTTGGGCTGACTCGGCTCCAACTCGGCCGCGGATTCGCGGCGGATCGCTTTGGATCGGCCGCGGTTCCACGGCGGATCGCTTTGGATCGGCCGCGGTTCCGCGGCGGTTTGGCCGAGTTAGGATCCCAAATTTCTCCAGTAATCTTATAATTCCCTGCCTGCATTTTTAAGGGTCCCTGAAAAATTTTTAGACCCCGTTTTAAAATCGGCAGAAACATGGTGAAAAAGTCGTATTTTTGGGTTCGTTTTGCGATCGAATTTCTAACAACTTTGCTAACAAGTTAGTTATGGTTTAGTGAGGCTCTGATACCACTGTAAGTCGACGTTAGACACCCCACATGATGCAGGGAGGCAGAATAGGTAAAACAATCATTTTGTTTAAACAAACATCGACTAACTTTACGGATCTTTGCTAAACCCTAACTAACAACAACATAGAAGTGATTAGCTACTATGAAAGAAGATTATACCTAATGAATCAAGTCCTTCTTGTTCTCTTTCTTCACCTCCTCGACAACCTTCTCGATGTGATAGAAGATCCACCCGAGAACTACTTCTCCAAGCTTAAACCTCATACTTGAGATAACTAAGTGGCTATGAGTGCTAATCAAAGCAACCTAGAGGATATAGAAGAGGATTAGGGATCTATTAGTCTTGCTAACCCTTGGATCTCAACACATGAGAGGTTAGGGTTAGTTCTTTGAAGAGAGAGAGCTTGAGGAGAGAGAAGGTGAGAGTGAGAATGATAGTGGAAAAATATCTCATTGTGAATATATGAAGTATAAGATATTTATTAAATGAATAACAAATAATAATATCATCATGCTTCATTAACTCTCCTTGTGTGATTCATCCCATGAGTCATTAATCAATAAATGCATCATTAACTCCTTTGGATGAATCACACCATGAGTCATTAATCCAATTAATGCAAATTCCACCTAAGCCTCTGTTAGTTATATGTATGCCCTAGAGGCCATTACTATACATAGGATGTATATTGTAGTGGATGCTGGGACATATATAGGGAGGACTTTCTTGCTCGACATGATAGTATGCTATCTGGTTACTCTTTACCTTAATGTGTACACTGATAGTCTCTCTGTTACATGTTGGTAAAGCCCTTAGGATGTGTACTTGACTACCTGGACTATGATGCGGATCATACTAGTGGGGACATGGTAGTCCATAAGTATATCCTTCAAAGTCCTTAGTCGTGGGTGTATCGAGACGGGGCATCGATATACCAGAGTAGACTAGCGTATACCTTCTCAACCCATACAGATGGGCGATGGATGATCCCATATCCATTGGTGTTTGACATCAGAGATGATATACGGGTGCTCAGTGGAGACTGGGTACACTGGACGGACTCGCCGAGAACTCCCAGATGGTATTATACCTTACGTCAGATAGCAGTTCTCTGGTGACACTGGTGCAGAGTAGCCTGTTGACCCGAGATCGTCATAGAGTCTTGTGTGGTTCCCACTGTGCTTTGATTTCCACCTTACCACGTCCAAGAGGGCATGAAAAACGGTGGTTTTTGGGTACAGTCCCGAATCACATGGAGGCAATGAGCGATAGGAGGGGATTCGTCTCTCCCGGTATAGGGAGTTGATGTTGCGCTGTGTTCGATTAGCTATAACCGGAAATCCCTGGCCAGGGTTGCTGAGATTTACTGGTAAGTGTTACCTGTAATTTCTCGAAATGTTATAGACCTCATATCGACACGACTTATCGAGTTATTGGGGTCTGACGTTTACCACCCCTTGGCGAGATATGCGACATATCAGACGACGAGACTGGACTGTACGGTAAGTGTTACTGGTTGGATTCACAGGAGTATGAGCGGGCTTGCTCATCGATCTTCTGATCGCTCAATACCCGGGTGGCCGTTACGTTTAGCAGACCGCTTGCGGCTTGTGGGTGTTTGATATGATCATCACCTGCTGCCGGCGTATTGATGAGTCTTTAGAGTCCTACACAGAGGTTTCCTGGCTCAAGCGAAACGAAATAGGAGCGAATATGAGATATGTGCGGGACCGAGAATAATACGTGTATGTGATACCGTATTTCATTCTCGCGATGAATGTGTCGAATGGTTGTATGCGATATAACCTAGTTATCGAATCAAGGATTGATTCGATAAGCCGATACATTGGATATTAGTCGGTTATGTGCGACATGACCGGATCATTGAATCAAGTGTTGATTTGATGATTTAATGTATAATTATATATTTGATACATTACTTTGCATTAACTAGTATTGGTTCATTTTAAATGGATTTTCTCACTTGATGTGCACATTGTATATGTGATATATTTTTTGTGCACTTGTTTGTATCATGTTTGATGATACATGCAAAATTGGCTTTGTGTAAAGACTTATACCATGGTTATGATAATGGTTAGGGTTTTGATTTATTCACTTATTTATTTATCTATTAATTTTTTAGAAATAGATAAAAGAAAAACAAAATGGTTTCTTTCTTTCTTTCATGAAGCTTGTTGAAGCTTCATGAAGCTTTGACCAAAGTGACCATTTTGTCTTCATGCTTAACCCTAACCATTCATCTAACCTTAGTCAATTCTCTACACCTAACTATGGTTCATATTATGATAAGTATTGATTTTTCTTTTGGATTAAAAGATTAACTTATCATAATATTTTCTTCTTCTTCTTCTTCTTCTTCTTCTTCTTCTTCAAGATGAAGAAGCTTGCAACCATCAATGGTGAATTGATGAAAAGAGTGAGAAATCCAATTCTAAAGTGAACCCACCTCCTATTTCTTCATCTTCTACCTCTTGCCAAGTAGTATAGGGTGTTTTCTTCACAAGTTTCATGACTTGGTGAAGTGGGAGCTTGATCTTGTGATGCCTCGACGTAGATCATCTTTGGCATCGTTGTCCATGACCTTGCCCGCCCATTTCTCCGATGAAGCCGACGCTTGAGCCCGGGATTCGATTTGGACAGCAAGGAGACTTCATCACGGAGCTATGGAGGTGGAGTACCGGATCTACAAAGGTTGTATTTTCGTTAACTTAGTTAAGTTGTTAACTAGCTTCTAGTTTCGCCTAAAATTCTAGTCAACGATCCGTATTAGGGTTTCTCGGCACTTATAAAATTTGAAATTGGCATGGTTGATGCCTTGTGTGACCTCATTAGTGTGCCTAGGAACCCTACAGTGGTATGAGAGCCTAGCTAGAGCCTTAGGAGATGCGTAGACAGAGTTAGAAGTCCGATCGAACCGAAACCCTAACCCAAAAATTGCTCTCTGTACATTTTTGAAAATTGTGGATTTTTGAGAATTAAAAATATGCAGAAAAATCAGCAGGAATATCTAAGAGTTACTGTAAAATTCGATGCCCTAATTCCAACAAGCCGCCGCGGTTCCGCGGCACGAGCATGGCTCGTGCGGCGGTTCCGCGGCCAATTTGTCTTTTCATGCATTGAATTTTGCATAGTAACTCCTACTTGACAGTGCTGGTTTTCCTGGGAATTTTTAATATTTATTCAAGAGTTGAAATTTCTGGGTTGTATTGGGGGTTCGTATATTCGATCGGATTATCAAACTTTGTCTGTGTTTTTCCGGGTAAATTGTAGAATATGTTAAAAAGTTCGACCGGATATAAATACCCACCTTTTCCCCTGTCGGGAAATTTCCAAGTGTTGGCTCTTTCCGTAGTTTAATAACGTTCTAAGTAGTGCAAGTAACGCGATGGACCCTCTAGAAGACAACAAACCTTAACTCGATTATGTGACCGTCTTGAACTGCCCATTGAACCTTAGGGTTTGGGGTAGTACGGCGTGCCACATGTGAGGCGTTGGCTTGACCCTTCTACGGCTGGACCGTTGGTACTGAGGCACGAAGTGAATGTTTTTGAACTTAATTCATGTGATGAGCCATTTCGGGAAAACTTGGGTGTTCGATTGTTCGATCGGAAAGTTTAACATTTTCTATCTTATTCGGAATGTGGTACAATAATTGGAATTCACAAGAAATTATGAGATAACTGAATGAATGTTATAAACATAGCACTTTAGTCTCACTTGATCGGTTGCCACGGAATTTTGATGTGATCAAAAGTCCGTCGCAATCACGTAGCGTACGCGGATACTCGCCGGGTAAACTTAATAGACAGCCTCGCTCCATAGCCCTGACCAAGTGACTGTAGGAGAACCCCGTCGTCGAAAGCATCCGTTCGGGTGCTCGCGGCAGCGGTGTTCCGCCTTGGTGCACTTCGTCGACGGCGTCGGGGGTGCGGCCGCCTACTAAAGTTTGCGATGAGCATTCGATCAGGATGTCGGGAATCTTGTTGAATTGCCCGACTAATCTTGTTGAATTGCCCGACTTGATATTGAAAAGTGTTTTCGATAATGAGACTAAAATGCGGGGTTTATAATTGTTAGACATGCGATGTCTAAGGAATTCATTTAGTCAGGCATGCGATGTCTGAGGATGTTGTGGATTCCAACTGTTGTAGTTTTACACTTTCTTTTCTGTGACCGTAAGTATAATATGTGATATCGCCGGTTTTGTTGCTATATGTCAACGACAATTGGGATGCGCATATTTACTTACGTTGATGACATGTGATGTTATGTGTTGCTGGATATGTTATATTGGATCGTCGTGTTTGAATAGCCGCAGGGTTTTTATATGAGATGGGTGTTTTTCATTTTCATTCATGTAAAAACTTGTATGTAATATTCTTTTATTAGGGCACTTCCAGGTTGCGGAAGATGTCACCCTTTGTATATTATTTACTTTTCCGCACTAGGATAGACCCAAGGAGGGGAGCACAAGTAACCGGGTTCTGGAGTCCAGTGGGAGACCAACTCGAGGAGTCGAGTCCAGGTCTCCTAACTCTAGAATTGGTAGGGTTGCTTGCCGCTCTCGTAGGGGTCTAGGGGTGTGGGTTTGGCTAATCATCGCGACCGTGGAATCCGTGTTTTATACTGGCTCGTATTGAAAACACGGACGTCCTAGTATATCCAATATTTCTTATGATTCTTCTGCTGCGATATCTGTGATGTGATCATGTGATATGTTCTGTGATGGATACTTTATATAGTATATATGATATATTATATAGACGTTACTTATATTTTACACCCGCGCTAGCCCTGCCCCGCTCTGCCGTTAGTTACCTAACCTAACGGTGCACGAGAGGACATCGAGGCCAATGCGGATGGCATAAGTGTACGTCGTATTTATCTGTGATGTTTAGGTACTTAAATGATGGGACTTCATTAATGAGATTAATGAAAAAAAAGAAACCTAAAGATGTTGTAGAATCGAATTTCGAAATAAAATAGGTAGCTACAGTTCTTGCTTTGCATAGCGGTATATATGATATACCCTGCACCTTATTCGATAAGGAAAGGACCGAGATCCCTTCACCGGGAGTGACTCCTTTAGCAATAACTGGCTGATGCTACACACTCGGTTTGTCTTTTGATTGCTTTTAAGAGTTTTTGCTTTGCACAGTGATATATATGATATATCCCGCACCTCATTCGACGAGGAAAGGGCCGACGATCCCTTTACCGGGAGTGACCCCTTTAGCAAAACTAGAAAAAGATTATAAACACTCCATTTTAAAATCATTTGATTCTACAACGATATCAAGTTCATTACGCAATAGGTTTTCAGAAAAACCTGTCGTAGCCCTCCGTCATTTCAGATAAGTCCTACTTAGTATTCGTGCTACGTTTGTTGACCTCCGTCAAGGCGTAGTGTGCGGTAGCTAACTAGTATTTATCTGCTTATGCATATGATGCAGATTGGATTAGGGTAGTCGTGCGACCTTGTTGACCTCCGTCAAGGATCGTGCGGGTGGGTTTGATTCAATCAAGAAATGACGGGTTGAACTTGACTAGTAGCCTATGGTTTGTTGACCTCCGTCAAGGTCATAGGGTGCTAGGGGCAAAATTATCGGGAATTTCAAGTGTTGATATTTGCAATGAGATTGCATACCTTCTATGAGATAGTTGGATCCCGATACCCGCTGCGAGTAAGAGTTACTCCTGGGAGAGTTTTACACATTACAATTAGCCGATCAAGTAGGTGTCTAGAAAGGTGTCAACGGAGTTACGCCTCTGGGAAAATGAGGTTTACAGTAATTAGGTTCGTGCGAAAGCACGGGGGACCTCCCTCAAAGTACCGACACTGGCCTGGCTGAAAGATTGGCGAACTTGTAGTGCGTAATTAATCCCGGCTAGTCTTTCCTTTTAGGGTTTGAAGGAAGATTTGATAAAAACAGTGGGAGCCATCCTGATTAGATAAAATAATAACCAATCTATTTTTGCAAGAGCGCACGCTGAGTGTTTTCTTCTCTCTCTCTCCAGGTAGCGACCATGTCACGCCTTAATCAAGATAATAATACGGATGTATTGACCGAACCCGCTTGTTATACTGAGCTGGGGAACGTTGGTCCCGCTCCAACTTATAATTGTTATAAGACAGAGCAGGAAATTGAGGATTACCAGAATTCCCGTGCCGCCCAAACGAAGAGAGTGCATGCTGATGCATCATCTTCGGGTGTGTTCATTATACAGAACTGTTTCTCAGTATCCTTTACGTCCTGGGTATGTGATACCAGATCAGGATCCCAGATATGTAATCAGTTACATAGGGCTACAGAAAGGTAGAGGACTGAGAACGGGTGATAAGTTTCATGAGGCAGAAAACGGGGCAAGTGTTGCAGCCAAGTCTGTTGGTCGCTGTCACCCTGTATTACCAATACATTGATTCTGAACGAATGTTATTAGATACCGAACCTGATATACAAAATCATATCAGTCTCTTTATTAGTAAAGAAATGATAAAATTTTGTATTGTTGGATAATGTTTTGAACATTTCCTATATCAAAAGTTGATCGGTTCAGGCACGTTATCTAAAAGCATTGATGTTCTAAATCAAACTACAGTTCTTAGTATATGGAACACACACAAGTAGAAGAGTTCAGAAATGAACAAATCCTTCTTGAGGTATTGTAGACTAGGTCATATCAATGCGACCCGACTAGCTTAAGTTACATTTAGATGCATATTTAAATATGTTTGAATTTACATCTTATGAAACTTGCCAGTCATGTCACAAAAATAAGATGACCATAGCTCCGTTTATTGCAAGCAGAGAAAGAGTTAGTGAACTCTTGGGATGATACATGTTGATGTATGTAGGTCCCCTGTCTACACTTTCCTAGACTGGTTCTTTATACTTCGTTACATTCTCTGATAATCTCTCAAGATTCAGACATATGTTCCTGTTGAAACACAAGTCCGAACCTTTTGAGATATTCACAGAATATGATTTAGAAGTAGAAAACCAAAACACGGGTATAAGTATTATGTCCTTTAATGAGATCGAGGAGGAGAATACTTGAGCACGGAAATCCTGGATTATTCTAAAGGAGAATGAGATTCTCTCTCAGCATTACTCCTCCGTATACACCATAGCACGATGGTATATCGGGGCGGAGCAATTGCACCCTATATGATAAGGTGTGCTCTATGATGAGTGCTACTGAGTTTCCTATTTTCTTTTGGGAGTTATGCACTTGAGAAGCTGCATACCTATTGAATAGGGTTCAAATCAAATCAGTTGCCTACCACTCCATATGAGATATGGTATGGGAAGAGCCCATGTCTTAAGCTAGTTAAGATTTGGGGTTGTCCGGCCTATGTCTAAAAGCAAAATCCGGACAAGCTCGAGGCAAAGTTAGTTATGTAGAACTGGAAAGGTTCCAGCTATGCAAACTACAGCAGATGATTTGGTACAACCAAAGGATTCAGTAGATACCAACGAACCTCAAACTCTCCGTCGATCTAGTAGGGTTTCTCACCCACCTAAGAGATACTTCTGTTTCTCTATGACAGTGGGAGCGAGGATTGCATCATGAGATGATGACCCAACTAGTTTCGAGCTGGCCATCAGGAGTGAGACTCTGTAAGAATGCTTGGATGCTTAGCGATCTGAGATGGAATCCATGTACACCAACAAAGTATGGACTTTGGTTGCTATATCTGAAGGGTTAAATCCCCATCAGGAGCAAGTATATCTTGAGAAGATTACTTGGTGTGGATGGAAAAGTTGAGACTTTCAAAGCTAGACTTGTTAAATCTTTTCGTCATCGACCAGGCGTGGATAATGATGAAACCTTTTCCAGTGACTATGCTAAAGTCCATCCGGATCCTACTTGCCACGGCTACATACCTTGACTACGATATCTGGCGGTTGGGTGTCATGACTGCTTTTCTAAATGATGTTTTAGAAGAGAGAGTCTGTAACTACACAGTCAGAGGGCTTCGTAGACAGTGGGAGCAGCGGAAACGTGTGCAAGATGGTTTATGTGATAAAGCAGGCATCGCGGAGTTGGAACATCTGTTTTGATGGATTAGTCAAAGAGTTTGACATCATCAAAATGGTAGATGAACCTTGTATAAACAGAAAGGTAGTAGGGAGTATGGTGGTAATCCTCGTAGAGTACGTGGATGACATACTCAGGATAGGGAAAGAGTTTCCTATGCTACGCTCGATCAATCTCCGCTTATCACAATGATTCTCCATATGGGATCAAAATGATACCTCCTAAATCCTGGATTTTGGATCTATGAGATAGATCTAAATGGACGTTAGGACTCTCACTAGATGTAGTAAGATGGTATCAATCGATCCTGGGGAGAATCACTGGAAGTGTTCCAGGGTGATAAGGACGACTGAATGTCAGTCACAGGCTTTGTCTTTACCCTCGGTGGAGGGAAGGTATGTTGGAAGAGTTCCAAGCTAAATATCGTGGCTAACTAGACGATAAAGGCAGGATACATCGCTACTTAAGATGCTACCAAAGAGGCTGTTTGGGTGTTTATTGGTTCATGAGATGAACTTAGTTCCTCCCATTGTGTGACAATGGAGTTGTGGCTTATGCCAAGGAACGACCGTCCCATCAGTGATCCAGACATATTCTAAGGCAGTATCACCTGATCATGGAGATGGTTGATCTCCAGGGGATCAATGGTTAGGAGAGTAGACTCAGAGGACAACACGGCGGATCCACTCACAAAGGCCTTTTCCCAGAAAGAGACTTTTATGGGATGGTTGAGTATGAGATACTATAACCACTGCTATCAGATGGCCCTAGTGCAAGTGGGAGATTGTTAGTTATATGTATGCCCTAGAGGCCATTACTATACATAGGATGTATATTGTAGTGGATGCTGGGACATATATAGGGAGGACTTTCTTGCTCGACATGATAGTATGCTATCTGGTTACTCTTTACCTTAATGTGTACACTGATAGTCTCTCTGTTACATGTTGGTAAAGCCCTTAGGATGTGTACTTGACTACCTGGACTATGATGCGGATCATACTAGTGGGGACATGGTAGTCCATAAGTACATCCTTCAAAGTCCCTAATCGTGGGTGTATCGAGACGGGGCATCGATATACCAGAGTAGACTACCGTATACCTTCTCGACCCATACAGATGGGCGATGGATGATCCCATATCCATTGGTGTTTGACATCAGAGATGATATACGGGTGCTCAGTGGAGACTGGGTACACTGGACGGACTCGCCGAGAACTCCCAGATGGTATTATACCTTACGTCAGATGGCAGTTCTCTGGTGACACTGGTGCAGAGTAGTCTATTGACCCGAGATCGTCATAGAGTCTTATGTGGTTCCCACTGTGCTTTGATTTCCACCTTACCACGTCCAAGAGGGCGTGCAAAATGGTGGTTTTTGGGTACAGTCCCGAATCACATGGAGGCAATGAGCGATAGGAGGGGATTCGTCTCTCCCGGTATAGGGAGTTGATGTTGCGCTGTGTTCGATTGGCTATAACCGGAAATCCCTGGCCAGGGTTGCTGAGATTTACTGGTAAGTGTTACCTGTAATTTCTCGAAATGTTATAGACCTCATATTGACACGACTTATCGAGCTATTGGGGTCAGACGTTTACCACCCCTAGGCGAGATATGCGACATATCAGACGACGAGACCGGACTGTACGGTAAGTGTTACTGGTTGGATTCACAGGAGTATGAGCGGGCTTGCTCATCGATCTTCTGATCGCTCAATACCCGGGTGGCCGTTACGTTTAGCAGACCGCTTGCGGCTTGTGGATGTTTGATATGATCATCACCTGCTGCCGGCGTATTGACGAGTCTTTAGAGTCCTACACAGAGGTTTCCTGGCTCAAGCGAAACGAAATAGGAGCGTATATGAGATATGTGCGGGACCGAGAATAATGCGTGTATGTGATACCGTATTTCATTCTCGCGATGAATGTGTCGAATGGTTGTATGCGATATAACCTAGTTATCGAATCAAGGATTGATTCGATAAGCCGATACATTGGATATTAGTCGGTTATGTGCGACATGACCGGATCATTGAATCAAGTGTTGATTTGATGATTTAATGTATAATTATATATTTGATATATTACTTTGCATTAACTAGTATTGGTTCATTTTAAATGGATTTTCTCACTTGATGTGCACATTGTATATGTGATATATTTTTTGTGCACTTGTTTGTATCATGTTTGATGATACATGCAAAATTGGCTTTGTGTAAAGACTTATACCATGGTTATGATAATGGTTAGGGTTTTGATTTATTCACTTATTTATTTATTTATTCATTTTTGAGAAATAGATAAAAGAAAAACAAAATGGTTTCTTTCTTTCTTTCATGAAGCTTGTTGAAGCTTCATGAAGCTTTGACCAAAGTGACCATTTTGTCTTCATGCTTAACCCTAACCATTCACCTAACCTTAGTCAATTCTCTACATCTAACCATGGTTCATATTATGATAAGTATTGATTTTTCTTTTGGATTAAAAGATTAACTTATCATAATATTTTCTTCTTCTTCTTCTTTTTCAAGATGAAGAAGCTTGCAACCATCAATGGTGATTTGATGAAAAGAGTGAGAAATCCAATTCTAAAGTGAACCCACCTCCTATTTCTTCATCCTCTACCTCTTGCCAAGTAGTATAGGGTGTTTTCTTCACAAGTTTCATGACTTGGTGAAGTGGGAGCTTGATCTTGTGATGCCTCGACGTAGATCATCTTCGGCATCGTTGTTGATGACCTTGCCCGCCCATTTCTCCGATGAAGCCGACGCTAGAGCCCGGGATTCGATTTGGACAGCAAGGAGACTTCATCATGGAGCTATGGAGGTGGAGTACCGGATCTACAAAGGTTGTATTTCCGTTAACTTAGTTAAGTTGTTAACTAGCTTCTAGTTTCGCCTAAAATTCTAGTCAACGATCCGTATTAGGGTTTCTCGGCACTTGTAAAATTTGAAATTGGCATGGTTGATGCCTTGTGTGACCTCATTAGTGTGCCTAGGAACCCTACAGCCTCCAACTCATCAATCTTCTAGAAGCTTCTCGACTAATTACGAGAATGCCCCTCCCATCCATGAAAACACGGAAATACTGAGACTGTATAAATCCAATAATCTAATACTAGAATCTGGCTTAAACCAAAGCCTGTGTAACATTTTAAAAATAATTAAACAAATAATTAAATAAATAAAATCGTTTAAGTGAATTTTATAATTTTCGGTAAATTAAAACGTAGTTTTCATAAAACTAAACCGTAATTATTTTTCACTATAAATTTAAAAATACCTATTTTAATTATGTAATTACTAGTAAATGGTGTTTATTTAGCCACTTATAAATTTTTAGTTTAATTAAATACTTTTCTTAAATTAATTATTTTAAATATTAACATAAGCTTTATTTTTACACTAAACTAGTGTAAATTACAAATTTGAATGGGTTTAATTTGCAAAAATGAACCATTGCATCTTAGAATCAAGTGTGTTTCATGCAAAATTTATTTTCAAAATTTTACAATGGTTCTAGACCATTCTAGATCAAATGGAGTGAAGAAAAATAAAGAATTTTTAAATAAATTCATGAAAAGACTAAATTGTATGATATTTTAGTGAAACCTTCCACACTTCTCTTGACTTTTCTCACTCTCCTCTCCCTCCTCCATGGTGTGGCCGGCCTCCTCCCCTTGGCAGCCCCCCCCATTTTCCTCTCTTGATTTTGTTACAAAAATCATCAAAAATCCTACAAAAATCCAAATAAAAATCCACAAAATCCTAATTAATTCCTACCCTCTATTCTTTGCTCATCTTTACATGGATTTTGGAGATGGAAAGCATTTATTTTGGAGGCTTATTTTCATGTTTGGATTGCTTGTTTTGGAGGTATAAATTCTATTCTTTTGATTTATTGTTATTAGATGTTTCATTTAAGCATAATTAGATTTAATAAATAATTTCTATCTACAAGTTTTAAAATTCAAGTTAGGGTTTATAAAATTAAGTTGTGGTTTTTATTAATTAATTAGGGCAATTATAACTAGATTAACATTTTTAGAAATGGGAAAAATCATGCATGGTTGATATATTGTAATTTGTTCATTCAAATTGTTTAAATGAAGTAAATTTGCAAACTATATTTATGTATATTATATTTATTGGTGATATAAAATTCTAATTGAGGTTGTTATCACTATATTGTGGTTTTAGTGAGGATATTAACTTGTTAGTGGAATGGAAAACTTAATTTGGTTACTAGTTCTATTGATAATTGAAAAATAGTGATAAAACAAGCTATTTTGCTAACTAGATTTTGGAAATTCTTAAATAAATGAAATTTAAAATATAAATTATGTTTTCATTATATCATTATCATCATGAATTTTAGTTTAATGCATTAATTCATGCAAAATCCAGTTTAGATGTGATATTGTGACATTTTGCTTGCAAGGTGTTAAAATTGGTTTATTTGCAAACTAGAATTTTCCAATTAATACAATTGGGGCGTTAAAAATATAGTAATGGGTTGTATAATCTAGTTATGCTATTTATTGAGTTTTATGACCATTAGTTTCATTTAAATGTCAAGTTTTGAAGTAAAACGGTAAATTGGCGTTTTCGGGTTTTTCGAAATCGGACGATTTGATTGATTTTTAGGGTTTTGATGGATTAAATCATGTTTTATGTTATAAGCAAAGAGTTTTAAACTACAAGTTGTTTGTTAATATTTATCTCGATAAATCGGCATTTGTACGCCGATATCGAGCGATATTTGGTCCTTTTGCATGAGCGGGACATAGATTTTAACCTATGTGTGTTTCGTGCGACGTTTTGATTTTTGTCCGTGATTCAGTTTACGATATTAAACATGTTTGTGTATAGGTACCCCTCGCGTGGACTTCGGACGAGGAAGAAGAGGAAGGAAACATCGTCTTCGGCAGACAAGGACCAGGTGAGTAGATGTATATCAACGGGGGAAAGTCGGGTGGATGGCGTTTAGCACCCCCACAAACGTAGAATAGGAATAGTACTTATTGTCAATAGGAAGCCAGACGTGACCTTAGAATTTCGGTGAGTAGGACCCTAGTAATGACCCTAGGTTGGACTAGACTGATTAGAAAGACCATACCAGAGGATGAATACGTTGGAAGAGATTCGTAGGTTTCAGGTAGATACACACACACACGCACACACTGAGACTCGACGTGGTGTATACGTGTATGTATATATATATATATAGGACTAGGTGTAGGTATATATATATACACAATACGTATATGTGATACAAGGATGTGATATGTTACACGGGGATGAAACAATATAACTGGGCTTGATGCCGTGATTCTTGGCTTTACGGTCGTGTTATGATGTTAGCGGATCATTAGGAAATGAGATAATGAATAGGTATACATAAATAACAAAGGGTGGTGATGATATTGAAGTACATGGGACTTTAAAATAGAACCCGGACCGTAACCTGTGCCTGAAATTCTGACATCATATAGGTGTGACTTGATTTCGATATCATATATATGTGACTTGATTACGATATCATATAGGTGTGACTTGATTATGACATCATATAGGTGTGACTTGATTTTGATATCATATAGATGTGACTTGATTATGATATGATATAAGTGTGACCTAATCACAATATGATACATGTGACATGATACTTCTGAGGATAACTTAACGATGTATGTTTATGCTGGCAATGATATATGATTGATGTATGCGATTACAGTACAGTACCTCGATCATGACATGAATTGATGATGATATTATACGAATGATGAGACATGTAGTTGATACTTGACCCGTACCCCGATATTGGGATGCCGTACGATGGATTTTACCGTACGAGGCATAGATGTGATGATTGATCCGCACTCTTGATTTGAGGAAGCCGTACTACGTACGTGACGCTATTGAGGCTGGATCGCCGACTATTAGAGATATGGTCTCAGACTTTAGGTGTACTCTTATTTCTTATCGATTAGTTTCTTAGGTTTAGTTCCTTAGGAGGTTAAATGGACACTAGTTTAGGCTAGAGACATATAGTTGTAGTTATACTTGTATATCAAATGAGTGGATAATACACATCCGTCTTTACTTTCAGACTGTAATCATCATGGTGCATTCTCATTCATATGTTTCTATAATCAGTATAAAACTCTGCATGTTAGGACACCAGCCCCATTATCGATGATGCGCATATTCCACGCACACTTATTTGCCGACTCACACACATCATCATCGGTAATTGCTATGTCACGTACACTTTAGATCATATTATCTTTTATTGATACAATCAGCGAATAGCTAGATCGATATAATATTGTGATTACTCTCTGGTGTTAGTATAGACATGGTATTTATTACTTAGACATTTCATGCATTCGCATTTCATGTTATCATGCAGTATTATGGGGCATATGCCGACACTTATCATATACTTACCCATGATTTTGGGATTTTGGATTTCTATGAGATTTCTGGGTTTTTGGGGAAAACCACAAGAATATATAAAAAACTTCTTTCTCTCTCCTCCTCTCTTTTTAAAACATAAGATGCGGTTTTCTCGTGATGTATGTGTCGTCCACCATGAGATTTCATGTTTTCTGTTGGATTTCGAGACCCGATTCGAGGAGTGGATAAACCGTCTCGGGTACATGGTGGGCCCGGTATGGTACCCCGGGGAAAGAAGATCGAGTTGTAGACGATGAGCCTGGCAGGGGAAGGACTACCTACCGGTGATGTCTGGCGTGGCGGATATCCGGAGGATACCGACCGTTGTCGTGAGATTTGATGATATGGGCCGATCCGGACTGACGGAGCCCGAGATATTAAGACTATGAGGTATTGAGACTTGAGATTTACATGTTTTGTGTCGATGCTTGACACGGATTTCCATGGATTTCATCAATGATATTTCAGATTTCTATACAAATTTACCATGATAAAAGTTAAAGATTTTCTTTATACAGATATATCTAGATTTCAGGATTGATTGTTTTACATTCATAGTGCATGCATATTCATTCACACGACATATTATTACTTGAGGCACTGACACGAGCACGGAGTATGTGCATTTACACGTAGTATTACCCTGCTATTACAAGATGATTGGAATATAGTAGTGTAATATTATGACCTAGGATAGCGTCGTGCATTCGATTTATTTTCGCAGATATCTTCTACTCACGAGTTGGCAACTCACCCCCATTGTGCCAAATTTTATTACAGGTTGATGTACAGGGTTCCTTGGCCGTTTGCTGGCACATCATTTCATTCCGGGTGATTTGCACGGTAGGTTGGTTCATTTGTATCTGGACCACCGTTGTATTTTTATTATTTCAATTGTATCTAGTAGCTCCATTAACCAAACTTGTATTACTTGATAGTTTACTGGACCAGTTATTTGTTTCGACCTTAGAATCGCGCTTGTATTATTATGGTATCTGGTGGATTTGTTTTCTTTTAAGCTTTGAGCCTCGCCGTTTGGCGTTGTATACTATTATGCATTGGTGTGGTTGTTTCCGCCTTGTGGCGTGGAGCTAGCTCCCGTTTGGGGATACTTTTTATTGTTTATATGTATTATACTTGTTCGTACCCGTTTGGGGACCAGTTTTTACAAAGGAGACTCTGCCGAAATTTTTGAGAAAAATTGGATGATGCTTTAAACTTTTTTTCTACATGTTTCCTTTACTTCTTCTTCTTCTTTTATGGTTTATATTTCTGGGCTTCGGCTTATTTAGGTTACGTTGCGCCTCTAGACGCTTCGTAATCTAAGTGCCGGTCACGTTCCATACTTTCGGGTCGCGACAAAGTTGGTATCAGAGCACTAGGTTTAACCTTGTATATGTCTAAGGTGACCCTTGGTTGATGGAGTAGGCGACTTAGGTAGAGTGACGTACCGTGGGTATGATCCGCGGCATACATACGATATGCTAATCTTCTTAAGTAGCCTTAGAATGTACATTTGTTTACACCGCATTTCATTCGTTCTTTTGATCTATCTTCGTCGATATCGGAGGGTGGTTTCTGTTACCACGGGCGCACGGGCAGAAGGAGCTGCGGCTCAAATGCGATAACCATTAGGGTATTGGTTATTCTTGAGGAGTGAAGCATTGTTTAACGTGCGGACGAAGGGTATTCACTTGTCGTCCAGACAAAGTTAAAGGGTTTGAACGATTATCAGAAAACCCATTTTCCCAAGTTTAAGGTATTCGGAAGAATATGCAGGTAATTCGATGGACCCTCTAGAAGAATGAAACTCTAACTCGACATAATGACCGCGAGAACGCCCTTGAACCTCAGGGTTTACGGCAGTTCCGCGGTGCCATTAGTGAGGCTTGGGTTTGCCCTTCTACGGCTGGACCATCGATGCTGGGGTATGTATCGGATATTTTTAAACTGTACTTGAGTGTTGAGCTCTCGGGGAATTATGGGATTTTGATGGATCGATCGAAAAGTTTAATGTAGTCCGGATATCGGGTGAAGGGATCGACTACGTGGGAGACTCTAGATAGGAGTATTGCTGTTGGTAGCACATTCAGCACACCTAGGAAGAGACGAGTTCGAAGCAGTCGACACAAGAGGAAAGGGGGAAAGAGGCGCACATTGACGATAGTGTTTACGATTGTGATTTGCTGATTTGAATTTCATATTTTCGTTGATTGGATTTTGGTATTTTGAAGACTTTGTTCTACGATCGGTATTTCTTATGTGTACCTCCATTACATTCTATTTGTGTTTCAGATATCAGTTGTATTGATGTTGTTTAGTACATACCCAGTCACTTGATTTGGTTTTAATACATTTTGAGATTTTGATTTGATTTCGTGCATATGGTTACACATGATTTTGACATATGTTTCGACCTAGTTTTCATGCACTTTCGTACTATGATTTCGATTTTGATATTCGGTGTATGATTTCGTGCACCATGTGCACCTGATTGAGATTCTTGCACACACTTGGCGCACTTGATGCGATCTTGTGCACACCAGATGCACTAAATCGGGGCTTTGTGCAGATTAGATGCACCTGATATTGGGTCGTGCACGCCCGTTGCACTTGACAGATGTTTTTGGTGTTAGTTATATGTATGCCCTAGAGGCCATTACTGTACATAGGATGTATATTGTAGTGGATGCTGGGACATATATAGGGAGGACTTTCTTGCTCGACATGATAGTATGCTATCTGGTTGAACTTTACCTTAACGTGTATACTGATTGTCTCTCTGTTACATGTTGGTAAAGCCCTTAGGATGTCTGCTTGACTACCTGGACTATGATGCGGATCATACTAGTAGGGACATGGTAGTCCATAAGTACATCCTTCAAAGTCCCTAGTCGTGGGTGTATCGAGACGGGGCATCGATATACCAGAGTAGACTAGCGTGTACCTTCTCGACCCATACAGATGGGCGATGGATGATCCCATATCCATTGGTGTTTGACATCAGAGATGATATACGGGTGCTCAGTAGAGACTGGGTACACTGGACGGACTCGCCGAGAACTCCCAGATGGTATTATACCTCACGTCAGATGGCAGTTCTCTGGTGACACTGGTACAGAGTAGTCTGTTGACCCGAGATCGTCATAGAGTCTTGTGTGGTTCCCACTGTGCTTTGATTTCCATCTTACCACGTCCAAGAGGGCGTGCAAAACGGTGGTTTTTGGGTACAGTCCCGAGTCACATGGAGGCAATGAGCGATAGGAGGGGATTCGTCTCTCCCGGTATAGGGGGTTGATGTTGCGCTGTGTTCGATTGGCTATAACAGGAAATCCTTGGCCAGGGTTGCTGAGATTTACTGGTAAGTGTTACCAGTAGTTTCTCGAATAGTTATAGACCTCATATCGACACGACTTATCGAGCTATTGGGGTCTGACGTTTACCACCCCTAGGCGAGATATGCGACATATCAGACGATCAGACTGGACTGTACGGTAGTGTTACTGGTCGGATTCGCAGGAGTGTGAGCGGGCTTGCTCGTCGATCTTCTGATCGCTCAATACCCGGGTGGCCGTTACGTTTAGCAGACCGCTTGCGGCTTGTGGGTGTTTGATATGATTATCACCTGCTGCCGGCGTATTGACGAGTCTTTAGAGTCCTACACAGAGGTTTCCTGGCTCAAGCGAAACGAAATAGGAGCGCGTATGAGATATGTGCGGGACCGAGAATGATACCTGTATGTGATACTGTATTTGATTCTCGCGATGTGACATTGATCGGTTATATGCAATATAGCCGGGTTATCGGATCAAGTGTTGATTCGATAAGTTGTTACTAATGATACTAGTCGGTTATATGCGATATGACCGGATCGTTAAATCAAGTGTTGATTTAATGATTTAATGCATAATTATATATTTGATATTTTACTTTGCATTAACTAGTATCGGTTCACTTTAAATGGATTTTCTCACTCGGTTGTGCACATTGTATATGTGATATACATTTGTACATTTGCTTGTATCATGTTTGATGATACATAATAGTTTAAGTGTATGTTAAGAATAAACCATGGTTATTTATATGATTAGGGTTTTATTTCCTTTTCTTATTTATTTATCTATTTATTCATTTTGGAAATAATTAGAAAAGGCATAAAGAGAAAATGGTGGCTAATTTTGTTTCATATTGAAGCTTCTTGAAGACTTTGACCAAGTGACCATTTTGTTCTTATCCTTAACCCTAACCATTTCATTAACCATGGTCTTTTCTCTACACTTAACTAAGGTTGAAAGTATGATAAGTATTGATTTACTTTTGATTTTAAAAATAACTTATCATATCATTTCTTCTTCTTCTTCCTTCAACTCAAGAAGAAAAACCTAGACTACATCAATGGTGGATTGATGATATGAGTGAGAAATCCAAATCTAAACTCTACCCACTTCCTATTTCTTCATCCTCTACCTCTTGCCAAGTAGTAGAGTGTGTTTCCTTCACAAGTTATCATGGTTTGGTGAAGGTGGAGCTTGATCTAGCGATGCCTCGACGTAGATCATCTTCGGCACGAAGCCGACGACCTTGCCCGCTCGTTCTCCGATGAAGCCGACGCTAGAGCCCGGATTTGATTTGGACAGCGGAGAGGACCTCATCTCGGAGCCGTGGAGGTGGAGGACCGGATCTACAAAGGTTGTATTTCCGTATTCCCTTAGTTAAAGTGTTAACTAGTTTCATATTCGCCTAGTTTTCTAGCAAACGATCCGTAGTCGGGTCTCTCGGCACCTAGAATTTTTGAAATCATCATGGTTGATGCCTTGTGAGACCTCATTAGGGTGCCTAGGAACCCTACAGTGGTATCAGAGCTACTAGGCATTGGATGTCGACCTATGGGGGGTTCTCACTGTGTGACAGTGTGGCGAAGCATAGGCTATTACCCCCAGGGTGTCCCGAGACCGGAAGGTGTTCCGGCGGGTTGTAGTCCTCGCGAGGGGGCATGCGTAAAAAGTAGCGGCTGAGGGACCCGTTGGTGCCACGGTGACCCCATTGGATGGGTTGGCTGCCTGACCTACAGTGGTATCAGAGACTAGCTAGAGCCTTAGGCGAAGTCCAGACGGATTTTGAAACCCGAACGAACCCGAAAACCCAAACCCAAAATGCTCTCTGTCCTTTTTCTAAAAACTGGGATTTTTCCAAATTAAAAATATGCAGAAAAATAAGCAGTGTTTTCTAAGAATTACGGTGAAAAATTTTGGTCGTAATTCTATCATGAAGCCGCGGAACCGCGGCCTTAGCCCACGTGGCGCGGCGGTTCCGCGGAAACACTGTTGCATCGTTGACCAAAATTTGCACAGTAATTATTAGTTTGCTGTGCTGAGTTCTCTGGGTATTTTTAAAATTTTATTCAAGAGTTGAATTTTCTGGAGTTGTTTTGGGGATTCGGTGTTTCGATCGGGGTATCAAATTTTGTCTGTGTGGCTTTCCGGATAAATTTTAGAATATGTTAAAAAGTTCGACCAGATATAAATACCCAATTTTTCCCCTGTCGGGAAATTTCCAAGTGTTGGATTTTTCCGAAGTTTAACGACGTTCTAAGTAGTGCAAGTAACGCGATGGACCCTCTAGAAGACAACAAACCTTAACTCGATTATGTGACCGTCTTGAACTACCCTTTGAACCTTCGGGTTTGGGGCAGTACGGCGTGCCACATGTGAGGCGTTGGCTTGACCCTTCTATGGCTGGACCGTCGGTACTGAGGCACGAACTGAATGTTGTTAGACTTATTTCATGTGTTGATCTGTATCGGGAAAACTTGGGTGTTCGATTGTTCGGTCGGAAAGTTTGACATTTTCTATTTATCCGGAATGGGATACAATAATTGGAATTCACAATAAGTTATGTGATAACTGAATGAATGTTATAAACATAGCACTTTAGTCTCACTTGATCGGTTGCCACGGAATTTTGATGTGATCAAAAGTCCGTCGCAATCACGTAGCGTACGCGGATACTCGCCGGGTAAACTTAATAGACAGCCTCACTCCATAGCCCCGACCAAGTGACTGTAGGAGAACCCCGTCGCCGAAAGCATCCGTTCGGGTGCTCGCGGCAGCGGTGTTCCGCCTTGGTGCACTTCGTCGACGGTATCGGGGGTGCAGCCGCCTACTGAAGTTTGCGACGAGTATTCGATCAGGATGTCGGGAATCTTGTTGAATTGCCCGACTTGATATTGAAAAGTGTTTTCGATTTTGAGACTAGAATGCGGGGTTTATAATTGTTAGGCATGCGATGTCTAAGTAATTCATCTGGTCAGGCATGCGATGTCTGAGGTGGTTGCGGATTCCAACTGTTGTAGTTTTACACTTTCTTTTCAGTGACCGTAAGTGTAATATGTGATATCGCCGGTTTCGTTGCTATATGTCAACGACAATTGGGATGCGCATATTTACTTACGTTGATGACATGTGATGTTATGTGTTGCTGGATATGATATATTGGATCGTCGTGTTTGAATAGCCGGGGTTTTTTATGTGAGATGAGTGTTTTTCATTTTCATTCATGTAAAAACTTGTATGTAATATTCTTTTATTAGGACACTTCCAGGTTGCGGAAGTTGTCACTTTTGTATATTATTTACTTTTCCGTACTAGGATAGACCCAAGGAGGAGGGCACAAGTAACCGGGTTCTGGAGTCCAGTGGGAGACCAACTCGAGGAGTCGAGTCCGGGTCTCCTAACTCTAGAATTGGTAGGGTTGCTTGCCACTCTCGTAGGGGTCTAGGGGTGTGGGTTTGGCTATTCATCACGACCGTGGAATCCGTTTTTTATACTGGCTCGTATTGAAAACACGGACTTCCTAGTATATCCAATATTTCATATGATTCTTCTGCTGCGACATCTGTGATGTGATCATGTGATGTTCTGTGATAGATACAGTATATAGTATTTATGATATATTATATAGGCGTTGCTTATGTTTTACACCCGCGCTAACCCTGCCCCGCTCTGCCGTTAGTTACCTAACCTAACGGTGCATGAGGGGACATCGAGGCGAATGCGGATGGCATAAGTGTACGTCGTATTTATCTGTGATGTTTAGGTACTTAATTGATGGGACTTCATTAATGTGATTAATGAAATAAAAGAAACCTAAGATGTTCTAGAATCGAATTTCAAAATAAAACAGGTAGCTACAGTTCTTGCTTTGCACAGCGGTATATATGATATATCCTGCACCTTATTCGATAAGGAAAGGACCGAGATCCCTTCACCGGGAGTGACTCCATTAGCAATAACTGGCAGATGCTACACACTCGGTTTGTCTTTTGATTGCTTTTAAGTGTTTTTGCTTTGCACAGTGATATATATGATATATCCCGCACCTCATTCGACGAGGAAAGGACCGACGATCCCTTCACCGGGAGTGACTCCTTTAGCAAAACTAGAAAAGCCTCAAAAACACTCCATTTCAAAATTCATTCGATCCTACAACGATATCAAGTTCATTACGCAATAGGTTTTCAGAAAAACCTGTCGTAGCCCTCCATCATTTCAGATAAATCCTGTTTAGTATTCGTGCTGCGTTTGTTGACCTTGTCAAGGCGCAGTGTGCGGTAGCTAACCAGTATTTATCTGCTTATGCGTATGATGCAGATTGGGTTAGGGTAGTCGTGCGGCCTTGTTGACCTTGTCAAGGGTCGTGCGGGTGGGTTTGATTCAATCAAGAAATGACGGGTAGAACTTGACTTGCGGTCTATGGTTTGTTGACCTTGTCAAGGTCATAGATCGTTCGGGGCAAAATATTATCGGGAATTTCAAGTGTTGAAATTTGCAATGAGATTGCATACCTTCTATGAGATAGTTGTATCCCGATACCCGCTGCGAGTAAGAGTTACTCCTGGGAGAGTTTTATACATTACAATTAGCCGATCAAGTAGGTGTCTAGAAAGGTGTTAACGAGGTTACGCCTCTGGGAAAACGAGGTTTACATTAATTAGGTTCGTGCGAAAGCACGGGGGACCTCCCTCAAAGTACCGACACTGGCCTGGCTGAAAGATTGGCGAACTTGTAGTGTGTAATTAATCCCGGCTAGTCTTTCCTTTTAGGGTTTGAAGGAAGATTTGATAAAAAGAAGTGGGAGCCATCCTGATTAGATAAAATAAAAACCAATCTATTCTTGCAAGAGCGCACGCTGAGTGTTTTCTTCTCTCTCTCTCCAGGTAGCGACCATATCACGCCTTAATCAAGATAATAAAACGGATTATTTGTTGGAGATAGTGCCCTCAGAGTCAATTATTAGGTCACAGGTAAGTGATTGCAATGATTGATGGAGGACCTATCTCGGTAGGACAGTCTTACTCGAGATGATAGTATGCTATCTGGTTTACCTTTATCATCGTGTACTGTTTTAGGTGACCTGACAAGTTGCTATTACACGTTGATAGAGCCCCTAGGATTCTTGCTTGACCACCAGCAGTATGAGGGCGATCATATATGTGTGAGCTGGGGTCTATAAGCATATCCTTAAATGGTCCCTAGTCGTGTGAGTTTCGAGACAGGGCATCGATACTCCAGAGTAGACTAGTGTATACAGTCGAGACCCCGACGAGGGGCGGTGGCCGGTCTCACAAGCCACTGGTGTCAGTTGGATCACCTAAGATGTATACAGGTGCTCATTGGGTTATGAGTACACTGGACAGGACTCGCCGGGAACATGCTAGTTGGTCATATACCAGACGTCAGATGGCAGTTCCCTGGTGACATGTGTGCAGGTTAGTTCATCGACCTGGGGATCGTCATTTGTCTCGTGTGAGTTCCCACTGTACTTTGATTACTACCCTACCACGGCTCAAAGGAGTCGTGCAAACAGGTTTTAGTTGGGTGCAGTCCCGAGCCACATGGAGGCAGTGAGCGTATCTTCAGGGGTTCGTCTCTCCCGGTATTGGGGGTGAGGTCGCGCTGTGTCTAGGAGAGCCATTACACGAAGTCCTTGGCCAAGGCAGGAGATTTACTGGTAGGTATTCCAGTAGTATCTCAGGTGTTCTGGGCTACACTCCGACACGACTTGTACCGCTTTTGGGGGTCTGACTTTTACCAACCCCCTAGGCCCGCCATGCGATGCTCATAGACGAACGGACCGGACTGTACGGATATTGTCACTGACAGGCTCAGTAGGGTTGTCAGGCTGAGTTCGCTCACAGACGTCCCTTTTAGTCAATACCTGGTAGCCCGTTACGTATTGGCTTATACCTCTGACGTGCTAGTGGTTAAATCCACAACCAAGGTGTTGACGAGTCTTTAGAGTCCCCCACATTCTGTTACTCAGCTTTCGGGCGAAAGGTTGTAGAGGCCGTATGGAGATATGGCAAGGTCCGATCAGATACGTGCGGTATTGCACGGATCAGGATCGGACAGTTTGTACTACAGGCCGTATGGATATATGGCAGGGTTCGATCAGATACGTGCGGTATTGCACGGATCAGGATCAAACGGATATTACTAGCCGACTTTGGTTTAAGCCGGATCCTAGTATAGTACAGTGTAGATTTTGTCTCTTTGCATTTGTATTTCGGTCGGAATACAAATGCTGGTGTGTATGCACAGTATCGGGGTTTTCCTGTAATTTATTACGGGACCAGTTTTCTGGAGTAGCCAGTTTGCTTTTCGTTTCGGCCGATTTCCTTTGTATCGTTCATTGGCCGAAGATTGGTGGAGGAGGGTTTATTTGCATTGTTGCAAATAGGCATTAGTGGAGGGGGTTCTTTGCATCTTGTTGCATCATGATGGCTTTCATGATGTGCACCATCATTGACTTGTTTTGACTCCATCATGACTTGACTTTTAAAGTCATGATTGTTGATGATGATGAGGGGTGAGGTTGGTTGTGTGTGGATGTATTTGTTATCATGTAATTTCATGATTCCCTTTTTGCATTATTGTTCCACTCACTCCCTCTTTGTGTGGCTCTCTCATTTTTCTCACTCTCCCCTCACCAAGTTGGCCGGCCACTTCCTATATGGGCTGTCCAAATCTTTGGATGGGAGATGGTTGTTCATTTCATGCACCAAAATTCTCCAAGCTCCTCCTCATACTTCTTGTTTTCATCCCTCCACCAAAAGGCAATTCCGATAACCCCAAATGAGACACAAGCCTCTACATTATATTCTACAGTAAATCTTAGGCTCGTCGAGTAGCCGGCTTCGTGCCCGAGTTGCCTCGGCATTGAGGTGGGAGCCCGTAAAAGAAGTAGGCGATGTGGTGCACTTCCGGCGACGAGGAGGAGACGGGACATTCAGCAGGAGATCGGGACGACGACGAGAAGACCGGAGGACTCGGATCTGTCGGTATATCTCTCTTCCCCTTCTTGTAGATAGCTAGGACTAATTAATGGTTCGATCCGGGAATTAGTGCGCGACGGTTTGCCAGTTCAAGTAAAAATTAAAGTTTATCGCCGCTTCCGCATTTGGCCGTCGGATTGACGGCCGGGGCGCCGCCGTGCACTTACAGTGGTATCAGAGCCTCGCCATTAACATAGTCTAGCTTCGTTTAATGTGTTTTACAATTCCGATCGAACAAATGTTCCGAAAACCCAATATCACCCACGACAGTTTTCTGTCGAAATTTTTTAGTCTCTAAAAATTTTTCAGGTTGTATAAAAGTACTGTACAGGAAGTTATAAGGCTTCTGGAAAAATTCGGGTCATTGATCCATCAAGGGGAGCGCGGAACCGCGGCCAAAACCCACCTTGGGCCGCGGTTCCGCCGCAGTATGTAAAGATCAATGGGCCAAATTTCTCCAGTAGGCTTCTGGGGTGATTTTAGGAGTTTTGGAATATTAATATTGGGCCCAGAGTTTCTTGATGTGCTACAGTAGTTCTTGGGGCCCACTTGTTATAATTTGATCGATCGGATATTTTTTAAACACATTTTTTCACAGTATTTACATTATATCTGCGACCGTGAATGTCACTCGATCGGTAAATCCTGTCTAACTGCTATAGCCCGGTTAGACGGATTTGCGAACGTGACTTTCACGTTGATGTTCTGTGTATTTGCTGTGATGTTGCGGATCGGTCGTGGGGATAGCCTGGATGCAATGCTAGTACAGTTTCTGTTGTATTATGTACATTTGATATTGCGGGGCGAGCGTCCGACATGTGGACTGCCGTCACTGCCTGTTTGTATTATTATTTTAGGGCACGGCCAGGTTGCGGTCGATGTACCCGTTGTATGTATATTTTACTTTCTGTACTAGGATTACCCCGCGGAGGGGTGCACGGATAGCCGGGTTCTAGAGGGCAACAAGCCCGCATCTCATGGCATTGAGACGGAGGGGGCTTCACTCTAGGATTGGCGGGCTATTCGCCGCACTCGTAGGGGGTACAGGTTGACCCAGGAAGGATGCCCAAGTTACCGGATTCCGTGAAGTGCTGGGTGGTCCATTCACGGTGCTGAAGGGGGCTGCCTCGCTTCAGGTTTTGGCAGGTAACTTGCCGCGCCCGTAGGGGTCTAGGATTTCATTGCACAGGCTATCCACACGACCAGGGGAACGTCGGGTTTCAGTAGTGGCTCTGTGAAACCCGGGGATCCCAGATATCTGTATTGTTTCTGTGATGCTGTACATTTTCTGTGATGTTGCATTTTATCACGCCTTGAGCGAATATAATATATTGGTATATATATTAGTAGATGTTGTATATGTTTTGCATCCGCGCTAGTCCAGTCCCCGCTCTGTCGTTAGTTAGCTAACCTAACGGGTAATGACGGGACCCAGTGGCGAATGCGGATGGCAAATACGTACATCAGTATATTTTCGTTCTTTTTGGTGTGATCAATTGATGGGACTGCGTTGATTCGGATCAATGCAAGTTAAAAACAAACCTAATCTGATGTTGTTGGAACACTTTTTCAAAAAGCTGTTATTGCAAGGACGTTCACTTTTGTTTTGCATCGTGGTATTCAGTTGGAATATCCTGCTCCTCAGTCGACGAGGCAAGGGCCGAGATCCCTTCACCGGGAGTGACCCCTTGGACAAAAAATTGCGTCAGGGCATTAACTTCACTATAGCCGATTACTTTTGCTTTGCACCGTGGTATTCAGTTGGAATATCCTGCACCTCATTCTACGGGGAAAGAGCCGAGATCCCTTCACCGGGAGTGACCTCTTTAGCAACGGTTCTCGTCACTATAATTTTAAAAAGCTATCCGTTCCTTCAACGATATCAAGTTCATTACGTTAAAGGTTTTCGCCAGAAACCATTCGTAGCCCTCCGTCGTTTCAGACGGGTAGCACATAGTATTCATGCTATGTTTGTTGACCTTCGTCAAGGCATAGTGTATGGTAGCTGCTTGTTACCTTTCTGCTGCATAGATAGATGCGTTGGTTTGGAACAGTCGTATAGCCTTGTTGACCTTCGTCAAGGGCTTGTACGGGTGGATTCAAATTAACCTGGATAATGACGGGTAGAACTTGACATGTGACTTATGATTTGTTGACCTTCGCCAAGGTCATAAGAGCATGGGGCAGAAATCACATCGGGAGTTTCAAAAGAACTGAAACTTGCCAGATATGCGCATACCATCTGGAGTATGATGATGTGAGCGGATTCCGTCACGTTATCATGCGATGATAGTTGGATCCCGATTCCCACTGATGAGTTAGTTTACTCCTCGGGTGTTCCCGACTAATTCTTCTTTTAGGTTTGGAAGAGAATTTGAGGTACAGTGGGAGGTTTCCAGATTAGATAAATTGGTAACCATTCTGATCTAGGTTAGAGTGCACGCTGAGTGTTTCTTTTCTCTCTCTCTTTGGCAGCGACCATTGACCCGACCCTAAGACTATGACTCAGTGACCAAGTTGACCAAACCTTCTTAAACACTGGCTTTTGGATTGTCAGAGTTGCAAACCTCATTGCCACTCCTACTTTTACCCTTTTCTCCAGGACACCCCGTATTACTACGAACGTCCACTTCCATTGGACAAAACCATCGTATGGTTAGATACGAACTCGAAAGAATTTATTCGAGGATGGTTTCCGGTTCTGGAGAAAACGGATAGGATTATTCAGTTGTCTTTTCCTTTTACCTTCTCTCAGGTTACGAGTTCTCCTTGGTTTAGGAGATAGTACACCTATTACGCAAATTGGATAGTCTTCTTCCAAACCTTAGGCTGGTGCCGAACAGTAGGGAATGAAGAAAACCAATTAGCATAACGATGGTGTGCAGAAGGTATTAAGTTAAGACAAAGCAAGGGATTAGTAAGAGGGCAAAGTAAATTGCGACTGATATTCACGACCAAACCAGGTATTTCGTTACCACTCCCACACCACCTTTTGATTTCTCCAGGACACTCCGTATCACTACGAAGATCCACAGTTTATTGGATACTCCATCGTATGGTTATATACGAACTCGAAAGGAACTTGTTCCAGTTCGGGGATGGATTCTGGTTCAGGAGAAATAGGAATAAGATTTATTCAGGTGTCTTTTATCCTCACCTTCTCTCGCATTGCGAGTGCTCCTAGGATTAGGACAGTACACCCATTATGCTTATTGGATAGTCTTCTTCCAAACCATAGGCTGGTGCCGAACGGTAGGGAAGGAAGAAAACCATTTGGCCTAAAGGGGTGTGCAGAAGGTAAAGACTAAAGACATATGAAGGGATTTGGAGAGGTGGCAAAGAATTATACGGTTACAGTCGTGAATCTGGAAGAGGCATTACTGGGAATACCGGGATACCCTATCGAAACATTTCAATGTTTCAGTCTCACTGTGTACTGTTAAAGGAAAACTGATTTCCCGATTAGATACTTACTCCACGGTATGTATTTACCAGTTACGATTCTCACATCTGTATGGCTTTACAGATGATGAGTGGGAGTAAGTTATTGGGAATTAGGTGATCATCCTCATTATATCGGGATTCGTTGTAATCGGTGATATTTGAGGAAATCACCTGGGCAGTTTGCCGGTCGGCAAATATTTGGTTTTGAATATCCGCTGTTATGCACCAATTTCAAATTGATATATCTGTACGTCTATTTTCATAGAGTGAGATATACCTTTTTGAAATTATGTCTGTAACATTTACCTATATCAGTGGATGGTTCGGTAAGGAGCATTAAACAGCGGTGTAATTCTTCTTAACCATAAGTACTGTTTTCAACCTACGACACACAGTGAAAGAGTTATCAGACTCAAGGGACTTATACAGAGTATTGTATGTTGTCCAGGGTCCATCAGGACAGAGGGGTTGGTCCTCGTACTATATTCAGTTTACTTATGACTTCTCTAGTTTTTAGACAGGTGTTTCATGGAAACACAGGGTCCGAATTTTGAGAAGTTATAGGTATTTGAATAGAGTGGAGAACCAGGTGTAGCAAGTATCGGGATTCTTCAAAGAGATCGAAGATGTAGATACTTGCGTATGGTATTCAGTTCATAGTAGTGATTAAGAGATCTTGCTTCTCTTTCAGGTTACTCATGATTGGAAGTATTCCTAAGTTGAGTAACGCTGATCGGCCTTCTTCCATTTAGTTGACATGCACTGGAGATAGCTGCATGATTTGAATCTGGTTCAATTAAATCAGTGCCTCTGTTTCTATATTGGATATAGTACAGTTCATATCTTAACGGTGTTAAGGTACGGGGAGTTGTCCGGCTTATGATTAAAACCAGACACTGGACAACTCAAGGCACGATTCTGTAATGGCTGTTTGTGGGTTGACCCAGGCTATGACGAGGGTTGACTTTCTACCATCTGGATGAACAATAGCAATATTGTTCTAGACTCGCCACAGTTTTATTAAAAATGGATTTTTTCAGAAAACAGTAGTGGGAGAATGGTAGAACTGGAAGTGATTCCAGAACCACAAACGGTTACTGAAGATTTGATAAGGAACCTAAAGATTCAATCTGGATTGACATTCCATTGGCCACTCCGCATATAAGGTGGGTAACTTCAGGCACCCGAGAGGTACTCCGGTAGCCTCAAGGACGGTGACAGGGAAGTTCTTGTTTACCCACAATTGCCATTACTGTTGTTCCAGGTTGCGAGACCCGGCGGGAGGATGGGTATAGCGTCGTTCTAAACTAGCTTTAGAAGTGTACGTGTATATGACTCTGCCAGAGGGTTGTCGTAGTCAGTGGGAGCAGCGGAAGCATTGGTGGACAGGTAGCTTATGTCTATTTATAGACTGAAGCACCAGTAGCGGAGATAGATCATCTATTTCTGACGTGACAGTCATGGGTTTGACTTCATCAGAATAGGGGATGGATCTGTTGAGAAGATAGTAGGGTGTGATGTCATGCCATTTGGATGACATACACAGAATAGGAAAAGAAACTCCTATACTACGATCGGTTATGTTTTGGTCGTCACACAGTGGTTTTTCCACATGGGACTTGGATATTATATCAGACATACTGGTTACTAGATCTATGGTTTTAGATCTAGATTTGGGTGGTTTCCCAATCAGGGTACTTGACAGCATTCTAAGAGTATTTAGGATGGACGACTCCTGGCACGGTAGTGTACCTGCAGGTAATGGAGTCACCCTCTCTAAAGGGGTCTTACAGACTAAATTGGAGAGGGATGTGCATGGTTGGCAGATCACTTGCTCGGGCAATTGAGTCAATCATGAGATGTCAAGTACCACACCAGATGTTGTTCTTGCACTAGATGCAATAAGTTGATATTAATCCAATCCTGGAGAAACAGTCGGATGCAGTTTTAGAACATAAGTGGATGTTCTAGGGATATGATAACGACAGCCTCATTCGGGAGACAGTTATCATTCCAGGCTTCCAAGGTGACATGGACGATAAGGAGGTTGTCAGAGTTGTAGTTTTCCTTCTGACGAAGGGCAGTATTTTGGACAGATGGTCCAAGGCAATACTGAGGGTGGCATGGCGCAGGATACTGATTAAGTTCAGTTGACGATACAGTCTAAGAAGTTTGGATTTGGAGTTCATTTATGAGCTATGTCCCATCAGACATCCAGACACATTCTAAGACAGGTATTGCTCATTTCGGGAGATGGCTTTCTCCGCGAACTTGAGATATAGAGAGACATAGAAAGATACAACAAAGCGGATCCACTCACTAAGGCTATTCCTCGAACGCAATAGTTTTGCAAACGAGCTTTGTGAGACTGACTAGTACAGGAGTTGGGTGTTCGGTATCACACGGGCTGTGAGTATGCGACATCGCAATAATTAGCCTTGAGTGCAAGTGGGAGATTGTTGGAGATAGTGCCCTCAGAGTCAATTATTAGGTCACAGGTAAGTGATTGCAATGATTGATGGAGGACCTATCCCGGTAGGACAGTATTACTCAAGATGATAGTATGCTATCTGGTTTACCTTTATCATCGTGTACTGTTTTAGGTGACCTGACAAGTTGCTATTACACGTTGATAGAGCCCCTAGGATTCTTGCTTGACCACCAGCAGTATGAGGGCGATCATATATGTGGGAGCTGGGGTCTATAAGCATATCCTTAAATGGTCCCTAGTCGTGTGAGTTTCGAGACAGGGCATCGATACTCCAGAGTAGACTAGTGTATACAGTCGAGACCCCGACGAGGGGCGGTGGCCGGTCTCATAAGCCACTGGTGTCAGTTGGATCACCTAAGATGTATACAGGTGCTCATTGGGTTATGAGTACACCGGACAGGACTCGCCGGGAACATGCTAGTTGGTCATATACCAGACGTCAGATGGCAGTTCCCTGGTGACATGTGTGCAGGTTAGTTCATCGACCTGGGGATCGTCATTTGTCTCGTGTGAGTTCCCACTGTACTTTGATTACTACCCTACCACGGCTCAAAGGAGTCGTGCAAACAGGTTTTAGTTGGGTGCAGTCCCGAGCCACATGGAGGCAGTGAGCGTATCTTCAGGGGTTCGTCTCTCCCGGTATTGGGGGTGAGGTCGCGCTGTGTCTAGGAGAGCCATTACACGAAGTCCTTGGCCAAGGCAGGAGATTTACTGGTAGGTATTCCAGTAGTATCTCAGGTGTTCTGGGCTACACTTCGACACGACTTGTACCGCTTTTGGGGGTCTGACTTTTACCAACCCCCTAGGCCCGCCATGCGATGCTCATAGACGAACGGACCGGACTGTACGGATATTGTCACTGACAGGCTCAGTAGGGTTGTCAGGCTGAGTTCGCTCACAGACGTCCCTTTTAGTCAATACCTGGTAGCCCGTTACGTATTGGCTTATACCTCTGACGTGCTAGTGGTTAAATCCACAACCAAGGTGTTGACGAGTCTTTAGAGTCCCCCACATTCTGTTACTCAGCTTTCGGGCGAAAGGTTGTAGAGGCCGTATGGAGATATGGCAAGGTCCGATCAGATACGTGCGGTATTGCACGGATCAGGATCGGACAGTTTGTACTACAGGCCGTATGGATATATGGCAGGGTTCGATCAGAAACGTGCGGTATTGCACGGATCAGGATCAAACGGATATTACTAGCCGACTTTGGTTTAAGCCGGATCCTAGTATAGTACAGTGTAGATTTTGTCTCTTTGCATTTGTATTTCGGTCGGAATACAAATGCGGGTGTGTATGCACAGTATCGGGGTTTTCCTGTAATTTATTACGGGACCAGTTTTCTGGAGTTGCCAGTTTGCTTTTCGTTTCGGCCGATTTCCTTTGTATCGTTCATTGGCCGAAGATTAGTGGAGGAGGGTTTATTTGCATTGTTGCAAATAGGCATTAGTGGAGGGGGTTCTTTGCATCTTGTTGCATCATGATGGCTTTCATGATGTGCACCATCATTGACTTGTTTTGACTCCATCATGACTTGACTTTTAAAGTCATGATTGTTGATGATGATGAGGGGTGAGGTTGGTTGTGTGTGGATGTATTTGTTATCATGTAATTTCATGATTCCCTTTTTGCATTATTGTTCCACTCACTCCCTCTTTGTGTGGCTCTCTCATTTTTCTCACTCTCCCCTCACCAAGTTGGCCGGACACTTCCTATATGGGCTGTCCAAATCTTTGGATGGGAGATGGTTGTTCATTTCATGCACCAAAATTCTCCAAGCTCCTCCACATACTTCTTGTTTTCATCCCTCCACCAAAAGGCAATTCCGATAACCCCAAATGAGACACAAGCCTCTACATTATATTCTAGAGTAAATCTTGGGCACGTCGAGTAGCCGGCTTCGTGCCCGAGTTGCCTCGGCATTGAGGTGGGAGCCCGTAAAAGAAGTAGGCGATGTGGTGCACTTCCGGCGATGAGGAGGAGACGGGACATTCAGCAGGAGATCGGGACGACGACGAGAAGACCGGAGGACTCGGATCTGTCGGTATATCTCTCTTCCCCTTCTTGTAGATAGCTAGGACTAATTAATGGTTCGATCCGGGTATTAGTGCGCGACGGTTTGCCAGTTCAAGTAAAAATTAAAGTTTATCACCGCTTCCGCATTTGGCCGTCGGATTGAAGGCCGGGGCGCCGCCGTGCACTTACATTATTGACCGAACCCGCTTGTTATACTGAGCTGGGGAACGTTGGTCCCGCTCCAACTTATAATTGTTATAAGACAGAGCAGGAAATAAGGGATTACCAGAATTCCCGTGCCGCCCAAACGAAGAGAGTGCATGCTGATGCATCATCTTCGGGTATGTTCATTATATAGAACTGTTTCTCAGTATCCTCTACGTCCTGGGTATGTGATACCAGATCAGGATCCAAGATATGTAATCTGTTACATAGGGCTGCAGAAAGGTAGAGAACTGAGAACGGGTGATAAGTTTCATGAGGCAGAAAACGGGGCAAGTGTTTCAGCCAAGTCTGTTGGTCACTGTCACCCTGTATTACAATACATTGATTCTGAACGAATGTTATTAGATACCGAACCTGATATACAAAATCATATCAGTCTCTTTATTAGTAAAGAAATGATAAAATTTTGTATTGTTGGATAATGTTTTGAACATTTCCTATATCAAAAGTTGGTCGGTTCAGGCACGTTATCTAAAAGCATTAATGTTCTAAATCAAACCACAGTTCTTAGTATACGGAACACATACAAGAGGAAGAGTTCAGAAATGAACGAATCCTTCTTGAGTCATTGCAGACTGGGTCAGATCAATGTGACCCGACTAGCTAGAGTTACATAAAGATGCATATTTAAATTAGTTTGAATTTACATCTTGTGAAACTCGCCAGTCATGTCACAAAGATAAGATGACCATAGCTCCGTTTATTGGAAACAGAGAAAGAGTTAGTGAACTCTTGGGATGATACATGTTGATGTATGTAGGTCCCCTGTCTACACATGCCAGGACTGGTTCTTTATACTTCATTACATTCTCTGATGATCTTTCGAGTTTCAGACCTATGTTCCTGTTGAAACACAAGTCCGAACCTTTTGAGATATTCACAGAATATAAGTTAGAAGTAGAGAACCAATACGGGTATAAGTATTATGTCCTATGATGAGATCAAGGAGGAGAATACTTGAGCACGGAAATCCTGGACTATTCTAAAGGAGAATGAGATTCTCTCTCAGCATTACTCCTCCGTATACACCATAGCACGATGGTATATCGGGGCGGAGCAGATACACCCTATTTGATATGATGTGCTCTATGATGAGTAATACTGAGTTACCTTTTTCCTTTTGGGAGTTACGCACTTGAGAAGATGCATACCTATTGAATAGGGTTCAAATCAAATCAGTTGCCTACCGCTTCATATGTGATATGGAAAGGGAAGAGCCCATATCTTAAGTTGGTTAAGATTTGGGGTTGTCCGGCCTATGTCTAAAAGTATGATCCGGACAAGCTCAAGGCAAAGTCTGTAATGTAGAACTGGAAAGGTTCCAGCTATACAAAATACAGCAGATGATTTGGTACAACCAAAGGATTCAGTAGATGCCAACGAACCTCAGCCTCTCCGCCGATCTAGTAGGGTTCTTCGCCCACCTGAGAGATACTTCGGTTTCTCTATGACAGTGGGAGCGAGGAATGCATCATGAGATGATGACCCAACTAGTTTCGAGCTGGCCATCAGGAGTGGGACTCTGTAAGAATGGCCGGATGCTTAGTGATCTGAGATGGAATCCTTATACACCAGCAAAGTATGGACTTTGGTTGCTATATCTGAAGGGTTAAATCCCCATCAGGAGCAAGTATATCTTGAGAAGATTACTTGGTGTAGATGGAAAAATTGAGACTTTCAAAGCTAGACTTGTTAAAGCTTTTCGTCATCGACCAGGCGTGGATCATGATGAAACCTTTTCAAGTGACTATGCTTAAGTCCATCCAGATCCTACTTGCCACGGCTACATACCATGACTACGATATCTGGCGGTTGGGTGCCATGACTGCTTTTCTAAATGATGATTTAGAAGAGTGCGTCTGTAAATACACAGCCAGAGGGCTTCGTAAACAGTGGGAGCAGCGGAAACGTGTGCAAGATGCTTTATATAGGATAAAGCAGGCATCGCGGAGTTGGAACATCTGTTTTGATGGATTAGTCAAAGAGTTTGACATCATCAAAATGGTAGATGAACCTTGTATAAACAAAAAGGTAGTAGGGAGTATGGTGACGATCCTCGTAGAGTACGTGGATGACATACTCTTGATACGGAAGGAGTTTCCTATGCTACGCTCGGTCAATCTCCGCTTATCACAATGATTCTCCATATAGGATCAAAATGATACCTCCTAAATCCTGGGTTTTCGATCTATGAGATAGATCTAATTGGATGTTAGGATTCTCACTAGTTGTAGCGAGATGGTATCAACCGATCCTGGGGAGAATCACTGGAATGGTTCCAGGGTGATAATGACGACTGAGTGTCAGTCACAGGCATTGTCTTTACCCTCAGTAAAGGGACGGTATGTTGGAAGAGTTCCAAGCTAGATACCGTGGCATACTAGACGATAAAGGCTGAATACATCGCTACTTAAGATGCTACCAAAGAGGCTGTTTGGGTGTATATTGGTTCATGAGATGAACTATGTTCCTCCCATTGTGTGACAATGGAGTTGTGGCTAATGCCAAGGAACGCCGGTCCCATCAGTGATCCAGACATATTCTAAGGCAGTATCACTTGATCATGGAGATGGTTGATCTCCAGGGTGATCGAGGTTTGGAGAGTAGATTCAGAGGACAACACAGCGGATCCACTCACAAAGGCCTGTTCCCAGAGAGAGACTTTTATGGGATGGTTGAGTATGAGATACTACAACCACTGCTACAGATGGCCCTAGTGCAAGTGGGAGATTGTTAGTTATATGTATGCCCTAGAGGCCATTACTGTACATATGATGTATATTGTAGTGGATGCTAGGACGTATATAGGGAGGACTTTCTTGCTCGACATGATAGTATGCTATCTGGTTGCACTTTACCTTAACGTGTACACTGATAGTCTCTCTGTTACATGTTGGTAAAGCCCTTAGGATGTGTGCTTGACTACCTGGACTATGATGCGGATCATACTAGTGGGGACATGGTAGTCCATAAGTACATCCTTCAAAGTCCCTAGTCGTGGGTGTATCGAGACGGGGCATCGATATACCAGAGTAGACTAGCGTGTACCTTCTCGACCCATACAGATGGGCGATGGATGATCCCATATCCATTGGTGTTTGACATCAGAGATGATATACGGGTGCTCAGTAGAGACTGGGTACACTGGACGGACTCGCCGAGAACTCCCAGATGGTATTATACCTCACGTCAGATAGCAGTTCTCTGGTGACACTGGTACAGAGTAGTCTGTTGACCCGAGATCGTCATAGAGTCTTGTGTGGTTCCCACTGTGCTTTGATTTCCATCTTACCACGTCCAAGAGGGCGTGCAAAACGGTGGTTTTTGGGTACAGTCCCGAGTCACATGGAGGCAATGAGCGATAGGAGGGGATTCGTCTCTCCCGGTATAGGGGGTTGATGTTGTGCTGTGTTCGATTGGCTATAACAGGAAATCCCTGGCCAGGGTTGCTGAGATTTACTGGTAAGTGTTACCAGTAGTTTCTCGAATAGTTATAGACCTCATATCGACACGACTTATCGAGCTATTGGGGTCTGACGTTTACCACCCCTAGGCGAGATATGCGACATATCAGACGATCAGACCGGACTGTACGGTAGTGTTACTGGTCGGATTCGCAGGAGTGTGAGCGGGCTTGCTCGTCGATCTTCTGATCGCTCAATACCCGGGTGGCCGTTACGTTTAGCAGACCGCTTGCGGCTTGTCGGTGTTTGATATGATCATCACCTGCTGCCGGCGTATTGACGAGTCTTTAGAGTCCTACACAGAGGTTTCCTGGCTCAAGCGAAACGAAATAGGAGCGCGTATGAGATATGTGCGGGACCGAGAATGATACCAGTATGTGATACTGTATTTGATTCTCACGATGTGACATTGATTGGTTATATGCGATATAGCCGGGTTATCGGATCAAGTGTTGATTCGATAAGTTGTTACTAATGATACTAGTCGGTTATATGCGATATGACCGGATCGTTAAATCAAGTGTTGATTTAATGATTTAATGCATAATTGTATATTTGATATATTACTTTGCATTAACTAGTATCGGTTCACTTTAAATGGATTTTCTCACTCGGTTGTGCACATTGTATATGTGATATACATTTGTACATTTTCTTGTATCATGTTTGATGATACATGATAGTTTAAGTGTATGTTAAGAATAAACCATGGTTATTTATATGATTAGGGTTTTATTTCCTTTTCTTATTTATTTATCTATTTATTCATTTTGTAAATAATTAGAAAAGGCATAAAGAGAAAATGGTGGCTAATTTTGTTTCATATTGAAGCTTCTTGAAGACTTTGACCAAGTGACCATTTTGTTCTTATCCTTAACCCTAACCATTCCATTAACCATGGTCTTTTCTCTACACTTAACTAAGGTTGAAAGTATGATAAGTATTGATTTACTTTTGATTTTAAAAATAACTTATCATATCATTTCTTCTTCTTCTTCCTTCAACTCAAGAAGAAAAACCTAGACTACATCAATGGTGGATTGATGATATGAGTGAGAAATCCAAATCTAAAGTCTACCCACTTCCTATTTCTTCATCCTCTACCTCTTGCCAAGTAGTAGAGTGTGTTTCCTCAACAAGTTATCATGGTTTGGTGAAGGTGGAGCTTGATCTAGTGATGCCTCGACGTAGATCATCTTCGGCACGAAGCCGACGACCTTGCCCGCTCGTTCTCCGATGAAGCCGACGCTAGAGCCCGGATTTGATTTGGACAGCGGAGAGGACCTCATCTCGGAGCCGTGGAGGTGGAGGACCGGATCTACAAAGTTTGTATTTCCGTATTCCCTTAGTTAAAGTGTTAACTAGTTTCATATTCGCCTAGTTTTCTAGCAAACGATCCGTAGTCGGGTCTCTCGGCACCTAGAATTTTTGAAATCATCATGGTTGATGCCTTGTGAGACCTCATTAGGGTGCCTAGGAACCCTACATTTGGTGCACACCTGTTGCACTTAATTTCGTTTTTGTGTGTATTCGTGGTATCTTTATTTGGTTTCGATTTCAGTGCGCACCGGACGCACATGATATTTTTATGATGTGATTGGGATTGAATTCCGTTTAAGCAGTATGCTTTTATAATCATTACTATTGATTTGATAACCAGGAGGGACGTGTATGTTAAATAAAAGATATATATAGCTATTTTTTTTAAAATAAACGTCCGCTACTTATGCCGTGACACGTGCATCACACGGCGATTTTCAGAAGGGGTTCTTGCATGCTTCTTTATCCAGATGTTTGGACGATTTTACTATGATGCGCACTATATATAAGTTGTAGTTTTGATGTATATTATGTTGGTTTTCGTATTGGGTTTTGGTATTTTATTTTCTCCATAACTCCGATGATTGTGTTATGCTTGACGGAGTTGATTTTAGTTATGTATTGATGATTTCGGAGCCCCGACGATTTGAGTGTTTTGCTGAATGTTTTAATAATTGGGAGGAGTTTTAATTTAAATTCGGGGACCGAATTTCTTAAAGGGGGGAAGATTGTAACGTTTTAAAAATAATTAAATAAATAATTAAATAAATAAAATCGTTTAAGTGAATTTTATAATTTTCGGTAAAGTAAAACGTAGTTTTCATAAAACTAAACCGTAATTATTTTTCACTATAAATTTAAAAATACCTATTTTAATTATGTAATTACTAGTAAATGGTGTTTATTTAGCCACTTATAAATTTTTAGTTTAATTAAATACTTTTCTTAAATTAATTATTTTAAATATTAACATAAGCTTTATTTTTACACTAAACTAGTGTAAATTACAAATTTGAATGGGTTTAATTTGCAAAAATGAACCATTGCATCTTAGAATCATGTGTGTTTCATGCAAAATTTATTTTCAAAATTTTACAATGGTTCTAGACCATTCTAGGTCAAATGGAGTGAAGAAAAATAAAGAATTTTTAAATAAATTCATGAAAAGACTAAATTGTATGATATTTTAGTGAAACCTTCTACACATCTCTTGACTTTTCTCACTCTCCTCTCCCTCCTCCATGGTGTGGCCGGCCTCCTCCCCTTGGCAGCCCCCCTATTTTTCTCTCTTGATTTTGTTACAAAAATCATCAAAAATCCTACAAAAATCCAAATAAAAATCCACAAAATCCTAATTAATTCCTACCCTATCTTCTTTGCTCATCTTTACATGGATTTTGGAGATGGAAAGCATTCATTTTGGAGGCTTATTTTCATGTTTGGATTGCTTGTTGTGGAGGTATAAATTCTATTCTTTTGAGTTATTGTTATTAGATGTTTCATTTAAGCATAATTAGATTTAATAAATAATTTCTATCTATAAGTTTTAAAATTCAAGTTAGGGTTTATAAAATTAAGTTGTGGTTTTTATTAATTAAGTAGGGCTATTATAACTAGATTAACATTTTTAGAAATGGGAAAAATCATGCATGGTTGATATATTGTAATTTGTTCATTCAAATTGTTTAAACGAAGTAAATTTGCAAACTAGATTTATGTATATTATATTTATTGGTGATATAAAATTCTAATTGAGGTTGTTATCACTAGATTGTGGTTTTAGTGAGGATATTAACTTGTTAGTGGAATGGAAAACTTAAATTTGGTTACTAGTTCTATTGATAATTGAAAAATAGTGATAAAACATGCTATTTTGCTAACTAGATTTTGGAAATTCTTAAATAAATGAAATTTAAAATATAAATTATGGTTTCATTTTATCATTATCGTCATGAATTTTAGTTTAATGCATTAATTCATGCAAAATCCAGTTTAGATGTGATATTGTGGCATTTTGCTTGCAAGGTATTAAAATTGGTTTATTTGCAAACTAGAATTTTCCAATTAATACAATTGGGTCGTTAATAATATAGTAATGGGTTGTATAATCTAGTTATGCTATTTAATGAGTTTTATGACCATTAGTTTCATTTAAATGTCAAGTTTTGAAGTAAAATGGTAAATTGGCGTTTTCGGGTTTTTCGAAATCGGACGATTTGATTGATTTTTAGGGTTTTGATGGATTAAATCATGTTTTATGTTATAAGCAACGAGTTTTAAACTACAAGTTGTTTGTTGATGTTTATCTCGATCAATCGGCGTTTGTACGCCGATATCGAGCGATATTTGGTCCTTTTGCATGAGCGAGACATAGGTTTTAACCTATGCGCGTTTCGTGCGTCGTTTTGATTTTTGTCCGTGATTCAGTTTGCGATATTATACATGTTTGCGTATAGGTACCCCTCACGTGGACTTCGGACGAGGAAGAAGAGGAAGGCGACATCGTCTTCGGCAGACAAGGACCAGGTGAGTAGATGTATATCTACGGGGGAAAGTCGGGTGGATGGCGTTTAGCACCCCCGCATACGTAGAATAGGAATGGTACTTATTGTCAATAGGAAGCCAGACGTGACCTTAGAATTTCGGTGAGTAGGACCCTAGTAATGACCCTAGGTTGGACTAGACTGATTAAAAAGACCATACCAGAGGATGAATACCTTGGAAGAGATTCATAGGTTCAGGTAGACACACACACATGCACACACTGAGACTCGACGTTGTGTATACGTGTATGTATATATATATAGGACTAGGTGTAGGTATATATATATATATACACAATACGTATATATGATACAAGGATGTGATATGATACACGGGGATGAAACAATATAACTGGGCTTGATGCCGTGATTCTTGGCTTTACGGTCGTGTTATGATGTTAGCGGATCATTAGGAAATGAGATAATGAATAGGTATACATAAATAACAAAGGGTGGTGATGATATTAAAGTACATGGGACTCTAAAATAGAACCCGGACCGTAACCTGTGCCTGAAATTCTGACATCATATAGGTGTGACTTGATTTCGATATCATATATATGTGATTTGATTACGATATCATATAGGTGTGACTTGATTACGACATCATATAGGTGTGACTTGATTTTGATATCATATAGATGTGACTTGATTACGATATGATATAAGTGTGACCTAATCACAATATGATACATGTGACATGATACTTCTGAGGATAACTTAACAATGTATGTTTATGCTGGCAATGGTATATGATTGATGTATGCGATTACAGTACAATACCTCGATCATGACATGAATTGATGATGATATTATACGAATGATGAGACATGTAGGTGATACTTGACCCGTACCCTGATATTGGGATGCCGTACGTTGGATTTCACCGTACGAGGCATAGATGTGATGATTGATCCGCACTCTTGATTTGAGGAATCCGTACTACGTACGTGACGCTATTGAGGCTGGATCGCCGACTATTAGAGATATGGACTCAGACTTTAGGTGTACTCTTATTTCTTATCGATTAGTTTCTTAGGTTTAGTTTCTTAGGAGGTTAAATGGACACTAGTTTAGGCTCGAGACATATAGTTGTAGTTATACTTGTATATCAAATGAGTGGATAATACACATCCGTTTTTACTTTCAGACTGTAATCATCATAGTGCATGCTCATTCATATGTTTCTATAATCAGTATAAAACTCTGCCTGTTAGGACACCAGCACCATTACTGATGATGCGCATATTCCACGCACACTTATTTGCCGGCTCACACACATCATCATCGGTAATTGCTATGTCACGTACACTTTAGATCATATTATCTTTTATTGAAACAATCAGCAAACAGCTAGATCGATATAATATTGTGATTACTCTCTGGTGTTAGTACAGACCTGTTATTTATTACTTAGACATTTAATGCATTTGCATTTTCATGTTATCATGCAGTATTATGGGGCATATGCCGACACTTATCATATACTTACCCATGATTTTGGGATTTTGGATTTCTATGAGATTTCTGGGTTTTTGGGGAAAACCGCAAGAATATATAAAAAACTTCTCTCTCTCTCCTCCTCTCTTTTTAAAACATAAGATGCGGTTTTCTCGTGATGTATGTGTCGTCCACCATGAGATTTCATATTTTCTGTTGGATTTTGAGACCCGATTCGAGGAGTGGATGAACCGTCTCGGGTACATGGTGGGCCCGGTATGGTACCGCGGGGAAAGAAGATCGAGTTGTAGACGATGAGCCTGGCAGGGGAAGGACTACCTACCGGTGATGTCTGGCGCGGCGGATATCCGGAGGATACCGACCGTTGTCGTGAGATTTGATGATATGGGCCGATCCGGACTGACGGGGCCCGAGATATTGAGACTATGAGGTATTGAGACTTGAGATTTACATGTTTTGTGTCGATGCTTGACACGGATTTCCATGGATTTCATCAATGATATTTCAGATTTCTATACAAATTTACCATGATAAAAGTTAAAGATTTTCTTTATACAGATATATCTAGATTTCAGGATTGATTGTTTTACATTCATAGTGCATGCATATTCATTCACACGACATATTATTACTTGAGGCACTGACACGAGCACGGAGTATGTGCATTTACACGCAGTATTACCCTGCTATTACGAGATGATTGGGATATAGTAGTGTATTATTATGACCTAGGATAGCGTTGTGCATTCGATTTCTTTTCACAGATATCTTCTACTCACGAGTTGGAAACTCACCCCCTTTGTGCCAAATTTTATTACAGGTTGATGTACAGGGTTCCTTGGTCGTTTGCTGGCACATCATTTCATTCCGGGTGATTTGCACGGTAGGTTGGTTCATTTGTATCTGGACCGCCGTTGTATTTTTATTATTTCAATTGTATCTAGTAGCTCCATCAACCAAACTTGTATTACTTGATAGTTTACTGGACCAGTTATTTTTTTCGACCTTAGAGTCGCGCTTGTATTATTATGGTATCTGGTGGATTTGTTTTCTTTTAAGCTTTGAGCCTCGCCGTTTGGCGTTGTATACTATTGTGCATTAGTGTGGTTGTTTCCGCCTTTTGGCATGGAGCTAGCTCCCGTTTGGGGATGCTTTTTATTGTTTGTATGTATTATACTTGTTTGTATCCGTTTGGGGCCCAGTTTTTACAAAAGAGACTCTGCCAAAATTTTTGAGAAAAAATGGATGATGCTTTTAAACTTGTTTTCTACATGTTTCCTTTACTTCTTCTTCTTCTTTTATGGTTTAGATTTCTGGGCTTCGTCTTACTTAGGTTACGTTGCGCTTCTAGACGCTTCGTAATCTAAGTGCTGGTCACGTTCCATACTTTCGGGTCGTGACAGCCTGCTAGTATAAACTGTCCGAAAATCGTACGTGTATAAATACACGTGCGTGTCCGAACCGTGTCGTAAAACCATACGACCTCTATATCGTTTCGCCCGAAGTAGGGAAACTCTTTGTGTGGGACTCTAAAGACTCGACACTACGCTGGCAGTAGGTTTAACCACACACCGCAAGCGGCACTAGCTGTACGTAACGGTCCCCAGGTAGATGTCGATAAGAAGGACGATGAGGAAACCCATCCGAACTCCTTCTGAGCCTGATGTGACAATCTCCGTACAGTCCGGCCTGTTCGTCTAAGACTATCGCATATCGGGCCTAGGGGGCGGCAAGCGTCAGTCCTATATAAGCGGTATAAGTCGTGTCGGAGTGAAGCCCGTTACACCTTGAGAAGCTACTGGAAATCCTACCAGTAAATCTCGCTTGCCCTGGCCAGGGACTTTGCGTAATGGCTCTCCAAACACAGCGTGATATCAACTCCCAATACCGGGAGAGACGAATCCTATCTAACCGCCACTGCCTCCAAGTGCTTCGGGACTGCACCCAACTGCTACCTGTTTGGACGACTCCTTTGAGCCGTGGTAGGGTAGCAATCTAAGAACAGTGGGAACACACTCGAGACGAAGCAGCAGTGTCAAGTTTGCGGACTATGCTGTACTCATGTCACCTGGGAACTGTTAACTGACGATGGGTATAATACCAACCAACAGTTCCCTGTGAGTCCTGTCCGGTGTACCCGTAACCCAACGAGCACCTGTATACTATCTCCAGTACGACGTACTGATGGCTGTAGGATAGACCATCTCCCCAACTGGGATGAGAAGCGTACACACTAGTCTACTCCGGAGTATCGATACCCTGTCTCGATAATCCTACGACTAGGGTCCTGAAAAAGAATGTGCTTGTAGACTACCCAACCCCCACTAGTGTGACTGCCATCACAACGCTAGTGGTCAAGCAAGATCCTAAGGGCTCTATCAATATGTTTTCTCGATATGCTAACATATACACATATTAAGATAGAAATAAACCAAGTAGCATACTACCATGTTTAGCAAGACTGTTAATATAACTGTGAATATCCCAAGCTTCCATTAAGTAATATACAAGCTAGTATGATACAATAATGGCCCCTAGGGCATATACACTAATAGAAGCATCTTTGAACAAATTACAAAAATGCCCCTCTTGCGTATATACATACCCATATCCGTATTCCAAAAAATACGAATACAAAAGAGACGAAAACTGTCCATCAATATAATACTATCATCTGGCTTAAACAAAAGCCCACTAGTATTATCGGTCCGAATCATCATCCGTGCAAAAGTACACGTACGCGATCGAACCCTGTCGTAAAACCATACGACCTCTACGTCTTTTGCTCGATGCAGGGAAACCCTCTGTATGGGAATCTAAAGACTCGACACTACGTTGGTAGTGGGTTTAACCACAGACCTCAAGCGGTATTAGATGCACGTAACGGCCCCCAGGTATATGTTGATAAGAAGGCCGATGAGAATAACTCATCCGAACTCCTATCGAGCCTGTCTGTGACAATCTCCATACAGTCCGGTCTATTCGTCTAAGAGTATCGCATATCGGGCCTAGGGGGCGGTAATCGTCAGACCCCTAATAGCGCAATAAGTCATGTCGGAGAGTAGCCTAAAACACCCTAAGAAACTACTAGAGTACCTACAAGTAAATCTCGCTTGCCTTGGCCAAGGACTTTGTGTAACGGCCTTCCGAATACAGTGCGATATCAGCCCCCAATACCGGGAGAGATAAATCCTATCTAACTGCCACTGCCTCCAAGTGCTTCGAGACTGCACCCAACTATTACCTGTTTGCACGACTCCTTTGCTCCGTGGTAGGGTAATAATCAAAGTATAGTGGGAGCACACTCGAAGCGAAGTAGCAGTATCAAGTCAGCAGACTATGCTGTACTCATGTCACCTGGGAACTGCTACCCGACGATAGGTATGGTACCCACCAGCAGTTCCCGACGAGTCCTGTCTAGTGTACTAATAACCTATTGAGCACCTACATACTATCTCCAGTACGACGTACTAATGGCTATGGAACAGACCATCTCTCCTGCTGGGATGAGAAGCGTATACACTAGTCTACTCTGGAGTATCGATACCCCGTCTCAATAATCCTACGACTCGGGACCTGTATAAGGATGCACTTATAGACTACCTAGCCCCCACTAGTGTGACTGCCATCTCAACTCTGGTAATCAAGCAAAGATCCTTAGGGCTCTACCAATATGTATAAGCGATATGCAAAAAGACACATGCACATATTGAGGAAGAAACAGACCAGTTAGCATACTACCATCTTGAGCAAGACTGTTACTATATCCGTGTATATCCCAAGCTTCTATTAAGTAATATGCAATCCAGTATGATACAATAATGGCCTCTAGGGCATATATCACTAACAATCTCCCACTTGCACTAAGGCCATATATATTGGCGTATCGCAGACTAATGATCTCGAATAGCCCTTCGAACAGTGCCTGAGAGATGGCATGTTGTGAGTGGATCTGTAGTGTTGTTCTCCGAATCTACTTTCCTCACCTCGATCTCCCGGAGATCAACTATCTCCCTGATCAGGTGGTACCGCCTCAAGATTTTTCTGGATCTCTGATAGGACCTGGGTTCCTTCCCTAAAGCTATAGCGCCGTTTGTTGTCAATACTAAAGTATAGGACCAACAATGGAACGAAACCACCTGAAGTTCAGTTAAGAGCTTCCTCTTCCAGACTGCCTCTCTTGCGGTGTCTTATGCAGCGAAATACTCCGTTTCCATCTGTCGAGTCAGCAACGATACCCTGCTTGGAGCTCTTCCAACAGACCTCCCCTCCATTGAGCGTAAAAACATAACCCGACATGGACTTGGAGTCATCCTTGTCACTCTGGAAGCTGGAGTAAGCAAAGGCCTTGATCTGGAGGTCTTTTCTGCCATACACCAAGAATATCTCCTTAGTCCTACTCAGGTACTTGAGAATGTTCATTACCGCTATCTAGTGCTTCTTCCCCGAGTTTGACTGATACCGGCTTACCACGCTGAGTGCGTAAGCAACATCTGGTCTGATACAAAATATCACATACATTATAGAGCTTACTGCAGAGGCGTAGGATATAATCGATATGCGAGCCCTTTCCAAATCAGTCTTGGGATACATCTCTTTAGAGAGGATGATTTCGTGACAAGCTGGTAGACTACCGTGCTTAGAATCTTCCATACTAAATATTTTCAGTATGGTGTTGATGTACTTCGACTGTAAAAGTCCCTCTATCCTCTTTGATCTATCACGATAGATCTGGATCCCCAGAATGTAGTTGGCATCACCCAGGTCAATCATGGAGAACCTCTGTGATAAGAATCCTTTGACTTGATTGTAGTATAGGAGTGTCATTTCCTATCAAGAGAATTTCATCCACGTACTAGATGAGGAATCCCACAGTTCTCCCTACAATCTTACTATAGGTGTATGGTTTATCTGGATCTTTGATAAAGTCGAATTTTTTGACCGTCTCATCAAAACAGATGTTCCATCTCCGCGATGCCTGCTTTAGTCCACAAATGGACTTAAGCAACTTGCACACTATCCTGCCACTCCTACTCTTATTGAAACCCTTTGGCTGATACATACAGACGCACTCTTCCAAATATCCATTTAGAAAAAGCCGTCTATACGACCATCTGCCAAAACTTACAATCATAGAAGTCAGCAATGGCAAGTAGGATCCAAATGGATTTGAGCATAGCAACTAAAGAAAAGGTTTCTTCATAGTCCAAACCAGGTTTATGACGAAAACCTTTTGCAACAAGTCTAGCCTTATAGGTTTCAACCTATCCATCTACACCAATCTTCTTTCTGAAGATCCACTTGCAGCCTTCGGGTTTTACGCCTTCTGGAGCAATGTTCAAAGTGCGTACTTTGTTAGTGTAAGAAGGACTCCATTTCGGTCCGTAATGCATCCCATTATACCGAGTCGCCGCTCTAAATGGCTAGCTTGAAGCTAGTTTGCTCATCATATATAATGATGCAATCCTCTCTATCCCCGTCTATGAGAAAACCGCAGTATCTCTCGGACGGCGAGACAGCCTACTAGTCCTGCGGAGTGGCACGGGGATGTCCAGTTCTTCTGAAAACCTCTGGTTCTACTATGCTTTCAGTAATAGTTTGTGGTTTTGGAATTTCGTCCAGTTCTATTGCGCTCCACTATCCTTTTTCCAAAAAATTGATTTTCTAAAAAGTGGGCATGACGAGAAACAAAAAATCTTTTGTTCCTCTGCGAAATAGAAAAGATACCACTGGAGTTCTTTGGGTGTCCCACAAACCTATACAGTACTGAGCGTGCCTCGAACTTGTCTGCATGCTGCCTTTCACAAAAGCTGGACATCTCTAAATCTTCAGGTACTGAAGGTAGGATTTCTTCCCACTCCACATTTGATATGGTGTGGTAGGCACAGTCTTGGTAGGAAGCTTTTTCAAAAGATATGCAGCTGATTCTAGTGCATAACTTCAGAAGGATCGCGGTAACTCAGCGTTTACTCATCATAGAACGAACCATAACCAATAAGGTTCTGTGACATTTCATAAAATATAAAATATTATTTTTGGAATTTAATATTAAAATAATATATATGGCGAAAACTCCCCGATTTGGGAAATTGGGGTTTTCGTAAAATTGTATAAATATATACCAATAATTGTGAAATAATTGGAGATTAAAATAATTTATTCATTTAAAAATATATTTATTGGATTTGGCATTTTTAAAATTAATTATATGCAGTTTGAATAAAAATTGATTAGTGCACTGCTAATCGCGATTAAGCCAAATCCGTATTTCTACAGTTTTCCATGGCTAGTGCACCATGACATGTTGCTTGTTGTTTCATTTTAATTGTGTTATGTGTTTGGTTTTAATGAGTTGGGGAGAAAGAAAAGAAAAAGGAAAGGGAATGGGACAATTATTGTAGGGTTCCTATGCACGACAGCAAGGTTTCGGCTGGCATCGTCCATGCCAAATTCAAATTTTTGCCATGCTAAAGAACTCTAACCTAGGATGTTACACTAGAGAATCATACGAAACGATATGCAAACAACTTTACAACTAAGTGATTAGGGATTACAACCTTTGTAGTCCGTTCCTTCACTTCATTAGCTCCAAGTAGTGGTCCCTTCGCTGCGATCAAAGAACTCCCGGACTCTTGAGAAGCTCCACAAGGTGAATGATACATGCTTGCTTGTAGTCTTCTAAATCCATGATGATCTACTTCAAGGAAACACGAACTCAAGCTATCTCTTCACTAATATGAAATCAGTGAAGCCAACACACTAAACTATATGGCTAGTATAGAAGAGGATGATGAAGTACGAATTTTGCTCACTTTGGATTTTATTTTCTCACAATCTTTTATCAATTCATCACAAGCAAGAGAGCTGGAAAAATGAGATGAAGAAGAAGATGATCAAGTGATGAAATGAATAATTGAGATGAGGTTAGAAATGCAAGCATGGTGAGTTATGTCATCCTTAACCCTTCTAGAGACTTAACCACGGCTTCATGATAGTTGGTTAGGTTTAGAAATATCTTAAGTAAAACAAATTTGGTGGACTAAGTCAAGGTTGTTCAAGCTTCTGAAAACTTCTAGCCATGAGATAATTCCATCCAATTTTGTTAATTACTTAGATAAATAAAACCCTAATTCTATCATGGTCATTGTGTAAGTCTTACACACCCAAGTTGCATATATAACCAAGCATGATACATAATATATATCACATATATATAATGTATGCAAAAGTGAGAAAAATAAATGGTCAAGTGAGAAAATATTAGTTAATGTAAATTTATATATCAAATATATAATTATACATTAAATCATTAAATTAACACTTGATTTAATAATCCGGCTATATTACATATAACCAACTAATATCAATAATATCAACTTACCGAATCAACACTTGATTCGATAACCCGGCTATATCATATATACACGGCCGGTATCACATATCGCGAGAATAGAATACGGTATCACATACACGTATCAATCTCGGTCCCGCACATATCACATATGTGCTCCTACTCCGTTTCACCTGAGACAGGAAACCTCTGTGTAGGACTCAAAAGACTCGTCAATACGCCGGCAGTGGGTGATGATCACATCAAACACCCACAAGCCGCAAGCGGTCAGCTAAACGTAATGGCCACCCGGGTATTGAGCGATAAGAAGATCAATAAGCAACCATGTACATACTCCTGCGAATCCAATCAGTAACACTACCGTAAAGTCCGGTCTCTTCGTCTGATATGTCGCATATCCAGTCTATGGGTGGTAAACGTCAGACCCCAGTAACCGATAAGTCATGCTGATGTGAGGCTCATAACGGGTCGAGAAACTACTGATAACACTTACCAGTAGATCTCCATATCAATCCTGGCCAGGGACTTCCAGTTATTGCCAATCGAGCATAGCGCAACATCAACCCCCAATACCGGGAGAGACGAAACCCCTCCTATCGCTCATTGCCTCCATGTGATTCGGGACTGTACCCAAAAGCCACCATTTTGGATGTCCTCTTGAACGTGGTAAGGTGGAAATCAAAACACAGTGGGAATCACACAAGACTCTATGACGATCTCGGGTCTACAGACTAACCTGTACCAGTGTCACCAGAGAACTGCTATCTGACGATAGGTATAATACCATCTAGGAGTTCTCGGCGAGTCCGTTCAGTGTACCCAGTCTCCACTGAGCACCCGTATACCATCTTTGATGTCAAACACCAATGGATATGGGATCATCCATCGCCCATCATATGGGTCAAGAGGCGTATATGCTAGTCTACTCTGGAGTATCGATGCCCTGTCTCGATACACCCTCGACTAGAAACAATTATAGGATGTACTTGTAGACTACCCTGGCCCTACTAGTATGATCTTCATCATAGTCCTAGTAGTCAAGTACACATCCTAAGGGCTTTATCAATATATGAGAGCAAGACAGTAACACAATACAAGCCAACATGTTAAGACAAAGAGTAACCAGATAGCATACTATCATATCGAGTAAGAAAGTCCTCTATGTATATATATCCAAGCATCCACTATAATATACAACATATGTACAATAATGGCCTCTAGGGCATATACATAACTAACAATTATTGGGGGAGAAAGAGAGAGAGAGAGAAATGAGTCGAGAGAGGGTGAGAATAAGAAAGAGAGAGAGAGAGAGGGAAGCCATTCATTTCCCTCCCCATTATTTTCCTTCATCTTCTTCCTCCTCATCTCCCTCCACCTTCACCTCCAAATATCATCTCCAAATCTTCATCAAAACCCTACACCCTCTTCATTAAAAATGATCCCCACTTCATCCTCAACACATTGGACCTTGCAAGTTTGGATTTTAGAGACTTTTAGAAGCTAGGGTTTTTCTTGAGTTGCCCAAATGAGATATATCTCCCTTCATTTAGCTTAGTTTTTAGTTTCTTGCATCCTAGTTTAGTTTAGAATGTGATTTGGTTAGGGTATGTGATGTTTGGGAATTCCTAGAGAGGATTTGGGTAATTGTGTGGATTGGTGATATGTAGTAGCTGTTTATAAGACATTAGTGTTGAGTTTATGGACAAGCCCAGAGACTAGAAAACCAAAACACGGGCGTAGAATTTTTCCCGACATCGTAATTTGACAGTTTGTGATGGTTTATAAGAACCTGGAGTGACCAGAGACCACCATAAATTAAGTTCCCATGATAGTGAGACATGCAGGCAACCATGAAGCAACCCATGAAACCCGAGACCCAAATTCCCTAATCTGGCCGCAGATTAATTCATTGTGGCCGCAAATTGCGGCCACATCAGAGTAGAATGGTGTGAATTTTGTGCAGTGGTCTTGTTATCAGATATCTAGGGCAGCCCTATATGCAAAATTCCCTAGTTTGGCCTAGGGTGAAATCTAGAAGTGGTTTTCCTAGGTTGCTGTTTTCGTGTTTTACGATTTCTGAATTTGGGTTTGGTATTTGATATTGCATTTGGTTGTTGGATGTTTGTACGTCGACGACAAGGGATAATTGGTTGGTTTTGCATGCGTAGGTTATAGGTTCTAACCTATGAGCGCACCGCGTGCCGTATTGGTTTTCCGTACTTGATTTTAATACCATTATGACTATGTATTTATTGTAGGTACCTTCGCGTGGTTTCCGAGACGACTGAGCATTGCATCATCGACTACGGCTGAATAAGGAGTTCCGCAGGTGAGTAGATTTATATCTACGGGGGAAATCGGGTGGATGGCGTTTATCATCCCCGCAAATTTTGATGGAAACCGATATATAGGATATGGTTCAGGAAACCTATATTAGGAAACTAGGGATATAGTTAAAAGGATAGTTAGAAGTGATATGATATGATTAATACGTGATGACGAGATTTGAGATATCAATATGATGAGATAAGATGATACGAGCGGATACGATTGATATAAGATTTATAGTGGCAAGTTGTGAGGATGTTATATACAATAAGATATGACATTTATGAAAAATAACAGGATATGAGATTTGATACGGATGTGGTTTGAGATATATCCACATTTATGAGAATAATGAGTGATATGCCGTACGAGACTTGAGATCCATACCCTCATTGTTGTATAGGTTGATAGATCCCTATTTTTGTTAAATGTCACCGTACGAAGGATTTTCGTACGCGATGTGAGTTACCGGATGGATGATCCGCGCTCGTGATTTGAGGATGATGTTCGATGATATTTCCGTATCGGATACTATAAGACTGGATAGCCGACGTAAATGTGTCATCCGAACCATACCTATTTCCAAACTGAAGAATCGTATGCATCTTTTAAATAGATACCTTGAGGGACGTTACGGATCTTCAAATGATTTCTTTTCCTTAAAAAAACACCGTAGCCCCTATTTTCAAAACTACGACTCGCATCTTTTAAAAACTGATCGAATGGTTCATGTGTGGATGTTAGATTAGATACGTATGCTTATAGAATTTCGCCTATGATGTACCTTATCTTACGTTCATGACATTCTCATTGCATTAGATATACCTGTGCTAGTACACTTACACCATTATCGATGATGCATATGTTACACTTACACAGATTGGCCGGCTTACACACTTCATCATCGCTAATTGCTATGTCACTTACACAGTAGAACTGCCACATCATTATGCTATGTTGTATGATATACTTTCTATGCTCACACCATTATGATATGTCGCATAATATACTAATATGCTCACATTATTGTTCCATGTTGCATGATATACGGATATGCTTAAATTTCTGTTATATGTTTTCATACATCTTGCTGTACGATTATATGCATTGAGATACTGTTTTCATGAGATTCTGGATTTGAGAACCGTGGTTATATTTCAAAAGAATGTATGTATTGTTTTAAAAACCCAGTTTTTCTTGATATGATATTTCGAGACATCCACTATGTGTTTTCTCGGTTCTGAGATTGGCATGTGAAACCCGATTCGAGGAGCGGTAGGCACCGTCTGCGGGTACATGGTGGACCCAGTATGGTATCCCAGGGAAAGAAATGATTCTCGTGGTGTAGACGATGAGCCTGGTAGAGGGACTAATACCTACCGGTGATAGTATTTGGACTCGGCGGTTATCCGGAGGATACCGACCGGAGTCATAAGATGGATATGAGGGCCGACCAGAGTATGCGGCGCCTGAGGGCCGATCTGATGATGCGACACCTGGGATATGAGGATTTACGTGTCGATGCTGGATACGGGTTTCATGATGTTTCGAGTGTCGATACTGGACACTCTGGTTCTATGATTTTGATGTGTCATTGATGGACACACGTTAGTTGATATCCTTATATTTACATGTATATTCTTTCATGATATTTACATGTATGATGTTGTGTCATTGATGGACACGTAGATGTTAGCCACATGCTGCTAGGCATAAATTATATTGTTGGCACATATTTACATATACGGTCACCATAGATATCATAATATTATCTTAATGATATAGTTGACCTAGGAAATCATTGTTTTATTCGATTTCTACCTGATGATGTTTTCTAATCACGAATTGGCAACTTACCCTCATTGTTCTACAGTTCTTGCAGGTTGACCGCATGGATCAGTAGCGGCATCGCTGGCATACAGCTTGCTTTCGGGTGATTTTCTTTGGTAGGTGGTATATATTGGATCGTTCCACTATTTTATCTAGTCAACTCTATCAATCAAAACTAGTATTTGTATAAATAGTAAGACTTAGAAGGACTTGTGGTTGCGAGACTTAGAGCGATGGATGATACGTTCGCTTGGTAGGTTTATGTCTTGCTTTATTTACATTATTCTTGTGTTGGTTTTCGCCGTTGGGCGTTGTATACATATTTTATGACTTGTGTGGTTTGATTCCGCCGATTGGCGAAGAGCTAGCTCCCGCTTGGGGATGCCTTTTATATTATCACGTGTATGTGGTTTTGGATCAAAATATACTAAGGAGGTGCTGCCTAAATTTTTAAAAGATGAAACATGTTTTCAACTAGTAACATCCACTTCCATTTTTCATGTTCCACTATTTATGCATTTAAGAAAACTTTTGATTTCATCATACCTTTATTTCAAAACTTCACCTCTTTTATTTTCTTAAAAATGTTTAGACTTCTGGGCTTCAGTTTACTTGAATTACGTTACGCCTTTAGACGTGGCGTGATTTGAGTGCCGTTCACGACCTAATTTTTGGGTCATGACAGGTTCGATTCCGCCTTTTCGATACACCGTTGCATTGTGGTGTGTATGTAAGAGTAAGCTGAGAGAGAATTCCATTCTCTTTTATGTAACCCTGGAACTCGGCAATTAAGTATTCACCACGTCGATCAGATCTCAGTGTCTTGATACTTTATGCCTGTTTGTTTTTCCACTTCATTATTATATTCTCGAAATTTCTCAAAATCCTCGGATCTATGTTTCAACAAGAAAACACGTCCATACCTAGAGAAATTATTCGTAAAAGTAATGAAATAGGAATAACCACTTCATGTATTTGTAGACATTGGACCACACACGTCGGTGTGTATGGGTCCCAAGAGCTCGCTCGCTCTTACTCCGTGTCCAGTGAACAGAGTCTTTGTCATCTTTCCTATGAGACAAGATTGACAAGTTGCAAAAGACTGATATTAGAATGGATCCAAATATCCCTTCCTATATAACTTCGTCAACCGTGTTTCATTATTGTGACCCTGTCTACAATGCCATAAGAAAGCCATATTTAATTCTGGAGACTTTCTTTTAAGTGTGTTTTGGGACGTTGAAAATCTGAGCTTGATCTAATACTTATATACCGTCCTCTGGCGTACCTGACCCAATCAAACTTTGATTTAGGTGGATGTGGACCATATCGCTTACAAACTAGACTAGGTACACACAAACAGTTACATAAAATCAATATCTGCCCATTTGTCAATCCTAGGTGATATACCCTTACGGATACAGCGTCCATGTTTATTCCGTTAGTAACACTGAGAGTCATATCACCTGCTATGATAACTCTACGGTTTCTCAAAGCCCGTAATGTCACGACCCGAAATTTGGCACGTGACGACCCTTAAACTACGCAACTTCTATAGGCGTAACTCAATTTAAGTAAGCCGAAAACCCAGCAATCTAAACCATCAAAAGTAGTAAGTGATAAGAACATATTTAAAACTTTTGAAATCTCAAATAAAAGTTCTTTAAAGACAAACTTTATTTCCTTTAAAATTTTGGCGGCACCTCCTTCGTAAAAACTAGCCCCAAAAGGGGTACAACATAAAATATAAGTAAAGCATCCCAAACGGGAGTAAAATCCTTGCCCAAAGGCGGAAAACAACCACCACAACAAATATACGACGCCGTAGCGAAGAAAAAGACGATAGAAAAAAAAACTGCATAAAGGACCTCTAAGTCATCAAAATAATATACAATATCGTCCTCACATCATGTCTCTAAGTCAATACATGAAAGTGGTAGATGGAGAGTACATGGTACAAAGATATACAATGAACAACATCGGATAACCGCAAAACCCACCTATAGCAAAACTTCACACAGTCAGCCGTAACGGTATCCGCTGCAAAAGATGATACGATAGGTAGAAGCCCTGCATCGTCTACTCTGAGGAACAACTTGCAAACCCTGTGGCACAACGGGAGTGAGTTGCTAACTCGTGAATAGTAAATAACATATGCAGATAATCGCAAGTATGCACGTATTGCGCTAATCTAACACATGCAAGCTGATAGCAATAAATGGCAATATGTATATGCAACAGTCATGAAAGGTACTCTATCAGGTACTACTAATACATGAGCAATGCATATCAAATAAATGCAGAGTATGGGATAAACCATGTCATCCTCACGGAATCCTCATTGTGGCAGGACCGGTGTCCATCAAGACAATCTAAATCCAAAATTCCTCAAATCGGCCCTGAGATCGGCCCTCTATCGACCATAATATCGGCCCTCATATCGACCATAATATCGGCCCCCATAACCTGTAAGTCTCACGAAACATGAGTGTCAAACATCGACACCCGAAAACAACATGAAAACTAGTGCCCAGCATCGACACATAAAAACTAGTCTATCAGGCGTCGTCACCATGACTGGCCCTGATAGGTACGTATCATACGATATCGAAACCAGAATGCCCAGCTTCGACACTCGAAATTCCACGTATCCATACGTACATGACTCCGGTCGATATCTTCGCGATCACCGACAAGTCAAATACTGTTACCGGTAGGTAGGATTCCCCCATTAACCCATCTCCATCATCTGCGATCTTCTTGCCCCGGGGTATGTACCCGTACACGGCCCACTCCACTCCTCGCATGGGGTATATATCAGAACCGAGAAATCTCATGGTAGATGTTGAAATATCATATCAAGAGAAACTGGGTTTTTTAAATAATGCATAATTTCATGAAACTACCACGGTCCTCAAATCCAGAAAACATCAAGAAATCAATAAATATAATTGCAAAGATCATTATATAAGTATACATATATAACATCGTCCCATACCACTGATATACATATATATATATATATATATATATCATATTAGCGTCCCATACTACTGATATATATACATAGGAGTAAAACATCATATGAAATCCATATCTCAATGGGAAAATCCATGAATATAATATATGCAACATGAAACAGTAATATGAGCATATAAAGGAAAAACCGCTATTTAACTGCAACAAGTTATTATTATATCATGCGGTTCCTAATTCTCCGAAACCAAATACAACATCATATAAAGGTGAACATGTAACTATAGCAAGGTGTATGAGCATGTACCTATCAAGAATAATGTAATACCATATGGGTGTATGTGTAAGTATGTATGCAAGATGTACATGTATCTATGTCTCATATGTGTATATACCTGTCACTAATGGTACAATACCATATACGTATATGGGTAACTAGCATATAGGCATGTCAAGGCATATGTGTAAGCATGTAGGTATATATGTATGCTATAATTCATATGCACAATAAAAATAAGGATCATGTCTCAAGTTCCTAGCCAATACAGTATCACGTACGTATAGGTGTTGTGCGTGTCATGGCAATTATTGACGGTGTGAGTGGCATACAATCAGTGCTCGTGCAACATGAACCGTCAATAATAGTGCAGTGTCCAAAAGGTACAAGTCCAAGCACAACAAGTAATAATATGCAATGAAGTTTTATGCCTATATATGCAATATAAACATGCAGCTAATATCATATCATATCTAGCCTGACGCATAACGCTATGCGGGCGATTCCCCTGTAGATGTTAAATCTACTCAAAACGATCCTGACTAAGTAAAGCCAACCACTCGCTACCCCTTCTTTGCAGCGTCCGAAGTCCTCGCCTGCGATCCTAAAATCACATAACAACAAAGAAAGTGTATATATTAGCAATCGACCAATAACACGTACAAACTACGTTTGACCGACGCACCAACTCCAAACATACTCTCAAGTGTTCGTCTAGTGGCTAACATACGTAGCGACACTATGAAACCAACTCAAGAGCAAAAGCTACACAAAGATACGAACTGTGTCGGATAACGTAACACGTGTAGTCGTAACACTAGAAACAAGCTATGTGATCCCAGATTTTGTATACAGAGAAAACCCAAAAATAAAGCAAGACCAAACACACTTAAACCACTGCAGACAGCTATCCATAAAAACTCACACCATAACTCTACCCAATGGCCGAGGACGCCTGAAAAATCCTCCTTGTCGCCGGCCAAATCCGAGCTATAGGGGTTCGTGTTTCAGGTGAAAGCTTAGGGTCTCTGGTACAACACAACTACACTGCTAGATTTTCTAGTACACACACTGAGTCACAGCAGATCATAGATATCACACAAAGACACTAAAAAATACGATATGCGCACGGAACGATACTTTAAGCGTTCTAAACTGAAACGAATAAGCTACGCAACACTAAAAAGACCTACTTAATTTGGGTTTGGTATTTGATATTGTATTTGGTTGTTGGATGTTTGTACGTCGACGACAAGGGATAATTGGTTGGTTTTGCATGCGTAGGTTATAGGTTCTAACCTATGAGCGCACCGCGTGCCGTATTGGTTTTCCGGACTTGATTTTAATACCATTGTGACTATGTATTTATTGTAGGTACCTTCGCGTAGATTCCGAGACGACGGAGCATGGCGTCATCGACTATGGCTGAACAAGGAGTTCTGCAGGTGAGTATATTTATATCTATGGGGTTAATCGGGTGGATGGCGTATAGCACCCCCATAAATTTTGATGGAAACCGGTATATAGGATATGGTTAAGGAAACCTATATAAGGAAACTAGGGATATGGTTAAAAGGATAGTTAGAAGTGATATGATATGATTAATACGTGATGACGAGATTTGAGATGTCAATGTGAAGAGATAAGATGATACGAGCGGATACGATTGATATAAGATTTATAGCGGCATGTTGTGTGGATGTTATATACAATAAGATATGACATTTATCAAAAATAACAGGATATGAGATTTGATACAGATGTGGTTTGAGATATATCCACATTTATGTGAATAATGAGTGATATGCCGTACAAGACTTGAGATCCGTACCCTCATTGTCGTATAGGTCGATAGATCCCTATTTTTGTTAAATGTCACCGTACGAAGGATTTTCGTACGCGATGTGAGTTACCGGATGGATGATCCGCGCTCGTGATTTAAGGATGATGTTCGATGATATTGCCATATCGGATACTATAAGACTGGATAGCCGACGTAAATGTGTCATCCGAACCATACCTATTTTCAAACTGAATAATCGTATGCATCTTTTAAATAGATACCTTGAGAGACGTTATGGATTTTCAAATGATGTATTTTCTTTAAAAAAAACACCGTAGCCCCTATTTTCAAAACTACGATTCGCATCTTTTAAAAACTGATCGTATGGTTCATGTGTGGATGTTAGATTAGATACGTATGCTTATAGCATTTCACCTATGATGTACCTTATGTTACGTTCATGACATTCTCATTGCATTACATATTCCTGTGCTAGTACACTCACACCATTATCGATGATATGTATGCTACACTTACACAGATTGGCCGGCTTACACACTTCATCATCGCTAAATGCTATGTCACTTACACAGTAGAACTGCCACATCATTATGCTATGTTGCATGATATACTTGCTATGCTCACACCATTATGATATGTCACATAATATACTGATATGCTCACATCACTGTTCCATGTTGCATGATATACGGATATACTCGCATTTCTGTTATATGTTTGCATACATCATGCTTTACGATTATATGCATTGAGATGCTGTTTTCATGAGATTCTGGATTTGAGAACCGTGGTTATATTTCAAAAGAAAGCATGTATTATTTTAAAAACCCTGTTTCTCTTGATATGATATTTCGAGACATCCACCATGTGTTTTCTCGGTTCTGAGATTGGCATGTGAAACTCGATTCGAGGAGCGGTAGGCACCGTCTGCGGATACATGGTGGACCCGGTATGGTACCCTGGGGCAAGAAATGATTCTCGTGGTGTAGACGATGATCCTGGCAGAGGGACTATACCTACCGGTGATAGTATTTGGACTCGACGGTTATCCGGAGGATACCGACCGGAGTCATAAGATGGATATGAGGGCCGACCAGAGTATGCGGCGCCTGAGGGCCGATCTGAGGATGCGGCGCTTGAGATATGTGTATTTACGTGTCAATGCTGGACACGGGTTTCATGATGTTTTGAGTGTCGATGCTGGACACTCAGGTTCCATGATTTTGATGAGTCATTGATGGACACACGTTAGTTGATATCCTCATATTTACATGCATATGCTTTCATGATATTTACGTGCATGATGTTGTCGTGTCATTGATGGACACGTAGATGTTAGCCACATGCTGCTAGGCATAGATTATATTGTTGGCACATATTTACATATACTGTCACCCTAGATATCATAGTATTACCTTCATGATATAATTGACCTAGGAAATCGTTGTTTTATTCGATTTCTACCTGATGATGTTTTGTACTCACGAGTTGGCAACTCACCCTCGTTGTGCCATAGTTCTTGTAGGTTGACCGCATGGATCAGTAGCGGCATCGCTGACACACTGCTTGCTTTCGGGTGATTTGCTTTGGTAGGTGGTACATATTGGATCGTGCCACTATTGTATTTTTTATTCCTATTGTATCTAGTCAACTCCATCAATCAAAACTAGTATTTTTTTAAATAGTATGACTTAGAAGGATTTGTGGTTGCGAGACTTTGAGCGATGGGTGATACGTTCGCTTGGTGGGTTTATGTCTTACTTTATTTACATTATTCTTGTGTTGATCTTCGCCGTTGGGCATCGTATACATATTTTCTGACTTGCGTGGTTTGATTCCGCCGATTGGCTGTAACATTTCAGAAAATATAAAATATTATTTTTGTAATTTAATATTAAAATAATATAATTTGCAAAAACTACCGATTTGCGAATTTGGGGTTTTCGTAAAATTGTATAAATATAAATTATGGAATTTGTGAGTGTGTATTTTTGGCCGATTCTTTTGCCAAATTTCATGGCCTTTTCTTTTTGGGGGGGCTGCCATTTTCGAAAGTCAATGGGCATGGGCATGAATGTGAGGGATGGGCACAATTGCTATGACTCATCCTTTGCATTAATTGGATTTGTATTGGTAAAGATATTTTCTTGGTAGTGGTGGCTGCTCATTGTTTTGGAGGGAGGGGTTTTATTTATTGGTGACAATTACTTACACTCACCACTTGATGTTGCACTCACCACTTCAATTTTGGAAATCCCTAGTGAACATCAAATTGGCCGAGCCCCATTTATTCTTGCTTGACTAGCAAAATTTCCTTTGCTCACAATTTCTATTCTTGGCAACTTCAATTTACCTCCACCCAAATCCTTGGGTGTCTTGATACAAAGTATTCACACATTATCTCTACTTCGTCTTGGGTATCTAGGCTGGAAAACTGGATGTCGTAGTTGCCTCAGTTTTGAGACGGAGCCCGTATAAAGAATCCTCGACGTGCATCCTCTTTGACAAGCGTGACCGGAGAGCGATCTTCGTCGAGGCAGCCGCAACATGCTATGGACTGGGATTGAAGACTGAAGGACACGGATCAATTGCTACCCTCACGTGGATTCCGAGACGGTGGAGCACATCGACTACGGCTAAGCGAGGGGTTTAGCAGGTGACTAGATTTATATCTATGGGGGAAGACGGGTGGATGGCGTATAGAACCCTCGCTAATTATGAATGGGAACTGATATATATATATATATATATATATATATATATATATATCGAATACAGTCGGAGAAACCTATATTAGAAAACTATAGATATGGTTAAAAGATAGGTAGAGGTGATATGAATGATTGAATATATATATCGAGATATAAGATGAAAGCTATAGAGACATAACGCTTGGACATAATATGATAGAAATGATGTCTCAAATTGATAAAAAGGATATGAAAGGTGAATGTGAATCACAATATATAGATATGTAGTTGCACGAGATTAAGTATGTGATTTAAAGTAGCGTGACATGAGATTCATATGATGTAAAGCATATGTAAAATGACTTGATGTGAGAGATTGATGCGATGAAAAGAGTATACGATGAGATATGATGACTTGGTTGATATGTCGTTATATAGATACGAGTCGATAAGAGATAGTTGATATCTTGCCGGTCCCCTGATATGAGATTTATACGGATGTGACCTGAGAGATAGGTATATATAGATGGATAATGATGTGCATAATGAGTGATATGCCATACGCGACTTATATCCATACCCCCATTGCTGTATAGGTTTATAGAATCCCTAATTGTTTAATGGCACCATATGATGGATTACCGTACGCGATGATATTATCTAATGATTGATCCATACCCTTGACTAGAGAATGTCGTACGATGGTTTGTACCGTACGTGATGTTGTGAGAATGGATGCCGATTGATAGATTCACCGACTTGAATATATTGTAGACACGTATACCTTGTAGCGTTTCGGTTATGATGTACTTTATGCTACGCTCATGTTATTCGCATTGCATTGCATATACCTGTGCTAGTACACCTACACCATTATCGATAATGCGTATGTTACACTTACACAGGTTGCCGGTTCACACACTTTCATCATCGATAATTGCTATGTCATTACACAGTAGAATTTCTACATCATGCCATGATATATTTGCTATGTTCATATCACTGTTCCACGTTGCATGAGATATACGGATATGTTTACATTCTGTTATATGTCGCATATCTACATTCTTACACATATACCATGCTATAGCTACATGTTCAGCTTCATATGATGTTGCGATGGATTTTGGATAAATTGGGAACCGCATGATATATTTAATAACTTGATGCATTTAAATATCAGTTTTCCCTTTATATGCTCATATTACTGTTCTATGTTGCATGTATTATGTTTCATGAATTTACGCATTGAGATACGGATTTCATGTGATTTATGGATTTGAGAACCGTGGGGATATTTCAAGGAAGTATGCATTGTTTTGAAAACCCGGTTTCTCTTAATATGATATTTCGATGCATCCACCATGAGTTTTCTCGGTTCTGAGACTTGTGTTAGAAACCCGATATGATATATGGATTGCGAGTGTCGAGGTTGGACACTCAGGTTCCGGGGATTGCGAGTGTCGATGGTGGACACTCAGGTTCCGTGAGATGTATGGATATATGGATTGCGAGTGTCAAGGTTGGACGTTCAGGTTCCGTGGATTGCGAGTGTCGATGGTAGACACTCAGGTTCCGTGAGATGTATGGATATATGGATTGCGAGTGTCGAGGTTGGACACTCAGGTTCCGTGAGATGTATGGATATGAAGGCCAGTCCTGGTGACGGCGCCTGAGAGATGAGTATTTAAGTGTGGATGCTGGACACGGGTTTTCATGATGTTTCCAGTGTCGATGTTAGACACTCAGGTTCCATGATTTTGATGTGTCGTGAGGGACACACGTTGATTTATATCCTTATATTTACCAGCATATGCTTTCATGATATTTACATGCATGATGTTGTTGTGTCATTGGTTGACACGTAGACGAGATCCACATGCATACAGGCATTGATTATTATTGGCATATATGTAGATACGGTCACCCTAGATATCATAGTATTACCTTTATGATATAGTTGACCTAGGAATCGTTGTTTATTTTGATTTCTACCTGATGATGTTTTCTACTCACTAGTTGGCAACTCACCCCCATTATGCCACAGTTCTTGCAGGTTGACCGTATGGATCAGTAGCGGCATCGCTGGCACACAGCTTGCATTCGGGTGATTTGCTTTGGTAGGTGGTACATGTTGGATCGTGCCCTCTTGTATTATTATTCTTATTGTATCTAGTCAACTCCATTAATCAGAAACTAGTGTTTGTATAAGCAGTAAGACTTAGCAAGAATTGTAGTTGCGAGACTTGAGCGATGGGTTATATGTTCGCTTGGTGAGTTTGGTGTCTTACTTTACTTTTCCCTGTGTTGATGTAACACCCGAGCCCAATACTACTAATTTCAGTTACCGTTCGAACGTAGTGTGGCACTTATTTCATTTATCTTGCTTGATGGTTAATTATTGTAAATTCTACCCGGAAATTAATTTCTGCATATAACAAATTTTGGCATCTAAAATAAAATTGAAAATATTCATCTTGGCCTACTTGACACCCCTAGCCTCGTGGTAGCGTCCGTGCATCGTATTCTCGGCCCGTTCAGTGAAACGGGCGAGTTTGGATGACTACGTGCATGTACGTGTGTCCGTTTTGGGGTATGCTTTTTTGATAATAAAACACTTCATTTTGAATTTTGGATCCCGTCTAAAATTCTATTATTTCAATTTCAAATTTTTGGACCCGACCCGGGCGCGATTTGGAAATGTTTTATTTTGCGCCAAAATCCCAGATTTTAATATTATTAAAACCATCGCATATATTTTTCTAACTAACCTGATATCTTACCGTTCATTACCTATCTTTTAAATCTTTAAATTAACCTATATATATATCCTACTGTTCCTTAAAATGTTTTGAATCTTTAATTAATATTTATCCCTAACTAACGATTCCCCTTTAGCCAATCGCGTTCCTTTTAATTCCGTGGGCCCCACTTACAGCTATCTCTTTCTCTATCTCTCTCTCTCTCCCCCATAATCTCTCTCTCTCTCCACTTTTTCTCTCTCTCTCTCATATATTCTCTCGTACTTCTCTTTATCATTCTTTCTCTTCTTGCTTCATGTCTCGTTTCTCATTTTTTTTAACTGTTCTTTTGTTGCCGGAATTCTGTCATGCCGGTGACACTTCTCGACATTCCAGCGAGGTACCCCGACCCGTGTGGTTCCTTTGTTCATCGTTTGGGTTCATTCCATGAACCGTGCGACCGTCGCGAGTTTTCCCCGCCGACGGTTAACGTTCCGTTTTCCCGATTCGCGACCCATCGAGGCAAGTTAATCTTGCTACATGCTATATAATTCATTTTATACCTATTTAAATAAATACTATACCTATAGTTTAATTCTAGTGCCCCATGTTTAATTTTATAATGTTTCGACGTTCCGTTTGCATCCGTTTATATCATATTAAATCTAGATCATGAAAACTTATCTTGTGACATACTAGATTACATTATACTGCAACCATATCATTTAAAATATATATCGTCATAATATTTATTATTATTATCTTTAATTAGTTTATAATCTTCATTTTATAATGTTCTACATTTGAAAATCTTATAGTTTACACATGAAACGTCGTTGAAAAATCGGATATGATAAATCTGAAATTTACTGTATACCTTATCTTATAAAATTTATTATAAATCATAGAAAAATCATTAGTATACGTTCTTTAGTTCGTTACGAAGCTAACTCATAATACTATAACTCTATGAAATATTTACTTGCAAAATAAATTGTTTAAATAACATAAAATGCAAATGAAAATGTCTCCAAACTGCTGTCCAGGGAAATTCCAGCAGCAAACTTCCAACTTCGAATATTCATAACTTTTTGTAGGGACAACCTGAGATGCTTATACTTATAAAACTGAAAACCTTATTGAATTATCTTTGTTTTGGTATAAGACACGTCCCTTTTGGAGAACGTTTGTTATTTTTAAGCTATTTTACAAATTAGGGTGACGCTGAATTTCTGAACGGAACCTTCTTGTGCATGGTTAATCAATACCACTTTTATAGTTATTAATCGCTTTGAATATGCTATCCATATTAATATTATTATATCAATATTTATATCACATATTTCTTAGTTGTACATCCCACATTACCATTTTATAGTTTTATAATTTTTCAGATACCCGTTTGCATCCATCGCATTTAAGATACATATAATTGCATCCATAGATCACATTACTACATAATAATGTGATATTAACACTCCATGTTTAATAAATCGCATCCTGATTAATATTGGAACTATAAATGTAACCCTAATCGATAACTGTGCATCCATATCCTTGAAATTATATCTATTTGCATATCATATTACATGTTCCAGTTTATTGTTCTGATAGTACCCATGCTTGATTATATAACTGATTGTGAGTACACCTATGTTATCGCTTGTTCTTGACCTGTCATGTTACATGCATATTGATTGACCCGACATGGTACCGTATACTGCTTGACCTGACCTGATTTACCATGACCTGACCCGTTACCTGATCCTGTGTCTAATGCCAACAAACCTGACATGTAGTCCTCATAGACCGTTCCTGTTGTCTATCCAGACAAACCTGTTTACCTAATCCTGTGTTGGCATTAGTTTCTTGATTTTCGGAATACCTGACTTGACATATACATATAACTTGGGGGTATGGGGAAATCAAAGGTGAAACCTGACTTGTAACTCGACAGTTCACTACCTGTTCTGGGTGTACACATTCTTGTTTTTTGCCTAGCGGCATGTCTCGGTTTCGGCCGAGAATATTGTGGCCGTGATCCCGTGTATGTACGGGATACTATCGAGTGTACACATTCCTGTTTTGTGCCTAGCGGCATGTCTCGGCTGCAGCCGAGAATATTGTGGCCGTAGTCCCGGGTATGTACGGGATACTATTGAGTTACATCGATAATTCATCAATTGATTTCAAAGAATTTAGAATAGAAAACCTGATAGAACAGTTTAGTTTACCCACTGCACGCTACCCTGTACTGGTATGATTCATATTATTGTTATTCTTGCTGTATTCATGTTTATATTACATTGCCTGCTACACTGTTCATATTATATTACTTGATGACATGACGTGCTGACGTCTGTGTTTTGCATGGCCCAGATTCCGTACCGCTGTTGCAGTCCGAGCAGGAGTACTTCAACCAGCAGGCTGAGCTGTGAGTTCAGTAGTAGTTAGTCTTATTTTCTGCATTTATTTCCTGATGTGAGCCCGCATTATGGGACACACTTTTCAGTTATTTGTATTGGATCATTTGCTTCCGCATTTATTTATTATTGACTCCTGTTATTCTGGATTATGGACATGTTTTAGATAGTTTTATCTTGTTCTTGATATCTCTACAGCCGTAATGTGACTGTGGATGGATACTTCCTATCCATAGGTAGCATGGTTGGCTATGTCACGTGCCCAATCTAGCGTACTCTGGGAAGCGGGGCGTGACATGGTTCTTTTGGTATCAGAGCCATAGGATAGTCGGGTTGATTCTTTTGTAGTTGGGTATTGTACCCAATACACGAATCAGAATACCCGTGTTTAGGAAACATGTCCTGCCACCTTGTCCGTTTTACCATTCTTGAATCACATTCTTCCTGATTATATCTTTTACGATGTGCAAACTTCCTTTGCATATCGATTCGAAAACCTGATTCCTTGTTATCTCTAGGACTTAGGCGACTTGGATGGAGAGTTATGTAATTGTGGCTATGATACCGCGGCATAGTTACAATGCGGTACTCTATTTAAGTATCTTAGAGTTCTAGCCTTGATCTATATTCAAAATCTATCATCATGCTAATGTTGGGTATTTTGAGTTTAGGATTATGGCCGGTAAGAAATTGAAGACATACCAGAGGCGTGTGGACGAAGCCGCCATTCTTGGAGTGATAAGAGGAATGCTGGAGAATCAAAGAAATAGACCGAGCTGATCCAGCAGCAAGCGGACTCGTTTCGGAAAGGTTTGCAGATCGTTCAGCAGTCTGTGAACAATGTTGGAGCTAGACCAGTTGACCGAGTAGGGACCGTAGCAGATTTCAGGCGGTTGGGTCCGTCTACATTTACTGGTTTAAAGGAGCCGTTGCCAGTGGAGCAGTGGCTAGTTGACATAGAGAACTTTCTTTTTGCGGCACAGATTCCAGATGACAAAAAAGTTGTTGTGGTATGCATTCAGCTAGTGGACTACGCCCGAGAATGGTGGCTTGTTGAGGAGACCCGCTTGCCCAAGCCGATCAAGTGGGCGGATTTTTCTAAGAGTTTCCTGGAGAAGTTCTTCCCGCGGACTGTACGGGAGGAAATGGAAGAGAAGTTCATCGGACTAAAGCAGAAGGGAGCACCCGTAGATGTGCATGTAGCAGAATGGACGAGACTCAGTAGTTTCGCTGGACCTTTAGTTGCCAACGATGCAGACAGGGCACGGAGGTTCATGCGCAGACTGGACATGGACATCCAGAGGCAGATTGTCTCCCAGGGTTTGACCACATTCTCACAAATACTTGCAGCAGCCAAGAGCAACAGAGTTTATCTGGGATGAAAGGGAGTTTGCAGCAGACAGCAGTTGCGTTAAGGAAGCAGTTCGGTCGGGCCGGTCGAGTTTAGGGCTAGGCCGACAAACAATATTCTTGCATCAATAGAAGTGATGAAAGTAAAGAGCCGGCTGTTGTTCGTGATTCTATGGACGTGTTTGAAGATATATCGGGTTTACCGCCGAGGAGAGACGTGGAGTTCGCAATTGATCTTATTCCTGGTGCAGCGCCAGTATCTAAAGCGTATTATCCAATGGCGCCAGTAGAGTTGGAAGAAGTAAAGAAACAGGTTGCTGAATTGCTTGAAAAGGGTTGGATTCGAAGCAGTAACTCGCCTTGGGGAGCTCCAGTTCTTCTAGTAAAGAAGAAGGATAGCACAAGAAGGATGTGCATCGACTATCGAGAATTAAACTGGGTGGCTATCAAGAACAAGTACCCGATCCCTCGCATTGGAGAACTTTTTGAGCAGCTTAGTGGCGCGAGGGTATTCTCGAAGTTGGATTTACGATCCGGATATCATCAGGTCCGAGTGAAAACAGAAGATATTTGCAAGACGGCATTCTGAACTCGGTATGGACATTACGAGTACTTAGTGATTCCCTTCGAAGTAACGAATGCGCCGGCAGTATTCATGGAGTTGATAAACCGAATCTTTTCACCGTTCTTGGATCAGTTCATTATGGTATTCATTGACGATATTCTGGTTTACTCGAAGAGTTTTGAAGAGCATGCTGAGCATTTGAAGATCGCACTGCAGATGTTGAGACAGGAGAAATTGTATGCGAAGATGAGTAAGTGCGAGTTTTGGCTGGAGGAAGTAAGGTTTTTGGGGCATGTTGTGTCTGGCGATGGCATTGCCGTCGATCCAGAAAAGATTGCAGCAGTTCGAGATTGGCCTATTCCAAAGAATGTTGCTGAGATAAGAAGTTTCCTTGGATTAGCCGGATACTACAGGAGATTTGTGGAGAACTTTGCTTGTCTGGCAGAGCCGTTGACCAAGCTTATGCGCAAGGAGGTACCTTTTGTATGGGCGGATAAGTGTGCGTTAGCTTTCGAGACGTTGAAGCAGAAGTTGATAACCGCCCCTATTCTGACCGTGCTAGACAATTCCGGAGGATTGGTGATTCACAGCGACGCATCTGGGAAAGGATTGGGATGTGTTTTGATGCAGCATGGGAAGGTTGTAACATACGCATCGAGACAGTTGAAGACCCATGAGAACAATTATCCAACTCATGACTTGGAGCTTGTGGCTGTGATTTTCACTTTGAAGATTTGGGGACACTACCTTTTGGGCGAAAGAGTCGAAGTTTTTACAGATCATAAGAGCTTGAAATATGTGTTCACACAGAAGGAGCTTAACACGAGGCAGCGTAGATGGTTGGAGCTGATGGCTGACTACGATCTTGATCTTAAGTACCATCCGGGGAAGGTTAATGTTGTGCCGGATGCGCTTAGTCGGTTACCTGTAATTCAGGTGTTAACTACGCAGAAGGAGATCGTCGCAGATTTTCGAAGATTTGACTTGGAGGTTGTGCTACCGTGTTCTACGGGACAGTTGTTGCAGCTGCAAGTACATTCGTCTTTGATCGAGAATATTAAAGCAGCTCAATCGCAGGATCCTAGACTGCAAAAGTTTCGAGGACAGGTTGAAGCCGGACTACGAACAGATTTATTAATCCCCGAAGATGGTTCGTTGAGGTTTGGTACCCGTTTGTGTGTGCCAAAGGGAGATATTCGTGAAGAGCTTATGAAAGAGGCACACAGTTCAGCTTATTCTGTACATCCAGGAGGCACAAAGATGTACCGAGATATTCGACAGCATTTCTGGTGGGAAGGCATGAATCGGGAGATTGCTCGCTTTGTGGCAAAGTGCTTGGTGTGTCAGCAAGTTAAGACTGAATATCAAAGGGTTGCTGGTTTATTGCAACCACTTCCGATTCTTCAGTGTAAGTGGGAACAAATAACCATGGATTTCGTGACGGCTTTACCGCGAAGTCCAAAAGGCAACCATGCTATATGGGTGATTGTGACCGATTGACCAAGGCAGCTCATTTTATTCCTTTTCGGGTTGGTCAATCAACAGAGACTTTGGCAGAGCGGTACATGCAAGAGATTGTAAGATTGTATGGAGTACCGGTGAGCATCGTGTCCGATCGGGACACTCGGTTCTTATCACACTTTTGGCGGAGTCTACAGGAAAGTTTGGGGACTCGATTGAAGTTTAGCACAGCTTATCATCCTCAAACTGATGGTCAGTCGGAGAGAACGATCCAAACTCTTGAGGATACGTTGAGAGCATGCAGGTTGGACTTCAAGGGGTCTTGGGAGGATCATCTACTTTTGGTGGAGTTGTCTTACAACAACAGTTTTCAGGCAACTTTTCAGATGGCTCCATTTGAAGCTTAGTATGGTCGTAAATGCCGTTCACCTGTTTGTTGGGACGATGTCGGTGAACGAAGATTATTGTGACCAGATTTGGTTGTGCAAACAGTTGAGAAGGTTAACCCCATAAGAAATCATATGAAGGCAGCACATGACCGACAGAAGAGTTGGGCAGATACATCAAGAAGACCTCTAGAGTTCGCCGTGGGTGATTTGGTAATCTTGAAGATATCACCGACTAGAGGGGTGAGTCGTTTTGGAAGTCGAGGAAAGCTTAGTCCGCGATTCGTTGGACCCTTTGAGATCTTGGAGCGTGTTGGTGAGGTAGCGTATCGTTTGGCGTTACCGCAGTCCTTGGCGAATGTGCATGATGTGTTTCACGTATCTTAACTCCGTAGGTATGTTCGAGATGAAACACACGTATTGGATCATTCGGAGCTAACAGTACGAGAAGACTTGACTTTTGAGGAGCGACCGATTGGAATCGTGGATCGAAGGGAAAAGGTTCTTAAGAACAAGGTAATCCCTCTTGTGTTAGTGTATATGCCCTAGAGGCCATTACTGTATCATACTAGTTTGTATATTACTTAATGGAAGCTTGGGATATTCATCTTGTATATACAATCTTGCTCAAAATAGTAGTATGCTACTTGGTTTGTTTCTACTTCAATGTGTACATGTGTTTATTTTAGTATAAAACCTATGCATAATAGTGGAGCCCTTAGGATCTTTGCTTGATTACCAGCGTTGTTATGGCAGTCACACTAGTGGGGGCTAGGTAATCTATAAGCACATCCTTATGCAGGTCCCTAGTCGCAGGACTATCAAGACAGGGCATCGATACTCCGGAGTAGACTAGCGCATGCGCTTCTCATCCTAGAGTGGGAGATGGTCTGTCCCACAGCCATCAGTACGTCGTACTGGAGATAGTATGCGGGTGCTCGTTGGGTTACGAGTATACTGGACAGGACTCGTCGGGAACTGACCGGTTGGTATTATACCTATCGTCAGTTATCAGTTCCCAGGTGACATGAGTACAGCTTAGTCCGCTGACTTGACACTGTCACTTCTCCTCGAGTGTGTTCCCACTGTACTTTGATTACTACCCTACCACGGCTCAAAGGAGTCGTGCAAACAGGTAGTAGTTGGGTGCAGTCCCGAAGCACTTGGAGGCAGTGACGGTTAGACAGGATTCGTCTCTCCCGGTATTGGGGGTTGACATCGCGCTGTGTCTAGGAGAGCCATTACACGAGTAGTCCCTGGCCAGGGCAAGCGAGATATACTGGTAGGCTTCCAGTGTTATCTCAGGGTGTATTGGGCTTCACTCCGACACGACTTGTACCGCTATTAGGGGACTGACGTTTACCGCCCCCGTAGGCCCGCCATGCGATGTATCAGACGAACAGACCGGACTGTACGGAGATTGTCACATTCAGGCTCAGTAGGAGTTCAGATGGGTTTCACCTCGTCAGTCTTCTTGTCGGCATTTACATGGGGACCGTTACGCACAGCTAGTGCCGCTTGCGGTCTGTGGTTAAACCCACTGCCAACGTAGTGTCGAGTCTTTAGAGTCCGACACAGAAAGCTATTCGCCTTTAGGCAAAAGAGTAGAGGTCGGATGGTTTTGCGACAGGTCGCATGGTTTTGCGACAGGGTTCTGTCACATCCGTGCACTTGTGCACGTTTAGTGTCCGGACAGTTTACACTAGCGGGCTTTGGTTCAAGCCAGATCCTAGTGTACGTTTTGGGATTGGTTTTATCCAGTTTGTATTCGTGTTTCTCGGAACGCGGATGCGGGTGTGTATGCACAGTTGACGGAGAGACAGAGGCAGAGGATTCTCATTAGGGTTGTTGACCGTTGACTGTTGACTATTGACTTTTTGCTCAACCCTAATGAGAATATGATATATGATTAACAATAATATTGATTAAGTATTGTGGTGACATGGTTGTTGAGGGGTTGACTTTGTTGACTTGTTGACTTTGTTGACCGGTTGACTAGGTTCGACTAGTTGACCATCATGATGACAATGGCTATCATTTCATGGCAAAGACTTTTCACTTGCTTGTTCTCTTGTGCAATATGAGTGCATGAAATGATATAGCCATTTTGACTTAAACCATTTACACAATACTTGATTACTATTTTTTGTGATGATGGCTTTGGATTATGAGAGCCAAGAGAGAAAAGTCTTTCTAATTCTATCATTTTCATTCTCTCTCTTGTGTTCTTGAGCTCTCATCTTCTTCCTCTTGCTCTCCCTCTCTTTAGTCTATGGTTCACTTGTCTCATGTGTTGAGAACCAAGAACCATATAGAAAATCCCAACACACTCTTCTCTACTCACTCTAGTTCATAAGGTTTAGCAAACCAAGTGAACTAGTTTCTTCAAAGACCGAAGAAGAAGCCAAAGGTAGAAGCTTTCAGGTGGATCGATCTTCGGCGCAAGGAGACGACGGGGTGAAGCCGATCCGGACAACCATCGAGGCTTGAAGACAAAGGAGTTCAAGAAAGAAAGGTTTAACCCCCTAACCGAGTAGTTAACAACTCCTAGTTAGATTGTTAGTTGATGTTTAACCAAGATCCGGTTTTGAGTCCATGTTACCGCCTCTAGAAAATTGTTTTTCACCAAATTCCGCATGCCCGAAAGTACCGGGAGAGGTAGCATGAACTTACAGTGGTATCAGAGCCTAGTTAAACTCTATCTAATATGTTAGCACAGTAGCTAGAAATTCGATCGGAGAAAAAGTCCCGAAATAAACCCGAAATTCAAAGTTGCTGTCGATTTTTAAAGTTCTGTAAAATTGATAAATTTCATCTTAAAAATCGGCTCAGGGTTTTTATTAAACACCCATGAAATTTGGTCCCACGAACCGGTCAAAGCACCGCGGAAACGCGGCGGGAGCACGCTCCCGCCGCGGTTCCGCGGCCGAGTTGACTCGGCCGAGGTCCATATTTTGTGCAGTGTTTTTATGGGGTTGTTTTGGGATTTTTGGAATATGTATTTTCTGCCCAGATTTTCCAGAACGAAAATTTTGTGTTTGGGGCCTGAAAATCCGTATTTTTGATCGAACTTCTAAAAGACATAAGCTGACGGGTTTTTCTGTGATGTGATATTTATATTGAACGTCTGCTAATCGCTATATGTCGATTAGTGGGAGTTATACAAATCTGTGATCTGTAATATTATTGGTTTGTGTATATGAATTCATTGGATTGTCGCGGGTGAATAGCCGGGGGTTGTGAGACGAGAGTTTTCTTTTCTTTCAATTCATGTAAATTTGTAAATTGATGTAATAATTATTTGTATGGCCGCACAACCGGGTCGGGGTTATAGCCGTCATTGTATAATTTCTTTTTACTGTTTTTGCTCCTAGGATAGACCCATGGAGAGGGTGCACAAACTACCGGGTATGCCGAAGTGCCGAGTGGCCTACTCACGGGGTTGAGGGAGGTTGCTTCGCTTCGGGTACTTGGCGGGTAGTTTGCCGCACCCGTAGGGGTCTTGGGTGGGGTTTTGGCTATTCACCGCGACCGTGTAATCTGCTTTTCGTTACAGGCTCGTACGGATTGCGGGTTCCTAGTATATCCAATGTGTTCATCTGTGATCTGAAATGGCTATCATTGCAATATATCTATATATGATATTATTTAGGCGTTGCTTATGTTTTACAGCCGCGCTAGCCCAGCCCCCGCTCTGTCGTTAGTTAAGTAACCTAACGGGTAATGACGGGGCCCCGTGGCGAATGCGAATGGCATAAGCATACGTCATATTTTGGTTGTTTTCTGCAATGGTAGGATTAAATGATGGGACACATTAAAAGAACTAATGCAAGAATATCACGCATTAAAAGAACTAATGCAAGAAAATAAACCAAGATTAAAGTCGTTGGAACACTTTCGGAAAACCACTCGGTTCTTTTCAAAACTAACTTTTAAATGCGGAGCCTGAGCCACTCCTTTTAAAAGCTATCTCGTTCCATCGATTATTTCAAGTTCACTACGTTCACGGTTTTGCCAAAACCATTCGTAGCCCTCCATCATTTCAGTTAAATATTCGGTAGTATTCGAGCTATGTATTTTGACCTCACGCCAAGGCATAGTGATTGGTAGCTGCCGGATATTTATCTGTTGCATAGATAGAATGCGTTGGTTTGGGACAGCCGTACTGCCATTTTGGCCTACGTCAAGGGTAGGTACGGGTGGGTTCAAATTAACCTGGATAATGATGGGAAGAACTTAACATGTGACTTATGACATTTTGACCTCACGCCAAGGTCATAAGAGCATGGGGCAAAAATCCACATCGGGAGTTTCAAAAGAACTGAAACTTGGTAGTGTTGCATACCATTTGGAGTGTGATGATTCTGGTAGGATTCCTTCAGTTTCGTCATGCGATGATATTTGGATCCCGATCCTACTATGAGTATATGCTACTCCTCGGGAAATTTATCACTTAACGATCAATACTATAAACCAAGTAGGTGTCTAGAAAGGTGTTAGCGGGGCTACGCCCACAGGGAAAAGATGTTATTTAATTAAGGAACTTCGCGAAAGAGTTGGAAAACCTCCCTCGAAGTACCGACACTGGCCTGGCTGAACGGTTAAGAAAGTATTGTACGGTGAGATTGATCCTGACTAGTTCTTCCTTTTTGGTTTGAGGAGGGATTCGAGAAACAGTGGGAGCCATCCTGTTTAGACAAACTAAAAACCATTCTAAACTAGCAAGAGCATCAAGCTGGGTGTTTCTTCTCTCTCCTAATTGCAGCGACCAATCGACATGACTGGACTTAAGTTACTTCTAGATAAAAACATACAGACAGGGCCAAACTACAAAGATTGGCTCAGGAATGTCAAGATGGCAATCACTTACGACAAGCTGGGGTATCTTCTTACCACCAAAGCTCCCCCTGTCCTAGGTCCCAAAACCAGCGTCGCGGATAAGGAAATCCGTAAGACCTGGGAAATAGATTGCGCGAAGGCCAAGTGCCTCGTGCTTGCCTCTATGGACAACGAACATCAGAGGAGGCACGAGAATATGGACCTCGAATCCATATTTCTCCATACAAAAGAACTGTATGGAGAGCAGTCTCGTATCGCAAGATACGAAGTGTCGAAGAAGTTATTTTCGGCAAGGTTGGCCGTCGGATCATCGGTAGCATAACACGTGCTTAAGATGATTGGCTACATAGAAGAGCTCGCGGACCTTGGGACCACGTTGGAGAATGAGCTCTATACGGACTTGATTCTCCAGTCCCTTCCTTCCACATACGCCCAGTTTATCCTGAACTTCAACTTACAAGAAAAGGAAGTTGAACTTTCAGAACTCCTCAACATGCTGAGGAGCGCAGAGGGCACCCTACAGAAAGGTAGGGAAACATCCACTTTGTTTGTAGGAGGATCTTCCTCTTCTAGGTCCAAGGCGAAAGCCAAGGGAAAGAAGAAGAAAGCCCCCGCCAAACCAAGGGGCGGTGTTAGTAAAGTGGATACGAAGGGAAAGGCAAAAGCAACAAAGAAAGTGGGAAAGCTTGTGGATAAGGAAGAATGCTTCTATTGTCATAAGAAGGGACACTGGAAGAATGATTGCAGGGCTTGGAAAGCCAGAACACAGTATCTGAAGCAGGTTACGGCTTCAGCTTCAGGTGTGTATGTTATTGAAAACTGTCTTTCAATAAACTCTAGTTCCTGGGTATTGGATATCGGATCAGGATCTCATATCTGTAATTCTTTGCAGGCGTTGAGAAACCGTAGGGTTTTGAAGGCAGGTGACATGACCCTCAAAGTTGCAAACGGAGCTAGCATGGATGCTAAGGCCGTGGGGGACTATCACCTGGGAATGTCAGATGGACATGTTTTGGTTTTGCGTAATTGCTTTTTTGTACCCAACGCAACTTGTAATATCATTTCTGTATTTTTGGTTTCTAAAGAAGGTTATGAATTTGCGTTTGTAAGCAATGTTGTAAACATTCACCTTAATCAAGTTCCGATTGGGTCAGGTACATTAAGCAATGGTATATACGTATTAAACCAACCATAGATTTTCAATGTCCAGAATACACACAAAAGAAGGTCTCCGGAAATAAATCAGACTTTCTTGTGGCATTGTAGACTGGGTCACATCAATGAGAGAAGGTTGACAAAGTTACATACAGAAGGATATTTGAATCCGTTCGAATATCAGTCATATACCACTTGTCAATCCTGTCTCAAAGGAAAGATGACAAAGACTCCGTTCACTGGACACGGAGTAAGAGCGAGCGAGCTCTTGGGACTCGTACACAGCGACGTGTGCGGTCCAATGTCTACACATGCGCGAAGCGGTTTTTCTTACTTCATTACTTTTACGGATGATTTTTCAAGATTCGGACATGTCTTCTTTATGAAACATAAGTCCGAAGCCTTTGGAAAATTCCAGGAATATAAGAATGAAGTAGAAAAACAAACCGGCAAAAGTATCAAGATCCTAAGATCGGATCGAGGTGGTGAATACTTGAGTGCCGAATTCCTGGACTATTTAAAAGAGAACGGAATTCTCTCTCAGCTTACTCCTCCATACACTCCGCAACATAACGGTGTATCGGAGAGACGGAACCGAACCCTATTGGATATGGTACGGTCCATGATGAGTAACGCTGAGTTACCGCGATCATTCTGGGGGTATGCGCTAGAATCAACCGCATACCTTTTGAACCGAGTTCCCACTAAGACTGTGCCTACCACACCATATGAGTTATGGAGTGGGAAGAAACCCTATCTTCAATATCTGAAGATCTGGGGATGTCCAGCTTTTGTCAAAAAGCAGCATGCGGACAAACTCGAGGCACGCTCAGTACTGTGCAAGTTTGTGGGATACCCAAAGAACGCCAGGGGGTATCTTTTCTACCACGCAGAGGAACAAAAAGTCCTTGTTTCTCGTAATGCCCACTTTCTAGAACACCAGTTCTTGGAAAAGGAAATTAGTGGGAGCGCAGTAGAACTGGAAGAAATTCCAGAACCACAGACTATTACTGAAAGCTTAGTGGAACCAGAGGGTTCAAAAGAACAGAACATTCCTACGCCGCTCCGCAGGAGTAGTAGGCATTCTCATCTGCCCGAGAGATACTACGGTTTTCTCATAGACGGGGATAGAGAGGATTGCATCATAGATTATGATCAGCCTACTAGCTTCCAGCAGACCGTTCAGAGCGTTGACTCGGTAAAATGGCTGGATGCAATGCGGACCGAAATGGAGTCCATGTACACCAACAAGGTGTGGACGTTGGACATTGCTCCAGACGGGGTAAAACCCGTAGGATGCAAGTGGATCTTCAAAAGGAAGATTGGTGTAGATGGACAGGTTGAGACCTATAAAGCTAGACTTGTTGCAAAGGGTTTTCGTCAAAGACCTGGTTTGGACTATGACGAAACCTTTTCTCCAGTGGCTATACTGAAATCCATTCGGATCCTTCTTGCCATTGCTGCCTTCCACGATTATGAGATCTGGCAGATGGACGTAAAGACCGCTTTTCTAAATGGAAATTTAGAGGAGTGTGTCTATATGGACCAACCGGAGGGTTTCATTCAGAGTGGGAGCAGCGGAAAGGTGTGCAAGTTTCTTAAGTCCATCTATGGACTAAAGCAGGCATCGCGGAGTTGGAACATCTGTTTTGGTGAGACGGTCAAGGAATTTGGCTTTATCAAAAATCCAGATGAACCATGCATCTATAGTAGATTTGTAGCGAGAACTGTAGTATTCTTCGTTTTATACGTGGATGACATTCTCTTAATTAGAAATGACATTCCTATGCTACAATCTGTCAAGGGGTTCTTGTCACACAGGTTCTCCATGAAAGACCTAGGTGATGCCTCATACATCCTGGGGATCCGGATCCATCGTGATAGATCCAAGAGGATATTAAGACTTTCACAGTCCAGGTACATCGACACCATACTGAAGAGATTCAGTATGGAAGATTCCAAGCGCGGTAACCTTCCGGCTTGTCACGGGATCACCCTCTCTAAAGAGATGTCTCCCAAGACTGATTTGGAGAGGGATCGCATGTCTATTATACCCTACGCTTCTGCGGTAGGCTCTATAATGTATGCGATGTTGTGTACCAGACCGGATGTAGCTTATGCACTGAGTGTAGTAAGCCGGTATCAGTCAAACCCTGGGGAAAAACACTGGATAGCGGTAAAGAACATTCTTAAGTACCTGAGAAGGACTAAGGAGATGTTCTTGGTGTATGGCGGAAAAGACCTCCAGATCGAGGCCTTTGCTGACTCCAGCTTCCAGAGTGACAAGGATGATTCCAAGTCCATGTCGGGTTTTGTCTTTAACCTCAATGGAGGGGCGGTGTGTTGGAAGAGTTCCAAACAGGAAACCGTTGCAGACTCGACGATGGAAGCGGAATACATCGCTGCATCTGATGCCGCAAAAGAAGCTGTCTGGATGAGGAAGTTCTTGAAAGAACTTCAGGTGGTTCCGTCCATTGTTGATCCAATACCTCTGTATTGCGACAACAACAGGGCTATAGCTTTAGCGAAGGAACCCAGGTCCCATCAGAGATCCAGACACATCTTTAGGCGGTATCACCTGATCAGGGAGATTGTGGATCGCCAGGAGATCGAGGTTCAGAGGGTCGCTTCAAAAGATAACACTGCAGATCCATTCACCAAGGCCTTGCCCAAGACTCAGTTCGAGCAGCTGATCGAGATGATAGGTCTTCGATACGCCAGTACATGGCCTTAGTGCGAGTGGGAGATTGTTACTGTATATGCCCTAGAGGCCATTACTGTATTATACTAGTTTGTATATTACTTAATGGAAGCTTGGGATATTCACCTTGTATATACAATCTTGCTCAAAATAGTAGTATGCTACTTGGTTTGTTTCTACTTCAATGTGTACATGTGTTTATTTTAGTATATCACCTATGCACATTAGTGGAGCCCTTAGGATCTTTGCTTGATTACCAGCGTTGTGATGGCAGTCACACTAGTGGGGGCTGGGTAATCTATAAGCACATCCTTATGCTGGTCCCTAGTCGCAGGACTATCGAGACAGGGCATCGATACTCCGGAGTAGACTAGCGCATGCGCTTTTCATCCTAGAGTGGGAGATGGTCTGTCCCACAGCCATCAGTACGTCGTACTGGAGATAGTATGCGGGTGCTCATTGGGTTACGAGTACACTGGACAGGACTCGTCGGGAACTGACCGGTTGGTATTATACCTATCGTCAGTTATCAGTTCCCAGGTGACATGAGTACAGCTTAGTCCGCTGACTTGACACTGTCACTTCGCCTCGAGTGTGTTCCCACTGTACTTTGATTACTACCCTACCACGGCTCAAAGGAGTCGTGCAAACAGGTAGTAGTTGGGTGCAGTCCCGAAGCACTTGGAGGCAGTGACGGTTAGACAGGATTCGTCTCTCCCGGTATTGGGGGTTGACATCGCGCTGTGTCTAGGAGAGCCATTACACGAGTAGTCCCTGGCCAGGGCAAGCGAGATATACTGGTAGGCTTCCAGTGTTATCTCAGGGTGTATTGGGCTTCACTCCGACACGACTTGTACCGCTATTAGGGGACTGACGTTTACCGCCCCCTAGGCCCGCCATGCGATGTATCAGACGAACAGACCGGACTGTACGGAGATTGTCACATTCAGGCTCAGTAGGAGTTCAGATGGGTTTCACCTCGTCAGTCTTGTTGTCGGCATCTACCTGTGGACCGTTACGCACAGCTAGTGCCGCTTGCGGTCTGTGGTTAAACCCACTGCCAGCGTAGTGTCGAGTCTTTAGAGTCCCACACAGAAAGCTATTCGCCTTTAGGCAAAAGAGTAGAGGTCGCATGGTTTTGCGACAGGTTGCATGGTTTTGCGACAGGGTTCTGTCACATCCGTGCACTTGTGCACGTTTAGTGTCCGGACAGTTTACACTAGTGGGCTTTGGTTTAAGCCAGATCCTAGTGTACGTTTTGGGATTGGTTTTATCCAGTTTGTATTCATGTTTCTCGGAACGCGGATGCGGGTGTGTATGCACAGTTGACGGAGAGACAGAGGCAGAGGATTCTCATTAGGGTTGTTGACCGTTGACTGTTGACTATTGACTTTTTGCTCAACCCTAATGAGAATATGATATATGATTAACGATAATATTAATTAAGTATTGTGGTGACATGGTTGTTGAGGGGTTGACTTTGTTGACCGGTTGACTAGGTTGGACTAGTTGACCATCATGATGACAATGGCTATCATTTCATGGCAAAGTCTTTTCACTTGCTTGTTCTCTTGTGCAATATGAGTGTATGAACTGATATAGCCATTTTGACTTAAACCATTTACACAATACTTGATTACTATTTTTGTGATGATGACTTTGGATTATGAGAGCCAAGAGTGAAAAGTCTTTCTAATTCTATCATTTTCATTATCTCTCTTGTGTTCTTGAGCTCTCATCTTCTTCCTCTTGCTCTCCCTCTCTTTAGTCTATGGTTCACTTGTCTCATGTGTTGAGAACCAAGAACCATATAGAAAATCCCAACACACTCTTCTCTACTCACTCTAGTTCATAAGGTTTAGCAAACCAAGTGAACTAGTTTCTTCAAAGACCGAAGAAGAAGCCAAAGGTAGAAGCTTTCAGGTGGATCGATCTTCGGCGCATGGAGACGACGGGGTGAAGCCGATCCGGACAACTATCGAGGCTTGAAGACGAAGGAGTTCAAGAAAGAAAGGTATAACCCCCTAACCGAGTAATTAACAACTCTTAGTTAGGTTGTTAGATAGATGTTTAACCAAGATCCGGTTTTGAGTCCATGTTACCGCCTCTAGAAAATTGTTTTTCACCAAATTCCGCATGCCCGAAAGTACCGGGAGAGATAGCATGGACTTACATCTTGTGCTTGTTTCTTGGGGTAATCACTCGCATGGAGAGCCCACTTGGGAACGAGAAGATGCAATCGGGCAGAATTTTCCTCACCTTTTCGTGTAGTTATCTATCTTTGTATTCTTGGAATTTCGAGGACGAAATTCTTTTTGTAGTTGGGTATAATGTAACACCCGAGCCCAATACTACTAATTTCAGTTACCGTTCGAACGTAGTGTGGCACTTATTTCATTTATCTTGCTTGATGGTTAATTATTGTAAATTCTACCCGGAAATTAATTTCTGCATATAACAAATTTTGGCATCTAAAATAAAATTGAAAATATTCATCTTGGCCTACTTGACACCCCTAGCCTCGTGGTAGCGTCCGTGCATCGTATTCTCGTCCCGTTCAGTGAAACGGGCGAGTTTGGACGGCTACGTGCACGTACGTGTGTCCGTTTTGGGGGTATGCTTTTTTGATAATAAAACACTTCATTTTGAATTTTGGATCCCGCCTAAAATTCTATTATTTCAATTTCAAATTTTTGAACCCGACCCGAGCGCGATTTGGAAATATTTTATTTTGCGCCAAAATCCCAGATTTTAATATTATTAAAACCATCACATATATTTTTCTAATTAACCTGATATCTTACTGTTCATTACCTATCTTTTAAATCTTTAAATTAACCTATATATATATCCTACTGTTCCTTAAAATGTTTTGAATCATTAATTAATATTTAACCCTAACTAACGATTCCCTTTTAGCCAATCGCGTTCCTTTTAATTCCGTGGGCCCCACCTACAACACTCTCTTTCTCTATCTCTCTCTCTCTCCCCCATAATCTCTCTCTCTCCACTTTTTTTCTCTCTCTCTCATATATTCTCTCGTACTTCTCTTTATCATTCTTTCTCTTCTAGCTTCATGTCTCGTTTCTCATTTTTTTTAACCGTTCTTTTGTTGCCGGAATTCCGTCGTGCCGGTGACGCTTCTCGACGTTCCAGCGAGGTACCCCGACCCGTGTGGTTCCTTTGTTCTTCGTTTGGGTTCATTCCGTGAACCGTGCGACCGTCGCGAGTTTTCCCCGCCGACGGTTAACGTTCTGTTTTCCCGATTCGCGACCCATCGAGGCAAGTTAATCTTCCTACATGCTATATAATTCATTTTATACCTATTTAAATAAATACCATACCTATAGTTTAAATCTAGTGCCCCATGTTTAATTTTATAACGTTTCGATATTCCGTTTGCATCCGTTTATATCATATTAAATCTAGATCATGAAAACTTATCTTGTGACATACTAGATTACATTATACTGCAACCATATCATTTAAAATATATATCGTCGTAATATTTATTATTATTATCTTTAATTAGTTTATAATCTTCATTTTATAATGTTATACATTTGAAAATCTTATAGTTTACACATGAAACGTCGTTGAAAAATCGGATATGACAAATCTGAAATTTACTGTACACCTTATCTTATAAAATTTATTATAAATCATAGAAAAATCATTAGTATACGTTCTTTACTTCGTTACGAAGCTAACTCAGAATAATATAACTCTATGAAATATTTACTTGCAAAATAAATTGTTTAAATAACGTAAAATGCAAATGAAAATGTCTCCAAACTGCTGTCCAGGGAAATTCCAGCAGCAAACTTTCAACTTCGAATGTTCATAACTTTTTGTAGGGACAACCTGAGATGCTTATACTTATAAAACTGAAAACATTATTGAATTATCTTTGTTTTGGTATAAGACACGTCCCTTTTGGAGAACGTTTGTTATTTTTAAGCTATTTTACAAATTAGGGTGACGCTGAATTTCTGAACGGAACCTTCTTGTGCAGGGTTAATCAATACCACTTTTATAGTTATTAATCGCTTTGAATATGCTATCCATATTAATATTATTATATCAATATTTATATCACATATTGCTTAGTTGTACATCCCACATTACCATTTTATAGTTTTATAACTTTTCGGATATCCGTTTGCATCCATCGCATTTAAGATACATATAATTGCATCCATAGATCACATTACTACGTAATAATGTGATATTAACACTCCATGTTTAATAAATTGCATCCTAATTAATATTGGAACTATAAATACAACCCTAATCGATAACTGTGCATCCATATCCTTGAAATTATATCTATTTGCATATAATATTACATGTTCCAGTTTATTGTTCTGATAGTACCCATGCTTGATTATATAACCGATTGTGAGTACACCTATGTTATCGCTTGTTCTTGACCTGTCCTGTTAATACATATTGATTGACCCGACATAGTACCGTATACTGCTTGACCTGACCTGATTTACCATGACCTGACCCGTTACCTGATCCTGTGTCTAATGCCAACAAACCTGACATGTAGTCCTCATGGACCGTTCCTGTTGTCTATCCAGACAAACCTGTTTACCTGATCCTGTGTTGGCATTAGTTTCTTGATTTTCGGAATACCTGACTTGACATACACATATAACTTGGGGGTATGGGGAAATCAAAGGTGAAACCTGACTTGTAACTCGACAGTTCACTACCTGTTCTGGGTGTATACATTCTTGTTTTGTCCCTAGTGGCATGTCTCGGTTTTGGCCGAGAATATTGTGGCTGTGATCCCGGGTATGTACGGGATACTATCGAGTGTACACATTCCTGTTTTGTGCCTAGCGGCTTGTCTCGGCTGCAGCCAAGAATATTGTGGCCGTGGTCCCGGGTATGTACGGGATACTATTGAGTTACATCGATGATTCATCAATTGATTTCAAAGACTTTAGAATAGAAAACCTGATAGAACAGTTTAGTTTACCCACTGCACGCTACCCTGTACTGGTATGATTCATATTATTGTTATTCTTGCTGTATTCATGTTTATATTACATTGCCTGCTACACTGTTCATATTATATTACTTGATGACATGACGCGCTGACGTCTGGGTTTTGCATGGCCCAGATTCCGTACCGCTGTTGCAGTCCGAGCAGGAGTACTTCAACCAGCAGGCTGAGCTGTGAGTTCAGTAGTAGTTAGTCTTATTTCCTGCATTTATTTCCTGATGTGAGCCCGCATTATGGGACACACTTTTCAGTTATTTGTATTGGATCATTTGCTTCAGCATTTATTTATTATTGACTCCTGTTATTCTGGATTATGGACATGTTTTAGATAGTTTTATCTTGTTCTTGATATCTCTACAGCCGTAATGTGACTGTGGATGGATACTTCCTACCCACAGGTAGCATGGTTGGCTATGTCACGTGCCCAATCTAGCGTACTCTGGGAAGCGGGGCGTGACAGTTGATCTTCTCCGTTTGGCGTCGTATACATATATATGCTTGTGGTGGTCGTTTCCGCCGTTGGGTGTGATTTGCTCCCGTTTGGGGATGCTTTCTTTATATTCTATGTTCTACCCGTTTCAGGGCTAGTTTTTACAAAGGAGGTGCTGCCGAAATTTTTATGAAAACAAAAGAAAATAAAGAAAAAAATAAGTTTAAGGATTTTTACTTAAGGTTTCCAAATGTTCTTTCAATGTTTTCATTACTTATTTCTTTTGAAATGTTTAGATTTTTGGGTTTCGGCTTACTTAAGTTACGTTACGCCTGTAAACGTTGCGTGATCTAAGTACCGGTCACGAGCTAATATTTCGGGTCATGACAAAGTTGGTATCAGAGCGCTAGGTTTAACCTTGGTTCGAGTTTAGGTTTGAGTATGTGGAGTAATATATTTCGGAACCTAGGCTTGACCTTGCAAAACTTAGACTTGAACAGGAGGGTATTAGACCCGAACTTTCGTTTCGTAAACTGACCCTGATTGATGGAGTAGGTAGCTTAAGTAGTGTGACGTACCGTACGTATGTTCCGCGGCATATTTACGATACGATACTCCACTTAAGTGACCTTAGGATGTATATATCTTGAGACTTGTGATTCTCTTCATCCCCTTGATTATACATCCATTTGAGATCCTTGATTCTATTTGTTTCCATTATCATACTCTCACTGATTCTGTTCCTCCTTATGATCATGTATTCATTCTGGATCTGTTGATTCATTTCATCCCTTTGATATATTTTCGTCGATACATGATTAAGGTTCCTGTCACCATGGTTTGAGCGCAGTTTGAGCTGCTACTAGTGATGCGGTCAGGGCGAGCTCGTCATGGACGAGGACTGACCATCGTGTTTTCTGGTGACATGTGAACGTTTCAATTTAGTGTTTATGTTGTGACCTATTGGTTGAGACAAGTGTACGGTTTTGTACCGGATGATCGGGCCATTGTTAGAAGCTGGCTATTGTGAGAGGACTGTTGATGCACAGCCTACCTCAGAGTTTGTGATGTCGTCTACCATGCAGACGGATGACCCAGCTGTTGCTGAGATTGATGGGATGTTGCTTCCAGAGCTTACGAGCTAAGATAGCTGGAGTTTCCAGGAAGAGATGCGACAGGTGATAGCTAGTCTATCTTGAGTTGGGAAGCGAAGTGATTCGTCAGATTTGATGCGCCGATACAGGCCCTGTTGAGTTGAAGATTTCCAGTGTAGAGAATCTTACTCAGATCTAGAGTAGATCGATCCAGAGATGGCGTTGCTCGTTGGATGATCCGATAGGAGATCAGTAAGTGGACCAGCTTCAGATAGAGGACCTCACCCAGATGCGTTGTGATTTGATCGAGAACGGATGAATATGGAGTATTCCTCTAATGATTGGGATGAGTTTCCGAGGACGTGTTCGGCTAGATATCTTCTATAAAGTGATGAAGATACCAAGTTCGTGATTTTGAGTCCGTGCGAGAGATTCCGGATTTACTGTAGCCGAGAACATTTGCAGTACGCAGATAGCATGATGTGACATCGAGGTGGACGATAATAAAGACGGGTGGAAAAAGATGTTCGTGCGAGATGTTAACGAGCTGTTGTTACTCCCCGTTGAGATTAGAGATCGGATATGTATACTGAGATGTTGGAATACGACCAGTTTCCGAGGAAATGTTGTGTTGAGAACCCAGATGTCGAGAGAAGATTATGTAAGAGTACCAGCCTCCGTATAGTTCGGCATATGTGAGATCGGAAGAGACCTTGAGCAAGTGCTTTCCAGGACACTGATGCGATAAGATTTGCACCGAGGATTAGTTATGTCACGTGTATTCAGAAGGCCAGGGGCCGACGCCAGTGACGTGCTGCTTTATGAGTGATCATACCAATTGACATGAGGAGTGCCTGAGCGGACTCGCTTCCGTTAGCACACCTGTCTGGGACGATGAGCCGATAGATTGCGAGATTGGTAATCCACAGAGTAATAAGGACCCAGAGATAGAGGACGCCAGACCGTGAGCAGGAGGCAAGCGGATATTCTTGCTCTGCCAGTTTTTGGCGCACCAATATTTTTTTTCCGACATTGTAGGAGGTATACCTCAATGTCATTTGTTGAGATTTGCGTTCGTGATCCGAGTATCACGCTTATACCACTTGGAGTTTAGTTTTGATGATTTAGTTCATGATATTGTTTTCGTGCACCATGGCTGCACTTACTGGGTATTTACATTTTATGCACGGTTATTGCACCGGTTATACGTTTTATACACTGTTGTGTTAGGTTGCGATTTGTGCATATCTATTGCACTTGATGTTGATTTTGTGCCTTGGCTGCACGCGTTTATGATTTCGTGGATTTCATACGGTTGATTTGATTTTGTGCATATGGTACGCACTCGATTTATTTTTGCACTCGGTATAGGTCACATGTGCTTGCAGTGCATTGATATGGATTTGTGCACGCAGTTGCACGCGGTTATGATTTTATACACCTTGGTACACTCGGTGTTGCTTTTTATACGCATTTGAGTTATTGATGAGTTTTCATGTATTTGTTGCATTAGATTGGTATTTCGTGCACTGGATGCACCGTATTTGTATTTCGTGCAATGGATGCACCGGATTTGTATTTCGTGCACTGGATGCACCGGATTTCTGTTTCGTGCATTGGATGCACCGGATTTGTGTTTTTATGCGCGTTGGCACTTGATGTTCGTTTTCATGCATGCTACTGCACTAGATGTTTTATATGGACCTGGCGCTCTTGGGTTGGATTTTGTGCATATTAGGCACTTGGTATTGGATTTTGTGCGTATCGATGCACTTGAGTTCGGTTTGATTCATGCATGTTGGATGCACTTGACCTAGATGATTTTATTCATGCATGTGGGATGCACTTGATTTCGATTTCATTCGTGCATGACGGATGCACTTGATTTGGATTTTCGCGCACGTTGGGCGCATGATATGAGAATGATATGAGATATGATTTTGTGCACACCTGATGCACTTGATTTGGGATTTTCATTCATGCATGTTAGTTGCAATGAGTTGAGATTTTTATGCACTACAGATGCTTTCGTGCATACCCGTTGCACTTAGTTTTACTTTTGTGCACATTTGTGGCACCTGTATTTGGATTTGATTTCCTTGCGCACCAGATGCACGTGATGGTTGGATACGCCTTTTGAGGTTGATTTTGCTCTTGAGCCCTTTGTTTTCATGTTAGGTACTACATTATGTAGTAGCCAAACAGGACTGATCCAAGGACAGTACCTGAATACTTTGCATGCATAAAAAGTTTAACAAGAGGTTTTCAAAAAGGAGCCATAGTCTCGCTATTTCCTACGTGTCCGCGAGTGATACGAAATTTTTGAAAGAAAACCTTTCGGGATATTTTAAAACGGCGGAACGTATATTTAAGCGTCCGTCACTTGTACCATGAGCTACGCATAGCACGGCGATTTGAGAAAAATTTAGCATGAGTTATTCAGTTTTTAAAATGGGCTTTCAAGGATGCGTACTATATATGTAATATAGTATTTGATTAGTGCATATGGGATTTCGGTAGTGGATTTCGAGATCTGTAACTCCATTGTGACTCCGATGATATGCATGCAAGTCCGATGATTTGCGTGACGCTTGACGGAGTTCGGTTTTGAGTTTCGTACCCATTTTCCGGCGCACAGGATGCGCTGTGGTATTTCTGTATCTTCCGTGATTTCGGAGCTCCGTTGATTTGAGCTGAGTATTGAAATGTTTAGCACTTGAGAATTTAAATTTAAATTCGGGGACCGAATTTATTTAAGGGGGAAGATTGTAACATTTCAGAAAATATAAAATATTATTTTTGGAATTTAATATTAAAATAATATATTTCGTAAAAACTACCGATTTGCGAATTTGGGATTTTCGTAAAATGGTATAAATATAAATTATGGAATTTATGAGTGTTTATTTTTGGCCAATTCTTTTGCCAAATTTCGTGGCCTTTTTTTTGGGGGGGGGCTTCCATTTTCGAAAGTCAATAGGCATGGGCAAGAATGTGAGGGATCGGCAAAATTGTTATGACTCATCCTTTGCATTAATTGGATTTGTATTGGTAAAGATATTTTCATGGCGGTGGTGGCTGCTCATTGTTTTGGAAGGAGGGGTTTTATTTATTGGTGACAATTACTTACACTCACCACTTCAATTTTGGAAATCCCTAGTGAACATCAAATTGTCCTAGCCCCATTTATTCTTGCTTGACTTGCAAAATTTCCTTTGCTCACAATTTCTATTCTTGGAAACTTCAATTTACCTCCACCAAAATCCTTGGATGCCTTGAGACAAAATATTCACACACTATCTCTAGTTCGTCTTGGGTATCTATGCTGGCAAACTGGATGTCCGATTTGCCTCGGTTTTGAGACGGAGCCCATATAAAGAATCCTCGACGTGCATCCTCTTTGACGAGCGTGACCGGAGAGCGATCTTCATCGAGGCAGCCGCAACATGCTAAGGACTGGGATTGAAGACTGAAGGACACAGATCGATCGGTACCCATACGTGGATTCCGAGATGGTAGAGCGCATCGACTACGGCTAAGCGAGGAGTTTAGCAGGTGAGTAGATTTATATCTACGGGTGAAGTTGGGTGGATGGCATATAGCACCCCCGCAAATTATGAATGGGAACCGATATTTATATATATATAGAATACAGTCGGAGAAACCTATATTAGAAAATTATAGATATGGTTAAAAGATAGTTAGAGGTGATATGAATAATTGAATATATATATCAAGATATAAGATGAAAGCTATAGGGACATAACGCTTGGACATAATATGATAAAAATGATGTCTCAAATTGATAAAAAAGATATGAAAGGTGAATGTGAATCACAATATATATAGATATGTAATTGCACGAGATTAAGTATGAGATTTAGAGTAGCATGACATGAGATTCATATGATGTAATGCATATGTAAAATGACTTGATGTGAGAGATTGATGCGATGAAAACAGTATACGATGAGATATGATGACTTGGTTGATATGTCGTTATATGGATGCGAGTCGATAAGAGATAGTTGATACCTTGCCGGTCTCCAGATACGAGATTGATACGGATGTGACCTGAGAGATAGGTATATATAGATAGATAATGATGTGCATAGTGAGTGATATGCCGTACGAGACTTAGATTCGTATCCCTGTTGTTGTATAGGTTGATAGAATCCCCAATTGTTTAATGCCGTCGTACGATGGATTACCGTACGCGATGAGTTTATCTGATGATTGATCCATACCCCTGACTAGAGAATGCCGTATGATGGTTTGTACCGTACGTGATGTTGTGAGGCTGGATGCCGATTGATAGATTCATCGACTCGGATATATTGTAGACACGTATACCTTGTAGCTTTTCGCTTACGATGTACTTTATGCTACGCTCATGTTATTCGCATTGCATTGCATATACCTGTGCTAGTACACCTACACCATTATCGATGATGCGTATGTTACACTTACAAAGGTTGCCTGTTCACACACTTTCATCATCGATAATTGCTATGTCACTACACAGTAGAATTGCTACATCATGCCATGATATACTTGCTATGTTTATATCACCGTTCCACGTTGCAAGAGATATACGGATATGCTTATATTCTGTTATATGTCGCATACCTACATGCTTACATATATACCTTGCTATAGCTACATGTTCAGCTTCATATGATGTTGCGATAGATTTTGGATAAATTGGGAACCGCATGATATATTTAATAACTTGATGCATTTAAATATCGGTTTTCCCTTTTTATGCTCATATTACTGTTCTATGTTGCATATATTATGTTTCATGAATTTACGCATTTAGATACGGATTTCATGTGATTTATGGATTTGAGAACCGTGGGGATATTTCAAGGAAGTATGCATTGTTTTGAAAACCCGGTTTCTCTTAATATGATATTTCGATGCGTCCACCATGAGTTTTCTCGGTTCTGAGACTTGTGTTAGAAACCCGATATGATATGTGGATTGCGAGTGTCGAGGTTGGACACTCAGGTTCTGTGGATTGCGGGTGTCGATGGTGGACATTCAGGTTCTGTGAGATGTATGGATATATGGATTGCGAGTGTCGAGGTTGGACACTCAGGTTCCGTGGATTGCGAGTGTCGATGGTGGACACTCAGGTTCCATGAGATGTATAGATATGTAGATTGCGAGTGTCGAGATTGGACACTCAGGTTCCGTGGATTGCGGGTGTCGATGGTGGACACTCAGGTTCCGTGAGATGTATGGATATGAGGGCCAGTGCTGGTGATGGCGCCTGAGAGATGAGTATTTACGTGTCGATGCTGGACGCGGGTTTTCATGATATTTCGAGTTTCGATGTTGGACACTCAGGTTCCATGATTTTGATGTGTCGCGAGGGACACATGTTGATTTATATCCTCATATTTAGCTGCATATGCTTTCATGATATTTACATGCATGATGTTGTTGTGTCATTGGTTGACACGTAGACGAGATCCACATGCATACAGGCATTGATTATTATTAGCATATATGTAGATACGGTCACCCTAATTATCATAGTATTACTTTTAAGATATAGTTGATCTAGGAATCGTTGTTTATTTCGATTTCTACCTGATGATGTTTTTTACTCACGAGTTGGCAACTCACCCTTGTTGTACCACAGTTCTTGCAGGTTGACCGCATGGATCAGTAGCGGCATCGCTGGCACACAGCTTGCATTCGGGTGATTTGCTTTGGTAGGTGGTACATGTTGGATCGTGCCCCTCTTGTATTATTATTCTTATTGTATCTAGTCAACTCCATTAATCAGAAACTAGTGTTTATATAAGCAGTAAGACTTAGCAAGACTTGTAGTTGCAAGACTTGAGCGATGGGTCATATGTTCACTTGGGTTTGGTGTCTTACTTTACTTTTCCTTATGTTGATCTTCGCCGTTTGGCGTTTTATACATATATATGCTTGTGGTGGTCGTTTCCTCCATTTGGCATGATTTGCTCCCATTTAGGGATGCTTTCTTTATTTTCTATGTTGTACCCGTTTCGGGGCTAGTTTTTACAAAGGAGGTGCTGCCGAAATTTTTAAGAAAACAGAAGAAAAGAAAGAAAAAAATAAGTGTAAGGATTTTTACTTAAGGTTTCCAAATGTTCTATCAATGTTTTCATTACTTATTTCTTTTGAAAGGTTTAGATTTCTGGGTTTCGGCTTACTTAAGTTACGTTACGCCTGTAGACGTTGCATGATCTAAGTGCCGGTCACAAGCTAATATTTCGGATCGTGACATTGGCGAAGAGCTAGCTCCCGCTTGGGGATGCCTTTTATATTATCATGTGTATGCGGTTTTGGATCAAAATATACAAAGGAGGTGCTGCCCAAATTTTTAAAAGACGAAACATGTTTTCAACTAGTAACATCCACTTGCATTTTTCATGTTACACTATTTATGCATTTAAGAAAACTTTTGATTTCATCATACCTTTATTTCAAAACTTCACCTCTTTTATTTTCTTAAAAAGGTTTAGATTTCTGGGCTTCGGCTTACTTGAATTACGTTACGCATTTAGCCGTGGCGTGATTTAAGTGCCGGTCACGAACTAATTTTTAGGTCTTGACAAAGTTTGTATTAGAGCTCTAGGTTTAACCTTGGTTCGATTTTATGTTTGACTATGCGGAGTCTAGGGCGTATATATATTTCGAAACCTAGGTTTGACCTTACGGAACTTAGACTTGAACATGGTGGGTATTAGACCCGAACTTTTGTTTCATTGGCTGACCATGATTGATGGAGTAGGTAGCTTGAGTAGAGTGACGTACCGTATGTATGTTCCGCGGCATATTTACGATACGATACTCCATTTAAGAAACCTTAAGATGTACATATTTTGAGATCTGTGATTCTCATCGTCTCCTTGATCATACATCCATTTGAGATTCTTGATTCTATTCGTTTCCATGATCATACTCTCACTCATTCCGTTCCTCCTTATGATGATGTATCCGTTTTGGGATCTGTTGATTCTTTTCATCCCTTTGTGTAAGTCCATGCTACCTCTCCCGGTACTTACGGGCTTGCGGAAATGATGAAAAACGATTTTTCAAGAGGTGGTAACATGGACTCAAAATAGGGATCTTTGTTAAACAACTAACTAACAAACCTAACAAGAGTTTTACCTACTCGGTTAGGGGGTTATACCTTTTTTGAACTCCTTCGCCTTCAACTCTTTCCGGTGTACGGATCAGCCTCACCTCGTCGTCTCCTTGCGCCGAAGATGGATCCACCTGAAAGCTTCTACTTTTGGCTTCTTCTTCGAACTTGAAGAAACTAGAACACTTGGTTTGCTAAACCTTGTGAACTAGGATGAGTAGAGAAGTGATTTGGGTTTTCTTTTATCTCTAAGGCAATGTTTCTCAACTCATGAGAGGGTGTTGCCTTGAGCTAGAGAGAGAGCAAGAGGAAGAGCACGAGGGAGAGCTCAAGCAAGAGAGAGAAATGAAATGAGAGAATGAGTAACTCTTCTGCCATCCAAGCTCTCATAATCCAAAACCATCATAACAAAAATAGTAATCAAGTATTATGTGATGGTTCAAGTCAAAATGGCTATATCATTTCATGCACTCATTTTGCAAAAACAAACAAGCAAGCAAAACTCTTTGCCATGAAATGATAGCCATTGTCATGATGATGGTCAACTAGTCCAACATAGTCAACCGGTCAACAAGTCAACAAAGTCAACCCCTCAACAACCATGTCACCATAATACTTAATTAATATTAATGTTAATTATATTTCTTATTCTCATTAGGGTTTACCCAAAAGTCAATAGTCAACAGTCAACAGTCAACAACCCCAATGAGAATCCTCTGCCTCTGTCTCTCTGTCAACTATGCATACACACTCGCATCTGCGTTCCGAGGAACACGAATACAAACGAGATAAAACCAATCCCAAAATGTACACTAGGATCTGGCTTAAACCAAATCCCTCTAGTGTTAACTGTCTGGACACCAAACGTGCACAAGTGCACGGATGTGACCGAACCCTGTCGCAAAACCATGCGACCTCTACTCTTTTGCCTAAAGGCGAATAGCTTTCTGTATGGGACTCTAAAGACTCGACACTGCGCTGGCAGTGGGTTTAACCACAGACCGCAAGCGGCACTAGCTGTGCGTAACGGTACCCAGGTAGATGCCGATAAGATGACTGACGAGGTGAAACCCATCTGAACTCCTACTGAGCCTGAATGTGACAATCTCCGTACAGTCCGGTCTGTAAGTCTGATACATCGCATGGCGGGCCTAGGGGGCGGCAAACGTCAGTCCCCTAATAGAGGTACAAGTCGTGTCGGAGTGAAGCCCAGAACACCCTGAGATAGCACTGGAAACCTACCAGTATATCTCGCTTGCCCTGGCCAGGGACTACTCGTGTAATGGCTCTCCTAGACACAGCGCGATGTCAACCCCCAATACCGGGAGAGACGAATCCTTTCTAACCGTCACTGCCTCCAAGTGCTTCGGGACTGCACCCAAAAACTACCTGTTTGTACGACTCCTTTGAGCCGTGGTAGGGTAGTAATCAAAGTACAGTGGGAACACACTCGAGGCGAAGTGACAGTGTCAAGTCAGCGGACTAAGCTGTACTCATGTCACCTGGGAACTGATAACTGAAGATAGGTATAGTACCAACCAACAGTTCCCGACGAGTCCTGTCCAGTGTACTCGTAACCTAACGAGCACCCGCATACTATCTCAAGTACGACATACTGACGGCTGTGGGACAGGCCGTCTCCCACACTGGGATGAGAAGCGCATACGCTAGTCTACTCCGGAGTATCCATGCCCTGTCTCGATAGTCCTACGACTAAGGACCTGCATAAGGATGTGCTTATAGATTACCCAGCCTCCACGAGTGTGACTGCCATCACAACGCTGGTAATCAAGCAAAGACCCTAAAGGCTCCACTAATATGTATAGGTGATATACTAAAATAAACATATGTATACATTAAAGTAGAAATAAACCAAGTAGCATACTTCTATATTGAGCAAGATTGTCTATACAAGGTGAATATCCCAAGCTTCCATTAAGTAATATACAAACTAGTATGTTACAGTAATGGCCTCTAGGGCATATACACTAACAATCTCCCACATGCACTAAGGCCATGTACTGGCGTATCGAAGACCTATCATCTCGATCAGCCGCTCGAACTGAGTCTGGGGTAAGGCCTTTGTGAGTGGATCAGCAGTGTTATCTTCCGTAGAAACTCTCCGAATCTCGATCTCCTGGCGACCCACGATCTCCCTGATCAGGTGATACCGCCTCAAGATGTGTCTGGAGTTCTGATGGGACCTGGGTTCCTTCGCTAAAGCTATAGCCCCGTTGTTGTCGCAATACAGCGGTATTGGATCAACAATGGACGGAACCACCTGAAGTTCTGTTAAGAACTTCCTTATCCAGACGGCTTCTTTTGCAGCATCTGCAGCAGCGATATATTCCGCTTCCATCGTCGAGTCAGCAACGGTTTCCTGTTTGGAACTCTTCCAACACACCGCCCCTCTTTTGAGGGTAAAGACATAACCCGACATGGACTTGGAATCATCCTTGTCACTCTGGAAGCTGGAGTCAGTAAAGGCCTCGATCTGGAGGTCATTTCCGCCATACACCAAGAACATCTCCTTAGTCCTTCTCAGGTACTTGAGAATGTCTTTACTGCTATCCAGTGTTTCTCCCAAGGGTTTGACTGATACCGGCTTACCACACTCATTGCATAAGCTACATCTGGTCTGGTACAAAACATCGCATACATTATAGAGCCTACCGCAGAAGCGTAGGGTATAATAGACATGCGATCCCTTTCCAAATCAGTCTTGGGAGACATCTCTTTGGAAAGGGTGATCCCGTGACAAGCCGGTAGATTACCGCGCTTGGAATCTTCCATACTGAATCTTTTCAGTATGGTGTCGATGTACCTGGACTGTGAGAGTCCCAGTATCCTCTTGGATCTGTCACGATAGATCCGGATCCCCAGAATGTATGAGGCATCACCCGGGTCTTTCATGGAGAACCTGTGTGACAAGAACCCTTTGACAGATTGTATCATAGGAATGTCATTTCCTATAAAGAGAATGTCATCCACGTATAAAACGAGGAATACTACAGTTCTCGCTACAAATCTACTATAGATGCATGGTTCATCTGGATTTTTGATAAAACCAAATTCTTTGACCGTCTCATCAAAACAGATGTTCCAACTCCGCGATGCCTGCTTTAGTCTATAGATGAACTTAAGCAACTTGCACACCTTTCCGCTGCTCCCACTCTGAATGAAACCCTCTGGCTGGTCCATATAAACACACTCCTCTAAATTTCCATTTAGAAAAGCGGTCTTTACGTCCATCTGCCAAATCTCATAATCGTGGAAAGCAGCAATGGCAAGAAGGATCCGAATGGATTTCAGCATAGCCACTGGAGAAAAGGTTTCGTCATAGTCCAAGCCAGGTCTTTGACGGAAACCCTTTGCAACAAGTCTAGCTATATAGGTCTCAACCTGTCCATCTACACCGATCTTCCTTTTGAAGATCCACTTGCATCCTACGGGTTTTACCCCATCTGGAGCAATGTCCAACGCCCATACTTTGTTGGTGTACATGGACTCCATTTCGGTCCGCATTGCATCCAGCCATTTTACCGAGTCAACGCTCTGAATGGCCTGCTGGAAGCTAGTCGGCTCATCATAATCAATGATGCAATCCTATCTATCCCCGTCTATGAGAAAACCGTAGTATCTCTCGAGCGGATGAGACTGCCTACTACTTCTGTGGAGCGGCGTAGGAATGTCATTATCTTTCGAACCCTCTGGTTCTACTAAGCTTTCAGTAATAACTCGTGGTTCTGGAATTTCTTCCAGTTCTATTGCGCTCCCACTTATCTGATTTTCCAAAAACTCAGTTTCCAAGAAGTGGGCATGTCGAGAAACAAAAATATTTTGTTCCTTTTCACAATAGAAGAAATAACCCTTGGAGTTCTTTGAATATCCCACAAACTTGCACTGTACTGAGCGTGCCTCGAGCTTGTCCGCATGCTGCTTTTTGACAAAAGCTGGACATCCCCATGTCTTAATGTGATTAAGATAGGGTCTCTTCCCACACCACATCAGATATGGTGTAGTAGGCACAGTCTTAGTTGGAACTCGGTTCAAAAGGTATGCAGCTGATTCTAGTGCATATCCCCAGAATGATCGCGGTAACTCAGCGTTACTCATCATGGACCGTACCATATCCAATAGGGTTCGGTTCCTTCTCTCCGATACACCGTTATGTTGCGGAGTGTATGGAGGAGTAAGCTGAGAGAGAATTCCATTCTCTTTTTGTAGGGTTCCTAGGCACACTAATGAAGTCTCACAAGTGATCAAACATGGCCAATTAAAATTTTACAAGTGCCTACAAACCCTAATACGGATCGTTAACTAGATATATAGGCGATGCAAGCATGTAAACGAATTAAATGCTAAAGGAAAGTGACTACAACCTTTGTAGATCCGGTCCACCACTTCCTAAGCTCCACGATGATGTCCCTCTGCTGTCCAAATCGGAATCCGGACTCTAGCATCGGCTTCATCGAAGAAATGGGCGGGCTTGGTCGTCGGCTTCGATGCCGAAGATGATCTACGTCGAGGCATCACAAGATCAAGCTCCGACTTCACCAAGTCATGAAACTTGTGAAGAAAACACCCTATACTACTAGGCAGGAGGTAGAGGATGAAGAAATAGGAAGTGGGTTCACTTTAGAATTGGATTTCTCACTTGTTTTCATCACTTGCCATTGATGTAGCAAGCTTTTCTTCATGGAAGAAAAAGATATATGATAAGTTATTTAAAAAGGAAAATAAAAAGAATACTTATCATGACTTCAACCATGGTTTAGTGTAGAGATTTAACTAAGGTTAGATGAGTGGTTAGGGTTAGAGAAGAGACAAGAATGGTGGACTTGTTCAAAGCTTCAAGAAGCTTCAAAGAAAAAACAAAACTAGCAACCATTCTTTTCTCTTTATCTTTTCAAATGAAATAAATAAAATAAATAAATAGATAAATGAATAAGTGAATGAAATGAAACCCTAACCACTAACTAACCATGGTTTAATACTTTACACAAAACCAAGCTAGAATGTATCATCAAACATGATACAATCATGTGCACAAAAAATATATCACATATACAATGTGCACAATTCAAGTGAGAAAATTCATTTAAAGTGAACCAATACTAGTTAATGCAAAGTAATATATCAAATATATAATTATACATTAAATCATTAAATCAACACTTGATTCAATGATCCGGTCATGTCGCATATAACCGGCTAGCATCCAATGTATCGGCTTATCGAGTCAATCCTTGATTCGATAACTAGGTTATATCGCATACAACCATTCGACACATTCATCGCGAGAATGAAATACGGTATCACATACACGCATTATTCTCGGTCCCGCACATATCTCATATGCGCTCCTATTTCGTTTCGCTTGAGCCAGGAAACCTCTGTGTAGGACTCTAAAGACTCGTCAATACGCCGGCAGCAGGTGATGATCATATCAAACACCCACAAGCCGCAAGCGGTCTGCTAAACGTAACGGCCACCCGGGTATTGAGCGATCAGAAGATCGACGGGCAAGCCCGTTCACACTCCTGTGAATCCAACCAGTAACACTTACCGTACAGTCCGGTCTGTTCGTCTGATATGCCGCATATCTCGCCTAGGGGCGGTAAACGTCAGACCCCAGTAGCTCGATAAGTCATGCCGACGTGAAGTCCATGACATGTGTGAAACTACTGATAACACTTACCAGTAGGTCACTGCAACCCTGGCCAGGGATTTCCTGTTATGGCCAGTCGAGCATAGCGCAACATCAACCCCCAATACCGGGAGAGAAGAATCCCCTCCTATCGCTCATTGCCTCCATGTGAATCGGGACTGTACCCAAAAACCACCTGTTTGCACGACTCAGTAGAGCCATGGTAGGGTGGAAATCAAAGCACAGTGGGAGACACACAAGACTCTATGACGATCTCGGGTCAACAGACTAAGCTGTACCAGTGTCACCAGAGAACTGCCATCTGACGTGAGGTATAATACCATCTGGGAGTTCTCGACGAGTCCGTTCAGTGTACCCAGTCTCCACTGAGCACCCGCATACCATCTCCGATGTCAAACACCAATGGATATGGGATCATCCATCGCCCATCACATGGGTCGAGAAGATATACGCTAGTCTACTCTGGAATATCGATGCCCCGTCTCGATATTCCCACGACTAGGAACAATGAAGGATGTACTCATTGACTACCCAGGCACCACTAGTATGATCTTCATCATAGTCCTGGAAGTCGAGTACACATCCTAAGGGCTTTATCAACATGTAATCAGAGAGACATAAAGTATACATGTTAAGATAAAGAGCAACCAGATAGCGTACTATCATGTCGAGCAAGAAAGTCCTACCTATATATGTCCCAGCATCCACTACAATATACATCCAATGTACAGTAATGGCCTCTAGGGCATACATATAACTAACAATCTCCCACTTGCACTAGGGCCATCTATAGCAGTAGTTGTAGTATCTAATACTCAACCATCCCCTTAAAAGTCTCTCTTTGGGAAAAGGCCTTCGTGAGTGGATCCGCCGTGTTGTCCTCTGAGTCTACTCTCCTAACCTTGATCACCCTGGAGATCAACTATCTCCATGATCAGGTGATGCTGCCTCAGAATATGTCTGGGTCACTGATGGGACCAGGGTTCCAGGGCCAAAGCCACAGTTCCATTGTCACACAATGGTAGGAACCTAGTTCATCCTATGAACCAATATACACCCAAACTGCCTCTTTGGTAGTATCTTTAATAGCGATGTTACCAGCCTTTATCTTCTAGTTTGTCACGGTATCTAGCTAGGAAATCTTCCAACATACCGTCCCTTTACTAAGGGTAAAGACAATGCCTGTGACTGACATTCAGTCGTCTTTATCACCCTGGAACACTTCCAGTGATTCTCCCCAGGATCAACTGATACTATCTCACTATAGCTAGTGAGAATCCTAAAATCTATTTAGATCTATCTCATAGATCCAAATCCCAGGATTTAGGAGGTATCACTTTGATCCTTTATGGAGAATCTATGTGATAAGAGGAGATCGACCGATCGTAGCATAGGAAATTCCTTTCCTATCAAGAGTATGTTGTCCACGTACAATACGAGGATGACCACTTCACTCTCTACTACCGTTTTGTATATACAAGGTTCATCTACCATTTTGATGATGTCAAATTGTTTGACTAACTCATCAAAACAGATGTTCCAACTCCGCGACGCCTGCTTCATCACATAAAACATCTTGCACACGTTTCCGCTGCTCACACTGTTTACGTAGCCCTCTGGCTGTGTTCTTATAGACGTTCTCTTCTAAATCATTATTTAGAAAAGTAGTCATGGCACCCAACCACCAGATATCGTAGTCATGGTATGTAGCCGTGGTAAGTAGGATCTGGATGGACTTAAGCATTGTCCCTGGAAAAGGTTTCATCATTATTCATGCCTGGTCGATGACGAAAACCTTTAACAAGTCTAGCTTTGAAAGTCTCAACTTTTCCACCTACACCAAGTAATCTTCTCAAGATATACTTGCTCCTGATGGGGATTTAACCCTTCAGATATCGCAACCAAAGTCCATACTTTGTTGGTGTATATGGATTCCATCTTAGATTGGTAAGCATCCAGCCATTCTTACAGAGTCCCTACTCTTGATGGCCTGCTCGAATCTAGTTGGGTCATCATCTCATGATGCAATCCTTGCTCCCACTGTCATCGAAAAACCGAAGTATCTCTCAAGTAAGTGAGGAACCCTGCTAGATCGGCGGAGAGGCTGAGGTTCGTCGGGAACTATTGAATTCTTTGGTTCTGTCAAATCATCAGCTGCAGTTTTGTATAGCTGGAACCTTTCCAGTTCTACACAACTGACTTTACCTCGATCTTGTCCGGATTTTGCTTTTGACATAGGCCAGACAACCCCAAATCTTAACTAACTTAAGATATGGGCTCTTCCCTTTCCATATCACATATGAAGTGGTAGGAAACTGATTTGATTTGAACCCAATTCAATAGGTATGCAGCTTCTCAAGTGCACAACCCAAAAAGGAAATAGGTAACTCAGTAATACTCATCATAGAGCACACGATATCTAATATTGTGCGATTGCTCCGCCCCGATACACCGTTGTGCTGTGGTGTATTCAGAGGAGTAATACGGAGAGAGAATCTCATTCTCCTTTAGAATGGTCCAGGAATGCCATGCACAAGTATTCTCCTCCCTGATCTTATCATAGGACATAATACTTATACCCGTATTGGTTCTCTACTTCTAACTTATATTCTGTGAATATCTCAAAAGGTTCGGACTTGTGTTTCAACAGGAACATATGTCTGAATCTTAAGAGATTATCAGAGAATATAATGAAGTATAAAGAACCATTCCTGGCATGTGTAGACAGGAGACCTTACATACATCATCATGTATCAGTCCCAAGAGTTCATCAACTCTTTCTCTGTTTCCAATAAACAGGGCTATGGTCATCTAATCTTTGTGACATGACTGGCTAGTTTCATAAGATGTAAATTCAAACTGATTTAAATATGCATCTAAAATGTAACTTCAGCTAGTCGGGTCGCATTGATGTGACCTAGTCTACAATGCCTCAAGAAGGATTCGTTCATCTCTGAACTCTTCCTCTTGTGTGTGTTCTTCATACTAGCAATTGTAGTTTGATTTAGAACGTCAATGCTTTTAGATAACGTGCCTGAACTGATCAACTTTTGATATAGGAAATGTTCAAAACATTATCCATCAATACAAAATTTTATCATTTCTTTACTAATAAAGAGACTGATATGATTTTGTATATCAGGTTCGGTATCTAATAGCATTTGTTCAGAATCAATGTATTGGTAATACAGGGTGACAGTGACCAACAGACTTGGCTGCAACACTTGCCCCGTTTTCTGTCTCATGAAACTTATCACCCTTTCTCAGTTTTTCTACCCTTTTGTAGCCCTATGTAACAGATTACATATCTGGGATCCTGATCCGGTATCGAATACCCAGGATGCAGAGGATACTGAGAAACAGTTCTTTATAATGAACACACCCGAAGGAGGTGCATCATATGCACTTTCTTCGTTTGGGCGGCATAGGAATTCTGGTATTCCCCTTATTTCCTGCTCTGTCTTATAACAATTATAAGTTGGAGCGGGACCAACGTTCCCCAGCTAAGTATAACAAGCGGGTTCGGTCAATACATCCATTTTATTATCTTGATTAAGGCGTGATATGGTCGCTACCAGGAGAGAGAGAGAAGAAAACACTCAGCGTGCGCTCTTGCAAGATTAGATTGGTTATATATTTTATCTAATTAGGATGGCTCTCACTGTTTTTATCAAATCTTCCTTCAAACCTTAAAAGGAAAGACTAGCCGGGATTAATTACACTCTACAAGTTCGCCAATCTTTCAGCCAGGCCAGTGTCGGTATTTTGAGGGAGGTTCCCCGTGCTTTCGCACGGACCTAATTACAGTAAACTTTGTTTTCCCAGAGGCGTAACCCCGTTGACACCTTTCTAGACACCTACTTGATCGGCTAATTGCAAAGTGCAAAACTCTCCCAGGAGTAACAATTACTCGCAGTGGGTATCGGGATTCAACTATCATATAGAAGGTATGCAATCTCATTGCAAATTTCAACACTTGAAACTCCCGATAAAGGTTTTTACCCCTAGCACCTATGACCTTAACTATGGTCAACAAATCTTAAGTACTAGTCAAGTTCTACCCGTCATTTCGTGATTAATTAGACCCACCCACATGACCCTTAACTAAGGTCAAAAAAGTCACGCGACTGTCCTAACTAATCGCATCATATGCGGTGTAGGAAGACATCACTTAGTTACCGTACACTGTGCCTTGACTATGGTCAACAAACACAACACGAATACTAAGTACTCTACTTCCTAAAATGACGGAGGGTTGCGAATGGTTTTTATGAAAACCTTTAACGCTTTGATCTTGATCTCGTTGCGGAATCAAATGGTTTTTAAATGGAATGTTTTTGAGGCTTTTCTAGTTTTGCTTAAGGGGTCACTCCCGGTGAAGGGATCGTCGGCCCTTTCCTCGTCGAATGAGGTGCGGGATATATCATATATATCACTGTGCAAAGCAGAAACTATAGAAGCGATCAAAAGACAAACCGAGTGTGTAGCATCTGCCAGTTATTGCTAAAGGAGTCACTCCCGGTGAAGGGATCTCGGTCCTTTCCCCATCGAAATAAGGTGCAGGATGTTCTACAATGAACACCGCGATGCAAAGCAAGAACTGTAGCTACCTGTTTTTTATTTTGAAATTCGATTCCACAACATCAATTAGGTTTATTTTCTTTCATTAATCTCATTAATGAATATCCCATCATTTAAGTCCACCTAAACATCACAGATAAATATAACGTACGCTTATGCCATCCGTATTCGCCTCGATGTCCCGTCTGCACCGTTAGGTTAGGTAACTAACGGCAGAGCGGGGTAGGGTTAGCGCGGGTGTAAAACATAAGCAACGTTTATATAATATATCATATATACTATATATAATATCTGTCACAGAACATCACATGATCACATCACAGATAAATCACAGCAGAAGAAGCATATGAAATATTGGATATACTAGGACGTCCGTGTTTTCAATACGAGCCAGTATAAAACACGGATTCCACGGTCGTGATGAATAGCCTATCCCACACCCCTAGACCCCTACGAGAGCGGCAAGCAACCCTACCAATTCTAGGGTTAGGAGACCCGGACTCGACTCCTCGAGATGGTCTCCCACTGGACCCTAGTACCCGGTTACTTATGCTCCCCTCCTTGGGTCTATCCTAGTGCAGAAAAGTAAATAATATACATCAACGGTGACTTCTTCCGCAACCTGGAAGTGCCCCAATAAAATAATATTACATACAAGTTTTTACATGAATGAAAATGAAGAACACTCATCTCACATAAAAAAAACCCTGGCTATTCAAACACGACGATCCAATATAACATATCCAGCAACACATAACATCACATGTCATCAACGTAAGTAAATATGCGCATCCCAATTGTCGTTGACATATAGCAACGAAACCGGCGACATCACATATTACACTTACGGTCACAGAAAAGAAAGTGTAAAACTACAACAGTTGGAATCCGCAGCCACCTCAGACATCGCATGCCTGATCAAATGAATTCTTTAGACATCGCATGCCTAACAATTATAAACCCCGCATTTTAGTCTCATTATCGAAAACACTTTTCAATATCAAGTCGGGCAATTCAACAAGATTCCCGATATTTTGATCGAATGCTCGTCGCAAACTTTAGTAGACGGTCGCACCCCCGATACCGGCGACGAAGTGCACCAAGGCGGAACACCGCTACCGCGAGCACCCGAACGGATGCTTTCGGCGACGGGGTTCTCCTACAGTCACTTGGTCGGGGCTATGGAGTGAGGCTGTCTATTAAGTTTACCCGGCGAGTATCCGCGTACGCTACGTGATTGCGACGGACTTTTGATCACATCAAAATTCCGTGGCAACCGATCAAGTGAGACTAAAGTGCTATGTTTATAACATTCATTCAGTTATCATATAACTTTTGTGAATTCCAATTGTTGTATCACATTCCGGATAAACAGAAAATGTTAAACTTTCCGATTGAACATTCGAACACCCAAGTTTTCCCGAAACAGTTCAACACATGAAATAAGTCTAACAACATTCAGTTCGTGCCTCAATACCAACGGTCCAGCCGTAGAAGGGTCAAGCCAACGCCTCACATGTGGCACGCCGTACTGCCCCAAACCCGAAGGTTCAAAGGGCAGTTCAAGACGGTCACATAATCGAGTTAAGGTTTGTTGTCTTCTAGAGGGTCCATCGCGTTACTTGCACTACTTAGAACGTCGTTAAACTACGGAAAAATCCAACAATTGGAAATTTCCCGGCAGGGGAAAAAGTGGGTATTTATATCCGGTCGAACTTTTTAACATATTCTAAAAATACCCGGAAAAACACACTGACAAAATTAGACAATCCGATCGATACACCGAGTCCCCAATACAACCCAGAAAATTCAACTCTTAAAAAATTATTAAAAATTCCCAGAAAAACCAGCACTGCAAACTAGGAATTACTGTGCAAAATTTATTGCAAGAGGAGACAAAAGGGCCGCGGAACCGCCGCATTAGCATGCTAATGCCGCTTTTATGGATTCAGGGGCCCCGTTTTATAAAGTAATTCTTAGAATCTTCTACTGAGTTTTCTGAATATTTTTAATCTGGAAAAAACCACGTTTTTCAAAAATGTCCAGAGAGCAAAATGCGATTGGGGTTTCGGTTCAATCGGACTTCTAATTCCGTCTACGCATCGCCTAAGGCTCTAGCTAGGCTCTGATACCACTGTAGGGTTCCTAGGCACACTAATGAAGTCTCACAAGTGATCAAACATGGCCAATTAAAATTTTACAAGTGCCTACAAACCCTAATACGGATCGTTAACTAGATATATAGGCGATGCAAGCATGTAAACGAATTAAATGCTAAAGGAAAGTGACTACAACCTTTGTAGATCCGGTCCACCACTTCCTAAGCTCCACGATGATGTCCCTCCGCTGTCCAAATCGGAATCCGGACTCTAGCATCGGCTTCATCGAAGAAATGGGCGGGCTTGGTCCTCGGCTTCGATGCCGAAGATGATCTACGTCGAGGCATCACAAGATCAAGCTCCGACTTCACCAAGTCATGAAACTTGTGAAGAAAACACCCTATACTACTAGGCAAGAGGTATAGGATGAAGAAATAGGAAGTGGGTTCACTTTAGAATTGGATTTCTCACTTGTTTTCATCACTTGCCATTGATGTTGCAAGCTTTTCTTCATGGAAGAAGAAGATATATGATAAGTTATTTAAAAAGGAAAATAAAAAGAATACTTATCATGACTTCAACCATGGTTTAGTGTAGAGATTTAACTAAGGTTAGATGAGTGGTTAGGGTTAGAGAAGAGACAAGAATGGTGGACTTGTTCAAAGCTTCAAGAAGCTTCAAAGAAAAAACAAAACTAGCAACCATTCTTTTCTCTTTATCTTTTCAAATGAAATAAATAAAATAAATAAATAGATAAATGAATAAGTGAATGAAATGAAACCCTAACCACTAACTAACCATGGTTTAATACTTTACACAAAACCAAGCTAGAATGTATCATCAAACATGATACAATCATGTGCACAAAAAATATATCACATATACAATGTGCACAATTCAAGTGAGAAAATCCATTTAAAGTGAACCAATACTAGTTAATGCAAAATAATATATCAAATATATAATTATACATTAAATCATTAAATCAACACTTGATTCAATAATCCGGTCATGTCGCATATAACCGGCTAGCATCCAATGTATCGGCTTATCGAGTCAATCCTTGATTCGATAACTAGGTTATATCGCATACAACCATTCGACACATTCATCGCGAGAATGAAATACGGTATCACATACACGCATTATTCTCGGTCCCGCACATATCTCATATGCGCTCCTATTTCGTTTCGCTTGAGCCAGGAAACCTCTGTGTAGGACTCTAAAGACTCGTCAATACGCCGGCAGCAGGTGATGATCATATCAAACACCCACAAGCCGCAAGCGGTCTGCTAAACGTAACAGCCACCCGGGTATTGAGCGATCAGAAGATCGACGGGCAAGCCCGCTCACACTCCTGTGAATCCAACCAGTAACACTTACCGTACAGTCCGGTCTGTTCGTCTGATATGCCGCATATCTCGCCTAGGGGTGGTAAACATCAGACCCCAGTAGCTCGATAAGTCATGCCGACGTGAAGTCCATGACATGTGTGAAACTACTGATAACACTTACCAGTAGGTCACTGCAACCCTGGCCAGGGATTTCCTGTTATGGCCAGTCGAGCATAGCGCAACATCAACCCCCAATACCGGGAGAGACGAATCCCCTCCTATCGCTCATTGCCTCCATGTGAATCGGGACTGTACCCAAAAACCACCTGTTTGCATGACTCAGTAGAGCCGTGGTAGGGTGGAAATCAAAGCACAGTAGGAGACACACAAGACTCTATGACGATCTCGGGTCAACAGACTAAGCTGTACCAGTGTCACCAGAGAACTGCCATCTGACGTGAGGTATAATACCATCTGGGAGTTCCCGGCGAGTCCATTCAGTGTACCCAGTCTCCACTGAGCACCCGCATACCATCTCCGATGTCAAACACCAATGGATATGGGATCATCCATCGCCCATCACATGGGTCGAGAAGATATACGCTAGTCTACTCTGGAATATCGATGCCCCGTCTCAATATTCCCACGACTAGGAACAATGAAGGATGTACTCATTGACTACCCAGGCCCCACTAGTATGATCTTCATCATAGTCCTGGAAGTCGAGTACACATCCTAAGGGCTTTATCAACATGTAATCAGAGAGACATAAAGTATACATGTTAAGATAAAGAGCAACCAGATAGCGTACTATCATGTCGAGAAAGAAAGTCCTACTTATATATGTCCCAGCATCCACTACAATATACATCCAATGTACAGTAATGGCCTCTAGGGCATACATATAACTAACACTTTTAAGTAATCCAGGAACTCGGCACTCAAGTATTCACAACCTTGATCCGATCTCAGTGTCTTGATACTTTTGCCTGTTTGTTTTTCTACTTCATTCTTATATTCCTGGAATTTTCCAAAGGCTTCGGATTTATGTTTCATTAATAAGACATAACCGTAGCTTGAAAAGTCATCCGTAAAAGTAATGAAGTAAGAATAACCGCTTCGTGCATGCGTAGACATTGGACCGCACACGTCGCTGTGGACGAGTCCCAAGAGCTCGCTCGATCTTACTCCATGTCTAGTGAACGGAGTCTTTGTCATCTTTCCTTTGAGACAGGATTGAAAAGTGGCATATGATTGATATTCGAACGGATCCAAATATCCTTCTGTATGTAACTTCGTCAACCTTCTCTCATTGATGTGACCCAGTCTACAATGCCATAAGAAATCCTGATTTGTTTCCGGAGACTTTCTTTTGTGTGTATTCTGGACATTGAAAATCTGTGGTTGGTTTAATACGTATATACCATTGCTTAATGTACCTGACCCAATCAGAACTTGATTAAGGTGAATGTTTACAACATTACTTACAAACGCAAATTCATAACCTTCTTTAGAAGTCAAAGATACAGAAATGATATTACAAGTTGCGTTGGGTACAAAAAAGCAATTACGTAAAACCAAAACATGTCCATCTGACATTCCCAGGTGATAGTCCCCTACAGCCTTAGCATCCATGCTAGCTCCGTTTGCAACTTTGAGGGTCATGTCACCTACCTTCAAAAACCTACGGTTTCTCAACACCTGCAAAGAATTACAGATATGAGATCCTGATCCGGTATCCAATACCCAGGAAGTAGAGTTTATTGATAGACAGTTTTCAATAACATACACACCTGAAGCTGAAGCCGCAACTTGCTTTAGATCCTGTGTTCTGGCCTTCCAAGCCCTGCAATCTTTCTTCCAGTGTCCACTCTTATGACAGTAAAAGCATTCTTCCTTATCCACAAGCTTCCCCGCTTTCTTTGTTGCTTTTGCCTTTCCCGTCGTATCCACCTTACTAACACCGCCCCTTGGTTTGGCGGGGGGTTTCTTCTTCTTTCCCTTGGCTTTCGCCTTGGACCTAGAAGAGGAAGATCCTCCTACAAACAAAGTGGATGTTTCCCTACCTTTCTGTAGGGTGCCCTCTGCACTCCTCAGCATGTTGAGGAGCTCTGAAAGTTCAACTTCCTTTTCTTGCAAGTTGAAATTCAGGATGAACTGGGCGTAAGTGGAAGGAAGGGACTGAAGAATCAAGTCCGTATAGAGCTCATTCTCCAACGTGGTCCCAAGGTCCGCGAGCTCCTCTATGAAGCCAATCATCTTAAGCACGTGTTCCGCTACCGATGATCCGACGGCCAACCTTGCCGAAAACAACTTTTTCGACACTTCGTTTCTGGCGATACGAGACTGCTCTCCATACAGTTCTTTTGTATGGAGAAATATGGATTCGAGGTCCATATTCTCGTGCCTCCTCTGATGTTCATTGTCCATAGAGGCAAGCACGAGGTATTTGGCCTTCGCGCAATCGATTTCCCAAGTCTTGCGGATTTCCCTATCCGCGACGCTGGTTTTGGGACCTGGGACAGGGGGAGCTTTGGTGGAAAGAAGATACCCCAACTTGTCATAAGTGATTACCATTTTGACATTCCTGAGCCAATCTTTGTAGTTTGGCCCTGTCAGTATGTTTTTATCTAGTAGTAACTTAAGTCCGGTAATGATGTTTGGTCGCTGCAATTAGGAGAGAGAGAAGAAACACTTTAGCATGATGCTCTTGCAAGTTTAGAGTGGTTTTTAGTTTGTCTAACAGGATGGCTCCCACTGTTTCTCGAATCCCTCCTCAAACCATAAAGGAAGAATTAGTCAGGATCAATCTCACCGTACAATACTTGCTTAACCGTTCGGCCAGGCTGGTGTCGGTACTTCGAGAGAGGTTTTCCAACGATTTCGCGAAGTTCCTTAATTAAATAACCTCTTTTCCCTGTGGGCGTAGCCCCGCTAACACCTTTCCAGACACCTACTTGGTTTATAGCATTGATCGTTAAGTGAGAAATTTCCCGAGGAGTAGCATGTACTCACAGTAGGATCGGGATCCAAATATCATCGCGTGACAAAACTGAAGGAATCCTACCAGAATCATCACACTCCAAATGGTATGCAACACTAGCAAGTTTCAGTTCTTTTGAAACTCCCGATGTGGATTTTTGCCCCATGCTCTTATGACCTTGACTTTGGCCAACAAATCATAAGTCACATGTCAAGTTCTACCCGTCATTCTCCAGGTTAATTTGAGCCCACCCGTACATACCCTTGACTTTGGCCAACAAGATAGAACGACTGCCCCAAACCAACACATCTATCTATGCTGCACATGAATACCCAATAGCTACCAATCACTATGCCTTGACTTTGGCCAACAAACATAGCTTGAATACTTATTGACCATTCATATGAAACGACGAAGGGCTACGAATGGTTTTGGCGAAACCGTAAACGTAGTGAACTTGATATAATCGACGGAACGAGATAGCTTTCAAAAAGGAGTGGTTCATGCTCCGCATTTAAAAGTTTGGTTTTGAAAAGAACCGAGTGGTTTTCAAAGTGTTCCAACGACTTTTACTTGGTTTATTTTTCTTGCATTAATTCCAATGCGTCCCATCATTTAATCCTACCATTGCAGAAAACAACCAAAATATGACGTAGGCTTATACTATCCGCATTCGCTACGGGGCCCCATCATTACCCGTTAGGTTACTTAACTAACGACAGAGCGGGGGCTGGACTAGCGCGGATGCAAAACATAAGCAACGCCTAAATAATATCATATATAGATATATTATAATGATAGCCATTTCAGATCACAGATGAACACATTGGATATACTAGGAATCCGCAATTCGTACGAGCCTGTAACGAAAAGCGGATTACACGGTCGCGGTGAATAGCCAATACCCCACCTAAGACCCCTACGGGTGCGGCAAACTACCCGCCAAATATCCGAAACGGAGCAACCTCCCTCAACGACGTGAGTAGGCCACTCGGCACTTCGAGATACCCGGTAGTTTGTGCACCCCACCATGGGTCTATCCTAAGAGCAAAAACAGTAAAAAGAAATTATACAATGACGGCTACAACCCCGACCCGGTTGTGCGGCCATATAAATAATATTACATCAATTTATAAATTTACATGAATTGAAAGAAAAGAAAACTCTCATCTCACAACCCCCGTCTATTCACCCACGACAATCCAATGAATTCATATACACATACCATCAACATTACAGATCACAGATATGTATAACCCCCACTAATCGACGTATAGCGATTAGCGAACGTTCAATACATATAACACAGCACATATATAAACCCGTTAGCATTAGTCTTTAGAAGTTCGATCAAAATACGGATTTTTAGGCCCAAAACACATATTTTTCTTTCTGTAAAATCTGGGCAGAAAAAACATATTTTAAAAATCTCAAAACAACCCCAGAAACAAACTGCACGAAAAATCCCCCACGGCCGAGTCAACTCGGCCGCGGATCCGCGGCGGGAGCATGCTCCTGCCGCGGATCCGCGGCGTGTTGATCGACTCAGTGGACCATTTTTTTTGCAGATTCTTCTAAAAACCCTGAGCCGAATTTTAAGGTAATATTTATTGGATTTTGAACAGGAAAAAAATTCGGCAGTAAGTTGATTTTTCGGGGATTTTTCGCGACTTTTTGTCCGATCGAATTTCTATTTACTATGCTAACATGTTAGATAGTGTTTAACCTAGCTCTGATACCACTGTAAGTCCATGCTACCTCTCCCGGTACTTACGGGCTTGCGGAAATGATGAAAAACTATTTTTCAAGAGGTGGTAACATGGACTCAAAATACGGATCTATCACGACCCGAAAGTACGGAACATGACCGGCACTTAAACTACGAACGTCTCGAGGCGTACATAATCTAAGTAAACCGAAAACCCAGAAATCCAAACCAAGAAAAGATGTAGAGTGCAGGAAAAACCAACTTAACGCAAGTAGTTTCAATAGCATAAGCCGAATTATGCGGTTTTTAAAAACATCAAAAATTTCCTGAAAATTTCGGCAGAGTCTCCTTTGTAAATACTGGCCTCCAAACGGGATACAACATGAATAGTATACGAAATCAAATAAAAGGCATCCCCAAGCGGGAGCTAGCTCTTCGTCAATCGATGGCCACAACCACACAAGCAATATAATATACAACGCCAATGGCGAGGATCAAAACTCAAAAGGAAACTCAAAACCACAAGAAAACCACAGAAAAATAACGCGCGACTCTAAGGTCGAAGGAATAACATCACTGGTCTCTATCTCAAAGTAAATACATGTTTGGTTGATGAAACTTCTAAATACAACTGAATAATAATATACAATGTATAATGATGGGAACGATACAAATAAACCCACCTACTAGCAAGTGACCCGAACGAAACTGTACCCGCGAAGCCGTAAAGAAACCTGTACGGCGAAACCTGCAAGAAACTGGGGCACAACGGGGGTGAGTTGCCAACTCGTGAATAGAAAAACATCTACGAATAGAAATCGCATGTATGACGCAATCCTAGGTCATACGATCAATATATATAATCCTCAAATAAAACCAGCAGTCTATAACAATGACTAGGGTAAATATCTAATCCAAGTGTAATTCCATGTGCCCGTGCCAGTGCTTCAGGTAGCAATGTATCATATGGATGATGTATGAATGCATAGAACAGAATGCATGTACTGAAGAAAACTGCTTTCATAAATCAGTGAGATTTCTGTATTTTAAAAGTGAGGTACCATAAATGAAATCAGCATAAAACAGTGCCCAGCATCGACACAAAACAAGTGTCTAAATATCTCGATATCTCTGTATCACAATCTCTGTACCTCAATATCTCAAAATCTCAAAATCTCAATCACAATATCTAGGGTGCCGTCGATCCAGACCGGCCCCTACCATCTATCTCAAGACTATGACGGTATCCTCCGGATATCCGACGCGTCGGGTAATATCACCGGTTGGTAGTGTTCCCCTACCAGGCTCAACGTCAACAACACGATCCTCTTGCCCCGGGGTACCGCACCGGGCCCACCATGTACCCGAAACGGTTCCTGCACTCCTCGAATCGGGTCTCGAAATCCATCAGCAAACTCATAGTGGACGACTCATACATCATGGGAAAACTGCACTTTTTATTTTAAAAGAGAGAATGTTTATTTATGTTTTTGCGGTTTTCCTCCAAATCCAAGAAATCTCATGAAATCCGAATCCAAGTCATCAATAGCATGTAAACAGTGAATATAGGCATGAGAATCCATGAATGCGACACAACAGTGAATAATAACATGCATAAAGTAGTAGGCAATAACTACAATGTCTAACTAGCATATAAGACAAGTACACTAATATCATGTCTAAACTATTTGCTAACAACCTATGTCAAATGAAATAGTATTTTCTAAAGTGTTCATGACATGGCAATTACCGATGAAGATGTGTGTGAGCCGGCAAGTAAGTGTACGTGGTACATACGCGTCATCGGTAATGGTGCTGGTGTCCTAACAGCATGATATTAATAATAGGAGTATGAAACATAATATAAGCATGCGATGCGAAGCGAACCACAATAATGAGCGGGAGCTGAATACTAGACGCAACTATAACTAATCTGCATTAATCTAATATAAGTCCTACAAATGGTGCCTTTTGAAATAACACGAATCTTGGGGTTTCGAAAATAGGGGCTACGGTGTTTTTACGAAAAGATACGTCTTTTGAAATATCTGTAGGATCCCTTGGGCTGTCTTTTAAAATACCCACGATTCGTTAGTTTTTGAAATAGATAAGAATCGAATCTAATCTAACAACTAAACTAAACTAAAGGGCTAAGCTAACAAGCTGGACTACAGGTAAGGAAACCGCCTAACATCTGAGTCGATACATATACATACATGTATATATATTAGTCGGTGATCCCGCCTCAATAATATCATATCCGATACCATATCTATAATCAGACATCCCAAGTCAAGAGTGCGGATCAATCATCAAAATATATCTCGTACGTAAATCCGTCGTACGGTATCCCCAACTCTGGGTACGGGTTAATATCACATTCATCATACTATTCACCTGGTATCCTCTTTATCAAATATCATGATCGGGGTACTGATCTACGTCTAGTACAATACTGATACCGCCTAAGTATGCATGCACGTGTGTGAAACACTACGTCAAGGACCCGCTACAACGTCATGTCGTATCTTAAATACGAACGCTGCTATATCACCGATCTCACGGCCTTAAATCAAATCTCATCGACTCATCATAAATCCCAAGTACTATCATCATTATCCATGCATGCGTATATGAATGTACATATGCATAGTCCCATACCCATGCATATATACATGTATACACATCCCAATCTGCGCACAAGAAAGTAAAGTATGCAAGTCTGTGTATGCGTATGTGGGTATAACAACTACTCTAGGGTTTCGCAACTAACCCAAAGCTAATCCATGAACACATAATCATAACATGAATAAACATTCTCGTATCATAAAACACCTATATAAACATATATATATCTATAAGCTACACTACGGACTGCGGGGGTCCTATACGCCATCCACCCGACTTCTCCCCGTAGATATAAATCTACTCACCTGGTTCTCGCTCGCCGGTGCCGACGTCGCCACGCGCTTGCTTGTCGTCTCGAAGTCCACATGGGGTACCTACATATCATAACGTACCGTGTCGTATTAAAATCTGACTCATGACTAAAACGATACATGAATCCCACATAGGTTAAAACCTATGGTTGCTTTCACACATCAACCCAAAAACCCTCGACGTCGGCGTACAAACGCCAAACCATCGAGAAAAACCCAAATACACTCATTTGCACATTCACGAACACTAATTTTAATATAAAATAGGTTAAAACTCACAAAAACCCCAATTTCACTTAAAAAGTCAATTTTCCGAAAATCTAGCAAGCACAATTCGCCGTTTTAGTACAAAACTCGATGTATAAACGAATCAAGCGGCCACAATATTCACTAAATATCTTAATTAAGTCATAAAAACAATTCCCATAATTTAATCTCATTAACTTCCATAAACGTTAAAATTCTAGTTTACAAAATACCTAAATTTTAACAATTTTAAAGAAAAAATGCACAAACTACAATTTAGCTTGGATTTTCATGAACTAAAAGCATTAAACCACTCAATATAATCTTTATAATGACATGAAACCTAAATTTGAATTTTATCTCATAAGAATATAATTATTTAAAAAACCTAGTTTACCAATTATATAATTATCACTTTTAAATCAACAAATATGCAAACTAGCAACTTAAATTGGATTTAGCATAACATTAATATGTCAATTATATCACATAAACTAAATCTCACAACACAAAATACCAATTTGAAATCAAACCCCTCTCTTGAATTTTAAATCATGCACCTAGAACTAATTAAAAACCTAATTAAACAATTAATTAAGCTAACCTAAGCAATTAACAACACATTAAGCAAAAAGGTTAGAATTTATACCCAAATAATTTGAAGATCCCACAAGCATACTTAGCCTCCCAAATTGAAATCTAAATCCCTAGATCCATGCTATGGTAGCCAAGGGAAAATGGGTAGGAGGTGGATTTTGATTTGGATTTTTGCTTGATTTTTTGTGGATTTTTCAAGCATTTTTGATGAACTTTTTTAAAGAGAAGAAGATGAAGAATGAAGGGGCTATTGTGAGTTCAGATTTTGGCCAGAATTGGTGGGGATTGGGTGAGGGAGGAGAGAGAGTGAGGTGGGGAAAGTCCACTCTAGTCAAAGTCCACTCTAATTTTATCATTTTCTACCTTTTCCTTTTTCTTTTCTTTTGAAAAAAGAAGTGATTGGAGAGAGGGAGAGGGGGAAGGCTGTCATGATGGGGCCGGCTACATGGGGAGAGGGTGAGGTGTGGGTGTGTGGGTTAGGAAAAAGATAAATGCTAAACCCCAATTCCCATTAACACTAATTTCACCGAAAAAAACCTTTTTCTTCGATATTTTTTAAACCGTTTTGGCAGACGATTTCGTTTCAAAAACCACATGATAAAATTTTATTTAATGTTTTATGATGCTGAAAATTTGTTTCAACTCATTCCAATTTGTAATTTTCCCAAATTAAATGTATTAGTGACGGCTTAAAATAATATTAAAATAATTAATTTCGGAAAAATTTTCAGAAAATTTGAAATTTCACCAGTGGCTCAATAAACACCAAATACTACCAATTACATAGCTAGAATATGTATATTTAATTTTATAATAAAGATATTTGCATTTTGACTTTTTACAGAAAACCCCCTTATTTTACCGTTTTTTCGAAATTTCTCCGAAACGATTTTCAAAACGTTACAATCTTCCCCCCTTAAAGAAATTCGGTCCCCGAATTTAAATTAAAACTCCTCCCAAATACTAAAATATTTCAGCCAAAACCATCAAATCGTCGGGGCTCCGAAATCATAAATACATAAACGCATCATAGCGCAATGCATGCGTATGAGTATGAGTAGATAACTTGAAATCAAAACTCCGTCAAGCATCCCGCAATCATCGGAGTCAAGGTGAAGACACGAATGCCAAATCTCAAGCAAGACCGATATGCTATAAATCGGAACTATACATGTAAATATCAGGAGGAAATGCATGCCAAATCCTTTAAGTTGCCGTGCAATGCACATAACACTGCACAGTGGCAGACGTCTATCATAAGAAAATAACTATATACATATATACCTTTGTTTGAAATGTACGTTCCGCCATTTTGGGAAACAATTTAGAAGGGTTTTCCTTATTTTAAACGTTTCGCGTCATATCAGTCACGTAGATAAATACTGATACTATAGCTCGCTTTTTGGAATTCCCTTCAAGAGCTATCATTGCATGCAAAATACATTCAGGTACTGTCCTCTGACTAGTCCTGCTTAGTACGAAAACACATCGCAATTATCACAAAAAAAACGTACTGCTCTATAAGAAATCAATCCCAAAATACGCGTATGAATACTACGTGCGTCTGGTGCGCACGACAATCAAAATCCATATACGTGCCATATAAGTGCACAGAAACAAGATCCAAGTGCATCGGGTGTGCACAAAGCATCTGTCGTAGGCAACGTGTATGCCTGACAGCAAAATCAGGTGTATCTGACATGCACGAAAAAAAAATATCGATTTAGTGCATCTGGTGTGCACCAAAATCGCATCTCAAGACATGCGCTCAACATGCGCGAAAACCCAAAACCAGGGGCATCCATCATGCATGAAATCATGAAATCTAATATCAAGCACCGAACATGCGCAAAATCAAATCAGGTGCACAAGGTGCACAAAACAAATATCGAGTATCACAATCGAAATCGAAGTCCAGTGCATCTAAGTGCACAAAAGGCGTATCACTGCACTGCAAGCATATATAAATTATACAGAGTGCAGGAACCAAATCTGTGTGTGTGCATATGCACAAAATCAACTCAAATTTCTAAAACCGTAAAATCACAAACATGTGAAACCCAAGCACGAAAACGATATCAAGTGCAACACTGTGTAAAGATCGTAAATCCTCAATCATCAAAATCAAATCAGGCGAATAAATCACCCAAAACATCGAAATCAATAATGGCGGAATAGTAACCGCTCAAGCGCATCCTATAAGAATCTCGGGCCAATTGTCGTGGTCACTAGTGGGACGTCTCGTCGATGATGATGAACTCTGGCCTGCTGGTGTGCGTAACAATGACCGCTCCTGGGTCAAGATCTTCACTATGAATTACCAATCTCTCGGTCCATCGGCTCATCGGCCCTGTCAGGTGTGCCAACGGGGATGATCCCGTTCTGGCACTTCTCTGGTCATCTCTCGTTCAATCATCGCGACCACTCGTAAGACAGCATATCACTGGCGTCGGCCTCTGGCTCTCTGAATGTACGTGACACATCTGATCCTGGGTGCAAGTATCATTGCAGCAGTGTCCTGGAAGGAATCCTGCTCACGGTCTCTTACATGTCTCGTCTCTACCAACTGGCCGGAAGTCATCATCCTTTCCTATATCTGCATCTTGCTCTGGAACGGCTGCATACCCATCGCGACTCCTTCTGGAAGGTATATCCAGTACTCTGCCTCGGCATGCGCATCGAATCTCTGATGTCGGCGGAGGGGAACGTCATCATATCCAGATCTTGTACGAACCTCTTACTCCATTTTTCTCTAATGTCGACCGCTTCGGACTCGTCTCGTCGTGGCTGCATGGACTGAGCTCCAACGGCTATCCTCGTATCGGGAGTCTCCCAAGAAATGCATCTCACCACCTACCATCCGAATTAAGTCAAACCATCCAATCGATTGTCAAAACCTCATAATCCCCCAAGGGCTCAACATCATAGGCACAGTTTAATAGTATCGAGTACATACCACAGCATCGGTGGTCCAGCCGTAGAAGGGCAAACCCAAGCCTCACTAATGGCGCCGTGGAACTCGATGGTTCAAAGGCTTTCACACGGTCATTATGTCGAGTTAGGGTTTCATTCTTCTAAAGGGTCCATAGAATAGCCTGCATGTCTTTCCGACTACTTTAAACTTGGAATAATAGGTTTCGGACATTCGATCGTCTCTGTCGACTCTCAACGTCTCCGCGTGAAGTCGTCTCTAGCTGGAATCAATCTATCTGATGACCTTGCATCGGGGTAGGCGAACGAACCACATGTCCTAGTCATTCATCCTCGGGTGACTAGCGACCTTCTATCATCTCTTAGTACAACCTGTACTGCAATAGCTCCAACATATGGGGCGATATCTCGTCGCTCGCAGCAACAACTGGCTCACTCGTCTGCACGCTGAACAGTGCCTCAATCATCAGGAGTAAGCAATACTTTAATGGTCATCAAAATCTGGCTGGCCTCTATCGGTGGCTCAATCCTCTAGTGCAAATCGGCACGTCGGAGTAATCTCATACAGCAATCCACCCAACGCTCGTGGCGCGAAGACATAATGAAAAAACACATCTCTGCAATCGTCTGTCGCCGGAATCATGCCCTGGTCAGTCCTCGTTCTTGACGATCTCATGCTGACCGCAACTCTAGCCGTAGCTCTCCCTGACCGTAATTGTAGCAGCAAAACCATAACTGGTACTGATGAGGCTAGATCGGAATGACTATAATACTGACCAAAGAAATGTACATCCTAAGGCTTCTTAAGTGGAGTAGCGTATCGTAAATATGCCGCGGAACATACCTACGGTACGTCACTCAACTTTAGTCACCTATTCCATCAACCAAGGGTCATCCTACGCTCCGAAGGTAAAACCTAACGCTCTGATACCAACTTTGTCACGACCCGAAAGTACGGAACATGACCGGCACTTAAACTACGAACGTCTCGAGGCGTACGTAATCTAAGTAAACCGAAAACCCAGAAATCCAAACCAAGAAAAGATGTAGAGTGCAGGAAAAACCAACTTAAAGCAAGTAGTTTCAATAGCATAAGCCGAATTATGCGGTTTTTAAAAACATCAAAAATTTCCTGAAAATTTCGGCAGAGTCTCCTTTGTAAATACTGGCCCCCAAACGGGATACAACATGAATAGTATACGAAATCAAAAAAAAGGCATCCCCAAGCGGGAGCTAGCTCTTCGTCAATCGACAGCCACAACCACACAAGCAATATAATATACAACGCCAACAGCGAGGATCAAAACTCAAAAGGAAACTCAAAACCACAAGGAAACCACAGAAAAATAACGCGCGACTCTAAGGTCGAAGGAATAACATCACTGGTTTCTATCTTAAAGTAAATACATGTTTGGTTGATGGAACTTCTAGATACAACTGAATAATAATATACAATGTATAATGATGGGTACGATACAAATAAACCCACCTACAAGCAAGTCACCCGAACGAAACTGTACCCGCAAAGCCGTAAAGAAACCTGTACGGAGAAACCTGCAAGAAACTGGGGCACAACGGGGGTGAGTTGCCAACTCGTGAATAGAAAAACATCTACGAATAGAAATCGCATGTATAACGCAATCCTAGGTCATACGATCAATATATATAATCCTCAAATAAAACCAGCAGTCTATAACAATGACTAGGGTAAATATCTAATCCAAGTGTAATTCCATGTGCCCGTGCCAGTGCTTCAGGTAGCAATGTATCATATGGATGATGTATGAATGCATGGAACAGAATGCATGTACTGACGAAAACTGCTTTCATAAATCAGTGAGATTTCTGTATTTTAAAAGTGAGGTACCATAAATGAAATCAGCATAAAACAGTGCCCAGCATCGACACAAAACAAGTGTCCAAATATCTCGATACTCTGTATCACAATCTCTGTGCCTCAATATCTCAAAATCTCAATATCCCAATCACAATATCCAGGGCGCCGTCGATCCAGACCGGCCCCTACCATCTATCTCAAGACCATGACGGTATCCTCCGGATATCCGACGCGTCGGGCAATATCACCGGTCGATAGTATTCCCCTGCCAGGCTCAACGTCAACAACACGATCCTCTTGCCCCGGGGTACCACACCGGGCCTACCATGTACCCGAAACGGTTCCTCCACTCCTCGAATCGGGTCTCGAAATCCATCAGCAAACTCATGGTGGACGACTCATACATCATGGAAAAACCACACTTTTTATTTTAAAAGAGAGAAAAGGTTTATTTATGTTTTTGCGGTTTTCCTCCAAATCCAAGAAATCTCATGAAATCCGAATCCAAGTCATCAATAGCATGTAAACAGTGAATATAGGCATGAGAATCCATGAATGCGACACAACAGTGAATAATAACATGCATAAAGTAGTAGGCAATAACTACAATGTCTAACTAGCATATAAGGCAAGTACACTAATATCATGTCTAAACTATTAGCTAACAACCTATGTCAAATGAAATAGTATTTTCTAAAGAGTTCGTGACATGGCAATTACCGATGAAGATGTGTGTGAGCCGGCAAGTAAGTGTACGTGGTACATATGCGTCATCGGTAATGGTGCTGGTGTCCTAACAGCATGATATTAATAATAGGAGTATGAAACATAATATAAGCATGCGATGCGAAGCGAACCACAATAATGAGCGGGAGCTGAATACTAGACGCAACTATAACTAATCTGCATTAATCTAATATAAGTCCTACAAATGGTGCCTTTTGAAATAACACGAATCTTGGGGTTTTAAAAATAGGGGCTACGGTGTTTTTATGAAAAGATACGTCTTTTGAAATATCCGTAGGATCCCATGGGCTGTCTTTTAAAATACCCACGATTCGTTAGTTTTTGAAATAGATAAGAATCGAATCTAATCTAACAACTAAACTAAACTAAAGGGCTAAGCTAACAAGCTGGACTACAGGTAAGGAAACCGCCTAACATCTTAGTCGATACATATACATACCTGTATATATATTAGTCGGTGATCCCGCCTCAATAATATCATATCCGATACCATATCTATAATCAGACATCCCAAGTCAAGAGTGCGGATCAATCATCAAAATATATCTCGTACGTAAATCCGTCGTACGGTATCCCCAACTCTAGGTACGGGTTAATATCACATTCATCATACTATTCACCTGGTATCCTCTTTATCAAATATCATGATCGGGGTACTGATCTACGTCTAGTACAATACTGATACCGCCTAAGTATGCATGCACGTGTGTGAAACACTACGTAAAGGACCCGCTACAACGTCATGTCGTATCTCAAATACGAACCCTGCTATATCACCGATCTCACGGCCTCAAATCAAATATCATCGACTCATCATAAATCCCAAGTACTATCATCATTATCCATGCATGCGTATATGAATGTACATATGCATAGTCCCATACCCACGCATATATACATGTATACACATCCCAATCTTCGCACAAGAAAGTAAAGTATGCAAGTCTGTGTGTGCGTATGTGGGTATAACAACTACTCTAGGGTTTCGCAACTAACCCAAAGCTAATCCATGAACACATAATCATAACATGAATAAACATTCTCGTATCATAAAACACCTATATAAACATATATATATAAGCTACACTACGGACTGCGGGGGTGCTATATGCCATCCACCCAACTTCTCCCCGTAGATATAAATCTACTCACCTGGTTCTCGCTCGCCGGTGCCGACGTCGCCACGCGCTTGCTTGTCGTCTCGAAGTCCACATGGGGTACCCACATATCATAACGTACCGTGTCGTATTAAAATCCGACTCATGACTAAAACGATACATGAATCCCACATAGGTTAAAACCTATGGTTGCTTTCACAAATCAACCCAAAAACCCTCGACGTCGGCGTACAAACGCCAAACCATCGAGAAAAACCCAAATACACTCATTTGCACATTCACGAACACTAATTTTAATATAAAATAGGTTAAAACTCACAAAAACCCCAATTTCACTTAAAAAGTCATTTTTCCGAAAATCTAGCAAGCACAATTCGCCGTTTTAGTACAAAACTCGATTTATAAACGAATCTAGCGGCCACAATATTCACTAAATATCTTAATTAAGTCATAAAAATAATTCCCATAATTTAATCTCATTAATTTCCATAAACGTTAAAATTCTAGTTTACAAAATACCTAAATTTTAACAATTTTATAGCAAGAATGCACAAACTACAATCTAGCTTGGATTTTCATGAACTAAAAGCATTAAACCATTCAATATAATCTTTATAATGACATGAAACCTAAATTTGAATTTTATCTCATAAGAATATAATTATTTAAAAAACCTAGTTTACCAATTATATAATTATCACTTTTAAATCAACAAATATGCAAACTAGCAATTTAAATTGGATTTAGCATAACATTAATATGTCAATTATATCACATAAACTAAATCTCACAACACAAAATACCAATTTAAAATCAAACCCCTCTCTTGAATTTTAAATCATGCACATAGAACTAATTAAAAACCTAATTAAACAATTAATTAAGCTAACTTAAGCAATTAACAACACATTAAGCAAAAATGTTAGAATTTATACCCAAATAATTTGAAGATCCCACAACCATACTTAGCCTCCCAAATTGAAATCTAAATCCCTAGATCCATGCTATGGTAGCCAAGGGAAAATGGGTAGGAGGTGGATTTTGATTTGGATTTTTGCTTGATTTTTTGTGGATTTTTCAAGCATTTTTGATTAACTTTTTTAAAGAGAAGGAGATGAAGAATGAAGGGGCTGTTGTGGGTTCAGGTTTTGGCCAGAATTGATGGGGATTGGGTGAGGGAGGAGAGAGAGTGAGGTGGGGAAAGTCCACTCTAGTCAAAGTCCACTCTAATTCTATCATTTTCTACTCTTTTCTTTTTCTTTTCTTTTGAAAAAAGAAGTGATTGGAGAGAGGGAAAGGGGGAGGGCTGTCATGGTGGGGCCGGCCACATGGGGAGAGGTTGAGGTGTGGGTGTGTGGGTTAGGAAAAAGATAAATGCTAAACCCCAATTCCCATTAACACTAATTTCACCGAAAAAAGCCTTTTTCTTCGATATTTTCTAAACCGTTTTGGCAGATGATTTCGTTTCAAAAACCACATGATAAAATTTTATTTAATGTTTTATGATGCACAAAATTTGTTTCAACTCATTCCAATTTGTAATTTTCCTAAATTAAATGTATTAGTGAAGCTTAAAATAATATTAAAATAATTAATTTCGGAAAAATTTTCAGAAAATTTGAAATTTCACCAGTGGCTCAATAAACACCAAATACTAGCAATTACATAGATAGAATATGTATATTTAATTTTATAATAAAGATAATTGCATTTTGACTTTTTACAGAAAACCCCCCTTATTTTACCGTTTTTTCGAAATTTCACCGAAACGATTTTCAAAACGTTACAGGATCTTTGTTAAACAACTAGCTAACAAACCTAACAAGAGTTTTACCTACTCGGTTAGGGGGTTATAACTTTCTTGAACTCCTTCGTCTTCAACTCTTTCCGGTGTACTGATCGGCCTCACCTTGTCGTCTCCTTGCGCCGAAGATGGATCCACCTGAAAGCTTCTACCTTTGGCTTCTTCTTCGAACTTGAAGAAACTAGAACACTTGGTTTGCTAAACCTTGTGAACTAGGATGAGTAGAGAAGTGATTTGGGTTTTCTTTTATCTCTAAGGCAATGTTTCTCAACTCATGAGAGGGTGTTGCCTTGAGCTAGAGAGAGAGCAAGAGGAAGAGCAAGAGGGAGAGCTCAAGCAAGAGAGAGAAATGAAATGAGAGAATGAGTAACTCTTTTGCCATCCAAGCTCTCATAATCCAAAACCATCATAACAAAAATAGTAATCAAGTATTATGTGATGGTTCAAGTCAAAATGGCTATATCATTTCATGCACTCATTTTGCAAAAACAAACAAGCAAGCAAAAGTCTTTGCCATGAAATGATAGCCATTGTCATGATGATGGTCAACTAGTCCAACATAGTCAACCGGTCAACAAAGTCAAAAAGTCAACAAAGTCAACCCCTCAACAACCATGTCACCATAATACTTAATTAATATTAATGTTAATTATATTTCTTATTCTCATTAGGGTTTAGCCAAAAGTCAACAGTCAACAGTCAACAGTCAACAGTCAACAACCCCAATGAGAATCCTCTGCCTCTGTCTCTCTGTCAACTGTGCATACACACCCGCATCCGCGTTCCGAGGAACACAAATACAAACGGGATAAAACCAATCCCAAAATATACACTAGGATCTGGCTTAAACCAAAGCCCACTAGTATTAACTGTCCGGACACCAAACGTGCACAAGTGCACGGATGTGACCGAACCCTATCGCAAAACCATGCGACCTGTCGCAAAACCATGTGACCTCTACTCTTTTGCCTAAAGGCGAATAGCTTCTGTGTGGGACTCTAAAGACTCGACACTACGCTGGCAGTGGGTTTAACCACAGACCGCAAGCGGCACTGGCTATGCGCAACGGTCCCCAGGTAGATGCCGACAAGAAGACTGACGAGGTGAAACCCATCTGAACTCCTACTGAGCCTGAATGTGACAATCTCCGTACAGTCCGGTCTGTTCGTCTGATACATCGCAAGGCGGGCCTAGGGGGCGGCAAACGTCAGTCCCCTAATAGCGGTACAAGTCGTGTCGGAGTGAAGCCTAGAACACCCTAAGATAGCACTAGAAACCTACCAGTATATCTCGCTTGCCCTGGCCAGGGACTACTCGTGTAATGGCTCTCCTAGACACAGCGCGATGTCAACCCCCAATACCGGGAGAGACGAATCCTTTCTAACCGTCACTGCCTCCAAGTGCTTCGGGACTGCACCCAAAAACTACCTGTTTGCACGACTCCTTTGAGCCGTGGTAGGGTAGTAATCAAAGTACAGTGGGAACACACTCGAGGCCAAGTGACAGTGTCAAGTCAGCGGACTAAGCTGTACTCATGTCACCTGGGAACTGATAACTGACGATAGGTATAGTACCAACCAACAGTTCTCGACAAGTCCTGTCCAGTGTACTCGTAACCTAACGAGCACCCGCATACTATCTCAAGTACGACGTACTGACGGCTGTGAGACAGACCGTCTCCCACACTGGGATGAGAAGCGCATACGCTAGTCTACTCCGGAGTATCGATGCCCTGTCTCGATAGTCCTGCGACTAGGGACCTGCATAAGGATGTTCTTATAGATTACCCAGCCCCTACGAGTGTGACTGCCATCACAACGCTGGTAATCAAGCAAAGACCCTAAGGGCTCCACTAATATGTATAGGTGATATACTAAAGTAAACACATGTACACATTAAAGTAGAAACAAACCAAGAAACATAGTACTATATTGAGCAAGATTGTCTATACAAGGTGAATATCCCAAGCTTCCATTAAGTAATATACAAACTATTATGATACAGTAATGGCCTCTAGGGCATATACACTAACACTTTGATATATTTTCGTCGATACTTGATTGAGGTTCCTGTCACATGGTTTGAGCACAGATTAAGCTGCTGCTAGTGATGTGGTCAGGGCGAGGTCGTCATGAACGATGACTGACCATCGTGTTTTCTGGTGACATGGGAACGTATCGATTTAGTAATTGTGTTGTGACCTCTTGTTTGAGGCGAGTGTTCGGTTTTGCACCGGATGATCAGGCCATTGTTAGAGGCTGCCTGTTGTGAGAGGACTGTTGATGTACAGCCTACCTCAGAGATCGTGATGTCGTCTACCTTGCAGACAGATGACCCAGCTGTTGCTGAGATTGATGGGATGTCTCTTCCAGAGCTTATGAGCTGAGATCGACGGGGCTTTCAGGCAGAGATGCGGCTATAGATAGCTAGTCTGTCTTGAGTTGAGTTGAGCGACTGAGATGATTCGTCTGGTTTGATACGCCGACACAGGCCCAGTTGAGTTGAAATTTTCCAGTATGGAGAATCTTACTCGGATCTAGAGTAGATTGATCCAGAGATGATGTTGTTCGTTGGATGATCCGATAGGAGATCAGTAAGTAGACCAGCTTCGGATAGAGGACCTCACCCAGATGCGTTGTGAGTTGATCGAGAATAGACGAATATAGAGTATTCCTCCGACGGTTGGGACGAGTTCTCGAGGATGTGTTCGGCTAGATATCTTCTACAGAGTGATGAAGATACCGAGTTCATAATTTCGAATCCGTGTGAGAGACTCCGTATTGACTGTAGCCAAGAACAATTGCAGTATGCAGATAGCATGACATGACGTCGAAGCGGACGATAATAAATACGAGAGGTACAAGTGATTCGTGCGATATGTTAACGAGCTGTTGTTACTCCCCGTTGAGATTGGAGATCTGATATGTATACAGACTCATTGGGATACGGCCAGTTCCTGAGGAAATGCTGTGCTTAGAATGAAGATGTCCAGAAAAAAAGAAAAGATTATATAAGAGTACCGGCCTCCGTATAGTTCGGCATAGGCGAGATTGAAAGAGACCTTGAGTAGGTTCCTTCCAGGACACTGCTGCGATAAGATTTGCACCTAGAATCAGTTGTGTCACGTGTATTCAGAGGGCCAGAGGCCGATGCCAGTGACATGTTGCTACGAGTGGTCATACTAATTGGCCGAGAGATGTATTCCTGAATAATCTCATTTTTCAATTATTCAACCATTTCATTTTACCAAGTTCAACGTTAGCCAGATTAGTCAACATTTACCAGAGGGGTGCCAAAGCAGAATCGTTTCCGTTAGTACACCTGACTGGGCCGACGAGCCGATGGATTGCGAGATTGGTAATCCGCAAAGAAATGAGGACCTAGAGACAGAGGACGCCAGACCGTGAGCAAGAGGCAAGTGGATGTTCTTGCTCTGCCAGTTTGGGCGCACCGACATTTTTCGACATTGTAGGAGGTGTATCTCGTTGTCATTTGTTGCGATTTGCGTTTGTGATCCGAGTATCACGCTTATATCGCTTGGATTTGTGTTTCGATGATTGAGTTTCATGATATTGTTTTCATGCACCATGGCTGCACCTACTGGGTATTTACATTTTGTGTATAGTTATTACACTTGAGATATGTTTTATACACCGTTGTGTTGGTTTATGATTTGTGCATATCTATTGCACTTGATATTTATTTTGTGCCTCGGCTGCATATGTTTATGATTTCGTGGATTTCAAACGATGGATTTGATTTGTGCGTGTGGTACGCACTTGAGTTGATTTTTGCACTCGGTATAGCTCACATGTGCTTGCAGTGCATTGGTACGGATTTTCTGCACATAGTGCACACGTTTATGATTTTATACACCTTGGTACACTCGGTGTTTTTTTATACGCATTTGAGTTATTGATGCGTTTCCGTGCACTTGTTGCACCCGATTTGTATTTTGTGCATTTGTTGCACTAGATTTTTACGCCGTGCATTTGTTGCACCAGATTTGTATTCGTGCATTGGATGCACCGGATGCACCGGATTTGTATTTCATGTTGCGCTAGATTTTCATTTCGTGCATTTGTCGCACCAGATTTATATTTTTGTGCGTTTGCACTTGACGATCATTTTCGTGCATACTACTGCACTAGATACTTTTTACGGACCTGACGCACTTGATTTGGATTTTTGTGCATGATATGAGATGTGATTTTCTGCATACTGGATGCACTCGATTGGGATTTTCATTCGTGCATGTTAGTTGCACTGGATTGAGATTTTCGTGCAGTATAGATGCACTAGATGTTGCTGTCGTGCACACCCGTTACACTAGAAAGATGCTTTCGTGCACACCCGTTGCACTTAGTTGGTTTTGTGCACATTCGTAGCACTTGTATTGGATTTGATTTCCGTGCGCACCAGACGCACGTGATTATTGGATACGCCTTTTGGGCCTGATTTTTCTCTTGAGTACTTTATTTCATGAGGGGCACTATATTTTATAGTAGTCGAACAGGACTGATCTGAGGACAGTACCTGAGTACTTTGAATGCATAAAAAGTTTACCAAGAGGTTTTCGAAAAGGAGCTATAGTCTCGCTATTTCCTACGTGTCCGCGAGCAGCACGAACGTTTATAAAGGAAAACCTTTTAGGATATTTCAAAAAAGGCGGAACGTATATTTTAGCAAAACATATATGAACGTATATTATTACTTTACAAATGAGCGTCCGTCACTTATGCCGTGAGTTACGCATCACACGGCGATTCAGAAAAGATTTTGCATGTGTTTTATTCTGTTTTAGGAGATTTTCCAAAGATGTGTACTATACACGTATTATAGTATTTGACTAGTGCATATTGAATTTCAGTAGTGGATTTCGAGATCTGTATCTCCATTGTGAGTCCAATGATATGCGTGGAAATCCGATGACTTGCATGGCGCTTGAGGGAGTTCGATTTTGAGTTTTGTACTCGTTTCCAGGCGCACACGATGCACTGTGGTATTTTTATATCTTCCCTGATTTCGGAGCCCCATGATTTGGACTGATTATTGAAATGTTTTAGTATTTGGGGCTTTAAATGTAAATTTGGGGACCGAATTTATTTAAGGAGGGAAGATTGTAATATTTCAGAAAATATAAAATATTATTTTTGGAATTTAATATTAAAATAATAAATCTCGCGAAAACTACCCGATTTGCGAAATTGGGCTTTTCGTAAAATGGTATATATATACTAATAATTGTGAAATAATTAGAGATTAAAATGATTTATTCATTTAAAAATATATTTATTGGATTTGGCATTTTTAAAATTAATTATATGCAATTTGAATAAAAATTAATTAGTGCACTATTAATCGCGATTAAGCTAAATCCGTGATTCTACAGTTTTCCATAGTTAGTGCACCATGACATATTGCTTGTTGTTTCATTTTAATTGTGTTATGTGTTTGATTTTAATGAGTAGGGGAAAAAGAAAAGAAAAAGGAAAGAGAATGGGACAATTATTAGAGAGAGAAAGAGAGAGAGTGAGAAATGAGTTGAGAAAGGATGAGAATAAGAAAGAGAGAGGGGTGGGCAGCCATTCATTTCCCTCCCCATTATTTTCCTTCATCTTCTTCCTCCTCTTCTCCCTCCACCTCCACCTCCAAATATCATCTCCAAACCTTCATCAAAACCCTACACCCTCTTCATTAAAAATGATCCCCACTTCATCTTCAACGCATTAGACCCTGCAAGTTTGGATTTTGGAGACTTTTAGAAGCTAGGGTTTTTCTTGAGTTGCCCAAATGAGGTATATCTCCCTTCATTTAGCTTAGTTTTTAGTTTCTTGCATCCTAGTTTAGTTTAGAATGTGATTGGGTATGTGATGTTTGGGAATTCCTAGAGAGGGTTTGGGTAATTGTGTGGATTGGTGATATGTAGTGGCTGTTTATAAGATATTAGTGTTGAGTTTATGGACAAGCCCAGAGACTAGAAAACCAAAACACGGATGTAGAATTTTTCCCGACATCGTAATTTGACAGTTTGTGATGGTTTATAGGAACCTGGAGTGATCAGAGACCACCATAAATTAAGTTCCCATGATAGTGAGACATGCAGGCAACTACGAAGCAACCCATGAAACCCGAGAACCAAATTCCCTAATCTGGCCGCAGATTAATTCATTGTGGCCGCAAATTGCGGCCACATCATAGTAGAATGGTGTGAATTTTGTGCAGTGGTCTTGTTATCAGATATCTAAGGCAACCCTATGTGCAAAATTCCCTAGTTTGGCCTAGGGTGAAATCTGGAAGTGGTTTTCCTAGGTTGCTGTTTTCGGGTTTTGCGATTTCTGAATTTTGGTTTGGTATTTGATATTGTATTTGGTTGTTGGATGTTTGTACGTCGACGACAAGGGATAATTGGTTGGTTTTGCATGCGTAGGTTATAGGTTCTAACCTATGAGCGCATCGCGTGCCGTATTGGTTTTCCGGAATTGATTTTAATAGCATTGCGACTATGTATTTATTGTAGGTACCTTCGCGTGGTTTTCGAGATGACGGAGCATGGCGTCATCGATTACGGCTGAATAAGGAGTTCCGCAGGTGAGTAGATTAATATCTACGGGGGAAATCGGGTGGATGGAGTTTAGCACCCCCGCAAATTTTGATGATAACCGATATATAGGATATGGTTCAGGAAACCTATATTAGGAAACTAGGGATATGGTTAAAAGGATAGTTAGAAGTGATATGATATGATTAATACGTGATGATGAGATTTGAGATATCAATATGATGAGATAAGATGATACGAGCGGATACGATTGATATAAGATTTATAGTGGCATGTTGTGAGTACGTTATATATAATAAGATATGACATTTATGAAAAATAACAGGATATGAGATTTGATACGGATGTGGTTTGAGATATATCCACATTTATGAGAATAATGAGTGATATGTCGTACGAGACTTGAGATCCGTACCCTCATTGTCGTATAGGTCGATAGATCCCTATTTTTGTTAAGTGTCACCGTACGAAGGATTTTCGTACGCGATGTGAGTTACCGTATGGATGATCCGCGCTCGTGATTTGAGGATGATGTTCGATGATATTGCCGTATCAGATACTATAAGACTGGATAGCCGACGTAAATGTGTCATCCGAACCATACCTATTTCCAAACTGAAGAATCGTATCATCTTTTAAATAAATACCTTGAGGGACGTTACGGATCTTCAAATGATTTCTTTTCCTTAAAAAAACACCGTAGCCCCTATTTTCAAAACTACGACTCGCATCTTTTAAAAACTGATCGTATGGTTCATGTGTGGATGTTAGATTAGATACGTATGCTTATAGAATTTCGCCTTTGATGTACCTTATCTTACGTTCATGACATTCTCATTGCATTAGATATACCTGTGCTAGTACACTTACACCATTATCGATGATGCGTATGTTACACCTACACAGATTGGCCGGCTTACACACTTCATCATCGCTAATTGCTATGTCACTTACACAGTAGAACTGCCACATCATTATGCTATGTTGCATGATATACTTGCTATGCTCACACCATTATGATATGTCGCATAATATACTAATATGCTCACATCACTGTTCCATGTTGCATGATATACGGATATGCTCAAATTTCTGTTATATTTTTGCATACATCTTGCTTTACGATTATATGCATTGAGATACTGTTTTCATGAGATTCTGGATTTGAGAACCGTGGTTATATTTCAAAAGAATGTATGCATTGTTTTAAAAACCCGGTTTCTCTTGATATAATATTTCGAGACATCCACCATGTGTTTTCTCGGTTTTGAGATTGGCATGTGAAACCCGATTCGAGGAGCAGTAGGCATCGTCTGCGGGTACATGTTGGACCCGGTATAGTATCCCGGGGAAAGAAATGATTTTCGTGGTGTAGACGATGAGCCTGGTAGAGGGACTACTACCTACCGGTGATAGTATTTAGACTCGGCGTTATCCGGAGGATACCGACCGGAGCCATAAGATGGATATGAGGGCCAACCAGAGTATGCGGCGCCTGAGGGCCGATCTGATGATGCGGCGTCTGGGATATGAGGATTTACGTGTCGATACTAGACACGGGTTTCATGATGTTTCGAGTGTCGATACTGGACACTCAGGTTCTATGATTTTGATGTGTCATTGATGGACACACGTTAGTTGATATCCTTATATTTACATGCATATGCTTTCATGATATTTACATGCATGATGTTGTTGTGTCATTGATGGACACGTAAATGTTTGCCACATGCTGCTAGGCATAAATTATATTGTTGGCACATATTTACATATACGGTCACCATAGATATCATAATATTACTTTAATGATATAGTTGACCTAGGAAATCGTTGTTTTATTCGATTTCTACCTGATAATGTTTTCTACTCACGAGTTGGCAACTCACCCCCGTTGTTCCACAGTTCTTGCAGGTTGACCGCATGGATCAGTAGCGGCATCGCTGGCATACAGCTTGCTTTCGGGTGATTTTCTTTTGTAGGAGGTATATATTGGATCATTCCACTATTGTATCTAGTCAACTCCATCAATCAAAACTAGTATTTGTATAAATAGTAAGACTTAAAAGGACTTGTAGTTGCGAGACTTAAAGCGATAGGTGATACGTTCGCTTGGTGGGTTTATGTCTTGCTTTATTTACATTATTCTTGTGTTGGTCTTCGCCGTTGGGCGTTGTATACATATTTTATGACTTGTGTGGTTTGATTCCGCCGATTGGCGAAGAGCTAGCTCCCGCTTGGGGATGCCTTTTATATTATCATGTGTATGTGGTTTTGGATCAAAATATTCTAAGGAGGTGCTGCCTAAATTTTTAAAAGAAGAAACATGTTTTTAACTAGTAACACCCACTTGCATTTTTCATGTTCCACTAATTATGCATTTAAGAAAACTTTTGATTTCATCATATCTTTATTTCAAAACTTCACCTCTTTTATTTTCTTAAAAAGGTTTAGACTTCTGGGCTTCGGCTTACTTGAATTACGTTACGCCTTTAGACGTGGCGTGATTTAAGTGCCGTTCACGAACTAATTTTCGGGTCATGACAGGTTCGATTCCGCCTTTTCGATACACCGTTGTGTTTTGGTGTGTATATAAGAGTAAGCTGAGAGAGAATTCCATTCTCTTTTATGTAACCCAGGAACTCGGCAATTAAGTATTCACCACGTCGATCCGATCTCAGTATCTTGATACTTTATGCCTGTTTGTTTTTCTACTTCATTCTTATATTCTCGAAATTTCTCAAAGGCCTCGGATCTATGTTTCAACAAGAAAACACGTCCATACCTATAGAAATTATCCGTAAAAGCAATGAAATAGGAATAACCGCTTCATGTATTTGTAGACATTGGACCACACACGTCGTTGTGTATGGGTCCCAAGAGCTCACTCGCTCTTACTCCGTGTCCAGTGAACAGAGTCTTTGTCATCTTTCCTATGAGACAAGATTGACAAGTTGCAAAAGACTGATATTAGAATGGATCCAAATATCCCTCCCTATGTAACTTCGTCAACCGTGTTTCATTGATGTGACCCTGTCTACAATGCCATAAGAAAGCCATATTTAATTTTGAAGATTTTCTTTTAAGTGTGTTCTGGACGTTGAAAATCTGAGCTTGATCTAATACGTATATATCGTCCTCTAGCGTACCTGACCCAATCATACTTTGATTTAGGTGGATGTGGACCATATCGCTTACAAACTTGACTAGGTACACACAAACAGTTACATAAAATCAATATCTGCCCACTTTTCAATCCTAGGTGATATACCCTTACGGATACAGCGTCCATGCTTATTCCGTTAGTAATACTGAGAGTCATATCACCTGCCATGATAACTCTACGGTTTCTCAAAGCCCGTAATGTCACGACCCGAAATTTGGCACGTGACGGCCCTTAAACTACGCAACGTCTATAGGCGTAACTCAATTTAAGTAAGCCGAAAACCCAGCAATCTAAACCATCAAAAGTAGTAAGAGATAAGAACATTTTTAAAACTTTTGAAATCTCAAATACAAGTTCTTTGAAGACCAACTTTATTTCCTTTAAAATTTTGGCGGCACCTCCTTCGTAAAAACTAGCCCCAAAAGGGGTACAACATAAAATATAAGTAAAGCATCCCAAACGGGAGTAAAATCCATGCCCAAAGGCGGAAAACAACCACCACAACAAATATACGACGCCGTAGTGAATAAAAAGACGATAGAAATAAAAAAAACTGCATAAAGGACCTCCAAGTCATCAAAATAATATACAATATTGTCCTCACATCACGTCTCCAAGTCAATACATGAAAGTGGTAGATGGAGAGTACATGGTACAAAGATATACAATGAGCAACATCGGATAACCGCAAAACCCACCTATAGCAAAACTGCACACAGTCAGCCGTAACGATATCCGCTGCAAAAGATGATATGATAGGTAGAAGCCCTGCATCGACTACTCTGAGGAACAACCTGCAAACCCTGTGGCACAACGGGAGTGAGTTGCCAACTCGTGAATAGTAAATAACATATGCAGGTAATCGCAAGTATGCACGTATTGCGCTAATCTAACACATGCAAGCTGATAGCAATAAATGGAAATATGTATATGCAACAGTCATGAAAGGTACTCTATCAGGTACTACTAATACATGAAGCAATGCATATCAAATAAATGCGGAGTATGAGATAAAACATGCCATCCTCACGAAATCCTCATCGTGGCAGGACCAGTGTCCATCAAGACAATCTAAATCCAAAATTCCTCAAATCGGCCCTCATTCGACCATAATATCGGCCCTCATATCGACCATAATATCGGCCCCCATAACCTGTAAGTCTCACGAAACTTGGGTGTCAAACATCGACACCCGAAAACATCATGAAAACTAGTGCCCAGTATCGACACATAAAAACTGGTCTATCAGGCGTCGTCACCATGACTGGCCCTGATAGGTACGTATCATACGATATCGAAACCAGAATGCCCAGCTTCGACACTCGAAATTCCACGTATCCATACGTACATAACTCCGGTCGATATCTTCGTGATCACCGACAAGTCCAATACTGTCACCGGTAGGTAGGATTCCCCCATTAACCCATCGCCATCATCTACGAACTTCTTGCCCCGGGGTATGTACCCGCACATGGCCCACTCCACTCCTCGCATAGGGTATATATCAGAACCGAGAAATCTCATGGTGGATGATTGTTAGCGATTCTGAGTGTTCAAGTTTTAGTTTAAATACCGCAATCAAGACGGTTTCGCTTGTAGCTAGCCGGTTTAGTACGGGTCGTCCGCAGGGAGATGGGAGTCTTTTTCAATGTGTTTTAACGAGTTAAGTCCGAGAGTTCAGATTTGTTTGTGATTATCTAAGTGTTAAGTTGATGTTTTAAAGAGAGCTTGTTAGGGTTAGGATTAGGTTAGTTTGAGTTAGGAGTCTCACATCTTTCGTTGCCCCTCTTAATATCGGTGTTACGGTAATCGGCAACAACGGGGATTAGCACGACTAGGAAGGAACTTGCGAGTATAAGCTAGGCTTTCCAACGCATAAGTCCATCCTTTTGGTGCTTGTCCGTCCGTTCTTGGCTCTTAGCCATAACCTCCGGTTAATTCAACCACAACCGGTCTCACTACGGAACCACCGCTATCATGTAGGATAGGGTGCCGTGAGGAGCGGATTGTGGTTCAATTAACGGGAGTCGATTTAAGCTGTTGGGCAAGGAAAGAGTGAGAGAGAATTCCTTCTCTCAAACTTCCCTTATCCTACCCTAACAAGTATGAACTACTCACACATCATGATACGGAAAAATAAAACAAAAAAAAAGAGGAAGATAGAAAGAAGGAGATTAGAAGAATACGACTAGCTATTTGCGACCTTACCTTGGCGAGGATCGAGCGTAAGCATCATTTTCGTATTAAGGATAAAGAAAAAGAGAGAAGAAAGAAACAACAAGAAAATAACAACAACTATTTAACGAATTAAAATTACAACAATTATAAAAAAGGCAAGACAAGCATGATAATAAAATGATCTTCTTTATTCATCACTCTTCACTCACAAGCTCACTACAAGTTTAATGGAGAAGAGATGAGAAGAGGAAGAAGAAAAACACTAAACCTAGGCAAAATGAAAATACAAGAATGGCCCATTTCCTTCACAAAGTTCTGGGCTATTTATAGGCTGGAGAAGGAAAACCTAGGGCAACATTCAGAACCCTTATAAAAAGACCAATATACCCCTAAAATTTCAACGTCTGGCGCCACCATACGGCCGCGGATCCGCGGCCTAAGCCAGCTTATGCCGCGGATCCGCCGCACTATGGTGGAGTCAGGGGGTCGGGTTCTTGGTACTTCCCTAGTCTGCTGTCCCCTCTTGTCTGGTATATGTATTTTCTGAAAATACTTCCACATTTCTTCTAGAATTTCTGTTGAGGGAAAGGTGGACTTTGGACATGGATTTTCTTGAGCTCCGCGTAGATTTCTTGGTTTTGGTGTTGCCATAGTGCTTTGTGCATGAAGGTGACAATTGATTTGTCATTTTGTCTCCTAAACTGGTATCTGGCAACATACGGATGAAGAGCGAAGACCGTGTTTTATCTGTGGTTGGCAGGAACCCGGATTTTGTCGTGTTTTCCATGAATTTCACCGTTTTAGAACCGAGAACCTGTATCCTGCAATTGACTAGCAAACACGGCTTAAGAGTATCTACGGATATGCAATGTGATAAAAATTGGGCGGTATGAAAATGCAAAAATCTGATATGAACAAATACCCCCAAACTTATCATTTGCTCGTCCCGAGCAAAGCCCATTTATTCACAAAAAATTTTCTAACCTCACTTTCGCAGGGAACGCGATTACACTGAGCATGTGCAACAAGCCGTTAAACCTCTAGGTGTCCCTAGTAGGAGGAGTGTTGTCTCCTGAGGGTTTTCAGCGGATACTACCCACAAAATCCGGTCAAGTTGGTTTTGTAAAATAACTAAGATTCAACCCCTAAAGTTTTTGTTTCAGAAAATAACAATTCTATAATCCTAAGTCTAGACCATCGAACCTTTATTTTTCACACCTCGCTTCTTATTTAACTACAGATTTTATATGTCTTTACGTGCAGTGCAAATAGTGTCGTTAAGTTCCCGAAAGGTCGAATAAAGTCATCATGTCGCACAATAAAGCCCAGATAACAATTTTAAAAGGATCACATAAGTTTTATAAAGAGTTAAGCATTTTTCAAGTTTCGTTTTCCAGTAAGGTTTCAACTTCAGAATTTCTATCTTCCTTAACAGGAAACTAAGTCGTATTTTTCACTCCACCTTTTTCTTGTTTTCATTTCATACACACCTTTGTGAACATGCAATAGTCTTTATCATAGAATAAAACCTTCATATCTCCGCTTAAAATTTTTATAAAAGCCTGTCTTTTATCAAGATTATTCTCACACAAAGAACCGTTAGGAATTTTAACTCGGAGAGAACACTTGCTTGACTTTGTTTTAAAACTGGACTTTCTAGGCTTCTTAGCGAGCTTTGGGCCAATGCACCCAAACCAGTTGGTTTTAGGGCATTAGGTGTAGAAACACCCCAGTGGACTTAATTACTCAAGTTACCTAGGTCCAAAAACAAAAGACAGTTTGGCGTGAAAATCAGATGATTTAATACGAACGGAGATATAACCGGCAGTTCAATTATTTTTTTTTTTTTTTGGATAAAAGACGTGTTTAGTGGGTTTGGTGTGTAATCATTCCAATCAAGTTTCAGATGGGTTATTTTTCAGACTTAGCTCCAATTACGGCATCAATAACATTCCTTCATATTCGCTTTACTTCATTAACTATTCTTGACATTACTTATTTCAGAACAAACCTATTTGATCCTCAGAAAATCATTTATCTGTTTAAAAGTTTAAACATGAAAGACTTGTCATCTAATTCCCAAAATTCACGACACGTGTAGTGTGATGTAAAGACATATATCAGCTATAGTTAACTTCAAAGGAGAGTTATCTTTCAGGTTTTCAAAATCCAAACATAAGATTTAGTTATTCCTATTTTTTTCAAACAAAAACCGTCGAATGTTGAATCAGAGTTCTTCCACAAGCTAACATGACAAAAAAGTTTTTATATTTTTAGAAAATTTTCAGATTTTTATGGATTTTATGGATTTAATATGCAGATGCAAAATATACATGCGAAGGTAAGAAATGCGTACCGAGCGTACCCCCAAACTTAAACTGGACAGTGTCCTCACTGTCATTGCATGAAGAGATCATTTGAAGGGTCAAAATTGTCAGTTAGCGATACACAAATTTTTATTTGTTTTTGTTTTTAAAGAAAAAAAGAATATACACAAATATATACAAAATGGTTTGTACAGACCCCCAAACTTATTTGGAACAGTGTCCACTGTTCTTGGCTGGATAACCGAAGTTTGGAGGTAGGCAGAGAAAGATCATTCAGGGTAAACCGGCTCCTGTAAGAACAGGAGCTCCTCTGTTGGTTCGGCGCTAAGGTACGGTTTGCATCGGTGTCCATTTACTTTGAAAAGTGAACCGTCCTTTGGATTTTCCAAATCCACAGCGCCCTGCGGATACACATTCCGCACAAAATACGGCCTTTTCCAGCGAGATCTGAGCTTCCCTGGATGGAAGTGAAGTCGGGTGTCGTAAAGCAGTACCTGCTGGCCAGGTACGAAGGTTTTGCGCAAAAGGTGTTTATCGTGAAACACCTTCGTTCGATTCTTAACGACAACCGCGTTATCGTAAGCCTCATCCCTAAGCTCGTTCAGTTCGTTCAACTGCAGCTTCCGATGGCTGCCCGCATCCTCGAGAGATAGATTCAGTTCCTTTATCGCCCAAAATGCGCGATGCTCTATTTCGACAGGAAGGTGGCAGGCTTTTCCGTACACAAGCCGATAGGGAGACATGCCAAGGTCGGTCTTATAAGCGGTTCGAAATGCCCAAAGGGCATCAGTGAGTTTCAGCGCCCAATCCTTACGGTTCTTGGAAACCGTCTTCTCCAGTATCTGCTTGATTTGCCGATTTGACACTTCGGCCTGCCCGCAGGTTTGGGGGTGGTAGGGCGTAGAAAGCTTATGATTAATGGAATATTTCCGCATCAAGGCCTCGAAAGTCTTGTTGCAGAAATGACTTCCATTGTCGCTAATGATCGCTCGGGGGTGCCCAAAACGAGAGAAAATGTTTTCTTTAAGGAACCTAACGACAACCTTGTTGTCGTTAGTTCGGCTGGGCACAGCCTCGACCCATTTAGAGACGTAATCAACAGCTAGAAGGATGTACAAGTTCCCAAAAGAGCTGGGAAACGGCCCTATGAAATCTATCCCCCAAACATCGAAAATCTCCACAACCAAGATCGGTTGGAGCGGCATCTCGTTCCTCCGGGATATCCGGCCCATGTGTTGGCACCGGGAGCAAGTCTTGCAATAGTCGTGAGCGTCTTTGAAAATTGTGGCCAGTAGAAACCACATTGCAAGATCTTCTCAGCTGTCTTTCTGGGCCCAAAATGCCCGCTACATGCTTGATCGTGGCAAAATGACAGCACACTCTTGAATTCCTCATCAAGGACACACCGACGAATAATCTGGTCGGGACAGTACTTGAACAAGTAGGGTTCGTCCCAGTAAAAGTGTTTTACTTGGGATAAGAAGCGATGTCTGTCCTGACTTGACCATTCAGTCGGTAGTAATCCTGTGACCAAATAGTTCACAATATCTGCGAACCAGGGTTCGCAAGATACTGTCAAGAGCTGTTCATCCGGGAAAACGTCGTTGATCGGAATTGGAAGCGAAGGCGAAGAAGGAAGTCGTGAGAGATGGTCGGCAACCACGTTTTCACATCCTCGTTTGTCCTTAATGACAAGGTCAAACTCTTGAAGCAAGAGGATCCAACGGATTAACCGAGATTTTGCATCTTTCTTCGCAAAAAGATGGCGCAGAGCAGAATGGTCGGTATAGACAATGACTGGAGAGCCGATGAGGTAGGGCCTGAACTTTTCTAAAGCAAATACAACAGCTAAGAATTCCTTCTCAGTTGTTGTATAGTTAAGTTGGGCGTCGTTCAGGGTTCGGCTCGCGTAATAGATTACGTGCGGCATTTTGTTGATGTGTTGTCCAAGGACAGCACCAATGGCAAAGTCGGATGCATCGTACATAATCTCGAATGGGTGCGTCCAGTCAGGTGAAGAAAGAACGGGAGCAGAAGTGAGTGAGCGTTTTAGTGACTCGAATGCAGTCACACAGCTCGAGTTGAAGTCGAATGGCGTGTCCTTGGCCAGCAAAAGAGTCAAGGGCCTAGCAATCTTGCTAAAGTCCTTGATGAACCGTCTATAGAAACCGGCATGGCCAAGGAAGGCTCGGATATCTCTGACGCATCGGGGAGGAGGCAGATTGGAAATGACCTCAATATTTGCTTTGTCAACCTCTATGCCATTTTGCGAGATGATATGTCCTAAGACAATACCTTCGCGCACCATGAAGTGTCATTTCTCCCAGTTCAAAGTGAGATTCTTGTCCTTACATCGGGTAAGGACAGCGTCAAGATGCAGCAAACACTCGTTGAAGGAATCGCCGAAGATGGAGAAGTCATCCATGAAAATCTCCAGAAATTTTTCCACCATGTCTGAGAAAATTCCCATCATACACCGCTGGAAGGTAGCGGGCGCATTGCATAACCCAAAGGGCATGCGACGATATGCAAACGTGCCGAAAGGATAAGTGAATGCGGTCTTGTCCTGGTCTTTTTCGGCGATGTGAATTTGATTATAGCCGGAGTAGCTATCAAGAAAGCAGTAGTACTCGTGTCCGGCCAATCGTTCAAGCATCTGGTCAATGAAAGGTAGCGGAAAGTGGTCTTTCCGCGTTGCGGCGTTGAGTTTTCTGTAATCAATGTAAACTCGCCACCCAGTTTGGGTGCGAGTAGGGATTAACTCGTTCGCCTCGTTGGTTATGACCGTGATGCCCGACTTCTTGGGGACAACGTGAATGGGGCTAACCCACTGGCTATCTGAGATAGGGTAAATGATACCACTATCTAGACATTTTACGATCTCCTTCTTCACAGCCTCTTTCATGACTGGATTGAGACGTCTTTGTGGATCCCGGGCTGGTTTGGCATCATCCATCAGATGAATGTGATGCTCAACGATCAGGGGACTAATCCCCTTGATGTCCACCATAGACCAGCCAAAAACTTGCCTGTTGCTGTGCAAGACCGCGAGAAGGGCTTTCTCTTGCTCGGGAGCTAGAGAAGCCGAGATGATGGCAGGGAGGGTCTCGTTCTCACCTAAGTAAGCATACTTAAGGTGAGACGGCAACGGCTTGAGTTCGAGCATTGGAGGTGAAACGATGGAAGGCAAGACTGGTGCAAAGGTCTCGAACTCAAAAGACTCCACCAAAGGTTCAAAGCGAGTGTAAGCAACCGAGTTGGATGGTTCAGGTAACTCATCCGGAAAGTCGAAGGATTCAAACTCGGGTTGTGCGCGGCTAAGGTCGTTCGAAAACGTGAAACACTCGTAGTCGTTGTCGGGCGCAGAAACAGCAGCAGGTTCGAAGAGAAACGCACTAGTGGCGTCAAGATTATCGTGATCAAACAGAAACTCCTCGAATTCACACTCTTCTGGGGTGATCTCCTGGATCGAGCAGACGTCCAGTATATGAGCATTAGGTTCGGCGGGCTGATTCCCCAACCTAAAAATGTTGAGTTCAATCGTCATGTTTCCGAAAGAGAGGTTCATCGAACCATTGCGACAATTGATCACAGCATTTGAGGTTGCAAGAAATGGGCGACCGAGTATCACCGGAATTTGATTCCGGGGGTTAGCTACAGGCTGTGTGTCTAATACAATGAAGTCAACGGGGAATATGAAGTCCCCGACTTTGATTAACACATCCTCTAGCTCACCCCTAGGATGGGTGATCGATCGGTCGGCCATTTGGAGAGTGCAGTGTATGGGTTTCAGCTCTCGGACGCCTAATTGCTCGTATACTGAATACGGAAGCAGGTTAACACTGGCACCAAGATCTAATAGTGCGCGGTTGATGTTCTTATCCCCAATAGTAATTGAAATCGTAGGACAGCCAGGGTCCTTTCGTTTTTGTGGTAAAGATTGGGTAAGGGCATCACTCACAGCACTAGCCAAGAAAACTTTCTTGGGTACCTGAGACTTCCTCTTTTTCGTGCACAAGTCCTTTAAGATTTTTGCGTAGGATAGGACTTGTTAGACAGCATCTAAAAGAGGAATGTTAATGTTAACCTGCTTAAATAACTCCAGAATCTTCTCCATTTGTGGATTTTTTTTGTTAGACCTCAACCGGTTTGGAAATGGAACATTTGGAAAATTGGTTGAGTCTAACGCTGGAGGAGGAGATTGTGGAGTTGGAACGGATCCCAGAACAGGTGTTTTCGTGGAGTGAGAAGTGGGTCCGTTCAGAGCAGAAGAAGAGGAAGGAGAGCCTTGTGAAGAATGGAGAATAGGCTCAGAAGACGAAGAAGAAGAAGAAGAAGAAGAAGAAGAAGCGGCCGAGGTGTCAACGTTGATCCGTTTGCCAATGTTGTTCTGCAGCATCCTCCCCGATCTCAGTGTGGTCACGGCACTCACGTTATGGTTTTGTTGTTCAAGAGCAACATGTGCATTATGTGGGTGACCGGGATTTGGAAGTGGCTGGGACGGGAGCTTCCCCTTTTCTCGCTCGCTTAAGGCCACGTTCAGCTGTGCAATCTGGGCCTCGATGGTCTTGATGCTTTGCCCGTGTGCGGCAGTGTGTTGCACTAAAGATTGAATGGAAGACTGGATGTTGGCGGTGGATTGAGTCGATTGTTTAACAAACGCCTCCAGACTTCGCTCGAGCGAGGAAACCTTATCGTTGTTTGACGGAACAAAGTTGTTTGGTGGAAAAGAATTGTTTGGTGCAAAGTTGTTCGTCTGATTTTGGAAAGGTTGGGGTTGGAAGGGCTGCTGATATTGGTGTTGAGTTTGTTGTTGCGCTTGTTGTTGCGGCGGAGGGGCCCTTTGGAAATTGTTGCCCTGGAATTGAGTCTGATTCTGATTCCAGGCGAAATTGGGGTGGTTCCTCCAACCGGGATTGTAGGTGGAAGAGTATGGATCATTCCTCGGTCTTTGCTGGAAGGCAGCATTAACCTGATCCTGTCCTTGCGAGGGTGGATTGTAAGGACACTCTTCGGTCAAGTGGGAAGGATCGGAACAACAAGCGCAGATGGTACGAAGGGGGAGAACAGGGGCAGGAGCAGGAGCAGAGAATTTGCTTTCTATCGCTTCAAGCTTTCTTGTTATTGCAGCCATTTCAGCTTTCATCGCAATAGAGACGTCAAGTTGGTGGATTCCTACCCTAGACTGACCGGTAGAAGTGGAGGTAGAAGAAGAAGAAGTCGGTCTGGTGCTCTCCCATTGTAGCGTTTTCTCCGCAAGGTCGTCAAAGAACTGCCACGCTTCCTCGTCAGATTTCGATAGGAAGTGGCCCTGACAGATGGTTTCCAACAACTGCTTCGTTGCTGGGTTCAGTCCCTCGTATAAGGTTTGGCAAAGTTGCCATTTCTCTATACCGTGGTGAGGACACTGAATAAGAAGGTCTTTGTACCGGTCAAAGCACTTCCAGAAGGGTTCAGAAGGAAGCTGGGAGAATTGGTTGATTTCATTTCGAATCCTTGCGGTTTTATGATTCGGATAAAATTTCTTTAGAAACGCTTTAACAAACTCGTCCCAGCTGGTGATTGAGTGGGAAGCGGTGCTATACAGCCATTTTTCAGCAAGATCGCATAGAGTGAACGGAATGACCCGTAGACGTATAGCATCGTCCGACAGCTGGGTGGTTTTTATCATGGCACAGACGTTTTGAAATTTATTGATGAAGATATAGGCATCTTCAGATTCAAGCCCATGAAAACGTGGAAGCATGTTGATGAAATGGGGTTTAATTTCAAAGTTGTCCCCATTGGCCGGAGGAAGAGAAAGGCAGGTGGGAAGTGCAGAACGGGTGGGATAGAAACGATCCTGGAGCACGATTTGCTGCGGCGCTACAACAGGCGGTGGTGGTGGGAGATTGGTCTCCATAGGAGGTGGAGCCAATCCAGCGGTGGTCAAAGAGATGTTCGGATTAAATCCCGACATCGCGGAAGAAGAGGTTGGTGAAGGTGAAGGTGAAGGTGAAGGTGAAGATGTATGAACAGAATTCCGGTCAACGTCGGAGTTGGTCGGCAAAGGAAGGGGTGAAAGAGGAGTGGACGGAGTATCGACTTCGGAGTCGATCGCGTAGTCGGTAGCGACTAACGTAACGCGGACTAGACGGGCGCTAGTGTCCTGAGTCCAAGCGGACATACACTAAACGAGTTTAGTATAGTCAAAGCGGAGAAGGTGAGGGTAAGAAAACGTCAATGGAGAAAGGCGATGGGTGGTGGGTGAAAAATGGATTTGGCGACAAAGGGCAAGATTTTATAAAAGTTTTTGGTTTTTTTCTTTTTTTTTCAGAAAGATTTTTACAGAAATATGTATGGAAATACGGCTTAAGCAATCACAAACAAGATATGCACAATCACACCTAGATCTAGGGTAACCTAGGTCTACTAGACCTGCTCCTGAACTTGATTGTCGAAGTTAAACAGTGTCGAGAAACGGGCTTAAAAATACACTGATCACGAGGCCAGGTAAGTGCAGAGATAAGGGGAGGTTGTCCAACGCTTTCGCGAAGTTCCTTAATTAAATAACCCTTTCTCTTTCGGCGGTTGCGCCTTTAACACTTTCCTAGACACCCCGTAAACAATATACCGTTAAGCGAGGTTCTAAACACGGTTTATCTTCTCCTAATGAGCGCGAAGTCCTTAGGGCTGAAGTCTAGTATTTTTTAATTTACAATGGACAATGCATATGCTTTAGTGATTTTTGGGGTCCTGGGAATGGTGATGAAATCCCCACCCAATCTGGATTGGTTTCAAGCCCCTTAAGTCCGTATTAAAGAAATGCAAAGCAGTAACAAATCAACTGCAAACAATTTTTTATTTGCGGCGCAAAGAATCCTGCACAAGAACAGTTTATTGGAAGGGGGAGAAGAATTTGCGCAAAGAAATCTGCAGAAAACACAGTTCAGTGGAGTTCAGAGGAGTGGGAGAGAGGAGAGGAACACTTACAGAGAAAATGGGACCCTGAAGCCACTAAATGGCCGCCGTTCCGCGGCCAAACATGTGCTAAGGCCGCGGTTCCGCGGCAAGATGGTGGGCTTGGGCCTTGAAATTTTGTGGAGATGCTGGTCTGTGTCTCCTCTGGTTTTCTGGATGTGTGGAATTCTGATTTGCTCACTGTATCTGCTCCAGATTTTTACAGTAGACCGAATGCTTCGTTTTGTCCGTCGCGGTGTAGCCGCGAAATGTGGGTCTATCTTCCCACGTCTTTGGCACTGTACTTGAACTCCGTATTTTCAACGTCTTGGCCACTGAACTCGAACCTTGTATTTTCCTGCACACTTGCACAAAAGCTAATCAAAAAAAACAACAAGATGGTTTTTTTTTACAATGTATATTTTTTTTGTTGTTTTTTTTGGTTGTTTTTATATTCACAAATTAACCCAAAATTACACAAGGAAATAAACTACCGTCTCCCCGGCAACGGCGCCATTTGATTGTTAGCGATTCTGCGTGTTCAAGTTTTAGTTTAAATACCGCAATCAAGACGGTTTCGCTTGTAGCTAGCCGGTTGAGTACGGGTCGTCCGCAGGGAGATGGGAGTCTTTTTCAATGTGTTTTAACGAGTTAAGTCCGAGAGTTCAGATTTGTTTGTGATTATCTAAGTGTTAAGTTGATGTTTTAAAGAGAGCTTGTTAGGGTTAGGATTAGGTTAGTTTGAGTTAGGAGTCTCACATCTTTCGTTGCCCCTCTTAATATCGGTGTTACGGTAATCGGCAACAACGTGGATTAGCACGACTAGGAAGGAACTTGCGAGTATAAGCTAGGCTTTCCAACGCATAAGTCCTTCCTTTTGGTGCTTGTCCGTCCGTTCTTGGCTCTTAGCCATAACCTCCGGTTAATTCAACCACAACCGGTCTCACTACGGAATCACCGCTATCATGTAGGATAGGGGGCCGTGAGGAGCGGATTGTGGTTCAATTAACGGGAGTCGATTTAAGCTGTTGGGCAAGGAAAGAGTGAGAGAGATTTCCTTCTCTCAAACTTCCCTTATCCTACCCTAACAAGTATGAACTACTCACACATCATGATATGGAAAAATAAAACAAAAAAAAGAGGAAGATAGAAAGAAGGAGATTAGAAGAATACGACTAGCTATTTGCGACCTTACCTTGGCGAGGATCGAGCGTAAGCATCATTGTCGTATTAAGGATAAAGAAAAAGAGAGAAGAAAGAAGCAACAAGAAAATAACAACAACTATTTAACGAATTAAAATTACAACAATTATAAAAAAGGCAAGACAAGCATGATAATAAAATGATCTTCTTTATTCATCACTCTTCACTCACAAGCTCACTACAAGTTTAATGGAGAAGAGATGAGAAGAGGAAGAAGAAAAACACTAAACCTAGGCAAAATGAAAATACAAGAATGGCCCATTTCCTTCACAAAGTTCTGGGCTATTTATAGGCTGGAGAAGGAAAACCTAGGGCAACATTCAGAACCCTTATAAAAAGACCAACATACCCCTAAAATTTCAACGTCTGGCGCCACCATACGGCCGCGGATCCGCGGCCTAAGCCAGCTTATGCCGCGGATCCGCCGCACTATGGTGGAGTCAGGGGTTCGGGTTCTTGGTACTTCCCTGGTCTGCTGTCCCCTCTTGTCTGGTATATGTATTTTCTGAAAATACTTCCACATTTCTTTCAGAATTTCTTTTGAGGGAAAGGTGGACTTTGGACATGGATTTTCTTGAGCTCTGCGTAGATTTCTTGGTTTTGGTGTTGCCATAGTGCTTTGTGCATGAAGGTGACAATTGATTTGTTATTTTGTCTCCTAAACTGGTATCTGGCAACATACGAATGAAGAGCGAAGACCGTGTTTTATCTGTGGTTGGCAGGAACCCGGATTTTGTCGTGTTTTCCATGAATTTCACCGTTTTAGAACCGAGAACCTGTATCCTGCAATTGACTAGCAAACACGGCTCAAGAGTATCTACGGATATGCAATGTGATAAAAATTGAGCGGTATGAAAATGCAAAAATCTGATATGAACAGTGGATGCTGAAATATCATATCAAGAGAAACTGGGTTTTTCAAATAATGCATAATTTCATGAAACTACCACGGTCCTCAAATCCAGAAAACATCAAGAAATCAATAAATATAATTGCATAAATCATTATATATGTGTACATATATAACATCGTCCCATACCACTGATATATATATATATATATATATATGTAATATCAGCGTCCCATACCACTGATATATATACATAGGAGTAAAACATCATATGAAATCCATATCTCAATGCGAAAATCCATGAATATAATATATGCAACATGAAACAGTAATATGAGCATATAAAGGAAAAACCGCTATTTAACTGCAACAAGTTATTAATATATCATGCGGTTCCTAATTCTCCGAAACCAAATGCAACATCATATAAAGGTGAACATGTAATTATAGCAAGGTGTATGAGCATGTACCTATCAATAATGATGTAATACCATATGGGTGTATATGTAAGTATGTATAGAAGATGTACATGTAGCTATGTCTCATATGTGTATATACCTGTCACTAATGGTACAATACCATATAAGTATATGGGTAACTAGCATATAGGCATGTCAAGCTATATGTGTAAGCATGTAGGTATACATGTATGCTATAATTCATATACACAATACAAATAAGGATCATGTCTCAAGTTCCTAGCCAATACAGTATCACGTATATATAGGTGTTGTGCGTGTCATGGCAATTATTGATGGTGTGAGTGGCATACAATTAGTGCTCGTGCAACATGAACCGTCAATAATAGTGCAGTGTCCAAAAGGTACAAGTCCAAGTAAAACAAGTAATAATATGCAATGAAGTTTTATGCTTATATATGCAATATAAACATGCGGCTAATATCATATTATATCTAGCCTGACGCATAACACCATGCGGGCGATTCCCCTGTAGATGTTAAATCTACTCACAACGATCCTGGCTAAGTAAAGCCAACCACTCGCTTCTCCTTCTTTGTAGCGTCCGAAGTCCTCGCCTGCGATCCTAAAATCACATAACAACAAAGCAAGTGTATATATTAGCAATCGACCAATAACATGTACAAACTACGTTTGACCGACGCACCAACTCCAAACATACTCTCAAGTGTTCATCTAGTGGCTAACGTACGTAGCGACACTACGAAACCAACTCAAGAGCAAAAGCTACACAAAGACACGAACCGTGTCGGATAACGTAACATGCGTAGTCGTAACACTAGAAACAAGCTATGTGATCCCAGATTTTGTATACAGAGAAAACCCAAAAATTAAGCAAGACTAAACACACTTAAACTACTGCAGACAGCTACCCACAAAAACTCACACCATAACTCAACCCAATGGCCGAGGACGCCGGAAAAATCCTCCTTGTCGCCGGCCAAATCCGAGCTATAGGGGTTTGTGTTTTAGGTGAAAGCTTAGGGTCTCTGGTACAACAAAACTACACTGCTAGATTTTCTAGTACACACACTGAGTCACAGCAGATCACAGATATCACACAAAGACACTAAAAAAATGATATGTGCACGGAACGATACTTTAAGCATTCTAAACTGAAACGAATAAGCTACGCAACACTAAAAAGACCTACTAAACAGTTTGAGATCATTACCTATCCACAAAAGCTCAAAGATCCTAACTTTCCAAGCTCCAAGGCATCTAAGAGGCAAAACAAGGCTTGAAAAGGGATTTGGGTGAGATTTTATGAAGTTTAGTGAGGCTTTAGTGAAGGATAGTGAAGGAAATGTTAAGTGTTCAGTTTGAGGAAGTGAGGAGATGAGAAATAATGAGAAGGAGATAAGTGAGAGAGAAATGAGTGAGGTGAGGATAATGAGAGAGAGGTGAGGATAAGGGTGAGTGCACCATGCATCATCAATGCAACCATGACTCACCATGCCACCTCTCATCCAAACAAAACCCAAAGGAAAATATCTCCCAAATATCTAGAGGTTTAAGGTTAAGGTTTAAACAAAGGATATAATTAAACCAAAGTAAGGATTATGATTAACTTAATGTTGTCATAGTCACCTAAGCAAGATTACACAAACACACCCTCACATTAACATGCGCAAGTGTGTGCAAGCCATAACAAATAATAATAAATTATTAGTTAAATATTATAAAATGTGAGAAACCCAAACTGGTAAATTTTTACCAAAACCCGCATTATTGCTTAAATAACACTAATTGCAAATCTAGGGTGTTACAACTCATTATGTCACGCCCCATCCCCAATACAGAGAGTAATGTTCGTTCTGGCCGAAACCGCACGGTTTTGTCCTTCAGAGCGAACCGTACCCGACCAGGGGCCACTTCCCAGGAGGTCACCCATCTTAGTACTTCCCTGGCCCGAGCACGCTTAACTACGGAGTTCTCAAACTCCTGTAGTGCCAGTTCACTTAAAAGGCGCCTCTATATCGAAGAGTAGTATCATTCCATTTATAATACAGATCTGTCCTCTTTCGGAATATATTCCGAAGATTCCTAATTGTTTTATAGTGGGTACCCATGTTTATCAGGTATATATGGGTATACCGGATAATACCTGGGGTATTACACCACTTAGAACAATGGTTCGTCCTCGAACTACAAACCTACTATTGAGAAACCTGGCTCTGATATCATCCTGTCACTCCCCACCCCCAATACAGAGAGTATTGTCCGCTCTGGCCGAAACTGCACAGTTTTGTCCTTCGGAGCGAACCGGACCCGACCAGGGGCCACTTCTTAGGAAGTAACCCATCCTAGTACTTCCCTGGCCAGAGCACGCTTAACTACAGAGTTCTTAAACTCCTATAGTGCCAGTTCACTTTAAATGCGCCTATGTATCGAAGAGTAGTATCATTCCATTTATAGTACAGATCTGTCCTTTTTCGGAATGTATTCCGAAGATTCCCCATTGTTTTATAGTGAGTCCCCATGCTTATCTGGTATATATGTGTATACCGGATAATACCTGAGGTATTACACGTAAAGAATTACAAAAATGAGATCCTGATCCGGTATCTTGTACCCAGGAAGTAGAGTTGATTGACAGACAGTTTTCAACCACAAACACACCCGAAGTCGAAGCCACAACATGGTTCGGATCCTGGATTCTATCTTTCTAAGCCCTGCATTCCTTCTACCAATGTCCCTTCCCGTGACAATAAGAACATCTCTCCTTCCCTGCTGTTAGCCCGAAACTTTTGCCTTTCCCTTTCCTCACCTTACTAACACCGCCTATCGGCATTGTGGAGGTCTTCTTTTTCTCATCCTTGGCGTTTGCCTTGGATCCAGAAGAGGAAGATTCCCCAATAAGTAGAGCGGGTCTCTCCGTGGTTTCCTTCAGGGTGCCCTCAACTGGAAGTATAACTTTCTTCCCCTGGGCGTAAGTAGAAGGTAGGGACAGTAGAATTAAGTCAGCATATGACTCGTTCTCCAACGTGGTCTTCAGGTCCCTGAGCTATTTAATACAGCTGATCATTGTAGGGACATGGTCCCCTACAGATGACCCGACAGCCAACCTCGCTTGAAGCAATTCCTTTGAGGTCTCATATCTTGCGATACGAGATTGCTCTCCATATAAATCTTGTTATGGACGAAGATGGAAACTAAGTCTATCTTCTCGTGCTGCCTCTGGTATACACCATCAACTGAGGCCAACACGAGACACTTGGCATTCACACAGTCTTTTTCCCTTGTTTTATGGATATCATCCGCGACGGTGGAATCTGGACCTGTGACGGCGGGGGCTTTAGTAGTAAGAAGGTGGTCCAGCTTGTCGTAGGGAATGGATATCTAGACAAACTTTTGCCAATCAATATAGTAAAACTCAGTCATGGATATTATCTAACTGTAACCTAATCTGGTCACCTGGTCGCTGCAAGTAGGAGAGAGAGAAGAAAACACTCAGCATGATGCTCTTGCAAGTTTAGATTGGTTTTTAGTTTATCTAAACAGGATGGCTCCCACTATTTCTCGAATCCTTCCTCAAGCCATAAAAGAAGAACTAGTCAGGATTAATCTCACCCTACAATACTTGCTTAACCTTTCAGCCAGGCTGGTGTTGGTACTTCGAGGGAAGTTTTCCAATGCTTTCGCGAAGTTCCTTAATTACATAACCTCTTTTCCCTGGAGGCGTTGTTGGATATATGTATTCCCTAGAGGCCATTATATGATAGTGTATGTACCGGTATGTATGTGTGTGTGTGTGTGTGTGTGTGTGTATTCAGGGGACATTCTTGCTCGACATGATAGTATGCTATCTGGTTGCACTTTATCTTGACATGTTCATTTGATCATGCTTTGATTCATTTGGTACATTTTGATATAGCCCTTAGGATATGCTTGACTACTGAGACTATGATACGGATCATACTAGTGGGACATGTGTAGTTTATCATCATATCCTTGAAATGTTCCTAGTCGTGGGTGTATCGAGACGGGGCATCGATATCACCAGAGTAGACTAGAGTATACGCTACTTGTCCCATATGATGGGCGATGGATGATCCCATATCCACTGGTGTGGTGACACCAAAGATCGTATACGGGTGCTCAGTGTGACTGGGTACACTAAACGGAATCGTCGAGAACTCCTATGTAGTATTATATCTATCGTCGGATAGCAGTTCTCAGGTGACACTGGTACGGGTTAGTCTGTAGACCCGAGATCGTCATAGAGTCTTGTGTGTCCTCCCACTGTACTTTGATCTCCACCCTACCACGGCTCTACTGAGTCGTGCAAATAGGTTGATTTTGGGTACAGTCCCGAGGCGCATGGAGGCAATGAGCGATAGGAGGGGTTTCGTCTTTCCCGGTATTGGGGGTTGACGTTGCGCTATATACGATTGGCTATAACAGGAAGTCTCTGGCCAGGGCTGCCGAGAATTACTGATAAGTGTTATCAGTAGTTTATCGATCTGTTATTAGTCATATACCGACATAACTTATTGGGTTAATGGGGTCGACGATACCACCCTTAGACTTGATTTGCAGCACTATTGACGAAGAGACCGGACTGTACGGTAAGTGTTGCCAGTTGGCTCGACGGGAGTTTTAGCAGGTTCGCTTGTGTTTCTTCTGATCGCTCAATACCTGGGAGCCATTACGTATAGCTTGTGCCATCGACGGTTTGTAGGCATGTGATGTGATCACTGCTTACTGCTAGCGTATTGCTGAGTCTTAGAGTCCCACAAAGTGGTCTCCTAGATCAGGCGAAACGATGTGGGGGTGCATATGAGATATGCGCGGAAGCTTGATTAAATGCGAGTAGTTGATACTGTATTTAATCGGGCGTTTACTATTGGACGGGTCGTATGTGATATGACCGGCTTATTAAATCAAGTGTTGATTTAATATTAAGTCCATTAGCTCATTTATTAAAACCTATTTCTTTATGATGCATGCATGAGTGTATGTATATGTTGATATGGATGCACACATGCAAGCATACATGTGTCATGGTTGATGATACATTGGTGGCGGCAATGCAAGACTTACATGATAACATATTTAGATATTATGTTTATTTGAGAAAAGCAAAATGGCAACATAATCATGGTTGACTATTCAACTCTTTTGAGTTGACCCAAGTCAATGGTTTCATTTGCCCATGGTTTTGCTTAACCTCAAGTCACAAAATATCTAGATATTTTGTAACCATAGTTTAGAATGAGATAATTCACTTACTCTCTTGAGATTAGGTTGAGTTATTCATTATTCACTTGAGTCAAGCTTGAGCCATCTCCTTCTTCCTCTCTCTTCTCAAAACTCTCTAGGGTTTAAAAAGAATGAGGAGAAATTAAAAGAAAAGGTTTTTTAAGTGAGATCCAAACCTACATCACCAATGTATACTAGTATAGCCCATTAGTGTAGGTTGTTTGCTCAACTTCTTCATAGATCAAGTGAAGCTAGGAGCTTGAACAAAAGGACTTCGTGGATTCGGAAGGATTCAAGTGAACCGGTTCAAACCCTACTCGATCTAAGGAGTCAAGGAGGAGGTCTACAAAGGTTGTATTTTCTCCTCACTTAGTGTTAGACACTATATAGAATGTGATACTATAGTTTGTTACTCTATTTTCCTAGTTCGATTCATGGTTGGTATTGTTTAGCGCCTCCTAAATTTTTAATATAGCATGTGTGATGCAAGCCTAAACCTAGGATGGTGCTAGAGAATTCTTACAGTGGTATCAGAGCCAAGCTAGAAACTTAGACGATGTTAGATTAATTACGAAACCGAAACAACTTCGAATTAACGATTTTCTGGAACCCTGAATAATGCTCTCTGTTGATTTTTAAACGGGCTCGAAATTTTTTTAGCAACTGCAGAAGTTTACATATGATGTACTGAGAACACCAGAGAAAAACGAGGCAAATCCACCACTAAAAATCGGCCACATGCCCATTTTTCCCGAGCTGGCCGGCCCTCCTGCTTCAGAAATGCCTCGTTTTTCCCTGGTGCTCTGGTCTGTAGGTTTTGGGGTTTCAGGTGTTGTTTGTTTAGCCCAAAATTACATGTGATGCTAATTTTCCTTTTGTCACGACTCGAAAAGTACGGAGCGTGACTGGCACTTAAATTACGAAACGTCTCGAGACGTACGTAATCTAAGTAAGCCAAAACCCAGAAATCAAAACCAAATAAAGCAGTAGAGTGAAGGAAAACCAATTTATTGAAAGCGATTTTAATCAAATAAGTCACATCAAACATTTTAAAAGCAACATCCATTTTTCAGAAAATTTCGGCAGAGTCTCCTTTGTAAATACTGACCCCAAACGGGTACAAAACGAGAATATATGTACAACATGAAATAAGGCATCCCCAAGCGGGAGCTAGCTCTTCGCCAAAGGAGGACTCAAAATCACACGCAATATAAATCATCACTGTGCAAAATAAGCATATAAAGGCAAAAAGTAATAAAGAATCATGTCGGCTCAAGTGAGCTCGACCCAGGGAAACAACATAAAAGTACAAGTCTCACTGTCTCATCTCTAAGTCGCTAATACAATAATACATATGGTAGATACGGTAGATGGAGTACACTAGATACAATACTGATATAAGGTGGAAACAAAATAACCCCGCAACCCACCTACGAACAATGCTGCGAGTCCAAGCAAAAGGAGCAAAAGATGAGGTGCGCCCGCCGCTTCTGTACTGACGGGTCGTACCTGCAAAACACTGTGGCACGACGGGAGTGAGTTGCTAACTTATGAGTAATAAGTAACATCTAATAAGGCTATCGTAAGCAAGTACACAATGATGTCACAGCCTACATATACTGATCTGATGCGATTTAATAATATGTATGCAACATGAATGCAATAAAAGCATGAGATTTGAATATGATTAACATGGGAAATCTATATTCCTATCTTATTAAACTTCTGTAATATAGCTGCAGTTTCATCAATGAAATCAATATAAATCTGTGTCAACCATCGACACCAAATATGAATATCTCAATTATCCCAGGCTCCAGCAATCCGGACTGGCCCATAAATCTGATCTCGGGCTCCGGCAATCCGGAATGGCCTAAATCCTCATAACTCAAGACTACGTTGGTATCCTCCGGATATCCGCCGCGTTGTAAATAACCGGTCGATTGTGCTCCCCTGCCGGGCTCAACGCCATCATCTGCGACCATCTTGCCCCAACGTACCGCATCAGGTCCACCATGCACCCACAGACGGTTCTTCCTCCTCCACGAATCGGGTGTATAATACTGCTCAAGCATCGAGAAATCTCATGGTGGACGATATATGCATCATATCACGAGAAAACCGCAACATACATTTTTTAAATGGTAATACGTTTTCAAATCCTTGCGGTTTCTCCAAATCCATAAATATCATAAATACGGAAATCCTCGAGAAAATCATAATACATGAATGTCTATGATATTAACAATATAAAATGCGATGCGGAACTAGAAAATTATGCATGACGATGATGCAATAAGATGTGTGCATGTGACTAGCAATCCTACATATCCATCTTGATTAATTAATTAGTCAAATGTAGGTTTATTAAACATAATTGGCACAATTGATAAGATTCGGATTTAAACAAGTTATAAAGTGTTCGTGGCATAGCAATTACCAAGGCGTGTGTGTCCCTATGAATAGTGCCCGTGCAGCATAAACTAATGGTAATAGTGCGAGTGTCCTATGAGGTAATATCACAGTATATATATATATATATATGATAAATGATGCAATGCAACGGGATGATTAACTAGGAACTACGCATAAGTGTAAGTACTAAACGAAATTCTAACTATCGGGCGTCTTGCGCCATCCAAACGATTCTGTCACGACCCGAAATTGGCACGTGACGGCCCTAATACTACGCAACGCCTAAAGACGTAACGCAGTAAAAGAAAGCAAAAACCCAGAAATCTAAACCATGAAAATACGGAAAAGATAATAAAAGTTTTTGAAACATTTGAAATCACAACCCAAATTCTTTAAAAGTCCAACTTTTCTTTATTTAAAATTTTGGCAGCACCCCCTTTGTAAAAACTAACTCCAAAATGGGTACAACAAATAAAAATAAATAAAACATCCCCAAACGGGAGCAAATACACGCCCAAAGGCGGAAGACAATCACCACCACAAATATACGACGCCGTAGCGAAGAAATAAAGACAATAGAGATAAAACTGTATAAAAGACAACAAATTCACAAATAATATACAATAACGTCCTCACCAAGTCTCTAAGTCAACAACATAATAGTAGATGGAGAGTACAAGATACAACGAATGTACAATACAAAATACAGATAACCACCAAAACCCACCTAAGCAAAATAGCACACAGTGAGCCGATGCGGTATCTGTAGCAAAAGATGATAGATGAATAGCCTGTCTCGACTGCTCTGGGAAAACACCCTGCAAAACAACTGTGGCATAACGGGGATGAGTTGCCAACTCGTGAATAGTAGATAACATATGCAGGTAATCGTAGGTATGTACGTACAGCATGAATCTAAGATATGCAACTTACAGTAATAACTGGTCATGTGAATGCAGAATAATGGAAAGTACATTAGCAGGTACAATCAATATGTGAAGCAATAATAATATGACAATAGTATACGATAATCATGCAATAAAGATATGAGAATGTAAATATGCAGTAATCATGAAGGGTACATTAACAGGTACTACTAATACATGAACAATGCATAAATAAATAGGTATGAGGTATGGAGTGAAATATGTCATTCCCACGGAAACCTGACATCGTGGTAGGATCACAATCCATCAAGACACTCAAATCCCAATTCCTCAAATCAGTCCCTAAGTTAGGCTCTCATATCATATAAGTCTCACATCTCCTCAATGTACAATATCGAGTAATCTCCTATATCCCGAATGTACATATCAGTAATCTCATATGTATCCGGTATCCAATCTCAATGAATCACCTAATATCCTAAATCATACTCAAGTAAAATTCTAACATCCTAAATATATATATTTGCAGAAATAAATATGATGGGGTCAATACATATATATTAGCGTCCCACTCCACTAATATTGGTGTAAGGGTATATATAAAAACGGCTAAATCCCCTGTTATATATACAAAGGTGTTAAAAGAAATATCATGAAAACAATGTGCCAAGTATCGACATAGAAATACTGATCTATCAGATGCCGTCACCAAGACTAGCATCCTGATAGGTATGTATCATACGCTATCCTGAAAAGCACGAGTGCCTAGCTCTGACCCTCGTCTTTTCACGTATCCATACGTACATGACTCCCAACGGTATCCTCTTGATCACCGCCGAGTCATTGGTTGTTAGTTGTATGTATACCCTAGAGACCAGTATTGTACAGATGATGTATATTATATTGGATGCTTGGACATATATAGAGAGGACTATCTTGCTCGATATGATAGTATGCTATCTGGTTGCTCTTTATCTTAACATGTATACTTGTCTCTTTATGCTGTCTGATAGCTACATGTTGATAAAGCCCTTAGGATGTGTACTTGACTACCTGGACTATGATGCAGATCATACTAGTGGGGACATGGTAGTCCATAAGAACATCCTTCACGGCCCCTAGTCGTGGGTGTATCGAGACAGGGCATCGATATACCAGAGTAGACTAGCGTATACGCTTCTCGACCCATGAGATGGGCGATAGATGATCCCATATCCATTGGTGTTTGACATCAGAGATGGTATGCGGGTGCTCAGTGGAGACTGGGTACACTGGACGGACTCGCCGAGAACTCCCAGATGGTATTATACCTCACGTCAGATAGCAGTTCTCTGGTGACACTTGTGCAGGTTAGTCTGTAGACCCGAGATCGTCATAGAGTCTTGTGTGATTCCCACTGTGCTTTGATTTCCACCTTACCACGTCCATGAGAGCGTGCAAAACGGTGGTTTTTGGGTACAGTCCCGAGTCACATGGAGGCAATGAGCGATAGGAAGGGTTTCGTCTCTCCCGGTATTGGGGGTTGATGTTGCACTGTGCTCGATTGGCCGTAATAAGGAAGTCCCTGGCCAGGGCTGATTTAGAGATTTGCTGGTAAGTGTTACCAGTAGTTTCTCGACACGTTATGAGCCTCACATCGGCACGACTTATCGGTTATTGGGGTCTGACATTTACCACTCCTAGACTTGATATGCGACATATCATACGAGGAGACCGGACTGTACGGGAAGTGTTACCGGCAGGCTTTTACAGGAGTTGGAGCGGGCTTGCTTGCTGATCTTCTGATCGCTCAATACCCGGGTAGCCGTTACGTCCAGCTAGTACCGTTGACGGCTTGTGGGTGCATGATGTGATCATCACCTACTGCCGGCGTATTGACGAGTCTTTAGAGTCCTACACAGAGGTTTTACTGGCTCAGGCAAAAAGAAATAGGAGCACGTATGTGATATGTGCGAGACCGAGAATAAATGCGAGTATGTGATACCGTATTCTATTCTTGCGACTTTTTGTATCGGTCGGTTATATGAGATATGACCGGGTTATCGAATCAAGTGTTGATTCGATAAGTCGATACAATGGATGTTAGCCGGTTATATGAGATATGACCGGATTATTAAGTCAAGTGTTGATTCAATAATTAAGTGTATAATTGTATATTAGATATACTAATTTACATTTGCTAACACTTGTTCACTTTAGGGTTTTTCTCACATGTACACTACTTTAACATGTATATGATATATGTTGAAATGTGTTATCATATTGTATCATTGTTGATGATACACATGACTTGTGTGTATGAGACATACACCATCCTAATTGTTATGATAGGATTTAATGTTTAAAAGTAATTACAAAATTAGTGGGAAATTGGAAAATGCATGAAGCTTGTGGAAGCTTGTGTATGCATTGACTAAAGTCCACTAGATTTGTTTTTACTTTGGACTTTAACCTAACCATCACACAATTAGCTATGGTTATGGCTCTACAAGAGTTAGTATATGATACTCACTCACCATGGTTAGACTACTCACATGATCATTATTCTCATCTCTTTTCTTTTGTTCATCATCTTCTTTCTTTAGTTCAAAAGAAAAGCATGCTAGGGTTTGATCAAAAGTGAGAAACAAAGTGAGAAACAAAATTCTAAAGAGAACCCACTTCCTATTTCTCCATCCTCTACTACACTAGCACTTTAGTTTTGGGTGTTTACTTCACTAATTCTCTAGTTAGTGAAGTAGAAGCTTGAGTCGGAATTCCCTCGACGTAGATCATCTTCGGCCTCGGAGACTTCAAGCAAAGTCGCACCTTTCGCCTCGTGAAGCCATGCAAGAGCCCGGGTGTAACACTTCAAAAAGATAAAATATTAATTTTAGGAATTTTTATAATTTAATATTATTTTAATGAATATTTTAATATTTTGGTATTATTAAATACAGAAAAAAATTTGGGAAAATTATGGAAAATTCAAAAATAGGTTATTTTATAGAATTATGCCATTTCTAAGTTTAATTGATTAGTTATATGCTAATTTAGTGCTAATCGCGATTAAAAATCGCTAATCGGTTTTTAGCATTTTTGTGCAAAACATGCACATATCACTTTTCACACTTGTGTTACATTTTATTGCCATGTTTGTTTTGGGATTACTATTTGAGTGAGAAGGGTTTTAAAAAAAAAAAAAAGAAAAGAGAAAAGAATAAAGAAATTGGTAGTTGGTGAGAGAGAGAAGTATGGGCTCCTTTTTACCCTAGACTTAGCCATTCTCCTCCATTTTCAACACTCATTTCTCTCTCCCCCTTCCTTGCTTGCTGCTGCTCCTCCTCCTTCATTTCCCTCCCCTCTTCAACCCCTCACAACACCTCTAAAACAACCCCAAAACCCTACCCCGATTTCATTAAAAATGTTCACAAGCTCTTGATCTACACTTTGGACTAAAGAAGCAAGGATTTTGGCCACTAGGGGCAACTCAAGAAAATTCTTGAGTTGCCAAATGAGGTATTTACTGAACCCTTGGCTTAGTTTTAGTATTTCCTTTACCCCCATGTTATGATTGAACCGATATTGTGTGATTTTGTGGACTTGATGAAAACCTAGTTAGGGTTATGGGAAATTGTGAGTTATAAGGTGAAATTGAGTTCAATAGAGGCTACACCAACACCCTAGTGTATGAATTGAGACCCAAAACTGAAGCTTAAACCCAGAATTCGGATTTTAGAAACCGATATCGGAGAAATTGTGGAATCTGTGAGGGTTTTATTGAATCTGCTTTCACCCGAGACACCTGAAAATAAAATTGATTGGACAGTGGTATGTGCAGGCACCCAGGAAGCTACCACCAAGACCCTAGCCCCTAACTCCCTGACCCGGCCGCCAATTAATTCCCTCTGGCCGTAAATTGCGGCCAGACCTGCACCAAATTGGGTCGTTTTGGTTCTGGTGCTTCTACATCTGTAGTTTAGGCCCTTGGTATGTATAGATTTGTCTAATTGGACCTAGGGTGAAATCTGGAACATATTTCCTAAGTTGCTATTTTGGATTCGTGTTTCCGTATTCCGTATTTTTGATTCTGCAATTGTGTATTGTGTTTTACCTCGACTAATTGGCGTTTATACGACGATATAGAGGGTTTATTGATGGTTTTGAAGGCGTGCCATAGGTTCTAACCTATAGACCTCTTATCGTATCGTTTTGGGTTTCGTGTGCCGTTTTAGCTCTGATTTGGTTTTAATGCGCATATACGACACTTGATGTGTAGGTACCCCATGAAGACTACGGGACGACAAGAAAGCGCGTGGTGACATCGAAAGATGGAGACGCAAGGTGAGTAGATTATATCTACTGGGGGAAGTCGGGTGGATGGCGTATAGCACCCCCGCAGTCCGTAGTTAGTATACTATATTTTATGCTTGATAGTTATAGTGTGTCGTGGATATGATAGATTAGGTGTACTATGGATAGTGTAGGGTTAGAAGTGACGAGTGTAGTTCATAGTCGCGAACCCTAGAATAGATTTACACCTACACGCACACCCTTGCATATTCATTATACTTGCACTGTGTTGATGATATTGGATGACATTGGAGATGAGTCGATGATGTTGGGCTTTGTGCCTCAAGATCGGTGATTTGATGTGATTCGTATTTGGGATACGATACGTGATCTCTAGCGGGCCTTGGGACGTGTGCTTGCACACGCAGTATATTGATGGTATCAGTTGTACTAGACTTAGATCAGTACCCCAGATTATGTGATAGATGATAGTGATACCTGAGATGTGATGAGCTAGTGTGATATTGACTCGTACCCAGCTATTGGGATGCCGTACGACGATTTACCGTACGAGCTTTACATTGATGATGGATCCGTACTCATGACTTGAGAATGTCATATGATATACTGTATCGTACGCGATACTATTGAGGCGGGATCACCGACTATTATATCTATATATATATCGATTCAGATTTAGGTGGTTTCCATACCCCTCCCGATTGGCTCGATACTTAGATCAGTAGTTTGCATAGTAGATGTTAGACTAGACCCGAGTCATACCTATTTCAAAAACTACGAATCAGGAATATCTTAAAGACAAACAAAGGGATTCTACGGATACCTTAAAAGGCGTATCTTTTCTTAAAAACACCGTACCCCTTATTTTACTAAAACCCTGATTTTTCTTATTTCAAAAGGCATAACTGCATGACATATAAATATTGATGTAGTTTCTGCACTGTGGTGTTGATTATTTGATTTCCGCATATTCATGCTATTCACATTGATTGCATATATTTATTGCTATATTATTATCATGCTGTTAGGACACCAGCACCATTATCGATGATGCGTATGTCCACGTACACTATTTGCCGGCTCACACACTTCGTCATCGATAATTGCCATGCCACAACACTGTAGTACTGTTGTATTCATGATATGATTCTTGCATGGCATATTGTACACTTATACCTGTACACAAACATACATGATTCTGACTTGATTAGAGATTTGGGAACCGCATGATGTTCTTCAAAACTGATTCGTTTTAAAAGAGCGGTTTCCCTCGACATGTGCACATTACTATTCCATGTTGCATGACTTATGATATGCTTACCTTTCTTAAATGTCGCATACATCATGTTTTGATTATACGCATTGAGATATGTTGTTTCCATGATATTTCTGGATTTGGGAACCGTGGATATTTCAAAAGAGAATATATAATTGTGTTAAAAACCCGGTTACCCTTGATATGATATTTCAGTGCGTCCACCATGTGTTTTCTCGGTGCTAAGAGCGACATGTGAAACCCGATTCGAGGAGGCGGATGAGGCCGATTGCGGCTACATGGTGGACCCGGTATGGTACCCCGGGGCGAGAACGGTTTCGCTGTGTAGTAGACGGTGAGCCTGGCAGAGGGACTACTACCTACCGGTGATTGTATTTGAGCTCGGCGGATATGTGGAGGAGACCGACCGGAGTTGAGAGATGGACATGGGATGACCCGTACTGCCGGGGCCGAGGGCCGATACCGCAGACGGAGCCCCATATGGATGAGGAGATGGAATGACCCGTACTGCCGGGGCCGAAGGCCGATACCGCAGATGGAGCCCCATATGGACGAGGATTTACGTGTCGATGCTAGGCACGGGTTTCATGATGTTTTTCCATGATTCTGTTTATATCCTCATATTTGCATACATGATGCTTATTTGTCATTGGGTAACGGGTGGACGGGTTCCACGTTTATACAGACTTGATCACATACAGACTGGATTTACATTGATCATACTTCATTTGTATATATAACAGGGTATGAGGGCTCTGTTATATATACCCTTACACCAATATTAGTGGTATGGGACTCTAATATATGTGTATTGATATCCATTTGATACTTCATATTTACTTCATGCAGACATACCTTATACAGATGACATGTTATTACCTGAGTACTTGGCACTACATACTTGTTTAGATGTTACTTGCCACCTTATCATGCTTCAGACGTACTCTTGTGGGTTATATTATACTGATTGTTGACCTAGGATTATGTCTTGCATTCGGTTTCTGCTTGTAGATATTCTCTATTCACGAGTTGGCAACTCACCCCCGTTGTGCTACAGTTCTTGCAGGTTTTGCCGTACAGGTTTCTTTGCGGCATTTCTGGCACACTACTTCCTTGCAGGTGAATTGCATTTGGTTGGTGGATTCTTTTGCATCAAGAACCACCATTGTACTTGTATTATTCTTTGTATCTAGAATTTCCATCAACCAAAACTTGTATATTGTTTCAGACTTAGACATTAGTGTTGTATTATTCGACCTTAGAGTCGCGCTTAGTAGTATTGCGGTTTTCATGCTTATTGAGTTTCTTTTGGATTTGACCCTCGCCATTCGGCGTTGTATATTATATTGCTTGCGTGGTTGTGACCGTCGATTGACGAAGAGCTAGCTCCCGCTTGGGGATGCCTTTATCATTGTATATATATATTGTTCTTGTTGTACCCCGTTCGGGGCCAGTATTTACAAAAAGAAACTCTGCCGAAATTTCTAGAAAAGACTTTACATTTTAAAAATGCACATTCGGCTTAGTTATTTAAAAAACTTGACTTCAAACATGTTTTCCTTCACTTCTTTAAAACCAGTTTTCTTTATTTACTCTTAAAATGGTTTTAGATTTCTGGGCTTTTGGCTTACTTAGATTAGATGGAGTCCTATAGACTTCATTTGGTCCAAGGGCCAGTCACGTGCTCTTTCGGGTCGTGACAAAGTTGGTATCAGAGCGCTAGGTTGACCTTGGTTCGAGTCTCAGTTTGACTATGTGGAGCCTAGGGCGTCTATATATACACGGAACTTAGGCTTGACCTTACGAAACTTACACTCAGTCGTGGGGGTATTAGACCCGAACTTTCGTCGCGTAGGATAACCCTTGGTTGATGGAATAGGTAACTAAAGTAGAGTGACGTACCGTGGGTATGTTTCGCGGCATACTTACGACACGCCACTCCGCTTAAGGAACCTTAGGATGTACATATTTTCGAGATCAGTGATTCTCTTCATATCCATGATTATACATCCATTTGAGATCCTCGATACTATTAGTTTCATGATCATACCTTCATTGATGCTGTTCCTTCTTATGATCATGTATCCACTTTGGATCTGTTGTTCTCTTTCTTGCCATTGATATGCTCTCTTCGATACTCGATTGAGGTTCCTGTCGCCATGTTTGAGCGCAGTTTGGGCTGCTGCTAGGGTTACGGTCGGTGCGAGCTCGTCTGGTACGAGGGCCGACCATCGTATTTTCTGGTGACATGGAAACGTCTCGAGTTAGTCTTGGTGATTGTGACAACTAGTGGAGGCGAGTGCTTGGTTTTGCACCGGATGATCGGGCCATTGTTAGAGCTGCCAGTTGAGAGAGGACTGTTGATGTACAGCATACCTCAGAGATTATGATGTCGCCTACTGTGCAGACAGATGGACCAGCTGTTGCTGAGATTGACAGGATGTTGCTTTCGGGGCTTACGAGCTGAGATTGCCGGAGCTTTCAGGCAGATATGAGACAGATGATAGCTAGTCTACCCGGTTTGAGAGACGAAGGTGATTCGTCCGACTTATGCGCCGGAGCGGGCCTAGTTGAGTTGAAGAATTCCAGTGTGGAGAGTCTTACTCAGATCTAGAGCGGGACAATTCAGAGATGGCCGCCAATGTATCGCCTTTCCTGGAGGATTGAGGCGTTGTTCGGCATGCAAGCGAATGAGCCAGTTGCTGCTGCAAATGACGAGATATCGCCCAGATGGTTGGAGCTACTGCAGCATGAGCATATACTTAGAGACATGATGGATGGTCGCTAGTCACCTGAGGATGAATGACTAGGACAGGTGTTCGTTCGCTTACCCCGATGCGAGGTCATCAGATAGATTGCTTCCAGCTTGAGACGACTTCACGCAGGTTCGTTGAGAGTCGACAGAGACGATCGAATGTCAGGAGCCATTCTCCAAGTTTAAAGTATACGGAAAGACATGCAGGCGATTCCATGGACCCTCTAGAAGAATGAAACCCTAACTCGACTTAATGACCGTGTGAAAGCCTTTTGAACCTTAGAGTTTGCAGCAGTTCCGCGGCGCCATTAGTGAGGCTTGGGTTTGCCCTTCTATGGCTGGACCACCGACGCTGTGGCATGTACTCGATACTATTAAACTGTACCCATGATGTTGATCTCTTGGGGGATTATAAGGTTCTGACGAGTCGATCGAATGTTTCGACATCATTCGGATATCATGTGATGGGATGCATTGCTTGGGAGACTCCAGATACGAGTATAGCCGTTGGAGCATAGTCCATGCAGCCATGATGAGACGAGACCGAATCAGTCGACATTGAAGCAGAGTGAAGAAAAGAGTTCGCAAGAGATTTCGACGAGATGACGTCCCACTCCGCTGACATCAGAGATGTGATACGCACCCAGAGGCGTTGTATATGGATATATCTTCCAGAAAGAAGCGCGATAAGTATGCAGCCGTTCCGGAATAAGAATTAGCTTCAGCAATGGATGATGACTTCCGGGTAATCCGGCAGGAATGAGATTTGAGAGAGAAACCTCGATAGGACCTTTCTGGAATACGATACGAGGAGACCTAGACCCAGAAGTGGTCATATTGCGCACACCCAGCAAGCCAGAGTTCGGCATCGTTGACGAGGTAGTTGACCAGGTTCGGATAAAGGAACTTACCCAGATGCGTTGCGAATTGATCAAGGACGGACGAGTATTGAGTATTCCTCCGATGGTCGGGACGCGTTCCCGAGGACCTGTTCGGCCGGACATCTTCTACAGAATGATGAAGTTACAGGGTATGTGGTTTCGAGTCCGTGCGAGAGACTTCGGATTGACTGTGGCCGAAAATAGTGCAGTGCATAGATAGCATGGCGTGACGCCATAGAGGACGACAATAGAGACAAGTGGAACCAGAGGTTCGTGCGAGACGCTGACGAGCTGTCATTACTTCCCGTCGAGACTAGAGACCTGATATGCTTACAGAGGCGTTGGGATGCGACCAGTTTCCGAGAGAATGTTGTGCTGAGGACACAGATGTCCATTGAGCGAAAATAGATTATGCAAGAGTACCAGCCTTCGTACAGTTCGGCTTAGGTAAGATCGGAAGAGACCTTGAGCAGGATTCCTTCCACGACATTGCTGCAATGATGTTTGCACCCAGGATCAGATGTGTGATGTGCATTCAGAGAGCCAGAGGCCGACGCCAGTGGCATGCTGCCTTACGAGTGGTCGTGAGGATTGACCGAGAGATGACCAGAGAAGTGCCTGAACGGAATCGTCCCCATTAGCACACCTGACAGGGCCGATGAGCCGATTGACTGCGAGAAGAGTAATCCGCAGAGAAGATAATGACCCGGAGTCAGAGGACGCCAGACCGTGAGCAAGAGGCAAGTAGATATCTTATGCTGCTAGCATTGGATGCACCGACTCCTTCTCGACCTTGAAGGAGGAACTACCGACGACGGTTTTTATGGTTTGTGATGTTGTGATTCGATTATCACGAATCCGTCATTTTGGATTTCGGTGTTTTGGGTGTTTTATTGCATGATTTAGTTTTGATGACTGAGTTTCATGATATTGTTTCATGCACCTACTAGATATTTATATTTTGCGCATAGTTATTACATTTGAGCTATTGATTGTGATTTCACCCCTATCTTATGCAGTGATTTGATTTACACTTCCAGCATAGTTTTCATGCACCTTTAGTGTTTTGGTATACGATATTGGTGCACGCCAGATGCACTAAATCGGGATTCTTCGTGCATGTCACATGCACCTGATTTTTACAGTCAGGCACACACGTTGCCTACGACAGATGTTACGTGCACACCAGTTGCACTTAGATGTTGTTTTGTACACCTGTTTGACACATATATGGATTTTGATTTCCTTGCGCACCAGACGCACAGGATATTCTTATATATGCATTTTGGGGATTGATTTCTAGTAGAGCAGTACATTTTTATGATATTCGCTATGTATTGATGTTTTCGGAGCCCCGACAAATTGGATTTTTACTGAAATGTTTTTGTAATTGGGGGATTAAATTTAAATTCAGGGACCGAATTTCTTTAAGGGGGGGTAGATTGTAACACTTCAAAAAGATAAAATATTAATTTTAGGAATTTTTATAATTTAATATTATTTTAATGAATATTTTAATATTTTGGTATAATTAAATACAGAAAAAAATTTGGGAAAATTATAGAAAATTCAAAAATAGGTTATTTTATAGAATTATGCCATTTCTAAGTTTAATTGATTAGTTATATGCTAATTTAGTGCTAATCGCGATTAAAAATCGCTAATCGGTTTTTAGCATTTTTGTGCAAAATATACACATATCACTTTTCACACTTGTGTTACATTTTATTGCCATGTTTGTTTTGGGATTACTATTTGAGTGAGAAGGGTTTTAAAAAAGAAAAGAAAAGAAAAGAGAAAAGAATAAAGAAATTGGTAGTTGGTGAGAGAGAGAAGTATGGGCTCCTTTTTACCCTAGACTTAGCCATTCTCCTCCATTTTCAACACTCATTTCTCTCTCCCCCTTCCTTGCTTGCTGCTGCTCCTCCTCCTTCATTTCCCTCCCCTCTTCAACCCCTCACAACACCTCTAAAACAACCCCAAAACCCTACCCCGATTTCATTAAAAATGTGCACAAGCTCTTGATCTACACTTTGGACTAAAGAAGCAACGATTTTTGCCACTAGGGGCAACAAAAGAAAATTCTTGAGTTGCCAAATGAGGTATTTACTAAACCCTTAGCTTAGTTTTAGTATTTCCTTTACCCCCATGTTATGATTGAACCGATATTGTGTGATTTTGTGGACTTGATGAAAACCTAGTTAGGGTTATGGGAAATTATGAGTTATAAGGTGAAACTGAGTTCAATAGAGGCTACACCAACACCCTAGTGTATGAATTGAGACCCAAAACTGAAGCTTAAACCCAGAATACGGATTTTAGAAACCGATATCGGAGAAATTGTGGAATCTGTGAGGGTTTTATTGAATCTGCTTTCACCCGAGACACCTGAAAATAAAATTGATTGGACAGTGGTATGTGCAGGAACCCAGGAAGCTACCACCAAGACCCTAGCCCCTAACTCCCTGACCCGGCCGCCAATTAATTCCCTCTGGCCGCAAATTGCGGCCAGACCTGCACCAAATTGGGTCGTTTTGGTTCTGGTGCTTCTACATCTGTAGTTTAGGCCCTTGGTATGTATAGATTTGTCTAATTGGACCTAGGGTGAAATCTGAAACATATTTCCTAAGTTGCTGTTTTGGATTCGTGTTTCCGTATTCCGTATTTTTGATTCTGCAATTGTGTATTGTGTTTTACCTCGACTAATTGGCGTTTATACGACGATATAGAGGGTATATTGATGGTTTTGAAGGCGTGCCATAGGTTCTAACCTATAAGCCTCTTATCGTATCGTTTTGGGTTTCGTGTTCCGTTTTAGCTCTGATTTGGTTTTAATGCGCATATACGACACTTGATGTGTAGGTACCCCATGAAGACTATGGGACGACAAGCAAGCGCGTGGTGACATCGAAAGATGGAGACGCAAGGTGAGTAGATTATATCTACTGGGGGAAGTCGGGTGGATGGCGTATAGCACCCTCGCAGTCCGTAGTTAGTATACTATATTTTATGCTTGATAGTTATAGTGTGTCATGGATATGATAGATTAGGTGTACTATGGATAGTGTAGGGTTAGAAGTGACGAGTGTAGTTCATAGTCGCGAACCCTAGAATAGATTTACACCTACACGCACACCCTTGCATATTCATTATACTTGCACTGTGTTGATGATATTGGATGACATTGGAGATGAGTCGATGATGTTGGGCTTTGTGCCTCAAGATCGGTGATTTGATGTGATTCGTATTTGGGATACGATACGTGATCTCTAGCGGGCCTTGGGATGTGTGCTTGCACACGCAGTATATTGATGGTATCAGTTGTACTAGACTTAGATCAGTACCCCAGATTATGTGATAGATGATAGTAATACCTGAGATGTGATGAGCTAGTGTGATATTGACCCGTACCCAGCTATTGGGATGCCGTACGACGATTTACCGTACGAGCTTTACATTGATGATGGATCCGCACTCATGACTTGAGAATGTCATATGATATACTGTATCGTACGTGATACTATTGAGACGGGATCACCGACTATTATATCTATATATATATCGATTCAGATTTAGGTGGTTTCCATACCCCTCCCGATTGGCTTGATACTTAGATCAGTAGTTTGCATAGTAGATGTTAGACTAGACCCGAGTCATACCTATTTCAAAAACTACGAATCAGGAATATCTTAAAGACAAACAAAGGGATTCTACGGATACCTTAAAAGGCGTATCTTTTCTTAAAAACACCGTACCCCTTATTTTACTAAAACCCTGATTTGTCTTATTTCAAAAGGCATAACTGCATGACATATAAATATTGATGTAGTTTCTTCACTGTGGTGTTGATTATTTGATTTCCGCATATTCATGCTATTCACATTGATTGCATATATTTATTGCTATATTATTATCATGCTGTTAGGACACCAGCACCATTATCAATGATGCGTATGTCCACGTACACTATTTGCCGGCTCACACACTTCGCCATCGATAATTGCCATGCCACAACACTGTAGTACTGTTGTATTCATGATATGATTCTTGCATGGCATATTGTACACTTATACCTGTACACAAACATAGATGATTCTGACTTGATTAGAGATTTAGGAACCGCATGATGTTCTTCAAAACTGATTCGTTTTAAAAGAGCGGTTTCCCTCGACATGTGCACATTACTATTCCATGTTGCATGACTTATAATATGCTTACCTTTCTTACATGTCGCATACATCATGTTTTGATTATACGCATTGAGATATGTTGTTTCCATGATATTTCTAGATTTGGGAACCGTGGGTATTTCAAAAGAGAATATATAATTGTGTTAAAAACCCGGTTACCCTTGATATGATATTTCAGTGCGTCCACCATGTGTTTTCTCGGTGCTGAGAGCGACATGTGAAACCCGATTCGAGGAGGCGGATGAGGCCGATTGCGGGTACATGGTGGACCCGGTATGGTACCCCGGGGCGAGAACGGTTTCGCTGTGTAGTAGACGGTGAGCCTGGCAGAGGGACTACTACCTACCGGTGATTGTATTTGAGCTCGGCGGATATGTGGAGGATACCGACCGGAGTTGAGAGATGGACATGAGATGACCCGTACTGCCGGGGCCGAGGGCCGATACCGCAGACGGAGCCCCATATGGACGAGGATTTACGTGTCGATGCTAGGCACGGGTTTCATGATGTTTTTCCATGATTCTGTTTATATCCTCATATTTGCATACATGATGCTTATTTGTCATTGGGTGACGGGTGGACGGGTTCCACGTTTATACAGACTTGATCACATACAGACTGGATTTACATTGATCATACTTCATTTGTATATATAACAGGGTATGAGGGCGCTGTTATATATACCCTTACACCAATATTAGTGGTATGGGACGCTAATATATGTGTATTGATATCCATTTGATACTTCTTCATATTTACTTCATGCAGACATACCTTATACTGATGACATGTTATTACCTGAGTACTTGGCACTACATACTTGTTTAGATGTTACTTGCCACCTTATCATGCTTCAGACGTACTCTTGTGGGTTATATTATACTGATTGTTGACCTAGTATTATTTCTTGCATTCGGTTTCTGCTTGTAAATATTCTCTATTCACGAGTTGGCAACTCACCCCTGTTGTGCCACAGTTTTTGCAGGTTTTGCCGTACAGGTTTCTTTGCGGCATTTCTGGCACACTACTTCCTTGCGGGTGAATTGCATTTGGTAGGTGGATTCTTTTGCATCAAGAACCACCATTGTACTTGTATTATTCTTTGTATCTAGAATTTCCATCAACCAAAACTTGTATATTGTTTCAGACTTAGACATTAGTGTTGTATTATTCGACCTTAGAGTCGCGCTTAGTAGTATTGCGGTTTTCATGCTTATTGAGTTTCTTTTGGATTTGACCCTCGCTATTCGGCGTTGTATATTATATTGCTTGCGTGGTTGTGACCGTCGATTGACGAAGAGCTAGCTCCCGCTTGGGGATGCCTTTATCATTGTATATATATATTGTTCTTGTTGTACCCCGTTCGGGGCCTGTATTTACAAAAAGAAACTCTGCCGAAATTTCTAGAAAAGACTTTACATTTTAAAAATGCACATTCGGCTTAGTTATTTAAAAACCTTGACTTCAAACATGTTTTCCTTCACTTCTTTAAAACCAGTTTTCTTTATTTACTCTTAAAATGGTTTTAGATTTCTGGGCTTTTGGCTTACTTGGATCAGATAGAGTCCTATAGACTTCATTTGGTCTAAGGGCCAGTCACGTGCTCTTTCGGGTCGTGACACCGGGAGAACCTTGATCGCAGTGAAGGGACTTCAAGAAGGAGCAAATGAAGAGAAGGACCGATCTACAAAGGTTGTATTTCGTGTTCCTTTAGAGTAAAGTTGTTTACTTGCCTTTTTGTTTCGCCTAAACTCTAGTATACGATCTTGCTTAGGATTGTTAGGCACATAAATTTTTTAAACGGGTATGGTCGATGCCTTGTAGAGATTTGTTATTGTGGCTAGTAACCCTACAGTGGTATCAGAGCCTAGCTAGAGCATTAGACAATGCGTTAACGAAGTTAAAACTCCGAACGAACCCGAATACGACAAAACGACCCCCTCTATGGACAATTTTTAAAATCTGGGATTTTTGTGAATTAAAAATATCTAAAAAAATCAGCAGGGTTTTCTAAGTATTATTTTGCAAAACGAGGACATGATTCGTACAGTAGACTGCGGTTCCGCGGCAATTCCCTACTTGTGCTGCGGAACCGCGGCAATTTGGTGACCTTTGGATTCTCTGTTTGTACAGTAATTCTAGATTCTGTGATTGGTATATTCTGGGTATTTTTAATTTGACTCAAGTGTTGAGTATTCAGGGGTTCATTTTGTAATCGTCGATTCGATCGGAGAATTTAATTTTGTTTTGTTATTCCGGATAATTTAGAAAGTATTAAAATGTTCGAACGGATATCCTTAACTCAATTTTTCCCGGCACGAAAAATTTTCAAGTGTTGAATTTTTATCGGGTTTAAATCTTTCGGAAAAACGTGCATGTGATGCGATGGACCCTCTAGAAGACAACAAACCTTAACTCGATTATGTGACCATCTTGAACTGCCCTTTGAACCTTAGGGTTTGGGGCAGTACGGCATGCCACATGTGAGGCGTTGGCTTGACCCTTCTACGGCTGGACCGTTGCTACTGTGACGTATTCTGGAATTTTGAACTCCGCTCAAGTGTTGAGCTATTAAGGAAATCTTGAGTATTTGATTATTCGATCGAAAATTTTAACACTGTCTATTTATCTGGAATGTGATACAATATGTGGAATTCATACAGTTAGGCATGAAATGCGAAATATATGATATTTCGGATTTACGATGTCTAAAGAGATTGTGGATTCCAAATGTTGTAGTTTTACACTTTTTTTTCTGCGACCATAAGTGTAATATGTGATATCGCCGGTTTCGTTGCTATATGTCAACGACAATTGGGATGCGCATATTTACTTACGTTGATGACATGTGATGTTCTGTGTTGCTAGATATGTTATATTGGATCGTCGCGTTCTGAATAGCCGGGGGTTTTATATGAGATGAGAGTTTTTTTATTTTCATTCATGTAAAATTTAAATGTATGTAATATTCTTTTATTGGAGCACTTCCGGGTCGAGGTTGATGTCACCATTTGTATATTATTTTCTTTTCCGCACTAGGATAGACCCAAGGAGGGGAGCACAAGTAACCGGGTTCTAGGGTACAGTGGGAGACCAACTCGAGGAGTCGAGTCCGGGTCTCCTAACCCTAGAATTGGTAGGGTTGCTTACCGCTCTCATAGGGGTCTAAGGGTGTGGGTTTGGCTATTCGTCGCGACCGTGGAATCCGTGTTTTATAGAGGCTCAAAATAAAACACGGACGTCCTAGTATATCCAATGTTTCATATGTTTCTTCTGCTACGATATCTGTGATGTGATCATTTGATGTTCTATGATAAATACTGTATATAGTATATATGATATATTATATAGATGTTACTTATGTTTTACACCCGCGCTAGCCCTGCCCTGCTCTGCCGTTAGTTACCTAACCTAACGGTGCACGAGGGGACATCAAGGCGAATGCAGATGGCATAAGTGTACGTCGTATTTATCTGTGATGTTTAGGTGACTTAAATGATGGGACTTCATTAATGTGATTAATGAAAGAAAAGAAACCTAAAAGATGTTGTAGAATCAAAATTTTAAATAAAAAGGCTAGCTACAGTTTTGCTTTGCATAGCGGTATATATGATATACCCTGCACCTTATTCGATGAGGAAAGAGCCGAGATCCCTTCACCGGGAGTGACCTCTTTAGCAAAACTGGCAGATGCTACAATACTCGGTTTGACTTTTGACTGCTTTTGGAGTTTTGCTTTGCATAGTGATATATATGATATATCCTGCACCTTATTCGATGAGGAAAGAGCCGAGATCCCTTCACCGGGAGTGACCTCTTTAGCAAAACTAATAAAAGTCTCAAAATCACTCCATTTCAAAATTTCACTTGATTCTACAACGATATCAAGTTCATTACGCAATAGGTTTTCAGAAAAACCTGTCGTAGCCTTCCGTCATTTCAGATAAGAACTGTTTTGTATTCGTGCTGCGTTTGTTGGCCTTTGTCAAGGCGTAGTGTGCGGTAGCTGAATAGTGCTTATCTGCTTATGCATATGATGCAGATTGTTTTGGGGTAGTCGTACGACCTTGTTAGCCTTTGTCAAGGGTCGTGCGGGTGGGTTTGATTCAATCAAGAAATGATGGGTTGAACTTGACTAGCATACTATGATTTGTTGGCCTTTGTCAAGGTCATAGGGGTTAGGGGCAAAATATTATCAGGAATTTCAAGTGTTGAGATTTTCAATGAGATTGCATACCTTCTATGAGATAGTTGGATCCCGATACCCACTGCGATTAATTGTTACTCCTGGGAGAGTTTTACACAGGACAATTAGCCGATCAAGTAGGTGTCTAGAAAGGTGTCAACGGGGTTACGCCTCTGGAAAAATGAGGTTTACTTTAATTAGGTCCATGCAAAAGCACGTGGAACCTCCCTCAAAGTACCGACACTGGCCTGGCTGAAAGATTGGCGAAATTGTAGGGTGTAATTAATCCCGGCTAGTCTTTCCTTTTAGGGTTTGAAGGAAGATTTGATAAAAACTGTGGGAGCCATCCTGATTAGATAAGATAATAACCAATCTGATCTTGCAAGAGCATACGCTAAAGTGTTTTCTTCTCTCTCTCTCCAGGTAGAGACCATATCATGCCTTAATAAAGATAATAATATGGATGTATTGACCGAACCCGCATGTTATACTGTGCTGGGGAACGTTGGTTCCGTTCTTTCTTATAAGAGTTATAAGACTGAACAGGATATAGGGGAATACCAAGATTTCCATGCCACCCGTATGAAGAAAGTACATGTTGATGCATTTTCTTCGAGTGTGTTCGTTACAGAGAACTATTTCTCCATTTGCTCTACGTCCTGGGTATTAGATACCGGTTCAGGATACCATATATGTAATCAGTTACTGTAGGGTTCCTAGGCACACTATAGAGGTCTCACAAGGCATCAACCATGCCAATTTCAAATTTTATGGGTACCGAGAAACCCTAATACGGATCGTCGACTAGAAATTTAGGCGAAACATTAAACTAGTTAACATCTTAACTAAAGGAGAGAGGCTACAACCTTTGTAGATCCGGTTCTCCACTTCCTTAGCTCCACGTAAGCGTCCTCTCGCTGTCCATCTCGAATCCCGAACTCAATCGTCGGCTTCATCGGAGAAATGGGCGGACTAGGTCGTCGGCTTCGTGCCGAAGATGATCTACGTCGAGGCATCACAAGTTCAAGCTCCAACTTCACCAAGTTGTGAAACTTGTGAAGAAAACACCCTATACTAATTGGCAAGAGGTAGAGGGTGAAGAAATAGGAGGTGGGTTCACTTTAGAATTGGATTTCTCACACTAATGCTCAAGTTGCCATTGATGAAGGCAAGGTTTTTCTTGAAGAAGAAGATGAAGAAGAAGAAAGAATATGATGAGTTTCATATTTAAAAATGAAACTAATATGAATACTTATCATATACTAACCATGGTCAAGTGTAGAGATTAAACTAAGGTTAGTTGAAATGGTTAGGGTTAAGGATGAGATAAGAATGGTGGACTTGTTCAAAGCTTCAAGAAGCTTCAACATAGAAACAAAATAAGCCACCATTCTTAATAATATCCAAAATGAATAAATAAATAAATAACTAAGTAAATAATCAAAACCCTAACCATGGTTTAATCTTTACACAAACCCAAGTGAGCAAGTATCATCAAACATGATACAAACAAGTGCACAAAAAATATATCACATATACAATGTGCATCAAGTGAGAAAATCCTTTTAAAATGAACCAATGCTAGTTAATGCAAAGTAATATATCAAATATATAATTATACATTAAATCATTAAATCAACACTTGATTTAACGATCCGGTCATATCGCATATAACCGACTAGTATCCTATGTATCGGCTTATCGAATCAATCCTTGATTCGATATCTAGGTTATATCGCATATAACCAATTGATACATTCATCGCGAGAATGAAATACGGTATCACATACACGCATTATTCTCGGTCCTGCACATATCTCATATGCGCTCCTATTTCGTTTCGCTTGAGCCAGGAAACCTCTGTGTAGGACTCTAAAGACTCGTCAATACGCCGGTAGCAGATGATGATCATATCAAGCACCCACAAGCCGCAAGCGGTCTGCTAAACGTAACGGCCATCTTGGTATTGAGCGATCAGAAGATCGACGAGCTAGACCGCTCACACTCCTGTGAATCCAACCAGTAACACTTACCGTACAGTCCGGTCTGTTCGTCTGATATGTCGCATATCAAGTCTAGGGGTGGTAAACGTCAGACCCCAATAACCGATAAGTCGTGCCGATGTGAGGCTCATAACGGGTCGAGAAACTACTGGTAACACTTACCAGCAAATCTCTGATCAGCCCTGGCCAGGGACTTCCTTGTTACGGCCAATCGAGAACAGCGCAACATCAACCCCCAATACCGGGAGAGACGAAACCCCGCCTATCGCTCATTGCCTCCATGTGACTCGGGACTGTGCCCAAAGACCACCGTTTTGCGTGCCCCCATGGACGTGGTAAGGTGGAGATCAAAGCATAGTGGGAATCACACAAGACTCTATGACGATCTCGGGTCTACAGACTAACCTGTACAAGTGTCACTTGAGAACTGCCATCTGACGTGAGGTATAATACCATCTGGGAGTTCTCGGCGAGTCCGTCCAGTGTACCCAGTCTCCACTGAGCACCCGTATACCATCTCTGATGTCAAACACCAATGGATATGGGATCATCCATCGCCCATCTCATGGGTCGAGAAGCGTATACGCTAGTCTACACTGGTATATCGATGCCCCGTCTCGATACACCCACGACTAGGGACCTTGAAGGATGTACTTATGGACTACCATGTCCCCACTAGTATGATCTGCATCATAGTCCAGGTAGTCAAGTACACATCCTAAGGGCTTTATCAACATGTAACTATAAGACAGTTTAACGAGACAAGTGTACATGTTAAGATAAAGAGCAACCAGATAGCATACTATCATATCGAGCAAGAAAGTCATCTCTATATATGTCCAAGCATCCAATATAATATACATCATCTGTACAATACTGGCCTCTAGGGCATACATACAACTAACAGTTACATGGGCTTAGAAAAGGTAGAGAACTTGGAGAAGGTGATAAAGACATAAGGGTTGGAAATGGTGCAATTGTTGCAGCTAAAACCGTCGGGGAATATTACCTTGTATTACCGACTGGTAATACATTGGTTCTGAACGAATGCTATTACATGCCGAACCTGATATGCAACATTATATCGGTTTCTTTACTGAGTAAAGAGGGATATAATTTTGTATTATAGGATAATGTTATGAACATTTTCCTTAACCAAAAGTTGGTTGGATCAGGCACGTTGTGCAATGGCATTTATGTTCTAAATCAATCAACAGTTCTGAGTATAACAAACACACAAAAGAGGAAGATTTCAGACCTGAACGAATCCTTCTTGTGGCATTGTAGACTGGGTCACATCAATGCGACACGACTAGCTAAGTTGCATAAGGATAGATATTTGAATCCGTTTGAATTTTCATCTTATGACACTTGCCAGTCATGTCTCAAAGGCAAGATGACCAAAACTCCGTTTACGGGACACGGAGAAAGAGTTACTGAACTCTTGGGACTGGTACATAGTGATGTATACGGCCCCATGTCTACACATGCCAGGGATGGTTCTTCGTACTTCATTACATTCACTGACGATCTCTCTAGATTCGGATATGTGTTCCTGATGAAACACAAATCATAAGCTTTTGAGAAATTTAGAGAATATAAACAAGAAGTCGAGAACCAAACCAGGAAAAGTATTAAAATCCTTCGATCTGATCGAGGAGATGAATACTTGAGCAATAAATTCCTGGACTTCCTAAAAGAGAATAGGATTCTCTCTCAGCTAAGTCCTCCATATACAACACAGCACAACGGTGTATCAGAACGGAGGAACCGCACCCTATTAGATATGGTGCGCTCTATGATGAGCACAGCCGAGTTACCTATTTCCTTCTGGGGGTATGCGCTGGAGACAGCAGCATATCTATTGAATCAAGTTCCATCTAAATATGTACCTACCACAACATATGAGATATGGAGTGGGAAGAGACCATGTCTTAAACGAGTTAAGATATGGGGTTGTCCGGCCTATGTCAAAAGGCAAAATCCGGACAAACTCGAGGCACGGTCAGTTCTATATAAGTTTGTGGGATATCCCAAACATTCACATGGATATCTTTTCTACCATACTGAGGAACAAAAAGTGTTTGTTTCTCGACATGCCACCTTTTTAGAAAAGGAATTTCTTACAAAAGAAATTAGTGGCAGTGAGGTAGAACTGGAAGAAATTCCAGCTACACAAACTCAAACTGAAGATTTAGTGGAACCAGAGGATTCGGTAGTTCCCGATGAACCCCGGCCACTCCGCCGATCTATTAGGGTTCCTCACCCACCTGAAAGATACTACGGTTTTCTCATGGATGGTGGGAGCGAGGATTGCATCATGGTTGATGATGACCCAACTAGCTTCGAGCAGGCCATCACGAGTGGAGACTCAGTGAAATGGCTGGATGCAATGCGGTCCGAGATGGAATCCATGTACACCAACAAAGTATGGACTTTGGAAGATGCTCCTGAAGGGGTAAAACCCATTGGGAGCAAGTGGATCTTCAAGAAAAAACATAGTGTAGATGGGAAAGTGGAGACTTTCAAAGCTAGACTTGTTGCAAAGGGTTTTCGTCAAAGACCAGGTGTGGACTATGACGAAACCTTTTCTCTAGTAGCTATGCTTAAATCCATCCGGATCATGCTTACCATCATTGTATATCATGATTACGAAATCTGGCAAATGGATGTTAAGACCGCCTTTCTAAACGGTGATTTAGAAGAGTGCGTGTACATGACTCAGCCAGAGGGCTTCGTAGACAGTGGGAGCAGCGGGAAGGTGTGCAAGCTGCTTAAATCCATTTATGGATTAAAGCAAGCATCGCAGAGTTGGAACATCTGCTTTGACATCGTTATCAAAGAGTTTGATTTCGTCAAAAATATAGATGAACCTTGTATCTACAAGAAGGTGGTAGAGAGTAAGGTTGTCTTCCTCGTATTGTACGTGGACGACATACTCTTGATAGGAACTGACATTCCTATGCTGCAATCAGTCAAGCTCTTCTTATCACAAAGATTCTCAATGAAAGATCTTGGTGATGCCTCCTGCATATTGGGAATTATGATCTATAGAGATAGATCTAAAAGGATTTTGGGATTGTCCCAATCCAGGTACATTGACACCATACTAAAGAGGTTTAGTATGGAAGAGTCCAAACGTTGGTTTTTACCCACAATCTCAGGGCTCACTCTCTCCAAAGAGATGTCTCCCAAGACTGATTTGGAGAGAGCTCGCATGCAAGGGATACCCTATGCTTCGGCAGTAGGCTCTATCATGTACGCGATGCTATGTACCAGACCTGATGTAGCATACTCACTAAGTGTAGTGAGTAGGTATCAAGCTGATCCTTGAGAGAGTCACTGGACAGCTGTGAAGAGCATTCTCAAGTACTTACGAAGGACTAAAGAGATGCTCTTGGTGTATGGTAACGGAGAACTCCAAGTGGAGTCCTTTACCGATTCAAGCTTCCAGAGTGATAAGGACGACTCTAAGTCATAGTCGGGATTTATCTTTACCCTTTATGGAGGGGCGGTTAGCTGGAAGAGTTCCAAGCAGGAAACCGTGGCAGACTCGACGATGGAGGCTGAATACATCGCTGCCAACGATACTGCCAAAGAGGATGTCTGGATCAAGAAGTTCATTACTGAACTTGGAGTGGTTCCATCCATTGAGCATCCAATACCTTTGTATTGCGATAATAATGGAGCGGTGGCTTTGGCCAAAGAACCTAGGTCCCATCAGCGATCCAGGCATATTCTGAGGCGGTATCACCTGATCTGGGAGATAGTTGATCGCCGGGAGATCGAGGTCAGGAGGGTTCACACGAAGAAAAACACAACGGATCCACTCACGAAGGCCATTCCCCAGATACAGTTTGAGAGACTCTTCGGGATGCTCGGTATGCGATACTACAGCAGCTGGCCCTAGTGCAAGTGGGAGATTGTTAGTTGTATGTATGCCCTAGAGGCCAGTATTGTACAGATGATGTATATTATATTGGATGCTTGGACATATATAGAGAGGACTTTCTTTCTCTATATGATAGTATGCTATCTGGTTGCTCTTTATCTTAACATGTAAACTTGTCTCTTTATACTGTCTGATAGCTACATGTTGATAAAGCCCTTAGGATGTGTACTTGACTATGATGCGGATCATACTAGTGGGGACATGGTAGTCTATAAGTACATCCTTCACGGTCCCTAGTTGTGGGTGTATCGAGACAGGGCATCGATATACCAGAGTAGACTAGCGTATACGCTTCTCGACCCATGAGATGGGAGATGGATGATCCCATATCCATTGGTGTTTGACATCAGAGATGGTATGCGGGTGCTCAGTGGAGACTGGGTACACTGGACGGACTCGCCGAGAACTCCCAGATGGTATTATACCTCACGTCAGATGGCAGTTCTCTGGTGACACTTGTGCAGGTTAGTCTGTAGACCCGAGATCGTCATAGAGTCTTGTGTGATTCCTACTGTTCTTTGATTTCCACCTTACCCCGTCTATGAGGGCGTGCAAAACGGTGGTTTTTGGGTACAGTCCCGAGTCACATAGAGGCAATGAGTGATAGGAGGGGTTTCGTCTCTCCCGGTATTGGGGGTTGATGTTGCGCTGTGCTCGATTGGCCGTAATAGGGAAGTCCCTGGCCAGAGCTGATTTAGAGATTTGCTGGTAAGTGTTACCAGTAGTTTCTCGACCCGTTATGAGCCTCACATCGGCACGACTTATTGGTTATTGGGGTCTGACGTTTACCACCCCTAGACTTGATATGCGACATATCAGACGAGAAGACCGGACTGTACGGGAAGTGTTACCGGCTGGCTTTTACAGGAGTTGGAGCGGGCTTGCTTGCTGATCTTCTAATCGCTCAATACCCGGGTAGCCGTTACGTCCAGCTAGTACCGTTGACGTCTTGTGGGTGCATGATGTGATCATCACCTACTGCCGGCGTATTGACGAGTCTTTAGAGTCCTACACAGAGGTTTTACTTGCTCAGGCAAAACGAAATAGGAGCACGTATGTGATATGTGCGAGACCGAGAATAAATGCGAGTATGTGATACCGTATTCTATTCTTGCGACTTTTTGTATCGGTCGGTTATATGAGATATGACCGGGTTATCGAATCAAGTGTTGATTCGATAAGTCGATACAATGGATGTTAGCCGGTTATATGAGATATGACCGGATTATTAAGTCAAGTGTTGATTTAATAATTAAGTGTATAATTGTATATTAGATATACTAATTTACATTTGCTAATACTTGTTCACTTTAGGGTTTTTCTCACATGTACACTACTTTAACATGTATATGATATATGTTGAAATGTGTTATCATATTGTATCATGGTTGATGATACACATGACTTGTGTGTATGAGATATACAACATCCTAATTGTTATGATTGGGTTTAATGTTTAAAAGTAATTACAAAATTAGTGGGAAATTGGAAAATGCATGAAGCTTGTGGAAGCTTGTGGATGCATTGACTAAAATCCACTAGATTTGTTTTTACTTTGGACTTTAACCTAACCATCACACAATTAGCTATGGTTATGGCTCTACAAGAGTTAGTATATGATACTCACTCACCATGGTTAGACTACTCACTTGATCATTATCCTCATCTCTTTTCTTTTGTTCATCATCTTCTTTCTTTAGTTCAAAAGAAAAGCTTGCTAGGGTTTGATCAAAAGTGAGAAACAAAGTGAGAAACAAAATTCTAAAGAGAACCCACTTCCTATTTCTCCATCCTCTACTAGACTAGCACTTTAGTTTTGGGTGTTTACTTCACTAATTCTCTAGTTAGTGAAGTAGGAGCTTGAGTCGGAATTCTCTCGATGTAGATCATCTTCGGCCTCGGGGACTTCAAGTAAGGTCGCACCTTTCGCCTCATGTAGCCATGCAAGAGCCCGGAAGAACCTTGATCGCAGCGAAGGGACTTCAACAAGGAGCAAATGAAGAGAAGGACCGATCTACAAAGGTTGTATTTCGTGTTCCTTTAGAGTAAAGTTGTTTACTTGCCTTTTTGTTTCGCCTAAACTCTAGTATACGATCTTGCTTAGGATTGTTAGGCACATAAATTTTTTAAACGGGCATGGTCAATGCCTTGTAGAGCTTTGTTATTGTGCCTAGTAACCCTACATTGGTACTGTCACCGGATGGTATGGGTCCCCTGCACGGGCTCATCGGCGTGGTACATCGACATCCCTTTCTTGCCCCAGGGTACATCTGGGCCCCACCATGTACCCTCTACGGCCTCGACGCCTCCTCATAGGGGTATATATAGATCAGCATCGATAAAACTCATGGTGGATGCTCAATTATCATATCAAGGAAACCGGATTTTTCAATTAATGCATAATTTCATGAACTCCCACGGTTCCCAAATCCAGAAAACATCATGAAAAATCCATATAACAATGCGAAAATCCATGAATAGAATATATGCGACATAAACTGAAATGCGAGCATATAAAGGAAAATATGTAGCTGAAACCAGATGTATGCGAAATCAATAAGGTACAACTAAGTATAGGTGTCTACCTATAAGTAAATGATGTAGTATACCCCCCTGGGTATAAGCAAAATATGAGCAAGGTATACCTGTAGCTGTATCGTAAAGGGTATATGTACCTATCATTAATGGTACGATACTCTCTAGGTATACAGGTAAGCTAAAAGTCATAGGTAGTGAGAATTATGGATCAATGTCACAATGTCCCTAACCAATCAATATAGTATCTATAAGTGGTTTGTGTGTGACATGGCAATTATTGACGGTGTGTGTAGCATACAATCGGTGCTCGTGCAATATGAATCGTCAATAATTTGTGCAGTGTCCTATGGTTACTAGTCCAAATACAACATCTAAGTAATGGGGTAAAGGCGCAATTCTAACAATAACGTAGAATATGCGACAAGTATTAGAATTCTAGCCCAGACGCATAACGCCATGCGGGCGGTTCCCCTGTAGATGTTAAATCTACTCACCAGCGCTCCAAGCTAGGTGAATCCTACCACCTATTTGCCCCCTGTAGCAGTGTCCGTAGTCCCCACCTGCGAACCTGCAACATTAAAACAATAAAGCAACTATATATTAATAATAGCTATAAAACACGAACAAACTATATTGGACCGACGCAATAACACAAATCCTACTCTCAAGTGTTCGTATTGTGGCTAACGTGCGCAGCAACACGACGAAAACGACTTAAGAGCAAAACCACGCAAACTGCACGATCCGTGTCGTATTACGTATCACGCGGACACAAAACACTAGAAACTGCCTAAGAGATCCCAGATTTTTCATACTGTAAAAGATAAACAAACAAACAAGACCAACAGAATCCAAACCACTGCAGACACCAACAGAGAAAAACCCAAACCCAAACTCCCATGCAGAGCCGGCGTCGTCGGACCTCCCCTTTGCCGTCGCCGGCCCTGGCCGGTGGCCTGGATGTCGTGCCTCAGGTGGTGCCCCAGTGTCCCTAGTACATCACTACAATTTTCCTTAATTTTTCAGTAAACTTCACGGGTCACAGCAGGTTCCAGATGTCGCAAATCGACACTAAAATACGAAATTTTGCACAAAACGTAAACCCCATGGTATTTTAGTGAAATCTGGGTTAAACTCAGTTAAAGTGACCCTAACAACACTTAAATATGTAGGGTTTACCAACATAATCATGACCTAACCAAAATTCCACCCAATTCACCATATTTAGCACTAAAACTAACTTTAGACGCAAACCGACGCTAAACAACACACAAGCTAAGCAACTAGGAAATGAGTTCAGAGATTATACCTCACTCACGACCTTAGGTACAAGGAGAAGGAGAAGAAGGGGAAGAAGAGCTGCTGCAGGTGCTGGGGCTGCTGCTGCTACAGCTGCTGATGCTGCTTGCTGCTTGCTGATGCTGCTGTCTGCTGCTGATGTTGCTGTTGCAGAAGCTGCTGCTGATGCTGATGGTGCTGCTGCTTCTGTGCTGCTGCTGCTCTGCTGATGGTGCTGCTGCTTCTCTGTTGCAGCTGCTCTGCTGATGGGTGTGTGTGTGTTTGAGAGTGTGAGAGAATGAGAGAAATGAGATAAATTCAAAACCCCTCCCTTCTCTTTCTCTTCCCTCATTAATGAGGCATGGCTTGAGCCATGTAGCACCATGCCTCTCTCTCTCTCTCATGGTCAACACTTCAACCCAATTTAAAAATCCTTTTAAATTCATTTTATTTTTAAAAACAACCATACACAATTAAAACCAAAACACTTAATACAAAACTATAAAACTAGATTAGGGAATGGTTAGTTCACCATGTTGCTAATCATGGCTAAACCCCAAATTAACACCCTAGTTAACATGCACAAGTGTGTGCAAGGCGAGGAAAAATCTAATAAAATATTCATTAAATAGGATAAAATAATTGAAAACCAATTTGGTAAACTTTTTATTAAAAACCATATATTAAAATATAATTATCCACAAAACACATTCTAAGGTGTTACAATCTCCCTCCTTAAAAGAAATTCGTCCCCGAATTTAAAAAATATACTGCTACGCGTACCTTCAAAGAGAAGATTACAACTCTCAAATCTCGCTCGCAGCCTCCCAAATGATTACCTCACTATACAGCTACGTCCAAGAAAGCCCTTCACAGATGGCAAGACCCTTGACCGACATTTCTCCACTTGCCGAGCAATTAACACAAATGGCTACCGGTGAGCGAAACGATCACGTCCATGTTAAAAGGTCTGGTGCCAAATCATGTGAGAAAGGTCATGAAGGTAATTGTAAAGTATCAATACAAGGAATACGGGGTGAACACTCAATAATTTGGGCGGAAGTGCCAAATTAAAGGCAACGAAACTAACTCGCTTATAGGATCTCGAAAGGACCTACAATCCTGGGATAAGCTTCCCAAAACTCAACACGTCATTCATCGAAAAAATCCGTAGGAATACAAGATCTACCACTGCGAACTCAAGCCTATGACCAACACGGTCGGCATAAGACCTCTTCCCATAATGGATAATTCTCATCCTGACCTAAAACAACTGGATAATCTCCGAAGTCTCTAGACTAGCTGGGGTCCAAAATCCTACTACGCAGAGTCAGAAAAACAATAGACTGGTGATCGACACGACCTAACCCCTAAACCTAAAGGTTGCCAATTGGAGTGTCTCCTGATAACAGCTATCGAAGGAGAACCCTAGCAATGGCGAGTGACGATCCCCAACTGCCGAAAACAATTAACACAAACGCGCAACTTAACAAAGAACAACTGAGCAAACTGAGTATAACCGGATGACAAGAATCCGAAAGGAGTCACACCCTGACTAAACCTGGGTAGAAACCATAAAGAAATTCGTGAAGATTTGCTCCCACTCCTACTTCGGAACGGTTAAAGGTTGCAACTCTCCAGCCGGCCTCAGATGCTCAGCCCAAGAACACAAAAGACAGACACCTTGAAACGAAACCTGAAACTTCTCTTTACATCCCTGCCCACCCGTAACTATCTCATAAGTCACATCCAATGTAGGTGGAACTTTAATGAATACAGAGAGTTGACTGATGTGCTTACTCTAGGATTTCACGTCTCTACCCGATAATATCAGGTACACAAACGCGTCCCAAACTTAGCACACCCGTGTCACAAATCAAGGACTCTGAATCATTACCCAGTCGAGTATGCTCAAGTATCTCTGACGAACGAGTATTGGCGGGCAGTGTCTCGCGAAAGTGATTAAAGAAAAGTGGTCGGGCGCTGACATGAGCAAGCTGTCCCCTCCGTAGAGACGAACTTAAGCTGTACTCAACGATCGCACAAGAACTGTAAATCTACAGAAGACAATCACAACAATCAAAATCCGCTGTAGGAAGATGTACATTAAGATCTGGTGGTCCGTGAAAATCTGACATGACTCTCGAACAAATAGTGTCTCCAAATCTCCAACGCAAAACCACCGCGGCCATATCCAGATCATGAGTGGGATATCCTTCTCGTACTTCCTCCAAATGTAGGGAAGCAAAAGCGATAACTCTATAGTGTCACCTCAGTATACACTCGAGCCCCACTCAAGAAACATTACAGTTAACAACAAGGTCGCCCAAACCAAAAGCAAAGAAAGAACCGATGCAGTTGTTAACCGAATCTCCAACTGCTGAAAACCCCGCACACATGCCTCAGTCCAAAGAAAAGAAACCTCCATCCCGGTTAATTCAATCAACGGTGCAGCACTACTCTAGCAATCCTGCATGAAACGGCGGTAAAAACCTGCTGAGCGCAAAAATCTGCGGACCTCTGCCCTGCACACAAGTCTGGGCCCGAGCTGTACGGCCACGATCTCCCTCGGAACCATACAAAACCGTCTCCCGTGACAACAAGACCTAGGAGTCAACACAAACAAGCCTGTAGGAACACTCCGAGAATCTAGCAAACCGCTGGTGCTCTCCCAGTATCTGCATAACAAATCCTCAAGTGCTACTCATGTTCCTCAAGACACATTAAATAGACCAGAATGTCGTAAATAACCCAACAACACTGGTCGAGGAACGGCCTGAAGAAATTTGGTTCATCATATCTATGAATGCTGCTAGGGCATCAGTGAATCCAATGACTCACTAATACACACAAAGCCCGTAGCACGCATAATGCAGTCTTCGGAATGTCATCACTCCGAATCTGCAACAATGATGACCTTATCCCGAACAAACTTAGAAAATGTCTCGCACTGTGGAGCTGATCGAAGAAATCGTCAATGCGAGGTAAAGGATACCTATCCGTACCGTAAGCCGGTTCAATTAACGATCCGTCGATACACAACCTCAAACTGCCGTCTTTCTCTTTGACGAACAGAAATAGGAGCTTCCAAAAGCGAAACACTCAGACGCACAAAACTCCCCAACAAACAACTCTGCAGCTGATCCTTAAGCTCCCTAAGCTTCGCCAGCTCATCTGGAACAACGTCGGAAAACTCTCGTACGAAAGAAAACCGGTCCAACAAACCCACTGTGGCTACGGTATCACGAATGAACGCCAAGAATCCACGACATCTTCTCAAAAGCCGACTAGCGAAAAAGGCTGAATTCAAGCTGTGAGAGGCGGCACAACTATCCACCTGTACAACAAGAATTGACTCGCCGGTGAAAACAAAACCTAACTGTTTCCCTCACGGTAGTCCACAGACGCCTAGCACGTAGCTAACCAGTCCGTGCCCAGGATAACGTCAAATCCAACATCTTTAGAAGGATCAAAACGATGGACAAATCTCTATCTCCTATCCGGTTGGCACACAACTGAAATACGTGTTGCGCACCAAAAGAATCGCTGACAGAAGTTAATACAACAAACGACTAATCTACCCAACACGGTACAAGGGCGAAAAACAAACGAATACATCAAAAGAACATGCGAATTAAGAATACCTGAAAACTCTGCATTGGACGCCTGCGCATCCCGATGAGTAGAAGCAAACTCCTGTGTCTGCCCTTTACCCGCAACTGGCTGTACTCCTATGGTAGACTGATCCCTCTGAGCGAACCTTCCACGTCCATGACCTCTCTGCACATGTCCCTGACGAGGTGCTAGGGAACAATCCCCGATGAAGTGCTGAAGGCTTCCATATCGAAAACATCCATGTGGTGACTGCTGACCCTCCTGGGAATGAGAGCTGAACGACTGTCCTCGTCCTAAGCCTCTGCTACTCCCACGACGGCCATGAAATCTGTCTCGATGACCAAACCTCTGTCTCTGGGCTGGTACATTGGTACGAGTCCTCCACTGTCCTGGAACTCTCAGAGTCTCTGGAATATGTGCCTCGTCAACTGGAGCTGCAACCACTGGTGCTGTGTAGGTGACAGACTGCTGCATGCTGATCGCAAGGGACAACTGAGTAACAGGGGTGACAACCTCCTGTCGTAGCTCCCGAACGACATCAACCAATGAACTCATAATCTGGCGGAAGTCCTGCATCTCTGCCATAAGCCTAGCGATACTATCTGTCGAAGGTTGATCCGTCTGCACCTGTGCAACTAGCGTGCCATCCTGGTCAGTGTTCGTCTCACCTGAACCAACCCTGACCTCGGCCCTCGCTGCATCACTCTGAGTCCCCATAGTCATCGGCGGCAAGGCTATAAATAGAGATAAGATTCGATAAGAATAAGGAAATCGAATCACAAGGATATGAATCATCAAGGAAGGAATTTCAAGCGATTTGTACTTAGGTCACTTAAGGCGAAGTACCGCATCGTGAGTATGCTGCAGACATACACACACTACGTTACTCTGCTTAAGCTACCTACTCCATCATACCAAGGCCATCCTACACTCCGAAAGGTAAAACCTAGCGCTCTGATACCAACTTTATCACGACCCGAAATTGGCACGTGACGGCCCTAATACTACGCAACGCCTAAAGACGTAACGCAGTAAAAGAAAGCCAAAACCCAGAAATCTAAACCATGAAAATACGGAAAAGATAATAAAAGTTTTTGAAACATTTGAAATCACAACCCAAATTCTTTAAAAGTCCAACTTTTCTTTCTTTAAAATTTTGGCAGCGCCCCCTTTGTAAAAACTAACCCCAAAATGGGTACAACAAATAAAGATAAATAAAGCATCCCCAAACGGGAGCAAATACACGCCCAAAGGCAGAAAACAATCACCACCACAAATATACGACGCCGTAGCGAAGAAATAAAGACAATAGAGATAAAACTGTATAAAAGACAACAAATTCACAAATAATATACAATAACATCCTCACCAAGTCTCTAAGTCAACAACATAATAGTAGATGGAGAGTACAAGATACAACGAATGTACAATACAAAATACAGATAACCACCAAAACACACCTAAGAAAAATATCACACTGTGAGCCGATGCGGTATCTGTAGCAAAAGATGATAGATGAATAGCCTGCCTCAACTACTCTGGGGAAACACCCTGCAAAACAACTGTGGCGCAATGGGAGGGGGGGGAGTTGCCAACTCGTGAATAGTAGATAGCATATGCAGGTAATCGCAGGTATGTACGTATAGCATGAATGTAAGATATGCAATTTACAGTAATAACAGGTCATGTGAATGCAGAATAATGGAAAGTACATTAGCTGGTACAATCAATATGTGAAGTAATAATAATATGACAATAGTATGCGATAATCATGCAATATAGATATGAGAATGTAGATATGCAGTAATCATGAAGGGTACACTAACAGGTACTACTAACATATGAACAGTGCATAAATAAATAAGTATGAGGTATGGAGTGAAATATGTCATTCCCACGGAAACCTGACATCGTGGTAGGATCACAATCCATCAAGACACTCAAATCCCAATTCCTCAAATCAGCCCCCAAGTTGGGCTCTCATATCATATAAGTCTCACATCTCCTCAATATACAATATCGAGTAATCTCCTATATCCCGAATGTACAAATCAGTAATCTCATATGTATCCGGTATCCAATCTCAATGAATCACCTAATATCCCAAATCATACTCAAGTAAAATTCTAACATCCTAAATATATATATTTGCAGAAATAAATATGATGGGGTCAATACACATATATTAGCGTCCCACTCCACTAATATTGGTGTAAGGGTATATATAACAACGGCTAAATCCCCTGTTATATATACAAAGGTGTTAAAAGAAATATCATGAAAACAATGTGCCAAGCATCGACACAGAAATACTGATCTATCAGATGCCGTCACCAAGACTAGCATCCTGATAGGTACGTATCATACGCTATCCTGAAAAGGACGAGTGCCTAGCTTTGACCCTCGTCTTTTCACGTATCCATACGTACATGACTCCCAACGGTATCCTCTTGATCACCGCCGAGTCATTGGTACTGTCACCGGATGGTATGGGTCCCCTGCCGGGCTCATCGGCGTGGTACATCGACATCCCTTTCTTACCCCGGGGTACATCCGAGCCCCACCATGTACCCTCTACGTCCTCGACGCCTCCTCAAAGGGGTATATATAGATCAGCACCGATAAAACTCATGGTGGATGCTCAAAAATCATTACAAGGAAACCGGGTTTTTCAATTAATGCATAATTTCATGAACTCCCACGGTTCCCAAATCCGGAAAACATCAAGAAAAATCCATGAATAGAATATATGCGACATAAACTGAAATGCAACCATATAAAAGAAAATATGTAGCTGAAACCAGATGTATGCGAAATCAATAAGGTACAGCTGAGTTTAGGTGTCTACCTATAAGTAAATGATGTAGTATACCCCCTGGGTATAAGCAAAATATGAGCAAGGTATACCTGTAGCTGTATCGTGAAGGGTATATGTACCTATCACTAATGGTACGTTACTCTATAGGTATACAGGTAAGCTAAAATTCATAGGTAGTGAGAAGTATGGATCAATGTCACAATGTCCCTAACCAATCAATATAGTATCTATAAGTGGTTTGTGTGTGACATGGCAATTATTGACGGTGTGTGTAGCATACAATCGGTGCTCGTGCAACATGAATCGTCAATAATTTATGTAGTGTCCTACGGCTACTAGTCCAAATACAACATCTAAGTAATGCGGAAAAGGCGCAATTCTAACAATAACGTAGAATATGCGACAAGTATTAGAATCCTAGCCCAGACGCATAACGCCATGCGGGAGATTCCCCATGTAGATGTTAAATCTACTCACCAGCGCTCCAAGCTAGGTGAATCCTACCACCTGTTTCCCCCTGTAGCAGTGTCCGTAGTCCCTGCCTGCGAACCTGCAACATTAAGACAATAAAGCAACTATATATTAATAATAGCTATAAAACACGAACAAACTATATTGGACCGACGCAATAACACAAATCCTACTCTCAAGTGTTCGTATTGTGGCTAACGTTCGCAGCGACACGACGAAAACGACTTAAGAGCAAAACCACGCAAACTGCACGATCAGTGTCGTATTACGTATCGCGCGGACACAAAACACTTGAAACTGCCTATGTGATCCCAGATTTTGCATACTGTAAAAGATAAACAAACAAACAAGACCAACAGAATCCAAACCACTGCAGACACCAACAGAGAAAAACCCAAACCCAAACTCCCATGCAGAGCCGGCGTCCCCGGACCTCCCCTTAGCCGTCGCCGGCCCTGGCCGGTGGTCTGGGTGTCGTGCCTCAGGTAGTGCCCCAGTGTCCCTAGTACATCACTATAATTTTGCTTAATTTTTCAGTAAACTTCCCGGGTCACAGCAGGTTCCTGATGTCACAAATCGACACTAAAATATGATATTTTGCACAAAACGTAAACCCCATGGTATTTTAGTGAAACCTGGGTTAAACTCAGTTAAAGTGACCCTAACAACACTTAAATAGGTAGGGTTTACCAACACAATCATGACCTAACCAAAATTCTACCCAATTCACCATATTTAGCACTAAAACTAACTTTAAACGCAAACCGACGCTAAACAACACACAAGCTAAGCAACTAGGAAATGAGTTCAGAGATTATACCTCACTCACGACCCTAGGCACAAGGAGAATGAGAATAAGGGGAAGAAGAGCTGCTGCAGGTGCTGGGGCTGCTGCTGCTACAGCTGCTGATGCTGCTTGCTGATGCTGCTATCTGCTACTGATGTTGCTGTTGCAGAAGCTGCTGCTGATGCTGATGGTGCTGCTGCTTCTCTGCTGCTGCTGCTCTGCTGATGGTGCTGCTCTGCTGATGGGTGTGTGTATGTTTGAGAGTGTGAGAGAATGAGAGAATGAGAGAAATGAGAGAAATTCAAAACCCCTCCATTCTCTTTCTCTTCCCTCATTAATGAGGCATGGCTTGAACCATGTAGCACCATGCCTCTCTCTCTCTCATGGTCAACACTTCAACCCAATTTAAAAATCCTTTTAAATTCATTTTATTTTTAAAAACAACCATACACAATTAAAACCAAAACACTTAATACAAAACTATAAAACTAGATTAGGGAATGGTTAGTTCACCATGTTGCTAATCAAGGCTAAACCCCAAATTAACACCCTAGTTAACATGCACAAGTGTGTGTAAGGCGAGGAAAAATCTAATAAAATATTCATTAAATAGGATAAAATAATTGAAAACCAATTAGGTAAACTTTTTATTAAAAACCATATATTAAAATATAATTATCCACAAAACACATTCTAAGGTGTTACAGATTCCCCCGTAGATGTGTACATCTACTCACCGGAACGCCTCCGCTAGTCTGATCCAATCACCGCCTTTCTTTTCCATGCCGCGTCCGATGTCTCCGCGACCGATCCTACAATTTACACAAAACAACACACATAAGGCTAATATCCTGCAAAACGCGATATCAAGACCATACGAGAAAACTAGCGTCGCAAGCTAATGCGTGTCCACTCGAAACACCAAAACGTGTGTGCTAACGTCTGAAACCACCCCGACATGCTGTGATACAAAGAAAACGCTGAACCCAAACTCAGAACGTATGTGTCTCGCAAGTCTAAAAGTACTAAAAACAAGGTAAATGGTCCCAAATTTTGATACGAGTGAAACTAGGAAAAGTTGCATGTACCAAAATCCTACAATATATAGCATACACCTACAGAAAAACCCCAGATACCCAGGTCCCTATTTTGGCCGCAATTTGTGGCCAGAACCCTTAAATTTGCGGCCACTTAGGGGAATGGGGGTCTCGTGCTTCGGGTGTGTGGTCCTAGCCCAGTAACTAAGCTCCAGTAATTGCAACTTTTGTCTGAAGCATCCGGTTTGAAAGCAGATCATAAAACGAACATAATTCTTAACTAAAATACTAATTTAATACAATATGGTGGTTTAGTGAAATCTGGTGAAAAGACTTGAATTAAGCGATACTAACAACACTTAGTTAAGCTACTCAAGCCATAAAAACCTTAACTTGGCCTAATCTCCACTTAAACCACATAATTAGCACTAAAACCCACTTAAACACTATTTTAAGCTAAATAAACTACAAGTTTAGCAAAAAGGTAATTAAGGTAAGCTTTATACCTCAAGTTGGTCTAGTGATGGCTCAAACTTGCTTACCTTGCCTTCAAAAGCAAAGACTTGCTTCAAGAACCAACAAGGAAGTGTTTTGGAGTGTTTAACATGAGGTTTTGTGATGAAAAGAGGGATTTTTAATGGAGATGAGGCATAGAAATGAAGAGAAGAAGAAGAAATGAAGGGGAAGGGGGCTGCTGCTGGAGCTGCTGCAGGTGCAAGGAGGGAGTGAGGGAGAGAGTGCCAAAAGTCAAGCCCCTATGCTTATTTAATACCCCATGGCTCTCTTTTTTCCATTTCTTTTCTTACTTTCCATATTTGTTTTGATTATATAAAGGAATAGAGAACCAAGAGGGAAATTAAAATGAAGACATGTTACAATATTAACCTAGGGTAATTATTGGATTGTGCATGCTAAACTAAAATTTTTGCTTAGAAAATAATAGTTAAGAAATTTAGATAAATACGTGAACAATAAATTAAATGTTAATTAATAAAACACAATTATATATATAATTACATATTTCCACAATTAAAATAGATTTATTCCAGTCTATGTGGAAAATAATTATTAACGAGATTTTATGGAAAACACGCATTATCGCTAATTAACGCGAAAATAAGCTAAACGAATTTTCAAGGCGTTACAATCTTCCCCCCTTAAAGAAATTCGGTCCCCGAATTTAAAAAAATCTAGCTACGCGTACTTTCAAAGAGATGGGGATATTTCTTCCTCATCTCGTTCTTGGTCTCCTAGGTGACCTCCTCGCTGCTCTGGCCACTCCAAAGGACCTTTACGGACGATATAACCTTTGATCTCAATTTCTTCACCTACCGATCCAGGATGACCACCGGCTGCTCTTTGAAAGAAAGGTCGCGCTCTTGCTGAATCGTCGGGTGCTGAATCGCATGAGAAGGGTCGTGAAGGTACTTGCGGAGTATCGAAACGTGGAATATGGTTTGAACGTCTGCGAAACTGGGAAGAAGAGCCAACCGATACGCAACTGTACCAACATGCTCGAGGATCTTGAAGGGGCCCACATATCTGGGACTAAGTTTCCCTTTCCTCCCAAATCTCATCACGCCCTTCATTGCGGAGAACATCAAGAAAACATGATCGCCTACAGAAAACTCGAGTCTGCGCCGACGTTGGTCCGCATAAGATCTCTACCTACTCTGGGCCGCTCTCATCCTATCACGAATCAACTGGATCTTTGCGGTCATCTCCTCAACAATCTGCGGCCCCAAAATACTACTCTCGCTGAGCTCTGTCCAACATACGGGCGATCGACACCTCCTCCCATATAGAGCCTCGAAAGGTGCCATCTGAATGGTCTCCTAGAAGCTGCTGTTGTAGGAGAACTCTATCAAGGGCAAATGATGGTCCTAGCCGCCACCAAAATCTAAAACGCATGCTCGGAGCATATCCTCAAGAGTCTGAATAGTCCGCTCTGACTGGCCGTCGATCTGCGGATGGAATGCTGTGCTGAAACTCAATCGGGTGCTCAAAGCCTCCTGAAGTCTCTGCCATAGTCGGCTGGTGAACTGGGTGCCTCGGTCGGATACAATACAAGCTGGGACGCCATGCAATCCTACAATCTCATCGATGTAAATCTGGGCATACTGAGTAAATCCAAAAGTGGTCTTCACTGGCAGAAAGTGAGCCGCTTTCGTCAATCGATCCACGATCACCCAAATAGAGTCACACCCTTGACTGGTCCTGGGTAGACCCACAATAAAGTCTATAGAAATCTTCTCCCACTTACACTCCGGAATGGGCAAAGGCTGCAACTCTCCCACTGGCCTCTAGTGCTCGGCCTTGACTTGCTGACAAGTCAAGTATCTCGATACGAAGTCCGTGACATCCTTCTTCATCCCATCCCACTAGTAAACATCTCTCAAATCATGGTACATCTTGGTGGAACCCGGATGAACATTGTATCCGATCGATGTGCCTCCTCAAGAATTTCACGCCTCAGTCCTTCAGAAGCTGGTACGGACAGTCTAGTCCCAAATCATAGTATCCCCTGATCATCGATCACGAACTCGGAATCTCTGCCCTGTCTCACCTGCGCCATGATCTCTGAACAACGGTCATCACTGTACTGTGCCTCATAGATACGGTCAAGCAACTGTGGACGTGCACGGATATGTGCAAGCTGTCCTCCGGTCGGAGTAAACTCGAACTGCACTCGGCTGTCGCATAGAATATGCTAATCTGTCGACGACTGCCTCTGAATTGCGCTCAAACAAGCTAAACTACCTTTAGGTCTCCGACTCAAAGCATCCGGCACTACGTTCGCCTTGCCCGGATGATAAAGGATCTCGCAATCGTAGTCTTTCATTAGCTCCATCCAACGGAGCTGTCATAAATTTAGATCTCGCTGCTGAAATATATACTTCAAGCTCTTATGGTCCATGAATATCTGGCACGACTCACCGTATAGGTAATGTCTCCAGATCTTGAGTGCAAAGACCACCGCCGCCATCTCTAAATCGTGAGTAGGATAGTTCTGTTCGTGTTTCTTCAGCTGCCGAGAAGCATAAGCGACGACCCAATCGTGCTGCATCAACACACAGCCTAGCCCCACTTGAGAAGTATCACAATAAACTATAAATCTGCCCGATCCCGAAGGCAATGATAATACCGGCGTCGTAGTCAAATGGGTCTGCAACTGCTGGAAGCTATGCTCGCACGTCTCGGTCCAAACAAAAGGAACTCCCTTCTGGGTCAACCCGGTCAACGGTGCAGCGATACGGGAGAAGTACTGAACAAAACGTCGATGGCAGCCGGCCAGGTCTAGAAAGCTGCGGATCTCTATAAATGATGTCGGTCTGGACCAATGCTGAATGGCCTCGATCATCTTCGGGTCCACACGTATACCATCTCTCGTAACCATGTGACCCAAGAATGCGCACTTGGAGAATTTCGCGAACAACTGGTACTCTCTCAAAGTCTGCAATGTGATCCGCAAGTGCTGCTCGTGCTCCTCTCGGCTCCGGAAATACACTAAGTTGTCGTCAATGAATACGATGATGAACTGATCAAGATACGGCCTGAAAATGCGGTTCATCAAGTCCATAAATGCTGCTGGGGCATTGGTGAGCCCAAACGACATCACCAAGAACTCAAAGTGCCCGTAACGCGTGCGAAAAGCTGTCTTCGGAATATCGTCCTGTCGAACCCGCAACTGATGGTGGCCTGATCGCAAGTCAATTTTCGAGAAGTGCCCCGCACCCTGGAGCTGGTCGAACAAATCATCAATACGAGGTAAGGGATATCTTTTCCGCACTGTCACCCGGTTCAGCTGACGGTAATCAATACACAAATGCAAACTGCCGTCCTTCTTCTTGATGAACATGACAACTGCATCCCAAGGAAATACACTCGGTCGAATAAGCCCTTTATCTAAAAAATCATGAAACTCACCCTTCAGCTCTCTAAGCTCCGCCAGGGCCATCCGATAAGGCGGTATGGAAATAGGCCCCGAGCCAGGGATCAAGTCAATGCAGAACACAATATCGCACTCAGGCGGTAAACCAGGCAGCTCGTTAGGGAAGACATCAGGAAACTCACACACAATCAGGACCTGGTCCAATAGGACCTCTGCAGCTCTAGTATCACAAACATACGCTAAGAATCCCTGACATCCTTTCCTCAAGAGCTGACCCGCGCGAAGAGAAGAAATTGTTGGAGATAGTGCCCTCAGAGTCAATTATTGGATCACAGGCACGTGATTGCAATGATTGATAGAGGACCTATCCCGATAGGACAGTCTTACTCAAGATGATAGTATGCTATCTGGTTTATCTTTATCATCGTGTACTGCTTTAGGTGACCCTACAGGTCACTATTGCACGTTGATAGAGCCCCTAGGATTCTTGCTTGACTATCAGCAGTATGAGGGCGATCATATACGTGGGAGCTGGGGTCTATAAGCAAATCCTTAAAAGGTCCCTAGTCGTGGGAGTTTCGAGATAGGGCATCGATACTTAAGAGTAGACTAGTGTATACAGTCGAGACCCCGACGAGGGGCGGTGGCCGGTCTCATAAGCCACTGGTGTCAGTTGGTTCACCTAAGATGTATACAGGTGCTCATTGGGTTATGAGTACACCGGACAGGACTCGTCGGGAACCTGCAAGTTGGTATTATACCAGACGTCGGATAGCAGTTCCCTGGTGACATGTGTACAGGTTAGTTCATCGACCTGAGATCGTCATTTGTCTCGTGTGAGTTCCCACTGTGCTTTGATTACTACCCTACCACACTCAAAGGAGACGTGCAAACAGGTTTTAGTTAGGTACAGTCCCAAGTCACATGGAGGCAGTGAGCGGATCTGCAAGGGTTCGTCTCTCCCGGTATTAGGGGTGAGGTCGCGCTGTGTCTAGGAGAGCCATTACATGAAAAGTCCTTGGCCAAGGCAGGAGATTTACTGGTAGGTATTCCAGTAGTATCTCAGGGTGTTCTGGGCTACACTCCGACACGACTTGTACCGCTTTTGGGGATCTGACTTTTACCAACCCCTAGGCCCGCCATGCGATACTCATAGACGAACGGACCGGACTGTACGGATATTGTCACTGACAGGCTCAGTAGGGTGTCAGGATGAGTTCGCTCATCGACATCCCTTTTGGTCAATACCTGGTAGCCCGTTACGTATTGGCTAATACCTCTGACGTGCTAGTGGTTAAATCCACAACCAAAGTATTGACGAGTCTTTAGAGTCCCCCACAGACCAGTTTCTCAAGTTTCGGGCGAAACGCTGTAGAGGCCGTATGGAGATATGGCAGGGTTCGATCAAATACGTGCGGTATTGCACAGATCGTGATCGGACGGATTTTACTAGCCGGCTTTGGTTTAAGCCGGATCCTAGTATTAGACAGTGTAGTTTTGTCTGTTTGCATTTGTATTCAGTGAGAATACAAATGCGGGTATGTATATACAGTCGCGGAGTTTTCCTGTAATTTATTACGGGATCAGTTTTCTGAAGTTGCCAGTTTGCATTCCGTTTCGGCCAGTTTTCTTTTGTTCCTTCGCGGCCGGACTTTTCCGATTGAGGGGCTAATTTGTAATTGTGCAAATTAGTATTTGTGGAGGGGTCCTTTGTAAATGTGTGGCTTCATGATGAGATTCTTTTTCCATCCACTCACTTGCATTAAATGAGATTAAAAAGGATTAGAAGTTGATATGATATTGTTATCATCATTTTTGGTTATGGTCACCATTCTACTTTTCCTACTCTCACCTCCCTTCATGCTTTAGTTTTTTCTCTTCCCATTTCTTAGAGGGGGCCGGCCACATTTAGAGAGGAAGAGGGTTTCATTTTTGAGGGGTGATTTCTTGATCTCATTTCATTATTCCTTGCTAGAAAAATGAGAGCACCATTTCCGTCCAAAGTTCATTCTTTCTTCACCTCCATCAATGGCAACTTCAACCCCCATGAGACATACCTTTCTACACTTCACCTACAGCACTCATGGACGCGTCGGCTTGCCAACTTCGCGCCCGAGTTGCCTCGATCCAGAGGTGGGAGCCCGTAAAAGAACCCGGCGATGTGGTGCCCGTTCCGACGAGGAGGCGACGACCGGAGATTCCGTGAGGAGATCGGAGTGGAGGCGAAGACCGAAGGACATGGATCGCTTGGTATAGCTCTCTACCCTTTCTTGTGTTTGCTAGAGTTAGGTTAATGGCCCGATCCGGGTTTATAGTGTGAGGTGGTGCCAGTTTACAGTTTTAGTAAAGTTTTTCGTTTCCGCATTTCTGGCGTCGGATTGACGGCCGGGGCGCCGCCGTGCACTTACAGAAATCAAGCTGGGAAGGGTGATGCTACGGTTTCCCTAAATAACAAGAACTGGCTCTCCCAGAAAACTAAAACTGACTGCCTTCTCACGGCAGTCCACGGATGCATAATAAGTGGCTAGCTAGTCCATACCCAGAAGAACATCAAAGTCCAACATATCGAGGAGAATCAAATCAACCGAAGAATCCCTCTCCCCGATACGAACAGAATACAATCGAAACACAAATCGAGCGACAAACGACTCGCTTACCGGAGTAACAACAATAAGTGGCTGATCTAACGACAACGACTCTCGGCCTAACCTCGGTGCGAAGTGCGTAGATACATACGAATGTGTGGAACCTGGGTCGAATAATACTCATGCGCCGAAAGAACATACTGGCAAGGTACCTGTCACAACGGCATTGGATGCTTACGCATCCTGCGGAGTCAAAGCGAACACTCGGGCCTGTCCCCACCAATAGCTGGCTATCCTCTACCTCTGCCTCCTCGTCCTCTCTGAACAGGACCACTACGGCCTCTGGGAACGTCTGCCTGGCGTGGAGCACCACCAGGGGTAGGAAGTAGAGCTCTCTGAGTAGGGGATGAGGGTGGAAGGGTCACATAAGGAACAGTCGGCTTACCTTGGTGCCTCGCGGTAGAATTCTTGAAAAGGTGACCTAGACTCCCACACCAATAACATACTAGCGGTGGCCGCTGACCCGGTGAATAGGAACTGAACAACTGGCCTCGCATCATGCCTCGACCATCACTACGGCCTGGAAAGATTCCGCCACGACCTCTACCTGCCATGCCTCTGCTAAACTGTACTAGAGCTGGTATATCTGTACAAATCCTCTTCGGCCCTGTAACGATCGAAGTCTCTGAAATGCGCTCCTCCAAAAGTAAGGCTGCATCCACCGTGGCTGCATAGGTGTCGAAGTGCTGGGCGCCAATAGCAAGAAATAGTTGCGTGTCTAACCCACGTACGAACCTCTTCACGCGTTTCTCCTCAGTGTCCACCAGGTAAGGAGCATATCGGGACAACTGAGTAAACTGGATATCATACGCGGACACTGTCATCCCTGGAGTCTTGCGCAAAACCTCAAACTACGGGCACGAGCATCACGGATGCTCTCTGGAAGGAAACGGGCAAGAAACACAACTGTGAACTCGTCCAACGTCATAGGAGGTAGACCTGCAGCTCGATCTCTCTCGACTGACTCGCACCACGTCTGAGCAAGGCCCTCTAGAAGAAAACTCGCAAGCTCCGCCCATCTATCGTCAGAACATCTCAGCGAACGGCAAATCCTAGCCAACCTGTCAAGGAATGTCTGTGGATCCTCCGCTGCATCTGTGCCGGTAAAGACTGGAGGTGTCACGACCCGAAAGTACGGAACGTGATCGGCACTTAGATTACGAAGCGTCTAGAGGCACCACGTAACTTAAGTAAGCCGAAGCACATAAATCTAAACCATAAAAGAAGAACAAGAAGAAAAAGAAAACAAGTTTAAAAGCATCAGCAAATTTTCCCAAAAATTTCGGCAGAGTCTCCTTTGTAAAAACTGGCCACAAACGGGTACAACAAGTATAATATACATAAACAATAAAAGCATCCCCAAACAGGTGCTAGCGCAATTCTAACAGGCGGAAACAACCACAACAAGCACAATAATATACAACGCCAAAGGGCGAGGTCAAAACTCGAAAGAAAACAAAACCACCAGATCAGAATAATGCAAGCGCGACTTTAAGGTCGAAATAAATAACTGGTCCAATAATCTATCAAATAATACAAGTTTGGTTGATGGAGCTTACTAGATACAAATGAATGAATAAAAATACAACGGTGGTTCAGATACAAGTGAACCAACCTACCGTTCAAATCACCCTGAAAGAAAAGATGTGCCAGCAAGCTGCCAAGGAAACCTGTACATCGAACCTGCAATAAAATTTGGCACAACAGGGGTGAGTTGCCAACTCGTGAGTAGAAGACATCTACGAAAAGAAATCGAATGCACGACGCTATTCTAGGTCATAATAATACACTACTATATCCCAATCATCTAATAATAGCAGGGAAATACTACGTGTAAATGCAGATACTCCATGCTCGTGTCAGTGCCTCATATAATACTATGTCATATGAATGGATATGCATGCGCTATGAATGTAAAATAATCAATCCTGAAATCCAGATATATCTGTATAAGAAATCTTTAGCTGTTATCATAGCAAAATGTGTATAGGAATCTGAAATATCAACAATGAAAACCATGAAATCCGTGTCAAGCATCGACACAAAACATGTAAATCTCAAGTCTCAATACCTCATAATCTCAATGTCTCACAGTCTCAATATCTCGGGCTCCGTCAGTCCGTATTCGGGCCATATCATCAAATCTCACGACAACGGTCGGTATCCTTCGGATATCCGCCGCGCAAGACATCACCAGTAGGTAGCCTTCCCCAGCCAGGCTCATCGTCTACAACTCGATCTTCTTGCCCCAGGGTACCATACCGGGCCCACCAAGTACCCGAGACGGTTCATGCACTCCTCGAATCGGGTCTCGAAATCCATCAGAAAACATGAAAATCTCATGGTGGACGACACATACATCACGAGAAAACCGCATCTTATGTTTTAAAAAGAGAGGAGGAGAGAGAGAAGTTTTTTATATATTCTTGCGGTTTTCCCCAAAAATCCAGAAATCTTATAGAAACCCAAATCTCAAAATCATGAGTAAGTATATGATAAGTGTCGGCATATGCCCATAATACTGCATGATAACATAAAAATATGAATGCATGAATGTCTAAGTAATAAATACCATGTCTATATTAACATCAGAGAGTAATCACAATATAATATCGGTCTAGTTGTTAACTGATTCTATCAATAAAAGATAATATGATCTAAAGTGTATGTGATATACCAATTACCGATGATGATGTGTGTGAGCTGGAAAATAAGTGTACGTGGAATATGCGCATCATCGGTAATGGTGCTGGTGTCCTAACAGGTAAGGTTTATACTGATTATAGCAACATATATATGAACATGCACATTATGATTACGGTATGAAAGTAAAGACAGATGTGTGTTATCCACTCATTTGATATGCAATTACCACTACCATTATATGACTCGAACCTAACCTAGTGTCCATCTAACCCTTCCTAAGGAAAACTAAACCTAAGAACTGGTCGACAGAAGTACACCTAAAGCCTGAGTCCATATCTCTAATAGTCGGCGATCCTGCCTCAATAGCGTCACGTACATAGTACGACTTCCTCAAATCAAGAGTGCGGATCAATCATCACATCTATGCCTCATACAGTAAAATCCATCGTACGGCATCCCAATATCGGGGTACGGGTCAAATATCACCTACGTGTCTCATTATTCGTATAATATCATCATCAACACATGTCATGATCAAGGTGCTATGCTGTAATCGCATACATCAATTATATAACATTGCCATCATGAATATACCTTATTAATTTATCCTCAGAAATATCATGTCATATGTATCATATTGTGATTAAGTCATACTGATATCATATCGTCATCAAGTCACACCTATATGATATCGACATCAGGTCACACCTATATGATGTCATAATCAAGTCATACATATATCATATCGTGATCAGTCACAAGTTATAGTTCGGGTTCTATTTTAGAGTCCCATGTACCTCAATATCATCGCTACCCATTATAATTTATGTATACCTGTTCATTATCATTTTCTAATGATCCGCTAACATTTTAATACGACTGCATAGCCAAGAATCACGGCATCAAGCCCAGTTATACTGTTTCATATCACATCAATATATCCCACATACGTGTTGTATATATATATATATATATATACTCCTATACCTAGTCCTATATAAGTATACACATACACGTATACACCATGTCGAGTTTCAGTGTGTGCGTGCGTGTGTTTCTACCTGAAACCTACGAACCTCTTCCAAGGTATTCATCCTCTGGTATGGTCTTCCTAAATCAGTCTAGTCTAGCCTAGGGTCATTACTATGGTCCTACTCATTAAGAATCTAGGGTCACATCTGGTTTCCTAATGTAAATAAATACTATTCCTCTTTTACGTTGCGGGGGTGCTAAACGCCATCCACCCGACTTCCCCCCGTAGATATACATCTACTCACCTGGTCCATGTCTGCCGAAGACGGTGTCGCCATCCTCCTCTTCATCGCCCGCAGTCCACGTGAGGGGTACCTAAACGCAAACATATAAATAGTATCATAAACTGAATCACATACAAAAGTCAAAACGACGCAAGGAACAAGCATAGGTTAAAACCTATGTCCCGTCCACGCAAAAGAACCAAATATTGCTCGATATCGGCGTACAAACTCTGATGGATCGAGATAAACATCAAAAAACAACTTGTAGTTTAGAAAACTCGTTACTTATAATATAAAGCATGATTTAATTCATCGAAACACTGAAATCCATCAAATCACCCGATTTCGTAAAACCCGAAAATGCCAATTTACCGTTTTTCTTCAAAACTTGACATTTAAATGAAACCAATGGTCATAAAATAAATTAAATATCCTAACTAGATTATAGAAACCATTACTATATTTTTATTACACAAATATGTATGGATTTGGAATTTCTAGTTTGCAACCATTAGCAATTTTCAACATTTTACAAGCAAAATGTCACAATTCGACAACAAAAGTTGATTTTGCATGAATTAATGTATTAATCTACAATTCATGATGATAATGATATAATGAAACCATAATTATATTTTTAATCTCATTTATTTAGGAAATTCCAAAATCTAGTTTACAAAAATGGCATTTTATTAGTATTTTCCAATTACCAAAAGAAACTAGTGATCAAACTAAGTTTTTCATTCCATTAACATGCTAATATTCTCACTAAAACTTCAATCTAATGATAGCAATCTTAATTAGAATTTTATATTACCCACATATACATTTTATAAAAAAACTAGTTAGCTAAATAGCATAATTAAATCAATTTTGGATAAACAAATTATTATACAACAACCATGCAAGATTTTTCCACTCTAAAAATGTTAAACTAGCTATTATAACCTTATTTAATTAATAAAAACCACAACTTGAATTTACAAACCCTAACTTGAATTTTAAAATTTGCAACTAGAATTAATATAATAAATCTAATTATGCTTTAAAAGAAACATCTAATAGAAATAAATCAAAAGAGAAAGATTTATACCTCCACAACCTAAAGTCCAAACATGAAAATGAGCCTCCAAAATTCATGCTTTCCCACTCCAAAATCCATGTAAAGAAGAGCAAAGAATAAAGGGTAGGAATTTATTAGGATTTTGTGTAATTTTTATTGAATTTTGGAGGATTTTTGATGAATTTTTGTAATAAAATGAAGTGGGAAATGGGGGGGGGGGGCTGCCATGGTAGTGAGGCTGGCCACAACTCGGGGAAGAAAGAGAGAAAGAAAATAATGAGGAATTGTGTAGAAACATCACTCAAAACATCACTTACTTTAAGTCTTTTCATAACTTTATTTAATTTCCTTTTTATTTCTTTTCCAAATAACTCAAGAAAAATCTAGAAACAAGGAAAAATTTGCAAATAAATTTTGCATGATACAGACTAAATTCTAATACGCCATGGTTCATTTTTACAAATTAAAACCATTCAAATTTGTAATTTACACTAATTTAGTGTAAAAATAAAGCTTATGTTATTTTTTAAAATAATTAATTTAGGAAAAATATTTAATTAAACTAAAAATTTATAATTGGCTAAATAAACACTATTTACTAGTAATTACATAATTAAAATAGGTATTTTTGAAATTATAATGAAAAACAATCACGGTTTAGTTTTATGAAAAATACATTTTACTTTACCAAAAATCAAAAATTTAACTTAAACAATTTTATTCATTTAATTATTTATTTAATTATTTTTAAAACGTTACAGGAGGTCTCAGCCTCATAAACTCCTGCAATGATACGGGAATGGTCTCGGTAGTAGCAGGAACAACTGTCTGGGCAGCAAGTACAATCGTGGTCTGTGCAGTAGAAGGTACATCCTCTGATCTCTGTGCACAATTGGCCTCAACTAAGGATCCCATCATCTGACATAGCTCTTGCATGCCTGACTCTAGCCTGTCAATGCGGCTTGGGGAAGACGGATCAATCTGTCCCTGAGGGGTAGGTATACTGTCCTGATTGGTTCTCGTCTCGGACGAGCCCGCTGGAATCTCATCTCTGGCGGCAGCCCTCTGAGCCCTCGTAGCCTTCGACGACATAGTGGTTGGTATAGGAAAAAGGATAAGAATAGTGCAATAGTACCATAGGATATAAGGAATCGAAGAAGGAATTGCAAGAAATTTATATCCTAAGGTCACTTAGGCGGAGTACCGTATCGTAAGTATGTCGCGGAACATACACACGCTATGTCACTCTGCTTAAGTTACCTACACCATCTACCAAGGGTCATCCTACACTCAGAAAGGTAAAACCTAACGCTCTGATACCAACTTTGTCACGACCTGAAAAGTACGGAGCGTGACTGGCACTTAAATTACGAAACGTCTCGAGACGTACGTAATCTAAGTAAGCCCAAACCCAGAAATCAAAACCAAATAATGCGGTAGAGTGAAGGAAAAACAATTTATTGAAAGCGATTTTAATCAAATAATTCACATCAAGCTTTTTAAAAGCAACATCCATTTTTCCGAAAATTTCGGCAGAGTCTCCTATGTAAATTCTGACCCCAAACGGGTACAAAACGAGAATATATGTACAACATGAAATAAGGTATCCCCAAGCGAGAGCTAGATCTTCGCCAAAGGCGGACTCAAAATCACACGCAATATAAATCATCACTGTGCAAAATAAGCATATAAAGGCATAAAGTAATAATGCATCATGTCGGCTCAACTGAGCTCGACCCAGGGAAACAACATAAAAGTACAAGTCTCACTGTCTCATCTCTAAGTCGCTAATACAGTAATACATGTGGTAGATACGGTAGATGGAGTACACTAGATACAATACTGATATAAGATGGAAACAAAATAACCCCGCAACCCACCTACGAACAATACTGCGAGTCCAAGCAAAAGGAGCAAAAGATGAGGTGCTCCCGCCGCTACTGTGCTGATGGGTCGGACCTGCAAAACACTGTGGCACGGCGGGGGTGAGTTGCTAACTCATGAGTAATAAGTAACATCTAATAAGTCTATCGTAAGCATGTACACAATGATGTCACAGCCTACATATACTAATATGATGCGATGTAACAATATGTATGCAACATGAATGCAATCAAAGCACAAGATTTGAATATGATTAACATGGGAAATCTGTATTCCTATCTTATTAAACTTCTGTAATATAGCTGCAGTTTCATCAATGAAATCAATATAAATCTGTGTCAACCATCGACACCAAATATGAATATCTCAATTATCCCGGGCTCCGGCAATCCGGACTGGCCCATAAATCTGATCTTGGGCTCCGGCAATCTGGACCGGCCCAAATCCTCATAACTCAAGACTATGTCGGTATCCTCCGGATATCCGCCGCGTCGTAAATAACCGGTCGGTAGTGCTCCCCTGCCGGGCTCAACGCCATCATCTGCGACCATCTTGCCTCGGGGTACCGCACCGGGTCCACCATGCACCCACAGACGGTTCATCCTCCTTGAATCGGGTGTATGATACTGCTCAAGCACCGAGAAATCTCATGGTGACGATACATGCATCATATCACGAGAAAACCGCAACATACATTTTTAAAACGGTAATACGTTTTCAAATCCTTGCGGTTTCTCCAAATCCATAAATCTCATAAATACGGAAATCCTCGAGAAAATCATATTACATGAATGTCTATGATATTAACAATATAAAATGCGATGCGGAACTAGAAAATTATGCATGACGATGATGCAATAAGATGTGTGCATGTGACTATCAATTCTACATATCCATCTTAATTAATTAATTATGTCAAATGCAGGTTTATTAAACATAATTGGCGCAATTGATAAGATTCGGATTTCAACAAGTTATAAAGTGTTCGTGGCATAGCAATTACCAAGGCGTGTCTGTCCCTATGAATAGTGCCCGTGCAGCATAAACCAATGGTAATAGTACGAGTGTCCTATGAGGTACTATCACAGTATATATATATATGATAAATGATGCAATGCAACGGGATGATTAACTAGGAACTATGTTCATATCAGATTTTTGCATTTTCATACCGCCCAATTTTTGTCACATTGCATATCGGTAGATACTCTTGAGCCGTGTTTGCTAGTCAATTGCAGGATACAGGTTCTCGATTCTATAAACGGTGAAATTCATGGAAAACACGACAAAATCCGGGTTCCTGCCAACCACTGAGAAAACACGGTCTCCGCTCTTCATCCGTATGTTGCCAGATACCAGTTTAAGAGACAAAATGTCAAATCAATGTCGTTTTCATGCACAAGGCTCAATGGCAGCACAAGATCCAAGAAATCTACGCGGAGCTCGAGGCAATCATGACAAAAACATCCACAAATAGTCCACCTTTTCCTCAACAGAAATTCTGGAAAAATCGTGAAGACAATTTGAGAAAATACATATGCCAGAATAAAGTACACAGCAAACCGGGGAAGCCCAAGAAAATTGGGGAGCCAACTCCTCTATTAGGCCGCGGATCCGCGGCCTTATGGTGGCGGCAGACAGAGAGTTTTCAGGGGTAGAATTGTCTTTTCATTTGGGTTCTGGTGGTTGCCCTAGGTTTTCATTTTTCAGCCTATAAATAGGCCAGAACTTTGTGAAGGAAAGGGTCCATAATCTTGTATTCTCTTTTGTAAGGTTTAGTTGTGTTTCTTCTTCCTCTTCTCATCTCTTCTCCATTAAACTTGTAGTGAGCTTGTGAGTGAAGAATGATGAATAAAGAAGAACCGTTTATTATTTTGCTTGTCTCATTATCTTGTTAATTGTTGTAATTTTCATTTGTTAACTAGTTGTTGTTATTTCGTGTTGTTTCTTTCTTCTCTCTTTTTTTTCTTTATCCTTAAAACGACTATGATGCTTACGCTCGATCCTCGCCAAGGTGAGATCGTAAATAGCTAGTTGTTATTCTCTAATCTCTTTCTTTCTATCTTCCTCTTTTGTTTTGTTTTATTTTTCCGTATCATGATTTGTGAGTAGTTTCATACTTGTTAGGGTAGGATAAGGGAAGTTTGAGAGAAGGAAATCTCTCTCACTCTTTCCTTGCCCAACAACTTAATTCGACTCCCGTTAATTGAACCACAATCCGCTCCTTACGGCACCCTATCCTACATGATAGCGGTGATTCCATAGTGAGACCGGTTGTGGTTGAATTAACCGGAGGTTATGGCTAAGAGCCAAGAACGGACGGACAAGCACCAAAAGGAAGAACTTATGCGTTGGAAAGCCTAGCTTATACTCGCAAGTTCCTTCCTAGTCGTGCTAATCCCCGTTGTTGCCGATTACCGTAACACCGATATTAAGAGGGGCAACGAAAGATGTGGAGACTCCTAACTCAAACTAACCTAATCCTAACCCTAACAAGCTCTCTTTACATATCATTTTACCGCTTAACTAATCACAACAAAATCTGAAAAACTGGACTTAACTCGTTAAAGCACATAGAAAAAGATTCCCATCTCCCTGCGGACGACCCGTACTCAACCGGCTAGCTACGAGCGAAACCATCTTGATTGCGGTATTTAACTAAAACTTGAACACACAGAACCTTAACAATCAAATGGCGCCGTTGCCGGGGAGACGGTAGTTTATTTCCTTGTGTAATTTCGGGTTAACTTGTGAATATAACCGAAAAACAAAAAAAAAATATTCTTTGTAAAAAAATCATCTTGTTATTTTTGATTAGTTTTTGTGCAAGTGTGCAGGAAAATACGAAGTTCGAGTTCAGTGGCCAAGACGTAGAAATACGGAGTTCGAGTTCAGTGCCAAAGACGTGGGAAGATAGACCCACATCTCGCGGCTACACCGCGACGGATTGAAACGAAGCAAAAGGTGTACTGTAAAAATCTGGAGTAGATACAGTGAGCAAATCAAGATTCAGCAAATCCAGACAAGCAGGGGACAACCACAGCAGCACACCCAGAAAATTTGGCAGCCCAACCCCTCCACATAGCCGCGGAACCGCGGCCTTAGCACGTGTTTGGCCGCGGATCAGCGGCCACTTGGTGGCTTCAGAGCCCCAAAATCTCTCTGTAAGTCCCTGTTCTCCTCTCCACTCCTCTGGACTCCAATAAACTGTGTTTTCTGCAGATTTCTTTGCGCAAACTCTTCTCCCCCTTCCAATAAACTGTTCTTGTGCAGGATTCTTTGCGCCGCAATAAAAATAAAATTGTTTGCAGTTGATTTGTTACCGCTTTGCACTCTTTAATACGGACTTAAGGGGCTTGAAACCAATCCAGATTGGGTGGGGATTTCATCACGCTTCCTAGGACCCCAAAAATCACAAAAGCATATGCATTGTCCATTGTAAATTAAAAAATATTAGACTTCAGCCCTAAGGACTTCGCGCTCATTAGGAGAAGATAAATCGTGTTTAGAACCTCGCTTAACGGTATATTGTTTACGGGGTGTCTAGGAAAGTGTTAACGGCGCAACCGCCAAAAAAGAAAGGGTTATTTAATTAAGGAACTTCGCGAAAGCGTTGGACAACCTCCCCTTATCTCTGCACTTACCTGGCCTCGTGATCAGTGTATTTTTAAGCCCGTTTCTCGACACTGTTTAACTTCGACATTCAAGTTCAGGAGCAGGTCTAGTAGACCTAGGTTACCCTAGATCTAGGTGTGATTGTGCATATCTTGTTTGTGATTACTTAAGCCGTATATCCGTACATACTTCTGTAAATCTCTTTCTAAAAACAAAAAAAAAAAAAATCAAAAACTTTTATAAAAACTTGCCCTTTGTCGCCAAATCCATTTTTCACCCACCACCCATCGCCTTTCTCCATTGACGTTTTCTTACCCTCACCTTCTCCGTTTTGACTATACTAAACTCGTTTAGTGTATGTCCGCTTGGACTCGGGACACTAGCGCCCGTCTAGTCCGCGTTACGTTAGTCGCTACCGACTACGCGATCGACTCCGAAGTCGATACTCCGTCCACTCCTCTTTCACCCCTTCCTTTGCCGGCCAACTCCGACGTTGACCGGAATTCTGTTCATACATCTTCACCTTCACCTTCACCAACCTCTTCTTCCGCGATGTCAGGATTTAATCCGAACATCTCTTTGACCACCCCTGGATTGGCTCCACTTCCTACGGAGACCAATATCCCACCACCACCGCCTGTTGTAGCGCCACAGCGAATCGCGCTCCAGGATCGTTTCTATCCCACCCGTTTTGCACTTCCCACCTGCCTTTCTCTTCCTCCGGCCAATGGGGACAACTTTGAAATTAAGCCCCACTTCATCAACATGCTTCCATGTTTTCATGGGCTTGAATCTGAAGATGCCTATATCTTCATCAACAAATTTCAAAACGTCTGTGCCATGATGAAAACCACCCAGCTGTCGGACGATGCTATACGTCTACGGGTCATTCCGTTCACTCTATGCGATCTTGCTGAAAAATGGCTGTATAGCACCGCTTCCCACTCAATCACCAGCTGGGACGAGTTTGTTAAAGCGTTTCTAAAAAAATTCTATCCGAATCATAAAACCGCAAGGATTCAAAATGAAATCAACCAATTCTCCCAGCTTCCTTTTGAACCCTTCTGGAAGTGCTTTGACCGGTACAAAGACCTTGTTCAGTGTCCTCACCACGGTATAGAGAAATGGCAACTCTGCCAAACCTTATACGAGGGCCTGAACCCAGCAACGAAGCAGTTGTTGGAAACCATCTGTCAGGGCCACTTCCTATCCAAATCTGACGAGGAAGCGTGGCAATTCTTTGACGACCTTGCGAAGCAAACGCTACAATGGGAGAGCACCAGACCGACTTCTTCTTCTTCTACCTCCACTTCTACCGGTCAGTCTAGGTTAGGAATTCACTAACTTGATGTCTCTATTGCGATGAAAGCTGAAATGGCTGCAATAACAAGAAAGCTTGAAGCGATAGAGAGCAAATTTTCTTCTCCTGCTCCTGCTCCTGCCCCTGTTCTCCCCCTTCGTACCATTTGCGCTTGTTGTTCCGATCCTTCTCACTTGACCGAAGAGTGTCCTTACAATCCACCCTCGCAAGGACAGGATCAGGTTAATGCTGCATTCCAGCAAAGACCGAGGAATGATCCATACTCTTCCACCTACAATCCCGGTTGGAGGAACCACCCCAATTTCGCCTGGAATCAGAATCAGAATCAACTCCAAGGCAACAATTTCCAAAGGGCCCCTCCACCGCAACAACAAGCGCAACAACAAACTCAACATTAATATCAACAGCCTTTCCAACCCCAACCTTTTCAGAATCAGACAAACAACTTTGCACCCAACAATTCTTTTCCACCAAACAACTTTGTTCCGTCAAACAACGATAAGGTTTCCTCGCTCGAGCGAAGTCTGGAGGCGTTCTTTAAACAATCGACTCAATCCACCGCCAACATCCAGTCTTCCATTCAATCCTTAGTGCAACACACTGCCGCACACGGGCAAAGCATCAAGACCATCGAGGCCCAAATTGCACAGCTGAACGCGGCCTTAAGCGAGCGAGAGAAGGGGAAGCTCCCGTCTCAGGCACTCCCAAATCCCGGTCACCCACATAATGCACATGTTGCTCTTGAACAACAGAACCATAATGTGAGTGTCGTGACCACACTGAGATCGGGAAGGATGTTGCAAAACAACATTGGCAAACGAATCAACGATGACACCCCGGCCGCTTCTTCTTCTTCTTCTTCTTCTTCTTCGTCTTCTGAGCCTATTCTCCGTTCTTCACAAGGCTCTCCTTCCTCTTCTTCTGCTCTGAACGGACCCACTTCTCACTCCACGAAAACACCTGTTCTGGGATCCGTTCCAACTCTACAATCTCCTCCTCCAGCATTAGACTCAACCAATTTTCAAAATGTTCCATTTCCAAACCGGTTGAGGTCTAACAAACAAAATCCACAAATGGAGAAGATTCTGGAGTTATTTAAGCAGGTTAACATTAACATTCCTCTTTTAGATGCTGTCCAACAAGTCCCATCCTACGCGAAAATCTTAAAGGACTTGTGCACGAAAAAGAGGAAGTCTCAGGTACCCAAGAAAGTTTTCTTGGCTAGTGCTGTGAGTGATGCCCTTACCCAATCTTTACCACAAAAACGGAAGGACCCTGGCTGTCCTACGATTTCAATTACCATTGGGGATAAGAACATCAACCGCGCACTATTAGATCTTGGTGCCAGTGTTAACCTGCTTCCGTATTCAGTATACGAGCAATTAGGCGTCGGAGAGCTGAAACCCATGCACTGCACTCTCCAAATGGCTGACCGATCGATCACCCATCCTAGGGGTGAGCTAGAGGATGTGTTAATCAAAGTCGGGGACTTCATATTCCCCGTTGACTTCATTGTATTAGACACACAGCCTGTAGCTTGTAAGCCCGCGGGGGCGCCCCGGCCGTCGATCCGACGCCGGAAACGCGGAAAACAAAAACTTTGCGAACTTTGCAAAACGGCACCACCGCGGACTTTCAACCCGGATCGGGCCATTAACCTAGCTAGCTAGCAAAAAGAAAAGAGTAGAGATGCTATACCAAACGATCCGTGTCCTTCGGTCTTCGTCTCCGCTCCGATCTCCTGCGGAATCTCCGTCACTTCCTCGCTCGTCGGAAAGGGGCACCACGTAGCCGGAATCTTTTACGGGCTCCCGCCTCTTGACCGAGGCAACTCGGGCGCGAAGTTGGCTAGCCGACGCGTCCAAGGCTTGCTATAGAATAGTGTAGTAAACTTGTCTCTTGGGTTTTAGTTGAAGTTGCCTTGATGGAAGGAAAGAATGAAACTTGTGAGAGGGAGAAAAATGGAGCTCTCAAGTTTTTCTTTGAATGAGATGAGAAGATTTTCCACACACATGAACCTCTCTCTCTCTCTCTACAAGATGTGGCCGGCCCCCCAACTAGGAATGAGATTGGAGAGAGAAAAAAGAAAAACTCTCCAAGTAATATAATGTGAAAAAGAAATAAACTCAAAATGAAAATGGTCACAACCATTTCATATCTCATCAAAGTCCACTCACAAGAAAAACAAATGAAATGACCAAAATAGAATATCATCATGAAGATAGTCTCATCATAAAGCCACATATACAAGAAAGCCCCTCACAAAATGTTAATTGCAAACTTGCAATTAACACCCTCCATTACAAAGCCCGGCCGAGAAGGAATGAAAGAAAACCGGCCGGAACGGAATGCAAACTGGCAACTTCAGAAAACCGATCCCGTAATAAATTACAGGAAAACCCCGCTCCTGCAAATGCATGCCCGCATTTGTATTCCCACTGAACACAAATGCAAAGAGATAAAACTACACTATCTAATACTACGATCCGGCTTAAGCCAAAGCCGGCTAGTAAAAACCGTCCGATCATGATCCGTGCAATACCGCACGTATCTGATCGAACCCTGCCATATCTCCATACGGCCTCTACAGCGTTTCGCCCGAAACTTGAGTAACTGTCTGTGTGGTGGACTCTAAAGACTCGTCAATACTATGGCTGTGGATTTAACCACTAGCACGTCAGAGGTATTAGCCATACATGACGGGCCACCAGCTATTGACCAAAAGGGACGTCGATGAGCGAACTCATCCTGACACCCTACTGAGCCTGTCAGTGACAATATCCGTACAGTCCGGTCCGTTCGTCTATGAGCATCGCATGGCGGGCCTAGGGGGTTGGTAAAAGTCAGACCCCCAAAAGCGGTACAAGTCGTGTCGGAGTGTAGCCCAGAACACCCTGAGATACTACTGGAATACCTACCAGCAAATCTCCTGCCTTGGCCAAGGACTTTTCATGTTCTGGCTCTCCTAGACACAGCACGACCTCACCCCCAATACCGGGAGAGACGAACCCCTGCAGATCCGCTCACTGCCTCCATGTGGCTCGGGACTGTACCCAACTAAAACCTGTTTGCACGACTTCTTTGAGCCGTGGTAGGGTAGTAATCAAAGCACAGTGGGAACTCACACGAGACAAATGACGATCCCAGGTCGATGAACTAACCTGTACACATGTCACCTGGGAACTGCTATCTGACGTCTGGTATATCCCAACTAGCAGGTTCCCGGCGAGTCCTGTCCGGTGTACTCATAACCCAATGAGCACCTGTATACATCTTAGGTGAACCAACTGACACCAGTGGCTTGTGAGACCGGCCACCGCCCCTCGTCGGGGTCTCGACTGTATACACTAGTCTACTAATGGAGTATCGATGCCCGGTCTCGAAACTCCCACGACTAGGGACCTTTTAAGGATATGCTTGTAGACCCCCAGCTCCCACTTATATGATCGCCCTCATACTGCTGGTGGTCAAGCAAAAATCCTAGGGGCTCTATCAACGTGTAATAGCGACGTGTCATGTCACCTAAAGCAGTACACGATGATAAAGGTAAACCAGATAGCATACTATCATCTCGAGTAAGACTGTCCTACCGGGATAGGTCCTCCCCTCAATCATTGCAATCACGTGCCTGTGATCCAATAATTGACTCTGAGGGCACTATCTCCAACAATCTCCCACTTGCACTCAAGGCTAATTATTGCGATGTCGCATACTCACAGCCCGTGTGATACCGAACACCCAACTCCTCTACTAGTCAGTCTCACAAAGCTCGTTTGCGAAACTATTGCGTTCGAGGAATAGCCTCGGTGAGTGGATCCGCTTTGATGTTTCTTTCTATGTCTCTCTATATCTCATATTCGCAGAGAAAACTATCTCCCGAAAACGAGCAATACCTGTCCTAGAATGTCTGGATGTCTGATGGGACCTAGTTCAGAAATGAACTCCAAATCCAAACTTCTTAGACTGTATCGTCAACTGAACTTAATCAGTATCCTGCGCCATGCCTTCCCTCAGTATCCACCTGGACCATCTGTCCAAAATACTGCCCCTCGTCAGAGGGAAAACTATAACTCTGACAACCACTCTGCCATCCAGGTCACCTTGGAAGCCTGGAATGATAACCGTCTCCTAATGGAGGCTGCCGTTATCAATTCCCTAGAACATCAACTTATGTTCTAAAACTGCTTCCGACTGTTTCTCCAGGATTGGATCAATATCGACTTATTGCATCTACTGCAAGAACAACATCTGGTGTGGTACTTGACATCTCATGATTGACTCAATTGCCTAAGCAAGTAATTTGTCAATCATGCACGTCCCTCTCCCCTTTAGTCTGTAAGACACCTTTAGAGAGGGTGACTCCATTACCTGCAGGTACACTACCGTGCCAGGAGTCGTCCATTCTAAATACTTATAGAATGCGGTCAAAGTACCCAGATTGGGAAACCACCCAAATCTAGATCTAAAAACATAAATCTAGTAACCAGAATGTCTGATATTATATCCAAGTCCTATGTGGAGAAACCACTGTGTGACGACCAAAAGTATAACCGATCGTAGTATAGGAATATCACTTCCTACTCTGTGTATGTCATCAAATACCAGGACATCACACCCTACTACCTTTTTAACAGATCCATCCCCTATTCTGATAAAGTCAATCTTATGACTGTCACATCAGAAATAGATGATCTATCTCCGCTATATCTGCTTTAGTCTATAAATAGACATAAGCCTGATGTCCACCAATGCTTCCGCTGCTCCCACTGACTACGACAATCCTCTGGCAGAGTCATACACACGTGCACTTCTAAAGCCAGTTTAGAACGACGCTATACTCATCCTCCTGCCGGGTCTCACAGTCTGGAACAACAGCAATGGCAAGCCTGGGTAAACAAGAACCTCCCTGCCACCGTCCTTGAGCATACCGAAGTACCTCTCGGGTGCTTGAGGTTACCCACCATATCTGCGGAGTGGCCAATGGAATGTCAAACCAGATTGAATCTTTAGGTTCTCATCAAATCTTCAGTAATCGTTTGTGGTTCTGGAATCACTTCCAGTTCTACCATACTCCCACTACTGTTTTCTGAAAAAATCCATTTTTGATAAAACTGTGGCGAGTCAAGAACAATATCACTATTGATCTTCCAGATGGTAGAAAATCAACCCTCGTCATAGCCCGGGTCAACCCACAAACAGCCACTACTGAAACGTGCCTTGAGTTGTCCAGAGTCTGGTTTTAAGCATAAGCCAGACAACTCCCCGTATCTTAACCATGTCAAGATATGAACTGTTCTATATCCAAGAAACAGAGGCACTGATTTAATTGAACCAGATTCAAATCATGCAGCTGTCTCCAGTGCATGTCAAGTAAATGGAAGAGAGGCCGATCAGCGTTACTCAACTTAGGAGTACTTCCAATTATGAGTAACCTGAAAGAGAAGCTAGTTCTCTTAATCATTACTATCAACTGAATACTATACACAAGTATCTACATCTTCGATCACCTTGAAGAATCCCGATACTTGCAATATCTGGTTCTCTACTTTACTCTTATACCTATAACTCCTCAAAACTTAGACCCTGTGTTTCTACGAAACACATGTCTAAGAACTAGAGAAGTTAAAAGTAAACAGAATATAGTACGAGGACCAACCCCTCTGTCCTAATGGACACTGGACAATATACAATATTCTGTATAAGTCCCCTGAGTCTGGTGACTCATTCACTGTGTGTTGTAGGTTGAAAACTGTACTTTTGGTTAAGAAGAATTACACCGTTGTTCAATGCTCCTTACCTAACCATCCACTGGTATAGGTAAATGTCATAGACATAATTTCAGAAAGGTATATCTCACTCTATAAAAATAGACGTACAGATATATCAATTTGAAATTGGTGCATAACAACGGATATTCAAAACCAAATATTTGCCGACCGGCAAACAACCCAGGTGACTTCCTCAAATATCATCGATTACAACGAATCCTGATATAATGAGGATGGTCACCTAATTCCCAATAACTTACTCCCACTCATCATCTGTAAAACCATACAGATGTGAGAATCCAACCTGGTAAATACATACCCTGGAGTAAGTGTCTAATCGGGAAATCAGTTTTCTTTTAACAGCACACAGTGGAACTGAAACATTGAGATGTTTCGATGGGGTATCCTGGTATTCTTAGTAATGCCTCTTCCATTATCCAGATTCACAACTATAACCGCATAAGTCTTTGCCATCTCTCCAAATCCCTTTATATGTCTTTAGTCATTACCTTCTGTACACCACTTTAGGCCAAATGGTTTTCTTCCTTCCCTACCGTTCGGCACCAGCCTATGGTTTGGAAGAAGACTATCCAAAAAGCATAATGGGTGTACTGTCCTAATCCGAGGAGCACTCGCAATGCGAGAGAAGGTGAGGATAAAAGACAACCGAATGTACTTAATTCATAGGTGATTTAGGATTGACAAAGAAGTACATGGTTTGGTCGTGAATAGCAGTCGCAATTTACTTTGCCCTCTTACTAATCCCTTGCTTTGTCTGAACTTAATACCTTCTGTACACCGTTTAGGCTAATTGGTTTTCTTCATTCCCTACCGGTCGGCACCAGCCTAAGGTTTGGAAGAAGACTATCCAATTTGCGTAATAGGTGTACTATCTCCTAAACCAAGGAGTACTCGCAACCTGAGAGAAGGTAAAAGGTAAAGACAACTGAATAGTCCTATTCGTTTTCTCCAGAACCTGAAACCATCCTCGAAGTCCTTCGAGTTCGTATATAACCATACGATGGTTTTGTCCAATGGAAGTGGACGTTCGTAGTAATACGGGGTGTCCCGGACAAAAGAGTAAAAGTAGGAGTGGCAAAGAGGTCTGCAACTCTGACAATCCAAAAGCCAGTGTTAAGTAGGTTCGGTCAACTTGGTCACTGAGTCATAGTCTAGGGTCGGGTCAATGGTCGCTGCCAGAGAGAGAGAAAAGAAACACTCAGCGTGCACTCTAACCTAGATCAGAATGGTTACCAATTTATCTAATCTGGAAACCTCCCACTGTAACGTCAAATTCTTCCCCAAACCTTAAAGAAGAATTAGCCGGGATAACCCGAGGAGTAAACCAACTCATCAGTGGGAATCGGGATCCAACTCTCATCGCATGATAACGTGACGGAATCCGCTCACGTTATCACACTCCAGAAGGTATGCGCATATCTGGCAAGTTTCAGTACTTTTGAAACTCCCGATGTGGATTTCTACCCCATGCTCTTATGACCTTGACTTTGGCCAACATATCATAAGTCACATGTCAAGTTCTACCCGTCATTTTCCTGGTTAATTTGAACCCACCCGTACATACCCTTGACTTTGGCCAAAATGGCAGTACGACTGTCCCAAACCAACGCATCTATCTATGCTGCATATGAATACCCAACAGCTACCAAACACTGTGCCTTGACTTTGGCCAAAATACACAGCTTGAATACTATTGACCATCCATATGAAACGACGGAGGGCTACGAATGGTTTCTGGCGAAAACCTTTAACGTAATGAACTTGATATCGTTGAAGGAACGGATAGCTTTTTAAAAATATAGTGACGACAACCTTTGCTAAAGAGGTCACTCCCGGTGAAGGGATCTCGGCTCTTTCCCCGTAGAATGAGGTGCAGGATATTCCAAATGAATACCACGATGCAAAGCAAAAGTAATCGGCTATAGTGAAGTTAATGCCCTGACGCAAACTTTTGTCCAAGGGGTCACTCCCGGTGAAGGGATCTCGGCCCTTGCCTCGTCGACTGAGGAGCAGGATATTCCAACTGAATACCACGATGCAAAACAAAAGTGAACGTCAATGCAATAACAGCTTTTTGAAAAAGTGTTCCAACAACATCAGATTAGGTTTGTTTAACTTGCATTGATCCGAATCAATGCAGTCCCATCAATTGATCACACCACAAAGAACGAAAATATACTGACGTACGTATATGCCATCCGCATTCGCCACTGGGTCCCGTCATCACTCGTTAGGTTAGCTAACTAACGACAGAGCGGGGACTGGACTAGCGCGGATGAAAAACATATACAACATCTACTAATATATATATAATATATAATTTTCGCTCAAGGCGTGATGAACAATGCAGCACAGAAAAGTACAGCAATACAGATCAATACAGATATCTGGGATCCCCAGGTTTCACAGAGCCGCTGAAACCCGACGTTCCCCTGGTCGTGTGGATAGCCTGTGCAATGAAATCCTAGACCCCTACGGGCGCGGCAAGTCACCCGCCAAAACCTGAAGCGAGGCAGTCCCCTTCAACAACGTGAATGGACCACCCAGCACTTCACGGAATCCGGTAACTTGGGCACCCCTCCTGGGTCAAGCCTATACCCCCTACGAGTGCGGCGAATAGCCCGCCAATTCTAGAGTGAAGCCCCCTCCGTCTCAACGCCATGAGATGCGGGCTCGTTGCCCTCTAGAACCCGGCTATCCGTGCACCCCTCCGCGGGGTAATCCTAGTACAGAAAGTAAAATATACATACAACGGGTACATCGACCGCAACCAGGTCGTGCCCCAAAATAATAATACAAACAGGCAGTGACGGCAGTCCACATGTCGGACGCTCGCCCCGCAATATCAAATGTACATATAAAACAAAACTGTACTATCACTGCAACCAGGCTATCCCCACGACCGATCCGCAACAACACAGTACAATCACAGAACATCAACATGAAAGTCACGTTCGCAAATCCGTCTAACCGGGCTATAGCAGTTAGACGGGATTTACCGATCAAGTGACATTCATGGTCGCAGATATAATGTAAAAACTGTGAACTGGCATGTTTAAAATATCCGATCGAACAAATATTATCAAGTGGGCCCCAAATACTACTGTAGCACTTACAGAAAAACTGGGCCCAAATAAAATATCCCAAAAGCCCTATTTCCAACTGATAAGCTTACTGGGAAAATATGGTGCCACAATTCCCTATTTCCGCCGCGCAAGCGCGGCCAAACCTGGGTTTTGGCCGCGCTTCCGCGGTCTAAGTATGGAATGAGTGGATCGTATTTTCCCAGATTTCTTATAATTGCTTGTACATGCCTATGAAACAACCTGAAAAATTTTAGGAGCTCAAAAAATTTCAACAGAGAACACATGTGCACAAAAATACGGTTTTTGGGGATTTTGTTCGATCGGGTTCTAAACGCGCTAGAGCAAGCTAGGCAAGGTTAATGGCGTGGCTCTGATACCATTGTAAGCCCGCGGGGGCGCCCCGGCCGTCGATCCGACGCCGGAAACGCGGAAAACAAAAACTTTGCGAACTTTGCAAAACGGCACCACCGCGGACTTTCAACCCGGATCGGGCCATTAACCTAGCTAGCTAGCAAAAAGAAAAGAGTAGAGATGCTATACCAAACGATCCGTGTCCTTCGGTCTTCGTCTCCGCTCCGATCTCCTGCGGAATCTCCGTCACTTCCTCGCTCGTCGGAAAGGGGCACCACGTAGCCGGAATCTTTTACGGGCTCCCGCCTCTTGACCGAGGCAACTCGGGCGCGAAGTTGGCTAGCCGACGCGTCCAAGGCTTGCTATAGAATAGTGTAGTAAACTTGTCTCTTGGGTTTTAGTTGAAGTTGCCTTGATGGAAGGAAAGAATGAAACTTGTGAGAGGGAGAAAAATAGAGCTCTCAAGTTTTTCTTTGAATGAGATGAGAAGATTTTCCACACACATGAACCTCTCTCTCTCTCTCTACAAGATGTGGCCGGCCCCCCAACTAGGAATGAGATTGGAGAGAGAAAAAAGAAAAACTCTCCAAGTAATATAATGTGAAAAAGAAATAAACTCAAAATGAAAATGGTCACAACCATTTCATATCTCATCAAAGTCCACTCACAAGAAAAACAAATGAAATGACCAAAATAGAATATCATCATGAAGATAGTCTCATCATAAAGCCACATATACAAGAAAGCCCCTCACAAAATGTTAATTGCAAACTTGCAATTAACACCCTCCATTACAAAGCCCGGCCGAGAAGGAATGAAAGAAAACCGGCCGGAACGGAATGCAAACTGGCAACTTCAGAAAACCGATCCCGTAATAAATTACAGGAAAACCCCGCTCCTGCAAATGCATGCCCGCATTTGTATTCCCACTGAACACAAATGCAAAGAGATAAAACTACACTATCTAATACTACGATCCGGCTTAAGCCAAAGCCGGCTAGTAAAAACCGTCCGATCATGATCCGTGCAATACCGCACGTATCTGATCGAACCCTGCCATATCTCCATACGGCCTCTACAGCGTTTCGCCCGAAACTTGAGTAACTGTCTGTGTGGTGGACTCTAAAGACTTGTCAATACTATGGCTGTGGATTTAACCACTAGCACGTCAGAGGTATTAGCCATACATGACGGGCCACCAGCTATTGACCAAAAGGGACGTCGATGAGCGAACTCATCCTGACACCCTACTGAGCCTGTCAGTGACAATATCCGTACAGTCCGGTCCGTTCGTCTATGAGCATCGCATGGCGGGCCTAGGGGGTTGGTAAAAGTCAGACCCCCAAAAGCGGTACAAGTCGTGTCGGAGTGTAGCCCAGAACACCCTGAGATACTACTGGAATACCTACCAGCAAATCTCCTGCCTTGGCCAAGGACTTTTCATGTTCTGGCTCTCCTAGACACAGCACGACCTCACCCCCAATACCGGGAGAGACGAACCCCTGCAGATCCGCTCACTGCCTCCATGTGGCTCGGGACTGTACCCAACTAAAACCTGTTTGCACGACTTCTTTGAGCCGTGGTAGGGTAGTAATCAAAGCACAGTGGGAACTCACACGAGACAAATGACGATCCCAGGTCGATGAACTAACCTGTACACATGTCACCTGGGAACTGCTATCTGACGTCTGGTATATCCCAACTAGCAGGTTCCCGGCGAGTCCTGTCCGGTGTACTCATAACCCAATGAGCACCTGTATACATCTTAGGTGAACCAACTGACACCAGTGGCTTGTGAGACCGGCCACCGCCCCTCGTCGGGGTCTCGACTGTATACACTAGTCTACTAATGGAGTATCGATGCCCGGTCTCGAAACTCCCACGACTAGGGACCTTTTAAGGATATGCTTGTAGACCCCCAGCTCCCACTTATATGATCGCCCTCATACTGCTGGTGGTCAAGCAAAAATCCTAGGGGCTCTATCAACGTGTAATAGCGACGTGTCATGTCACCTAAAGCAGTACACGATGATAAAGGTAAACCAGATAGCATACTATCATCTCGAGTTAGACTGTCCTACCGGGATAGGTCCTCCCCTCAATCATTGCAATCACGTGCCTGTGATCCAATAATTGACTCTGAGGGCACTATCTCCAACATAGCTAACCCCCGGAATCAGATTCCGGTGATACTCGGTCGCCCATTTCTTGCAACCTCAAATGCTGTGATCAATTGTCGCAATGGTTCGATGAACCTCTCTTTCGGAAACATGACGATTGAACTCAACATTTTTAGGTTGGGGAATCAGCCCGCCGAACCTAATGCTCATATACTGGACGTCTGCTCGATCCAGGAGATCACCCCAGAAGAGTGTGAATTCGAGGAGTTTCTGTTTGATCACGATAATATTGACGCCACTAGTGCGTTTCTCTTCGAACCTGCTGCTGTTTCTGCGCCCGACAACGACTACGAGTGTTTCACGTTCTCAAACGATCTTAGGCGCGCACAACCCGAGTTTGAATCCTTCGACTTTCCGGATGAGTTACCTGAACCATCCAACTCGGTTGCCTACACTCGTTTTGAACCTTTGCTGGAGTCCTTTGAGTTCGAGACCTTTGCACCAATCTTGCCTTCAATCGTTTCACCTCCAACGCTCGAACTCAAGCCTTTGCCATCTCACCTTAAGTACGCTTACTTAGGTGAGAACGAGACCCTCCCTGTCATCATTTCGGCTTCTCTAGCTCCAGAGCAAGAGAAAGCCCTTCTCGCGGTCTTGCACAGCAACAGGCAAGCTTTTGGCTGGTCCATGGCGGACATCAAGGGGATTAGTCCCCTGATCGTTGAGCATCACATTCATCTGATGGATGATGCCAAACCAGCCCGGGATCCACAAAGACGTCTTAATCCAGTCATGAAAGAGGCTGTGAAGAAGGAAATCGTAAAATGTCTAGATAGTGATATCATTTACCCTATCTCTGATAGCCAGTGGGTTAGCCCCATTCATGTTGTCCCCAAGAAGTCGGGCATCACGGTCATAACCAACGAGGCGAACGAGTTAATCCCTACTCGCACCCAAACTGGGTGGCGAGTATGCATTGATTACAGAAAACTCAACGCCGCAACGCGGAAAGACCACTTTCCGCTACCTTTCATTGACCAGATGCTTGAACGATTGGCCGGACACGAGTACTACTGCTTTCTTGATGGCTACTCCGGCTATAATCAAATTCCCATCGCCGAAAAAGACCAGGACAAGACCACTTTCACTTGTCCTTTCGGCACGTTTGCATATCGTCGCATGCCCTTTGGGTTATGCAATGCACCTGTTACCTTCCAGCGGTGTATGATGGGTATCTTCTCAGACATGGTGGAAAAATTTCTGGAGATTTTCATGGATGACTTCTCCATCTTCGGCGATTCCTTCAACGAGTGTTTGCTGCATCTTGACGCTGTCCTTACCCGATGTAAGGACAAGAATCTCACTTTGAATTGGGAGAAATGCCACTTCATGGTGCGCGAAGGTATTGTCTTAGGACATATCATCTCGCAAAATGGCATAGAGGTTGACAAAGCAAAGATTGAGGTCATTTCCAATCTACCTCCTCCCCGTTGCGTCAGAGATATCCGAGCCTTCCTTGGCCATGCCGGTTTCTATAGACGGTTCATCAAGGTCTTTAGCAAGATTGCTAGGCCCTTGACTCTTTTGCTGGCCAAGGACACGCTATTCGACTTCAACTCGAGCTGTGTGACTGCATTCGAGTCATTGAAAAGCACACTCACTTCTGCTCCCGTTCTTTCTTCACCTGACTGGACGCACCCATTCGAGATTATGTGCGATGCATCCGACTTTGCCATTGGTGCTGTCCTTGGACAACACATCAACAAGATGCCGCACGTAATCTATTATGTGAGCCGAACCTGTAGGGTTCCTAGGCACTCTAATGAAGTCTCACAAGGCATCAACCATGCCAATTTCAAAAATTATGGGTGCCGAGAAACCCTAATACGGATCGTTGACTAGAAGTTTAAGCGAAAAGATAATCTAGTTAACTACTTAACTAAAAGTTAGATGCTACAACCTTTGTAGATCCGGTTCTCCACTTCCTTAGCTCCACGTGGGTGTCCTCTCACTGTCCATCATGAATCCCGAACTCAATCGTCGGCTTCATCGGAGAAACGGGCGAGCTAGGTCGTCGGCTTCGTGTCAAAGACGATCTATGTCGAGGCATCACAAGTTCAAGCTCCGACTTCACAAAGTTGTTAAACTTGTGAAGAAAACACCCAAAACAACTTGGCAAGAGGTAGAGGGTGAAGAAATAGGAGGTGGGTTCACTTTAGAATTGGATTTCTCTCACTAGAACTCAAGTTGCCATTGATGGCATCAAGGTTTCTATCTTGAAGAAGAAGGAGAAGATGAAGCTCAAGAAGAAGAAATAATATGATAAGTGTTGAGATAAAATGAATAATAATTCAATACTTATCATATCCTAACTAAGGTTAAGTGTAGAGAATATACCATGGTTACTTGAGAGGGTTAGGGTTAAGCATGAAGACAAGAATGGTTGCATAAGTCAAAGCTTCATGAAGCTTCAACTAGAAACAAAAGAAGCCATCATCTTTATCTAAATCATTTCAAATAAATAAACAAATAAATAAATGAAAAAACAAAACCCTAATCATCTCATAACCATGGTTTAATCCTTTACACTTAACCAAAAGATCAAGTATCATCAAACATGATACAAAGATGTGCACAAAAATATATCACATATACAACATGTACATCAAGTGAGAAAATCAATTTAAAATGAACCAATACTAGTTAATGCAAAGTAATATATCAAATTTATAATTATACATTAAATCATTAAATCAACACTTGATTTAACGATCCGGTCATATCGCATATAACCGACTAGTATCCTATGTATCGGCTTATCGAATCAATCGTTGATTCGATATCTAGGTTATATCGAATATAACCAATCGATACATCCATCGCGAGAATGGAATACGGTATCACATACACGCATTATTCTCGGTCCTGCACATATCTTATATGCGCTCCTATTTCGTTTCGCTTGAGCCAGGAAACCTCTGTGTAGGACTCTAAAGACTCGTCAATACGCCGGTAGCAGATGATGATCATATCAAGCACCCACAAGCCGCAAGCGGTCTGCTAAACGTAACGGCCATCCGGGTATTGATCGATCAGAAGATCGACGAGCTAGCCCGCCCACACTCCTGTGAATCCAACCAGTAACACTTACCGTACAGTCCGGTCTGTTCGTCTGATATGTCGCATATCAAGTCTAGGGGTGGTAAACGTCAGACCCCAATAACCGATAAGTCGTGCCGATGTGAGGCTCATAACGGGTCGAGAAACTACTGGTAACACTTACCAGCAAATCTCTGATCAGCCCTGGCCAGGGACTTCCCTGTTACGGCCAATCGAGCACAGCGCAACATCAACCCCCAATACCGAGAGAGACGAAACCCCTCCTATCGCTCATTGCCTCCATGTGACTCGGGACTGTACCCAAATACCACCGTTTTGCATGCCCTCATGGATGTGGTAAGGTGGAGATCAAAGCACAGTGGGAATCACACAAGACTCTATGACGATCTCGGGTCTACAGACTAACCTGTACAAGTGTCACCTGAGAACTGCCATCTGACGTGAGGTATAATACAATCTGGGAGTTCTCGGCGAGTCCGTCCAGTGTACCCAGTCTCCACTGAGCACCCGTATACCATCTCTGATGTCAAACACCAATGGATATGGGATCATCCATCGCCCATCACATGGGTCGAGAAGCGTATACGCTAGTCTACACTGGTATATCGATGCCCCGTCTCGATACACCCACGACTAGGGACCTTGAAGGATGTACTTATGGACTACCATGTCTCCACTAGTATGATCTGCATCATAGTCCAGGTAGTCAAGTACACATCCTAAGGGCTTTACCAACATGTAACTATAAGACAGTATAAAGAGACTAGTGTACATGTTAAGATAAAGAGCAACCAGATAGCATACTATCATGTCGAGCAAGAAAGTCATCTCTATATATGTCCAAGCATCCAATATAATATACATCATCTGTACAATACTGGCCTCTAGGGCATACATACAACTAACAATCTCCCACTTGCACTAGGGCCAGCTGCTGTAGTATCGCATACCGAGCATCCCGAAGAGTTTCTCAAACTGTATCTGGGGAATGGCCTTCGTGAGTGGATCCGCCGTGTTGTTCTTCGTGTCAACCCTCCTGACCTCGATCTCCCGGCGATCAACTATCTCCCGGATCAGGTGATACCGCCTCAGAATATGCCTGGACCGCTGATGGGACCTGGGTTCCTTGGCCAAAGCCACCGCTCCATTGTTATCGCAATACAAAGGTATTGGATGCTCAATGGATGGAACCACTCCAAGTTCAGTAATGAACTTCTTGATCCAGACAGCCTCTTTGGCAGTATCGTTGGCAGCGATGTATTCAGCCTCCATCGTCGAGTCTGCCACGGTTTCCTGCTTGGAACTCTTCCAGCTAACCGCCCCTCCGTAAAGGGTAAAGACAAAGCCCGACTGCGACTTAGAGTCGTCCTTATCACTCTGGAAGCTCGAATCGGTAAAGGACTCCACTTGGAGTTCTCCGTTACCATACACCAAGAACATATCTCTAGTCCTTCGTAAGTACTTGAGAATGCTCTTCACAGCTGTCCAGTGACCCTCTCCAGGATCAGCTTGATACCTGCTCACTATACTTAGTGAGTATGCTACATCGGGTCTGGTGCATAGCATCGCATACATGATAGAGCCTACTGCCGAAGCATAGGGTATCCCTTGCATGCGAGCTCTCTCCAAATCAGTCTTGGGAGACATCTCTTTGGAGAGAGTGACTCCAGAGATCGTGGGCAAGTTCCCACGCTTGGACTCTTCCATACTAAACCTCTTTAGTATGGTGTCAATGTACCTGGATTGGGACAATCCCAAAATCCGTTTGGATCTATCTCTATAGATCCTAATTCCCAATATGCAGGAGGCATCACCAAGATCTTTCATTGAGAATCTTTGTGATAAGAAGAGCTTGACCGATTGCAGCATAGGAATATCATTTCCTATCAAGAGTATGTCGTCCACGTACAATACGAGGAAGACAACCTTACTCTCTGCCACCTTCTTGTAGATACAAGGTTCATTTGGGTTTTTGACGAAATCAAACTCTTTGATAACGACGTCAAAGCAGATGTTCCAACTCCGCGATGCTTGCTTTAATCCATAAATGGATTTAAGCAGCTTGCACACCTTCCCGCTGCTCCCACTGTCTACGAAGCCCTCTGGCTGAGTCATGTACACGCACTCTTCTAAATCACCATTTAGAAAGGCGGTCTTAACATCCATTTGCCAGATTTCGTAATCATGATAAGCAGCGATGGCAAGCATGATCCGGATGGATTTAAGCATAGCCACTGGAGAAAAGGTCTCGTCATAGTCCACACCTGGTCTTTGACGAAAACCCTTTGCTACAAGTCTAGCTTTGAAAGTCTCCACTTTCCCATCTACACCAAGTTTCTTCTTGAAGATCCACTTGCTCCCAATGGGTTTTACCCCTTTAGGAGCAACGTCCAAAGTCCATACTTTGTTGGTGTACATGGATTCCATCTCGGAACGCATAGCATCCAGCCATTTCACTGAGTCACCACTCGTGATGGCCTGCTCGAAACTAGTCGGGTCATCATCTTCCATGATGCAATCCTCGCTTCCACCATCAATGAGAAAACCGTAGTATCTCTCAGGTGGACGAGAAACCCTACTAGATCGGCGGAGAGGCTGGGGTTCGTCGGGTACTATCGAATCTTCTGGTTCCACTAAATCTTCAGTTATAGTTTGTGTATCTGGAATTTCTTCCAGCTCTACCACTTTTCCACTAATTTCTTTTTCAAGGAATTCCTTTTCTAAAAAGGTGGCATATTGAGAAACAAATACTTTTTGTTCTTCAGCATGGTAGAAAAAATATCCTTGGGAATTCTTAGGATATCCCACAAACTTGCAAAGAACTGACCGTGCCTCGAGTTTGTCTGGATTTTGCCTTTTGACATAGGCCAGACAACCCCATATCTTAACTCGTTTAAAATATGGTCTCTTCCCACTCCATATCTCATATGGTGTGGTAGGTACAGATTTAGATGGAACTTGATTCAATAGGTATGCTGCTGTCTCCAGCGCATAACCCCAGAAGGAAATAGGTAACTCAGCCGTGCTCATCATAGAGCGCACCATATCTAATAGGGTGCGGTTCCTCCGTTCAGATACACCGTTGTGCTGTGGTGTATATGGAGGAGTCAGCTGAGAGAGAATCCCATTCTCTTTTAGGAAGTCTGGGAATTCATTGCTCAAGTATTCCCCTCCTCGATCAGATCGTAGGATTTTAATACTTTTTCCGGTTTGGTTCTCAACTTCTTGTTTATATTCCCTAAATTTCTCAAAAGCTTCTGATTTGTGTTTCATCAGGAACACATACCCGAACCTAGAGAGATCGTCAGTGAATGTAATGAAGTATGAAGAACCATCCCTGGCATGTGTAGACATGGGACCGCATACATCACTATGTATAAGTCCCAAGAGTTCGGTAACTCTTTCTCCGTGTCCTGTAAACGGAGTTTTGGTCATCTTGCCCTTGAGACATTACTGGCAAGTGTCATAAGATGAAAATTCAAAAGGATTTAAATATCCATCCTTATGCAACTTAGCCAGTCGTGTCGCATTGATGTGACCCAGTCTACAATGCCACAAGAAGGAATCGTTCAGTTCTGAACACTTCCTCTTGTGTGTGTTTGTTATGCTCAGAACTGTTGATTGGTTTAGAACATAAATGCCATTGCACAACGTGCCTGATCCAACCAACTTTTGGTTACGGAAAATGTTCATAACATTATCCTGTAATACAAAATTATATCCCTCTTTACTTAATAAAGAAACCGATATAATGTTGCATATCAGGTTCGGCATGTAATAGCATTCGTTCAGAACCAATGTATTACCAGTAGGTAATTCAAGGTGATATTCCCCGACAGTCTTAGCTGCAATAATTGCACCATTTCCAACTCTAAATGTCTTTATCACCTTCTCCAAGTTCTCTACCTTTTCTAAGCCCATGTAACTGATTACATATATGGGATCCTGACCCGGTATCTAATACCCAGGACGTAGAGCAAATGGAGAAACAGTTCTCTGTAACGAACACACCCGAAGAAAATTCATCAACATGTACTTTCTTCAAACGGGTGGCATGGGAATCCTGGTATTCCCCTATATCCTGTTCAGTCCTATAACTCTTATAGGAAAGAACGGAACCAACGTTCCCCAGCACAGTATAACATGCGGGTTCGGTCAATACATCCATATTATTATCTTTGTTAGGGCATGAAATGGTCGCTACCTGGAGAGAGAGAGAAGAAAACACTTTAGCGTAAGCTCGTGCAAGATCAGATTGGTTATTATCTTATCTAATCAGGATGGCTCCCACTGCTTTTTATCAAATCTTCCTTCAAACCCTAAAAGGAAAGACTAGCCGGGATTAATTACACACTACAAGTTCGCCAATCTTTCAGCCAGGCCAGTGTCGGTACTTTGAGGGAGGTCCCCCGTGCTTTCGCACGAACCTAATTAATGTAAACCTTGTTTTCCCAGAGGCGTAACCTCGTTAACACCTTTCTAGACACCTACTTGATCAGCTAATTGCAATGCGTAAAACTCTCCCAGGAGTAACTTTTACTCGCAGTGGGTATCGGGATCCAACTATCTCATAGAAGGTATGCAATCTCATTGCAAATTTCAACACTTGAAATTCCCGATAATATTTTGCCCCAAGCATCCTATGACCTTGACGGAGGTCAACAAACCACAGGGTGCAAGTCAAGTTCAACCCGTCATTTCTTGATTGAATCAAACCCACCCGCACGACCCTTGACGGAGGTCAACAAGGTCGAACGACTACCCTAATCCAATCTGCATCATATGCATAAGCAGATAAATGCTAGTTAGCTACCGCACACTACGCCTTGACGGAGGTCAACAAACGTAGCACGAATACTAAGTAGGATTTATCTGAAATGACGGAGGGCTACGTCAGGTTTTTTCTGAAAACCTATTGCGTAATGAACTTGATATCGTTGTAGAATCAAATGAAGTTTTGAAATGGAGTGATCTTGAGGCTTTTCTAGTTTTGCTAAAGGAGTCACTCCCGGTGAAGGGATCTCGGTCCTTTCCTCGTCGAATGAGGTGCGGGATATATCATATATATCGCTGTGCAAAGCAAAAACTCTTAAAAGCAATCAAAACCAAACCGAGTGTGTAGCATCTGCCAGTTACTGCTAAAGGAGTCACTCCCGGTGAAGGGATCTCGGTCCTTTCCTCATCGAATAAGGTGCAGGGTATATCATATATACCGCTATGCATAGCAAGAACTGTAGCTACCTGTTTTGTTTAAAATTTGATTCTACAACATCTTAGGTTTCTTTTCTTTCATTAATCACATTAATGAAGTCCCATCATTTAAATACCTAAACATCACAGATAAATACGACGTACACTTATGCCATCCGCATTCGCCTCGATGTCCCCTCGTGCACCGTTAGGTTAGGTAACTAACGACAGAGCAGGGCAGGGCTAGTGCGGGTGTAAAACATAAGTAACGTCTATTTAATATATCATATATACTATATACTGTATCCATCACAGAACATCACATGATCACATCACAGATATCGCAGCAGAAGAAACATATGAAATATTGGATATACTAGGACGTCCGTGTTTTCAATACGATCCAGTATAAAACACGGATTCCACGGTCGTGATGAATAGCCAATCCCACACCCCTAGACCCCTACGAGAGCGGCAAGCAACCCTGCCAATTCTAGGGTTAGGAGACCCGTACTCAACTCCTCGAGTTGGTCTCCCACTGGACCCCAGAACCCGGTTACTTGTGCTCCCCTCCTTGGGTCTATCCTAATGCGGAAAAGTAAATAATATACAAAAGGTGACATCTTCCGCTACCTGGAAGTGCCCCAAATAAAAGAATATTACATACAAGTTTTTACATGAATGAAAATGAAAAACACTCATCTCACATAAAAAAAAACCCGGCTATTCGAACACGACGATCCAATATAACATATCCAGCAACACATAATATCACATGTCATCAACGTAAGTAAATATGCGCATCCCAATTGTCGTTGACATATAGCAACGAAACCGGCGATATCACATATTACACTTACGGTCACAGAAAAGAAAGTGTAAAACTACAACAGTTGGAATCCGCAACCTCTTTAGACATCACATGCCTAATCAAATGAAATACTTAGACATCACATGCCTAACAGTTATAAACCCCGCATTTTAGTCTCATTATCGAAAACTCTTTTCAATATCATGTGAAACTAAACCGCTAGATTTATAACATTCATTCAGTTATCTCATAACTGTTTGTGAATTCCAATTATTGTATCACATTCCAGATAAACAGAAAATGTTAAACTTTCCGATCGAACAGTCGAATACCCATGTTTTCCCGAAACCGTTCAACACATGAAATAGGTTCAAAGACATTCACTTCATGCCTCAGTACCAACGGTCCAGCCGTAGAAGGGTCAAGCCAACGCCTCACATGTGGCATGCCGTACTGCCCCAAACCCGAAGGTTCAAAGGGCAGTTCAAGACGGTCACATAATCGAGTTAAGGTTTGTTGTCTTCTAGAGGGACCATCGAGTTACTTGCACTACTTAGAACGTCCTTAAACCATACAAAAATCCAACACTTGGATATTTTCCGGAAGGGGAAAAGTTGGGTATTTTCATCCGGTCGAACTTTTTAACATATTCTTAAAATATTCGGAAAAACACATAGACGAAATTTGATAATCCGATCGAACTATCGAAGCTCCAAAACAACCCCAGAAAATGCAACTCTTGAATAAATTTTAAAAATTCCCAGGAAAACCAGCACTGGAAACTAAGAATTACTGTGCAGAATTCTTTGTTTAATGAGGCCGTACGGCCGCGGAACCGTCGCATGAGCCATGCTCATTCCGCGGAACCGCGGCGACTTGGTGGATTTGGGCTGTCGAATTTCACAGTAACTCTTAGAATCACCTGCTGATTTTTCTGCATATTTTTAATTTGGAAAAATCCCAGATTTTAGAAAATGTACAGAGAGCATTTTGTGAATTAGGGTTTCGGTTCGTTCGGACTTCAAACTCCGTCTAGACTTCGCCTAAGGCTCTAGCTAGGCTCTGATACCACTGTAGGGTTCCTAGGCACTCTAATGAAGTCTCACAAGGCATCAACCATGCCAATTTCAAAAATTATGGGTGCCGAGAAACCATAATACGGATCGTTGACTAGAAGTTTAGGCGAAAAGATAATCTAGTTAACTACTTAACTAAAAGTTAGATGCTACAACCTTTGTAGATCCGGTTCTCCACTTCCTTAGCTCCACGTGGGTGTCCTCTCGCTGTCCATCATGAATCCCGAACTCTATCGTCGGCTTCATCGGAGAAACGGGCGAGCTAGGTCGTCGGCTTCGTGTCAAAGACGATCTATGTCGAGGCATCACAAGTTCAAGCTCCGACTTCACAAAGTTGTGAAACTTATGAAGAAAACACCCAAAACAACTTGGCAAGAGGTAGAGGGTGAAGAAATAGGAGGTGAGTTCACTTTGGAATTGGATTTCTCTTACTAGAACTCAAGTTGCCATTGATGGCATCAAGGTTTCTATCTTGAAGAAGAAGGAGAAGATGAAGCTCAAGAAGAAGAAAGAATATAATAAGTGTTGAGATAAAATGAATAATAATTCAATACTTATCATATCCTAACTAAGGTTAAGTGTAGAGAATATACCATGGTTACTTGAGAGGGTTAGGGTTAAGCATGAAGACAAGAATGGTTGCATAAGTCAAAGCTTCATGAAGCTTCAACTAGAAAAAAAGAAGCCATCATCTTTATCTAAATCATTTCCAAATAAATAAACAAATAAATAAATGAAAAAACAAAACCCTAATCATCTCTTAACCATGGTTTAATCCTTTACACTTAACCAAAAGATCAAGTATCATCAAACATGATACAAAGATGTGCACAAAAATATATCACATATACAACATGTACATCAAGTGAGAAAATCCATTTAAAATGAACCAATACTAGTTAATGCAAAGTAATATATCAAATATATAATTATACATTAAATCATTAAATCAACACTTGATTTAACGATCCGGTCATATCGCATATAACCGACTAGTATCCTATGTATCGGCTTATCGAATCAATCGTTGATTCGATATCTAGGTTATATCGAATATAACCAATCGATACATCCATCGCGAGAATGGAATACGGTATCACATACACGCATTATTCTCGGTCCTGCACATATCTCATATGCGCTCCTATTTCGTTTCGCTTGAGCCAGGAAACCTCTGTGTAGGACTCTAAAGACTCGTCAATACGCCGGTAGTAGATGATGATCATATCAAGCACCCACAAGCCGCAAGCGGTCTGCTAAACGTAACGGCCATCCAGGTATTGAGCGATCAGAAGATCGACGAGCTAGCCCGCCCACACTCCTGTGAATCCAACCAGTAACACTTACCGTACAGTCCGGTCTGTTCGTCTGATATGTCGCATATCAAGTCTAGGGGTGGTAAACGTCAGACCCCAATAACCGATAAGTCGTACCGATGTGAGGCTCATAACGGGTCGAGAAACTACTGGTAACACTTACCAGCAAATCTCTGATCAGCCCTGGCAAGGGACTTCCCTGTTACGGCCAATCGAGCACAGCGCAACATCAACCCCCAATACCGGGAGAGACGAAACCCCTCCTATCGCTCATTGCCTCCATGTGACTCGGGACTGTACCCAAAGACCACCGTTTTGCATGCCCTCATGGACGTGGTAAGGTGGAGATCAAAGCACAGTGGGAATCACACAAGACTCTATGACGATCTCGGGTCTACAGACTAACCTGTACAAGTGTCACCTGAGAACTGCCATCTGACGTGAGGTATAATACCATCTGGGAGTTCTCGGCGAGTCCGTCCAGTGTACCCAGTCTCCACTGAGCACCCGTATACCATCTCTGATGTCAAACACCAATGGATATGGGATCATCCATCGCCCATCACATGGGTCGAGAAGCGTATACGCTAGTCTACACTGGTATATCGATGCCCCGTCTCGATACACCCACGACTAGGGACCTTGAAGGATGTACTTATGGACTACCATGTCCCCACTAGTATGATCTGTAACATAGTCCAGGTAGTCAAGTACACATCCTAAGGGCTTTACCAACATGTAACTATAAGACAGTATAAAGTGACTAGTGTACATGTTAAGATAAAGAGCAACCAGATAGCATACTATCATGTCGAGCAAGAAAGTCATCTCTATATATGTCCAAGCATCCAATATAATATACATCATCTGTACAATACTGGCTTCTAGGGCATACATACAACTAACAGAACCCTGAACGACGCCCAACTCAATTATACAACAACTGAGAAGGAATTCTTAGCTGTTGTATTTGCTTTAGAAAAGTTCAGGCCCTACCTCATCGGCTCTCCAGTCATTGTCTACACCGACCATTCTGCTCTGCGCCATCTTTTTGCGAAGAAAGATGCAAAATCTCGGTTAATCCGTTGGATCCTCTTGCTTCAAGAGTTTGACCTTGTCATTAAGGACAAACGAGGATGTGAAAACGTCGTTGCCGACCATCTCTCATGACTTCCTTCTTTGCCTTCGCTTCCAATTCCGATCAACGACGTTTTCCCGGATGAACAGCTCTTGACAGTATCTTGCGAACCCTGGTTCGCAGATATTATGAACTATTTGGCCACGGGATTACTACCGACTGAATGGTCAAGTCAGGACAGACTTCGCTTCTTATCCCAAGTAAAACACTTTTACTGGGACGAACCCTACTTGTTCAAGTACTGTCCCGACCAGATTATTCGTCGGTGTGTCCCTGACGAGGAATTCAAGAGTGTGCTGTCATTTTGCCATGATCAAGCGTGTGGCGGGCATTTTGGGCCCAGAAAGACAGCTGAGAAGATCTTGCAATGTGGTTTCTACTGGCCACAACTCTTCAAAGACGCTCATGACTATTGCAAGACTTGCTCCCGGTGCCAACACATGGGCTGGATATCCCGGAGGAACGAGATGCCGCTCCAACCGATCTTGGTTGTGGAGATTTTCGATGTTTGGGGAATAGATTTCATGGGGCCATTTCCCAGCTCTTTTGGGAACTTGTACATCCTTCTAGCTGTTGATTACGTCTCTAAATGGGTCGAGGCTGTGCCCAGCCGGACTAACGACAACAAGGTTGTCGTTAGGTTCCTTAAAGAAAACATTTTCTCCCGGCTTGGGCACCCCCGAGCGATCATTAGCGACAATGGAAGTCATTTCTGCAATAAAACTTTCGAGGCCTTGATGCGGAAATACTCCATTAATCATAAGCTCTCTACGCCCTACCACCCCCAAACCTGCGGGCAGGCCGAAGTTTCAAATCGACAAATCAAGCAGATACTGGAGAAGACGGTTTCCAAGAACCGTAAGGATTGGTCGCTGAAACTCACTGATGCCCTTTGGGCATTTCGAACCGCTTATAAGACCGACCTTGGCATGTCTCCCTATCGGCTCGTGTACGGAAAAGCCTTCCACCTACCTGTCGAAATAGAGCATCGCGCATTTTGGGCGATAAAGGAGCTGAATCTTTCTCTCGAGGATGCGGGCAGCCATCGGAAGCTGCAGTTGAACGAACTGAGCGAGCTTAGGGATGAGGCTTACGATAACGCGGTTGTCGTTAAGAACCAAACGAAGGTGTTTCATGATAAACACCTTTTGCGCAAAACCTTCGTACCTGGTGAGCAGGTACTGCTTTACGACACCCGACTTTATTTCCATCCAGGAAAGCTCAGATCTCGCTGGAAAGGACCGTATTTTGTGCGGAATGTGTATCCGCAGGGCGCTGTGGATTTGGAAAATCCAAAGGACGGTTCATTTTTCAAAGTGAACGGACACCGATGCAAACCGTACCTTAGCGCCGAACCAACAGGAGCTCCTGTTCTTACAGGAGCCGGTTTACCCTGAATGATCTTCCTCTGCCTACCTCCAAACTTCGGTTATCCAGCCAAGAATAGTGGACACTGTTCCAAATAAGTTTGGGGGTATGTACAAACCATTTTGTATATATTTGTGTATATTCTTTTTCTTTTTTAAAAACAAAAACAAAAAATTTGTGTATCGCTAACCGACAGTTTTGACCCCTCAAATGATCTCTTCATGCAATGACAGTGAGGACACTGTCCAGTTTAAGTTTGGGGGTACGCTCGGTACGCATTTCTTACCTTCGCATTCATGTGTATATTTTGCATCTGGATATTAAAATCCATAAAATCCATAAAAATCTGAAAATTTTCTAAAAAATATAAAAACTTTTTTGTCAAGTTAGCTTGTGGAAGAACTCTGATTCAGCATTTCGGCGGTTTTTGTTTGAAAAAATAGGAATAACTAAATCTTATGTTTAGATTCTGAAAACCTGAAAGATAACTCTCCTTTGAAGTTAACTATAGCTGATATACGTCTTTACATCACACTACACGTGTCGTGAGTTTTTGGGAATTAGATGACAAGTCTGTTATGTTTAAAAACTTTTAAACAGATAGATGATTTTCTGAGGATCAAATAGGTTTGTTCTGAAATAAGTAATGTCAAGAATAATTTGTGAAGTAAAGCGAATATGAAGGAATGTTATTGATGCCGTAATTGGAACTAAGTCTGAAAAATAACCCATCTGAAACTTGATTGGAATGATTATACACCGAACCCACTAAACACGTCTTTTATCCAAAAAAATAATTGAACTGCCGGTTATATCTCCGTTCGTATTAAATCATCTGATTTTCACGCCAAACTGTCTTTTGTTTTTGGACCTAGGTAACTTGAGTAATTAAGTCCGCTGGGGTGTTTCTACACCTAATGCCCTAAAACCAACTGGTTTGGGTGCATTGGCCCAAAACTCGCTAAGAAGCCTAGAAAGTCCAGATTAAAACAAAGTCAAGCAAGTGTTCTCTCCGAGTTAAAATTCCTAATGGTTCTTTGTGTGAGAATAATCTTGATTAAAGACAGGCTTTTATAAAAAAATTTAACGGAGATATGAAGGTTTTATTCTATGATAAAGACTATTGCACGTTCACAGAGGTGTGTATGAAATGAAAACAAGAAAAAGGTGGAGTGAAAAATACGACTTAGTTTCCTGTTAAGGAAGATAGAAATTCTGAAGTTGAAACCTTACTGGAAAACGAAACTTGAGAAATGCTTAACTCTTTATAAAACTTATGTGATCCTTTTAAAATTGTTATCTGGGCTTTATTGTGCGACATGATGACTTTAATCGATCCTTCTGGAACTTAACGACACTATTTGCACTGGATGTAAAGACATATAAAATCTGTAGTTAAATAAGAAGCGAGGTGTGAAAAATAAAGGTTCAATGGTCTAGACTTAGGATTATAGAATTGTTATTTTCTAAAACAAAACTTTAGGGTTTGAATCTTAGTTATTTTACAAAACCAACTTGACCGGATTTTGTGGGTAGTATCCGCTGAAAACCTTCAGGAGACAACACTCCTCCTCCTAGGGACACCTAGAGGTTTAACGGCTTGTTGCACATGCTCAGTGCAATCGCGTTCGCTGCGAAAGGGAGGTTAGGAAATTTTTTGTGAATAAATTGGTTTTGCTCGGGACGAGCAAATGATAAGTTTGGGGGTATTTGTTCATATCAGATTTTTCCATTTTCATACCGCCCAATTTTTGTCACATTGCATATCGGTAGATACTCTTGAGCCGTGTTTGCTAGTCAATTGCAGGATACAGGTTCTCGGTTCTAAAAACGGTGAAATTCATGGAAAACACGACAAAATCCGGGTTTCTGCCAACCACTGAGAAAACACGGTCTCCGCTCTTCATCCGTATGTTGCCAGATACCAGTTTAAGAGACAAAATGTCAAATCAATGTCGTTTTCATGCACAAGGCTCAATAGCAGCACAAGATCCAAGAAATCTACGCGGAGCTCGAGGCAATCATGACAAAAACATCCACAAAATGTCCACCTTTTCCTCAACAGAAATTCTGGAAAAATCGTGAAGAAAATTTGAGAAAATACATATGCCAGAATAAAGTACACAGCAAACCAGGGAAGCACAAGAAAATTGGGGAGCCAACTCCTCTATTAGGCCGCGGATCCGCGGCCTAAGCATGCTTAGGCCGTGGATCCGCGGCCTTATGGTGGCGGCAGACAGAGAGTTTTCAGGGGTAGAATTGTCTTTTCATTTGGGTTCTGGTGGTTGCCCTAGGTTTTCATTTTTCAGCCTATAAATAGCCCAGAACTTTGTGAAGGAAAGGGTCCATAATCTTGTATTCTCTTTTGTAAGGTTTAGTTGTGTTTCTTCTTCCTCTTCTCATCTCTTCTCCATTAAACTTGTAGTGAGCTTGTGAGTGAAGAATGATGAATAAAGAAGAACCGTTTATTATTTTGCTTGTCTCATTATCTTGTTAATTGTTGTAATTTTCATTTGTTAACTAGTTGTTGTTATTTCGTGTTGTTTCTTTCTTCTCTTTTTTTTTTCTTTATCCTTAAAACGACTATGATGCTTACGCTCGATCCTCGCCAAGGTGAGGTCGCAAATAGCTAGTTGTTATTCTCTAATCTCTTTCTTTCTATCTTCCTCTTTTGTTTTGTTTTATTTTTCCGTATCATGATTTGTGAGTAGTTTCATACTTGTTAGGGTAGGATAAGGGAAGTTTGAGAGAAGGAAATCTCTCTCACTCTTTCCTTGCCCAACAGCTTAATTCGACTCCCGTTAATTGAACCACAATCCGCTCCTTACGGCACCCTATCCTACATGATAGCGGTGATTCCGTAGTGAGACCGGTTGTGGTTGAATTAACCGGAGGTTATGGCTAAGAGCCAAGAACGGACGGACAAGCACCAAAAGGAAGAACTTATGCGTTGGAAAGCCTAACTTATACTCGCAAGTTCCTTCCTAGTCGTGCTAATCCCCGTTGTTGCCGATTACCGGAACACCGATATTAAGAGGGGCAACGAAAGATGTGGAGACTCCTAACTCAAACTAACATAATCCTAACCCTAACAAGCTCTCTTTACATATCATTTTACCGCTTAACTAATCACAACAAAATCTGAAAAACTGGACTTAACTCGTTAAAGCACATAGAAAAAGATTCCCATCTCCCTGCGGACGACCCGTACTCAACCGGCTAGCTACGAGCGAAACTGTCTTGATTGCGGTATTTAACTAAAACTTGAACACGCAGAACCTTAACAATCAAACTACGCATAAGTGTAAGTACTAAATGAAATTCTAACTATCGGGCGTCTTGCGCCATCCAAACGATTCCCCCGTAGATGTGTACATCTACTCACCGGAACCCCTCCGCTAGTCTGATCCAATCACAGCCTTTCTTTTCCGTGCCGCGTCCGATGTCTCCACGACCGATCCTAGAATTTACACAAAGCAATACACATAAGGCTAATATCCTGCAAAACACGATATCAAGACCATACGAGAAAACTAGCGTCGCAAGCTAACGCGTATGCACTTGAAACACCAAAACGTGTGTGCTAACGTCTGAAACCACCCCGACATACTATGATATATAGCAAACACCGAACCAAAATTCAGAATGAACGTGTCGCGCAAGTCTAAAAGTACTAAAAACAAGGTAAATGGTCTCATATTTTGATACGAGTGGAACTAGGAAAAGTTGCATGTACCAAAGACCTACAATATATAGCAGACACCTACAGAAAAACTCTAGACACCCATTTCCCTACTCTGGCCGCAATTTGTGTCCAGAACCCTTAAATTTGCGGCCACTTAGGGGAATGGGGGTTTCATGCTTCGAGTGTGTGGTCCTAGCCCAGTAACTAAGCTCCGGTAATTGCAACTTTTGCTTGCAGCATCTGGTTTGAAAGAAGATCACAAAACGAACACAATTCTTAACTAAAACACTAATTAAACACTAATTTAATACAATATGGTGTTTTAGTGAAATTTGGTGAAAAGACTTGGATTAAACGACACTAACAACACTTAGTTAAGCTACTCAAGCCATAAATCCTTAACTTGGCCTAATCTCCACTTAAACCACATAATTAGCACTAAAACCCACATAAACACTACTTTAAGCTAAATAAACTACAAGTTTAGCAAAAAGGTAATTAAGGTAAGCTTTATAACTCAAGTTGGTCTAGTGATGGCTCAAACTTGCTGACCTTGCCTTCAAAAGCAAAGACTTGCCTCAAGAACCAACAAGGAAGTGTTTTAGAGTGTTTAACATGAGGTTTTGTGATGAAAAGTGCGATTTTTAATGGAGATGAGGCTTAGAAATGAAGAGAAGAAGAAGAAATGAAGGGGAAGGGGGCTGCTGCTGGAGCTGCTGCAGGTGCAAGGAGGGGGTGAGGGGGGAGAGAGAGTGCCAAAAGTTAAGCCTCCCATGCTTATTTAATGCCCCATGCCTCTCTTTTTTCCATTTCTTTTCTTATTTTCATTATTTGTTTTGATTATAAAAAGGAATAGAGAACCAAGAGGGAAATTAAAATGAAGACATGTTACAATATTAACCTAGGGTAATTATTGGATTGTGCATGCTAAACTAAAATTTTTGCTTAGAAAATAATAGTTAAGAAATTTAGATAAATACGTGAACAATAAATTAAATGTTAATTAATAAAACACAATTATATATATAATTACACATTTCCACAATTAAAATAGATTTATTCCAGTCTATATGGAAAATAATTATTAACTAGATTTTATGAAAAACACGCATTATTGCTAATTAACCTAAACGAATTTTCAAGGCGTTACAGCTTAGGGGCTTATTCAAAGTATTTCATAGTCATAATTTTAACATTGTTTTGGTAACTTGGATGACGTTAAACAGTTCGAACGAACATCACACACCACCTCATTACCCTCGCAGGAAATTTTCCAAGTGTTGGAATTTTCCAAGTTAAATATATTTGAATATTCATGCAAGTAACCCTGTGGACCCTCTAGAGGAACAAAACCCTAACTCGATTCTACGAACATGGAACTGCGGCTAAACCTTAGGGTTTGCCGTAGTCCTGTGGCGCCATAGGTGAGGAAAGGGTTGACCCTTCTACGGTTGGTCCATGACACTGTGGCACGTTTTTGGGTATTTTAGCTTTGCTCAAGTGTTGAGCTCTCGGGGCTATTTGTGGGTGTTTATTGACTCGTTCGAGATGTTTAATATTGTCTAGATATTTGTGAATGTGATACAATAATTGGAATCTACACTAATTAGTTTTCTAAAAAGTAATTAGTTGCGTGTAAATATAATATTTTGGCCTCGGTAGAATCGGGAATCTTGTTGAATTATCCGACTTCTTTTGAAAAGGTGTTTTCATGGTTGAGACCTAAATATAAGATTTGCATTGTTAGACATGAAATCCAGAATATGTGATATTCCGAGTTTATGATGTCTAAAGGCAGTGTTGATTCCAATTGTTGTAGTTTTTCACTTTCTTTTCTGCGACCGTAAGTGTAGCATGTGGTGTATTGCCGGTTTCGTTTCTATACATCAACGACAATTGGGGTACGCATACTTACTTACGTTGATGATATGTGATATTATGTATTGTTGAGATATGATGTACAGGATCGTCGTGAATGAATGGCCGGGGTTTTTATGTGAGATGAGAGTTTTTCTTTGCATTCATGTAAAATTAATTGTATGTAATATTCTTTTATTGGGGCACTTCCAGGTTGAGGATGATGACATCATTGTTGTATATTATTTACTTTTCCTCATTAGGATAGACCCAAGAAGGGGAGCACAAGTGACCGGGTTCTAGGGTTCAGTGGGAGGCCATCTCGAGAAGTCGAGACCGGGTCTCCTAAACTCTAGAATTGGTAGGATCACTTGCCGCTCTCGTAGGGGTCCAGGGGTGTGGGCTTGGTTATTCATCGCTGTCGTGGAATCCGTATTTTCTATTGTTGGCTAAATACAAAATACGGACCTCCTAGTATATCCTGTATTTTCATATATGTGCTTCTGCTGTTGATATTCTGTGATGTGACCACTTAATATGTTGAGACGAATGATGTATTACATATATGATATATAATAAACGTTACTTATGTTTTGCATCCGCGCTAGTCCTACCCCGCTATGCCGTTAGTTAAGTAACTTAACGGTACATAATAGGACATTGTGGTGAATGCGGATGGCATAAGCGTACGTTCAATTTTTTGTTTCTTTTCTGTAATGGCTTAAGGACTTAAATGATGGGACTACATTAATAAGATTAATATAAACAAAAAGAAATCTAAAAAGAAATTGTAGAATCAGATTTGAAACCTACTCGGCTTTTTGTGAAAAAGCAAGTTTTCAAATTGCGGAGCTTGAGCCACTCTTTTTAAACCATTAGATTCTACAACGATATCAAGTTCAAAGCGTTAAAGGTTTTCATAAAAAATATTCGCAACCCTCTGTCATTTTAGGAAGTAGAGTACTTAGTATTTGTGTTACGTATATTGACTTTAGCCAAGGCGTAGTGTACGGTTGCTAAGTGATGCCTTCGTACACAGTATATGATGCGATTAATTAGGACAGTCACATGATTATGTTGACTATAGCCAAGGTTCATGTGAGTGGGTCTAATTAATCATGAAATGACGGGTAGAACTTGACTAGTACTTGTGATATGTTGACCGTAGCTAAGGTCATAAGTGCTAGGGGTAAAAACCATATCGGGAGTTTCAAGAGTTGAAATTTGCAATTAGATTGCATACCTTCTATATGATAATAGTATCCTGATCCTACTGTGAGCAATAGTTGCTCCCGAGAGAGTTTTGCATTTTACAATTAGCTAACTCATTAGGTGTCTAGAAAGGTGTCAACGGGGCTACTGCAGGGTTACTTAGCACGGCAGCAAGGTTTTGGGAGGCATCCTCCATGCCAATTTCAAAAATTTGCCGTTCTAGCTAACCCTAGAATCGTTACTAGAAAATCCGACGAAACGATATGTAAACGACTTTACAACTAAGTGAATGAGGAATACAACCTTTGTAGACCGGTCTTTCACTTCAAATACTCCGTGTAGATGTCCCTTCGCTACGAGTAATGATCTCCCGAACTGTTGAGAGGATCCACAAGGTGAAAGATGCGAACTTGCTCGAAGTCTTTGAAGCCGAAGATGATCTACATCGAGGAGACTCGAGCTCATGCTACCTCTTCGCTAATGGTGAAATTAGTGAAGCAAACACCCTAAACTAAATGGTTAATAGTAGAGGATGATGAAGTAGGTAGTGGGCTCACTTTAGATTTATTTTTCTCACAATATTTCTTCACATCTCAAAACCCTAGAAAGCTTTTTGAGCTCATGAAGAAGATGAAGATTGAAGAAGAGAGAATAAACTCATAAGGTTAGAAATGCAACCATGGGTGATTTAGTGTCATACGCTAACTCATGTAGAGAGTTAACCATGGTGTAAGGTTCATGGTTATGTTAATAAATATCTTAAGAAAAATAAAACAAGATGACTTAGTCAATGGTTCTACTAGCTTCTTCCAAGCTCAACCATGACTAATTCCAAATCATTTTGAATTATTTAAAACAAATACAACCCTAACATTAACCTAGCATGGTGTGAGTCTCATACATACATGTTGTATGTGTAACCTAGCATGACACAACAATATATATCACATATATATTTTGTGCAAAAAGAAAACAATGCATTTGACATATATCACATATATATCAATATATTATAAGTGAGAAAAATAAATACTTAAGTGAGCTAATATTAGTTAATGTAATTTAATATATCAAATATATAATTCTACATTAAATTATTAAATCAACGCTTGATTTAATAATTCGGCTATGTCTCATATAACCGACTAATATCAACAGTAACAACTTATCGAATCAACACTTGATCCGATAACTTGGCTATATCACATATAACCGAGAATGTCACAAATCGTGAGAATAGAATACGGTATCATATACACGTATTAATCTCGGTCCCTCACATATCACATATGTGCTCCTACTCCGTTTCGCATGAACCAGGAAACCTCTGTGTAGGACTCTAAAGACTCGTCAATACGCCGGCAGTAGGTGATGATCATATCAAACACCCACAAGCCGCAAGCGGTCTGCTTAACGTAACGGCCACCCGGGTATCGAGCGATCAGAAGATCAATAAGCAAGCCTACTCATACTCCTGCGAATCCAATCAGTAACACTACCGTACAGTCCATTCTTTTCGTCAGATATGTCGCATATCACAGCCTGGGGTGGTATAACGTTAGACCCCAATAGTCTGATAAGTCATGCCGATACAAGGTCCATAGCGGTTCGAGAAACTACTGATAACACTTACCAGTAAATCTCAGCAACCCTGGCCAGGGATTTCCTGTTATGGCCAATCGAGGATAGCGCAACATCAACTCCCAATACTGGGGGAGACGAAACCCCTCCTATCTCTCATTGCCTCCATGTGACTCGGGACTATACCCAAAAACCACCTTTTTGCACGATCTCTTGACCGTGATATGGTGGAAATCAAAGTACAGTGGGAATCACACAAGACTCTATGACGATCTCGGGTCTACAGACTAACCTGTACCAGTGTCACCAGAGAAATGCTATCCGACGATAGGTATAATACCATCTAGGAGTTCTAGGCGAGTCCGTTCAGTGTACCCAGTCTCCACTGAGCACCCGTATACCTTCTCTGATGTCAAACACCAATGGTTGTGGGATCATCTATCGCCCATCATATGGGTTGAGAAGCGTATACGCTACTCTACTCTGGAGTATCGATGCCCTGTCTCGATACTCCCATGACTAGGAACATTTGAAGGATGTACTTTCCGACTACCCATGTCCCCACCAGTATGATCTGCATCATAATCCTGGTAGTCAAGTACTCATCCTAAGGGCTTTATCAACATGTAATAGAGAGTCAATAAGTGTACATGTTAAGATAAAAAGAAACCAGATAGTATACTATCATGTCGATTAAGAAAGTCCTCCCTATATATGTCCAAGCATCCACTACAATATACATCACATGTATAGTAATGGCCTCTAGAGCATACATATAACTAACAATCTCCCACTTGCACTAAGGCCATTTGTTGCAGTATCTTATACTCAACAATTTAGCAGTGGTCGTATCATACTCAACAATTTAGCAGTGGTCGTAGTATCCCATACTCAACCATCCCAAAATCTCTCAAATAGTATTTGGGGAAGCAGGCCTTGGTGAGTGGATCCGCCGTGTTAACCTCAAAATCTACTCTCCTAACCTCGATCCCTTGGAAATCAACCATCTCCCTGATCAGGTGATACTTGCCTCAGAATATGTCTGGATCGATGATGGGACCGGTGTTCCTAGGCTAAAGCCACAACTCCATTTTGTCACAATAACAGTTATTGGACGCTCAATGGTAGGAACCATGTTCATCTCATGAACAAGAAATTCCCAGACAGCCACTTTGGCAGCATCGTTAGTAGCGATGTATTCAACCTTTATCGTCTAGTATGTCACGGTATCTAGCTTGGAACTCTTCCAACATACCATCCCTCCACTGAGGGTAAAGACAATGCCTGTGTCTGACTTTCAGTCGACCTTATCATTCTGGAAGCTGGAACCAAGAACATTCATTTAGTGCTTCTCAAGTACTTAAGAATGCCCTCCACAGCTGTCCAATGATTCGCCCAAGATCCGATTGATTCCTGATCACTACACTTAGCAAGTCTTCTACATCTGGTCTGGTACATAACATCGCATACATGATAGAGCCTACTGCCGAAGCATAAGGTATCCCTTGCACCCGAGCTCTCTCCAAATCAGTCTTGAGAGACATCTTTTTGGATAGAGTGATCCATGAGTAAGTGGGCGAATCACCAAGCTTAGAATCGTCCATACTAAACCCCTTTAGTATGGTGTTTATGTACATGGATTTGGTACACTCCCAACATCCACATTAGATCTATCACCATAGATCATAATCCACAAGATGTAGTAGGTATCATCCAGATCTTTAATTTAGAATCCCCATGAAAAGAGGAGCTTGACCGAGTGTAGCATAGAAAACCATTTCCTATCAAGAGTATGTTATGTACGTACAATATGTGGAAGACAACCTTACTCTTTACTACCTTCTTGTATATACAAGGTTCATCTACCTTTTTGATGAAGTCAAACTTTTTGACTGCCATATCAGAACAGATGTTCCAACTCCGCGATGCCTGCTTTAATCCTGATGGACTTAAGCATAGCTTTGAAAGTCTAAACTTTTCTATTTACACCAAGAATCTTCTCAAGATCCATTTGTTCCCAATGGGTTTTACCCCTTCGGGTGCAACATCCAAAGTCATACTTTGTTGGTATACATGGATTTCATCTTTGATCGCATAGCATCCAGCCTTTACACAGAGTCCCTACTCGTGATGGCCTGCCTGAACCTAGTTGGGCCATCATCTACCATGATGCAATCTTCGCTCCCACTGTCACCGAGAAGACCGTAGTATCTCTCAAGTGGATGAGGAACCCTACCAGATTCGCGAAGAGGCTGAGGTTCGTTGGAGACTATTGAATCTTTTAGTTTCACCGAATCATCAGCTGTTAGTTTGTCTAGCTGGAACTCCTTCCAGTTCTACCTCATGTCCAGTAATTTCTTCACAAGAAATTCCTTTTCTAAAAAGGTGGCATACTGAGAAACAAAACACCTTTTGCTCCTCAGAGTGGTAGAAGATATTCCCTCACAAATATTGGAACAAAGTTATACAGTCCTGACCTTGCCTCGAGCTTGTCCGGATTTTGCTTTTCAACATAGGCCGGACAACCCCATATCTTAACTCGTTTAAGACATGGTCTTTTCCCATTCCATAACTCATATGAGGTGGTAGGCATTAATTTGGATGGAACCCCATTCAATAGGTATGCAGCTTCTCAAGTGCATAATTCCAAAAGAAAACAGGTAACTCAGCATTACTCATCATAGAGCACGCCATATATCACAAGGTGCGATACCTCCGCCCCGATACACCGTTGTGCTGTGGTGTACTCGAAGGAGTAAGCTGAGAGAGAATCACATTCTCCTTTAAATAATCCAGGAACTCCATACCCAAGTATTCTCCTCCTCGATCACATCGAAGGACTTTAATACTTCCACTCGTCTGGTTCTCAACTTCAAGCTTATATTTCTTGAATTTCTCAAAAGTTTTAGATTCATGTTTCAACAGAAACATATTTCCGAATCTTGAAAGATAGTCGATGAATGTAATGAAGTACCAAGAAACAACCTTGGCATTTGTAGACATACGACCGTACATCAGTATGTATGTGTCCCAAGAGTTCACTAACTCTTTCTCCGTTTCTAGTAAACGGAGTATCGGTCATTTTACCTTTGAGACAAGACTGGCAAGTATCATAAGATGAAAATTCGAATAGATTCTCATTTTAATTCTTATATAACTTAGCTGGTCCCGTCGCATTGATATGACATAGTCTACAATGCCACAAGAAGGATTCGTTCATTTCTGAAGTACTCCTCTTGTGTGTGCTCTACATACTTTGAACTGTGGTTTGATTTAGAACGTATATGCTATTATCTAACGTGCCTGATCGAATCAACTCTTGATTCAGGAAAATTTTCACAACATTATCCTCCAATACAGAATTATATCCTTTTTTAACTCTATAAAGAAATGATGTAATGTTGTATATCAGGTTCGGTATGTAATAACATTTGTTCAGAATCAATGTACTAATACAAGGTGATATCTGCCAACAGACTTGGCTGCAGCAATTGCACCATTCTCTAACACTTAGAGACATATCACCCATTCTCAGTTCTCTACCTTTCTGTAGCCCATGTAAACATTTACGGGATCCTGATCCGGTATCATATACCTAGGACGTAGAGGATACTGAGAAACAGTTCTCGGTAACGAACACACCCGAAGAATATGCATTAACATGCTTAATCCTCGATTGGGTGGCATGGGAATCCGGATATTCCCCTATTTCCTGCTTGGACTTATAACAATTATAAGATAGAGCGGAACCAACGTTCCCTAGTACAGTATAATAAGCAGGTTCGGTCAATGCATCCATTAAATTATCTTGATTAAGGCGTGACATGGTCGCTACTAGGAGAGGGAGAGAAGAAAACACTCTGCGTGCGCTCTTGCAAGATCAGATTAGTTATAATTTTATCTAATCAGGATGGCTCCTACTGTTTTAGTCAAATCTTCCTTCAAACCCTAAAAGGAAAGACTAGCCTGGATTAATTACACCCTACAAGTTCGCCAATCTTTCAGCGAGGCCAGTGTCGGTACTTTGAGGGAGGTTCCCCGTGCTTTCGCACGGACCTAATTAAAATAAACCTCGTTTTCCCAGAGGCGTAACCCCGTTAACTCCTTTCTAGACACCTACTTGATCGGCTAATTGTAATGTGTAAAACTCTCCTAAGAGTAACTCTTACTCGCAGTGGGTATCGGGATCCAACTATCTCATAGAAGGTATGCAATCTCATTGCAAATTTCAACACTTGAAATTCCCGATAATGGTTTTTACCCCTAGCGTCCTATGACCTTGACGGAGGTCAACAAAGCATAGGCTGCTAGTCAAGTTTAACCCGTACATTTCATGATTGAATTAAACCCACCCGCACGACCCTTGACAGAGACCAACAAAGTCGCACGACTACCCTAATCCAATCTCATCTAATGTAGAAGTTAAGCACTAGTTAGCTACCGTACACTACGCCTTGATGGAGGCAAAACTATCATAGCACAAAGTACTTATCTGAAATGACGGAAGGCTACGCAGGTTTTTAAGAAAACCATGAGCGTAATGAACTTGATATCGTTGTAGAATCGAGTGAATTTTAAAAGGAGTGTTTTTTAGGCTTTTACTAGTTTTGCTAAAGAGGTCACTCCCGGTGAAGGGATCTCCGCTCTTTCCTTATCGAATAAGGTGCAGGATATTTCATAAATACCACTATGCAAAGCAAAAACTATAGAAGCAATCAAAAGACAAACCGAGTGGGTTGTAGCATCTTCTAGTTTCGCTAAAGAGGTCACTTCCGGTGAAGGGATCTCGGCTCTTTCCTTATCGAATAAGGTTCTGGATATTCTACAAGGGATACCACTATGCAAAGCAAGAACTAGAGCTACCAGTTTTTAAAATAAGTTTCTACAACATCTTTTAGGTTTCTTTTATTTCATTAATCTCATTAATGAAGTCCCATCAATTATGCTTCCTAAGCATCACAGAAGAAACGAAAGCATTAATATTAATTATATATCATTTATATAATATATAAGCATTCGTCTCAGAACATATCAAGTGTTCACATCAAAGAATATTAGCAGCAGAAGAACATATATGAAATATTGGATATACTAGGAATTCCGAGTTTAAGCTAGTATAAAACACGGATTCCAAGGTCCCGATGAATAGCCAAACCAACATCTCTAGACCCCTACGAGAGCGACAAGCAACCCTTCCAATTCTACAGTTAGGAGACCCGGTCTTGACTCCTCGAGGTGGTCTCCCATTAGACCCTAGAACCCGGTTACTTGTTCTCCCTGCCTTGGATCTATCCTAATACGGAAAAGTAAATAATATACATCAATGGTGATATCTGAAGGGTTACACTAGCGCCCCGGCCAACTTCTGTGGCCAAATGCGGAACAAAATTTTTACTACGTTATAAAACTTGGCGCTAGAATAAACCTTAAACCGGATCTTTACCATAAACCTAGTTAGCACAAAAGAGCTCTATCTACTATGATAGTAGGTTATACCTAAGCTTGAACTCCTCTTCTTGTGTTGCTTCTCCTTGTTGTGAGCTCCTTGGAGTGGTGTAGATGGCTCCTCCTCACCGTCTTCTCTATGCCAAAGAAAGATCCACCCGAAGGCCTCTACATTGAGCTCCAACCTCTATCTTGAAGTAACTAAGGTGCTTGGTGTGATAGACTAAGAACCCTAGAGTGAGTAGAGAATTGTTTTGGTGGTTTTATCTCACAATGCTCTTGATTTTCAACTCATGAAACAAGAGAGCCTTAAGAGAGGAAGAGGAGAGAGCAAGCAAGAGAGTGAATGTATCATGATAAAATGAGGTGTTTTCTCTCATATGATGAAAAAAGAATAAAGATAATTTTAATTAGGATAATTGTCATGGTTGATGTTGATTTGACCATTATCATGTCACAATTAATGCTAAGCACAAAATATCTCATGCTTAACAAAAATATCTAAGTTAACAAAACTCAACAAGTCAAATGGTCAAACCAATTAACCATGATACAATTATCTTTAATTAAAACTCATTAATCAATTTCATCCATCTCATTATGGTTTTAATCAAGTCAATGGTCAAAACCCTAATGAGGTTTCTCTGCCTCTATCAACAGTATATACATACCCGCATCCGTGTTCAGAGGAACATGAATACAATGAGACCGAACCAACCCAAAACCAAATACTAGGATCTGGCTTAAACCATAACCCACTGGTAATAGCTGCCCGAACACCAAACACGCACAAGTGCGCGTATGTGAACGGACCATGTCGTAAAACCATACGACCTCTACTACATTTCGCCCAAAGGTGAACAAACCTCTGTGTGGGACTCTAAAGACTCGACACTACGCTGGCAGTGGGTTTAACCAAAGGCCGCAAGCGGTACTAACTGTACGTAACGGTCCCCAGGTAGATGTCGATAACAAGACCGATGAGGTGTACTCATCCGAACTCCTACTGAGCCTGAATATGACAATCTCCGTACAGTCCGGTCTGTTCGTCTAAGAGTGTCGCATATCGGGCCTAGGGGGGGTAAACGTCAGACCCCTAATAGCGGTATAAGTCGTGTCGGAGCGTAGCCCAGAACACCCTGTGAAACTACTGGAACACCTACCAGTAAATCTCACTTGCCCCGGCCAGGGAATTTGTGTAATGGCTTTCCTAGACACAGCGCGATATCAACCCCCAATACTGGGAGAGACGAATCCTGTCTAACCGCCCTGTCTCCAATTGCTTCAGGACTGCATCCAACTACTACCTATTTGCATGACTCAATAGAGCTATGGTAGGGTAGCAATCAAAGAACAGCGGGAACACACTTGAGGCGAAGTAACAGTGTCAAGTCAACGGACTAAGATGTACTCATGTCACCTGGGAATTGCTAACTGACGATAGGTATAATACCAACCAACAGTTCTCGACGAGTCCTGTCCAGTGTACTCGTAACCTAACGAGCACCTGCTTACTATCTCCAGTACGACGTACTGATGGTTGTGGGACAGACCATCTCCTCTGCTGGGGTAAGAAGCGTATGCACCAGTCTACTCTGGAGTATCGATGCCCTGTCTCGATAATCCTACGACTAGGGACCTGTATAAGGATATGCTTATAGACTACCCAGCCCCCAGTAGTATGATCGCCATCACAACGCTGGTAGTCAAGCAAAGATCCTAAAGGCTCCATCAATATGTATTAGCGATATGTTAAAAGAAACATATACACATATTAAGATAGATACAAACCAAGTAGCATACTACAATATCGAGCAAGACTATCGTCAATCCATGTATATACCCCAAGCTTCCAAAATGTAATATACAAACTAGTACTATATAATAATGGACTCTAGGGCATACATATCCAACAATCTCTCACTTGTACTAAAGGCCAGTAATTGGTGTACCGCATACTCAACGTCTGCACTAAGGCCAACTGCTGGCGTACCGCATACCCAATAGCTCAAAAAGTCGCTCGAACTGTGTTTGAGGGAGGGCCTTTGTGAATGGATCCGCCGTGTTGTCTTTAGTGTCCACTCTCCGTACCTCGATCTCCTGGCGATCAATGATCTCCCTGATCAGGTGATACCGCCTTAAGATGTGTCTGGATTTCTGATGGGACCGCGGTTCCTTCGCTAAATCTATAGCCCCATTATTATCGCAATATAAAGGTATTGGGTCAACAATGCACGGAACCACCTGAAGTTCACTAATGAACTTCTTCATCCAGACCACTTATTTTGCGGCATCGCTTGCAACAATGTATTCAGCCTCCATCGTCGAGTTTGTGACGGTATCCTGTTTGGAACTCCTCCAACACACTGCCCCTCCATTGAGGGTAAACATAAAACCCGAGACAGACTTGCTGTCGTTCTTGTTACTCTGGAAGCTTGAATCGGTAAAAGACTCGACCCTGAGGTCTCCATTACCGTAAACCAAGAACATCTCTTTAGTCCTTCTTAGAAACTTGAGAATGTTCTTCACTACTAGCCAGTTGTTCTCACCAGGGTCTGACTGATACCGGCTCACCACGCTTAGTGCGTAAGCTACATCTGGTCTTGTATATAGCATCACATACATTATAGATCCTACCGCCGAAGCGTAGGGTATAGTGCTCATGCGAACCCTCTCCTCGTCAGTCTTGGGAGACATCTTCTTGGAGAGGGTGATTCCGTGCAATGCGGGTATATTACCGCGCTTGGAATCTTTCATACTAAATCTCTTTAGTACGGTCTCTATGTACCTGGACTGCGAAAGTCCCAGTAATCTCTTGGATCTATCTCTGTAGATCTTGATCCCCAGAATCACGAGGCATCACCCAGGTCCTTCAAAGAGAACCGTTGTGACAAGAATAGCTTGACCGATTATAGCATAGGAATGTCATTTCCTATCAAAAGAATGTCGTCCACGTACAAGACCAGGAATATGACAGTTCGTCCTACAATCTTCTTATAAATACAAGGCTCATCCTCGTTCTTGATGAAGTCAAATTCCTTGATTGCTTCATCAAAATAGATGTTCCAGCTCCGCGATGCCTGCTTTAATCCATAAATGGATTTAAGCAACTTGCACACCTTCCCGCTGCTCCGACTATCTACAAAACCTTCTGGCTGATCCATATAAACGCATTCTTCCAAACTGCCGTTTAGAAAAGCCGTTTTTACGTCCATCTGCCAGATTTCATAGTCATGGAAGGCAGCAATGGCAAGTAGGATCCGGATGGATTTGAGCATAGCCACCGAAGAAAAAGTTTCGTAGTCCACAGCAGGTCTTTGACGAAACCTTTTGCAACGAGTCTAGCCTTATAGGTTTCCACCTGCCCATCTACACTAAGTTTCCTTTTGTACATCCATTTGCATCCAACGGGTTTTACCCCAGGTGGAGCAATATCCAAGGTCCACACTTTATTGGTGTACATGGACTCCATTTACGATCGCATAGCATCCAGCCACTTATCAGAGTCCCTACTGATAATGGCCTGCCTGAAACTGGTAGGATCATCTTCTTCCAAGATGCAATCCTCTCGATCACCGTCTATGAGAAAACCGTAGTATCTCTCAGGCGGATAAGAAATCCTACCAGATCTGCGGAGTTGCTGAGGTTCGTCGGGTATAACTGAATCTAGGGGTACCACCAAATCTTCAGTTATAGTTTGTGTCTCTGGAATTTCATCCAGTTCTACCATGCTTCCACTAATATTTTTAACAAGAAATTCTTTTTCCAAGAATGTGGCGTTCCTAGAAACAATAATCTTCTGTTCCTCTGCATAGTAGAATAGATACCCAATAGAATCTTTTAGGTATCCCACAAACTTACACAAAACTGACCGTGCCTCAAGTTTGTCTGAGTTCTGCTTTTTGACATAACCTGGGCAACCCCAAATCCTAATACGTTTAAGATACAAACTCTTACCAATCCATATTTCATACGGAGTCTTAGGCACGAATTTTGATGGAACTTGATTCAAAAGATGTGCTGCTGTTTGAAGTGCTTATCCTCAGAATGAAAGTGGTAACTCAGTATTACTCATCATGGAGCGAACTATATCAAATAGGGTATGATTCCTCCGCTTTGATACACCGTTGTGCTGTGGTGTATATGGAGGAGTAAGTTGAGAGAGAATTCCATTCACTTTTATGTATTTTAGGAATTCCGTGCTTAAGTACTCCCCTCCTCTATCCTATCGGAGGATCTTGATACTTTTGCCAGTCTAGTTCTCTAATTCGTTTCTAAATTCTTTGAATTTCCCAAAAGCTTTAGATTTTTGTTTCATGAGATACACATATCCGAACCTAGAGAGATCATCAGTGAATGTGATGAAGTACGAGAACCCTCCCCTTGCATGTATAGACATTGGACCACATACATCACTGTGTATGAGTCCCAAGAGCTCTGCTGCTCTTTCTCCATGTCCGGTGAACGGAGATTTGGTCATCTTTCCTTTGAGACATGACTGACAAGTTTCATAAGATGAAAATTCGAACGTATTCAAGAGTCCATCTTTATGTAACTTACTTAGTCTTTTCTCTCCGATATGACCAAGTCTACAATGCCACATATAGGATTCGTTCGTATCTGAACTCTTCCTCTTGCGTGTGTTTTGTATATTGAGAACTGTATTCTGATTTAGAACATAGATACCATTACACAGTGTACCTTCTACAACCAGTACCTTCTTAAGGTAAATGTTCATGATATTTCTATCAAGAACAAAGTTATATCCATCTTTATCAAGTAAAGAAACTGATATTATGTTGCAAACCATGGAAGGTACATAGTAGCAATTGTTCAAAATTATAGTATTGCCTTTTAGCAACACTAGGAGATATTCACCGACGGCTGCAGCATTAACTTATGCTCCGTTCCCTACCCTGAAGGACATATCACCAGGTGCAGTTTTCCTACTTTTTCTCAGTCCCTGCAATAAATTACAGATATGAGATCCTGATCCGGTATCTAGTACCCAGGAGGTAGGACTGACCGAAAAGCAGTTCTCAATTACAAGAACACCTGAAGTGGATGCAATAGTATGCTTCTTCTTCAACTGGGTCTCCTTGGAATCCATACAATCCTCTTTCGCTTGCTCATACTTATGACCGTTTTTGTAAGTTAGAGCCGAACCGACGTTCCCCAGCCTCGAATAAGAATTCGGATCGGTCAAGCGATACATTTTATTATCTTGATTAGGGCGTGAAATGGTTGCTACCTGGAGGGAGAAAAGAAATACTCAGCGTGCGCTCTTGCAAGATTAGATTGGTTATTAATTTATCTAACCAGGATGGCTCCTACTGTTTCCTCAAATTCTTCTTCGAATCTTTAAAAGAAGAACTAGTCTGGATTAATCGCACGTCACAATACTTGCTTAACCTTTCAGCCAGGCTAGTGTTGGTACTTCGAGGGAGGTTTTCCAACGCTTTCGTGAAGTTCTTTAATTATATAACCTCTTTTCTCTGGAGGCGTAGCCCCGCTAACACCGTTCTAGACACCTACGTGGTTTATAGCATTGATTGTTAAGTGAAATAATCTCCCGAGAGTAATCCAACTCATCAGTGGGATCGGGATCCAACTATCATTGTATGATGACCTAGATGGAATCCACTCTAGTCACCACACTCCAGAAGGTATGCTGAATCTGCAAGTTTCCTATATGTTTGAAACTCCCTATGTGGTTTTTGCCCTTAGGACCCAAGTGACCTTGACACAGTCAACAAATCAAAGAGTCCTAGTCAAGTTCAACCCGTCATTATCTTGATTGCATTAAACCCATCCGCATAACCCTTGACACAGTCAACAAGGTTACACGATTGTCCTAACCAATCACATTGTATGCTACAGATAACAATACTCAGCTACCGTTCACTGCGCCTTGACACAGTCAACAAACGCAGCACAAATACTAAGTATAACCTATAAGAAATGACGGAGGGCTACAGCTGGGTTTTTGGCGAAAAAACCCGTTAACGTAATGAACTTGATATCGTTGAAGGAACCTTAGTGGTTTACAAATATATAGCGGCGAAAAAACTTTTGCTAAAGAGGTCACTCCCTGTGAAGGGATATCGGCTCTTTCCTCGTAGAATGAGGTGCAGGAAATTCCAACTGAATACCACGATGCAAAGCAAAAAGTAATCGACTATAGTGAAGTTATTACGTTGACGCAAACTTTTACTCAAGGGGTCACTCCCGATGAAGGGATCTCGGCCCTTGCCTCGTCGAATGAGGTGCTGGATATTCATAATCGAATACCACTGTGCAAAGCAAAAGAGAACGTCTGTAATGTCTGTTTTAAAACTTGGTTCCAACAACATCTTTTAGGTTTATTCTCTTGCATTAATCAAAATTAATGCGCTCCCATCAATTTAACTTTATCACACCAAAAAAGAACGAAAATAAAATGTACGTATATGACATCCGCATTCGCCGCTGGGCCCCATCATCACCCGTTAGGTTACTTAACTAACGACAGAGCGAGGGCTAGACTAGCGCGGGTGCAAAACATATACAACATCTACTAGTATATATATATATATAAGTATATACAACATTCGTCCTAGGCATGATAATAATCAACATTATAGTATCTCAGCCAACAATACAGAATGGTGGATAATCTTGGAGCCCCGGGTTTCATTTGAGCCGCAAATAAAACCCGACGTTCCCTGTCGTGTGGATAACCTGTGCAATGAAAACCTGGACCCCTATGAGCGCGGCAATTTATCAGTCAATCCCAGAAGCGAGGCAGCCCCCTTCAACAAAGTGAATGGGCCACCCAGCACTTCACGGAATCTGGTAACTTGGGTGCCCCTCCGTGCGTCATCCTATACCCTCTACGAGTGCGGCGAATAGCCCGCCAATTCTAGAATGAAGCCCCCTCTGTCTCAACGCCATGAGATGCGGGCCTGTTGCCTTTTAGAACCCGGCTATTCGTGCACTCCACCGCGGGGTAATCCTAGTACAGAAAAAGAAAAAATATGTACAAGCGGTGACATCGACCTCAACCCGGTCGTGCCCCAAAATAATATACAACCCGGCAAAGACGGCAGTCCACATGTCGGACGCTCGCCCCGCAATAACAAATGTACAAATGAATATAACCTGTACTATTAACATTGCACCACATGCTATCAATCATGACTATCCAACCACAATCACAGCACAAGAACAAAACATCAACGTGAATGTCACATTCGCAAAACCCGTCTAAAAGAACATATAGCAATCAGGCGAGTTTTACCGATCGAGTGACATTCCCGGTCGCAGATAAAAGTGAATGTACTGTAAAATACACATTTAAAATTTCGATCGACTAAACTTTTCCAAATAGGCCCCAAATGCAAATCCAGCACTCAAATAAACCTGGGCCAAAATTACATATCACGAATATCATATTTGAACGAACTAGAGCCCCAGAAAAATTTTGGGGTACTGTAGCCCAAAAAGCGCCGCGGAAGGGCCGCAAAATGCGACATTTTGCTCACTTTCCGCGGCGGAATTTTAGAGTTAGGCCCCCAAATTTTTTCTGTAGCTATAGTTTCACCTGCACATAATTCTAAGATACCCAGAAAAATTTTAGGACAACTTGAAAATCGACAGCAAGCTCATGAACGTAGATTCATGATTCGGAAAAATTTGTCAATCGAGATTTTAACCTTGTGCAAACAAGTTAGTAGAGTTTATGGGTAGGCTCTGATACTATGAAGGGTTACAATAGCGCCTCGGCCAACTTTCGTGGCCAAATGCGGAACAAAAATTTTACTACGATACAAAACTTGGCGCTAGAATAAACCTTAAACCGGATCTTTACCATAAACCTAGTTAGCACAAAAGAGTTCTATATACTATGATAGTAAGTTATACCTAATCTTTAACTCCTTCTCTTCTTGTGTTGCTTCTCCTTGTTGTGAGCTCCTTGGAGTGGTGTAGATGGCTCCTCCTCACCGTCTTCTCTATGCCAAAGAAAGATCCACCCGAAGGCCTCTTCCTTGAGCTCCAACCTTTATCTTGAAGTAACTAAGGTGCTTGGTGTGCTAGACTAATAACCCTAGAGTGAGTAGAGAATTGTTTTGGTGGTTTTATCTCACAATGCTCTTGATTTTCAACTCATGAAACAAGAGAGCCTTGAGAGAGGAAGAGGAGAGAGCAAGCAAGAGAGAGAATGTATCATGATAAAATGAGGTGGTTGCTCTCATATGATGAAAAAAGAATAATGATAATTTTAATTAGAATAATTGTCATGGTTGATGTTGATTTGACCATTATCATCTCACAATTAATGCTAAGCACAAAATATCTCATGCTTAACAAAAATATCTAAGTCAACAAAAGTCAACAAGTTGTAAGTCCATGTTGCCCACCCCGGTACTTGCGGGGAGGCGGAAAACGGAATAAAAATCGAATTTTTATGAGCTTAGGCAACATGGACTAGACTATGAAGGATCTTTGCTAAACAAAAACAAGCTAAAGCTAACTAGAAACTAGCTAAGTGCTAGAAAGGTTATACCTTGGGCTTTATGTCCTTCTCTCCTTGCTCCTTGGAGTGGTGGAAGGAGGTCACCATAGTCATCTTCTCACGTCGAAGAAAGATCCATCCGAAAGCCTCGACCTTTGGCTTCAACTCCAAGCTAGAAGTAACTAGGATGCAAGAAGTGCTAATCCTTGAACCCTAGATGAGAGTAGAGATTATCAAGAGAGGGTTTTTCTCAAGCTCAAGTGTTTCTCAACACATGAGAGGGGAGAGCTTGAGGGAGAGGAAGAACAAGAGAGAGAAAATGAATGATAGAATGAGAATAAAATGAACCATTCTCACATATATGTGTGAATTATTGTAATTAAATAATTAGCTAGATAATTGCATGGTTAATCAAGACATGACCATTATCATTTCATTTTTAATGCAATTTGCAAGGATCAAAGAGCATCTTCCAAATGAAATGATGATGGTCAAAGTGTCAACAAGGTCAACAAGTCAAGAAGGTCAAATGGTCAACAACCATAACCATGCACAATTATTAAACTAAGATCAATTAACAATAATACACAAATAAGTATTAGGGTTAATAAAATGACAATAGTCATTAACCCTAATCAAAGTCCTCTCCCTCTGTCTCAAGAAACTGTGCATACGCATCCGTATTCGTGATCCGAGGAACACGAATACAATGAGAAAAACCAATCCCAAATCATATACTAGGATCCGGCTTAAACCAAAGCCCGCTAGTATAAGCTGTCCGGACAGCAAACGTGCACAAGTGCGCGGATGTGAACGAACCCCGTCACAAAACCATGCGACCTCTACTCATTTTGCCTAAAGGCGAATAGCTCTCTGTGTGGGACTCTAAGGACTCGACACTACGCTGGCAGTGGGTTTAACCACAGACCGCAAGCGGCACTAGCTGTACGTAACGGTCCCCAGGTAGATGTCGATAAGAAGACTGACGAGGTGAACCCCATCTGAACTCCTACTGAGCCTGTATGTGACAATCTCCGTACAGTCCGGTCTGTTCGTCTGATACATCGCATGGCGGGCCTAGGGGGCGGTGAACGTTAGTCCCCTAATAGCGGTACAAGTCGTGTCAGAGTGTAGCCCAGAACACCCTGAGATAACACTGGAAACCTACCAGTATATCTCGCTTGCCCTGGCCAGGGACTACTCGTGTAATGGCTCTCCTAGACACAGTGCGATGTCAACCCCCAATACCGGGAGAGACGAATCCTGTCTAACCGTCACTGCCTCCAAGTGCTTCGGGACTGCACCCAAAAACTACCTGTTTGCACGACTCCTTTGAGCCGTGGTAGGGTAGCAATCAAAGTGCAGTGGGAACACACTCGAGGCGAAGTGACAGTGTCAAGTCAGCGGACTAAGCTGTACTCATGTCACCTGGGAACTGATAACTGACGATAGGTATAATACCGACCATCAGTTCCCGACGAGTCCTGTCCAGTGTACTCGTAACCTAACGAGCACCCGCATACTATCTCAAGTACGACGTACTGACGGCTGTGGGACAGACCGTCTCCCATGCTGGGATGAGAAGCGCATACGCTAGTCTACTCCGGAGTATCGATGCCCTGTCTCTATAGTCCAATGACTAGGGACCTGTATAAGGATGTGCTTATAGATCACCCAGCTCCCATGAGTGTGAGCGCCATCACAACGCTGGTAATCAAGCAAAGATCCTAAGGGCTCTACTAATATGTATAACAGCGATATGCTAAAAGAAACACATGCACATATTAAAGCAGAGACAAACCATGTAGCATACTACCATTTCGAGCAAGATTGTATATACAACTGTGAATATCCTAAGCTTCCATTAAGTAATATACAAACTAGTATGATACAGTAATGGCCTCTAGGGCATATACACTAACAATCTCCCACTTGCACTAAGGCCATGTACTGGCATATCGAAGACCTATCATCTCGATCAGCCGCTCGAACTGAGTCTGGGGCAAGGCCTTGGTGAATGGATCTGCTATGTTATCTTCTGAAGCAACCCTCCGAACCTCGATCTCCTGGCGATCTACGATCTCCCTGATCAGGTGATACCGCCTCAAGATGTGTCTGGATTTCTGATGGGACCTGGGTTCCTTCTCTAAAGCTATAGCCCCGTTGTTGTCGCAATACAGAGATATTGGATCAACAATGGACGGAACCACCTGAAGTTCTCTCAAGAACTTCCTCATCCAGACAGCTTCTTTTGCGGCATCAGATGCAGCGATGTATTCCGCTTCCATAGTTGAGTCAGCAACGGTTTCCTGTTTGGAGCTCTTCCAACACACCGCCCCTCCATTGAGGGTAAAGAAAAAACCCGACATGGACTTAGAATCATCCTTGTCACTCTGGAAGCTGGAGTCAGCAAAGGCCTCAATCTGCAGGTCTTTTCTGCCATACACCAAGAACATCTCCTTGGTCCTCCTCAGGTACTTGAGAATGTTCTTTACTGCTATCCAATGTTTCTCCCCAGGGTTTGACTGATACCTGCTTACCACACTCAGTGCATAAGCCACATCCGGTCTGGTACACAACATCGCATACATTATAGAGCCTACCGCAGAAGCGTAGGGTATAATAGACATGCGATCCCTCTCCAAATCAGTCTTGGGAGACATCTCTTTGGAGAGGGTGATCCCGTGACAAGCCGGTAGATTACCGCGCTTGGAATCTTCCATACTGAATCTCTTCAGTATGGTGTCGATGTACCTGGACTGCGAAAGTCCTAATATCCTCTTAGATCTGTCACGGTAGATCCGGATACCCAGAATGTATGAGGCATCACCGAGGTCTTTCATGGAGAACCTGTGTGACAAGAACCCCTTGACAGATTGTAGCATAGGAATGTCATTTCCTATTAAGAGAATGTCATCCACGTATAAAACGAGGAATACTACAGTTCGCGCTAAAAATCTACAATAGATGCATGGTTCATCTGGATTTTTGATAAAGCCAAATTCCTTGACTGTCTCATCAAAACAGATGTTCCAACTCCGCGATGCCTGCTTTAGTCCATAAATGGACTTAAGCAACTTGCACACCTTTCCACTGCTCCCACTCTGAATGAAACCCTCTGGCTGATCCATATAGACACACTCCTCTAAATGTCCATTTAGAAAAGCTGTCTTTACGTCCATCTGCCAAATCTCATAATCGTGGAAGGCAGCAATGGCAAAAAGGATCCGAATGGATTTCAGCATAGCTACTGGAGAAAAGGTTTCGTCATAGTCCAAACCAGGTCGCTGACGAAAACCCTTTGCTACCAGTCTAGCTTTATAGGTCTCAACCTATCCATCTACACCAATCTTCCTTTTGAAGATCCACTTGCATCCTACGGGTTTTACCCCATCTGGAGCAATGTCCAACGTCCATACTTTGTTGGTGTACATGGACTCCATTTCGGTCCGCATTGCATCCAGCCATTTTACCGAGTCGACGCTCTGAATGGCTTGCTGGAAGCTACTAGGCTCATCAAAGTCTATGATGCAATCCTCTCTATCCCCGTAAATGAGAAAACCGTAGTATCTCTCGGGCGGAAGAGACTGCCTACTACTCCTGCGGAGTGGCGTGGGAATGTCCTGATATTTCGAACCCTCAGGTTCTACTAAGCTTTCAGTAATAGCTTGTGGTTCTGGAATTTCTTCTAGTTCTATTGCGCTCCCACTTATTTCCTTTTCTATGAACTGGTGTTCCAGAAAATGGGCATTACGAGAAACAAGGACTTTTTGTTCCTCTGCGTAACAGAAAAGATACCCCCTGGAGTTCTTTGGGTATCCCACAAACTTGTACAGTACTGAGCGTGCCTCTAGTTTGTCCGCATGCTGCTTTTTGACATAAGCTGGACATCCCCAAATCTTCAAGTATTGAAGATAGGGTTTCTTCCCACTCCATAACTCATATGGTGTGGTAGGCACAGTCTTAGTGGGAACACGGTTCAAAAGGTATGCAGCTGTTTCTAGCGCATATCCCCAGAACGATCGCGGCAACTCAGCGTTACTCATCATGGACCGTACCATATCCAATAGGGTTCGGTTCCGTCTCTCCGATACACCGTTATGTTGCGGAGTGTATGGAGGAGTAAGCTGAGAGAGAATTCCATTCTCTTTTAAGTAACCCAGGAACTCGGCACTCAAGTATTCACCACCCCGATCAGATCTCAGTGCCTTGATACTTTTGCCTGTTTGTTTTTCTACTTCATTCTTATATTCCTGGAACTTATCAAAAGCTTCGGATTTATGCTTCATTAAGAAGACATGTCCGAACCTTGAGAAATCATCCGTAAAAGTAATGAAGTAAGAATAACCGCTTCGCGCATGTGTAGACATTGGACCGCACACGTCGCTGTGTACGAGTCCCAAGAGCTCGCTCGCTCTTACTCCGTGTCCAGTGAACGGAGTCTTTGTCATCTTTCCCTTGAGACAGGATTGACAAGTTGCATACGATTGATATTCGAACGAATCCAAATATCCTTCTGCATGTAACTTAGTCAACCTTCTCTCATTGATGTGACCCAGTCTACAATGCCATAAGAAAGTTTTATCGATTTCTGGAGACTTTCTTTTGTGTGTATTCTGGACATTGAAAATCTGTGGCTGGTTTAATACGTATATACCGTTGTTCAATGTACCTGACCCAATCAAAACTTGATTAAGGTGAATGTTCACTACATTACTTACAAATGCAAATTCATAACCTTCTTTAGATAATAAAGATACAGAAATGATATTACAGGTTGCATTTGGTACATAATAACAACTACGCAAAACCAAAAAGTGTCCATCCGACAATCCCAGATGATAGTCCCCCACGGCCTCAGCATCCATGCTAGCACCGTTTGCAACTCTGAGGGTCATGTCACCTGCCTTCAAAACTCTACGCTTTCTCAACGCCTGCAAAGAATTACAGATATGAGATCCTGATCCGGTATCCAATACCCAGGATGAAGAGTTTATTGATAGACAGTTTTCAATAACATACACACCTGAAGCTGAAGCTGCAACTCGCTTCAAATACTGTGTTCTGGCTTTCCAAGCCTTGCAATCTTGTTTCCAGTGACCACTTTTGTGATAATAGAAGCATTCTTCCTTCCCCACCAGCTTTCCCGCCATCTTTGTTGCTTTACCTTTTCCCTTCGTATCCACTTTACCGACACCGCCTCTTGGTTTGGCGGGGGCTTTCTTCTTTTTGCCCTTGGCTTTCGCCCTGGACCTAGAAGAGGAAGATCCTCCTACAAACAAAGTGGATGTCTCCCTACCCTTCTGTAGGGTGCCCTCAGCACTCCTCAACATGTTCAGAAGCTCGGAAAGTTCAACCTCCTTTCCTTGCATGTTGAAGTTAAGAATAAACTGGGCGTAAGTGGAAGGAAGGGACTGAATAATTGTCATGGTTGATGTTGATTTGACCATTATCATCTCACAATTAATGCTAAGCACAAAATATCTCATGCTTAACAAAAATATCTAAGTCAACAAAAGTCAACAAGTTGTAAGTCCACGTTGCCCACCCCGGTACTTGCGGGGAGGCGGAAAATGGAATAAAAATCGAATTTTTATGAGCTTAGGCAACATGGACTAGACTATGAAGGATCTTTGCTAAACAAAAACAAGCTAAAGCTAACTAGAAACTAGCTAAGTGCTAGAAAGGTTATACCTTGGGCTTTATGTCCTTCTCTCCTTGCTCCTTGGAGTGGTGGAAGGAGGTCACCTTAGTCGTCTTCTCACGTCGAAGAAAGATCCACCCGAAAGCCTCGACCTTTGGCTTCAACTCCAAGCTAGAAGTAACTAGGGTGCAAGAAGTGCTAATCCTTGAACCCTAGATGAAAGTAGAGATTATCAAGAGAGGGTTTTTCGCAAGCTCAAGTGTTTCTCAACACATGAGAGGGGAGAGCTTGAGGGAGAGGAAGAACAAGAGAGAGAAAATGAATGATAGAATGAGAATAAAATGAACCATTCTCACATATATGTGTGAATTATTGTAATTAAATAATTAGCTAGATAATTGTCATGGTTAATCAAGACATGACCATTATCATTTCATTTTTAATGCAATTTGCAAGGATCAAAGAGCATCTTCCAAATGAAATGATGATGGTCAAAGTGTCAACAAGGTCAACAAGACAAGAAGGTCAAATGGTCAACAACCATAATCATGCACAATTATTAAACTAATATCAATTAACAATAATACACACATAAGCATTAGGGTTAATAAAATGACAATTGTCATTAACCCTAATCAAAGTCCTCTCCCTCTGTCTCAAGCAACTGTGCATACGCATCCGTATTCGTGATCCGAGGAACACGAATACAATGAGAAAAACCAATCCCAAATCATATACTAGGATCCGGCTTAAACCAAAGCCCGCTAGTATAAGCTGTCCGGACAGCAAACGTGCACAAGTGCGCGGATGTAAACGAACCCTGTCGCAAAACCATGCGACCTCTACTCATTTTGCCTAAAGGCGAATAGCACTCTGTGTGGGACTCTAAAGACTCGACACTACGCTGGCAGTGGGTTTAACCACAGACCGCAAGCGGCACTAGCTGTACGTAACGGTCCCCAGGTAGATGTCGATTAGAAGACTGACGAGGTGAACCCCATCTGAACTCCTACTGAGCCTGTATGTGACAATCTCCGTACAGTCCGGTCTGTTCGTCTGATACATCGCATGGAGGGCCTAGGGGGGCGGTGAACGTCAGTCCCCTAATAGAGGTACAAGTCGTGTCGGAGTGTAGCCCAGAACACCCTGAGATAACACTGGAAACCTACCAGTATATCTCGCTTGCCCTGACCAGGGACTACTCGTGTAATGGCTCTCCTGGACACAGTGCGATGTCAACCCCCAATACCGGGAGAGACGAATCCTGTCTAACCGTCACTGCCTCCAAGTGCTTCGGGACTGCACCCAAAAACTACCTGTTTGCACGACTCCTTTGAGCCGTGGTAGGGTAGCAATCAAAGTGCAGTGGGAACACACTCAAGGCGAAGTGACAGTGTCAAGTCAGCGGACTAAGCTGTACTCATGTCACCTGGGAACTGATAACTGACGATAGGTATAATACCGACCATCAGTTCCCGACGAGTCCTGTCCAGTGTACTCGTAACCTAACGAGCACCCGCATACTATCTCAAGTACGACGTACTGACGGCTGTGGGACAGACCGTCTCCCATGCTGGGATGAGAAGCACATACGCTAGTCTACTGCGGAGTATCGATGCCCTGTCTCGATAGTCCAATGACTAGGGACCTGTATAAGGATGTGCTTATAGATCACCCAGCTCCTATGAGTGTGAGCGCCATCACAACGCTGGTAATCAAGCAAAGATCCTAAGGGCTCTACTAATATGTATAACAGCGATATGCTAAAAGAAATGCATGCACATATTAAAGCAGAGACAAACCAAGTAGCATACTACCATTTCGACCAAGATTGTATATACAACTGTGAATATCCCAAGCTTCCATTAAGTAATATACAAACTAGTATGATACAGTAATGGCCTCTAGGGCATATACACTAACACAAGTCAAATGGTCAAACCAATTAACTATGATACAATTATCTCTAGTCAAAACTCATTAATCAATTTCCTCCATCTCATTATGGTTTTAATTAAGTCAATGGTCAAAACCCTAATGAGGTTTCTCTGCCTCTATCAACAGTAAATACATACCTACATCCATGTTCCGTGGAACACGAATACAATGAGACCGAACCAACCCAAAACCAAATACTAGGATCTGGCTCAAACCAAAGCCCACTAGTAACAACTGCCCGAACACCAAATACGCATAAGTGCGCGTATGTGAACGGACTGTTAGTTATATGTATGCCCTAGAGGCCATTACTGTACATTGGATGTATATTGTAGTGGATGCTGGGACATATATAGGGAGGACTTTCTTGCTCGACTTGATAGTATGCTATCTGGTTGCTCTTTACCTTAACGTGTACACTGATTGTCTCTCTGTTACATGTTGGTAAAGCCCTTAGGATATGTACTTGACTACCTGGACTATGATGCGGATCATACTAGTGGGGACATGGTGGTCCATAACTACATCCTTCAAAGTCCCTAGTCGTGGGTATATCGAGACGGGGCATCGATATACCAGAGTAGACTAGCGTATACCTTCTCGACCCATATAGATGGGCGATGGATGATCCCATATCCATTGGTGTTTGACATCATAGATGATATACGGGTGCTCAGTGGAGACTGGGTACACTGGACGGACTCGCCGAGAACTCCCAGATGGTATTATACCTTACGTCAGATGGCAGTTCTCTGGTGACACTGGTACAGAGTAGTCTGTTGACCCGAGATCGTCATAGAGTCTTGTGTGGTTCCCACTGTGCTTTGATTTCCATCTTACCACGTCCAAGAGGGCGTGCAAAACGGTGGTTTTTGGGTACAGTCCCGAGTCACATGGAGGCAATGAGCGATAGGAGGGGATTCGTCTCTCCCGGTATAGGGAGTTGATGTTGCGCTGTGTTCGATTGGCTATAACCGGAAATCCCTGGCCAGGGTTGCTGAGATTTACTGGTAAGTGTTACCAGTAGTTTCTCGAGTTGTTATAGACCTCATATCGACACGACTTATCAAGCAATTAGGGTATGACGTTTACCACCCCTAGGCGAGATATGCGACATATCAGACGATCAGACCGGACTGTACGGTAGTGTTACTGGTTGGATTCACAGGAGTGTGAGCGGGCTTGCTCGTCGATCTTCTGATCGCTCAATACCCGGGTGGCCGTTACGTTTAGCAGACCGCTTGCGGCTTGTGGGTGTTTGATATGATCATCACCTGCTGCCGGCGTATTGAAGAGTCTTTAGAGTCCTACACAGAGGTTTCCTGGCTCAAGCGAAACGAAATAGGAGCGCATATGAGATATGTGCGGGACCGAGAATAATACGTGTATGTGATACCGCATTCCATTCTCGCGATGAATGTATCGGAAGGTTGTATGCGATATAACCTAGTTATCGAATCATGGATTGATTCGATAAGCCGATACATAGGATACTGGTCGGTTATATGCGATATGACCGGATCGTTAAACCAAGTGTTGATTTGATGATTTAATGTATAATTATATATTTGATATATTACTTTGCATTAACTAGTATTGGTTCACTTTAAATGGATATTCTCACTCGGATGTACACATTGTATATGTGATATACTTTTGTGCACTTGATTGTATCATGTTTGATGATACATGTTTGCTAGGGTTTTTGTGTAAAAATCAAACCATGGTTACATGATAATGGTTAGGGTTTTGTTTTATTCACTAATTTATTTATCCTTTTCTTTTTGGAAAATGATTTGCATAAAGAGAAAAATGGTGGCTTTCTTTGTTTGTATTGTGAAGCTTCATGAAGTTTTGACCAAGTGACCATTTTGTCTCCATGCTCAACCCTAACCATTCCCACTAACCATGATTCATTCTCTACACTTGACCATGGTTATTGTTATGATAAGTATTGATTTACTTTTGATTTTAAATTAACTTATCATAATATAATCTTCATCTTCTTCTTCTTCTTCACTTGAAGAAAACCTTTCTTCATCAATGGTGATTGATGAAAATGAGTGAGAAATCCAATTCTAAAGTCTACCCACTTCCTATTTCTTCATCCTCTATCTCTTGCCAAGTAGTAGAGTGTGTTTCCTTCACAAGTTTTCTTGACTTGGTGAAGTTGGAGCTTGATCTAGCGATGCCTCGACGTAGATCATCTTCGGCACGTCGTCGATGACCTAGCCCGCTCTTTCTCCGATGAAGCCGACGCTAGAGCCCGGGATTTGATTTGGACAGTGGAGAGGACTTCATCACGGAGCCGTGGAGGTGGAGGACCGGATCTACAAAGGTTGTATTTCCGTTCTCATAGTTAAAGTAGTTAACTAGTTTGTTTTTCGCCTAAACATCTAGCCAACGATCCGTATTAGGGTTTCTCGGCACCGTTAAAATTTGAAATTGGCATGGTTGATGCCTTGTGAGACCTCTTGAGAGTGCCTAGGAACCCTACAGTGGTATCAGAGCCTAGCTAGAGCCTTAGGCGATGCGTAGACGCAGTTTGAAGTCCGATCGAACCAAAACCCGAACCCGAAACAAGCTCTCTGGACTTTTTCTAAAAACTGGGTCTTTTCCAGATTAAAAATTTCTAAAAAATTCAGCAGGGTCCTATTAGAATTACTGTGAAATTCGTGGGGCTAATTCGTCAAAAGTGCGGCGGAACCGCGGCAGAAGCCTGGCTTCTGCGGCGGTTCCGCGGCCGTTTGATGACGTCACCCTTCCTATTTTGCACAGTAATTCATCTTTCACAGTGCTGAGTTTTATGGGAATTTTTAATATTTATTCAAGAGTTGAATTTTCTGGGGTTGTTTTGGGGATTCGGTGTTTCGATCGGAGTATCAGATTTTGTCATGTGGCTTTCCGGATAATTTTTGAATATGTTAAAAAGTTCGACCGGATATAAATATCCAATTTTTCCCCTGTCGGGAAATTTCCAAGTGTTGGATTTTTCCGTGGTTTAAAGACGTTCTAAGTAGTGCAAGTAACGCGATGGACCCTCTAGAAGACAACAAACCTTAACTCGATTATGTGACCGTCTTGAACTGCCCTTTGAACCTTCGGGTTTGGGGCAGTACGGCGTGCCACATGTGAGGCGTTGGCTTGACCCTTCTACGGCTGGACCGTTGGTACTGAGGCACGAACCGAATGTTTTTAGACTTGTTTCATGTGTTGATCTGTATCGGGAAAACTTGGGTGTTTGAATGTTCGATCGGAAAGTTTAACATTTTCTAATTATCTGGAATGGGATACAATAATTGGAATTCACAATAACTTATGAGATAACTAAATGAATGTTATAAACATAGCAGTTTAGTCTCACTTGATCGGTTGCCACGGAATTTTGATGTGATCAAAAGTCCGTCGCAATCACGTAGCGTACGTGGATACTCGTCGGGTAAACTTAATAGACAGCCTCACTCCATAGCCCCGACCAAGTGACTGTAGGAGAACCCCGTCGCCGAAAGCATCCGTTCGGGTGCTCGAGGCAGCGGTGTTCCGCCTTGGTGCACTTCGTCGACGGTATCGGGGGTGTGGCCGTCTACTGAAGTTTACGACGAGCATTCGATCATGATGTCGGGAATCTTGCTGAATTGCCCGACTTGATATTGAAAAGTGTTTTCGATAATGAGACTAAAATGCGGGGTTTATAATAGTTAGGCATGTGATGTCTAAGGTATTCATTTGATTAGGCATGCGATGTCTAAAGAGGTTGCGGATTCCAACTGTTGTAGTTTTACACTTTCTTTTCTGTGACCGTAAGTGTAATATGTGATATCGCCGGTTTCGTTGCTATATGTCAACGACAATTGGGATGCGCATATTTACTTACGTTGATGACATGTGATGTTATGTGTTGCTGGATATGTTATATTGGATCGTCGTCTTTGAATAGCCGGGGGTTTTTATATGAGATGAGTGTTTTTCATTTTCATTCATGTAAAATCTTGTATGTAATATTCTTTTATTGGGGCGCTTCCAGGATGCAGAAGATGTCACCGTTTGTATATTATTTACTTTTCCGCACTAGGATAGACCCAAGGAGGGGAGCACAAGTAACCGGGTTCTGGAGTCCAGTGGGAGACCAATTCGAGGAGTCGAGTCCGGGTCTCCTAACTCCAGAATTGGTAGGGTTGCTTGCCGCTCTCGTAGGGGTCTAGGGGTATGGGTTTGGCTATTCATCGCGACCGTGGAATCCGTGTTTTATACTGGCTCGTATTGAAAACACGGACGTCCTAGTATATCCAATATTTCATATGTTTCTTCTGCTGTGATATCTGTGATGTGATCATGTGATGTTCTGTGATAGATACTTTATATAGTATATATGATATATTATATAGACGTTACTTATGTTTTGCACCCGCACTAGCCCTGCCCTGCTCTGTCGTTAGTTACCTAACCTAACGGTGCACGAGGGGACATCGAGGCGAATGCGGATGGCGTAAGTGTACGTCGTATTTATCTGTGATGTTTAGGTAATTTAAATGATGGGACTTCGTTAATGAGATTAATGAAATAAAAGAAACCTAATGATGTTGTAGAATCGAATTTCAAAATAAAAAGGGTAGCTACAGTTCTTGCTTTGCACAGAGGTATATGTGATATATCCTGCACCTTATTCGATGAGGAAAGGACCGAGATCCCTTCACCGGGAGTGACTCCTTTAGCAATAACTGGCAGATGCTACACACTCGGTTTGTCTTTTGATTGCTTTTAAGAGTTTTTACTTTGCATAGTGATATATATGATATATCCCGCACCTCATTCGACGAGGAAAGGACCGACGATCCCTTCACCGGGAGTGACTCCTTTAGCAAAACTAGAAAAGCCTCAAAAGCACTCCATTTTAAAATCATTTGATTCTACAACGATATCAAGTTCATTACGCAATAGGTTTTCAGAAAAACCTGCCGTAGCCCTCCGTCATTTCAGATAAATCCTGTTTAGTATTCGTGCTGCGTTTGTTGACCTTGTCAAGGCGCAGTGTGCGGTAGCTAACCAGTATTTATCTGCTTATGCATATGATGCAGATTGGGTTAGGGTAGTCGTGCGGCCTTGTTGACCTTGTCAAGGGTCGTGCGGGTGGGTTTGAATCAATCAAGAAATGACGGGTTGAACTTGACTTGCGGTCTATGGTTTGTTGACCTTGTCAAGGTCATAGATCGTTCGGGGCAAAATATTATCGGGAATTTCAAGTGTTGAAATTTGCAATGAGATTGCATACCTTCTATGAGATAGTTGGATCCCGATACCCACTGCGAGTAAGAGTTACTCCTGGAAGAGTTTTACACATTACAATTAGCCGATCAAGTAGGTGTCTAGAAAGGTGTCAACGGGGTTACGCCTCTGGGAAAACGAGGTTTACATTAATTAGGTCCATGCGAAAGCACGGGGAACCTCCCTCAAAGTACCGACACTGGCCTGGCTGAAAGATTGGCGAACTTGTAGTGTGTAATTAATCCCGGCTAGTCTTTCCTTTTAGGGTTTGAAGGAAGATTTGATAAAAAGCAGTGGGAGCCATCCTAATTAGATAAAATAATAACCAATCTTTTCTTGAAAGAGCGCACGCTGAGTGTTTTCTTCTCTCTCTCTCCTGGTAGCGACCATATCATGCCTTAATCAAGATAATAATACGGATATTTGACCGAACCCGCTTGTTATACTGAGCTGGGGAACGTTGGTCCCGCTCCAACTTATAATTGTTATAAGACCGAGCAGGAAATTGGGGAATACCAGATTTCCCGTGCCGCCCAAACGAAGAGAGTGCATGCTGATGCATCATCTTCGGGTGTGTTCATTACAAAGAACTGTTTCTCTGTATCCTCTACGTTCTGGGTATGTGATACCAGATCAGGATCCCAGATATGTAATCTGTTACATAGGGCTACAGATAGGTAGAGAACTGAGAACGGGTGATAAGTTTCATAAGGCAGAAAACGGGGCAAGTGTTGCAGCCAAGTCTGTTGGTCACTGTCACCCTGTATTACCAATACATTGATTCTGAACGAATGTTATTAGATACCGAACCTGATATACAAAATCATATCACTCTCTTTATTAGTAAATAAATGATAAAATTTTGTATTGTTGGATAATGTTTTGAACATTTCCTATATCAAAAGTTGATCGGTTCAGGCACGTTATCTAAAAGCGTTGATGTTCTAAATCAAACTACAGTTCTTAGTATATGGATCACACACAAGAGGAAGAGTTCAGAAATGAACGAGTCTTTCTTGAGGCATTGTAGACTAGGTCATATCAATGCGACCCGACTAGCTGAAGTTACATTTAGATGCATATTTAAATCAGTTTGAATTTACATCTTGTGAAACTTGCCAGTCATGTCACAAAGATATAATGACACCAGCTCTGTTTATTGGAAATAGAGAAAGAGTTAGTGAACTCTTGGGACTGATACATGATGATGTATGTAAGGTCCCCAGTCTACACATGCCAGGACTGATTCTTTATACTTCATTACATTCTCTGATGATCTTTCGAGTTTCAGACCTATGTTCCTGTTGAAACACAAGTCCGAACCTTTTGAGATATTCACAGAATATAAGTTAGAAGTAGAGAACCAAAATACGGGTATAAGTATTATGTCCTTTGATGTGATCAAGGAGAAGAATACTTGAGCACGGAATTTCTGGATTATTCTAAAGGAGAATGAGATTCTCTCTCAGTATTACTCCTCCGTATACACCATGGCACGATGGTATATCGGGACGGAGCAATCACACCCTATATGATATGGTGTGCTATATGATGAATACTACTGAGTTACCTATTTCCTTTCTGGGAGTTATGCACTTGAGAAGCTGCATACCAATTGAATTGGGTTCCAATCAAATCAGTTTCCTACCGCTTCATATATGATATGGAAAGGGAAGAGCCCATATCTTAAGTTGGTTAAGATTTGGGATTGTCCGGCCTATGTCTAAAAGCAAAATCCGGACAGGCTCGAGGCAAGGTCTGTTATGTAGAACTGAAAATGTTCCAGCTATACAAACTGCAGCTGATGATTTGAAAGAACCAAAGGATTCAATAGTTACCAACGAACCTCAGCCTCTCCGCCGATCTAGTGAGGTTCCTCACCCGCTTGAGAGATACTTCGGTTACTCTATGACAGTGAGAGCGAGGATTGCATCATGAGATGATGACCCAACTAGTTTCGAGCTGGCCATCAGGAGTGGGACTCTATAAGAATGGCTGGATGCTTATTGATCTAAGATGGAATCCATATACACCAACAAAGTATGGACTTTGGTTGCTATATCTGAAGGGTTAAATTTCCATCAGGAGCAAGTATATCTTGAGAAGATTACTTGGTGTAGATGGAAAAGTTGAGACTTTCAAAGCTAGACTTGTTAAAGCTTTTCGTCATCGACCAGGCGTGGATTATGATGAAACCTTTTTCAAGTGGCTATGCTTAAGTCCATCCAGATCCTACTTGCCACAGCTACATACCATGACTACGATATCTGGCGGTTGGGTGTCTTGACTGCTTTTCTAAATAATGATTTGGAAGAGAGCGTCTATAAGTACACAGCCAGAGGGCTTCGTAGACAGTGGGAGCAGCGGAAACGTGTACAAGATGCTTTATAGGATAAAGCAGGTATCGCGGAGTTGGAACATCTGTTTTGATGTAGTAGTCAAAGAGTTTGACATCATCAAAATGGTAGATGAACCTTGTATAAACAAAAAGGTAGTAGGGAGTATGGTGCTGATCCTCGTAGAGTACGTGGATGACATACTCTTGATAAGAAAGGAGTTTCCTATGCTACGCTCGGCCAATCTCCGTTTATCACAATGATTCTCTATAGGATCAAAGTGATACCTCCTAAATCCTGGGTTTTGGATCTATGAGATAGATCTAATTGGATGTTAGGATTCTCACTAGTTGTAGTGAGATGGTATCAATTGATCCTGGGGAGAATCACTGGAAGGGTTCCAGGGTGATAAAGACGACTGAATGTCAGTCACAGGCATTGTCTTTACCCTCTATCGAGGGACGGTATGTTGGAAGAGTTCCAAACTAGATACCGTGACATACTAGACGATTAAGGCTGAATACATCGCTACTTAAGATGCTACCAAAGAGGCTGTTTGGGTGTATATTGGTTCATGAGATGAACTACGTTCCTACCATTGTGAAACAATGGAGTTGTGGCTTATGCCAAGGAACGAAGGTCCCATCAGTGATCCAGACATATTCTAAGGCAGTATCACCTGATCATGGAGATAGTTGATCTCCAGGGTGATCGAGGTTAGGAGAGTAGACTCTGAGGACAACACGGCGGATCCACTCACGAAGGCCTATTCCCAGAGAGAGACTTTTATGGGATGGTTGAGTATGAGATACTACAACCACTTCTACAGATGGCCTTAGTGCAAGTGGGAGACTGTTAGTTATATGTATGCCCTAGAGGCCATTACTGTACATTGGATGTATATTGTAGTGGATGCTGGGACATATATAGGGAGGACTTTCTTGCTCGACATGATAGTATGCTATCTGGTTGCTCTTTACCTTAACGTGTACACTGATTGTCTCTCTGTTACATGTTGGTAAAGCCCTTAGGATATGTACTTGACTACCTGGACTATGATGCGGATCATACTAGTGGGGACATGGTAGTCCATAAGTACATCCTTCAAAGTCCCTAGTCGTGGGTATATCGAGACGGGGCATCGATATACCAGAGTAGACTAGCGTATACCTTCTCGACCCATATAGATGGGCGATGGATGATCCCATATCCATTGGTGTTTGACATCAGAGATGTTATACGGGTGCTCAGTGGAGACTGGGTACACTGGACGGACTCGCCGAGAACTCCCAGATGGTATTATACCTTACGTCAGATGGCAGTTCTCTGGTGACACTGGTACAGAGTAGTCTGTTGACCCGAGATCGTCATAGAGTCTTATGTGTTTCCCACTGTGCTTTGATTTCCATCTTACCACGTCCAAGAGGGCGTGCAAAACGGTGGTTTTTGGGTACAGTCCCGAGTCACATGGAGGCAATGAGCGATAGGAGGGGATTCGTCTCTCCCGGTATAGGGAGTTGATGTTGCGCTGTGTTCGATTGGCTATAACCGGAAATCCCTGGCCAGGGTTGCTGAGATTTACTGGTAAGTGTTACCAGTAGTTTCTCGAGTTGTTATAGACCTCATATCGACACGACTTATCAAGCTATTGGGGTCTGACGTTTACCACCCCTAGGCGAGATATGCGACATATCAGACGATCAGACCGGACTGTACGGTAGTGTTACTGGTTGGATTCACAGGAGTGTGAGCGGGCTTGCTCGTCGATCTTCTGATCGCTCAATACCCGGGTGGCCGTTACGTTTAGCAGACCGCTTGCGGCTTGTGGGTGTTTGATATGATCATCACCTGCTGCCGACGTATTGACGAGTCTTTAGAGTCCTACACAGAGGTTTCCTGGCTCAAGCGAAACGAAATAGGAGCGCATATGAGATATGTGCGGGACCGAGAATAATACGTGTATGTGATACCGCATTCCATTCTCGCGATGAATGAATCGGAAGGTTGTATGCGATATAACCTAGTTATCGAATCATGGATTGATTCGATAAGCCGATACATAGGATACTGGTCGGTTATATGCGATATGACCGGATCATTAAATCAAGTGTTGATTTGATGATTTAATGTATAATTATATATTTCATATATTACTTTGCATTAACTAGTATTGGTTCACTTTAAATGGATATTCTCACTCGGATGTACACATTGTATATGTGATATACTTTTGTGCACTTGATTGTATCATGTTTGATGATACATGTTTGCTAGGGTTTTTGTGTAAAAATCAAACCATGGTTACATGATAATGGTTAGGGTTTTGTTTTATTCACTAATTTATTTATCCTTTTCTTTTTGGAAAATGATTTGCATAAAGAGAAAAATGGTGGCTTTCTTTGTTTGTATTGTGAAGCTTCATGAAGTTTTGACCAAGTGACCATTTTGTCTCCATGCTTAACCCTAACCATTCCCACTAACCATGATTCATTCTCTACACTTGACCATGGTTATTGTTATGATAAGTATTGATTTACTTTTGATTTTAAATTAACTTATCATAATATAATCTTCATCTTCTTCTTCTTCTTCACTTGAAGAAAACCTTTCTTCATCAATGGTGATTGGTGAAAATGAGTGAGAAATCCAATTCTAAAGTCTACCCACTTCCTATTTCTTCATCCTCTACCTCTTGCCAAGTAGTAGAGTGTGTTTCCTTCATAAGTTTTCTTGACTTGGTGAAGTTGGAGCTTGATCTAGCTATGCCTCGACGTAGATCATCTTCGGCACGTCGTCGATGACCTAGCCCGCTCTTTCTCCGATGAAGCCGACGCTAGAGCCCGGGATTTGATTTGGACAGCGGAGAGGACTTCATCACGGAGCCGTGGAGGTGGAGGACCGGATCTACAAAGGTTGTATTTCCGTTCTCATAGTTAAAGTAGTTAACTAGTTTGTTTTTCGCCTAAACATCTTGCCAACGATCCGTATTAGGGTTTCTCGGAACCGTTAAAATTTGAAATTGGCATGGTTGATGCCTTGTGAGACCTCTTGAGAGTGCCTAGGAACCCTACACGGACCCTGTCGTAAAACCATACAACCTCAACTACGTTTCGCCCAAAGGTGAACAAACCTCTGTGTGGGACTCTAAAGACTCGACAGTAAGCTGGCAGTGGGTTTAACCATAGGCCGCAAGCGGTACTAGCTGTACGTAACGGTCCCCATGTAGATGTCGATAAGAAGACCGATGAGGTGAACTCATCCGAACTCCTACTGAGCCTGAATGTGACAATCTCCATATAGTCCGGTCTGTTCGTCAAAGAGTATCGCATATCGGGCCTAGGGAGTGGTAAACGTCAGACCCCTAATAGCGGTATAAGTCGTGTCAGAGTGTAGCCCAGAACACCCTAAGAAACTACTGGAACACCTACCAGTAAATCTTACTTACCCTGGCCAGGGATTTTGTGTAATGGCTCTCCTAGACACAGCGCGATATCAACCCCCAATACCGGGAGAGACGAATCCTGTCTAACCGCCACTTCCTCCAAGTGCTTCGGGACTGCACCCAACTACTATCCGTTTGCACGACTCAATAGAGCCATGGTAGGGTAGCAATCAAAGAACAGTGGGAACACACTTGAGGAGAAATAGCAGTGTCAAGTCAACGGACTAAGCTGGACTCATGTCACCTGGGAACTGCTAACTGACGATAGGTATAATACCAACCAACAGTTCCCGACGAGTCCTGTCTAGTGTACTTGTAACCTAACGAGCACCTGCATACTATCTCCAGTACGACGTACTGATGGCTGTGGGACAGACCATCTCCCCTGCTGGGATGAGAAGCGTATGCACCAGTCTACTCTGGAGTATCGATGCCCTGTCTCGATAATCCTATGACTAGGGACCTGTATAAGGATGTGCTTATAGACTACCCAGTCCCCACTAGTGTGATCGCCATCACAACACTGGTGGTCAAGTAATGATCCTAAGGGCTCCATCAATATGTATTAGCGATATGTTAAAAGAAACATATACACTTATTAAGATAGATACAAACCAAGTAGCATACTACAATATCGAGCAAGACTGTCGTCAATCCATGTATATACCCCAAGCTTCCAAAATGTAATATACAAACTAGTACTATACAATAATGACCTCTATGGCATACATATCCAACAACATTATCCTCAACCCGGAAGTACCCCAATTAAAGAATATTACATACAAGCTTTTACATGAATGAAAATGAAAAACTCTTATCTCACATAAAACCCCCGGCTATTCAAAACGCGACGATCCAATATAGCATATCACAGCAACACATAACATCACATGCCATCAACGTAAGTAAATATGTGTATCCCAATTGTCGTTGACGTATAGCAACGAAACTGGCGATACACAATATATTACACTTACGGTCGCAGAAAAGAAATTGAAAAACTACAACAATTAGAATCCGCAACCACCTTAGATATCATAAACCCAATGTATCACATACTTTGGATTTCATGCCCAACCAAATGAATTCCTTAGACATCATATGCCTAATAATTATAAAGCCCGCATTTTAGTCTCAATAGACGGCCGCATCCCCGATGTCGTCGACGAAGTGCACTAAGGAGGAACACCATGCCCGCGAGCACCCGAATGGATGCTTTTGGTGACGGGGTTCTCCTACAGTCACTTGGTCGGGGCTATGGGGTATGGCTATCTGGTAAGGTTACCCGACGAGTATCCGCGTACGCTATGCAATTTCGACAGACTTTTGATCCACGTCAAAATTCCGTGGCAACCGATCAAATGAGACTAAATTGCTAAATTTATAAAATTCAAAATAGTTTTCTTGTGGATTCAAAGTATTGTATCCTATCACATGTATCCGGACGACGTTAAACTTTTCGATCGATTCATAAATGTCCCACAATTCCCGGGGAGCTCAACTCTTGAGCCCAGTTTAATAATACCTGGAACATGCCACAGTACCTATGAACCAACCATAGAAGGGCAGACCCAAGCCTCATTAATGGCACCGCGGAACTGCCGCAAACCCTAAGGTTCGAAAGCGGTTCCATGGTCATTATGTCGAGTTAGGGTTTCATTCTTCTAGAGAGTCCAAAGAATTACTTGCATGATTTTCCGAATACGTTAAACTTTAGTAAAATGGGTTTTTGATATTCGTTCGAAATTATTAACTTCGCCTAGAAAACATGCGAATACCCGAAACATTGTTAAAACTACGAATATGAAACACTCCGAATTGCCTATACTGTAAGATCACATCTCATGCAAAATTAGCAAAAACAAACAACACCTGAAACACCAAAAACCAGTGACTGGAACACACCAAAAAATTCAACAAAATCCTGCACAATAGAACCGAGCTGGCCGGAAATTCTAAGCATGTGGCCGGCCATTGTTCGGCGAGGGTGGCTAAATTTTCTTGTGTGTTCATGTTGCATCTCATACAACATTCTGAGGTTGTTTAAAATTTTTTTGAAGACTCTTTAAAATCGACAGAAACTAAGTTCAAGTGTTTCAAGTTTCGGAGTCGTTTCGGATTCGTAATCTAACAAACATCGTCTAATTTTCTAGCCTGGCTCTGATACTACTGCAGGGTTACTTAGCACGGCTGCAAGGTTTTGAGAGGCATTGTCCATGCCAATGTCAAAAATTTTCCGTTCTAGCTAAGCCTAACCCTAGAATCGTTACTAGAAAATCCGACGAAACAATATGTAAACGACATTACAACTAAGTGAATGCAGAATACAACCTTTGTAGACCGGTCCTTTACTTTAAATGCTCCGTGTAGATGTCCCTTCACTGCGAGTAATGATTTCCCGAACTCTTGAGAGGATCCACAAGGTGAAAGTTGCGAACTTGCTCGAAGTCTTCGAAGCCGAAGATGATCTACGTCGAGGAGATTCGAGTACATGCTACCTCTTCACTAATAGTGAAATTAGTGAAGCAAACATCCTAAACTAAATGGATAATAGTAGAGATGATGAAGTAGGAAGTGAGCTCACTTTAGGTTTATTTTTCTCATAATATTTCTTCACATCTCAAAACCCTAGAAAGTTTTTTGAAATCATGAAGAAGATGAAGATTGAAGAAGAGAGAATAAACTCATGAGGTTAGAAATGCAACCATGGGTGAGTTAGTGTCATACACTAACTCATGTAGAGAGTTAACCATGGTGTAAGGTTAATGGTTAGGTTAATAAATATCTTAAGAAAAACAAAACAAGAGGATTTAGTCAATGGTTCTACTAGCTTCTTCCAAGCTCAACTATGACTAATTCCAAATCATTTTGAATTACTTAAAACAAATAAAACCCTAACATCAACCTAGCATGGTGTGAGTCTCGTACATAAATGTTGCATGTGTAACCTAGCATGACAAAACAATATATATCACATATATATTTTGTGCAAAAAGAAAACAATACATTTGACATATATCACATATATATCAATGTATTATAAGTGAGAAAAATGAATACTTAAGTGAGCTAATATAAGTTAATGTAATTTAATATATCAAATATATAATTCTATGTTAAATTATTAAATCAACACTTGATTTAATAATCCGGCTATGTCTCATATAACCGACTAATATCAATAGTAACAACTTATCGAATCGACACTTCATCCGATAACTTGGTTATATCACATATAACCGATGAATGTCACAAATCGCGAGAATAGAATACGGTATCACATACACGTATTGATCTCGGTCCCGCACATTCACATTTGTGCTCCTACTTCGTTTCGCATGAACTAGGAAACCTCTGTGTAGGACTCTAAAAACTCGTCAATACGCCGGCAGTAGATGATGATTATATCAAACACCCACAAACCGCAAGCGGTCTGCTAAACGTAATGGCCACCTAGGAATTGAGTGATCAGAAGATCAACAAGCAAGCCTTCTCATACTCCTGCGAATCCAATCAGTAACACTACCATATAGTCCGGTCTCTTCGTCAGTTATGTCGCATATCACAGCCTGGGGGTGGTATAACGTCAGAACCCAATAGCCTGATAAGTCATGCCGATACATGGTCCATAACGGTTCGAGAAACTACTGATAACACTTACCAGTAAATCTCAGCAACTCTGGTCTGGGATTTCCTGTTATGGCCAATCGAGCATAGCGCAATATAAACTCCTAATACCGGGAGATACGAAACCCATCCTATCGCTCATTGCCACCATGTGACTCGGGACTGTACCCAAAAACCACCTTTTTGCATGATCTCTTGACCGTGGTATGGTGGAAATCAAAGCACAGTGGGAATCACATAAGACTCTATGACGATCTTGGGTCTACAGACCAACCTGTACCAGTGTCACCAGAGAACTGCTATCCGACGATAAGTATAATACCATATAGGAGTTCTCGGCGAGTCCGTTTAGTGTACCCATTCTCCACTGAGCACCCGTATACCTTCTCTGATGTCAAACACCAATGGATGTGGGATCATCCATCGCCCATCATATGGGTCAAACACCAATTGATATGGGATCATCCACTAGCGTATACGCTAGTCTACTCTGGAGTATTGATGCCCTGTCTCGATACTCCAATGACTAGGAACATTTGAAGGATGTACTTGCCGACTACCCATGTCCCCACTAGTATGATCTGCATCATAGTCCTGGTAGTCAAGTACTCATCCTAAGGGCTTTATCAACATGTAATAGAGAGTCAATAATTGTACATGTTAAGATAAAGAGCAACCTAATAGCATACTATCAAGTTGAGCAAGAAAGTCCTTCCTATATATATCCAAGCATCCACTACAATATACATCACATGTACAGTAATGGCCTCTAGGGCATACATATAACTAACAGCTATGCCTCTGGGAAAATGAGGGTTATTATAATTAGGTCTGTGCGAAAGCACGGGGAACCTCCCTCAGAAGTACCGGCACTGGCCTGGATGAACAGTCAGCGAAGTTGTAGAATGTAATTAATCCTGGCTAATTTTTTCCTTTTAAGGTTTGAAGGAAAATTTGATAAAAGCGGTGGGAGACATCGATTAGATAAGATAATAAACTAATCTGATTTTTGCAAGAGCTTTCGCTGTGTGTATTCTTTTTTCTCTCCTAATGGCAGATAACCATGACTGGACATAAGCTACTATTAGAGAAAATAAGCTAAGTGGACCGAACTATAAAGACTGGTTGAGGAACATTAACATTGCTCTCACATATGATAAAGTATCATATATCCTCACTGCCACAGCCCCGCCCAGCCCAGGCCCTGAATCTTCTGTTGCGGATCGGGAGATCCGCAAAATATGGGATATTGACTGTGCTACCGCCAAATGCCTCGCGCTTGCATCGATGGACAATACACATCAAAAGCAGCACGAGCAGATGGATGTTCAATCCATCTTTCTCCATACAAAAATATGTATGAGGAGCAACCTCGTATCCTTCGATACGAAGAATCTCGAAAGCTATTTCAGATGTGGATGGCTCCCGGCACACCAGTAGGCGATCACATTTTGAAGATGATAGCTCTTATTGAAGAGCTTGAGGGCCTCGAATGGACAATGGAGAATGAGCAGTATATTGATATTGTTCTACAGTCTCTTCCCTGTGCCTTTTCTCAATTCATAGTAAACTTCAACATGCATAACATGGAGAAGTCACTACCCGAACTTCTCAATATGTTGAGAAATACGGAGAGCACGCTTAAAGCGAAGTCCTCCTCTATGATTGTTGGACAATCTTCGTCTTCCGTCCCGAAAGCCAAGGCCAAGGGAAAGAATAAGAAGAAATCCACCAAACCGAGAGGTGGAATCAAAATGGAAAATGGGAAAGAAAATTCCAAAGCCGTGGAGTCGGGAAAAAGAGAATGTTTCTACTGCAAGAAGACGTGGCACTGGAAGCAGAACTGTACTGAGTACCTTCGTCTCAAGTAAAGGAAGCATGGTGATGCTTCAGCTTCAAGTGTGCTCGTAATTGAAAACTGTTTTTCTATAAACTCTGCTTCCTGGGTATTGGATACCGGTTCGGGTTCTCATATCTGCAATTCTATGCAGGGGTTAACAAATAGCAGAGTTTTGAAGACCGGTGATCATACTCTCAGAGTTGGAAATGGTTCCAATGTAAATGCAGTTTCAGTGGGAGAGTATCACCTAGGGCTGCCATCGGGTTGTATATTGGTTTTGAACCCATTTTATTTTGTACCAAGCATGCTTTGTAATATAATATCCGTTTCTTTGTTGGACAATGAAGGATATCATTTTGTATTGCAGCACAATGTTATGAATATTAAACTGAATCAAGAGTTGATTGGTTCTGGTACACTTAATAACGGGATATACGTCCTGAATCAACGCACAGTTTTCAACATACAACACAGAAATAAAAGAAAATTTTCAGATATAAATGAAGTTTTTCTTTGGCATTGTAGACTTGGTCATATTAATGAAACAAGACTAAACAAGCTTCATAAAGATGGATATTTAAATCCTTTTGAGTATAAATCTTATGCGACTTGTCAGTCTTGTATCAAAGGGAAAATGACCAAAACTCCGTTTACTGGACACGGAGAAAGAGCTACTGAGCTCATGGGCCTCATACATAGTGATGTATGTGTGCCGATGTTTACACATGCGAGAGGCGGTTTTTCCTACTTCATAACTTTTACTGATGATTTCTCAAGATTCGGTCATGTGTTTTTGTTAAAGCATAAGTCTGAAGCTTTCAAGAAACTCAAGGAGTACAAACTTGAAGTAGAAAAACAAATTGGAATGAGCATCAACATATTTCGATCATATCGAGGTGGAGAGTATCTTAGTAAAGAGTTTTTAAACTAACTAAAAGGGAATGGGATTCTCTCTCAGCTCACTCCCCCTTACACACCACAGCACAACAGTGTGTCAGAGCGGCGGAACAGAACCCTATTAGATATGGTGTGATCCATGATGAGTGATGTTGAGTTACCCCTCTCCTTTTGGGGGCATGCATTGGAGACTGCAGCTTTTCTACTAAACAAAGTTCCAACCAAGACTGTGTCTACCACTCCATATGGGATATGGTATGGGAAGAGACCATCTCTTAAACGAGTTAAGATTTAGGGTTGTCCGGCTTTTGTTAAAAAGCAGAATCCAGAAAAACTCGAGACACGATCGGTCAAGTGTATATTTGTGCGATATCCGAAACATTTGTTTGGGTATTTATTCTACCACAAGGGGGAACAAAAGGTGTTTGTTTCTCAGCATGCCACATTTTTGGAAAATGAGATTTTTCCAAATGATACTGATGGAAATATGGTAGATCTAGAAGAGGTTTTAGAGACATAAGTTACAAATGACGACTTGGTTGAACTTGATGTTGCAACAGAACCTAATGAATCTCAACCACTCCGTAGATCTGGTAGGACTTCTCGCCCACCGGAGAGATACTACGGTTTTCTCGTTGATGGTGATGGAGAAGATTGCATCATGGATGATGATGACCCTACCAGTTTTCAGCAAGCTATCATGAGTTGTGACTCTGTGAAGTGGCTGGATGCCATGAGATCCGAAATGGAGTTTATGTACACCAAGAAAGTAAGGACTTTGGATGTTGTACCTTCTGGGGTAAAACCCGTAGGTGCAAATGGATCTTTAAGAGAATGATCGGTGTAGATGGGCAGGTGGAGACCTATAAGGCAAGGCTTGTGGCGAAAGGATTTCGACAAAGACCAGGACTGGTCTATGACGAAACCTTTTCTCCTGTAGCCATGCTTAAATCCATTCGGATCCTACTTGCTATTGCTGCTCACTACGACTATGAAATCTGGCAGATAGACGTTAAAACTGCTTTCTAAATGGTGATTTAGAAGAATGCGTTTATATGGATCGGCCAGAGGGCTTCATCGATAGTGGGAGTAGCAGGAAAGCATGTAGGTTTCTTAAGTCCATTTATGGATTAAAGCAGGCATCATGGAGTTGGAACATCAATTTTGATGATGTTATCAAAGTGTTTGATTTCGTCAAAAATCCAGATGAACCTTGTGTTTATAAGATGATTGTAGGAAGTACTGTCACATTCCTCGTATTGTACATGGATGACATTCTTCTGATAGGAAACGATGTTCCTATGCTACAATCGGTCAAACTGTTCTTATCACAAAGGTTCTTCATGAAGGACCTGGGTGATGCCTCGTACATATTGGGCATGAAGATCTATAGGGATAGATCTAAACGGTTGTTGGGATTGTCCCAAACCAGGTACATTAACACCATCCTAAAGAGCTTTAGTATGGAAGACTCTAAGCGGGGTTCCTTACCCGCTAGTCATGGAGTCACTCTCTCCAAGAACTTTTGCCCAAAGACCGATGAAGAGAGAACTCGCATGAGCATTATACCCTACGCTTCTGCTGTAGCATCTATAATGTATGCGATGTAATGTAAACGCCCTGATGTAGCTTATCCACTGGGTGTAGTAAGCAGATATCAATCCAACCCAGGGGAGAATCACTGGACAGCTGTGAAGAACATTCTTAAGTACTTGCGAATGACTAAAGAAATGTTCTTGGTGTATGGTAATGGAGATCTCCAAATGGAGGCCTTTACTGATTCGAGCTTCCAGAGTGATAAGGATGACAACAAATCTATCTCAGAGTTTATCTTTACCCTTAATGGAAGGACGGTGTGTTGGAAGAGTTCCAAACAAGATACCGTTGCAGACTCCACGATGGAAGCTGAGTATATTGCTTCAAATGATGCTACCAAGGAAGCCGTCTGGATGAGGAAGTTCATGTTGGAGCTAGGAGTAGTTCCAACCATTATTGATCCAATACCATTGTATTATGATAATAATGGGGCTATGGCGTTAGCCAAAGTGCCTAGGTCCCATCAGTGATCCAGACACATCCTCAGGCTATATCATCTGATCCGGGAGATATTTGATCGCCGCGAGATCGAGATTCGGAGAGTAGATACAAAAGTTAACACCGCGGATCCACTCACCAAGGCCCTCCCTTTGTCGCGGCATGAGCGACTTTTTGAGATGTTGGGTATGAGATATGCCAATAATTGGACTTAGTGCAAGTAGGAGATTGTTGGATATATGTATGCCCTAGAGGCCATTATATGATAGTGTATGTACCGGTATGTGTATATATATATTCAGGGGACATTCTTGCTCGACATGATAGTATGCTATCTGGTTGCACTTTATCTTGACATGTTCATTTGATCATGCTTTCATTCATTTGGTACATATTGATATAGCCCTTAGGATGTGCTTGACTACTGAGATTATGATGCGGATCATACTAGTGGGACATGTGTAGTTTATGAGCATATCCTTGAAATGTTACTAGTCGTGGGTGTATCGAGACAGGGCATCGATATCACCAGAGTAGACTAGCGTATACGCTACTTGTCCCATATGATGGGCGATGGATGATCCCATATCCATTGGTGTGGTGACACCAAAGATCGTATACGGGAGCTCAGTGAGGCTGGGTACACTGAACGGACTCGCCGAGAACTCCTATGTGGTATTATATCCATCGTCGGATAGCAGTTCTCAGGTGACACTGGTACAGGTTAGTTTGTAGACCCGAGATCATCATAGAGTCTTGTGTGTCCTCCCACTGTACTTTGATCTCCACCCTACCACGGCCCTACTGAGTCGTGCAAACAGGTGGATTTTGGGTACAGTCCCGAGGTGCATTGAGTCAATGAGCGATAAGAGGGGTTTCGTCTCTCCCGGTATTGGGGGTTGATGTTGCGCTTTGTACGATTGGCTATAACAGGAAGTCCCTGGCCAGGGCTGCTGAGATTTACTGATAAGTGTTATCAGTAGTTTATCGATATGTTATTAGCCATATAGCGACAACTTATTGGGTTAATTGGGTTGACGATACCACCCTTAGACTTGATATGTGGCACTATTGACGAAGAGACTGGACTGTACGGTAAGTGCCGCCAGTTGGCTCGACGGGAGTTTTAGCAGGTTCGCTTGTGTTTCTTCTGATCGCTCAATACCTGGGAGCCGTTACGTACAACTTGTGCCACTGAGGGTTTGTGGGATTGTGATGTAATCACTGCCTACTGCTAGTGTATTGATGAGTCTTAGATTCCCAAAAAAGGGGTCTCCTAGCTCAGGCGAAACGATATGGGGTGCATATGAGATATGCGCGGGAGCTCGATTAAATGCGAGTAGCTGATACCGTGTTTAATCAGGCGTTTACTATTGGACGGGTCGTATGTTATATGACCGTCTTATTAAATCAAGTGTTGATTTAATATTAAGTCCATTAGCTCATTTATTAAAACCTATTTCTTTATGATGTATGCATGAGTGTATGTATATGTTGATATGGATGCACACATGCAAGCATACATGTATCATGGTTAATGATACATTGGTAGTGGAAATGCAAGACTTACATGGTAGCATATTTAGATATTTTGTTTATTTGAGAAAAGCAAAATGGCAACATAATCAAGGTTGACTATTCAACACTTTTGAGTTGACCCAAGTCATTGGTTTCATTTGCCCATGGTTTTGCTTAACCTCAACTCACAAAATATCTAGATATTTTGTAACCATAGTTTAGCATGAGATAATTCACTTACTCTCTTGAGATTAGGTTGAGTTATTCATTATTCACTTGAGTCAAGCTTGAGCCATCTCCTTCTTCCTCTTTTTCCTCAAAGCTCTCTAGGGTTTAAAAAGAAAGAGAAGAAATTAAAAGAAAAGGTTTTTTAAGTGAGATCCAAACCCATATCACCAATATATACTAGTCTAGTCCATTAGTGTAGGTTGTTTGTTCCACTTCTTCATAGATCAAGTGAAGCTAGGAGCTTGAGCAATGGGACTTCGTAGTGGATCATCGTGGACTCGGAAGGATTCAAGCGAACCGGTTCAAACCCCACTCGATCCAAGGAGTCAAGGAGGAGGTCTACAAAGGTTGTATTTTCTCCCCACTTAGTGTTAGACACTATATTATATATGATACTATAGTTTGTTACTCTATTTTTCTAGTTCGATTCATTGTTGGTATTATTTAGCACCTCCTAAATTTTTAATATAGCATGTGTGATGCAACCCTCAACCTAGGATGGTGCTAGAGAATCCCTATAGGCATAGCCCGACTAACACCGTTCAAGACACCTACTTGGTTTATAGTATTGATTGTGTTAGTGAAATATCTTCTGAGGAGTAGCGGATACTCACAGTAGGATCTGGATCCAAATATTTTTGTGTGATAATTCTGAAGGAATCCTACCAACACTATCATGCTCTAAATGGTATGTAGCACTAGCAAGTTTCAGTTTCTTTAGAAACTCCCGATGTGGATTTTTCCCCATGCTCTTATGGCCTTGACGAAGGCCAATATATCATAAGTCTCATGTCAAGTTCTTCCCGTCATTGTCCAGGTTAATTTGAACCCACCCATATATACCCTTGACGAAGGCCAACATAGTAGTACGACTGTCCCAAACCAACACATCTATCTATACTACATATGAATATCCAGCAGCTACCAATCACTATACCTTGGCGAAGGTCAAAATACATAGCTTGAACGCTACTGAATATTCAACTGAAATGACGGAGGGCTACGGCTGGTTTTGGTGAAACCGTGAACATAGTGAACTTGATTTAATCAAAGGAACCTGATAGCTTTTAAAAGGAGTGGTTAAAGCTCCGCATTTAAAAGTCTGTTGTTTTGAAAAAAAAAACTATTGATTTTGAAATTTGTTCCAAGGATTCAACTTTGGTTTGTTTGCTTTGCATTAATAATGCAGTCCCATCATTTACACCTATCATTACAGAGAGAAACGAAAATATGACGTACGCTTATGCCATCCGCATTCGCCACCGGGCCACGTCTTACACCGTTAAGTTACTTAACTAACACCAGAGCGGGGGCTGGACTAGCGCAGATGCAAAACATAGCAGTGTCTAATATATAGCATATATATAATAATCATTCGTCTCACGCAATATTAGGCATTCCAGATCACAGATGAATATATTGGATATACTAGGAATTCCGTGTTTCGTTTAAGCCTGTAACGAAAGACGGATTCCATGGTCGTGATGAATAGCCAAACCCCACCCCAGACCCCTACGGGTGCGGTAAACTACCTGCCAAATTCCCGAAGAGAAGCAACCTCCTTCAGCAATGTGAGTAGGCAACTCAGCACTTCAAAGAACCCGGTAGTTTGTGCACCCCACCTTGGGTCTACCCTAGGAGCAGAAAACAGTAAAAAGAAATAATACAACGGTGGCTACAACCTCAATTCGGATATTCCCCGCAAAAATAATATTACATCAAATTTACAATTTACATCGAATGAAAGAAAAAAACTCTCTTCTTACATTCCCGGCTATTCATCTACGACAATCCTGTTAGTTATATGTATGCCCTAGAGGCCATTATTATACATGTGATGTATATTATAGTGGATGCTTAGATATATATATAGAGAGAGAGAGGACTTTCTTGCTCGACATGATAGTATGCTATCAGGTTGCTCTTTGTCATAACATGTTGACTTGTATAAGTGATGCTGTCTTGCTCTCACATGTTGATAAAGCCCTTAGGATATGTACCTGACTACCACGACTATGATCGAGATCATACTAGTAGGGCCAAGGGTAGTCCACAAGTACACCCTATAATTGTTCCTAGTCGAGGGTGTATCGAGACAGGGCATCGATATTCCATAGTAGACTAGCGTATACGCATCTTGACCCATATGATGGGTGATGGATGATCCCACATCCATTGGTGTTTGACATCAAAGATGGTATACGGGTGCTCAGCGGAGACTGGGTACACTGAACGGACTTGCCGAGAACTCCTAACTGGTATTATACCTATCGTCAGATAGCAGTTCTCTGGTGACACTGGTACAAGTTAATCTGTAGACCCGAGATCGTCATAGAGTCTTCTGTGATTCCCACTGTGCTTTGATTTCCACCTTACCACGTTCAAAAGAACGTGCAAAACGGTGTCTTTTGTGTATAATCCCGAATCGCATGGAGGCAATGAGCGATAGGAGGGGATTCGTCTATCCCGGTATTGGGGGTTGATATTGCGCTATGCTCGATTGGCCATAACGATAAGTCCCTGGCCAGGCCTGCTACGGAGATTTACTGATAAGTGTTATCAGTAGTTTCTCGACCCATTGTGAGCCTTACATCGGCATGACTTATCGGTTACTGGGGTCTGACGTTGACCATCCCTAGACTAGATATGCGACATATTAGACGAAGACCCCGGACTGTACGGTAGTGTTGCTGACAGGCTTTACAGGAGTTAGAGCGGGCTTGCTCGTTGATCATCTGATCGCTCAATACCCGGGTGCCCGTTACGTGCAGCTAGTACCGCTGACGGCCTGTGGGTGCTTGATGTGATCATCACCTACTGCCGGCGTATTGACGAGTCTTTAGAGTCCTACACAGAGGTTTTACTGGTTCAGGCAAAACGAGGGTTCAGGCAAAACGAAGTAGGAGCACATATGTGATATATGCGGGACCGAGATTAATACGAGTATGTGATACCGTATTATATTCTCGCGATATAAGGTATCGATTGGTTATATGAGATATATCCGGGTTATCGAATAAAATGTTGATTCGATAAGTCGATACTGTATCGGTCGGTTATATGAGATATATATAACCGGGTTATCGAATCAAGTGTTGATTCGATAAGTTGATACAAATAATATTAGTCGGTCATATGATATATAGCCGAATTATTAAATCAAGTGTTGATTTAATGATTTAATGTATAATTATATATTTGATATATTAATTTACATTAACTAATATTAGATCACTTAAGCATTTCTTTTTCTCACATGTGCACACTTAATATATATGTGATATATATATTAATTGTGTTTTCTTTTTGTGTCATGCTTGATACCACATGTAACATGGGTGTATGAGACTTACACCATGCTAATGATAATGAAGGGTTTATTTATTTAGAGTAAATCAATTATTAGTTGGAAATTGGTCACATGGCATGAAGCTTGTAGAAGCTTAGAGATCCATTGACTTAGTCCACCAGGTTTGTCTTACACTAGATATTTATTAACTCAACCATTATCTAAACCCATGGTCAAGTATCTACATGAGTTATATGCGATATTTCTCACCCATGGTTGCCATTCACTCTCTCATCTATTATTTTGCTTCATCTTCTTCAAGCTCAAGAGAGAGCTCTCTAGGTTTTTTAGAGGAGCATAAAATTAGTGAGAAAATTAATTCTAAAGTGAGCAAAAATCCAACTTCATCATCCTCTACTAGATTAGCAATTTAGTTTAAGGGTGTTAGCTTCACTAATCCCTAATTAGTGAGGAGGTACCTTAGGTTAGTGTCTCCTCGACGTAGATCATTTTCGGCCTCGAAGATTTCCTGCAAGCTCGTTCCTTTCTTCTTTAGAAGCCATTTTAGAGTCTGCAAGATCACTAGTTAGAGCGAAGGGACTACTACACGGAGCTATTGAAGTGAAGGACCGGTCTACAAAGGTTGTATTCCTAGTTCACTTAGTTGTAAAGTAGTTTACACTATGTTTCGTCTAAATCACTAGTTAAGATTGTAGGGTTAGGATTATTTAGCATGGAAAAATTTTGAAAATAGCATGGACGGTGTCTCCCGAAGCATTGCTGTCGTGCCAAGCAATCCTACAGTGGTATCAGAGCCAAGATAGAGATTTAGACGATGTTTGTAAAATTACGAAACCGAAACAACTCCGAAACACTCAAAACTAAAAAACCAGTTTCTGTCAATTTTTAAAGTCGTTGAATCTTTTTTTAAGCAACTGCAGAATATTACATGAGATGTAATATAAACACTAAGCAAATACGAACCAATTCCACCGGATTTGACCCGAGCAAATGGCTCTAAAAACCGAGCATGCCGGCCCAATTTTCTCTGTTCTGGTTCGTATTTGTCTGGTGTTCTGGTCTCTGGGTTTTGGGGTTTCAGGTGTTACATGTTTTTGCTAAATTTGCATGTGATGTTATCTTTTTGCAAAGGCAAATCGGAGTGTTTCGTAGTCGTAATTCTAATTATATTTCGGGTTAATTAGACGGTGTTAAAAAGTTCGAACGGATATCAAATACTCACTTTAACCCTCGATGGAAAATTTTCCAAGAGTTGGATTTTTTCCAAGTTAAAGAACATTAAAAAATCATGCAAGTAATTCGATGGACCCTCTAGAAGAACAAAACCCTAACTCGATTCTATGACCGTAAGAACCGCCGCCAAACCTAGAGTTTGCGGTAGTTCCACGGCGCCATAGGTGAGGCAAGGGTTGACCCTTCTACGGTTGGTCTATAGGTACTGTGGCAAGTTATGAGTATTTTTAAACTGCGCTTAAGTGTTGAGCTTTTTGGGAAATTTTTGATGTTTGTTGATTCGATTGGAATGTTTAATATCGTCTAGCTATTTGTGGAATGTGACAATATGTGGAATTCATATAGTTAGGCATGAAATCTGAAGTATGTGATATTTCGGGTTTATGATGTCTAAGATGATTGTGGATTCCAAATGTTGTAGTTTGGCATTTTCTTTTCTGCGACCATAAGTGTAATATGTGGTGTATCACCGTTTTCGTTGCTATATGTCAATGACAATTTTGATACGCATATTTACTTACGTTGATGACATGTGATGTTATTTGTTGCTGTGATATGTTATATTGGATCTTCGTGTTTTGAATAGCTGGGAGTTTTATGTGAGATGAGAGTTTTTATTTTCATTCATGTAAAATTCATTGTATGTAATATTCTTTTATTGGGGCACTTCCGGGTTGAGGATGATGTAACTATTGTTGTATATTATTTACTTTTCCGCATTAGGATAGACCCAAGGCGGGGAGCACAAGTAACCGGGTTCTAGAGTCCAGTGGGAGACCATCTCGAGGAGTTGAGTCCGGGTCTCCTAACTCTAGAATTAGTAGGGTTGCTTGCCGCTCTCGTAGGGATCTAGGGATGTGGGTTTGGCAATTCATAGCGACCGTGGAATCCGTGTTTTATACTGGCTTAATTTAAAACACGAAATTCCTAATATATCCAATATTTCATATGTAATCTTCTGCTGCTGATATTCTGTAATGTGATCACTTTATATGCGTGAGATGAATGCTTTATTATTGTATATATGATATATAATAAATGTTTCTTATGTTTTGCACCGCGCTAGTCCCGCCCCGCTATGCCGTTAGTTAAGTAACCTAACGGTGCATAACAGGACACTGTGGCAAATGCGGATGGCATAAGCGTACATTGTATTTTCGTTTCTTCTGTGATGCTTAGGATGCATAAATGATGGGAATTCATTAATGAGATTAATGAAAAGAAAAGAAACCTAAAATATGTTGTAGAATCATATTTTCAAAATGGATAGCTCTAGTTTTTGCTTTGCATAACGGTGTTCCTTGTAGAATATCCGTCACCTCATTCGATGAGGAAAGAGCCGAGATCCCTTCACCGGGAGTGACCTCTTTAGCGAAACTAGCAGATGCTACAACCCACTCGGTTTGTCTTTTAACTGCTTCTTTTAGTTCTTGCTTTGCATAGCAGTATTTATGAAATATCCTGCACCTTATTCGATAAAGAAAGAGCCGAGATCTCTTCACCGGAAGTGCCTCTTTAGCTAAACTAGTAAAAAGCCTAAAAAAACACTCCTTTTCAAAAATCACTTGTTTCCACAACTATATCAAGTTCATTACGCAAAAGGTTTTCTTAAAAACCTGACGTAGCCCTCCATCATTTCAGATAAATACTACTTAGTATTCGTGCTACGTTTGTTGACTGTGTTAAGGCGTAGTGTGCGGTAGCTAATTAGTGCTTATCTGCTAAATCATGAGATGCGATTGGATTAGGGTAGTCGTACGACTTTGTTGACTATGTTAAGGGTCGTGCAGGTGGGTTTAATTCAATCAGGAAATGACAGGTTGAATTTGGCTAGCGCTTATGATTTGTTGACTATGTTAAAGTCATAAGTTGCTAGGGGCAAAAGATTATCGGGAATTTCAAGTGTTGAAATTTGCAATGAGATTGCATACCTTCTATGAGATGGTTGGATCTCGATACCCACTGCGAGTAAGAGTTACTCCTTGGAGAGTTTTACACATCATAATTAGCTAATCAAGTAGGTGTCTAGAAAGGTGTTAATAGGGTTACGCCCCTGGGAAAACGAAGTTTATTTTAATTTGGTCCGTGCGAAAGCAAGTGGAACCTCCCTCAAAGTACCAACACTGGCCTAGCCGAAAGATTGGCGATCTTGTAAGGTGTAATTAATCCCGATCAGTCTTACCTTTTAGGGTTTGAAGGAAGATTTGATAAAAACAGTGGGAGCCATCCTGATTAGATAAGATAATAAACCAATCTAATCTTGCAAGAGAATACGCTAAGTGTTTTCTTCTCTCTCTCTCCAGGTAGCGACTATGTCAGGCCTTAATCAAGATAATAATATGGATGTATTGACCGAACCCGCTTGTTATACTGAGCTAGGGAACGTTGGTTCCGCTCTAACTTATAATTGTTATAAGTCCGAGCAGGAGATAGGAAAATAACCGGATTTCCACGCCACCCAAACGAAGAATGAGCATGTTGATGCATCTTCTTCGGGTGTGTTAGTCACCCAGAACTGTTTCTCAGTACACTCTACGTCTTGGGTATTAGATACTGGATCGGGATCTCATATATGTAATATGTTACATGGGCTAAGGAAAGGTAGAGAACTGGGAACAGGTGATAATTCCCTACAAGTAGGGAATGGCGCAAATGTTGCAGCCAAAGCAGTTGGCGAATATCACCTTGTATTATCAAATGGTAATACATTGACTCTGAACAAATGCTATTACAGATCGACCCTGATATGCAATCTTATATCAGTTTCTTTATTAAGTAAAGAAGGATATAATTTTGTAGTACAGGATAATGTTATGAATATCTTCCTGAATCAAAAGTTGATTGGATCAGGCTCGTTAAATAATGACATATACATTCTAAATCAAAGCACAGTTCTTAACGTACAAAACACACATAAAAGGAAGAGTTCAGAACTGAACGAATCCTTCTTGTGGCATTGTAGACTAGGTCATATCAATGCGACACGACTAGCTAAGCTACATAAAGATGGATATTTGAAACCGTTCGAATTTTCATCTTATGACACTTGCCAGTCACGCCTCAAAGGTAAAATGACCAAAACTCCGTTTACTGGACACGGAGAAAGAGTTACGGAACTCTTAGGACTGATACATAGTGATGTATGTGCTCCCATGTCTACACATGCCAGAAATGGTTCCTCATACTTCATTACATTCACTGACGATCTCTCAAGATATGGACATGTGTTCCTGTTGAAATACAAGTCTGAAGCTTTTGAGAAATTCAAAGAATATAAGAATGAAGTTAAGAACCAGACGGGTAAAACTATTAAAATCCTTCGATCTGATCGAGGAGGAGAATACTTGAGCAATGAATTCCTGGACTATCTAAAAGAGAATGGTATTCTCTCTCAGCTTACTCCTCCGTATACACCACAACACAACGGTGTATCGGAGCGGAGGAATCGCACTTTATTGGACATGGTGCGCTCTATGATGAGCACCGCTGAGTTACCTATTTCCTTTTGGTGTTATGCGCTTGAGACAGCAGCAAACCTATTGAATCAAGTTCCATCTAAATCTGTACCTACCACACCATATGAGATATGGAGTGGGATGAGACCATATTTTAAACGAGTTAAGATATGGGGTTGTCCGGTATAACATTTCAGAAAAATAAAATATTATTTTTGGGAATTTTTATAATTAAATAATAAATTATTGAATATTTTAATAAGGCGGTATAATTAAATACCGATAAATTGGGAAAAATTTGGAAAATTATGGAAATTACTGAAAAGAGGGTGTTTTATGTGATTTATGCAAATTGTGAATTTTTATGATTATTTATATGCACTTTTAACGCTAATCGCGTATTAAGCGTGTTTTGTGTACATGTCATGCACATGTCACAATGTTCACACTTGTTACATTTTTCTATCATGTCTTTTTTTCCTTATGTTTATCATGCATGGCTTTATAAATAGAAAAGAGAACAAAAAAATAAAATAAAAAGTCAAAAGGGGACACAATGATTGCAAGTGGGATGGGCATGAGAGAGAGAGGGTGAGGGGTCAACCAAGCATGGCTCTCATTTCATTTCCATTCATCATTCATCTTCTTCATCTTTTCTCTCTTCTCTCAACTCCCATGGCAACACCTCCTCCCTCCCCCGCTTCAAGCCTCACTTCATCACCAAAATTCACCAAAAGCCCGTCTCCTTTTCACAAAAAGCATGCACAAGCTCAAGGGATGCACATTGGACCAAGAAAAATCGAATTTTGAGGACTTTGGGTAACTCAAGAAATTTCTTGAGTTGCCAATTGAGGTAATTTCTGCACCATTGTTATTATTTTTCATTCACCTTAGCTTTTATTGTGAGTTAGAACCGATATATCGATGTTTAGTGAACTTAGAAAATTCCTAGAGAGGGTTTTGAGAAATGTTGAATTGTGAAGTGTAATTGAGATTAGTAGAGACCTTATGACCCCTGTAGGGATTTTATCTTGGACTGAAACCATAGAATAAACCCAGAATACGAATTTAGAAACCCCGACATCGGAAAAACTGTGAAATTTTGATGGTATTTGGAAAGCTGCTATCACTCGGGGACCTGAAAAATTATTTAGCAAGGACAGTGATGCATGCAGGCAACCTAGGACCTCCCATTGAAACCCTAGCTCATACCTCCCCAACCTGGCCATAGATTTAACCCAGGAGGCCGCAATTTGCGACTTGGGTCCCACCATTTTTGTTCGTGCTTCGTCTGTGGCTCTAGTATCTGTAATCTAAACCTTCCACATATGCAAAATTGGATAATTTGGCCTAGGGTAAAATCTGGGACTAGTTTCATGAGTTGCTGTTTCATTTCAGGGTTTTGTTTTGCGTATTTTGAATTCTGGATTTGGTATCTGTGTTTTACTTCGATCACTTGACGTTTGTACGACGATATCGAGGGTTGGTGGTGGTTTTGAAGGCGTGGTCCATAGGTTCTAACCTATAGGCCTTTAGCGTGTCGTTTTGGTTTTCCGATGTGATTTTAATACGCATTTGCGATTTGATTATATGTCTAGGTACCCCCACGTGATGTCAAGACGTTGAAGATGAAGATGGCGACATCGGCATCGACACACAAGAAGCAAGGTGAGTAGATTTATATCTACGGGGAGAAGTCAGGTGGATGGCGTATAGTACCCCCGCAAAGTTGTGAGAATTGATGGGATATGATATATATACTTTTATATGTTAGGGTGTGATATGAACCTTAGCAAGAAAGTTTTAGGAGATTAGGGGTTAGTGTTAGTGAGAATGGATGAAAGGACCTTAGTCGATTTCTTAGTCACGAACCCTAGAGTTAAGATTTGCATGCACGCACATACACATACTCGCTTACATCTACTCCCTTGTGTGTATTGGGGACACTTATACATTGGTATTCTTATGCTTGGATGATGAGGATGTTATATGATACTTGGAAATGAGTCGATCTGATCGGGCATGGTGCCGTGAGATATTTAATACACGACCGAGATATGTCATGACGTTATAGCGGGTCGTTGGACGACGATACTATGTTGATGATATATTTATGATAGTTGACATGTGATCGAGATATGAGATAAGATATGTTAAGATATTTATAATGGATCGCTTGGGCGATGTATACTTCTATATGATGATATGTGTTGATGACATCGGATTGTATAAGGCTGTAGATCATTAGTCGGATCATGATTATGTTGATGATATTAGTATTGTACTAGAATTAGATCAGTACCCCTGCTTACGATATGTGATGATGTGGATACCAGATGAATAATGAGATAAATATGATATTTGACCTGTACCCAAATTTGGGAGACCGTACGATAGATTTACTGTACGAGATATATTTATGATGATTAGATCCGCACTCTTGACTCAAGGATGTCATGTTATTTATTGTATCGTACGTGATACTATTGAGGCGAGATCACCGACTACTATATATATAGATCGACTCAGACTTAGGTGGATTTCTTTACCCTTTTGACTGGGCTCGAGTCATACTTGTTTTCAAAGTAGAGAATCGTGATTATTTTAGATACCAAATTGTATTACTTATATATTGGGTAGGTTTATTCTTTAGTGTTGCTGTTATCATATCGCTTTCTGCATATTCATGATGTTTCATCGCATTGCATGCTTGTGCATATGTTATCTGCAACTATCATGAAACCCTGCTGTCAGGACACCGGCACCATTACCGATGATGTGTATGTTCCACGTACACCTGCTTACCGGCTCACACACATCATCATCGGTAATTGCCATGTCACGTACACTTTAGAAAATACTATTTATTGACATAACTTGCTAGCGGATAGTTGCAACGTGTTATAACTTCATATGCTAGTTTAACTATTGCATTCATTGCATGATAGCAGTTGCATTCATACACACTCATTGGTCGTGCAGCATTATGGAGATTTATGCCGATATTCACTGTTTACTTACTCTTAATTCTTGGATTTCGGATTCCATGAGATTTCTGGATTTGGGGGAAAACTGCAAGAATATATATAAACTTCTCTCTCTTTCCCTCTTTTTAAAAATACAAGTTGCGGTTTTCTCATGATGTATGAATCGTCCACCATGAGTTTTCATGATTGCTGTTGGATTTCAAGACCCGTTGCGAGGAGTGGATGAACCGTCTCGGGTACATGGTGGGACCGGTAAGGTACCCTGGGGCAATAAGCTCGAGTTGTAGACGATGAGCCTGGCAGGGGAGCACTACCTACCGGTGATTTTACCTGGCGCGGCGGATATCCGGAGGATACCATTCGTGGTCGTGTGATTGATGATATGGGCCGATCCGGACTGACGGAGCCCTATATTTGAGATATTGAGATATTGGGATTTGAGACACTGAGGATTTGAGATACTAAGATTTATGTTTTGTGTCATTGCTTAACACTGACATTTATGTTGATTTCATGACGTATTCTATTTCCATTCGCCATGCATTCATACATCATATATCTAATATGTTGCTATCTGAGATACTGACACAAGCATGTAGTATTATACTTATACATAGCTGGACCAGGATATTTATTTGAGGATATTTCCTGATATGACCTAGGATAGCGTTGTGCATGCAATTTCTACTCGTAGATGTTTTCTACTCACGAGTTGGCTACTCACCCCCGTTGTGCCACAGTTTCTTGCAGGTTTTGCCGCACAGGTTTCGTTGCCGTTTTTCTGGCACACTGTCCCTTCCGGGTGATTGCTTTGGTAGGTGGGTTCTTTTGCATCAGGACCACCATTGTATATTTGTTATTTCAGTTGTATCTTGTAAAACTCCATCAACCAGACTTGTATTATTTGATAGATATAGAAGACCAGTGTATATTCTTTCAACCATAGAGTCACACGCTATCTTATATGGTTTTCCTCTGGTTTTCTTGTTGATGTTGGATTTTTATCCTGAGTTTGATCCTCGCCCTTTGGTGTTGTATATTATATTGCTTGCGTGGTTATGACCGTCAATTGATGAAGAGCTAGCTCCCGCTTGGGGATGCCTTTTTCATTATGTATATATTTATCATGTTGTACCCCGTTCGGGGCCAGTATTTATAAAGGAAACTCTACCGAAATTTATAGAAAAGACTTGTGATTTTAAAAATGCATACTTCGGCTTATGTTGCTAAATTTCTTGATTTAAATTGGCTTTTCCTTCACTCTACTGCTTTACTTGGTTTTGATTTCTGGGCTTTGTCTTACTTAAATTACGTACGCCTCGAGACGTTTCGTAATTTAAGTGCCGGTCATGTTCCGTACTTTTCGGGTCGTGACATCCGGCCTATGTCAAAAAGCAAAATCCGGACAAACTCGAGGCACGTTCAGTTCTTTGCAAGTTTGTGGGATATCCAAAGAATTCAAAAGGATATATTTTCTACCACGCTGAGGAACAAAAGGTGTTTGTTTCTCAATACGCCGCCTTTTTAGAAAAGGAATTTCTTGTAAAAGAGATTAGTGGCAAAGAGGTAGAGCTGGAAGAAGTTCCAGCAGCACAAACTGCAACTGATGATTTAGTGGAACCAGAGGATTCGATAGTCCCCAACGAACCTCAGCCTCTCCGCCGATCTAGTAGGGTTCCTCATCCACCAGAGAGATACTACGGGTTTCTCATTGACGGTAGGAGCGAGAATTTCATCATGGAAGATGATGACCCAACAAGCCTCGAGCAGGCCATCACGAGTGGGGACTCTGTGAAATGGCTGGATGCAATGCTATCTGAGATGGAATCCATGTACACCAACAAAGTATGGAGTTTGGAAGTTGCTCCTGAAGGGTTAAAACTCATCGGGAGCAAATGGATCTTTAAGAAGAAACTTGGTGTAGATGGAAAAGTTGAGACTTTCGAAGCTAGACATGTTGCAAAAGGTTTTCGTCAATGACCAGGTGTGGATTATGATAAAACCTTTTCTCCAGTGGCTATACTTAAGTCCATCCGGATCCTACTTGCCATTGCTGCATACCATGACTACGAAATCTGGCAAATGGATGTTTAGACCGCCTTTCTAAATGGGGATTTAGAAGAGTGCGTGTACATGACTCAGCCAGAGTGCTTCATGGATAGTGGGAGCAGCGGGAATGTGTGCAAGTTACTTAAATCCATCTACGGATTAAAGCAGGCATCGCGGAGTTGGAATATCTGTTTTGATGTGGTAGTCAAAGAGTTTAACTTCATTAAAAACGTAGATGAATCTTGTATATACAAGAAGGTGGCAGAGAGTAAGGTGGTCTTCCACGAATTGTACGTGGATGACATACTCTTGATAGGAAATGATGTTACTATGCTACACTAGGTCAAGCTCTTCTTATCACAAAGATTCTCAATGAAAGATCTAGGTGATGCCTCCTACATTTTGGGGATTAAGATCTATAGAGATAGATCTAAACGGATACTGGGATTGTCCTAACCCAGGTACATTGACACCATACGAAAGAGGTTTAGTATGGAAGAATCCAAGCGTGGGAATTTACCCACGATCACAGGACTCACTCTCTCCAAAGATATGTTTCCCAAGATTTATTTGGAGAGAGCTCGCATGCAAGAGATACCCTATGCTTCTGCGGTAGGCTCTATCATGTACGCGATGTTATGTACCAGACCCAATGTAGCATACTCACTAAGTGTAGTGAGTAGGTATCAAGCAGATCCAGGAGAGAGTCGCTGGACTGCTGTAAAGAACATTCTCAAGTACTTGAGAAGGACTAAAGAGATGTTCTTGGTGTATGGTAATGGAGAACTCCAAGTGGAGTCCTTTTCCGATACGATCTTCAAGAGTGATAAGGACGACTCTAGGTCGGTCTCGGGATTTGTCTTTACCCTTAATGGAGAGGCGTTTTGTTGGAAGAGTTCCAAACAGGAAACCGTAGCAGACTTGACGAAGAAGGCTGACTACATCGCTGCCAACGATGTTGCCAAAGAGGCTGTCTGGATGAAGAAGTTCATAGCTGAACTTGGTGTGGTTCCGTCCATTGTGCATCCAATACCTTTGTATTGCGATAACAATGGAGCAGTGGCGTTGGCCAAGGAACCCAGGTCCCATTAGCGATCCACGCATATTCTAAGGCGGTATCACCAGATCCGGGAGATAGTTGATCGCCGGGAGATCGAGATCAGGAAAGTTGACACGAAGGAAAGGACAGCGGATCCACTCACAAAGGCCATACCCCAAATACAATTTGAGAGACTCTTCGGGATGTTGGGTATGAGAAACTACAACAACTTGCCTTAGTGCAAGTGGGAGATTGTTAGTTATATGTATGCTCTAGAGGCCATTATTGTATATGTGATGTATATTATAGTGGATGCTTGGATATATATAGAGAGAACTTTCTTACTCGACATGATAGTAAACTATCTGGTTGCTCTTTTTCTTAACACGTTGACTTGTATAAATGATGTTGTCTTGCTCTCACATGTTGATAAAGCCCTTAGGATGTGTACTTGACTACCAGGTCTATGATGGAGATCATACTAGTGGGGCTAAGGATAGTCCACAAGTACACCCTATAATTGATCCTAGTCGAGGGTATCGAGACAAGGCATCGATATTCCATAGTAGACTAACGTATACGCATCTTGACCGATATGATGGGCGATGGATGATCCCACATCCATTGGTGTTTGACATCAAAGATGGTATACGGGTGCTCAGCGGAGACTGGATACACTGAACGGACTCGCCGAGAACTCATACCTATCGTCAGATAGCAGTTCTCTGGTGACACTGGTATAGATTAGTCTATAGACCTGAGATCGTCATAGAGTCTTGTGTGATTCCCACCGTGCTTTGATTTCCACCTTACCACGTTCAAAAGAACGTGGAAAACGGTGGCTTTTCGGTGCATTCCCGAATCATATGGAGGCAATGAACGATAGGATGGGATTCGTCTCTCCTGGTATTGGGGGTTGATGTTGCGCTGTGCTCGATTGGCCATAACGATAAGTCCCTGGCCAGGGCTGCTACAAATATTTACAGATAAGTGTAATCAGTAGTTTCTCGACCCGTTATGAGCCTTACATCGGCACGACTTATCGGTTACTGGGGTCTGACGTTGACCACTCCTAAACTAGATATGCGACATATCAGACGAAGAGACCGGACTGTACGGTAGTGTTACTGAAAGGCTTTACAGGAGTTAGAGCGGGCTTGCTTGTTGATCTTCTAATAGCTCAATACCAGGGTAGCCGTTACGTCCAGCTAGCACCGCTGACGGCTTGTGGGTGCTAGATGTGATCATCATCTACTGCCGGCGTATTGATGAGTCTTTAGAGTCCTACACTGAGGCTTTACTGGCTCAGGCAAAACGAAGTAGGAGCACATATGTGATATGTGCGGGACCGAGATTAATACGAGTATGTGAACCGTATTCTATTCTCGCGATATAAGGTATCGATCGGTTATATGAGATATAGCCGGGTTATCGAATCAAATGTTGATTCGATAAGTCGATACTATATCGGTCGGTTATATGAGATATATATAACCGGGTTATCGAATCAAGTGTTGATTCGATAAGTTGATACAAATAATATTAGTCGGTCATATGATATATAGCCGGATTATTAAATCTAGTGTTGATTTAATGATTTAATCTATAATTATATATTTGATATATTAATTTACATTAACTAATATTAGCTCACTTAAGCATTTCTTTTTCTCACATGTGCACACTTAATATATATGTGATATATATATTAATTGTGTTTTCTTTTTGTGTCATGCTTGATGCCACATGCAACATGGGTGTATGAGACTTACACCATGCTAATGATAATGAAGGGTTTATTATTTAGAGTAAATCAATTATTAGTTGGAAATTGGTCACATGGTATGAAGCTTGTAGAAGCTTGGAGATCCATTGACTTAGTCCACTAGTTTTGTCTTACACTAGATATTTATTAACCCAATCATTATCTAAACCCATTGTTAAGTCTCTACTTGAGTTATATGAGATATTTCTCACTCTTGGTTGCCATTCACTCTTTCATCTATTATTTTGCTTCATCTTCTTCAAGCTCAAGAGAGAGCTCTCTAGGTTTTTGAGAAGAGCATAAAATTAGTGAGAAAATTAATTCTAAAGTGAGCAAAAATCCTACTTCATCATTCTCTAACAGATTAGCAATTTAGTTTATGGTGTTAGCTTCACTAATCCTTAATTAGTGAAGAGGTATCTTGGGTTAGTGTCACCTCGACGTAGATCATCTTCGGCCTCGAAGACTTCAGCAAGCTCGTTCCTTTCTTCTTAAGAAGCCGTTTAAGAGTCCGCAAGGTCACCACTTAGAGCGAAGGGACTACTACACGGAGCTATTGAAGTGAATGACCGGTCTACAAAGGTTGTATTCCTAGTTCACTTAGTTGTAAAGTAGTTTACACTATGTTTCGTCTAAATCACTAGTTAAGATTCTAGGGTTAGGTGTAACACCTTAGAATGCGATAAGTGTTAATTAAGCGTTAGTGCAGTTTTTTAAGGAAAAGTTTACCAAATCGGGTTCTTCACATTTTATATCAATTAATTAATAGTTTATTATTATTTGATATGGCTTGCACATACACGTGCATCTTAATGTGAAGGTATATTTAGATTTAACCTTGTTTAGCAACCATAACACCTTAAGCGAAATCTTGCCCAATTTAACCTTGACTTAACCTTTTCCTAGATCTTTTGTGTGGGGAAAATATCTTGTTTGGAGAGAGAGAGGTGGCTAGTGAGTTATGGAAGCATTAATGGTGGCATTAATGGAGGTAAGGGAGAGAGTGGGCATAAGGAATTAGTTGACCCTACACTCACCCTCTCACCCTCTAACTCTTTCACTCTCTCATTTTCTCTCACTTTCATCATTTCTGTTTTCACTCAACTCCCAAACTGAACCCTCACCTTCTCTTCACAAATCCTTGCAAAAAAAACTTCACAAAATCCATGGAAAACACTTATAATATCTTGATTTAGCCACTTGGTTGCCTTGGAGCTTGGAAAGCTAGGATTTTTGAGTAAGAATGGCTAGGTAATGTCCTCAAACAGATAATTAGGAGTTATATTGTTGTGTTTCCTTGTTGTTATGAATTGGAACACTAAAGGTAGCATTTTGTGCAAAATATCATATTTTTTAGTGTCAACTTTGTGTCTCTGTGATCTGATGTAGAATCAGGTGTTTGTTGGAAATGTTCCCATCACAGTGACATAGTGTTGAGGTATAGAACCCACCATAAAAACCTGAGACCACCCCTTAATGTTTGGGCCGCAAATTTAATGGTTCTGGCAGCAAATTGCGGCCAGAGTGGGGGCTGAGGTGTTGGGGTTTGGTTATAGGGTCTCTGTGGTTGTTTGTGTTCTCGTGGTATTTGCAACTTTCACCAATTTTTAGTGTATCAAAATATGGGACCACTTTGCTATATTCTAGTGTTTTGTGTACGCAAGTTACGTTATCCGACACGGTTCATGATCTGGTGTGCTGCTACACTTGGGCTGGTGTTGGTGTGTCATTACGCACGTTAGCCGTTAGACGAATACTTGTGGGTCGGATTGGAGTTGGTACGTTGGTCAAACGTCTTGTGTACATGATATTGATCGCTTTCTGAGATTTGCACTGGTTAGGTTTTGTGTTAATAGGATCGCAGGCGGGGACTTCAGACGCTGCGAAGAAAGGGAAGCAGGTGATTGGATTTACCTAGCCCACGACTGTCGGTGAGTAGATTTAACATCTACGGGGAATTCGCCCGCATGGCGTTATGCGTCAGGGCTAGATATGATATGATATTAGCCGCATGTTTATATTGCACATATAGAGTTTGCGTATAAACTTCATTGCATATTATTACTTGTTGTGCTTGGACTTGTACCCTTTGGACACTGCACTATTATTGACAGTTCATGTTGCATGAGCACTGATTGTATATCACCCATACCGTCAATAATTGCCATGACACGCACAACTCATATACATACGAGATATAGTTGACACCTATACATACGTGATATTGTATGGTTAGGGACATTGAGACACTGATTCATATTCCATTGTGCATATGACATATAGCATACCTGTATACCTACATGCTTACACATAGGCCTTGCAATGCCAACATGAATACATATACCTGGAGGGTATTGTATCATTATTGACATGTATATACACATACCTAGCTTGATATAGCTACACATATACCTGGAGAGAATTACATCATTATTGATAGGTGGATACACATATCTTGCTATACCGACATGGTTACGCATACCTGGCTATAGCTACATGTTCACCTTTATATGACGTTGCATTGGATTTCGGAGAAATTAGGAACCGCGTGATATATTTAATAACATGTTGCAGTTAAATAGCGGTTTTTTTCTATATATGCTCATATTACTGTTTCATGTTGCATATATTATATTTCATGGATTTCGTATTGATATATGGATTTCATATGATGTTTCTGGATGTTTTACTCCTGTATATATATATCAGTGGTATGGGACGCTGATATATATACATGTATATATATCAGTGGTATGGGACGCTATTATATATGTACACTTATAATATATAAATATATATCAGTGGTATGGGACGCTGTTATATATGTATACCTATAATATATATCATCATAATGATCTGTGCATGTATTCTTATTCATTGCGATATAAGGGGTCGATGTGCCCGATATGAGGGGCCGATGTTTCCGGTATGAGGGGCCGATGTGGGGGCCATTTTGAGGAAGGAATTTGGGGATTTAGACTGCCTTGATGGACACTGGTCCGCCACGATGAGGATTCCGTGAGGATGACATGTTTTACCCCGTACTCTGCATTTATTCTATATGCATTGCTTCATGTATTAATAGTACCTGATAGAGTACCTTTCATGACTGTTGCATATACATATTGTCATACTTATGCTATCAGATTACATGTGATAGATTATCGCTGTTAGTACATACTTGCGATTACTGTATGATGTTATTTACTATTCACGACTTGGCAAATCACTTCCGTTGTGCCGCAGGGTTTTTCAGCTCTGATCATCAGAGCAGTCGCGACAGGGCGCCTTTTTATCTCTACTTTGGCGGATACCGCTACGGTTGGCTGTAAAGCCGTTTGCTATAGGTGGGTTGCGGTTATCCGATAATGTACATTGTATATTTCTTGTATCTAGTACTGTAACATTTTAAAAATAATTAAATACTTAATTAAATAAATAAAATCGTTTAAGTGAATTTTATAATTTTCGGTAAAGTAAAACGTAGTTTTCATAAAACTAAACCGTAATTATTTTTCACTATAAATTTAAAAATACCTATTTTGATTATGTTATTACTAGTAAATGGTGTTTTTTAGCCACTTATAAATTTTTAGTTTAATTAAATATTTTTCTTAAATTAATTATTTTAAATATTAACATAAGCTTTATTTTTACACTAAATTAGTGTAAATTACAAATTTGAATGGGTTAAATTTGCAAAAATGAACCATTGCATCTTAGAATCAAGTGTGTTTCATGCAAAATTTATTTTCAAAATTTTACAATGGTTCTAGACCATTCATGGTCAAATGGAGTGAAGAAAATAAAGAATTTTTAAATAAATTCATGAAAAGACTTAATTGTGTGATATTTTTGTGAAACCTTCTATTCTTTTCTTCACCTTTTCTCACTCTCCTCTCTTTTCCTCACCTCATGGCCGGCCTCACCTCCATGGGCAGCCCCAAAATTTTCCCCCCATCATTTTTGCATCAAAATCATCAAAATTCATCAAAAATTCAATAAAAAATCCACAAAATCCTAATAAATTCCTACCCTCTATTCTTTGCTCATCTTTACATGGATTTTGGAGATGGAAAGCATTCATTTTGGAGGCTTATTTTCATGTTTGGATTTCATGTTGTGGAGGTATAAATCTTCTTCTTTTGATTTATTGTTATTAGATGTTTCATTTAAGCATAATTAGATTTAATAAATTAATTCTATTTAAAAGTTTTAAAATTCAATTTAGGGTTTGTAAAATCAAGTTATGGTTTTATTAATTAATTAGGGTTATAATAACTAGTTTAAAACTTTTAGAAATGGAAAATCATGCATGGTTGATATATTGTAATTTGTTCATTCAAATTGTTTAAATGAAGTGAATTTGCAAACTAGATTTCTATATATTATATATATTGGGGAGATAAAATTTCAATTAATGTTTGTAACACTAAATTGTGGTTTTAGTGAGGATATTAACTTGTTAGTGGAATGAAATACTTAATTTGGTTACTAGTTTCTTTTGATAATTGAAAAATACTAAAAGAAAATGCGATTTTGCTAACTAGATTTTTGAAATTCTTAAATAAATGAAATTTAAAATATAATTTATGGTTTCATTATATCATTATCATCATGAATTGTAGTTTAATACATTAATTCATGCAAAATCAATTTTAGTTGTGATAATGTGAAATTTTGCTTAAAAGTATCGAAATCGGGCAAGTTTGCAAACTAATATAAATTAGGGTGTTAAAAATATAGTGATGGTTTATATAGTCTAGTTATTCTAATTAATGAATATTATGACCATTATTTTCTTTTAAACATCAAGTTTTGAAGTAAAACGGTAAATTGGTGTTTTCAGGTTTTACGGAATCGGACGATTTGATCGATTTTTAGGGTTTCGATGGATTAAATCATGTTTTATATTATAAGTAATGAGTTTTTAAACTACAAGTTGTTTGCTGATGATTATCTCGATCAATCGGCGTTTGTACGCCGACATCGAGCGATATTTGGTTCTTTTGCATGAGCGGGACATAGGTTTTAACCTATGCGCGTTTCGTGCGTCGTTTTGACTTTTGTCCGTGATTCAGTTTACGATACTATATATATGTTTGCGTATAGGTACCCCTCACGTGGACTGCGGGCGATGAAGAAGAGGATGGCGACATCATTTTTGGCAGACAAGGACCAGGTGAGTAGATGTATATCTACGGGGGGAAGTCAGGTGGATGGCGTTTAGCACCCCCGCAAACGTAGAATAGGGATAGTACTTATTGTCATTAGGAATCCAGACGTGACCTTAGATTCTTGATGAGTAGGACCCTAGTAATGACCCTAGGTTGGACTAGACTGATTTAGAAAGACCATACCAGTGGATGAATACCTTGGAAGAGATTAGTAGGTTTCAGGTAGATACATACACACGCACACACTGAGACTCGACGTGGTGTATACGTGTATGTATATATATATATATATATATATATATATATAGGACTAGGTGTAGGTATATATATATATACACACAATACATATATGTGATATAAGGATATGATATGATACACGGGAATGAACAATATAACTAGGCTTGATGCCGTGATTCTTGGCTTTATGGTCGTGTTATGATGTTAGCGGATCATTAGGAAATTAGATAATGAATAGGTATACATAAATAACAAAGGGTGGTGATGATATTGAAGTACATGGGACTCTAAAATAGAACCCGGACCGTAACCTGTGCCTGAAATTCTGACATCATATAGGTGTGACTTGATTACGACATCATATAGGTGTGACTTGATTTCGACATCATATATGTGTGACTTGATTACGATATCATATAGATATGACTTGATTACGATATGATATAAGTGTGACCTAATCACAATATGATACATGTGACATGATACTTCTGAGGATAACTTAACAATGTATGTTTATGCTGGCAATGATATATGATTGATGTATGCGATTACAGTACAGTACCTCGATCATGATATGAATTGATGATGATATTATACGAATGATGAGACATGTAGGTGATACTTGACACGTACCCCGATATTGGGATGTCGTACGATGGATTTTACCGTACGAGGCATAGATGTGATGATTGATCCGCACTCTTGATTTGAGGAAGCCGTACTACGTACATGACTCTATTGAGGTTGGATCGCCGACTATTAGATATATGGACTCAGACTTTAGGTGTACTCTTATTTCTTATCGATTAATTTCTTAGGTTTAGTTCCTTAGGAGGTTAAATGGACACTAGTTTAGGCTCGAGACATATAGTTGTAGTTATACTTGTATATCAAATAAGTGGATAATACACATCCGTTTTTACTTTCAGACTGTAATCATCATGGTGCATGCTCATTCATATGTTTCTATAATCAGTATAAAACTCTGCCTGTTAGGACACCAGCACCATTACCGATGATGCGCATATTCCACACACACTTATTTGCCAGCTGACACACATCATCATCGGTAATTGCTATGTCACGTACACTTTAGATCATATTATCTTTTATTGATACAATCAGCTAACAGCTAGATCGATATAATATTGTGATTACTCTCTGGTGTTAGTATAGACATGGTATTTATTACTTAGACATTCCATGCATTCGCATTTTCATGTTATCATGCAGTATTATGGGGCATATGCCAACACTTATCATATAATTACTCATGATTTTGGGATTTTTGATTTCTATGAGATTTCTGGATTTTTGGGGAAAACCGCAAGAATATATAAAAACTTCTCTCTCTCTCCTCCTCTCTTTTTAAAAACATAAGATGCGGTTTTCTCGTGATGTATGTGTCGTCCACCATGAGATTTCATGTTTTCTGTTGGATTTCGAGACCCGATTCGAGGAGTGGATGAACCGTCTCGGGTACATGGTGGGCCTGGTATGGTACCTCGGGGCAAGAAGATCGAGTTGTAGACGATGAGCCTGGCAGGGGAAGGACTACCGACCGGTGATGTCTGGTGCGGCAGATATCCGGAGGATACCGACCGTTGTCGTGAGATTTGATGATATGGGCTTATCCGGACTGACGGAGCCCGAGATATTGAGATTATGAGGTATTGAGACTTGAGATTTACATGTTTTGTGTCGATACTTGACACGGATTTCCATGGATTTCATCAATGATATTTCAGATTCCTATACAAATTTACCATGATAAAAAGTAAAGATTTTCTTTATACAGATATATCTAGATTTCAGGATTGATTGTTTTACATTCATAGTGCATGCATATTCATTCACACGACATATTATTACTTGAGGCACTGACACGAGCACGGAGTATTTGCATTTACACGTAGTATTACCCTGCTATTACTAGATGATTGGGATATAGTAGTGTATTATTATGACCTAGGATAGCGTCGTGCATTCGATTTCTTTTCGCAGATATCTTCTACTCACGAGTTGGCAACTCACCCCCGTTGTGCCAAATTTTATTACAGGTTCGATATACAGGTTTTCCTGGCAGCTTGCTGGCATATCTGTTCACTCAGGGTGATTTGCACGGTAGGTTGGTTCACTTGTATCTGGACCGCCATTGTACTTTTATCATTCCATTTGTATCTAGAAAGCTCCATCAACCAAACTTATATTACTTGATAGTTTACTGGACCATTTATTTATTTCGACCTTAGAGTCGCGCCTGTATTATTATGATATCTGGTGGTTTTGTTTCCTTTTAAGTTTTGAGCCTCGCCCTTTGGCGTTGTATACTATTGTGCATTGATGTGGTTGTTTCCGCCTTTTGGCGTAGAGCTAGCTCCCGTTTGGGGATGATTTTTATTTTTTGTATATTTATTATTCTTGTTTGTACCCGTTTGGGGCCGGTTTTTACAAAGGAGACTCTGCCGAAATTTTTGAGAAAATTGGATGTTTCTTTTAAACTTGTTTTCTACATGTTTTCCTTTACATCTTCTTCTTCTTTTTATGGTTTATATTTCTGGGCTTCGGCTTACTTAGGTTACGTTGCGCCACTAGACGCTTCGTAATCTAAGTGCCGGTCACGTTCCGTACTTTCAGGTCGTGACAAGTACTCTCCATCTACCACCTTCATGTATTAACTTAGAGACGAATTGTGAGGATTGATGTTGTTTATTCTTATGACTCTGGTGTTCGTTATATGTATGCCCTAGAGGCCATTACTGTACATACGATATATATTGTAGTGGATGCTTGGACATATATAGGGAGGACTTTCTTGCTCGACATGATAGTATGCTATCTGGTTACTCTTTATCTTAACATGTACTCTGATTGTCTTTATGGTACATGTTGATAAAGCCCTTAGGATGAGTACTTGACTACCAGGACTATGATGCAGATCATACCAGTGGGGACAGTGTAGTCGCTAAGTACACCCTTCAAATGTTCCTAGTCATAGGTGTATCAAGACAGGGCATCGATATTCCAGAGTAGACTAGCGTATGCACTTGTTGACCCATATGATAGGCGATGGATGATCCCATATCCATTGGTGTTTGACATCAGAGAAGGTATACGGGTGCTCAGTAGAGACTGGGTACACTGGACAGACTCGCCGAGAACTCCCAGATGGTATTATACCTCACGTCAGATGGCAGTTCTCTGGTGACACTGGTACATGTTAGTCTGTAGACCCGAGATCGTCATAGAGTCATATGTGATTCCCACTGTGCTTTGATTTCCATCAAACCACATCCAAGAGGGCGTGCAAAACGGTGGCTTTTGGGTACAGTCCCGAATCACATGGAGGCAATGAGCGATAGGAGGGGTTTCGTCTCTCCCGGTATAGGGAGTTGATGTTGCGCTGTGTTCGATTGGCTATAACTGGAAATCCCTGGCTAGGGTTGCTGAGATTTACTGGTAAGTGTTATCAGTAGTTTCTCGAACTGTTATGGACCTTATATCGACACGACTTATCAAGCTACTGGGGTCTGATGTTTACCACCCCTAGGCGAGATATGCGACATATCAGACGAAGAGACCGGACTGTATGGGAGTGTTACTGATTGGATTCACAGAAGAATGTACAGGCTTGCTTGTTGATCTTCCGATCGCTCAATACCTGGGTGGCTGTTATGTTTAGATGACCGCTTGCAGCTTGTGGGTGTTTGATATGATCATCACCTACTGCCGGCGTATTGACGATTCTTTAGAGTCCTACAAAAAGGTTTCCGGCTCAGGCAAAACGGAGTAGGATCATATATGTGATATGTGCGGGACCGAGAACAATACATGTATGTGATACCGTATTAGATTCTCGCGATATGTGATATCGTGCGGGTATATGTGATATAGCCGGGTCATCGGATCAAGTGTTGATTCGATGAACTGATACAAATTATATTAGTCGGTTATTTGTGAAATAGCCGGATTATCGGATCAAGTGTTGATTCGATAATTTAATGTATAATTATATATTTGATATATTATATTACGTTAACTAATATTAGCTCACTTAAAGATTCTTTTTCTCACTTGGATAATACATTGATATATATGTGATATATGTTAATTGTATTATTTTATTTTGTTACAATAAATATTGTATATGTGATATATAATATTATAACAAGTTAGGGTTATATATGCAACATGTTTTGTGGAGTTTAAATATGGTTAGGGTTTGGATTAGGGTTAAGCTTGCATGAAGCTTTCAAGAAGCTTCTTGAAGCTTTGACTTTGACTTGTGATATTTTGCATAGATATTTCTTTAACCCAACCCTTTATCATAGTTAATTCTCTACATGGGTTAAGTCTTCATACTTAACCCATAGTTGCATATCTAACCAAACACTTGATTCATTATTCATCACAAATTGATTTGCTTATTCTTCTTCTTCCTTTTTGATGAAAAGCTTTTTAGCTTTTTCATATGTGATGAAAATGAGTGAGAAATTGAAAAAAAATGAGAGATAAATTCCTGCTTCATCATCCTCATCTATTCTTGCCACTTAGATTAGGGTGTTTGCTATGCTAATACATGATTATCAAAGCAAGAGCTTGGGTTTGAGTTTCTTCAAGGTAGATCATCTTAGTTTTTGAAGATCGGAAGAAAGCTTGCATCTTTCTCTTCATGGAGCCTCTCTAGAGTCCGGATACTTGATGATCGCAGCAAAGGGACCACAATACGGAGCTTATGAAGTGAAGGAACGGACTACAAAGGTTGTAATCCCAAACTCTTAGAAGTAAAGTTGTTTACTTGTTTTTTGTTTCGCCTAATCTTTAGTCTAAGATCTTGGTTAGAGTTGTTCGGCACATGAAAAATTTGATTTTGGCATGGTTGATGCCTTGTAGAACCTTGTTCTAGTGCCTAGTAACCCTACAGTAGTATCAGAGCCAAGCTAGAGCTTTAGGCTAAGTCAAGATGAAGTTTAAAGTCCGATCGAACCCCGAAACATCATGTTTTACCCCCTCTCTGGAAATTTTTTAAAATGTGTATTTTTTCTATATTAAAAATACTCAGAAAATTAAGCAGGGAATTCTAAGGATTACTGTGAAATACGAGATCATAATTCCCTTAAAGCGTCACGGAACCGCGGCAATTCCACGCCATGCGCGGCGGTTCCGCGGTCGTTCTTGGGTATTAGGGTTGGATTTTTCATAGTAACATCCGTATGTATTTCTACATGCTTCTGGGAATTTTTAATTCTACTCAAGTGTTGAGTTTTCTGGAGATCTTTTGCATTCGTTGATTCGATCAGAAAGTTTAACATCGTTTAGTTTTTCGGGTAATTTAGAACGTGTTAAAAAGTTTGAACGGATATCAATAACTCACTTTTTCCCCTGCCGGAAAATTTCCAAGTTTTGGATTTTTTTCTTAGTTAAAGAACATTCAAAGTCGTGCAAGTAACGCGGTGGACCCTATAGAAGAACACAAACCTTAACTCGATTATGCGACCGTCTGAACAGCCTCTAAACCTTAGGGTTTGGGGCAGTACGGCGTTGCCACATGTGAGGCGTTGGTTTGACCCTTCTACGGCTGGACCATTGGTACTGTGGCATGTGATGGATACTTTTTGAACTCCGCTCAAGTGTTGAGCTATTTGGGAAATCTTGGGTGTTTGTTTATTTGATCGGAAAGTTTAACATTATCTATTTATCTGGAATGTGATACAATATTTAGAATCCACAAGTAGTGTCACGACCCGAAAGAGCACGTGACTGGCCCTTGAACCATATGAAGTCTATAGGACCCCATCTGATCCAAGTAAGCCAAAAGCCCAGCAATCTAAAACCATTTAAAGAGTAAATAAGGAAAACTAGTTTTGAAAAGTAAGGAAATCATGTTTCGAAAATCAAAGTTTTTAAATAACTAAGCCGAATATGTATTTTAGAATGTGTAATCTTTCCTGAAAATTTCGGCAGAGTTTCCTTTGTAAAAACTGGCCCCGAACGGGGTACAACAAGAACAATATATATGACATGATAAAAGGCATCCCCAAGCGGGAGCTAGCTCTTCGTTAATCGACGGTCACAACCACATAAGCAATAACAATATATACAACGCTAAAGGGCGAGGATCAAAACTGAAAAGAAACTCAAAAACAGCCAGAAACCGCAATACTACAAGCGCGACTCTAAGGTCGAAATAATACAACACTGTTTTCTAAGTCTGAAACAATATACATGTTTTGGTTGATGGAAATTCTAGATACAATAAATAATACATAAACAAAGGCGGATCTGATACAAAAGAACCCACCTATCCAAGCAAGTCACCCATAAGGAAGCAGTGTGCCAGAAATGCCGCTAAGGAATCTGTACGGCAAAACCTGCAAGGACTGTGGCACAACGGGGGTGAGTTGCCAACTCGTGAATAGAAAAATATCTACAAGCAGAGATCGAATGCATGACCAATCCTAGGTCAATACGATCAGATATAAATAAACCTCATATGAATAAAGCTGAAGCATGCTAAACTGGCAATGTAATCTCTAAACATGAGTGTAGTGCCAAGTGCTCGTGCTAGTGCCTCAGATAATAGCATGTCATGAATATGAGGTATGATCAAAGTAATCAAATCTGCACACACGTGGATCCCGTCCACTCGTCACCCACTGACAATAACCACCATGCATGTAAATATCATCAGCATATGCAAGGAAAAAATATGAGGATATAACCAAAAGCATGGAACCTGAGTGCCTAGCATCGACACTCGAAAACATCATGAAAACCCGTGCCTAGCATCGGCACGTAAATCCTCACATACCGGGCATCCGTCAGTCCGGGTCAGCCCACTCTCAATATATCGGGCATCCGTCAGTCCGGGTCAGCCCTCTCTCAATATATCGGGCATCCGTCAGTCCGGGTCATCCCTCTCTCAAATATCGGGCATCCGTCAGTCCGGGTCAGCCCTCTCTCAGTATATCGGGCATCCGTCAGTCCGGGTCAGCCCTCTCTCAATATATCGGGCATCCGTCAGTCCGGGTCAGCCCTCTCTCAATATATCGGGCATCCGTCAGTCCGGGTCAGCCCTCTCTCAAAACCAGAAATATCATAGAAACAAACTATCTCAATGCGCAAATCAGAAAGCAAGATGAATGTGACAATATAAGTGAAATGCAAGTACAATATATCCTGCAGCATGGAGTAATAGTATGCGCATATAAACATATGCAAGCAGTGCGAATAGCATGAATGTGCGGAATCGAGTAATCAACGCAACAGTAAAGAATCTACACCAATCTGTACATGTCATGCAGGGGTGCCATTTGAAATAAGACGAATCAGGGCTTTTGGTAAAACAAGGGCTATGGTGTTTTAAGAAAAGATACATCATTTGAAAATATCCGTATGACCCTTCTGCCTATCTTTAAAATATCCGCGATTCGTTAGTTTGAAATAGGTATGACTCGGTCTAGTCTAATGTCTACTAAGTAATCTAGACAGGAGGGGTATGAAACCACCTAATCTGAGTCAATGTGTATAGATATGATAGTCGGTGATCTCGCCTCAATAACATATCGTAAGATATCCTCGAGTTATGAGTGCGGATCCATCATCAATATCGGCTCGTACGGTAGATCGTGGTACGGCATCCCAATAACTGGGTAGGGGTCAATATCACCCAATCTCATCACATATCAGGTATCTCTTATCATCAGATCGCACAATCTGGGGTACTACTCTAAGTCTAGTACAAATCGATACCATCTATAAAAATATGAATGCGGGTAAAGCACATGTCCAAAGGCCCGCTAAAACTATCATATCGCACCTCAAGACCACTATGTCACATCGCCGATCTCACGGCCTCACATCAAGTATCATCTCAATCTCACGTATCATCCTCAAATCCCGTATATGAACACATAGTCCCATACCCATGTGTAGATATACGCACCATCATATGCACACAATAAATGGAAGCAAGAATGCAAGAATGTGTGTAAGTGTATGTGTAAGTGCAACCACTACTCTAGGGTTCGCACTATACTAAACCAATATATTCTTAACATCAAAAATACCATTATTACTATCAATGATCCTAAACAACACATAATAAATATACGTGGGTATACGTATTCATATACAACACCACGGACTGCGGGGGTGCTATACGCCATCCACCCGACTTCTCCCCGTAGATATAAATCTACTCACCTGTATCCTGCGTGTCGGTGTCGATAACACCATGCTCCGTCGCCTCGGAATCCACGTAAAGGTACCTACAGTGATCAACCATAGCAAAGCGTATGAAAATCAAGGCAGAGAACCGATACAGCGCACAGTGTGCTCATAGGTTGGAACCTATGGCCCAAACATGCAAATCCAACACTTAACCCCTGTTGTCGATGTATGAACACCCGACAACCAAATACAAATCCAAATACCAAGAAAGTGCATTTAAAAATACGAAAAACATCGCCTAAAACACCCCAAAATGCCTCCAGATTTTCCCCAGATGACCATTAGCCAAAACTATATATAGGAGGGGTCTAATCTAGTGCTAAATGAGCCCTGGAACAAAACTGGAACCATTCCCCTCTACTCGGGCCGCAAATTGCGGCCGGAATGATGAAATTGGCGGCCACGGTTTGGAGTTAGGGGCTCGGGACTTGATGGTAGCTTCCTAGGTGTCTGCACGACTCACTGTCAGCTCAATTTTATTTTTGGTGCCCCCGGGTTGCTCCAGATTCCAGAACACCTCCACAGATCATACAAACCGAGATGAAAAGTTCCGTAATTCCGTATTTTGTTTTCAAGTTCAGGTTTGGGTTTTAAATTAGCATTACACCAGGGTTTCTAGGGTCTCAACAAGCCTCATTTTCATCTTAGTTTCAGTTTTACCCTAAACCCTAACTTGAATTCACCAAAATCCACAAAACGACACGATATCGATACTAAACTAGTATGGATGCAATAGAAATGAGATATTACGCTAATAGGTGCAGAAATTACCTCCTTTGGCAACTCAAGAAAATTCTTGAGTTGCTCAAAGTCCTCCAAATCCAATCTTGCTAGGTTCCAAGTGTAGCTAGTGAGCCCGGGAACATTTTTTGTGAAGTGGGAATGAGGTTTTGGCTTTGTTTTCATTGTGGATCTAGGGTTTTATGAAGAGGGTGAGAGAGGGAAAGGGAGAGCAGCAGCAGCAACAAAAAAAGGGGAGGGAGAAGAGAGAGAATGAGAAGGGGAAAATGATGAGGGATGGTGCAAAAAGTGGGGTTGACTTGGTCTCTCTCTCTCACTCATTACCTACCCTTTTTCCTTTCTTTTCTTTTCCTTTATCTTTTCCTTCTCACTCCAATAGTAAATCCAAATGAACCATGGCAACAAAAAAAGTAACACAAGTGTAACAAGTGTAAAAATGATATGTGCACATTTTTGCACAAAAATGCTAAAATTTCAATTAGCGATCTTTAATCGCGATTAACACTAAATTAGCATATAACTAGTCTTAAAAACTTTAAAATGGCATAATTCCATAAAATACCCTATTTTAGAATTTTCTAAAATTTTCCAAAATTTTCCCCCATTTATTTGTATTTAATTCCACCCGAATATTAAAATATTCATTAAAATAATATTAAATTATAAAAATTCCCGAAAATAATATTTTATTATTTTGGAAATGTTACAATCTACCCCCCTTAAAGAAATTCGGTCCCCGAATTTACATTTAAAAACCCCCAAATACTAAAACATTTCGATACAATTTCAAGTCGTCGGGGCTCCGAAATCATCAATACATAAAACGTCATAGCGCAATGCATGCGCATGAGTACTGAGCAGATAACTCAAAATCGAAACTCTGTCAAGCATCTCGCAATCATCGGAGTCAAGGTAAGACAATGTCAAATCCAATACAAAACCGATGTGATATGGATCAGAACTATACATGTAGACATCCAATCTATACATGTAATTAGCTGATGTAAAAGCATGCCAAATCTTTTTAAATCGCTGTGCAATGCGCGTAACACTGCACAGTGGCGGACGTTTTTGATAAGAAAATATCCATATGTGTATATATATATCTTTTATTTACTATATACGTTCCGCCGTTTTTGAAAACAATTTAGAAGGGTTTCCTGGTTTTTAAAACGTTTCGTGTCATATCGGACACGTAGGTATATACTGAGACTATAGCTCGCCTTTTGGGAAATCCCTTCGATAAGTACCGATGCATGCAAAATATATCCAGGTACTGTCCTCTGACTAGTCCTGCTCAGTATGAAAACAAATATCCAATATCATAAAAAGTACCGCTCCAAAATGAATAAATCCCAAAAATACACATAACACCACCCTGTGCGTCTGATGTGCACGGAAATCGAAATCCATAAATGTGCCAAACAGGTGCACAAAACCACATCTAGGTGCAACGGGTGTGCACGAAGCATCTGTCATAGGCAACGTGTGTGCCTGACAGCCAAAAATCCGGTGCATCTGACATGCACAAAGAATCTCGATTTAGTGCATCGGGTGTGCACCAAAATCGTATTTCAACATATGCGTCCAACATGCGCGAACGTCCAAATCGGTGCATCCATCATGCACGAATGAAAATCTAAACCCTGCGCACTCAACATGCACGGAATCACGAAATCCAATAGCAAACGCCGACATGCGTAAGTCAAACTAAAAGCACGGAGTGCAAGAACCAATCATCAATATCAGGGTCAAAATCAAAGATATAGTGCGGCTCAATCAAAATCAAGTGTACTGCGATGGGAAATCTCACAACCGTGTGCATCAGCATGCACAAATCAAATCAAAACACTAGAAGTGCATGAAAACTATGCTGGAAGCGCAAATCAAATCACCGGCATGTAATAGACACGAAATCACCATCAATACCTCAAGAATAATAATGATGCGCCAGGTATAAATGCCCAATAAGTGCAACCATGGTGCACGAAAACAGAAATCATAGAACTCAGTCATCAAAACCAATCATGCAAATGGATCGCCAAAATACCGAAATCCCAAAGTGACAGATACGTGATAATCGAATCACAAAATCATAAAGCATAAATAATGTCGTCGGTATATCCTCCCTCCAAGTCGAGAAGATGCCGGTACATTCAATTCTAGCGGCGCAAGATCTCTACTTGCCTCTTGCTCGCGGCTGGCGTCCTCTGCCTCTGGTCCCTGATCTTTCCTGTAGATTACAAACCTCGCAATCCACCGGCTCATCGGCCCGGTCAGGAGTGCTGACAGGAACGATTCCGTTCTGGCACTTCCTTGGTAATCTCTCGGTCAATCCTCACGACTGCTCGTAAAGCAATATGCCACTGGGGTCGGCCTCCGGCTCTCTGAATGCACATCATACGTCTGATCCTGGGTGCAAACATCATTTGCAGCGGTGTCCTGGAAGGAATCCTGCTCAAAGTCTCTGCCGATCTTGCCTATGCCGATCTGTACGGAGGCTGGTACTCTTGCTTAGTCTCCAACACGGACCCAAAATCACGAACTCGGTATCTTCATCACTCAGTAGAAGATATCTAGCCGATCACATCCTCAACGTGCATATCGCATCTCTGATGTCGACGAAGTGGAACGTCATCTCGTCGAAGTCTCATATGAACTCTTTACTCCATTTTGCTTCAATGTCGACTGATTCGGACTCATCTCATCGTCGCTACACGGACTGCGCTCCGACGGCTATGCTCGTATCTGGAGTCTCCCAAGCAGTGTCCCATCACATGATATCCGAATGATGTCGACTCATCCGATCGACTCATCAGAACCTCACAATCCCCCAAGAGCTCAACATCTCGGGTACAGTTTAATAGTATCGAGTACATACCACAACGTCAGTGGTCCAGCCGTAGAAGGGCAAACCCAAGCCTCACTAATGGCGCCGCGGAACCGCCGCAAACCCTAAGGTTCAAAGGCTTTCACACGGTCATTAAGTCAAGTTAGGGTTTCATTCTTCTAGAGGGTCCATAGAATCACCTGCATGTCTTTCCGAATACTTTAAACTTGGAAACTAGGATCCTGACATTCGATCGTCTCAATCGACTCTCAACGAACCTGCGTGAAGTCGCCTCTAGCTGGAATCAATCTACCTGATGACCTCGCATCGGGGTAAGCGAACGAACCACATGTCCTAGTCATTCATCCTCGGTGACTAGCGACTTACCATCATATCTCAAGAATATGCTCATGCTGCAGTAGCTCCAATCATCTGGGCGATATCTCAACAGTCATCACATCCTGGCTGGCCTCTATCAGTGGCTCAATCCTCTGGTGCCGATCAGCACGTCCTAGAAATCTCGCAACAGCGATCTGTCAAACGCCCATAGTGCGGAAACACAATAAGACGACACCTCAATATGCAATAGTATGCCTCGGGAATCACCCCCTCGTCAGTCCTCGTCCATGACGAGCTCATGCTGACAACTCGAGCCGTAACTCACTCTGCCCGTGCAATCGCGGCAGCAAAACCATAACCAGTATAGATGAGGATAGATCATAGGAAGGAATACAATACTGTGCAAGGAAATGTACAACCTAAGGTTTCTTAAGAGGAGTGGCGTGTCATAAGTATGCCGCGGAACATACCAACGGTACGTCACTCTACTTTAGTCACCTATTCCATCAACCAAGGGTCATCCTACACGGCGAAAGTTCGGGTCTAATACCCCCTCGACCAAGTCTAAGTTCCGTAAGGTCAAGCCTAAGTTCCATATATAAAAACGCCCTAGGCTCCACATAGTCAAACTTAGACTCGAACCAAGGTCAACCTAGCGCTCTGATACCAACTTTGTCACGATCCGAAAGAGCACGTGACTGGCCCTTGAACCATATGAAGTCTATAGGACCCCATCTGATCCAAGTAAGCCAAAAGCCCAGCAATCTAAAACCATTTAAAGAGTAAATAAGGAAAACTGGTTTTGAAAAGTAAGGAAATCATGTTTCGAAAATCAAAGTTTTTAAATAACTAAGCCGAATATGTATTTTAGAATGTGTAATCTTTCCTGAAAATTTCGGCAGAGTTTCCTTTGTAAAAACTGGCCCCGAACGGGGTACAACAAGAACAATATATATGACATGATAAAAGGCATCCCCAAGCGGGAGCTAGCTCTTCGTCAATCGACGGTCATAACCACATAAGCAATAACAATATATACAACGCCAAAGGGCGAGGATCAAAACTGAAAAGAAACTCAAAAATAGCCAGAAACCGCAATACTACAAGCGCGACTCTAAGGTCGAAATAATACAACACTGTTTTCTAAGTCTGAAACAATATACAAGTTTTGGTTGATGGAAATTCTAGATACAATAAATAATACATAAATAAAGGCGGATCTGATACAAAAGAACCCACCTATCCAAGCAAGTCACCCATAAGGAAGCAGTGTGCCAGAAATGCCGCTAAGGAATCTGTACGGCAAAACCTGCAAGGACTGTGGCACAACGGGGGTGAGTTGCCAACTCGTGAATAGAAAAATATCTACAAGCAGAGATCGAATGCATGACCAATCCTAGGTCAATACGATCAGATATAAATAAACCTCATATGAATAAAGCTGAAGCATGCTAAACTGGCAATGTAATCTCTAAACATGAGTGTAGTGCCAAGTGCTCGTGCTAGTGCCTCAGATAATAGCATGTCATGAATATGAGGTATGATCAAAGTAATCAAATCTGCACACACGTGGATCCCGTCCACTCGTCACCCACTGATAATAACCACCATGCATGTAAATATCATCAGCATATGCAAGGAAAAAATATGAGGATATAACCAAAAGCATGGAACCTGAGTGCCTAGCATCGACACTCGAAAACATCATGAAAACTCGTGCCTAGCATCGGCACGTAAATCCTTTCATACCGGGCATCCGTCAGTCCGGGTCAGCCCACTCTCAATATATCGGGCATCCGTCAGTCCGGGTCAGCCCTCTCTCAATATATCGGGCATCCGTCTGTCCGGGTCAGCCCTCTCTCAAATATCGGGCATCCGTCAGTCCGGGTCAGCCCTCTCTCAGTATATCGGGCATCCGTCAGTCCGGGTCAGCCCTCTCTCAGTATATCGGGCATCCGTCAGTCCGGGTCAACCCTCTCTCAAAACCAGAAATATCATAGAAACAAACTATCTCAATGCGCAAATCAGAAAGCAAGATGAATGTGACAATATAAGTGAAATGCAAGTACAATATATCCTGCAGCATGGAGTAATAGTATGCGCATATAAACATATGCAAGCAGTGCGAATAGCATGAATGTGCGGAATCGAGTAATCAACGCAACAGTAAAGAATCTACACCAATCTGTACATGTCATGCAGGGGTGCCATTTGAAATAAGACGAATCAGGGCTTTTGGTAAAACAAAGGCTACGGTGTTTTAAGAAAAGATACATCATTTGAAAATATCCGTATGACCCTTCTGCCTATCTTTAAAATATCCCCGATTCGTTAGTTTGAAATAGGTATGACTCGGTCTAGTCTAATGTCTACCAAGTAATCTAGACAGGAGGGGTATGAAACCACCTAATCTGAGTCAATGTGTATAGATATGATAGTCGGTGATCTCGCCTCAATAACATATCGTAAGATATCCTCGAGTTATGAGTGCGGATCCATCATCAATATCGGCTCGTACGGTAGATCGTCGTACGGCATCCCAATAACTGGGTAGGGGTCAATATCACCCAATCTCATCACATATCAGGTATCTCTTATCATCAGATCACACAATCTGGGGTACTACTCTAAGTCTAGTACAAATCGATACCATCTATAAAAATATGAATGCGGGTAAAGTACATGTCCAAAGGCCCGCTAAAACTATCATATCGCACCTCAAGACCACTATGTCACATCGCCGATCTCACGGCCTCACATCAAGTATCATCTCAATCTCACGTATCATCCTCAAATCCCGTATATGAACACATAGTCCCATACCCATGTGTAGATATACGCACCATCATATGCACACAATAAATGGAAGCAAGAATGCAAGAATGTGTGTAAGTGTATGTGTAAGTGCAACCACTACTCTAGGGTTCGCACTATACTAAACCAATATATTCTTAACATCAAAAATACCATTATTACTATCAATGATCCTAAACAACACATAATAAATATACGTGGGTATACGTATTCGTATACAACACCACGGACTGCGGGGGTGCTATACGCCATCCACCCGACTTCTCCCCGTAGATATAAATCTACTCACCTGTATCCTGCGTGTCGGTGTCGATAACACCATGCTCCGTCGCCTCGGAATCCACGTAAAGGTACCTATAGTGATCAACCATAGCAAAGTGTATGAAAATCAAGGCAGAGAACCGATACAGCGCACAGTGTGCTCATAGGTTGGAACCTATGGCCCAAACATGCAAATCCAACACTTAACCCCTGTTGTCGATGTATGAACATCCGACAACCAAATACAAATCCAAATACCAAGAAAGTGCATTTAAAAATACGAAAAACATCGCCTAAAACACCCCAAAATGCCTCCAGATTTTCCCCCGATGACCATTAGCCAAAACTATATATAGGAGGGGTCTAATCTAGTGCTAAATGAGCCCTGGAACAAAACTGGAACCATTCCCCTCTACTCGGGCCGCAAATTGCGGCCGGAATGATGAAATTGGCGGCCACGGTTTGGAGTTAGGGGCTCGGGTCTTGATGGTAGCTTCCTAGGTGTCTGCACGACTCACTGTCAGCTCAATTTTATTTTTGGTGCCCCCGGGTTGCTCCAGATTCCAGAACACCTCCACAGATCATACAAACCGAGATGAAAAGTTCCGTAATTCCGTATTTTGTTTTCAAGTTCAGGTTTGGGTTTTAAATTAGCATTACACCAGGGTTTCTAGGGTCTCAACAAGCCTCAATTTCATCTTAGTTTCAGTTTTACCCTAAACCCTAACTTGAATTCACCAATATCCACAAAACGACACGATATCGATACTAAACTAGTATGGATGCAATAGAAATGAGATATTACGCTAATAGGTGCAGAAATTACCTCCTTTGGCAACTCAAGAAAATTCTTGAGTTGCTCAAAGTCCTCCAAATCCAATCTTGCTAGGTTCCAAGTGTAGCTAGTGAGCCCGGGAACATTTTTTGTGAAGTGGGAATGAGGTTTTGGCTTTGTTTTCATTGTGGATCTAGGGTTTTATGAAAAGGGTGAGAGAGGGAAAGGGAGAGCAGCAGCAGCAACAACAAAAGGGGAGGGAGAAGAGAGAGAATGAGAAGGGGAAAATGATGAGGGATGGTGCAAAAAGTGGGGTTGACTTGGTCTCTCTCTCTCACTCATTACCTACCCTTTTTCCTTTCTTTTCTTTTCCTTTATCTTTTCCTTCTCACTCCAATAATAAATCCAAATGAACCATGGCAACAAAAAAAGTAACACAAGTGTAACAAGTGTAAAAATGATATGTGCACATTTTTGCACAAAAATGCTAAAATTTCAATTAGCGATCTTTAATCGCGATTAACACTAAATTAGCATATAACTAGTCTTAAAAACTTTAAAATGGCATAATTCCATAAAATACCCTATTTTAGAATTTTCTAAAATTTTCCAAAATTTTTCCCCATTTATTTGTATTTAATTCCACCCGAATATTAAAATATTCATTAAAATAATATTAAATTATAAAAATTCCCGAAAATAATATTTTATTATTTTGGAAATGTTACAAGTAGTTATGAGATAACTAATTTGAATGTTATAAATCTAGCAGTTTAGTCTTAGATGATCGGTTGCCACGGGATTTTGATGCGATCAAAAGTCCGTCGCAATCACGTAGCGTACGCGGATACTCGCCGGGTAAACTTAATAGATAGCCACGCCCCATATCCCCGACCAAGTGACTGTAGGAGAACCCCGTCGCCAAAAGCATCCGTTCGGGTGCTCACGGCAGCGATGTTTCGCCTTAATGCACTTCGTCGACGGCATCGGGGGTGCCGCCGTCTACTAAAGTTTTCGACGAGCATTCGATCAGGATGTCGGGAATCTTGTTGAATTACCCGACTAGATATTGAAAAGTGTTTTCGAGATCGAGGCTAAAATGCGGGGTTTATAATTGTTAAGCATGAGATGTCTAAGGAATTCATTTGGTTAGGCATGCGATGTCTAAGGAGGTTGCGGATTCCAACTGTTGTAGTTTTACACTTTCTTTTCTGCAACCGTAGGTGTAATATGTGGTGTATCGCCTGTTTCGTTGCTATACATCAACAACAATTAGGATACGCATATTTACTTACGTTGATGATATATGATATTATGTGTTGCTGTGATATGTTATATTGGATCGTCGTGTTTTGAATAGCCGGGGGTTTTATGTGAGATGAGAGTTTTTCTTTTTCTTTCATGTAAAATTCAATTGTATGTAATATTCTTTTATTGGGGCACTTCGAGGTTGAGGAGGATTTCACCATTGTATATTATTTACTTTTCCGCATTAGGATAGACCCAAGGCGGGGAGCACAAGTAACCGGGTTCTGGGGTCCAGTGGGAGGCCATCTCGAGGAGTCGAGACCGGGTCTCTTAACCCTAGAATTGGCAGTGTTGCTTGCCTCTCTCGTAGGGGTCTAGGGATGTGGGTTTGGCTATTCATCGCGACCGTGGAATCCGTGTCTTATACAGGCACATATTAAAACAGGGACCTCCTAGTATATCCAATATTTCATATATGTTCTCCTGCTGTAATGTTCTGTGATGAGATCATATTACTGCCTGAGACGAATGTTTATATTATATATATGAGATATATATTATATTTTGTTGGTTTCGTTTCATATCTGATGCTTGTGAAGCATAATTAAAATGGGACTTCAATAATGAGATTAATGAAATAAAAGAAACCTAAAGATGTTGTAGAAACTTGTTTAAAAACCGGTAGCTCTAGTTCTTGCTTTGCATAGCGGTATTCCTTGTAGAATATCCAGCACCTTATTCAATAAGGAAAGAGCCGAGATCCCTTCACCGGGAGTGACCTCTTTAGCGAAACTAGAAGATGCTACACACTCGGTTTGTCTTTTAATTGCTTCTATAGTTTTGCTTTGCACAGCGGTATTTGTGAAATATCCAGCACCTTATTCGATAAGGAAAGAGCCAAGATCCCTTCACCGGAAGTGACCTCTTTAGCAAAACTAGTGAAAGCCTCAAAAACACTCCATTCAAAATCACTCGATTCTATAACGATATCAAGTTCATTACGCAAAGGGTTTTCTTAAAAACCTGTCGTAGCCCTCTGTCATTTCAGATAAGTACTACTTAGTATTCGTGTTGCGTTAGTTTGGCATTCGTCAAGGCGTAGTGTACGGTAGCTAACAGTAACATTTCAGAAAAATAAAATATTATTTTTGGGAATTTTTATAATTTAATATTAATTTTAATGAATATTTTAATATTTCGGTATAATTAAATACCGATAAATTGGGAAAATTTTGGAAAATTATAGAAATTACTAAAAAGAGGGTGTTTTATGTGAATTATGCAAATTTTAAGTTTTTATGATTAATTATATGCTAATTTAGTACTAATCGCGATTAAAAATAGCTAATCGGACTTTAAGCGGGTTTTGTGCAAAACATGCACCATTTCATTTTTTACACTTGTTATTTTGTTTCATGGCTTTTCATGCATGGTTGTTAATTAGAGAGAGTGGGGAAAAGAAAAGAAAAGGGGAAAATGAAAAAAAAAAGAATAAAGAATGGGGTATGGGTGAGAGAGAGAAAGAGAGTGGTTAACTTTGACCTTGGCATTTTCCTTCCCCATTCCTTCACGCTCATCATCTCTCCCTCTCTTCCTATTGCTGCTGCTACCTCCCCCTCCTACTCCATCTACAAGCCTCAAAAACTCCATGAAAAGCAACTCAAAACCCCACCCTCATTTCATAAAAAAGATGCACAAGCTCAAGAGAAGCGCAGTGGACCAAGAAAAAAAAGGTTTTGGCCACTTGGGGCAACTCAAGAATTTTCTTGAGTTGCCAAATAAGGTAATTTCTGAACCATAATCTTAGTTTTCCCATTACTTATACCCCCATGTTAGATTAGAACCGATATCGAGTGGTTTTGTGGACTTATAAAATTCTATTTAGGGTTTATGGGAATTTGAGAGTTGTGATGTGAAATTGAACTTAGTAGAGGCCACACAAACCCCCTAGTGCTAGAATTCTGACCTAAACCAGAGATTTGAAACCCGGAATATGGATTTAGAAACCGATATCGGAAGAATTGTGGAATCTGTCAGTGTATTATGAAATCTGCTATCACCCCGAGACTCTGAAAATTATATTGCATACACAGAGATACATGCTGGCAACTAGGAAGCTACCACCAAAACCCTAGCCCCTATCCCCCAACCCAGGCCGCCAATTAATTCATTCTGGCCGCAAATAGCAACTAGAGTAGGGAGGATGTGACTCATTTTTGTTCCAGGGCTTTATCATCAGTAGACTAGACCCTTGGTATATGAAAAATTATCCAATTTGACCTAGGGTGAAATCTGGGACCCTTTTCTATAGTTGCTGTTTTGGATCCGTGTTTCCGTATTGCGTATTTTAAATTCTGGATTTGCGTATTGTGTTTTACCTCGATCACTTGACATTTGTACGACGAGATCGAGGGTCGTTTGATGGTTTTGAAAGCGCAGTCTATAGGTTCTAACCTATAGGCATTAGCGTGTCGTTTTGGGTATTCCCGATGTGATTTTAATACGCGTTCCGATTATGTTATCTATGTAGGTACCATCATGTGGATTCCATATGATGAAGAAGTTGAAGGCGACATCGACACCGACACGCAGGATGCAAGGTGAATAGATTATATCTACGGGGGAAGTCGGGTGGATGGCGTATAGCACCCCCGCAGTCCGATATTTAGTATAGTATATATATACTATTTATGATAGCTTGTTGTGTGTCGTGGATATTTGAGATGAGATTAGGTGCACTATGATTAGATTAGGCGTAGAAGTAAACTAGTATAGTTCCTAGTTGCGAACCCCAGAATAGGCTTACACCCACACGCACACACATGCATATTCGTTATACTTATACCTAAATGACGAGGATAGTGGTTGATATTTGGAGATGAGTCGATGAGATTGGGTATAGTGCCATGAGATCGGTGATATATTATGATTCGTATTTGGGATACGACATTAGATTTTAGCGGGCCTTTGGACGTGTGTTCCACACACGCATTTATATTTATATAGACGGTATCGATTTGTACTAGACTTAGATCAGTACCCTAGATCATGAGATATGATGATAAGGATACCAGATAATTGATGAGATGAATGTGATATTGACCCGCATCCAGCTTTTGGGATGACGTACGATGATTTACCGTACGAGCTTTATATTGATGATAGATCCGCACTAGTGACTCGAGGATGTCATATGATAATGTATCGTACGCGGTACCTTTGAGGCGGGATCACCGACTGTTATACATATATATATATCGACTCAGATTTAGGTGGTTTCCATACCCCTCCCGACTGACTTGTTAGTTAGAGCTGTAGTTTTGCTAGTAGATGTTAGGCTAGGTTGATATCATACCTATTTCAAAAACTAACGAATCGGGAATATTTTAAAGACAGGTAAAGGGATTCTACGGATAATTCAAAAGACGCATCTTTTTTTAAAAACACCGTAGCCCTTATTATCCTAAAAACCCTGAATCGTCTTCTTTCAAATGGCAAAACAGTATGATATGGATGCATTGATGTAGCTTCTACACTGTTGTGTTTATTATTCATTTGCTGCATATACTTACTGTTTGCATCGCATTGCATGATAAATATGTTTATTGTTATATCAATACCATGCTGTTAGGACACCGGCACCATTATCGATGATGCATATGTTCCACGTATACCTGCTTGCCGGCTCACACACTTCATCAGCGATAATTACCATGTCACTATACTGTAGTACTGTAGCATTCAGGATATGATCCCTTGCATGGCATACTTGTGTACATACCTATTGTGCACCCATACGTGCATACATACGTATTCGCACATACTTAGATGATTCTCGCTGGATTAGGAGATTTGGGAACCGCAAGATACACTTTAAAACTGATTCATTTGAAAAGAGCGGTTTCCCTCAATATGTACATATTACTATTCCATATTGCATGATATACTGATATGCTTACATTTCTTTTACATGTCGCATACATCATGCTTTTGATTATACGGATTGAGATATGTAGTTTCCATGATATTTCTGGATTTGGGAACCGTGGATATTTCCAAAAAGAGTATGTAATTGTTTTAAAAACCCGGTTACCCTTGATATGATATTTCAGTGCGTCCACCATGTGTTTTCTCGGTGCTGAGAGCGACATGTGAAACCCGATTCGAGGAGCGGATGAGGCCGATTGCGGGTACATGGTGGACCCGGTATGGTACCCCGGGGCGAGAATGGATCTGCTGTGTAGCTAGACGGTGAGCCTGGCAGAGGGACCACTACCTACCGGTGATTGTATTTGAGCTTGGCAGATATCCGGAGGATACCGACCGGAGTTGAGAGATGATATGGGCCTATCCAGATTGACGGAGCCCGATATATGAGAATTTACGTGCCGATGCTAGGCACATGTTTCATGATGTTTTCGAGTGTCGATGCTTGACACTCAGATTCCATGATTTGATATGTTGCGAGCGACACATGTTGATTTACATCCTCATACTTCCATGCATATGTTTATGATATTTACATGCATGATGTTTATTGTCATTGGGTGACACGTGGATGATTTCCACATACATATATTGATATTGATGACATTGATCACATAGTTGGATGATATCCACTTTTCATAGACTTCTTGATTTAGTCGACATTGATCATACCTCATATTTATGATATGTTATTACCAGAGGCCCTGGCAAGAGCACTTGGCACTACATTCATGTATAGATGTTACATTGCCACCTTCTCATGCTTCAGACTTAATTATTTGAGGTTTATATTTATATATCCGATCGTTGTGCCACAGTTCTTGCAGGTTTTGCCGTACAGGTTTCATTGCGGCTTTTCTGGCATACTGCTTCCTTTCTGGGTGATTGCATTGGTAGGTGGGTTCACTCGCATCGTGACCACCCTTGTATTATTTTATTCAGTTGTATCTAGTAATTCCATCAACCAAAACTTGTATATTGTTTCAGACTTAGAAAACCAGTTATGTATTATTTCGACCTTAGAGTCGTGCGTTGTAGTATTATGGTTTTCATGTTGATTTTGAGTTTCTTTTAAGTTTTGATCCTCGCCCTTTGACGTTGTATATTATATTGCTTGCGTGGTTGTGACCGTCAATTGACGAAGAGCTAGCTCCCGTTTGGGGATGCCTTTTATTGTGCATATATATATTATTCATGTTGTACCCCGTTCTGGGCCAGTACTTATAAAGGAAACTCTGCCGAAATTTTTAGAAAATATATGGAGGATTTAAAATGCATATTCGGCTTATCTATTTATTACCATTGTTTTAAAAACTTTTTTTCTTCACTTCTTAAAACTATTTCCTTTATTTAGTACTTCAAAATGGTTTTAGATTTCTGGGCTTTTGGCTTACTTGAATTAGATGGGGTGCTATATACTTCATATGATTCAAGTGCCAGTCACGGTCTATTTCGGGTCGTGACAAAGTTGGTATCAGAGCGCTAGGTTAACCTTGGTTGAGTCTAAATTTGACTATGCGGAGCCTGGAGCGTTTATATATATACGGAACTTAGGCTTAACCTTACGGAACTTAGACTTAGTCGAGGGGTATTATACCCGAAGTTTCGTCGCATAGGATGACCCTTGGTTGATGGAGTAGGTAGCTTGAGTAGAGTGACGTACCGTACGTATGTTCCGCGGCATATTTTCGATACGCTACTCCGCTTAAGAAACCTTAGGATGTACATTTCATTGCACAGTATTATATTCATTCCTATGATCTATCCTCATCGATACTGGTTATGATTTTGCTGCCACGATCACACGGGCAGAAAGAGCTATGGCTAGAGTTGCGTCAGCTTGAGCTCGTCATGGACGAGGACTGACCAGGGCGTGATTCCAGAGGCATACGATTGCATAGAGAGGCGTCGTTTTAGTGTGTTTTCGCGCCATGAGCGTTCGACAGATCGCTTTTACGAGATTTCCCGGATGTGCTGATCGGCACCAGAGGATTAGGCTACTGCTAGAGGCCAGCCAGAATGTGATGACCATTGATATATCGCTTATTCATGATGATTGAGGCGCTGTTCAGCGTACAGACGAATGAGCCAGTTGTTGCTGCAAATGACGAGATATCGCCCAGATTTTGGCGCTACTGCTGCATGAGTATATACTTAGAGATACGATGGAAGGTCGCTAGTCACCCAAGGATGAAGGACTTGGTCATGTGGTTCGTTCGCTTACCCCGATGCGATGTCATCAGATAGATTGATTCCAGTTAGAGACGACTTCACGCAGATTCGTTGAGAGTCGATAGAAACGATCGAATGTCAGAAACCCATATTCCAAGTTTAAAGTATTCGGAAAGACATGCAAGCGATTCTATGGACCCTCTAGAAGAATGAAACCCTAACTCGACATAATGACCGTGTGAAAGCCTTTCAACCTTAGGGTTTGCGGCAGTTCCGCGACGCCATTAGTGAGTCTTGGGTTTGCCCTTCTACGGCTAGACCGCCGACGCTGTGGTATGTACTCGATACTATTAAACTGTGCCCAAGATATTGAGCTCTTGGGGGGTTATGAGGTTTTGACGAATCGATCGGATGGTTCGACATCTTTCGGATATCATGTGATAGGATACACTGCTTGGGAGACTCCAGATACGAGTATAGCCGTTGGAGCGCAGTCCATGCAGCCACGAGAAGAAGAGTCCGAATCAGTCGACATTGGAACAAGTGGAGTAAAGAGTTCGCACGAGATTTCGACGAGATGACGTTCTACTCCGCTGACATCAGAGATTGGATACGCATGCAGAGGTTTGTACAAGGATATACCTTCCAGAAGGAGTCGCGATGAGCATACAGCCGTTCCGGATCAAGAATTAGCTTTAGTAAAGGAAAATGACTTCCGGGAAATTCGGCAGAAACGAGAATTGAGAGAGACTTCGACAGGACCTTTCTGGAATACTATACGAGAAGACCTGGACCCAGGAGTGGTCATATTGCGCACACCCAGCAGGCCAGAGTTCAGCATCGTCGACAAGATAGTTGACCAGGTTGAGATAGAGGACCTCACCCAGATGCGTTATGAATTGATCAAGAAAAGACGAGTATGGAGTATACCTCCACAGGTCCGGACGAGTTCCCAAGGACGTGTTCGGCCAGATATCTTCTACAGAGTGATGAAGATACCGAGTTCGTTATTTCGAGTCCGTGTGAGAGACTTCGGATTGACCATAGCCGAGAATATTTGCAATGCGCAGATAGAGATGTGACATCGGAATAGACGATGATATAGAGAAGTGGGACAAGAGGTTGAGGCGAGATGCTGACGAGCTGTTGTTACTCCCCGTTAAGATTAAAGGTCGGATATGTCTACAGTGGCGTTGGGATGCGACCAGTTTCCAAGAAAATGCTGTGCTGAGGATGCAGATGATTAGAGAAGTGCCAAGAAGGAATCGTCCCCGTTAGCACACCTGACAGGGCCGATGAGCCGATTGATTGTGAGATAGGTAATCCGCAGAGAAGATAAGGACCCAGAGACTGAGGACGCTAGACCATGAACAGGTGGCAAGTAGATATCTTGCGCTGCTAGCATTGGATGCACCAACACCTTCTTGACTTTGAAGAAGGATATACCGACGACGGTATTTATGATTTGTGATTTTGTGATTCGATTATCACGTATCCGTCATCTTGGATTTCGGTATTTTGGACGATCTATTCGCATGATTTGGTCTTGATGGCTGAGTTTCATGATTTCTGTTTTCGTGCACCATGGTTGTACCTACTGGGTATTTATATGTTGCGCATAGTTATTACGCTTGAGGTATTGATTATGATTTCATGCCTGTTTTATGTCGGTGATTTGATTTACGCTTCCAGCATAGTTTTCATGCACTTTTAATGTTTTGATTGGGATTTTCGCGCGTGTTGGGCGCATGTTTTGAGATACAATTTTGGTGCGCACCAGATGCACTAAATCGGGATTCCTTGTGCAGGTTAGATGCACCTGATTTTGCTGTCAGGAACACACGCTGCCTATGACATATATTTCGTGCACACCCGTTGCACCTAGATGATGTTTCTGTGCATATGTATGGCACATAAATGGATTTTGATTTTCGTGCGCACCAGACGCACAGGGTATTCTTATATACATTTTTGGGATTTATTCCTTATGAACCGGTACGTTTTTATGATATTTGCTATTTGTTTTCATACTGAGCAGGACTAGTCAGAGGACAGTGCCTGGATATACTTTTCATGCATTTTCTTCAGATATTTACATGTATAGTTCTGATTTATATCATATTGGTTTTGTTTCGGATTTGACAATGTGTCTGTACCATAACTCCGATGATTGTGGGATGCCTGACGGAGTTTTGGTTTTGAGTTATCTACTCATTACTCGTGCGCGTGCATTGGGCTATGATGGGTTTTATGTATTGATGATTTCGGAGCCCCGACGACTTAGACTTTATGGAAATGTTTTAGAATTTGGGGGTTTAAATTTAAATTCAGGGACCGAATTTCTTTAAGGGGGGAAGATTGTAACATTTCAGAAAAATAAAATATTATTTTTGGGAATTTTTATAATTTAATATTAATTTTAATGAATATTTTAATATTTCGGTATAATTAAATACCGATAAATTGGGAAAAATTTGGAAAATTATAGAAATTACTAAAAAGAGGGTGTTTTATGTGAATTTTTCAAATTTTAGGTTTTTATGATTAATTATATGCTAATTTAGTACTAATCGCGATTAAAAATCGCTAATCGGACTTTAAGCGGGTTTTGTGCAAAACATGCACCATTTCATTTTTTACACTTGTTATTTTGTTTCATGGCTTTTCTTGCATGGTTGTTAATTAGAGAGAGTGGGGAACAGAAAAGAAAATGGGAAAATAAAAAAAAGAATAAAGAATGGGGTATGGGTGAGAGAGAGAAAGAGAGGGGTTAACTTTGACCTTGGCATTTTCCTTCCCTATTCCTTCACCCTCATTATCTCTCCCTCTCTTCCTACTGCTGCTGCTGCCTCCCCCTCCTCCTCCATCTTCAAGCCTCAAAAACACCATGAAAAGAAATTCAAAATCCCACCCTCATTTCATAAAAAAGATGCACAAGCTCAAGAGAAGCGCATTGGACCAAGAAAGGAAAGGTTTTGGCCACTTGGGGTAACTCAAGAATTTTCTTGAGTTGCCAAATAAGGTAATTTCTGAACCATAAGCTTAGTTTTCCCATTACTTATACCCCCATGTCTGATTACAACCGATATCGAGTGGTTTTGTGGACTTAGAAAATTCTAGTTAGGGTTTATAGGAATTTGAGAGTTGTGATGTGAAATTGAACTTAGTAGAGGCCACACAAACCCCCTAGTGCTAGAATTCTGACCTAAACCAGAGATTTGAAATCCGGAATACGGATTTAGAAACCGATATCGGAAGAATTATGGAATCTGTGAGTGTATTATGAAATCTGCTATCACCCCGAGACTCTGAAAATTATATTGCATACACAGAGATACATGCAGGCAACTAGGAAGCTACCACCAAAACCCTGGCCCCTATCCCCCAACCCAGGCCGCCAATTAATTCATTCTGGCCGCAAATTGCGGCCAGAGTAGGGAGGATGTGACTCATTTTTGTTCCAGGGCTTTATCATCAGTAGACTAGACCCTTGGTATATGCAAAATTATCCAATTTGACCTAGGGTGAAATCTGGGACCCTTTTCTATAGTTCCTGTTTTGGATTCGTGTTTCCGTATTGCGTATTTTAAATTCTGGATTTGCGTATTGTGTTTTACCTCGATCACTTGACGTTTGTACGACGAGATCGAGGTTCGTTTGATGGTTTTGAAAGCGTAGTCTATAGGTTCTAACCTATAGGCATTAGCGTGTCGTTTTGGGTATTCCCGATGTGATTTTAATACACGTTCCGATTATGTTATCTATGTAGGTACCATCATGTGGATTCCATACGATGAAGAAGATGAAGGCGACATCGACACCAACACGCAGGATGCAAGGTGAGTAGATTATATCTACGGGGGAAGTCGGTTAGATGACGTATAGCACCCCCGCAGTCCGATATTTAGTATAGTATATATATACTATTTTTGATAGCTTATTGTGTGTCATGGATATTTGAGATGTGATTAGGTGCAATATTATTAGATTAGGGCATAGAAGTAAACTAGTATAGTTCCTAGTTGCTAACCCTAGAATAGGCTTCCACCCACACGCACACACATGCATATTCGTTATACTTATACCTAGATGACGAGGATAGTGGTTGATATTTGGAGATCAGTCGATGAGATTGGGTATAGTGCCATGAGATCGGTGATATATTGTGATTCATATTTGGGATACGGCATAAGATTTTAGCTGGCCTTTGGACGTGTGTTCCACACGCGCATTTATATTTATATTGACGGTATCGATTTGTACTAGACTTAGATAAGTACCCCAAATCATGAGATATGATGATAAGGATACCAGATAATTGATGAGATGAATGTGATATTGACCCGTATCCAGCTTATAGAATGCCGTACGATGATTTACCGTACGAGCTTTATATTGATGATAGATCCGCACTCGTGACTCGAGGATGTCATATGATATTGTATCGTACGCGGTACCTTTGAGGCGGGATCACCGACTATTATACTTTTATATATATATATATATATATATATATATATATATCGACTCAGATTTAGGTGGTTTCCATACCCCTCCCGACTGACTTGTTAGTTAGAGCTGTAGTTTTGCTAGTAGATGTTAGGCTAGGTTGATATCATACCTATTTCAAAAACTAACGAATTGGGAATATTTTAAAGACAGGTAAATGGATTCTACGGATATTTCAAAAGACGTATCTTTTCTTTAAAACACTGTAGCCCTTATTATCCTAAAAAACCCGATTCGTCTTCTTTCAAATGGCAAAATAGTATGATATGGATGCATTGATGTAGCTACTACACTGTTGTGTTTATTATTCATTTGCTGCATATACTTACTGTTTGCATCGCATTGCATGATAAATATGTTTATTGTTATATCAATACCATGCTGTTAGGACACCAGCACCATTATCGATGATGCATATGTTCCACGTACACCTGCTTGCCAGCTCACACACTTCATCATCGATAATTGACATGTCACTACACTGTAGTACTGTTGCATTCAGGATATGATCCCTTGCATGGCATACTTGTGTACATACCTATTGTACACCCATACTGCATACATACGTATTCGCACATACATAGATGATTCTCGCTGGATTTGGAGATTTGGGAACCGCAATATACTCTTTAAAACTGATTCATTTTAAAAGAGCGGTTTCCCTCAATATGTACATATTACTATTCCATATTGCATGATATACTGGTATGCTTACATTTCTTTTACATGTCTCATACATTATGCTTTTGATTATACGCATTGAGATATGTTGTTTCTATGATATTTCTGAATTTGGGAACCGTGGATATTTCCAAAGAGAGTATGTAATTGTTTTAAAAACCTGGTTACCCTTGATATGATATTTCAGTGCCTCCACCATGTGTTTTCTCGGTGCTGAGAGCGACATGTGAAACCCGATTCGAGGAGCGGATGAGGCCGATTGCGGGTACATGGTGTACTCGGTATGGTACCCCGGGGCGAGAACAGATCTGCTGTGTAGCTAGACGGTGAGCCTGGCAGAGGGACCACCACCTACCTGTGATTGTATTTGAGCTCGGTGGATATCCGGGGGATATCGACCGGAGTTGAGAGATGATATGGGCCGATCCAGATTGACGGAGCCCGATATATGTGGATTTACGTGCCGATGCTAGGCACAGGTTTTATGATGTTTTCGAGTGTCGATGCTTAACACTCAGATTCCATGATTTGATATGTCGCGAGCGACACATGTTGATTTACATCCTCATACTTCCATGCATATGTTTATGATATTTACATGCATGATGTTTATTGTCATTGGGTGACACGTGGACGATTTCCACATACATATATTGAAATTGATGACATTGATCACATAGTTGGATGATATCCACTTTTTCATAGACTTCATAATATAGTTGACATTGATCATACCTCATATTTATGATATGTTATTACCTGAGGCACTGGCACGAGCACTTGGCACTACACTCATGTATAGATGTTACATTGCCACCTTCTCATGCTTCAGACTTATTTATTTGAGGTTTATATATATATCTGATCGTATTGACCTAGGATTATGTCATGCATACGATTTCGGCTCTGTGATGTTTTCTGCTCGCGAGTTGGCAACTCACCCTCGTTGTGCCACAGTTCTTGCAGGTTTTGCCGTACAGGTTTCATTGCGGCTTTTCTGGCATACTGCTTCCTTTCTGGGTGATTGCATTGGTAGGTGGGTTCACTCGCATCGTGACCACCGTTGTATTATTTTATTCAGTCGTATCTAGTAATTCCATCAACCAAAACTTGTATATTGTTTCAGACTTAGAAAACCAGTTATGTATTATTTCGACCTTAGAGTCGCGCGTTGTAGTATTATGGTTTTCATGCTGATTTTGAGTTTCTTTTGAGTTTTGATCCTTGCCCTTTGGCGTTGTATATTATATTGTTTGCATGGTTGTGACCGTCGATTGACGAAGAGCTAGCTCCCGCTTGGGGATGCCTTTTCTTGTGCATATATATATTATTCATGTTGTATCCCGTTCGGAGCCAGTATTTACAAAGGAAACTTTGCCGAAATTTTTAGAAAAGATATGGAGGATTTAAAATGCATATTCGGCTTATCTATTTTAAAACCCTTGTTTTAAAAACTTATTTTCTTCACTTCTTAAAACTATTTCCTTTATTTAGTACTTAAAAATGGTTTTAGATTTCTGGGCTTTTGGCTTACTTGAATTAGATGGGGTCCTATAGACTTCATATGATTCAACTGCCAGTCACGGGCTATTTCGGGTCTTGACACTAACTAGTGCTTATCTGCTAGCGTACGATGCGATTGGATTAGGGTATTCGTACGGCATTGTTTGGCATTCTTCAAGGGTCGTGCGGGTGGGTTTAATTCAATCAGGAAATGACGGGTTGAACTAGACTAGCATACTATGGGTTGTTTGGCAATCGTCAAGGTCATAGGATGCTAGGGGTAAAATATTATTGGGAATTTCAAGTGTTGAAATTTGCAATGAGATTGCATACCTTCTATGAGATAGTTGGATCCCGATAGCCACTGCGAGTAAGAGTTACTCCTGGGAGAATTTTACACATTACAATTATCCGATCAAGTAGGTGTCTAGAAAGGTGTCAACGGGGTTACGCCCCTGGGAAAATGAGGTTTATTTTAATTAGGTCCGTGCGAAAGCACGGGGAACCTCCCTAAAAGTACCGGCACTGGCCTGGTTAAAAGATTGGCGCACTTGTAGGGTGTGATTAATCCCGGCTAGTCTTTTGTTTTAGGGTTTGAAGGAAGATTTGACTAAAACAGTGAGAGCCATCCTGATTAGATAAATTGATAACCAATCTAATCTTGTAAAAGCGCATGCTGAGTGTTTTTTCTTCTCTCTCTCCACGTAGAGACCATATCACGCCTTAATCAAGATAATAATGCGGATGTATTGACCGAACCCGCTTGTTATACTGCGCTTGGGAACGTTGGTCCTGCTCCAACTTATAATTGTTATAAGACCGAGCAGGAAATTGGGGATTACCAGAATTCCCTGTAACGTTTTAAAAATAATTAAATAAATAATTAAATGAATAAAATTGTTTAAGTGAATTTTTTGATTTTCGGTAAAGTAAAATGTATTTTTCGTAAAACTAAACCGTGATTGTTTTTCATTATAATTTCAAAAATACCTATTTTAATTATGTAATTACTATTAAATGTTGTTTATTTAGCCACTTATAAATTTTTAGTTTAATTAAATATTTTTCCTAAATTAATTATTTTAAATATTAACATAAGCTTTATTTTTACACTAAATTAGTGTAAATTACAAATTTGAATTGTTTTAATTTGTAAAAATGAACCATGGCATGTTATAATTTAGTGTGTATCATGCAAAATTTATTTGCAAATTTTTCCTATTTTCTAGAGTTTTCTTGAGTTGCTATAGTAAAGAAATAAAAGAAAAATAAATAAATGCATGAAAAGACATAATGAAGTGATATTTTGGTGGAGACTTCTACACATTTTCTCACCCTCTTCTTTCTCTCCCTCACCTCCAAAAAAATGGCCGGCCTCACCCCCCATGGTTGCTCCCATTTTCCTCATTTTATTTTGCTCCAAAATTCATCAAAAATCCTTTAAAAATTCAATTAAAAATCCACAAAATCCTATTTATTTCCTACCCTTTATTCCTTGCTCATTTTTATATGGAATTTGGAGATGGAAAGCGTGCATTTTGGAGGCTCATTTTCTTGTTTGGATTTCATATTTTGGAGGTATAAATTTCCTTCTTTTGTTTATTTGTTATTAGATGTTTCTTTTAAGCATGTTGAGATTTAATGAATTAATTCTATGTTCAATTTTTAAAATTCAAGTTAGGGTTTTTAAATTCAAGTTATGATTTTTATTAATTAATTAGGGTTATAATAGTTAGTTTAACACTTTTAGAATTGGAAAATCTTGCATGATTGTTGAATTGTAAATTTTTCATTTAAAATTGTTTAAATTAGGAATTTTGCTAACTAGGTTTCTATAAAACATAATTTTTGGTGAAATAAAATTTTAATTAATATTTGTAACACTAGATTGTGGTCTTAATAAGGATATTAACTTGTTGGTGGAATGGAAACTTAAATTGATTGCTAGTTTCTATTGATAATTGATAAATTGTGATAAAAATTGCTATTTTGTAAACTAGATTTTAGAAATTCCTAAATAAATGAGATTAAAAATATAATTTATGGTTTCATTAAATCATTATCATCATGAATTGTGGTTTAATACATTAATTCATGCAAAATCACGTTTTGTGGTGGAATTGTGGTATTTTGCTTGAAAATTGTTAAAGGTTGCAAACTAGAAATTTCAAATTAATACAAATTTGTGTAATAAAAATATAGTAATGGGTTGTATAGTCTAGTTATGCTATTTAATGAGTTTTATGACCATTGGTTTCATTTAAATGTCGAGTTTTGAAGAAAAACGGTAAATTGGCATTTTCGGGTTTTACGAAATTGGACGGTTCGATCGATTTTTAGGGTTTCGATGGATTTAATTATGTTATATATTATAAGTAACGAGTTTAAAAACTATGAGTGATTTGTTGATGTTATCTCGATCCATCAGAGTTTGTACGCCGATATCGAGCGATATTTGGTTCTTTTGCGTGGACGGGACATAGGTTTTAACCTATGCTTGTTCCTTGCGTCGTTTTGACTTTTGTATGTGAATCAGTTTACGATACTATTTATATGTTTGCGTTTAGGTACCCCTCATGTGGACTGCGGGCGATGAAGAGGAGGATGGCGACACCGTCTTTGGTAGACGTGTACCAGGTGAGTAGATGCATATCTACGGGGGGAAGTCGGGTGGATGGCGTTTAGCACCCCCGCAACATAGAATAGGAATAGTACTTATTGATATTAGGAAGCCAGATGTGACCCTAGATTCTTAATGAGTAGGACCCTAGTAATGACCCCAGGCTGGACTAGACTGATTTAGGAAGACCGTATCAGAGGATGAATACCTTGGAAGAGGTTCGTAGGTTTCATGTAGAAACAAACACACGCACACACTGAAACTCGACATGGTGTATACGTGTATGTGTATACATATATAGGACTAGGTATAGGTATATATATATATACAACACGTATATGGGATACATTGATGTGATATGATACACGGGAATGAAACAGTATAACTGGGCTTGATGCCGTGATTCTTGGCTATGCAGTCGTATTAAAATGTTAGCGGATCATTAGAAAATGATAATGAACAGGTATACATAAATTATAATGGGTAGCGATGATATTGAGGTACATGAGACTCTAAAATAGAACCCGAACTGTAACTTGTGACTGATCACGATATGATATATGTATGACTTGATTACGACATCATATAGGTGTGACCTGATGTCGATATCATAGGTGTGACTTGATGACGATATGATATCAGTATGACTTAATCACAATATGATACATATGACATGATATTTCTGATGATAAATTAATGAGGTATATTCATGATGGCAATGTTATATAATTGATGTATGCGATTACAGCATAGCACCTTGATCATGACATGTGTTGATGATGATATTATACGAATAATGAGACACGTAGGTGATATTTGACCCGTACTCCGATATTGGGATGCCGTACGATGGATTTTACTGTACGAGGCATAGATGTGATGATTGATCCGCACTCTTGATTTGAGGAAGTCGTACTATGTACGTGACGCTATTGAGGCTGGATCGCCGACTATTAGAGTTATGGACTCAGACTTTAGGTGTACTCCTACTTCTTATCGTCTAGTTCTTAGGTTTAGTTTTCCTTAGGGGGTTAGATGGACACTAGTTTAGGTTCAAGTCATATAGTGGTAGTTGTATTTGTATATCAAATGGGTGGGTAACACACATCTGTCTTTACTTTCATACCGTAATCATAATGCGCATGTTCATATATATGTTTCTATAATTAGCATAAAACTTTGCCTGTTAGGACACCAGCACCATTACCGATGATGCGCATATTCCACGCACACTTATTTGCCTGCTCACACACATCATTATCGGTAATTGCTATGTCACGTACACTTTAGATCATATTATCTTTTATTGATAGAATCAGTTAACAACTAGACCGATATAATATTGTGATTACTCTCTGATGTTAATATAGGCATGGTATTTATTACTTAGACATTCATGCATTCATATTTTCATGTTATCATACATTATTATGGGCATATGCCGACACTTATCATATACTTACTCATGATTTTGAGATTTGGGTTTCTATGAGATTTCTGGATTTTTGGGGAAACTTCTCTCTCTCTCCTCCTCTCTTTTTAAAACATAAGATGCGGTTTTCTCTTGATGTATGTGTCGTCCACCATGAGATTTCATGTTTTCTGATGGATTTCGAGACCCGATTCGAGGAGTGGATGAACCGTCTCGGGTACATGGTGGGCCCGGTATGGTACCCCGGGGCAAGAAGATCGAGTTGTAGACGATGAGCCTGGCAGGGGAAGGCTACCTACCGGTGATGTCTGGCGCGGCGGATATCCGGAGGATACCGACCGTTGTCGTGAGATTTGATGATATAGGCCGATCCGGACTAACGGAGCCCGAGATATTGAGACTATGAGACTTGTGATTTACATGTTTGTGTCGATGCTTGACACGGATTTCCATGGATTTCATTGTTGAGATTTCAGATCCCTATACACATTTTACTATGATAACAGCTAAAGATTTCTTATACAGATATATCTGGATTTCAGGATTGGTTATTTTACATTCATGGTGCATGCATATCCATTCATATGACATAGTACTATAGGAGACACAGACACGAGCACGGAGTATCTGCATTTACACGTAGTATTACCCTGCTATTACTAGATGATTGGGATATAGTAGTGTATTATTATGACCTAGGATAGCGTCGTGCATTCGATTTCTTTTCGTAGATGTCTTCTACTCACGAGTTGGCAACTCACCCCCGTTGTGCCAAATTTTATTACAGGTTCGATGTACAGGTTTCCCTGGCAGTTGCTGGCACATCATTTCATTCAGGGTGATTTGCACGGTAGGTTGGTTCACTTGTATCTGAACCACCATTGTACTTTTATTCTTTCATTTGTATTTAGTAAGCTCCATCAACCGTACTTGTATTACTTGATAAGTTTATTGGACCAGTTATTTATTTCGACCTTAGAGTCGCGCATGTATTATTCTGATTTGGTGGATTGTTTCCTTTTGAGTTTTGAGCCTCGCCCTTTGGCGTTGTATATTATTGTGCTTGTTGTGGTTGTTTCCGCCGGTTGGCGTTGAGCTTGCACCCATTTGGGGATGCTTTTTATTGTTTATGTATATTATACTTGTTGTACCCATTTGGGGCCAGTTTTTACAGAGGAGACTCTGCCGAAATTTTTGGGAAAATTTGCTGATGCTTTTAAACTTGTTTTCTTTTTCTTTTTCTTCTTCTTTTATGGTTTAGATTTCTGGGCTTCGGCTTACTTAGGTTACGTGGCGCCTCTAGACGCTTCGTAATCTAAGTGCCGGTCGCGTTCCGTACTTTCAGGTCATGACAAAGTTGGTATCAGAGCGCTAGGTTTAACCTTGTATAAGTCTAGGTGACCCTTGGTTGATGGAGTAGGTGATTTAGGTAGAGTAAAGTACCGTGGGTATGGTCCGCGGCATACTTACGATACGCTACCCTGCTTAAGGAACCTTAGGATGTACATTTGTTTGCACCGTACTTCATTCGTTCCTTTGATCTATCTTCGTCGATGTCGGAGGGTGGTTTCTGTTACCACGGGCGCACGGGCAGAGGGAGCTGCGGCTCGAATGCGATAACCATTAGAGTATTGGTTTTTCTTGAGGATTGAAGCATTGTTTAGCGTGCGGATGAAGGGTATTCACATGCCGTCCAGACGAAGTTAAAGGGTTCGAACGATTATCAGAAAACCATTTTCCCAAGTTTAAGGTATTCGGAAGAACATGCAGGTATTTCGATGGACCCTCTAGAAGAATGAAAGCCTAACTCGACATAATGACCACGAGAACGCCCTTAAACCTTAGGGTTTACGGCAGTTCCGCGGTGCCATTAGTGAGGCTTGGGTTTGCCCTTCTATGGATGGACCATCGATGCTGGGGTATGTACCGGATATTTTTAAACTGTACTTGAGTATTGAGCTCTCGGGGAATTATGGGATTTTGATGGATCGATCGAAAAGTTTAATGTAGTCCGGATATCAAGTGAAGGGATCGACTATGTGGGAGACTCTAGATATAAGTATTGCCGTTAGTAGCGCAGTCAGCACAGCTACGAAGAGACGAGTTCGAAGAAATCGACATCAGAGGAAAGAGGCGCACATTGACGATAGTCTTTACGATTTTGATTTGGTGATTTGAATTTCATATTTCTGTTATTGGATTTTGGTATTTTGAGGATTTTGTTCTACGATTGGTATTTCTTATGTGTACCTTCATTATATTCTATTTGTGTTTCATATATCAGTTGTATTGATGTTGTTTAGTACATACCCAGTGCACTTGATTTGGTTTTAATACCTTTTGTGATCTTGATTTGATTTCATGCATAGGGGTTACACATGATTTTGACATATGTTTCGACCTAGTTTTCATGCATTTTTGTACTGTGATTTCGATTTTGATATTCGATGTATGTTTTCGTGCACCATGTGCACCTGATTGAGATTCTTGCGCACACTTGGCGCACTTGATGCGATTTTGTGCACACCAGATGCACTAAATCGGGGTTTTGTGCAGATTAGATGCACCTGATAATGAGTCATGCACGCCCGTTGCACTTGACAGATGTTTTTGGTGCACACCTGTTGCACTTAGTTTTGTTGTTGTGTGTATTCATGGTATCTGTATTTGGTTTCGATTTCAGTGCGCACCGGACGCACATGATATTTTATTGATGTGATTGGGATTGATTTCAGTTTGAGCAGTGTGTTTTTATAATCATTACTATTTGATTTAGTAACCAGGCGGGACGTGTATGTTAAATAAAAGATATATATATATATATATAGCTATTTTTTTTTAAATAAACGTCCGCTACTTATGCCGTGACACGTGCATCACACGGCGATTTTCAAAAGGGGGTTTTTGCATATTTCTTTATCCAGATATTTGGACGCTTTTACTACGATGCGCACTATATATGAGTTATAGTTTTGATATATATTACGTTGGGTTTCGTACTGGGTTTTGATATTTTATCTTCACCATAACTCCTATGATTGCGTTATGCTTGACGGAGTTGATTTTTGTTATGTATTGATGATTTCGGAGCCCCGACGATTTGAGTGTTTTGCTAAATGTTTTAGTATTTGGAGGGGGAGTTTTAATTTAAATTCGGGGACCGAATTTCTTAAAGGGGGGAAGATTGTAACGTTTTAAAAATAATTAAATAAATAATTAAATGAATAAAATTGTTTAAGTGAATTTTTTGATTTTCGGTAAAGTAAAATGTATTTTTCGTAAAACTAAACCGTGATTGTTTTTCATTATAATTTCAAAAATACCTATTTTAATTATGTAATTACTAGTAAATGTTGTTTATTTAGCCACTTATAAATTTTTAGTTTAATTAAATATTTTTCCTAAATTAATTATTTTAAATATTAACATAAGCTTTATTTTTACACTAAATTAGTGTAAATTACAAATTTGAATGGTTTTAATTTGTAAAAATGAACCATGGCATGTTATAATTTAGTGTGTATCATGCAAAATTTATTTGCAAATTTTTCCTATTTTCTAGAGTTTTCTTGAGTTGCTATAGTAAAGAAATAAAACAAAAATAAATAAATGAATGAAAAGACTTAATGAAGTGATATTTTGGTGGAGACTTCTACACATTTTCTCACCCTCTTCTTTCTCTCCCTCACCTCCAAAAAAATGTCCGGCCTCACCCCCCATGGTTGCCCCCATTTTCCTCATTTTATTTTGCTCCAAAATTCATCAAAAATCCTTTAAAAATTCAATTAAAAATCCACAAAATCCTATTTATTTCCTACCCTTTATTCCTTGCTCATTTTTATATGGAAAGCGTGCATTTTGGAGGCTCATTTTCTTGTTTGGATTTCATATTTTGGAGGTATAAATTTCCTTCTTTTGTTTATTTGTTATTAGATGTTTCTTTTAAGCATGTTTAGATTTAATGAATTAATTCTATGTTCAATTTTTAAAATTCAAGTTAGGGTTTGTAAATTCAAGTTATTATTTTTATTAATTAATTAGGGTTATAATAGTTAGTTTAACACTTTTAGAATTGGAAAATCTTGCATGGTTGTTGAATTGTAAATTTTTCATTTAAAATTGTTTAAATTAGGAAATTTTGCTAACTAGGTTTCTATAAAACATAATTTTTGATGAAATAAAATTTCAATTAATATTTGTAACACTAGATTGTGGTCTTAATAAGGGTATTAACTTGTTGGTGGAATGGAAACTTAAATTGATTGCTAGTTTCTATTGATAATTGATAAATTGTGATAAAAATTGCTATTTTGTAAACTAGATTTTAGAAATTCCTAAATAAATGAGATTAAAAATATAATTCATGGTTTCATTAAATTATTATCATCATGAATTGTGGTTTAATACATTAATTCATGCAAAATCACGTTTTGTGGTGGAATTGTGGTATTTTGCTTGAAAAATGTTGAAAATTGTAAAGGTTGCAAACTAGAAATTTCAAATTAATACAAATTTGTGTAATAAAAATATAGTAATGAGTTGTATAGTCTAGTTATGCTATTTAATGAGTTTTATGACCATTGGTTTCATTTAAATGTCGAGTTTTGAAGAAAAACGGTAAATTGGCATTTTCGGGTTTTACGAAATTAGACGGTTCGATCGATTTTTAGGGTTTCGATGGATTTAATCATGTTATATATTATAAGTAACGAGTTTAAAAACTATGAGTTATTTTTTGATGTTATCTCGATCCATCGGAGTTTGTACGCCGATATCGAGCGATATTTGGTTCTTTTGCGTGGACGGGACATAGGTTTTAACCTATGCTTATTCCTTGCGTCGTTTTGAATTTTGTATTTGAATCAGTTTACGATACTATTTATATGTTTGCGTTTAGGTACCCCTCACGTGGACTGCGGACGATGAAGTGGAGGATGGCGACACCGTCTTCGGCAGACGTGTACCAGGTGAGTAGATGCATATCTACGGGGGGAAGTCGGGTGGATGGCGTTTAGCACCCCCGCAACATAGAATAGGAATAGTACTTATTGATATTAGGAAGCCAGATGTGACCCTTGATTCTTAATGAGTAGGACCCTAGTAATGACCCTAAGCTGGACTAGACTGATTTATGAAGACCATATCAGAGGATGAATACCTTGGAAGAGGTTCGTAGGTTTCAGGTAGAAACACACACACGCACACACTGAAACTCGACATGGTGTATACGTGTATGTGTATACATATATAGGACTAGGTATAGGTATATATATATATATACAACACGTATATGCGATACATTGATGTGATATGATACACGGGAATGAAACAGTATAACTGGGCTTGATGCCGTGATTCTTGGCTATGCAGTCGTATTAAAATGTTAGCGGATCATTAGAAAATGATAATGAACAGGTATACATAAATTATAATGGGTAGCGATGATATTGAGGTACATGAGACTCTAAAATAGTACCCGAACTGTAACTTATGACTGATCACGATATGATATATGTATGACTTGTTTACGACATCATATAGGTGTGACCAGATGTCGATCACATATAGGTGTGACTTGATGATGATATGATATCAGTATGACTTAATCACAATATGATACATATGACATGATATTTCTGAGGATAAATTAATGAGGTATATTCATGATGGCAATGTTATATAATTGATGTATGCGATTACAACATAGCACCTTGATCATGACATGTGTTGATGATGATATTATACGAATAATGAGACACGTAGATGATATTTGACCCGTACCCCGATATTGGGATGCCGTACGATGGTTTTACCGTACGAGGTATAGATATGATGATTGATCCGCACTCTTGATTTGAGGAAGTCGTACTATGTACGTGACGCTATTGAGGCTGGATCGCCGACTATTAGAGTTATGGACTCAGACTTTAGGTGTACTCCTACTTCTTAGGTTTAGTTTTCTTTAGGGGGTTAGATGGACACTAGTTTAGGTTCAAGTCTTATAGTGGTAGTTGTATTTGTATATCAAATGGGTAGGTAACACACATCTGTCTTTACTTTCATACCGTAATCATAATGCGCATGTTCATATATATATTTCTATAATTAGCATAAAACTTTGCCTGTTAGGACACCAGCACCATTACCGATGATGCGCATATTCCACGCACACTTATTTGCCGGCTCACACACATCATCATCGGTAATTGCTATGTCACGTACACTTTAGATCATATTATCTTTTATTGATAGAATCAGTTAACAAGTAGACCGATATAATATTGTGATTACTCTCTGATGTTAATATAAGCATGGTATTTATTACTTAGACATTCATGCATTCATATTTTCATGTTATCATGCATTATTATAGGCATATGCCGACACTTATCATATACTTACTCATGATTTTGAGATTTGGTTTTCTATGAGATTTCTGGATTTTTGGAGAAAACCGCAAGAATATATAAAAAACTTCTCTCTCTCTCCTCCTCTCTTTTTAAAACATAAGATGCGGTTTTCTCGTGATGTATGTGTCGTCCACCATGAGATTTCATGTTTTCTGATGGATTTCGAGACCCGATTCGAGGAGTGGATGAACCGTCTCGGGTACATGGTGGGCCCGGTATGGTACCCCGGGACAAGAAGATCGAGTTGTAGACGATGAGCCTGGCAGGGGAAGGCTACCTACCGGTGATTTCTGGGGCGGCGGATATCCGGAGGATACCGACCGTTGTCGTGAGATTTGATTATATGGGCCGATCTGGACTGACGGAGCCCGAGATATTGAGACTATGAGACTTGAGATTTACATGTTTGTGTCGATGCTTGACACGGATTTCCATGGATTTCATTGTTGAGATTTCAGATCCCTATACACATTTTACTATGATAACAGTTAAAGATTTCTTATACAGATATATCTGGATTTCAGGATTGGTTATTTTACATTCATGGTGCATGCATATCCATTCATATGACATAGTACTATAGGAGGCACTGACACGAGCACGGAGTATCTGCATTTACACGTAGTATTACCCTGCTATTACTAGATGATTGGGATATAGTAGTGTATTATTATGACCTAGGATAGCGTCGTGCATTCGATTTCTTTTCTTAGATGTCTTCTACTCACGAGTTGGCAACTCACCCCCGTTGTGCCAAATTTTATTACAGGTTCGATGTACAGGTTTCCCTGGCAGTTGCTGGCACATCATTTCATTCAGGGTGATTTGCACAGTAGGTTGGTTCACTTGTATCTGAACCACCATTGTACTTTTATTCTTTCATTTGTATCTAGTAAGCTCCATCAACCGTACTTGTATTACTTGATAAGTTTATTGGACCAGTTATTTATTTCGACCTTAGAGTCGCGCATGTATTATTCTGATTTGGTGGATTGTTTCCTTTAGAGTTTTGAGCCTCGCCCTTTGGCATTGTATATTATTGTGCTTGTTGTGGTTGTTTCCGCCGGTTGGCATTGAGCTTGCACCCATTTAGGGATACTTTTTATTGTTTATGTATATTATACTTGTTGTACCCGTTTGGGGCCAGTTTTTATAGAGGAGACTCTGCCGAAATTTTTGGGAAAATTTGCTGATGCTTTTAAACTTGTTTTCTTTTTCTTTTTCTTCTTCTTTTATGGTTTAGATTTCTGGGCTTCGGCTTACTTAGGTTACATGGCGCCTCTAGACGCTTCGTAATCTAAGTTCCGGTCGCGTTCCGTACTTTTGGGTCATGACATTCCCGTACCGCCCAAACGAAGAAAGTACATGTTGATGCATCCTCTTCGGGTGTGTTTATTACTGAGAACTGTTTCTCAGTATCCTTTACGTCTTGGGTATGAGATACCGGATCAGGATCCCGCAAATGTAATCTGTTATATGGGCTACAGATAGGTAGAGAACTGAGAACGGGTGATAAGTTTCAAGAGTTGGAAACGGTGCAATTGTTGCAAGCCAAGTCTGTTGGCAGTTATCACCCTGTATTATCAAAATACATTGATTCTGAACTAATGTTATTAGATACCGAACCTGATATACAACATCATATCAGTCTCTTTATTAGTAAAGAAGGATATAATTTTGTATTGTTGGATAATGTTTTGAACATTTCCTATATCAAGAGTTGATCGGTTCAGGCACGTTATCTAAAGCATAGACGTTCTAAATCAAACAACAGTTCTTAGTATACAGAACACACACAAGAGGAAAAGTTCAGAAATGAACGAATCCTTCTTGAGGCATTGTAGACTAGGTCATATCAATGCGACCCGACTAGCCAAATTACATTTAGATGCATATTTAAATCTGTTTGAATTTACATCTTGTGAAACTTGTCGGTCATGTCATAAAGATAAGATGGCCACAGCTCCGTTTATTGGAAACAGAGAAAGAGTTAGTGAACTCTAGGGATTGATACATGATGATGTATGATAGTCCCATGTCTACATATGCCAGGACAGGTTCTTTGTACTTCATTACATTCACTGATGATCTCTCAAGATTCAGACATATGTTCCTGTTGAAACACAAGTCCGAAACTTTTGAGATAATCACAGAATATAAGTTAGAATTAGAGAACCAAAAACGGGTATAAGTATTATGTCCTTTGATGTGATCAAGGAGGAGAATACTTGAGCACGGAATTCCTGGTTTATTCTAAAGGAGAATGAGATTCTCTCTCAGCATTACTCCTCCGAATACACCATAACACGTCGGTGTATCGGGGCGGAGCAATCGCACCCTATGTGATATGGTGTGCTCTATGATGAGTACTACTGAGTTGCCTGTTTTCTTTTTGGGTTATGCACTTGAGAATTAGAATAACTATTGAATAGGGTTCCAACCAAATCAGATGCCTACCACTCCATATGTGATATGGTATGGGAAGAGCCCATCTCTTAAAGATGTTAAGATTTAGGGTTGTCCGGCCTATGTCAAAAGCAAAATCCGGACAAGCTCAAGGCAAGGACAGTTCTGTGGAAGTTTGTTGGATATCCCAAGTATTCGTAAGGGAATATCTTCTACCACACCGAGGAAAAAAATATGTTTTATTTCTCGACATACCACTTTTTGAGGAAAAAAAAGGGAATTTCTTGTGAAGAAATTAATGGTTATGAGGTAGAACTGGAAGGAGTTCCAGCTATACAAACTGCAGCTGATGATTTGGTAAACCCGGAGGATTAAATAGTTTCCAATGAACCTCAGACTCTCCGTCGATCTGGTAGGGTTCCTCATCCACCTGAGAGATACTTCGGTTTCTCTATGACAGTGGGAGTGAGGATTTCATCATGAGATGATGACCCAACTAGTTTCGAGCAGGCCATCAAGAGTTGTGACTCTGTGAGAATGGCTGGATGCTTAGCGATCTGAGATGGAATCCTTATACCCGAACAAAGTATGGACTTTGGTTTCTTTATCTGAAGGGTTAAATTTCCATCGGGAGCAAGTATATCTTGAGAAGATTACTTGGTGTACATGGAAAAGTTGAGACTTTCAAAGCTATGCTTAAGTCCATCCGGATCCTACTTGCCACTGCTACATACCATGACTACGATACCTGGCGGTTGGGTGTCATGACTGCTTTTCTAAATAGTGATTTGGAAGAGAGCGTCTATAAGTACACAGCCAGAGGGCTTCGTATACAATGGGAGCAGTGGAAAAGTGTGCAAGTTGTTTTATGGGATAAATCAGGCATTGCGGAGTTGGAACGTCTGTTTTGATGTAGCAGTCAAAGAGTTTGACTTCATCAAAATGGTAGATGAACCTAGTATATACAAAAAGGTAGTAGGGAGTATGGTGGTGATCCTCGTAGAGTACATGGATGACATACTCTTGATAGGAAAGGATTTTCCTATGCTACGCTCGGTCAATCTCCTCTTATAACAAGGATTCTCCATAAGGATCAAAGTGATACCTCCTAAATCCTGGGTTTTGGATCTATGAGATAGATGTAATTGGATGTTAGAATTCTCACTAATTGTAGTGAGATGGTATCAATCGATCCTGGGGAAAATCACTGGAATGGTTCCAGGATGGTAAGGTCAACGGAATGTCAGTCATAGTGGAGGGACGGTATGTTGGAAGAGATCCAAGCTAGACACCGTGACATACTAGACGATAAAGGCAGGATAAATCACTACCAAGGATGCTACCAAAGAGGCGGTCTGGATATATATATATATATAATAGTTCATGAGATGAACTTAGATCCTACCATTGTGTGGCAATGGAGTTGTGGCTTATGCCTAGGAACCCCCGTCCCATCAGAGATCCAGACATATTCTTAGGCAGTAACGCCTGATCATGGAGATGGTTGATCTCCAGGGAGATCGAGGTTAGGAGAGTAGACATAGAGGACAACAGCGCGGATCCACTCACAAAGGCCTATTTCTCAGTAGATACTTTTATGGGATGGTTGAGTATGAGATACTTCAACCACAGCTGATTGTTGGGTATGCAATACAACAACAGATGGCGTGCAAGTGGGAGATTGTTAGTTATATGTATGCCTTAGAGGTCATTACTGTACATACGATGTATATTGTAGTGGATGCTTGGACATATATAGGGAAGACTTTCTTGCTCAACATGATAGTATGCTATCTGGTTACTCTTTATCTTAACATGTACTCTGATTGTCTCTATGTTACATGTTGATAAAGCCCTTAGGATGAGTACTTGACTACCAGGACTATGATGCAGATCATACTAGTGGGGACAGTGTAGTCGCTAAGTACATCCTTCAAATGTTTCTAGTCGTAGGTGTATCGAGACAGGGCATCGATATTCCAGAGTAGACTAGCGTATGCGCTTCTTGACCCATATGATGGGCGATGGATGATCCCATATCCATTGGTGTTTGACATCAGAGAAGGTATACGGGTGCTCAGTAGAGACTGGGTACACTGGACGGACTCGCCGAGAACTCCCAGATGGTATTATACCTCACGTCAGATGGCAGTTTTCTGGTGACACTGGTACAGGTTAGTCTGTAGACCCGAGATCATCATAGAGTCTTGTGTGATTCCCACTGTGCTTTGATTTCCATCATACCACGTCCAAGAGGGCGTGCAAAACGGTGGCTTTTAGTACAGTCCCGAATCACATGGAGGCAATGAGCGATAGGAGGGATTTCGTCTCTCCCGGTATAGGGAGTTGATGTTGCGCTGTGTTAGATTGGCTATAACTGGAAATCCCTGGCCAGGGTTGATGAGATTTACTGGTAAGTGTTATCAGTAGTTTCTCGAACTGTTATGGACATTATATCGACACGACTTATCAAGCTACTGGGGTCTGACGTTTACCACCCCTAGGCGAGATATGCGACATATCAGACAAAGAGACCGGACTGTATGGGAGTGTTACTGATTGGATTCGCAGGAGAATGTACAGGCTTGCTTGTTGATCTTCTGATCGCTCAATACCTGGGTGGCTGTTAAGTTTAGCTGACCGCTTGCAGCTTGTGGGTGTTTGATATGATCATCACCTACTGCTGGCGTATTGACGATTCTTTAGAGTCCTACACAGAGGTTTCCTGGCTCAGGCAAAACGGAGTAGGAGCACATATGTGATATGTGCGGGACCGATAACAATACGTATATGTGATACCGTATTAGATTCTCGCGATATGTGATATCAGCCGGGTATATGTGATATAGCCGGGTCATCGGATCAAGTGTTGATTCGATGAGCTAATACAGATTATATTAGTCGGTTATTTATGAAATAGCCGGATTATCGGATCAAGTGTTGATTCGATAATTTATTCTATAATCATATATTTGATATATTATATTACATTAACTAATATTAGCTCACTTAATGATTCTTTTTCTCACTTGGATAATACATTGATATATATGTGATATATGTTAATTGTATTATTTTATTTTGTTACAATAAATATTGTATATGTGATATATAATATTGTAACAAGTTAGGGTTATATATGCAACATGTTTTGTGGAGTTTAAATATGGTTAGGGTTTGGATTAGGGTTAAGCTTGCATGAAGCTTTCAAGAACCTTCTTGAATCTTTGACTTTGACTTGTGATATTTTGCATAGATATTTCTTTAACCCAACCCAACCCTTTACCATAGTTAATTCTCTACATGGGTTAAGTCTTCATACTTAACCCATGGTTGCATTTCTAACCACACACTTGATTCATTATTCATCACAAATTGATTTGCTTCTTCTTCTTCTTCCTTTTTGATGAAAATCTTTCTAGATTTTTTATATGTGATGAAAATGAGTGAGAAATTGAAAACAAATGAGAGCTAAATTCCTGCTTCATCATCCTCATCTATTCTTGCTACTTAGATTAGGGTGTTTGCTTTGCTAATACATGATTAGCAAAGCAAGAGCTTGGGTTTGAGTTTCTTCAAGGTAGATCATCTTAGTTTTTGAAGATCGGAAGCAAACTTGCATCTTTCTTTTCATGGTGCCTCTCTAGAGTCCGGAAACTTGATGATCGCATTGAAAGGACCACAACACGGAGCTTATGAAGTGAAGGAACGGACTATAAAGGTTGTAATCCCAAACGCTTAGAAGTAAAATTGTTTATTTGCTTTTTGTTTCGCCTAATCTCTAGTCTAAGATCTTGGTTAGGGTTGTTCGGCACAGGAAAAATTTGATTTTGGCATGGTTGATGCCTTGTAGAACCTTGTTCTAGTGCTTAGTAACCCCACATCTGGTTGTCGTGCTTGTGTGAGCCGGCCTTTATATATGTGGATTATTTAATTTCTTCGCTACGGCGTCGTATATTTGTCTTGGTGGTTGTTCCACTGTTGGGCGAGATTTGCACCCGTTTGGGGATGCTTTACTTTTATCTTATGTTTGTACCCGTTTCGGGGCTAATTTTTACAAAGGAGGTGCTGCCGAAATTTTTATGAAAAAACAAACTTAAGTTTAAAGTTTTGCATCGAGAATTTTAATAGTGATCTATCTTTCTTGTAATGGTTAAGATTGCTGGGTTTTTCGGCATACTTAATTGCGTTACGCCTGTTGACGTTACATAGTTTATGTGCCGGTCATGTGCCCAATTTTGGGTCGTCACAAAGTTTGTATCAGAGCGTCAGGTTTTACCTTTCGGAGTGTAGCATGACCTTGGTATGATGGAGTAGGTAGCTTAAGCAGAATAACGTAGTGTGCGTATGTTTCGCGGCATACTTACGACACGGTGCTCCGCCTAAGTGACCTTAGGACTTATTGCTTGAAATTCCTTCCGTGATATATATCCTTGTGATCCGATTTCTGTGTCCTTGTCAAATCCTGTTTCCATTTCTAGCCTTTATGCCGCCGAAGACTACTAGGGCGCAGAGAGCGGCCGTGAGGGCCGAGGTCAGAGTTGATTCATCTGAGGCGAGGACTGACCAGGGCGGTACGCCCGTTGTGTAGGAGCAGATTGTTCCACCTTCGACAGACCATATGGCTATGCTAGGGGCTGGTATGCAGGATTTGCGCCAGATGATGGGGTCGTTAGTTGAGGCCATTCGAGCGCAGGGGAAGGCGGTTGTTCTACCCGTTATAGGGACCGCGCTGGTGCCTACTGTTCAGGCGGTTGTACCTGCAGCTACGGAGGTGATCACCATATCGTTATCAGAGTTCATGAGGCTGAGGCCTCCGGTTTTCACTGGCACCGATGCAGCTGAGGATCGGCAGTCGTTTATCGACCAGATGGCTAGGATATGTCGTTCGCTTAGATGCTCCGATGCGAGATGGGTGGAGTTCGCGAGCTTTCGTTTGGAGGGTCTGGCACAGAAGTGGTGTGAGTCCTTAGAGAAGGGCAGAGCCGCAGGTCTTTCTCATATGACCTGGGCTGAGTTCGTGACGTTGTTTCTCACGCGTTTTCTTCCGCTGAGCGTCAGAGATGCTCGAGCGCGCAGATTCGAGTCGTTACGCCAGACTCAAGGTATGACGGTGGCCGGGTATGATGTGCTGTTTATCGAGCTGTCTGTGTATGCTCCGTATTTGGTGGCTACGGAGGAGATGCGGGTCAAGAGGTTTGTTCGAGGACTGCTTACCCATTTGTTCCTCGCTATCAGCATTCAGCATTGCGACTCCTATGCAGCAGCGGTGGACGCATCCCTGTTGGTTGAGGAGCGTCTTTCTGAGACGTCGGTTGCTCCGGAACTGAAGAAGGTTCGTACTGGCGTTTCAGCACAAAGGCAGGCGTTTAGACGTTGTGACAGTTCCCGTTCAGATACTGGGGGTAGTGGAGGTTCGGGACGAGGACGGCTTTTTAGCTCTTATTCTCAGGGGAGTCAGCAGTTTTCATCTGGATGTTACCGGTGCGGGAGGTCGGGTCATCGGGTTCGAGATTGTACTGAGCCATGTGAGCGCGAGGCAGCTGTACCGCAGTTTACCTTACCACCTTCTCCACCGCACAGGGCGTTGCCCCTTATTCCTGCTGTTGCTCCGCGTCAGACTCTTGTGTAGAGTGGTCGAGGACACGGTGGTTTTGTGCCGAGAGGGCGGGGTGGTAGAGGCAGAGGTTAGCCAGTCACCGGTAGAGGACAGGCCGGGTGTTTGCCTTGACTCATCAGGATGCACGGGCATCCAATGCAGTGGTTTCAGGTACTCTTTCTATATGTTCTTTTGAGGCTCATGTTTTGTTTGATTCGGGATCTACGCATTCGTATGTTTCTACGCACTTCGTGCCGAGTTTGGGCTGAGAGTCATGTTTGCTAGATCAGCCGCTTGTTGTGATTACACCTGTTGGCGATTCTTTTGTCGCGCGTTATGTGTTTCGGCCGTGTGCCGTTCAGATTGGAGATAGAGATTCGTCCGTCGATTTGATCCTTCTGGATATGTTGGACTTCGACGTTCTCCTTAGCATGGACTGGTTGGCAGCTTGTTATGCGTCGGTGGACTGCCGTGAGAAGACGGTCAGTTTCAGTTTTCCGGGCGAGTCTGTTCGGGTTGTGCAGGGGGACCGTGGTGCCGCCCCTCATAATTTGATTTCTTCTTTTTGCGCTAGTTAGCTTTTGAGGAGGGGATGTCGGGGATTCTTGTCTTTCATTTGTGATACTGGGACCACAGTAGAGTCCTTGGACCAGGTTCCTATCGTGCAAGAGTTTCCTGATGAGTTACCTAGTTTGCCGCCAGAGCGCGATATTGAGTTTTGCATTGATCTGATTCCTGGCACGGGGCCTATTTCTATACCTCCTTACCGGATGGATCTGGCAGAGCTTCGAGAGCTCAAAGATTAATTGCAAGAATTGCTTGATAAGGGACTTGTGCGTCCAAGTGTTTCACCGTTGGGAGCTCCTGTGCTGTTTGTCAAGAAGAAGGAAGGCAGTTTGAGGTTGTGTATTGATTATCGTCAATTGAACCGATTTACGGTTCGGAATAGGTATCCTTTACCTCGCATTGATGATTTGTTTGATCAGCTCCTGGGTGTGAAACATTTTTCCAAGATTGATTTGCGTTCGGGTTATCATCAGTTGCGGGTTCGGAATGATGACATTCCGAAGACTGCTTTTCGTACACGCTATGGGCATTATGAGTTTCTAGTGATGTCGTTCGTACTCACCAATGCCCCAGCAGCGTTCATGGATCTGATGAACCGGATTTTCAGGCCGTTCCTCGAACAGTTCATTATTGTGTTTATTGATGACATTCTGGTCTACTCTAGGAGTCAAGAGGAGCACGAACAGTACTTGAGGATTGCTTTGTAGATATTGACAGAGCACCAGTTGTATGCTAAATTCTCAAAGTGCGCATTTTGGCTTGATCGAGTTGACTTCCTGGGTCATGTGGTGACGGGAGACGGTGTTCTTGTGGACCCGAGGAAGATCGAGGCTGTGCAGTTTTTGCCCAAACCTGTATCCGTGACAGAGGTCCACAGCTTTTTGGGTTTAGCTGGTTATTACCGCCATTTCATGCAAGATTTTTCGAGTATCGCTGCACCACTGACCGGACTGACCCGGAAATGGGCTCCTTTTCTTTGGACTGATGCGTGTGAACAGAGTTTTCAGCAGTTGAAGACTCGGTTGACGACTGCACCCGTTCTATCTTTTCCTTCTGGATCAGGTGGCTTTGTAGTTTACTGTGACGCATCTCGAATGGGGCTTGGGTGTGTGCTGATGCAGCATGATAGAGTGATTGCTTATGCTTCTAGGCAGCTGAAGAAGCACGAGCAGAATTATCCCAGTCACGATCTTGAGATGGCTGCGGTGGTCTTTGCGTTGATGATTTGGAGACACTACTTGTATAGGGAGTCGTATCAGATTTTCATGGACCACAAGAGCTTGAAGTATATCTTCCCGCAGCGGGATCTAAATCTGAGACATCGCCGGTAGATGGAGCTGGTGAAGGATTATGATTATGAGATCCTTTATCACCTGGGCAAGGCGAATGTGGTAGCTGACGCTTTGAGTCGTAAGCCCGAGGGTAGCTTATCCCAGATGAGCGCAGTTTAGAGGCAGTCTCCTGCAGATTGGCAGACCTTGTGTGATGGTAGAGTACAGTTTAAGTTCACTTCCACTGGAGGACAGCTTGCTCATGTCCGCGCCCGCCCGCTTCTTTTGGATCGTAATCATGAGGCGCAGCCCAGTGATGCCCGTTTGGTTGAGATTCTTGAGCTTGTTCGACAGGGTACAGTTTTGGAGTTCATGATTGATGACCAGGGTGTGCTACGTTGTGGGACTCACTTGTGTGTACCCGATATTGATGGGTTGAGACGCGGGATCCTTGAGCAGGCACATCAGTCAGCCTTTAGCGTTCATCCAGGTTCCACCAAGATGTACCGTGACTTGAGAGACATTTACTGGTGGGAAGGGGTAAAGCGCGATGTTTCAGATTTTGTTTCGAGGTGCGTGACTTGTCAGCAAGTCAAGGCTGAGCATCAGAGACCGGATAGAGAGTTGTAGCCTTTACCCATTCCTGAATGGAAATGGGAGCAGATTTCTATGAACTTTGTTGTGGGTCTACGCAGGAGCAGTCGGGGGTATCACTCCATTTGGGTGATTGTTGGCCGGTTGACGAAAGCGGCTCATTTCCTTCCAGTGAAGACCACTTTCGGTTATGCTCAGTATGCTCAGTTGTATATAGATGAGATTATGCGTTTGCATGGTGTTCCCACATGCATTGTATCCAACAGGGGCATCCAGTTTACTAGCCGTCTTTGGCAGATGCTTCAGGAAGCTTTGGGTACCCGGTTGAGTTTTAGCACCGCTTTCCATCTGCAGACCGATGGTCAGTCAGAGCAGACGATACAAACTCTTGAGGATATGCTTCGGGCGTGCGTGCTTGATTTTGGTGACAGTTTGGATCGTCACTTGTCGTTGATTGAGTTCTCCTACAACAACAGTTTTCAGGAGACTATTCAGATAGCACCTTTTGAGGCCTTGTATGGTAGGAAGTGTCGATCGACGGTCTATAGGACCGAACTCTGTGAGAGTAGGGATTTAGGACCCCAGCCAGTTCAGGAGACTACGGAGATGATCCAGCTGATTCAGGACAGGATGAGAGCAGCCCAGAGCAGATAGAAGTCATATGCCGACCGTCGTCGTCGCAGACTTGAGTTTGCAGTGGGGGATCATGTATTCCTGCGGATTTCTCCAATGAAGGGCGTTATGAGATTTGGGAGGAAGGGGAAGCTCAATCCCAGATTTGTAGGTCCCTTCGAGATCATTGAGCGAGTTGGTATCGTTGCTTATCGTTTGGCGCTCCCGCCCAGTTTTCTGGATGTTCACCCCGTGTTCCATGTGTCGATGCCTCGTAGATACCTTCATGATCCTTCTCACATGATTCAGCATGAGACCGTTCAGCTTGAGCGCGATCTTTCGTTCATCGAGCAGCCGGTAGTTATATTGGATCGGCAGGTGAAGAAACTTCGGTCAAAGGTCTTGCAGTCTGTGAAGGTTCTTTGGCGTAGCCCGACTAGTGAGGAAATCACTTGGGATGCCGAGAGCGAGATGCAGAAGAAATTCCCTCATCTCTTTAAAGGTACGCTTGTAAGAATTTTTAATTCGGGGACGAATTTTCTTTAAGGGGGGAGATTGTAACACCTTTGAATGCGATTAGTGTTAATTAAGCGTTAGTGCAGGTTTTTAAGGAAAAGATTACCAAATCGGGTTCCTTACATTTTATATCTTAATAGTTTATTATTATTTGATATGGCTTGCACACACACACACGTGCATGTTAATGTGAGGGTATATTTTATGTTAACCTTGTTTAGTAACCATAACACCTTAAGCTAAACCTTGCCCAATTTAAACTTGCCTTAACCTTTTCCTAGATCTTCTGTGTGGGGAAAATATCTTGTTTGGAGAGAGAGAGAGAGGTGGCTAGTGAGTCATGGAAGCATTAATGGTGGCATTATTGGAGGTGAGGGAGAGAGTGAGCATAAGGAATTAGTTGACCCTACACTCACTCTCTTACCCTCTAACTCTCTCACTCTCTCATTTTCTCTCACTCTCATCATTTCTCTTTTCACTCAACTCCCAAACTGAACCCTCACCTTCTCTTCACAAATCCTTGCAAAAAAACTTCACAAAATCCATGGAAAAAACTTCTAATATCTTGATTTAGCCACTTGGTTTCCTTGGAGCTTGGAAAGCTAGAATTTTTGAACAAGAGTGGCTAGGTAATGTCCTCAAACTGATAATTAGGAGTTATATTGTTGTGTTGTCTTGTTATTATGAATTGGAACACTAAAGGTAGCATTTTGTGCAAATATCGTATTTTTTGGTGTCAATTTTGTGTCTCTGTGATCTGCTGTAGAACCAGGTGTTTGTTGGAAATGTTCCCATCATAGTGACATAGTGTTGAGGTATAGAACCCACAATAAAATCCTGAGACCAGCCCTTAATGTTTGGGCCGCAAATTGCGGCCAGAGTGGGGGCTGGGGTGTTGGGGTTTGGGCGTAGGGTCTCTGTGATTGTTTGTGGTCTCGTGATACATGCAACTTTCACCAATTTATAGTGTATCAAAATCTGGGACAACTTTGCTATATTCTAGTGTTTTGTGTACGCGTGTTACGTTATCCGACACGGTTCGTGATCTGGTGTGTTGCTACACTTGGGCTAGTGTTGCTATGTCGTTACGCACGTTAGCCGTTAGACGAACACTTGTGGGTCGGATTGGAGTTGGTGCGTTGGTCAAACGTCTTGTGTACGTGATATTGATCTGTCACGACCCACCCCCAATACAGAGAGTATTGTCCGCTCTGGCCGAAACCGCACGGTTTTGTCCTTTGGAGCGAACCGGACCCGACCAGGGGCCACTTCCCAGGAGGTCACCCATCCCAGGACTTCCCTGGCCCGAGCACATTTAACTACGGAGTTCTTCAAACTCCGGAGTTCCGATTCATCCAAAAGGCGCCTCTGTATTGAAGAGGGGTATCATTCCATTTATAGTACAGGTCTTGACCTCTTTCGGAATGTATTCCGAAGATTCCCCATGTTCTACAGTGGGTCCACATGCTTATCTGGTATAAATGGGTATACCAGATAATACCTGGGGTATTATATTCTCCCCCACTTAGAACAATGGTTCGTCCTCGAACCACAGACCTACTATTGAGGAACCAGCTCTGATACCATTCTGTCACGACCCACCCCCAATACAGAAAGTATTGTCCGCTCTGGCCGAAACCGCAAGGTTTTGTCCTTTGGAGCGAACCGGACCCGACCAGGGGCCACTTCCCAGGAGGTCACCCATCCCAGGACTTCCCTGGCCCGAGCACATTTAACTACGGAGTTCTTCAAACTCCGGAGTTCCGATTCATCCAAAAGGCGCCTCTGTATTGAAGAGGGGTATCATTCTATTTATAGTACAGGTCTTGACCTCTTTCGGAATGTATTCCGAAGATTCCCCATGTTCTACAGTGGGTCCACATGCTTATCTGGTATAAATGGGTATACCAGATAATACCTGGGGTATTACATTAACAACTTTGTCACGACCCGAAATTTGGCCTGTGACGGCCCTAGTACTACGCAACGCCCTAAGACGTAACGTAGTAAAAGAAAGCCAAAACCCAGAAATCTAAACCATAAAAATACGGAAAAATTAATATAAGTTTTGAAACATTTGAAATCGCAACCCAAATTCTTTAAAAGTTCTACTTTGTTTCTTTAAAATTTTGGCAACACCCCTTTTTGTAAAAACTAACCCAAGATGAATACAACACAAAAATATGACGCCGTAGCGAAGAGTAAAGACAATAGAGAGAAAGCTATATATAAAAGAAAACAAATCCACAATAATATACAATATCGTCCTCACCAAGTCTCTAAGTCAACAACATAATAGTAGATGGAGAGTACAAGATACAACGAATGTACAATATGAAATACAGATAATCATCTAATCCACCTTAGCAAAATAGTACTGTGAGCTGATGCGGTATCTGTAGCAAAAGACGATAGATGGATACTGAATAGCCTGCCTCGACTACTCTGGGGAACAACCTGAAACACCTGTGGCACAACGGGGGTGAGTTGCCAACTCGTGATTAGTAGATAACATATGCAGGTATTCGCAGAAATGTACGTACAGCATGAATCTAAGATATGCGATTACTGTAATAACATGTTATGCAAAAGCTGAATAAAGGAAAGTACACTAGCAGGTACAATCAATATGTGAAGCAATAGTAACATGACAATAATATGCAATGACCATGCAATAGGGATATGAGAATGTAGATATGCAACTATCATAAGGGTACACTAACAGGTACTACCAATATATGTACTCTGCATAAAAATAGATAAGTGTGAGGTATAGGGTGGAATATGTCATTTCCATGGAAACCTGACATCGTGGCAGGATCACAATCCATCAAGACACTTAAATCCCAAATCCTCAAATCAGCCCCCAAACTGGGCTCTCACATCATCTCAATGTACAATATCGAGTAGCTCTCCTATATCTCGAATGTACAAATCAACAATCTCTTTCATATCCAATATCCAATGTCAATGAATCACCTATATCCCAAGTCGAATCTCAAGTAAGTTTCTAACATCCTAAAGGTATATATATTTGCAGAAATAAATATGATGGGGGCAATACACATATATTAGCGTCCCATTCCACTAATATTGGTGTAAGGGTATATATAACAACGGCTAATCCCCTGTTATATATACAAAGGTGTTTAAAAGAAATATCATGAAAATAATATGCCAAGCATCGACACAGAAATCCTGATAGGTACGTATCATACGCTGTCCCGAAAGCACGAGTGCCTAGCTCTGACCCTCGCCTTTCGACGTATGCATACGTACAAGACTCCGGTCGGTATCCCCAAGATAACCGCCGAGTAAAAGGTAATATCACCGGACAGTATGGTTCCCCTAACAGGCTCACCGTCTAACAAATCCAGCGATCCGTTCTCGCCCCGGGGTACCTCCGGGCCCCACCATGTACCCTCATGCGGCCTCTACGCCTCCTCGCATGGGGTATAAATAATCAGCACCGATAAAACTTATGGTGGATGCGCAAATATCATATTAAGGAAACCGGGTTTTTCAATGTATGCATAATTTCATGAACTCCCGCAGTTCCCAAATCCAGAAAACATCATGTAAAATCCAACTAAACAATGCGCAAATCCAGGAATAAACATATGCGATATATCTGAAATGCGAGCATATAAATAAGAATATGTAGCTGAAACCAGATGTATGCGAAACCAATAAGGTACAGCTAAGTAACATCAGTAAAGGTAAATATGTAACTGCAACTGAATATGTGTGTAACATACAGGTGTAGCAATGTATAGGTATCTACCTATAAGAACTGATGTCGTATACCCCCTGGGTATAAGTAAAATATGTAGGATATGCCCCCGGTATAACTAAAATATGTGCAAGGTATACCTATAAGCTAAATGTCATGTGTGACAAGCAATAGTATCTATAATGGTTAGTGTGTGACATGGCAATTATTGACGGTGTGTGTGTAGCATACAATCCGTGCTCGTGCAACATGAACCGTCAATAATATGTGCAGTGTCCTATGGCTGCTAGTCACAGTATAACTATATCTAAGGAAATACAGTAAAGGCGCAATTCTAACAACGACGTAGAATATGCGACAGGTATTTGAATCCTAGCCCAGACGCATAACGCCATGCGGGCGATTCCCCTGTAGATGTTAAATCTACTCACCTACGCTCCACGCTAGGTGAATCCTACCATCTGCTCCCCACTGTAGTAGTGTCCGTAGTCCCTGCATGCAAACCTGCAAATAAGACATGGAAATCATATATAAGCCAAATATTCCGCAAAACGTGATATCGAACCAAAACGAGAAACTCACGTCGCGAACTAAACGCGCGTGTGCACGATACGCTGAATCGTGTATGTACGCGTCTAAAACCATCGCGACATGCCGCGATACGCTGGACCGCAGAACCCTCTCACGTATCGCGCGTATCGCGCAAACACAACGAACACCAAATACGATATATAGTCCCAGATTTTCCTACAGGCCAAATCTTACAAAACTAGACATGCCAAAGCACTAGAAAACACTGCAGACAACCCTAAACCAGACCCCAACACCCCAGTCCCCAACTTGGCCGCAAATTGTGGCCAAACCTAATAAAACTGGGGCCTGGGTAGAGAATTAGGGGGTCGTGCTCAGGTGGTGGTATCTAGACCTAGTGTACATGCTCCAGTTTGCTCAATTTTTTTCTGTAGGATCCGGGTCAAAAGCAGATCTCAGATACCCAATATATCACTTGAAAACACCAAATTGCACAATTTAGAAACCTTATGGTATTTTACTGTAATCCAGGGCTAAGCTCAGTTCAACTGACCCTAATAACACTTAAATAGATAGGGTTAACTAACACAATCACATTCCAACCAATATTCCACATAAACCACCATAATTTGCACTAAAATAGCTAATTAACACTAAACGACACCAAATAACACATAAGCTAAGCAACTAGGGGATTGGGTCTAAGAGTTATACCCTAAAGACCCACAAGAAGCAGGTGAAGAAGTGGGACTGAGCTGCTACTGCTGCTGGTAATGCTGGTGAATGTTGCTGCTGATGATGATGATGATGTTGCTGATGCTGCTCTGCTGCTGCTTCTGTTGCTGTTGTTTTTGTTGTTGTTGTTGCTGCCTCGGGTGCTGCTGCTGCCACTGCTGTAGGTGTGTGTGAGGGTGAGTATGAGAGAATGAGTGATAAGGAAATGAGAGGAGAATGAGAGCAAACAACCAAGACCCCCCCTTCTCTTTCTCTTTCCTCAATTAAGGAAGCATGGCTTGCCATGTAGCACCATGCTTTCTCTCTCTCTCAAAGTCAACACTTCAACCATAATTTTAAATCCTTTTTTTTTCAAATTCATTTTCATTTTAAAACAACCATGAATAATAAAACCATAACACTTAACCACCCATAACACCTAAATAATACTTAAAACTAGATTATAGAAATGGTTAGACCACACTTAACAACCTAGTTATCATGCACAAGTGTGTGTGTGCCTGGGAAAATTCTAATAAAATACTCATTAAATAGGATAAAATATGTAAAAACCAAATTGGTAAACTTTTTATTAAAAACTATATATATAAAATATAATTAGCTACAAAACACATTCTAAGGTGTTACAATCTTCCCCCCTTTAAAGAAATTCGTCCCCGAATTTAAAAATATACTGCTACTCGTACCTTCAAAAAGAAGACTACAAATCTCAAATCTCGCTCGCAGCCTCCTAAGTGACTACCTCACTATACGGCTACGTCCAAGAAAACGCTCCACAGATGCAAGACCCTTGACCGATGTTCCTCCACCTGCTGAGCCATTAACACAATTGGCTGCTGGTGAACGAAAGATCGCGTCCAAGCTAAATGGTCTGGTGCTAAATCATGTGAGAAAGGTCAAGAAGGTAATTGTAGAGTATCATCACAAGGAATACGGGTTGAAAATCCAATAATCTGGGCGGAAGTGCCAAATTAAAGGCAACGAAACTAACTTGCTTATAGGATCTTAAAAGGACCTAAAATCCTGGGATAAGCATCCCAAAATCCAACACGTCATTCATCGGAAAGTCTATAGGAATACATGATCTGTCCCTGCGATCTCGAGTCTATGACCAACACAGTCGGCATAAGACCTCTGTTCGCAATGGACAATTCCCATCCTGACCTAACACAACTGGACCATCTCCGAAGTCTCTAGACTAGCTGGGGTCCAAAGTCCTACTTACGCAGAGTCAGAAAAACAACAGACTGGTGATCGACACGACCTAACCCCTAAGCCTAAAGGTGGCCAATTGGAGTGTCTCCTGATAACAGCTATCGAAGGAGAACCCTAACGATGGCGAGTGACGATCCCCCAACTGCTGACAACAATCAAAACAAACACACCACTTAAAAAAGAACAACTGAGCAAACTGAGTATAACCGGACAACAAGAATCCGAATAGAGTCACACCCTGACTAAACTTGGGTAGAAACCATAACGAAATTCGTGGAGATCTGCTCCTACTCCTACTTCGGAACGGTTAAAGATTGCAACTCTCCAGCCGGCCTCAGATGCTCGACCCAAGCACACAACAAGACAGACACCTTGAAACGAAACCTGAAACTTCTCTTTACATCCCTGTCCACCCGTAACTATCTCACAAGTCACGCTAAAAGTTGGTGGAACTTGAATGCATACAGAGAGTTGACAGATGTGCATGTTCTAGGATTACACGTCTCTACCCGATGATACCAGGTACACAAACGCGTCCCTAACTTAGCACACCATTGTCACAAATCAAGGTCTCCGAATCATTACCCAGCCGGGTATGCTCAAGTATCACTGACGAACGAGTATCGGCGGGCAGTGTCTCGCGAAAACGATTTAAGGAAAGTGGTCGGGCGCGGACATGAGCAAACTGTCCCCTCCGTAGAGACGAACTTAAGCTGTACTCGACGATCACATAAAAACTATAAATCTGTAGAAGACTATCACAACAATCAAAATCTACTGCAGGAAGATGTTCATTAAGTTCTAGTGGTCCGTGGAAAATCTGACACGACTCTCAAACAAGTAGTGTCCCTAAATCTCCAACGCAAAACCACCGTGGCCATCTCCAGATCATGAGTAGAATATCCTTCTCGTACTTCCTCCAAATGTAGGGAAGCAAAAGCGATGACTCTGTAGTGTCACATCAGTACACACTCGAGCCCACTCAAGAAACATTACAGTTAAACAACAAAGTCGCCCGAACCAAAAGCAAAGAAAGAACTGATGCAGTTGTTAACCGAATCTCCAACTGCCGAAAACTTCGTACACATGCCTCAGTCCACAGAAAAGAAACCTCCCTTCTAGTCCATTCAGTCGACGGTGCAGCACTACTCTAGCAATCCTGCATGAAACGGCGGTAAAACCTGCTAAGCCCAACAATCTGCGGATCTCCGTCAAGCACACAAGTCTGGGCCTAAGCTGTACGGTCACGATCTCCCTCGGAACCATACGAAACCGTCTCCCGTGACTACAAGACCTAGGAGTCAACACAAAACCAGTCTGAAGAAACACTTCGAGAATTTAGCAAACTGCTGGTGCTCTCCCAGTATCTGCATAACAAATCCTCAAGTGCTATTACTGTCCCTCAAGACACATTAAATAGACCAGAATGTCGTATATAACACAACAAAAACTGGTTGAGGGACGGCCTGAAGAAATCTGGTTCATCACATCTACGAATGCTGCTAGGGCATCAGTGAATCCAATGACACACCAAAGCACACAAAGCCCGTAGCACGCACAAGGCAGTCTTCGGAATGCCGTCACTCCGAACCGCAACAATGATGACCTGATCCCAAGCAAACTTAGAAAATGTCTCGCACTGTGGAGCTGATCGAAGAAATTGTCACGGCGAGGTAAAGGATATCTATCCGCACCGTAAGCCGGTTCAATTAACGATCCGTCGATACACAACCCTAAACTGTCGTCTTTCTCCTCGACAAACAAAAATAAGTGTAAGGTTTGTCTAGCACCCTATAATGAGTTTTGAAGCATCACATGTCCAAAAGTTTGAATTTTGATGGTGCTAAACAAGCATGCAAAGGAATCGATCCTAGAAAATTAGGGTTTCGAAAAGTAAAGCGGACAAAACTAGGGTTTCGAGACTACAACCTTTGTAGCTCCCTTTCGCTGGACTCCTTGGTCTCTAGGGTGTTGAGTGGAGGTCCTCTTAAAGTCCTCTTGCGTCTACGACGATCCACCCGGAGTTCCCCGTCCAAGCTCGCAACTTCGCAAAACCGAAGAGAACACTCTAAACAAGTTGGCTAAACTTGCATAGAATGATGTTGTGGTTTAGAATCTCACTTCAAAAACCTTTCTTTAAGTGTGTTTTACTCACTAGAAAAACCTAGAGAGCAAATGGTGAAGAAGGATGAAGATGGTGGCTTTTCTTTTTAGCAAGTGTAAAAGATAAAAGATGACCATTGAAAGAAGAAATGAAATATAACCTTTTTATATTTTATTCCTTCTTACATCTGTTAGTGTATATGCCCTAGAGGCCATTACTGTATCATACTAGTATGTATATTACTTGATGGAAGCTTGGGATATTCACAGTTGTACAGACAATCTTGCTCAATATAGTAGTATGCTACTTGATTTGTCTCTGCTTTAATGTGTACTTGTGTGTTTATTTATTATATCACCTATACGCATTAGTAGAGCCCTTTGGATCTTTGCTTGATTACCGGCGTTGTGATGGCGATCACACTCGTGGGGGCTGGGTAATCTACAAGCACATCCTTATACACGTCCCTAGTCCTGGGAGTATCGAGATAGGGCATCGATACTCCGGAGTAGACTAGCGTATGCGCTTCTCATCCCAGCACGGGAGACGGTCTGTCCCACAGCCGTCGGTACGTCGTACTTGAGATAGTATGCAGGTGCTCCTTGGGTTACGAGTACACTGGACAGGACTCGTCGGGAACTGATGGTTGGTATTATACCTATCGTCAGTTATCAGTTCCCAGGTGACATGAGTACAGCTTAGTCCGCTGACTTGACACTGTCACTTCGCCTCGAGTGTGTTCCCACTGTTCTTTGATTGCTACCCTACCACGGCTCTACTGAGTCGTGCAAACAGGTAGTAGTTGGGAGCAGTCCCGAAGAACTTGGAGGCAGTGACGGTTAGACAGGATTCGTCTCTCCCGGTATTGGGGGTTGACATCGCGCTGTGTCTAGGAGAGCCATTACACAAGTAGTCCCTGGCCAGGGCAAGCGAGATATACTGGTAGGTTTCCAGTGTTATCTCAGGGTGTTCTGGGCTTCACTCCGACACGACTTGTACCGCTATTAGGGGACTGACGTTTACTGCCCCCCCTAGGCCCGCCATGCGATGTATCAGACGAACAGACCGGACTGTACGGAGATTGTCACATACAGGCTCAGTAGGAGTTCGGATGGGTTTACCTCATCGGCCTTCTTATCGACATCTACCTGGGGACCGTTACGTACAGCTAGTGCCGCTTGCGGTCTGTGGTTAAACCCACTGCCAGCGTAGTGTCGAGTCTTTAGAGTCCCACACAGAGAGTTTCCCTGCACTGAGCGAAACGTGTAGAGGCCGTATGGTTTTACGGCAGGGCTGCGATCACTTACGTACACTTGTGTGCGTATGGTGTTCGGGCAGGCAGTACTAGTAGGCTTTGGTTTAAGCCGGATCCTAGTATTGCACGGATGGATTTGTTTTGTCTTCTGTGCATCTGCATTCTACGGAATACGGATGCAGGTGTGTATGCACAGTTTTTCGGAGCGATGAAGTAGGAGGTACCACATTAGGGTTTTGGCAGTTGGTTCGGCCAAAACCGTTATGTGGCAGGCTCATTAGGGTTTTGACAGTCGATTCGGTCAAAACCATTTTGAGGCGGACTCATTAGGGTTTTGACAGTTCGTTTGGTCAAAACCATTATGAGCCGCGAACATCATTTACTAATCTTATTAGTGATAATCTTATGATGGCTAATTGCATTGACCATTTGACCCCGTTGACCTCTCTTGACTTTGTTGACCGGTTGACCGGGTTGACCATTGACTTTCAAGAGGGTTCCACACTCTTCTTTTCTTTTCTTTTTTCTTTTGGATTATGATAATGGTCATTTCAAAGTAGCCATCAACTTTATCTTGATGGGATTAGTAATGATGTTGTTTTGCATTATTTGCAACCATGGTTGTTTTTCTTTTGTATCATAATTTTATTCTCATTCTCTCTCTTGAAATGAGAAGCTCCATGGTTGCTAGAAAACTCCTTCTTCTTCCTCCTCTTGATTTCTCCTTTGATCTCATGTGTTGAGAGAAAAAGGATTCCACTTGACAAACACATCCATACATCTCCTCTACACATCCTAGGGCTTCTAGATTAGCAATCTCCTTGCCCTAGTTACCTCGGCTTGAGGTGGAGCTCGGTGTACATCTCTCGGGTGGATCGTCTTCGACTCAAGGAGGCCGCGGAGGTGACCGAAGTCCGGATCAACCATTGAGCAAGCAAAGAGAAGAACAACAAAGAAGAAGGATAACAAGAAGAGAAGGAGTTCAAGTTGAGGTATAACCCCTAACCGAGTAGTACATCTCATGTTAGGATGCTAGTGTATTGTTTAGCAAAGATCCGGCTTTTACGGTCCATGTTACAAAGTTTAGAAAAATTTTTGTTTTACCGTTTCCGCAACCCCGTAAGTACCGGGAGAGGTAACGTGGACCTAACAGTGGTATCAGAGCCTAACTAAACACACCCTAGCATGTTAGCAAAGTATTAAGAATATCGACCGGACAAAAAACCGCAAAATCACCCCGAAAAAATTCAGTTTCTGCCGATTTTCAGATCTGTTCCAAAATTAAAAATTTATACACTAAAAATCGGCTCAGGCTTTTATTTGAAAACTGGAAAAATTTCATCCCCCAACTCGTCCAAAGAGCCGCGTTTCCACGGCATAAGCTTGCTTATGCCGCGGAACCGCGGCTTCCTTGGCTCTGTTGGGGAATATTTTTCTTGCAGTTTTCATATTTGGGTATTTTGTGATTTTTGGTATATGACTTTTCTGCCCAGATTTTCCAAAAAGCAAAATTTGTTTTTGGGGCTTAAAAGTCCGTATTTTTGGTCGATGTTCTGTAGACTTTGGCTAATGGTTATATCTGTAATGTTCATATGTATTGAACGTCGGCTAATCGCTATATGTCGATTAGTCGGGGTTATACATATCTGTGATCTGTGATTGTTGTTGATGGTTTGTGTATATGAACTCGTTGGATTGTCGCGGATGAATAGCCGGGGTGGATGTGAGATGAGAGTTTCTTTTTCTTTCATTCATGTAATAATTTGTAAATTGATGTAATATTATTTGTTTGGCCGCACAACCGGGTCGGGGTTGTAGCCGTCATTGTATAATTCTTTTTACTGCTTTTGCTCCTAGGATAGACCCATGGAGGGGGTGCACAAACTACCGGGTATCTCGAAGTGCCGAGTGGCCTACTCATGGCGTTGAGAGAGGTTGCTTCGCTTCGGGTACTTGGCGGGTAGTTTGCCGCACCCGTAGGGGTCTTGGGTGGGGTATTGGCTATTCATCGCGACCGTGTAATCCGCTTTTCATTGCAGGCTCGAACGAATCGCGGGTTCCTAGTATATCCAAAGTGTTCATCTGTGACCTGGATTGGCTATCATTGCAGTATATCTATATATAATAACTATTTAGGCGTTGCTTATGTTTTACAGCCGTGCTAGCCCAGCCCCCGCTCTGTCGTTAGTTAAGTAACCTAACGGGTGATGACGGGGCCCAGTGGCGAATGCGAATGGCATAAGCGTACGTCATATTTTGGTTGTTTTCTGCAATGGTAGGATTTAAATGATGGGACGCATTAAAAGAACTAATGCAAGAAAATAAACCTAAAAGACGTTGTTGGAACAAGTTTTTCAAAAAAGCTATTATTGCAAGGACGTTCACTTTTGTTTTGCATCGCGGTATTCGGTTGTGAATGCCCAGCACCTCAGTCGTCGAGGCAAGGGCCGAGATCCCTTCATCGGGAGTGACCCCTTGGACAAAAGTTTGCGTCAGGGTAATAACTTCACTATAGTCGATTATTCTTGCTTTGCATCGAGGTATTCAGTTTGGAATACCCTGCACCTCATTCGACGAGGAAAGAGCCGAGATCCCTTCACAGGGAGTGACCTCTTTAGCAAAAAGTTTTCGCCACTATATTTTTCCAAAAAGATTATCAGGTTCCTTCAACGACATCAAGTTCATTACGTTAACGGGTTTTTCGCCAAAAACCCAGCCGTAGCCCTCCGTCATTTCATACAAGTACTACTCAGTATTCGAGCTACGTATTTTGGCATTGTCAAGGCGTAGTGATCGGTAGCTAAGTATTGCTTGTTTGCAGCCTTATTTTTCAGATTATTTAGGACAGTCGCATAGCTATGTTGGCATTGTCAAGAGTTATGCGGGTGGGTCTAAGTTAATCAAGATAATGACGGGCCGAACTTGACTAACGGTTCATGATATGTTGGCATTGTCAAGGTCATGAATCGTTAGGGGCAAAAACCACATCGGGAGTTTCAAAAGAACTGAAACTTGCAGATTTAGCATACCTTCTGGAGTGTGGTGGCTAGAGTGGATTCCATCTAGGTCATCACACAATGACAGTTGGATCCCGATCCCACTGATGAGTTGGATTACTCTCGGGAGATTACTTTCACTTAACGATCAATGCTACAAACCTAGTAGGTGTCTACAAAGGTGTTAGCGGGGCTACGCCCCCAGGGAAAAGAGGTTCTTAAATTAAGGAACTTCGCGAAAGCGTTGGAAAACCTCCCTCGAAGTACCGACACTAGCCTGGCTGAAAGGTTAAGCAAGTATTGTGACGTGAATTAAATCCCGGCTAGTTCTTCTTTTAAAAGGTTTTAAGAAGAATTTGAGGAAACAGTGGGAGACATCCTGGTTAGATAAATTAATAAACCAATCTAATCTTGCAAGAGCATACGCTGAGTGTTTCTTTTCTCTCTCTCCAGGCAGCAACCTTTTCACGCCCTAATCAAGATAATAAAATGTATCGCTTGACCGATCCGAATTCTTATTCGGGACTGGGGAAAGTTGGTTCAGCTCTAACTTGTGACAACAGTCATGAGTATGAGAATGGGAAAGGGGATTGTATGGATTTCCAGGATACCCAGTTGAAGAAGAAGCATGGTTTTGCATCTACTTCAGGTGTTCTTGTAATTGAGAACTGTTTTACGGTCAGCCCTACCTCCTGGGTACTTGATACCGGATCAGGATCTCATATCTGTAATTTATTGCAGGGACTGAGAAAAAGTAGGAAAGTTGCACCGGGTGATATGTCGCTCAGAGTAGCGAACGGAGCACAAGTTAATGCGGCAGCCGTCGGTGAATATCACCTAGTATTGCCAAATGGCAAGACTATGATTTTGAACGATTGCTACTATGTACCCTCCATGGTTTGCAACATCATATCAGTTTCTTTACTCGATAAAGATGGATATAACTTTGTTCTTGAAAAGAATATCATGAACATTTACCTTCATAAGGTACTGGTTGTAGAGGGTACACTGTGTAATGGTATCTACGTTCTAAATCAGAATACAGTTCTCAATGTACAAAACACACGCAAGAGGAAGAATTCAGATACGAATGAATCCTACTTGTGGCATTGTAGACTTGGTCATATCGGAGAGAAAAGACTGAGTAAGTTGCATAAAGATGGACTCTTGAATGCGTTCGAGTTTTCATCTTATGAAACTTGTCAGTCTTGTCTCAAAGGGAAGATGACCAAATCTCCGTTCACCGGACATGGAGAAAGAGCAACAGAGCTCTTGGGACTCATACACAGTGATGTGTGTGGTCCGATGTCTATACTTGCAAGGGGTGGGTTCTCGTACTTCATCACATTCACTGACGATCTCTCTAGGTTCGGATATGTGTATCTGATGAGACACAAATCTGAAACTTTTGAGAAATTCAAGGAATTCAGAAACGAAGTAGAGAACCAGACAGGCAAAAGTATCAAGATCCTCCGGTCTGATAGAGGAGGGGAGTACTTAAGCACGGAATTCCGAGATTACTTAAAAGAGAATGGTATTCTCTCTCAGCTTACTCCTCCTTATACACCACAGCACAACGGTGTATCGGAGAGAAGGAATCGTACCCTATTGGATATGGTTCGATCCATGATGAGTGATGCTGAGTTACCTCTTTCATTCTGGGGACTTGCGCTAGAGACAGCGGCATACTTACTGAATCAGGTTCCGTCTAAATCCGTGCCTAAGACTCCATATGAAATATGGAGTGGTAAGAAGCCATATCTAGAACGAATTAAGATATGGGGTTGTCCGGCCTATGTAAAAGTACAAAAACCAGACAAGCTTGAGGCACGATCAGTTTTATGTAAGTTTATGGGATATCCTAGAAATTCTCTGGGATATCTGTTCTACCACACTGAGGAACAGAAGGTGTTCGTTGCTCGCCGCGCCACCTTTTTAGAGTGGCAATTTCTTGCAAAAGAAATAAGTGGGAGCACGGTAGAACTGGATGAAATATCTGATCCACAAACTCAAACTGAGGATTTAGCAGAACCAGAAAATTCAGTGACCCCAAACGAACCTCAGCCACTCCGCAGATCTGGTAGGATTTCTCATCCGCCCGAGAGATACTACGGTTTTCTCATAGACGGGGATCGAGAGGATTGCATCTTGGAAGAAGATGACCCTACCAGTTTCAGGAAGGCCATTATCAGTAGGGACTCTGATAAGTGGCAGGAAGCAATGCAATCCGAAATGGAGTCCATGTACGCCAATAAAGTGTGGACCTTGGATATTGCTCCACCTGGGGTAAAACCCGTTGGATGCAAATGGATCTACAAAAGGAAACTTGGTGTAGATGGGCAGGTGGAAACCTATAAAGCTAGACTCGTTGCAAAAGGTTTTCTTCAAAGACCTGGTTTGGACTATGATGAAACTTTTTCTCCGGTGGCTATGCTCAAATCCATTCGGATCCTACTTGCCATTGCTGCCTTCCATGACTATGAAATCTGGCAGATGGATGTTAAAACAGCTTTCCTAAACGGTTGTTTGGAAGAATGCGTTTACATGGATCAACTAGAAGGTTTCGTAGACAGTGGGAGCAGCGGAAAGGTGTGCAAGTTGCTTAAATCCATTTATGGATTAAAGTAGGCATCGCGGAGCTGGAACATCTTTTTTGATGAGGCAATCAAGGAATTTGATTTCATCAAGAACGAAGATGAACCCTGTGTATATAAGAAGAATGTAGTATGAACTGTCGTATTCCTAGTCTTGTACGTGGACGACATTCTTTTGATAGGAAATGATATTCCTATGCTACAATCGGTCAAGCTATTTTTGTCACAAAGGTTCTCCATGAAGGACCTGGGTGATGCCTCGTACATTCTAGAGATCAAGATCTATAGAGATAGATCCAAGAAACTATTGGGACTTTCACAGTCCAGGTACATAGAGACCATACTAAAGAGATTTAGTATGGAGGGTTCCAAGCGCGGTAACATACCCGCATTGCACGGAATTACCCTCTCCAAGAAGATGTCTCCTAAGACTGACGAGGAGAGGGTTCGCATGAGCACTATACCCTACGCTTCGGCGGTAGGATCTATAATGTATGCGATGCTATGTACAAGACCAGATGTAGCTTACGCGTTGAGCGCGGTAAGCCGGTATCAGTCAGACCCAGGGGAGGACCACTGGACAGCGGTGAAGAACATTCTTAAGTACCTGAGAAGGACTAAGGAGATGTTCCTGGTTTACGGTAATGGAGACCTCAGGGTCGAGTCCTTTACCGATTCAAGCTTCCAGAGTGACAAAGATGACAGCAAGTCTGTCTCGGGTTTTGTGTTTACCCTCAACGGAGGGGCGGTATGTTGGAGGAGTTCCAAGCAGGATACCGTCGCAGAGTCGACGATGGAGGCTGAATACATTGCTGCAAGCGATGCCGCAAAAGAGGCGGTCTGGATAAAGAAGTTCATTAGTGAACTTCAGGTGGTTTCGTCCATTGTTGACCCAATACCTTTGTATTGCGATAACAATGGGGCTATAGCTTTAGCGAAGGAACCAAGGTCCCATCAGAAATCCAGGCACATCTTAAGGCGGTATCACCTGATCAGGGAGATCATTGATCGACAGGAGATCGAGGTGCGGAGAGTGGACACAAAGGACAACACTGCGGACCCATTCACGAAGGCTTTACCCCAGACTCAGTTCGAGCGGCTGATCGAGATGATAGGTCTTCGATACGCCAGCACATGGCCTTAGTGCAAGTGGGAGATTGTTAGTGTATATGCCCTAGAGGCCATTACTGTATCATACTAGTATGTATATTACTTGATGGAAGCTTGGGATATTCACAGTTGTACAGACAAGCTTGCTCAATATAGTAGTATGCTACTTGGTTTGTCTCTGCTTTAATGTGTACTTGTGTGTTTATTTATTATATCACCTATACGCATTAGTAGAGCCCTTTGGATCTTTGCTTGATTACCGGCGTTGTGATGGCGATCACACTCGTAGGGGCTGGGTAATCTACAAGCACATCCTTATACACGTCCCTAGTCGTGGGAGTATCGAGATAGGGCATCGATACTCCGGAGTAGACTAGCGTATGCGCTTCTCATCCTAGCACGGGAGACGGTCTGTCCCACAGCCGTCGGTACGTCGTACTTGAGATAGTATACGGGTGCTCGTTCGGTTACGAGTACACTGGACAGGACTCGTTGGGAACTGATGGTTGGTATTATACCTATCGTCAGTTATCAGTTCCCAGGTGACATGAGTACAGCTTAGTCCGCTGACTTGACACTGTCACTTCGCATCGAGTGTGTTCCCACTGTTCTTTGATTGCTACCCTACCACGGCTCTACTGAGTCGTGCAAACAGGTAGTAGTTGGGAGCAGTCCCGAAGCACTTGGAGGCAGTGACGGTTAGACAGGATTCGTCTCTCCCGGTATTGGGGGTTGACATCGCGCTGTGTCTAGGAGAGCCATTACACAAGTAGTCCCTGGCCAGGGCAAGCGAGATATACTGGTAGGTTTCCAGTGTTATCTCAGGGTGTTCTGGGCTTCACTCCGACACGACTTGTACCGCTATTAGGGGACTGACGTTTACCGCCCCCTAGACCCGCCATGCGATGTATCAGACGAACAGACCGGACTGTACGGAGATTGTCACATACAGGCTCAGTAGGAGTTCGGATGGGTTTACCTCATCGGTCTTCTTATCGACATCTACCTGGGGACCGTTACGTAAAGCTAGTGCCGCTTGCGGTCTGTGGTTAAACCCACTGCCAGCGTAGTGTCGAGTCTTTAGAGTCCCACACAGAGAGTTTCCCTGCACTGAGCGAAACGTGTAGAGGCCGTATGGTTTTACGGCAGGGCTGCGATCACTTACGTACACTTGTGTGCGTATGGTGTTCGGGCAGGCAGTACTAGTAGGCTTTGGTTTAAGCCGGATCCTAGTATTGCACGGATGGATTTGTTTTGTCTTCTGTGCATCCGCATTCTACGGAATACGGATGCTGGTGTGTATGCACAGTTTTTCGGAGCGATGAAGGAGGAGGTACCTCATTAGGGTTTTGGCAGTTGGTTCGGCCAAAACCGTTATGTGGCAGGCTCATTAGGGTTTTGACAGTCGATTCGGTCAAAACCATTTTGAGGCGGACTCATTAGGGTTTTGACAGTTCGTTTGGTCAAAACCATTATGAGCCGCGAACATCATTTACTAATCTTATTAGTGATAATCTTATGATGGCTAATTGCATTGACCATTTGACCCCGTTGACCTCTCTTGACTTTGTTGACCGGTTGACCGGGTTGACCATTGACTTTCAAGAGGGTTCCACACTCTTCTTTTCTTTTCTTTTTTCTTTTGGATTATGATAATGGTCATTTCAAAGTAGCCATCAACTTTATCTTGATGGGATTAGTAATGATGTTGTTTTGCATTATTTGCAACCATGGTTGTTTTTCTTTTGTATCATAATTTTATTCTCATTCTCTCTCTTGAAATGAGAAGCTCCATGGTTGCTAGAAAACTCCTTCTTCTTCCTCCTCTTGATTTCTCCTTTGATCTCATGTGTTGAGAGAAAAAGGATTCCACTTGACAAACACATCCATACATCTCCTCTACACATCCTAGGGCTTCTAGATTAGCAATCTCCTTGCCCTAGTTACCTTGGCTTGAGGTGGAGCTCGGTGTACATCTCTCGGGTGGATCGTCTTCGACTCAAGGAGGCCGCGGAGGTGACCGAAGTCCGGATCAACCATTGAGCAAGCAAAGAGAAGAACAACAAAGAAGAAGGATAACAAGAAGAGAAGGAGTTCAAGTTGAGGTATAACCCCTAACCGAGTAGTACATCTCATGTTTGGATGCTAGTGTATTGTTTAGCAAAGATCCGGCTTTTACGGTCCATGTTACAAAGTTTAGAAAAAATTTTGTTTTACCGTTTCCGCAACCCTGTAAGTACCGGGAGAGGTAACGTGGACCTAACAACATCCACTCATGGTTAAGTGATGGAGAGTTTATTTAACTTGAGTTTTAAATGATAAAGAGAAGGATAACCCAAGGTTAGAGGTAGGTGAGCTTGGTTAGGTTAGAAGAAGAATGTAGAAGCTAGTAAAGATTATCCTTTTCTTTTCAATTTTGTTTCAAATACAAAATCAAAAAAAAATCCATTACTTAATCCATGGTGTGAGTATTATATTGCCACCATTTCCATGTGCTAACAACCATGATAGATGGGTGTATGTATGTATGGATGTATGCACATCCACATATGCATGAAACTAGAATGAAAGAAAGAAACACATGCATGCATGCATACATCCATCATATTCTAGAAAGGTTTCAAGTGAGAAAACTAATGGTTAGATGATAAATTAACACTTGATTTATCAATCCGGTCATATCTCATATGACCCCACCAAAAGCTGGCCACCCGATCAATGTTCGGTATCATATACGCACATTTTAATCGGGTGGATGCGCATATCGCATACGCGCACCACAACGTTTCGCCTGGACTGGGTAACTCCTTTATGGGACTCTAAGACTCGTCAATACGCCGGCAGAGGGTGATGATCATATCAGGTACCCCCAAGCCGCAAGCGGTCAGCTAAACGTAACGGCTACCCGGGTATTGAGCGATCAGAAGAAAACAAGCGAACCTGCTACAACTCCCGTCGAGCCAACCGGCAACACTACCGTACAGTCCGGTCTCTTCGTCAGATATGCTGCATATCGAGCCTAGGGATGGTCACGTCGACCCTAATAACTCAATAAGTCGTGCCGGTGAATGGTCTATAACAGATCGAGAAACTACTGATAACACTTATCAGCAATTCTCAGCAGCCCTGGCCAGGGACTTATTGATATAACCAGTCGGGCACAGTACAGCATCAACTCCCAATACCGGGAGAGACGAAACCCCTCCTATCGCTCATTGCCTTCGTGTGTCTCGGGACTGTACCCAACGGCCACCTGTTTGCACGACTCAGTAGAGCCGTGGTAGGGTGGCAATCAAAGTACAGTGGGAGAACACACAAGACTCCATGACGATCTCGGGTCTACAGACCAACCTGCACCAGTGTCACCTGAGAACTGCTATCCGACGATAGATATAATTCCATATAGGAGTTCTCGGTGAGTCCGTCCAGTGTACCCAGTCACCGCTGAGCACCCGTATATGATCTTGATGTCAAACATCGATGAATATGGGAACATCCATCGCCCATCGTATGGGTCTAGTATCATATACGCTAGTCTACTCTGGTATATCAATGCCCCGTCTCGATATACCTACGACTAGGGACTTTCCAGGATATGCTTATAGACTACGGATGTCCCACTAGTATGATCTCCATCATAATCAGAGTAGTCAAGCCAATATCCTCAGGGCTTTATCAGCATGTATGAATGAATAGAAGCATGATCAAATCAACATGTCAGATAAAGAAGAACCAGATAGCATACTATCATGTCGAGTAAGAATGCATACTGAATATATATATATATATACATGTATAGATACATCCACTATCACATAATGGCCTCTAGGGCATACATATATCCAACAATCTCCCACTTGCACTGAGGCCAGTTATTGGCGTATCTCATACCCAACATCTCAAAAAGTCGCTCATGCTGTGGCTGAGGGAGGGCCTTGGTGAATGGATCCGCGGCGTTATTCTTTGTGTCTACCCTCTTAATCTTGATCTCGCGGCGATCTACAATTTCCCGGATCAAATGAAAACGCCTCAGGATGTGTCTGGACCGCTGATGGGATCTGGGCTCCTTGGCTAACGCCATAGCCCCATTATTGTCACAATACAAAGGTATTGGATCAATAATGGTTAGAACTACTCCTAGCTCCGAGACGAACTTCTTCATCCAGACGGCTTCCTTGGCGGCATCATTTGCAGCAATGTACTCAGCTTCCATCGTAGAGTCTGCAACGGTATCTTGTTTGGAACTCTTCCAACTTACCGCCCCTCCATTAAGGGTAAATACAAACCCAGAGATAGATTTACTGTCGTCCTTATCGCTCTGGAAGCTCGAATCGGTAAAGGCCTCCATTTGGAGATCTCCATTACCATACACCAAGAACAATTCTTTAGTCTTTCGCGAGTACTTAAGAATGTTCTTCACAGCTGTCCAGTGATTCTCCCCTGGGTTGGATTGATACCTGCTTACAACACTAAGTGCATAAGCTACATCTGGGCGTGTACATAACATCGCATACATTATAGATCCTACTGCCGAAGCATAGGGTATAATACTCATGCGAGCTCTCTCTTCATCGGTCTTTGGGCAAGAATCCTTGGAGAGAGTGACCCCATGGCAAGCGGGTAAGGCACCCCGTTTGGAGTCTTCCATACTAAACCTTTTTAGGATGGTGTCAATATACCTGGTTTGGGACAATCCTAATAACCTTTTGGATCTATCCCTATAGATCCTTATGCCCAGGATGTATGTGGCATCACCCAGGTCCTTCATGGAGAAACCCTCTGGCTGATCCATATAAACGCATTCTTCTAAATTTCCATTTAGAAATGCGGTTTTAACGTCCATCTGCCAGATTTCATAGTCGTAGTGAGCAGCAATAGCAAGTAGGATCCGAATGGATTTAAGCATGGCTACAGGAGAAAAAGTCTCGTCATAGTCCAAACCTGGTCTTTGATGAAAGCCTTTCGCCACAAGTCTTTCCTTATAGGTCTCCACCTGCCCATCTACACCAATCTTTCTTTTAAAGATCCATTTGCACCCCACAGGTTTTACCCCAGGGGGTACAATGTCCAAAGTCCATACTTTGTTGGTGTACATAGACTCCATTTCGGATCTCATGGCATCCAGCCACTTCACAGAGTCTCTACTCGTGATAGCTTGCTGAAAACTGGTAGGATCATCATCATCCATGATGCAGTCTTCTCTGTTACCATCAATGAGGAAACCGTAGTACCTCTCTGGTGGGCGAGAAGTCCTACCAGACCTACGGAGTGGCCGAGGTTCTTCAGTTTCTGTTGCAACAGCTGGTTCAACCAAATCGTCATTTGTAGTTTGTGTCTCTAGAATCTCTTCTAGATCCACCACCTTGCCATCATCTTTGTCTGTGAAAAACTCTTTTTCTAAGAATGTGGCATGTTGAGAAACGAACACCTTTTGTTCCTCTTTGTGGTAGAATAGATATCCATAAGAATTCTTTGGATATCCCACAAAGTTACACATGACTGACCGTGTCTCGAGTTTGTCCGGATTCTGCTTTTTAACATAGGCCGGGCAACCCCAAATCTTAATTCTCTTAAGAGATGGTCTCTTCCCATGCCATATCTCATATGGCGTGGTGGACACGGTTTTGGTTGGAACCCTGTTTAGCAGAAACGCTGCAGTCTCCAATGCATGCCCCCAAAAAGAGACTGGTAACTCAGCGTCACTCATCATGGACCGGACCATATCTAATAGGGTCCTATTCCGTCGTTCTGACAGACCGTTGTGCTGTGGTGTGTAAGGAGGAGTGAGTTGAGAGAGAATCCCATTCTCTTTTAAGAAGTTTGCAAATTCTGCATTGAGATACTCACCACCTCGATCTGATCGAAGCATCTTGATACTCAAGCCGGTTTGTTTTTCTATTTCTTGTTTATATTCAATGAATTTCTCGAAAGCTTCGGACTTGTATTTTAATAAAAATACATGACCGAATCTTGTGAAGTCGTCAGTGAATGTAATGAAGTATGAAAAACCGCCTCTAGCCTGTGTAGACATTGGCCCACATACATCACTATGTATGAGGCCCAGGAGCTGAGTAGCTCTTTCTCCGTGTCCGGTAAACGGAGTTTTGGTCATTTTACCCTTGATACAAGACTGGCAAGTCGCATAATATTTATATTCAAAAGAATTTAAATATCCATCTTTGTGTAACTTGTTTAGTCTTGTTTCGTTAATATGACCAAGTCTACAGTGCCAAAGAAAAGCTTCATTTAATTCTGAAAGTTTTCTTTTATTAGTGTGTTGTATACTGAAAACTGTGTGTTGATTTAGGACATATATACCGTTATTAAGCGTACCATACCCAACCAACATTTGATTCAGGTTAATGTTCATAACATTGTTCTGCAACACAAAATTATATCCTTCATTGTCCAACAAAGAAATGGATATTATATTACAAAGCATACTTGGTACAAAATAACATGGATTCAAAACCAAAATACATCCAGATGGCAACCCCAAGTGATACTCTCCCACTGCGACTGTATGTACATTGGAACCATTTCCAACGCGGAGAGTGTTGCGCCACGGCAGCGCCCCGGCAGTCTATCCGAGGCCAAAATGCGGAATCAAAAATTTTCCTTACTTGGAAACTGGCGCTACCGCGGACAATAAAACCCGGATCGTTAACCATTAACCTATACTAGCAAACAAGAGATCGGAAGAGAAGTATACCGAATGATCCGAGTCCTCCGGTCTTCTCCTAGCCGTCCCGATCTCTTGCGGAAAGTCTTGTCTCCATATCGTCGCCTCCTCGCCGGAAGGGCACCACATCGCCTGCGTCTTTTACGGGCTCCTGCCTCAATACCGAGGCAGCTCGGACATGAAGCCGGCAAGTCGACATGCCCAAGATTTGCTGTAGATTGTAGTGTAGAATCGTTGTCTCATTTGGGGTAGTAGTTGCCATGGTGATGGAGGGATGAAGAACATTGAAGAGAGCTAGAAATAGTGTAGCAAGAAAAATGAGAGGTGAATAATTTACTCATACAAAATGAACTCCTCTCTTTTTTCTCCCCTCATCAAAAATGTGGCCGGCCATGCTCATTTGGAAATGGTGGAGGGAATGAAAACATAATACAAAGGGAGGTGAGTGTAGGAGAGCAAAGGTGGTGACCACAACATAAAGCAAATCTCACATCAACCACTCAAATCACTCTAAATCCTTTCTAATCTCATAAAGCAAGTGATAAGAAGGAAAAAGAATCTCATCGTGAAAAGCTATCATGATGCCACCAATAAGCAAGATACCCCCTCCACAAATGTTATTTGCAAACTTGCAAATAACCCCTCCATCAAAAGGTTCGGCCGGGAAAGAACAAAGGAAAACCGGCCGGAACGGAATGCAAACTGGCAACTCCAGAAAACTGGTCCCGTAATAAATTACAGGAAAACCCCGATACTGTGCATACACACCCGCATCTGTATTCCGACCCGATACAAATGCAATGAGACAAAAATCTACACTGTACTAAACTAGGATCCGGCTTAAACCAAAGCCGGCTAGTAAAATCCGTTCGATCCTGATCCGTGCAATACCGCACGTATCTGATCGAACCCTGCCATATATCCATACGGCCACTAGTACAAACCGTCCGATCCTGATCCGTGCAATACCTCACGTATCTGATCGGACCCTGCCATATCTCCATACGGCCTCTACAGCGTTTCGCCCGAAAGCTTGAGTAACTGTAAGTGTGGTGGACTCTAAAGACTCGTCAATACTATGCCTGTGGATTTAACCACTAGCACGTCAGAGGTATTAGCCAATACGTGACGGGCCACCAGCTATTGACCAAAAGGGACGTCGATGAGCGAACTCATCCTGAGACCCTACTGAGCCTGTCAGTGACAATATCCGTACAGTCCGGTCCGTTCGTCTATGAGTATCGCATGGCGGGCCTAGGGGGTTGGTAAAAGTCAGACCCCCAAAAGCGGTACAAGTCGTGTCGGAGCGTAGCCCAGAACGCCCTGAGATACTACTGGAATACCTACCAGTAAATCTCCTGCCTCGGCCGAGGGCTTTGCGTAATGGCTCTCCTAGACATAGCGCGACCTCACCCCCAATACCGGGAGAGACGAACCCCTGAAAATCCGCTCACTGCCTCCATGTGGCTCGGGACTGTACCCAACTAAAACCTGTTTGCACGACTCCTTTGAGCCGTGGTAGGGTAGTAATCAAAGCACAGTGGGAACTCACACGAGACAAATGACGATCTCAGGTCGATGAACTAACCTGTACACATGTCACCAGGGAACTGCTATCTGACGTCTGGTATAATCCCAACTAGCAGGTTCCCGGCGAGTCCTGTCCGGTGTACTCATAACCCAATGAGCACCTGTATACATCTTAGGTGAACCAACTGACACCAGTGGCTTGTGAGACCGGCCACCGCCCCTCGTCGGGGTCTCGACTGTATACACTAGTCTACTAATGGAGTGTCGATGCCCTGTCTCGAAACTCCTACGACTAGGGACCTTTTAAGGATGTGCTTATAGACTACCAGCTCCCACGTATATGATCGCCATCATACTGCTGGTAGTCAAGCAAGAATCCTAGGGGCTCTATCAACGTGTAATAGCGACATGTCAGGTCACCTAAAGCAGTACACGATGATAAAGATAAACCAGATAGCATACTATCATCTCGAGTAAGACTGTCCTACCGGGATAGGTCCTCCCTCAATCATTGCAATCACGTGCCTGTGATCCAATAATTGACTCTGAGGGCACTATCTCCAACAATCTCCCACTTGCACTCAAGGCTAATTATTGCGATGCCGCATACTCACAGCCCGTGTGATACCGAACACCCAACTCCTCTACTAGTCAGTCTTACAAAGCTCGTTTGCGAAACTATTGCGTTCGAGGAATAGCCTCAGTGAGTGGATCCGCTGTGATGTTTCTTTCTATGTCTCTCTATATCTCAAGTTCGCAGAGAAAGCCATCTCCCGAAATGAGCAATACCTGTCTTAGAGTATGTCTGGATATCTGATGGGACCTAGCTCATAAATGAACTCCAAATCCAAACTTCTTAGACTGTATCGACAACTGAACTTAATCAGTATCCTGCGCCATGCCTCCCTCAGTATTGCCTTGGACCACCTGTCCAAAATACTGCCCCTCGTCAGAGGGAGAACTATAACTCTGACAACCTCCTTGTCGTCTATGTCACCTTGGAAGCCTGGAGTGATAACCGTCTCCTAAAGGAGGCAGCCGTTATCATATCCCTAGAACATTCACTTATGTTCTAAAACTGCTTCCGACTGTTCCTCCAGGATTGGATCAATATCAACTTATTGCATCTAGTGCAAGAACAACATCTGGTGTGGTACTTGACATCTCATGATTGACTCAATTGCCTAAGCAAGTGATCTGCCAATCATGCACATCCCTCTCTACTTTAGTCTATAAGACACCTTTAGAGAGGGTGACTCCATTACCTGCAGGTACACTACCGTGCCAGGAGTCGTCCATTCTAAATACTTATAGAATACTGTCAAGGTACCCAGATTGGGAAACCACCCAAATCTAGATCTAAAACTATAGATCTAGTAACCAGTATGTCTGATATTGTGTCCAAGTCCCTTGTGGAGAAACCACTGTGTGACAACCAAAGTATAACCGATCGTAGTATAGGGGTTTCTTTTCCTACTCTGTGTATGTCATCCAAAACCAGGACATCACACCCTACTACCTTCTCAACAGATCCATCCACTATTCTGATGAAGTCAAACCTATGACTGTCACGTTAGAAATAGATGATCTATCTCCGCTGTATCTGCTTTGGTCTATAGACATAAGCCTGATGTCCACCAATGCTTCCGCTGCTCCCACTGACTACGACAACCCTCTGGCAGAGTCATATAGACGTGCACTTCTAAAGCTAGTTTAGAACGACGCTATACTCATCCTCCTGCCGGGTCTCGCAGCCTGGAACAACAACAATGGCAAGTGTGGGTAAACAAGAACTTCCCTGTCACCGTCCTTGAGGCTACCAGAGTACCTCTCGGGTGCCTGAAGTTACCCACCTTATCTGCGGAGTGGCCAATAGAATGTCAAATCAGATTGAATCTTTAGGTTCCTTATCAAATCTTCAGTAATCGTTTGCGGTTCTGGAATCGCTTCCAGTTCTACCATACTCCCACTACTGTTTTCTGAAAAATAACCATTTCCTTTTAAAATGTGGCGAGTTAAGAACAATATCACTATTGATCTTCCAGATGGTAGAAAGTCAACCCTCGTCGTAGCCTGGGTCAACCCACAAACAGCCATTACAGAAACGTGCCTTAAGTTGTCCAGTGTCTGGTTTTAATCATAAGCCGGACAACTCCCCGTACCTTAACATCGTTAAGGTATGAACTGTTCTATATCCAATATAGAACCAGAGGCACTGATTTAAATTTAACCAGATTCAAATCATGCAGCTATCTCCAGTGCATGTCAACTAAATGGAAGGAGGCCGATCAGCGTTACTCAACTTAGGAATGCTTCCAATTATGAGTAACCTGAAAGAGAAGCAATTTCTCTTCATCATTACTATCAACTGAACACCATACACAAGTATCTACATCTTCGATCACTTTGAAGAATCCCGATACTTGCTACACCTGGTTCTCTACTCTATTCAAATACCTATAACTCCTCAAAACTTAGACCCTGTGTTTCTACGAAACACATGTCTAAGAACTAGAGAAGTTAAAAGTAAACAGAATATAGTATGAGGACCAACCCCTCTGTCCTAATGGACACTGGACAACATACAATACTCTGTATAAGTCCACTGAGTCTGACAACTCTTTCACTGTGCGTCGTAGGTTGAAAAATGTACTTATGGTTAAGAAGAATTACACCGCTGTTTAATGCTCCTTACCTAACCATCCACTGATATAGGTAAATGTCAACGACATAATATCAAAAGGTATATCTCACTCTATGAAAATAGACGTACAGATATATCAATTTGAAATTGGTACACAACAGCGGATATTCAAAACCAAATATTTGCCGACCGGCAAACAGCCCAGATGATCTTCCTCAAATATCACCGATTACAACGAATCCCGATATAATGAGGATGATCACCCAATTCCCAATAACTTACTCCCACTCATCATCTGTAAAACCATACAGATGTGAGAATCAAACCTGGTAAATACATACCCTGGAGCAAGTGTCTAATCGGGAAATCAGTTTTCTTTTAACAGTACACAGTTGAAACTGAAACATTAAAATGTTTCGATAGGGTATCCTGGTATTCCTAGTAATGCCTCTACAATTATCCAGATTCACAACTACAACCGTATAATTCTTTGCCACCTCTCCAAATCCCTTTATATGTCTTTAGTCATTACCTTCTGCACACCCCTTTAGGCCAAATGGTTTTCTTCTTTCCCTACCGTTCGGCACCAGCCTATGGTTTGGAAGAAGACTATCCAATAAGCATAATGGGTGTACTGTCCTAATCCTAGGAGCACTCGCAATGCGAGAGAGGGTGAAGAGAAAAGACACCTGAATGTACTTTATTCCTATTTCTCCTGAACTAGGATCCATCCCCAAACTGGAACAAGTTCCTTTCGAGTTCGTATATAACCATACGATGGATTATCCAATAAACTGGGATCTTCGTAGTAATACGGAGTGTCCTGGAGAAATACAAAGGTGATTTAGGATTGGCGAAGAAATACTTGGTTTGGTCGTGAATAGCAGTCGCAATTTACTTTGCCCTCTTACTAATCCCTTGCTTTGTCTTAACTTAATACCTTCTGCACACCATCGTTATGCTAATTGGTTTTCTTCATCCCCCACCGTTCGGCACCAGCCTAAGGTTTGGAAGAAGACTATCCAATTTGCATAATAGGTGTACTATCTCCTAAACCAAGGAGTACTCGCAATGAGAGAAGGTGAAAAGAAAAGACAACTGAATAATCCTATTCGTTTTCTCCAGAACCAGAAACCATCCTCGAAGTCCTTCGAGTTCGTATATAACCATACGATAGTTTTGTCCAATGGAAGTGGACGTTCGTAGTAATACGGGGTGTCCTGGAGAAAAGGGTAAAAGTAAGAGTGGCAATGAGGTTTGCAACTCTGACAATCCAAAAGCCTGTGTTAAGAAGGTTCGGTCAACTTGGTTACTGAGTCATAGTCCAGGGTCGGGTCAATGGTCGCTGCCAAAGAGAGAGAGAGAAAAGAAACACTCAGCGTGCACTCTTACCTAGATCAGAATGGTTATCACTTTGTCTAATCTGGAAACCTCCCACTGTACTTCAAATTCTCCTCCAAACCTGAAAGAAGAATTAGTCGGGGTCACCCGAGGAGTAAACCAACTCATCAGTGGGAATCGGGATCCAACTATCATCGTATGATAACTTGACGGAATCCACTCAAGTCACCACACTCCAGAAGGTATGCGCATATCTGGCAAGTTTCAGTTCTTTTGAAACTCCCGATGTGATGTTTTTACCCCTAGGACTCAAGTGACCTTGACGGAGTCAACAAATCAAAGAGTCCTAGTCAAGTTCAACCCGTCATTATCTGGATTGCATTAAACCCACCCGTACGTGCCCTTGACGGAGTCAACAAGGCCGCACGACTGTCCTAATCAATCCCATTTATGCAACAAACAAGCACCACTTAGCTACCGTACACTACGCCTTGACGGAGTCAACAAACGCAGCACGAATACTAAATAATACCCATAAGAAATGACGGAGGGCTACGAATGGTTTTTGGCGAAAAACCTTTAACGTAATGAACTTGATATCGTTGAAGGAACTGCATAGCCTTTTATAAAAATATAGTGACGAAAACCTTCGCTAAAGAGGTCACTCCCGGTGAAGGGATCTCGGCTCTTTCCCTGTAGAATGAGGTGCAGGATATTCCAACTGAATACCACGATGCAAAGCAAAAGTAATCGGCTATAGTGAAGTTAATGCCCTGACGCAAACTTCTGTCCAAGGGGTCACTCCCGGTGAAGGGATCTCGGCCCTTGCCTCGTCGACTGAGGAGCAGGATATTCCAAATGAATATCACGATGCAAAACAAAAGTGAACGTCCTTGCAATAACAGCTTTTTGAAAAAGTGTTCCAACAACATCAGATTAGGTTTGTTTATCTTGCATTGATCCGAATCAATGCATTCCCATCAATTGATCACACCAAAAAGAACGAAAATATACTGACGTACGTATATGCCATCCGCATTCGCCACTGGGTCCCGTCATCACCCGTTAGGTTAGCTAACTAACGGCAGAGCGGGGACTGGACTAGCGCGGATGAAAAACATATACAACATCTACTAATATATATACCAATATATAGTATTTCGCTCAAGGCGTGATAAAATGCAACATCACAGAAATGTACAGCATCACAGAATAATACAGATATCTGGAAGCCCCGGGTTTCACAGAGCCGCTGCTGAAACCCGACGTTCCCCTGGTCGTGTGGATAGCCTGTGCAATGAAATCCTAGACCCCTACGGGCGCGGCAAGTCACCCGCCAAAACCTGAAGCGAGGCAGCCCCCTTCAGCAATGTGAATGGATCACCCAGCACTTCACGGAATCCGGTAACTCGGGCACCCCTCCTGGGTCAACCTGTACCCCCTACGAGTGCGGCGAATAGCCCGCCAATCCTGGAGTGAAGCCCCCTCCGTCCCAATGCCATGAGATGCGGGCTTGTTGCCCTCCAGAACCCGGCTATCCGTGCACCCCACCGCGGGGCAATCTTAGTACAGAAAGTAAAATATACATACAACGGGTACATCGACCGCAACCAGGTCGTGCCCCAAAAGAATAATACAAACAGGCAGTGACGGCAGTCCACATGTCGGACGCTCGCCCCGCAATATCAAATGTACATAATACAACAAAACTGTACTAGTATTGCATCCAGGCTATCCCCACCGACCGATCCGCAACAACACAGCATAAACATAGAACATCAACGTGAAAATCACGTTCGCAAATCTGTCTAACCGGGCTATAGCAGTTAGACAGGATTTACCGATCAAGTGACATTCACGGTCGCAGATATAATGTAAATACTGTGAAATAATGTGTTTAAAATATCCGATCGATCAAACAATTAAAAAGTGGGCCCCCAAGCAATACTGTAGCACTCACAGAAAATCTGGGCCCAAATTTAATATCCCAAAACCCCCAAAATCAGCCCACAAGCCCACTGAAAAAATTGGACACAGTGAAGACAACAATGTGCGGCGGAACCGCGGCCCAAGGGGGGGTTTGGCCGCGGTTCCGCGCTAAAGTTGTCGACTGAATGTGTCGAATTTTTACAGATGTCTTAGAATTTCCAGTACATCACTTTTATGCAACCTGAAAAAAATTTTGAGCAAGAAAAAAATCAACAGAAAACTGATGTACACAAAAATGAGGTTTTTGGAATTTCGGTCGATCGGAAATGCAAAAACACATCAAACAAAGCTAGAAAAGGTTAATGGCGTGGCTCTGATACCATGTTTCGCCACGGCAGCGCCCCGGCCGTCTATCCGAGGCCAAAATGCGGAATCAAAAATTTTTCTTACTTGGAAACTGGCGCTACCGCGGACAATAAAACCCGGATCGTTAACCATTAACCTATACCAGCAAACAAGAGATGGGAAGAGAAGTATACCGAATGATCCGAGTCCTCCGGTCTTCTCCTCGCCGTCCCGATCTCGTGCGGAAAGTCTTGTCTCCATATCGTCGCCTCCTCACCGGAAGGGCACCACATCGCCTGCGTCTTTTACGGGCTCCTGCCTAAATACCGAGGCACCTCGGACATGAAGCCGGCAAGTCGACATGCCCAAGATTTGCTGTAGATTGTAGTGTAGAATCGTTGTCTCATTTGGGGTAGTAGTTGCAATGGTGATGGAGGGATGAAGAACATTGAAGAGAGCTAGAAATAGTGTAGCAAGAAAAATGAGAGGTGAATAATTTACTCATACAAAATGAACTCCTCTCTTTTTTCTCCCCTCATCAAAAATGTGGCCGGCCATGCTCATTTGGAAATGGTGGAGGGAATGAAAACATAATACAAAGGGAGGTGAGTGTAGGAGAGCAAAGGTGGTGACCACAACATAAAGCAAATCTCACATCAACCACTCAAATCACTCTAAATCCTTTCTAATCTCATAAAGCAAGTGATAAGAAGGAAAAAGAATCTCATCATGAAAAGCTATCATGATTCCACCAATAAGCAAGATACCCCCTCCACAAATGTTATTTGCAAACTTGCAAATAACCCCTCCATCAAAAGGTTCGGCCGGGAAAGAACAAAGGAAAACCGGCCGGAACGGAATGCAAACTGGCAACTCCAGAAAACCGGTCCCGTAATAAATTACAGGAAAACCCCGATACTGTGCATACACACCCGCATCTTTATTCCGACCGGATACAAATGCAATGAGACAAAAATCTACACTGTACTAAACTAGGATCCGGCTTAAACCAAAGCCGGCTAGTAAAATCCGTTCGATCCTGATCCGTGCAATACCGCACGTATCTGATCGAACCCTGCCATATATCCATACGGCCACTAGTACAAACCGTCCGATCCTGATCCGTGCAGTACCGCACGTATCTGATCGGACCCTGCCATATCTCCATACGGCCTCTACAGCGTTTCGCCCGAAAGCTTGAGTAACTGTAAGTGTGGTGGACTCTAAAGACTCGTCAATACTATGGCTGTGGATTTAACCACTAGCACGTCAGAGGTATTAGCCAATACGTGACGGGCCACCAGCTATTGACCAAAAGGGACGTCGATGAGCGAACTCATCCTGACACCCTACTGAGCCTGTCAGTGACAATATCCGTACAGTCCGGTCCGTTCGTCTATGAGTATCGCATGGCGGGCCTAGGGGGTTGGTAAAAGTCAGACCCCCAAAAGCGGTACAAGTCATTTCGGAGCGTAGCCCAGAACGCCCTGAGATACTACTGGAATACCTACCAGTAAATCTCCTGCCTCGGCCGAGGGCTTTGCGTAATGGCTTTCCTAGACACAGCGCGACCTCACCCCCAATACCGGGAGAGACGAACCCCTGAAAATCCGCTCACTGCCTCCATGTGGCTCGGGACTGTACCCAACTAAAACCTGTTTGCACGACTCCTTTGAGCCGTGGTAGGGTAGTAATCGAAGCACAGTGGGAACTCACACGAGACAAATGACGATCTCAGGTCGATGAACTAACCTGTACACATGTCACCAGGGAACTGCTATCTGACGTCTGGTATAATCCCAACTAGCAGGTTCCCGGCGAGTCCTGTCCGGTGTACTCATAACCCAATGAGCACCTGTATACATCTTAGGTGAACCAACTGATATCAGTGGCTTGTGAGACCGGCCACCGCCCCTCGTCGGGGTCTCGACTGTATACACTAGTCTACTAATGGAGTGTCGATGCCCTGTCTCGAAACTCCTACGACTAGGGACCTTTTAAAGATGTGCTTATAGACTACCAGCTCCCACGTATATGATCGCCATCATACTGCTGGTAGTCAATCAAGAATCCTAGGGGCTCTATCAACGTGTAATAGCGACATGTCAGGTCACCTAAAGCAGTACACGATGATAAAGATAAACCAGATAGCATACTATCATCTCGAGTAAGACTGTCCTACCGGGATAGGTCCTCCCTCAATCATTGCAATCACGTGCCTGTGATCCAATAATTGACTCTGAGGGCACTATCTCCAACAGAGAGTATGGTCACCTGTCCTCAAAACCTTGCTATTTCTCAGCCCCTGCATAGAATTGCAAATGTGAGAACCTGAACCGGTATCTAATACCCAGGAAGCAGAGTTTATTGAAAAACAGTTTTCAGTCACAAACGCACCTGAAGCAGAAGCATCACCATGCTTCTTCTTGAGACTTAAATACTCCGTGCAATTGCGCTTCCAATGTCCTGTCTTGTGGCAATGAAAACATTCGCCCTTCCCTGAGTCTCCAGCCTTGGACTTTCCGTTTCCCTTCGCCTTTTTAACTCCGCCCTTAGGATTAATGGGTTTCTTCTTTTTCTTTCCCTTGGCCTTAGCTTTCGGGCGAGAAGAGGAAGACTGTCCAATAGTCATAACGGGAGTTTTTGCTAACTTCATAGTGCTCTCTGCACTCCTTAACATATTAAGGAGTTCAGGGAGTTCCTTCTCTATGCCATGCATGTTGAAGTTCACTATGAACTGAGCAAAGGTGGAGGGGAGGGACTGCAGAATAATATCTATATATTGTTCATTGTCCATCGTCCATCCAAGGTCCTCAAGCTCTTCTATGAGAGCTATCATCTTCAGAACATGGTCTCCTACTGGTGTGCCAGGGGCCATCCGCATCTGAAACAGTTTCCTTGATGCTTCGTATCGTAATACGCGGGATTGCTCCCCATACAACTCCTTTGTATGGAGCAATATACCGTGAATGTCCATGTCCTCGTGCTGCTTTTGATGTGTGTTGTCCATCGATGCAAGCACGAGGTATTTGGCCGTGGCACAGTCAGCGTCCCATGTCTTGCGGACTTCAATGTCCGCAACTGAGGATTTTGGACCAGGGACGGGCGGGGCTGAAGCCGTGAGGACATATGATACTTTATTATAAGTCAAGGCGATTTTCAGATTCCTCAGCCAGTCTTTATAGTTGGTCCCATTCAGTTTGTTTTTCTCTAGTAGAAGCTTGAGTCCAGTCATGGGTATCTGCCATTAAGAGAGAGAAAAGAATACACTCAGCGAAAGCTCTTGCATAGATCAGATTGGTTATTATCTTGTCTAATCGATGTTTCCCACTACTTTTATCGAGTTTTTCTTTCAAACCTTAAAAAGAAAAACTAGCCAGGATTAATTACAGTCTACAACTTCGCTAACCGTTCTGCCAGGCCAGTGTTGGTACTTGAGGGAGGTTCCCCGTGCTTTCGCACGGACCTAATTAGAGTAAACCTCGTTTTCCCAGAGGCGGAGCCCCGTTAACACCTTTCTAGACACCTAATGAGTTAGCTAATTGTAAACTGTAAAACTCTCCTAGGAGTAACTATTGCTCACAGTGGGATCGGGATCCAACCATCACATGGAAGGTATGCAATCTCATTGCAAATTTCAACTATTGAAATTCCCGATGTGGTTTTTACCCCTAATACTCGTGACCTTGGCTAAGGTCAACAAATCACGAGCACTAGTCAAGCTCAACCCATCATTTCTTGATTGATTAGACCCGTTCACATGACCCTTGGCTAAGGTCAACAAAGTCATATGCCCGTCCTAATTAATCTGCATCATATGCGTTTGTAGGAAGACATCACTTAGCTACCGTACACTACGCCTTGGCTAAGGTCAACAAACGTAGCACGAATACTAAGTACTCTACTTCCTAAAATGACGGAGGGTTGCGGATGATTTTTAAGAAAATCTTTAACGCTTTGAGCTTGATATCGTTGTAGAATCAAGTGGTTATTAAAAGGAGTGGCTTAAGCTCCGCAGTTTTGAAATATAGCTTTTTCATAAAAAGCCGAGTGGTTTTTCAAATCCGATTCTACAACATCTTTTAGGTTTATTTTCTTTACATTAATCACATTAATGTAATCCCATCATTTAAGTCCTTAAGCCAATCACAGAAAAGAAACGAAAATAACACGTACGCTTATGCCATCCGCATTCGCCGCAAAGTTCCGTTATGCACCGTTAGGTTACTTAACTAACGGCATACCGGGACGGGACTAGCGCGGATGTAAAACATAAGCAACGTCTACTATATATCATATATATATAATATGTCATTCGTCTCAGATATCACAGAACACAGGCAGCAGAAATTTAGATATAACGTGGGATATACTAGGACGTCCGTATTTAGTATTTAGCCAGAATAGAAAATACGGATTCCACAGTCGCGATGAATAGCAAAGCCCACACCCTGGACCCCTACGAGAGCGGCAAGTGACCCTGCCAATTCTGGAGTTTAGGAGACCCGGTCTCGACTCCTCGAGATGGCCTCCCACTTAACCCCAGAACCCGGTCACCAGTGCTCCCCTCCTTGGGTCCATCCTAATACGGAAAAGTAAATAATATACAACACTGGTGACACAACCTCAACCCGGAAGTGCCCCAAATAAAAGAATATTACATTACATTTGAATTTACATGAATGAAAATATAAAACTCTCATCTCACATAAAACCCCCAGGCTATTCAATCGCGACAATCCTGCACATCATATCTCAGCAACACATAATATCTCATATCATTAACGTAAGTAAGTATGCATACCCCAATTGTCGTTGATATATAGCAACGAAACCGGCGATATCGTACATACTACACTTACGGTCACAGAAAAGAAAGTGTAAAACTACAATATTTGGAATCCACATTCTCTTTAGACATCATAAATGCGAAATATCACATATTTCGTATTTCATGCCTAAACTATATGAATTCCACATATTATATCACATTCCAGATAAACAGACAGTATTAAAGTTTTTCGAACGAACGATCAAGTACTCAAGATTCACTGAAGCTCAACGCTTGAGCAGGGTTCAAAAATCCGGAGTGTGACACAGTAGTAGCGGTCCAGCCGTAGAAGGGTCAAGCCAACGCCTCACATGTGGCACGCCGTACTGCCCCAAACCCTAAGGTTCAAAGGGCAGTTCAAGACGGTCACATAATCGAGTTAAGGTTTGTTGTCTTCTAGAGGGACCACCACAAAAAGACTTGCACGTATCTCCAAAGTATTTAAACCCCGTGAATAGTGAGCAAATGATACTCGTTCAAACACTTCAATACTTACTTCTTTACCCCGAAAAACTACGAAATGAAAATACCGATCGAATCTATGCGTCCAAAACCATCTCCAGAAAATACAGTACTATATTCAGATTAAACATACCTAAAACAGTATACTAGCAGACCTAGGAATTATGGTGCAATTTTCATAGCATGATTCCACTGTACGGCCGCGGATCCGCGGCCTAAGCAAGGAATTGTCGCGGTTCCGCGGCCATATGAACAGTACACTGCATCATTTTTCACCATTATTCTTAGTTTTCCCTGCTGTATTTTTTAAGTATTTTTAATTCTGGAAAAAGTCAGATTTTAAAATTTGTCCAGAGAGGGTCCAAAAATCGTATTTTTTTGTCCGATCGGGATTTTTACTTCGTAAAGGCGTCGCCTAATGTTCTAGGTCGGCTCTGATACCAATGTAAGGTTTGTCTAGCACCCTATAATGAGTTTTGAAGCATCACATGTCCAAAAGTTTGAATTTTGATGGTGCTAAACAAGCATGCAAAGGAATCGATCCTAGAAAATTAGGGTTTCGAAAAGTAAAGCGGACAAAACTAGGGTTTTGAGACTACAACCTTTGTAGCTCCCTTTCGCTGGACTCCTTGGTCTCTAGGGTGTTGAGTGGAGGTCCTCTTGAAGTCCTCTTGCGTCTACGACGATCCACCCGGAGTTCCCCGTCCAAGCTCGCAACTTCGCAAAACCGAAGAGAACACTCTAAACAAGTTGGCTAAACTTGCATAGAATGATGTTGTGGTTTAGAATCTCACTTCAAAAACCTTTCTTTAAGTGTGTTTTACTCACTAGAAAAACCTAGAGAGCAAATGGTGAAGAAGGATGAAGATGGTGGCTTTTCTTTTTAGCAAGTGTAAAAGATAAAAGATGACCATTGAAAAAAGAAATGAAATATAACCTTTTATATTTTATTCCTTCTTACATCCAACCATGGTTAAGTGATGGAGAGTTTATTTAACTTGAGTTTTAAATGATAAAGAGAAGGATAACCCAAGGTTAGAGGTAGGTGAGCTTGGTTAGGTTAGAAGAAGAATATAGAAGCTAGTAAAGATTATCCTTTTCTTTTCAATTTTGTTTCAAATACAAAATCAAATAAAAATCCATTACTTAATCCATGGTGTGAGACTTATATTGCCACCATTTCCATGTGCTAACAACCATGATAGATGGGTGTATGTATGTATGCATGTATGCACATCCACATGTGCATGAAACTAGAATGAAAGAAAGAAACACATGCATGCATGCATACATCCATCATATTCTAGAAAGGTTTCAAGTGAGAAAACAAATGGTTAGATGATAAATCAACACTTGATTTATCAATCCGGTCATATCTCATATGACCCCACCAAAAGCTGGCCACCCGATCAATGTTCGGTATCATATACGCACATTTTAATCGGGTGGATGCGCATATCGCATACGCGCACCACAACGTTTCGCCTGGACTGGGTAACTCCTTTGTGGGACTCTAAGACTCGTCAATACGCCGGCAGAGGGTGATGATCATATCAGGTACCCCCAAGCCGCAAGCGGTCAGCTAAACATAACGGCCACCCGGGTATTGAGCGATCAGAAGAAAACAAGCGAACCTGCTACAACTCCCGTCGAGCCAACCGGCAACACTACCGTACAGTCCGGTCTCTTCGTCAGATATGCTGCATATCGAGCCTAGGGATGGTCACGTCGACCCTAATAACTCAATAAGTCGTGCCGGTGAATGGTCTATAACAGATCGAGAAACTACTGATAACACTTATCAGCAATTCTCAGCAGCCCTGGCCAGGGACTTACTGATATAACCAGTCGGGCACAGTACAGCATCAACTCCCAATACCGGGAGAGACGAAACCCCTCCTATCGCTCATTGCCTTCGTGTGTCTCGGGACTGTACCCAACGGCTACCTGTTTGCACGACTCAGTAGAGCCGTGGTAGGGTGGCAATCAAAGTACAGTGGGAGAACACACAAGACTCCATGACGATCTCGGGTCTACAGACTAACCTGTACCAGTGTCACCTGAGAACTGCTATCCGACGATAGATATAATTCCATATAGGAGTTCTCGGTGAGTCCGTCCAGTGTACCCAGTCACCACTGAGCACCCGTATATGATCTTGATGTCAAACATCGATGAATGTGGGAACATCCATCGCCCATCGTATGGGTCTAGTATCATATACGCTAGTCTACTCTGGTATATCAATGCCCCGTCTCGATATACCTACGACTAGGGACTTTCCAGGATATGCTTATAGACTACGGATGTCCCACTAGTATGATCTCCATCATAATCAGAGTAGTCAAGCCAATATCCTCAGGGCTTTATCAGCATGTATGAATGAATAGAAGCATGATCAAATCAACATGTCAGATAAAGAAGAACCAGAGAGCATACTATCATGTCGAGCAAGAATGCATACTGAATATATATATATATATACATGTATAGATACATCCACTATCACATAATGGCCTCTAGGGCATACATATATCCAACAATAAGAGCTTCCAAAAGCGAAACACTCAGACGCACAAACTCCTCAAACCATAACTCTGCAGCTGATCCTTTAGCTCCCAAGCTTCGCCGGCTCATCCGGAACAACGTCGGAAAAACCCTCGCACGAAAGGAACCCGGTCCAACAATCTCACTGTGGCTCCGGTATCACAAATGAACGCCAAGAATCCACGACATCTCCTCAGTAGCCGACTAGCGAAAAAGGCTTTATTCAAGCTGTGAGAGGCGGCACAACTATCCACCTGCACAACGAGAACTGACTTGCCGGGAAAACAAACTTGACCGTTTCCTCACGGTAGTCCACAGACGCCTAACACGTAACTAAACAGTCCGTACCCAGGAGAACGTCAAATCCAACATCTCTAGACGGATCGAAATGATGGACGAATCTCTATCTCCTATCCGATTGGCACACAACTGAATACGTGTCGCGCAACAAAAGAATCGCTGACAGAAGTTAACACAACTACGACTAATCTACCCAACCACGGTACAAGCATGAAAACAAACGAATACATGAAAAGAACATATAAATCAAGGGTACCTGAAAACTCCACATTGGACGTCTGCGCGTCACGATGAGTAGAAGCAAACTCCTGTATCTGCCCTCTACTCGCAGCTGGATGAACTCCTCTGGTAGACTGAGCCCTCTGAGCGAACCTTCCACGTCCACGGCCTCTCTGAGTACGATCCTGACACCATGCTAAGGAACAATCCCTGACGAAGTGCTGAAGGCTTCCGCATCGAAAACATCCATGCGCTGACTGCTGACCATCCTGGGGATGAGAGCTGAACGACTGTCCTCGTCCTAAGCCTCTGCTACTCCTACGACGGCCACGAAATCTATCTCGACGACCAAACCTCTGCCTCTGGGCTGGTACACTGGTACGAGTCCTCCACTGTCCTGGAACTCTCTGAGCCTCTGGAATATGCGCCTCATCAACTGGAGCTGCAACCACTGGTGCTATGTAGGTAAGGGACTACTGCATGCTTATCGCAAGTGATAACTGAGTAACAGGGGTGACAACCTCCTGTCGTAGCTCTCGAACGACATCAACCAATGAACTCATAGTCTGGCGGAAGTCCTGCATCTCTACCAAAAGTCTATCCATAGTATAGGTCGTAGGATGATCCGTCTGCACCTGTGCAACTGGAGTGCCATCCTGGTCAGTACTCGTCTCACTCAAGCCAACTCTGACCTCGTCCCTCGCTGCATCATTCTGAGTCCCCATAGTCATCGGCGGCAAGGCTATAAATAGATATAAGATTCGATGAAAATAAGGAATCGAATCTCAAGGATATGAATCATCAAGGAAGGAATTTCAAGAAAATTGTACTTAGGTCACTTAAGGCGAAGTACCACATCGTGGGTATGCTGCAAACATACACACACTACGTTACTTTGCTTAAGCTACCTACTCCATCATACTAAGGTCATCCTACACTCCGAAAGGTAAAACCTAGCGCTTTGATACCAACTTTGTCACGACCCGAAATTTGGTCGTGACGGCCCTAGTACTACGCAACGCCCTAAGACGTAACGTAGTAAAAGAAAGCCAAAACCTAGAAATCTAAACCATAAAAATACGGAAAAGATAATATAAGTTTTGAAACATTTGAAATCGCAACCCAAATTCTTTAAAAGTTCAACATTGTTTCTTTAAAATTTTGGCAACACCCCTTTTTGTAAAAACTAACCCAAGATGAATACAACACAAAAATATGACGCCGTAGCGAAGAGTAAAGACAATAGAGAGAAAGCTGTATATAAAAGAAAACAAATCCACAATAATATACAATATCGTCCTCACCAAGTCTCTAAGTCAACAACATAATAGTAGATGGAGAGTACAAGATACAACGAATATACAATATGAAATACAGATAATCATCTAACCCACCTAAGCAAAATAGTACTGTAAGCTGATGCGGTATCTGTAGCAAAAGACGATAGACGGATACTGAATAGCCTGCCTCGACTACTCTGGGGAACAACCTGAAACACCTGTGGCACAACGGGGGTGAGTTGCCAACTCGTGAATAGTAGATAACATATGCAGGTAATCGCAGGAATGTACGTACAGCATGAATCTAAGATATGCGATTACAGTAATAACATGTCATGCAAAAGCTGAATAAAGGAAAGTACACTAGCAGGTACAATCAATATGTGAAGCAATAGTAACATGACAATAATATGCAATGACCATGCAATAGGGATATGAGAATGTAGATATGCAACTATCATAAGGGTACACTCACAGGTACTACCAATATATGAACTGCGCATAAAAATAGATAAGTGTGAGGTATAGGGTGGAATATGTCATTTCCACGGAAACCTGACATCGTGGCAGGATCACAATCCATCAAGACACTCAAATCCAAAATCCTCAAATCAGCCCCCAAACTGGGCTCTCACATCATAAGTCTCACATCACCTCGATGTACAATATCGAGTAGCTCTCCTATATCTCGAATGTACAAATCAACAATCTCTTTCATATCCAATATCCAATGTCAATGAATCACCTATATCCCAAGTCGAATCTCAAGTAAGTTTCTAACATCCTAAAGGTATATATATTTGCAGAAATAAATATGATGGGGGCAATACACATATATTAGCGTCCCATTCCACTAATATTGGTGTAAGGGTATATATAACAACGGCTAATCCCCTGTTATATATACAAAGGTGTTTAAAAGAAATATCATGAAAACAATGTGCCAAGCATCGACACAGAAATCCTGATAGTAACGTATCATACGCTGTCCCGAAAGCACGAGTGCCTAGCTCTGACTCTCGCCTTTCGACGTATGCATACATACAAGACTCCGGTCGGTATCCCCAAGATAACCGCCGAGTAAAAGGTAATATCACCGGACGGTATAGTTCCCCTGACAGGCTCACCGTCTAACAAATCCAGCGATCCGTTCTCGCCCCGGGGTACCTCCGGGCCCCACCATGTACCCTCATGCGGCCTCTACGCCTCCTCGCATGGGGTATAAATAATCAGCACTGATAAAACTCATGGTGGATGCGCAAATATCATATCAAGGAAACCGGGTTTTTCAATGTATGCATAATTTCATGAACTCCCGCGGTTCCCAAATCCAGAAAACATCATGTAAAATCCAACTAAACAATGTGCAAATCCAGGAATAAACATATGCGATATATCTGAAATGCGAGCATATAAATAAGAATATGTAGCTGAAACCAGATGTATGCGAAACCAATAAGGTACAATTAAGTAACATCAGTAAAGGTAAATATGTAACTGCAACTGAATATGTGTGTACATACAGGTGTAGCAATGTATAGATATCTACCTATAAGAACTGATGTCGTATACCCCCTGGGTATAAGTAAAATATGTTGGATATCCCACCGGTATAACTAAAATATGTGCAAGGTATACCTATAAGCTAAATGTCATGTGTGACAAGCAATAGTATCTATAATGGTTAGTGTGTGACATGGCAATTATTGACGGTGTGTGTGTAGCATACAATCCGTGCTCGTGCAACATGAACCGTCAATAATATGTGCAGTGTCCTATGGCTGCTAGTCACAGTATAACTATATCTAAGGAAATACAGTAAAGGCGCAATTCTAACAATGACGTAGAATATGCGACAGGTATTTGAATCCTAGTCCAGACGCATAACGCCATGTGGGCGTTCCCCTGTAGATGTTAAATCTACTCACCTACGCTCCACGTTAGGTGAATCCTACCATCTGCTCCCCCTGTAGTAGTGTCCGTAGTCCCTGCCTGCAAACCTGCAAATAAGACATGAAAATCATATATAAGCCAAATATTCCGCAAAACGCGATATCCAACCAAAACGAGAAACTCACGTCGCGAACTAAACACGCGTGTGCACGATACGCTGAATCGTGTGTGTACGCGTCTAAAACCCTCGCAACACGCCGCGATACGCTGGACCGCAGAACCCTCTCACGTATCGCGCGTATCGCGCAAACACAACGAACACCAAATACGATATATATAGTCCCAGATTTTCCTACAGGCCAAATCTTACAAAACTATACATACCAAAGCACTAGATAACACTGCAGGCAACCCTAAACCAGACCCCAACACCCCAGTCCCCAACTTGGCCGCAAATTGCGGCCAAACCTAATAAAACTGCGGCCTGGGTAGAGAATTAAGGGGTCGTGCTCAGGTGGTGGTATCTAGACCTAGTGTACATGCTCCAGTTTGGTCGATTTTATTCAGTAGGGTCCGGGTCAAAAGCAGATCTCAGATACCCAATATATCACTTGAAAACACCAAATTGCACAACTTAGAAACCTTCTGGTATTTTAGTATAATCCAGGGCTAAGCTCAGTTCAACTGACCCTAATAACACTTAAATAGATAGGGTTAACTAACACAATCACATTCCAACCAATATTCCACATAAACTACCATAATTTGTACTAAAATAGCTAATTAACACTAACCGACACCAAATAACACATAAGCTAAGCAACTAGGGGATTGGGTCTAATAGTTATAACCTAAAGACCCCCAAGAAGCAGGTGAAGAAGTGGGACTGAGCTGCTATTGCTGCTGGTAATGCTGGTGCATGTTGCTGCTGCTACTGCTGATGATGATGCTGTTGCTGATGCTGCTCTGCTGCTGCTTCTGTTGCTGTTGTTTTTGTTGTTGTTGCTGCTGCCTCGGGTGCTGCTGCTGCCACTGCTGTAGGTGTGTGTGAGGGTGAGTATGAGAGAATGAGTGATAAGGAAATGAGAGGAGAATGAGAGCAAACAACCAAGACCCCCCCTTCTCTTTCTCTTTCCTCAATTAAGGAAGCATGGCTTGCCATGTAGCACCATGCTTTCTCTCTCTCTCAAAGTCAACACTTCAACCATAATTTTAAATCCTTTTTTTTTTCAAATTCATTTTCATTTTAAAACAACCATGAATAATAAAACCATAACACTTAACCACCCATAACACCTAAACAATACTTAAAACTAGATTATAGAAATGGTTAGACAACACTTAACAACTTAGTTATCATGCACAAGTGTGTGTGTACCAAGGAAAATTCTAATAAAATACTCATTAAATAGGATAAAATATTTAAAAACCAAATTGGTAAACTTTTTATTAAAAACTATATATATAAAATATAATTAGCTACAAAACACATTCTAAGGTGTTACATGATCACTTTCTGAGATTTACACTATTTATGTTTTGTGTTAATAGGATCACAGGTGGGGACTTCGGACGCTGCGAAGAAAGGGAAGTTGGTGATTGGATTTACCTAGCCCGCGACTGTCGATGAGTAGATTTAACATCTACGTGGAATTCGCCCGCATTGCATTATGCGTCAGGGCTAGATATGATATGATATTAGCCGCATGTTTATATTTCACATATAGAGTTTGGGTATAAATTTCATTGCATATTATTACGTGTTGTGCTTGGACTTGTACCCTTTGGACACTGCACTATTATTGACGGTTCATGTTGTGCGAGCACTGATTGTATGCCACCCACACCGTCAATAATTGCCATAACACGCATAACTCATATACTTACGAGATATAGTTGACACCTATACATACGTGATATTGTATGGTTAGGGACATTGAGACATTGATTCATATTCCATTGTGCATATGACATATAGCATACCTGTATACCTACATGCTTACACAAATGCCTTGCTATGCCTACATGAATACATATACCAGGAGGGTATTGTATCATTATTGACATGTATATACACATACCTAGCTTGATATAGCTACACATATACCTGAAGGGTATTATATCATTATTGATAGGTAGATACACATATCTTGCTATACCGACATGGTTACGCATACCTGGCTATAGCTACATGTTCACCTTTATATGATGTTGCGTTGGATTTCCGAGAAATTAGGAACCGCATGATATATTTAATAACAAGTTGCAGTTAAATAGCGGTTTTTTCTATATATGCTCATATTACTGTTTCATGTTGCATATATTATATTTCATGGATTTCGCATTGATATATGGATTTCATATGATGTTTCTGGATGTTTTACACCTGTGTATATATATCAGTTGTATGGGACGCTGATATATATACATGTATATATATATCAGTGGTATGGGACGCTGTTATATATGTACACCTATAATATATACATATATATCAGTGGTATGGGACGCTGTTATATATGTATGCCTATAATATATATCATCATAATGAGCTATGCATGTATTCTTATTCATTGCGATATGAGGGGCTGATGTGCCCGATATGAGGGGCCGATGTGCCCGATATGAGGGCCGATATGGGGGCCGTTTTGAGGAGGGAATTTGGAGATTTAGACTGTCTTGATAGACACTGGTCCGCCACGATGAGGATTCCGTGAGGATGACATGTTTTACCCCGTACTCCGCATTTATTCTATATGCATTGCTTCATGTATTAGTAGTACCTGATAGAGTACCTTTCATGACTGTTGCATATACATATTGTCATACTTATGCTATCAGATTACATGTGATAGATTATCGCTGTTAGTACATACTTGCGATTATTATATGATGTTATTTACTATTCACGAGTTGGCAACTCACCCCCGTTGTGCCGTAGGGTTTTTCAGGTCTGATCATCAGAGTGATCGCAGTAGGGCGTCTTTTTATCTCTACTTTTGCGGATACCGCTACGGTTGGCTGTGAAGCAGTTTGCTATAGGTGGGTTGCGGTTATCCGATGATGTACATTGTATATTTCTTGTATCTAGTACTCTCCATCTACCACCTTCATGTATTGACTTAGAGACGAGTTTGAGGATTGATGTTGTTTATTCTTATGACTCTGGTTGTCGTGCTTGTGTGAGCCGGCCTTTATATATGTGGATGATTTCATTTATTCTCTTCGGCGTTGTATATCTGTTGTGGTGGTTGTTCCGCCGTTGGGCGAGATTTGATCCCGTTTGGGGATGCTTTATTTTTATCTTATGTTTGCACCCGTTTCGGGTCTAGTTTTTACAAAGGAGGTGCTGCCGAAATTTTTATGAAAAAACAAACTTAAGTTTAAAGTTTTGCGTTGAGATTTTTAAAAGTGATCTATCTTTCTTGTAACGGTTTAGATTGCTGGGTTTTTCGGCTTACTTAATTGCGTTATGCCTGTTGACGTTACGTAGTTTAAGTGCCGGACATGTGCCCAATTTTGGGTCGTGACATTAGGATTGTTTAGCAAAGCAAAATTTTGAAAATAGCATGGACGATGCTTCCCGAAGCCTTGCTGTCGTGCCAAGCAATCCTACAAATCCAACAAGTTCATTTACACAAGCCAAGAGATATGTGCAACTTCAAACTAACCGACATATCGCAATTAGCTGAAATTTAAAAACACATATAACAGCACAGAAGATCCGGTTAGCCAAGAACAATTAGAATTTTGATCGAAATATATTTTCCGTGTCTACCCCAAGTGCAAACCAGCACACCAAAAACTAATGGGTAGAAACCAAATATTCCAAAGAACATAACACCAAAAATAAGAAATAACATAACAAAAATGACCTGAAGCGGCCTTGACTCGGCCGCGACTTTGCGGCGGAACGGACCGATCCTCCGCTGTTCCGTGGTCGTCTTGGCGATTCAAGGGCTAATTTTTCTTCTTCCATATAATAATACCATGCACACATTTTTAGTACATCTAAAATAATTTTTCTAGAACTTTTAAAAATCGACAGAAAGCTAAGGTATTGGTGTTTAGTTTTCCGGTTTTCCGATGATTGATGTTCTAACACTTGCTAACATGCTAGTAAAGGGTATAGTAGGCTCTGATACCACTGTAAGTCGATATCGCGCACCCCGCGGGTCCGAGGGGAGGAGGAATATTTAAAAAATGAATTTTACAATGATCGCAACATCGAGTTGAACTCCAGGATCGATCCTAAACAGTATCTAGCAAACATGCAAAGAGGTTAACTACTCAGAAAGAAGTTTTACCTCATGAAACATGTCCTTCGGGTCTTCATGTCGCTGTCCTCCTCATCATCATAGACTCCATGGATCGTTCGCATCGGGCCTCCTCGTCGTTCCTCTCATGTCGAAGATGATCTACCCAAGAGTCTGTGCATCGAACTCCCACCTCAACTGAAGCAACTAGGGCACCTAGTTCGCTACACTAGATGTCGTAGACGATGTAAAGAATGTAGATGGAATACTTTGTCTCTCATAGCCATATGTTTCTCAACTCATGAGACAAGAATGGCTTGAGGTAAGTAGAAGAAGACTTGAAGGAAAAAGCTAGTGAAAAAATGCATAAGGAAAGAGAATGAACTACCTTAGCCCTAAACTGAACCATCCCCTTTCCATAATGAATAGATCATATTGGAAAAACAAAAATGGTTCAATATTGACTTGGTGAGTCATGGGATGAAAACCCCACAAGTGTCACCAAAAGCCATGCTCAATTTCATTCATAATCCACCTCATTTCTTCCAAACATAATGCATTATTCATTTAACCTAAAATGAATAATACAAATATGATGTGTCATCTTCTAGAAGCATTTTTGAACAAATTAAACAAATTCCCCTCGTCCGTATATACATACCCGTATCTGCATTCCGAAAAATACAAATACAAAAGAGACGAAAACTGTCCATCAATATAATACTATGATCTGGCTTAAACCAAAGCCCACTAGTATTATCTGTCCGAATCATCATCCGTGCACAAGTACACTTACGCGATCGAACCCTGTCGTAAAACCATACGACCTCTACATCTTTTGCTCGATGCAGGGAAATCCTCTGTGTGGGACTCTAAAGACTCGACACTACGCTGGCAGTGGGTTTAATCACAGACCGTAAGCGGTACTAGTTGCACGTAACGGCCCCCAGGTATATGTCGATAAGAAGGACGATGAGAATAACTTATCTGAACTCCTACTGAGTCTGTCTATGACAATCTCCATACAGTCTGGTCTGTTCGTCTAAGAGTATCGCATATCGGGCCTAGGGGGCGGTAATCGTCAGACCCTTAATAGCACAATAATTCGTGTCGGAGAGTAGCCCAAAACACCCTGAGAAAATAATGGAGTACCTACCAGTAAATAACACTTGCCTTGGCCAAGGACTTTGTGTAATGGCCTTCCGAACATAGCGCGATATCAACCCCCAATACCGGGAGAGACGAATTCTATCTAACCGCCACTACCTCCAAGTGCTTCGGGACTGCACCCAACTATTACCTGTTTACATGACTCCTTTGAGCCATAGTAGGGTAATAATCAAAGTACAGTGGGAACACACTCGAGGCGAAGTAGCAGTGTCAAGTCAACAGACAATGCTGTACTCATGTCACTTGGGAACTACTACCCGACGATAGGTATAATACCCACCAGCAGTTCCCGACTAGTCCTGTCCAGTGTACTCATAACCTAATGAGCACCTAAATACTATCTCAATGTCACGACCTGAAATTTGGTACGTGACGGCACTTAAAGCACATAACGTCTACAGGCGTAACGCAATTCCACTAAGCCGAAAACCCAGAAATCTAAACCATCAAAAGTAGTAAGAGATAAGAACATTGTTAAAAGCTTTTGGGAATCTCAAGTAAAAATTCTTTAAAGTCCAAATTTACTTTCTTTAAAATTTTGGCAGCACCTCCTTTGTATAAACTAGCCCCTAAAAGGGTACAAACATAAGATATAAGTATATCATCACCAAACGGGAGCAAATCACGCCCAAAGGCGGAAACAACCACCATAAACATATATACGACGCCGTAGCGAAGAAATCAACGATATAGAGTGAAAAAAACATAAAAGATAAAGCTGCATAAAAAAAGGCCGGCTCACACGAGCAAGACACCCAAAGTCAAAAAATAATATACAATATCGTCCTCACATCTCGTCTCTAAGTAAAAACATGAAAGTAGTATATAGAGAGTACTAGATACAATAAGATATACAATGAGCATCATCGGATAACCGCAAAAACCCACCTATAGCAAAACTGCTCACAGTCAGCCGTAGCGGTATCCGCTGCAAAAGATGATACGATAAGAAGAAGAAGCCCTGCCGCTACTACTCTAAGGGAAAACATGCAAAACACTGTGGCACAACAGGGGTGAGTTTCCAACTCGTGAATAGTAAATAACATCATGCAGGTAATCGCAGGTATGCACGTACTGCGATAATCTATCACATGCAAACTGATAGTATAAAATGGCAATATGTATGCAATAATCATGAAAGGTACTCTATCAGGTACTACTAAAACATAAAGCAATGCATATCAAATGAATGCTGAGTATGGGATAAAACATATCATCATCACGGAATCCTCATCGTGGAAAAACCAGTGTCCCTCAACGACACTCCAAATCCCAATACTTCAGGCACCGCATCCTCAGATCGGCCCTCAAATCTGTAAGTCTCACGGAACCTGAGTGTCCAACATCGACACTCGAAAACATCATGAAAACTAGTGTCCAGCATCGACACGTAAACCCTCATATCATGGGCTCTGTTTGCGGGATCGGCCCGCAGGATCCGGCAGAACGGTCGGTCCATGTCCATCTCATAACTCCGGTCGGTATTCTCCAGATCACCGTCGAGTCCAAATACTATCACCGGTAGGCAGTGCACCTCCCCTGCCAGGCTCATCGGCTAATCCATCGACACCCCTTTCTTGCCCTGGGGTACCATACCGGGTCCACCATATACCCGCAAACGGCCGCATCCACTCCTCGCATTGGGTTTCTAACACAAGTCTCAGAACCGAGAAAACTCATGGTGGATGCACTGAAATATCATATCAAGAAAAACCGGGTTTTTCAAACAGTGCATAAGTTCTTGAAATACCACGGTCCTTAAATCAAGAAAATATCATATGAAATCCATATCTCAATGCGTAAATCCATGAAATATAATATATGCAACATAAAATAGTAATATGAGCATAACAAGGGAAAAACCGCTATTTAAATGCAACAAGTTATTAAATATATCATGTGGTTTCCAATTTCTCCGAAATGCAATGCAACATCATATAAAGACGAACATGTAGCTATAGCAAGGTATATGTGTAAGCATGTAGGTATAGAAAGGTATATGTGCATGCTATATTTCATATACACAATGGAATAAGAATCACTGTCTCAATGTCACAAACCATACAATATCACATATGTATATGTGTTGTGCATGTCATGGAAATTACCGGCGGTGTGTGTGTTGCATACAATTAGTGCTCGTGCAACATAAACCTTCAATAATGGTGTTGTGTCTCATTAATACTATGTCCGTATGCAACAGGACAATGAGGTATGCAACAATGGTACACATGCACAATCATGTACATATATTTATAACTAATAATCACATCATTGAATCTAGCCCAGACGCATAACGCCATACGGGCGATTCCCCTGTAGATATTAAATCTACTGATTGGTAGATATTTTCTGTGTTTAATTTATCGCAATCAAGACGGTGTCGCTTGGTAGCTAGCCGGTTGAGTATGAGTCGATCTACTGGGAGACGGAATCCTTTTCTTTATGTTCTAACGAGTTAACTCCAGTAATTGGATAGGTTTTATTTTAAGATCTATGAATGAGAATAAGTTGATAAAAAGCTTGCTGGGTTAGGATCAGGTTAGTTTGAGATAGAGATCTTCTCACATCTTTCAATGCCTTAGTTATGAATATATGTGTTAGGGTAATTGGCAACAACGGGGATTAGCACGATTAGGAAGAAACTTACAAGTCTAAGCTAGGCTTTCCATGCTTAGTTTCTTCCTTTTAGTCCTTGTCCGTCCGTTCTTGGCTCTTAGCCCTAATCTCTGGTTAATTCAACCACAACCGGTCTAACTAGGGAATCACCGCTATCATGTAGGATAGGGTGCCGTAGTGAGCGGATTGAGGTTGAATTAAAGGGAATCCGTATTTAAAATTATTGGGCAAAGAAAGGAGTAAGAGAGATTTCCTTCTCTCAAACCTTCCTTCTCATACCCTAGCAAGTAAAGAATTACTCACTCATTAAAAGATTTAAAATAAAGATCAAGATAAGAAATTGCAGATTAATTTTACCACTAGATTAACAATTAAAAATTGCAGGTATTAAAAATACGATAAAAAGAATGCGAGATAAATAAATAAAAAAGACTTATTTTATTGATGACCTCTCAAAAACGCATTACAATGGAATTTAAATTTTTAGATCTAGAAATTAAAAAGAGGCATAAAAATAAAGAGCGGCATGCCTAATTTGGCTTTGAGTTTTCCTATTTATAGATAGAAAAAAACCCTAGGTTATATTCTGATCCACAGATGAATTTACAAAACTACCCTAAGAAAGCCGGGTCAGAGCACCAACACCCCACCGACACGTGCATAACGCGGCCGCGGAACCGCGGCAGAAGTGCCTGTTTGGCCGCGGTTCTGCGACCATTTGGTGGATTCATGGGCCCATTTCTTCAGGGTTTTTTCATGTTGCTTTTATCTTCTGTTTTCTTCACTTGGTTTCTCATAATCTCTTCAATCTCCTTCCAGATTTCCAACAGTGCAGAATGATGTGGACTTTTGTCTTGAGCTCCGTGTTGAAGTCTTGGATCTTGTGTTGCCCTTTTGCTGTGTGCATTAAAGTGTCTAAATGATTTTCCATTTGTTTCTTGAACTGGTAGGCATCATCATACGGATTCATCTGTTTGTTGGTCATAGTCTCACATTTGTAGCGACTTTTCATGAATTTTACTGTAGCGAGCTGAGAACCTGTAACCTGCAACTATTTAGAAGAAATGGATCAAAAGTACCTACTTATATGCAATGTGATTAAGAATGGGCGATATAAAAATGCAAAAATCTGATATGAACAAATACCCCCAAACTTATCTTTTGCTCGTCCCGAGGAAAGCCAATTTTATTATAAAAAATTCCTAACCTCACTTTCGTAGGGAACGCGATTGCACTGAGCTCGTGCAACAAGCTATTAAACTTTTAGTTGTCCTTAATAGGAGGAGTGTTGTCTCCTGAGGGTTGTCAGCGGCTACTACCCACAAAATCCGATCAATTTGGCCATTCACTCTAATTCTTCAATTCAGATATTCTAGTAAGAAATTCTATCATCTTCAACTTAGAAACCATCAACCCGTATTTTTCACTCTTCTTTTTCATTTAACTTAAGATCATATACGTTTTGCAAATTTATAAAGCTTTCAGCATCTCCTGAGTTTTCCTTCTAAGGTGCAATCTTAACTCAGGAATTTTTATCATCTCTACTGAAGATATAAGCCCTATCTTTCATTCCTATCTCTCATCCAAACCCCAATCATATACCCCTATGTGTATGTAATTATCACCCCTACACTTGGAAATTCAATTCAAGTTATCATACTCTTGTCCATCTTCCAAAATACTTTTAGTTGGTGAATTTTAGATGAAATTGCTCACACATTCTTCATGCGACCGTTAATACTTCTTGAGGTACTAATCAACCGATTACAAAATGTGCTTGCGCATTTATGCGTAATTCCTCGTCTTGCAATACCTAAGGCTTAGCAGTGACTCCCAAACCAGTTGGTTTAAGGCACTAGGTGATAAAACACCCTCGCTATATTTTTTTATTTATGCTGCCTTAAGTAATTACAAAACCAGTGTTCATTTTTTTTAATCTCTTTATTCACCGCTTATACTTTTATTTTATTTTCCTTCATACTAAGGATTTTAGACAAGAGCATTTTAAGGTATGCTCTACTATCCCAAGTATCAAGATGTGTGTGAGTGCGTAAAGTAGGGTATAAACTTTCAGAATTTGGACTTAAGCTTCAGAATTATTTTTCAGACTTATATTTCAAATAGAGCTTTCAATACTCTTCCCTTATTTCGATTTAGCCCAAGAACTGAAATCAAAATTTGCCTATTTCTAAATAAACTACAAGAACGTATATTTTCTACAGTTAAACATTAAGAAAAGTTAATTTTAGGATTTTTAATGTACCAAGTTTAGGATCTACTTTTTCCTAATTAGTCAACCGTCAGGTTGAACTTAAGTCAAATATGGCCAAAATTGAAAATTTATTTTATTTTATTTTATTTATATTTTTTATGTGTTTTAAATTTTTAAAATTTTTAAAATTTTTTCATTAATTTTTTTTTATTTTATATTTCTTATTATGTTTTTATATTTATATTTTTTTTAGATGCAATGCGGAATTAAATATGCAAAGAAAAACAAATATGTACAAAATGTAAAAATGCGGATGCAATGCAAAGATAATTATTTACAATTAACCCCCACCCCCAAACATATCTAAAGCAGTATCCTCACTGATCCCTGCGGCGTCTACTAGTCCCAGCCTCACTGGTCTTACCCTCCCCTCCCCTCGATCGCGATCAGGAACGTTCCTCTCTTGTCAGCAGGGTGCTCATGCCCTGCTCCAAACCCATCACTCGCTGATCAAGGTTGGTCATCATCCCTATCAATCTTTCTACCCCCTATGGGTTCTTCTAAGTAAGCGCGCTTCTGCCGTGGGTGTAAGCTCTTCATCGCTCGCGGTTGAGCTCGAGCTGGGTGTCTTTGCGGGCACGTCTTCGGCCGGCTCGGTGCGCGACCATAGATCATGTAATCGTGTGTATGACGTGGAGACACCCTCAAGATGGGGTCTAATGGGAATCCCACCATGCATATAAAATTCAAATTCCACAACAGGGAGGAAGTTGCGACACAGTTGTGTCACCAACATAGGGCATGGATAGTTGGCAGCCCTCTTGCTCGTGCCAATCAAGTGAAGTAAAACAGTGCACATATCATAACTAGGGTTTCGTGTCATCAATGTGTGCACTATATGGAGGGATGATGTGAAAAATGTCGTTTTGTGCGAACTACCAAAAATATTATTTTGTGCCCAACGACACACAGTTAACACGTTCGCAAAAGTGTTCATGCTTAGATTCCTTTTCGTGGCTCCTTAGAGCAATCGTTTCCCATTAACGGTAGGTAGTCTTCAAAATGGAGTGGTTGGTCATGAATGGGTAGTCGTGGAATTAAGGTGACTTCGTGAAAGAAGTCCCTATCAATTATAATTTCCCTATCTCCCCACATTAACCTAATGTACCCGTGTTATGCAAGACAACCCTCCTCCATACACTCATAAAAACGGGTGACAAGATCCGGAAGTGCGAAGGCATTCGGATGGTTAAATAGTAAAAAGTTCCATCCGCGCCTTCGGATCTCATCACCGAAGTAACTACCATAAACAGTGTGTGCGAACATTTGGGAAAAGTCTCTTTCATATTGCAGTATAGGTGCCATTGAAATAAAATTCTAGAAACTTAAAAATTTAACAGAGAAGTGCAGAGAACATCGAACCTCCTCTGAAAATTTCAGAGGGAGAAGCAGCAGAGGAGTAGGAGAAGTGCGGTTGAATGTTGGCGTCGGCGGCAGAACCGCGGCGGCCTTGTGCGATCGTGCTGCGATTTCAGAAGCGGTGGCTAGGGTTTTTGTGAGGGATAATTTTAGGGTTCGAGAAATGCAGAGAGGGGTGGGGTTGTTTTTATAGTGGTATTGGTTATTTGCAAAAAGGACCCCTTAAAAAGAGGAATTTATTTTTTAAAGAAAAAATTGTATAATTTATTTATTAATAGAACTGAATGTTTACAAAAATACCCCTGAAAATTTGATTTTTTAATATTTTGTTATTATTTTTTATTTTTTATTTTTTATTTTTTTATATAATTACAAGTGTGACATACCCCTAAACTTATTTGAAACAGTGTTTCCACAGTTTATGGCTGGATAACTGAAATTTGGGGGTAGGTGGAGGATGATCAGTCGATGTAAACCGGCTCCTGCAACATCAGGAGCTCCTCCGAAGGGTCCGAGGTGAGGAACGACTTTAACCTATGTCCGTTCACTTTGAAGAGTGAACCGTCCTCAAGATTTTCTAAATCGACCGCACCGTGCGGATATAAGGTACGTACAAAAAATGGCCCTTTCCATCGAGATCTGAGCTTGCCGGGATAGAAAATGGAGGGATGATGTGAAAAATGTCGTGTTGTGCGAACTACCAAAAATATTATTTTGTGCCCAACGGCACACAGTTAACACGTTCGCAAAAAGTGTTCGTGCTTGGATTCCTTTTCGTGGCTCCCTAGAGCAATCGTTTCCCATTAACGGTAGGTAGTCTTCAAAATGGAGTGGTTGGTCATGAATGGGTAGTCGTGGAATTAAGGTGACTTCATGAAAGAAGTCCCTATCAATTATAATTTCCCTATCTCCTAATATAAACCTAATATACCCGTGTTGTGCAAGACAACCCTCCTCCATACACTCATAAAAACGGGTGACAAGATCCGGAGGTGCGAAGGCATTCGGATAGTTAAATAGTAAAAAGTTCCATTCGCGCCTTCGGATCTCATCACCGAAGTAACTGCCATAAACAGTGTGTGCGAACATTTGGGAAAAGTCTCTTTCATACTGCAGTATAGGTGCCATTGAAATAAAATTCCAGAAACCTAAAAATTTAACAGAGAAGTGCAGAGAACATCGAACCTCCTTTGAAAATTTCAGAGGGAGAAGCAGAAGAGGAGTAGGAGAAGTGCGGTTGAATGTTGGCGTCGGCGGCGGAACCGCGGCGGCCTTGTGCGATCGTGCTGCGATTTCAGAAGCGGCGGCTAGGGTTTCTGTGAGGGATAATTTTAGGGTTCGGGAAATGCAGAGAGGGATGGGGTTGTTTTTATAGTGGTATTGTTTATTTGCAAAAAGGACCCCTTAAAAAGAGGAATTTATTTATTAAAGAAAAAATTGTATAATTTATTTATTAATAGAACTGAATATTTACAAAAATACCCCTGAAAATTTGATATTTTTATATTTTGTTATTATTTTTTTTATTTTTTATTTATTTATATAATTACAAGTGTGACATACCCCTAAACTTATTTGAAACAGTGTTTCCACAGTTTATGGCTGGATAACTGAAATTTGGGGGTAGGTGGAGGATGATCAGTCGATGTAAACCGGCTCTTGCAACATCAGGAGCTCCTCCGAAGGGTCCGCGGTGAGAAACGGATTTAACCTTTGTCCGTTCACTTTGAAGAGTGAACCGTCCTCAGGATTTTCTAAATCGACCGCACCGTTCGGATATAAGGTACGTACAAAAAATGGCCTTTTCCATCGAGATCTGAGCTTGCCGGGATGGAAATGTGGCCGGGTGTCCTAAAGTAATACCTGTTGACCAGGTGTGAATGTTTTGCGCATAAGGTGTTTATCGTGAAACACCTTCGTTCGGTTTTTTACGACAACCGCGTTCTCGTAAGCTTCATCCCGAAGCTCGTTCAATTCACTTAACTGCAGCTTTCTATGGCTGCCCGCATCTTCGATAAATAGATCCAGCTCTTTTATCGCCCAAAATGCGCGATGCTCTATTTCTACTGGAAGGTGGCAAGCCTTTCCGTAAACAAGCCGATAAGGAGATATGCTAAGATCGGTCTTATAGGCAGTTCGAAATGCCCACAGGGCATCAGTAAGTTTTAAAGACCAATCCTTACGGTTTTGAAAACCGTTTTCTTCAAAATCTGTTTGATTTGCCGGTTTGAAACCGCGGCCTGCCCACATGTTTGGGGGTGATAGGGCGTTGATAGCTTTGTAAGTCGATGTACAACACCCCACGACTTGCGGGGAGGCGGAAATATGAAAAACGATCTTGTTCTTTGCTTAAACATCGACTAACCGCACGAATCGAAGCTAAACGATAACTAACAAGAAACATAGAAGTTCTATACTACTATGTTTAGGGATTATACCTAACGAATCGTGTCCTTCGTCTTTGCGAACTCCTCCTCCTCCTCGGCCTTCTCGAAGTAGTAGACGATCCACCCGAGAGCTTTACTCCAAGCTTAGCCTCTAAACTTGAGGCAACTAACCTTCTTTAAGTGCTAATCAAAGAAGCTAGGTGATATAGAGTGAGGGTTATGGTTTAATTAGTCTAACTAATCCTTGTACTCAACACATGAGAGAGGAGGATTAGGGTTTGAAGAAGGAGAGCTTGAGGAGAGAGAAGGTGAAGATAATAATGAATTGAGAAGAATGAGTTATCATAATATATATCAAGCATTTCTTTTTATCAAGAAAAGGAAAGAAATGAATTTAACAACCATGCTTGATAATATCTAGTGATGATTCACATCCATGAGTCATTAAGCATTTATGATGCATTAATGACATGGATGAATCATCCATATGACTCACTAATCACATTCATTGTATATGCCACCTAAACCTCCTTAGTCACCATCTTCTAGAAGCTTCTCGCGTAATTACGAGAATGCCCCTCCTTTCCGCAAAAATACGGAAAAACTTTAGACTGTATAAATCCAATAACCGGATACCAGTAACTGGCTTAAACCAAAGCCGACTGGTAAAAACTGTCCGAAAGTCGTTCGTGTGTAAACACACGTATGCGTCCGAACCCTTATCGTAAAACCATACGACCTCTATATCGTTTCGCCCGGAGTAGGGAAACTCTCTGTGTGGGACTCTAGAGACTCGACTACTACGCTGGCAGTGGGTTTAACCACAGACCGCAAGCGGCACTAGCTGTACGTAACGGTCCCCAGGTAGATGTCGATAAGAAGGCCGATGAGGAAACCCATCCGAACTCCTACTGAGTCTGATGTGACAATCTCCGTACAGTCCGGTCCGTTCGTCTACGACTATCGCATATCGGGCCTAGGGGGCGGCAAGCGTGAGTCCCCTAATAGCGGTATAAGTCGTGTCGGAGCGAAGCCCATTACACCCTGAGAAACTACTGGAACCTACCAGCAAATCTCGCTTGCCCTGGCCAGGGACTTTGCGTAATGGCTCTCTGACACAGCGCGATATCAACCCCCAATACCGGGAGAGACGAATCCTGTCTAACTGCCACTGCCTCCAAGTGCTCGGGACTGCACCCAACTGCTACCTGTTTGCACGACTCCTTTGAGCCGTGGTAGGGTAGCAATATAAGAATAGTGGGACACACTCGAGGCGAAGTAGCAGTGTCAAGTCTGCGGACTATGCTGTACTCATGTCACCTGGGAACTGTTCACTGACGACTGGTATAAAACCAACCAACAGTTCCCTGTGAGTCCTGTCCGGTGTACCCGTAACCTAACGAGCACCTGCATACTATCTCCAGTACGACGTACTGACGGCTGTGGCACAGACCATCTCCCCAACTGGGATGAGAAGCGTACACACTAGTCTACTCCGGAGTATCGATGCCCTGTCTTGATAATCCAACGACTAGGGACCTGAATAAGGATGTGCTTGTAGACTACCCAGCCCCCACTAGTGTGACTGCCATCACAACGCTGGTAGTCAAGCAAGATCCTAAGAGCTCTATCAATACGTATACTCACATATTAAGATAGAAAAACCAAGTAGCATACTACCATGTTTAGCAAGACTGTTATATACATGTGAATATCCCAAGCTTCCATTAAGTAATATACAAACTAGTATGATACAGTAATGGCCTTCTAGGGCATAAACACTAACAATCTCCCACTTGCACTAGGGCCATGTACTGGCGTATCGAAGACCGATGATCTCGAGTAGCCTCTCGAACTGAATCTGAGGTAGGGTCTTTGTGAATGGATCAGCAATGTTCTCTTCAGAAGCAACTCTCCGAACCTCGATCTCCTGACGATCAATGATCTCCCTGATCAGGTGATACCGCCTTAAGATGTGTCTGGACTTCTGATGGGACCTTGGTTCCTTTGCTAAAGCTATAGCTCCGTTGTTGTCGCAATACAGAGGTATTGGATCAACTATGGTAGGAACCACCTGAAGTTCTGTTAGGAACTTCTTCATCCAGACTGCTTCTTTTGCGGCATCGCAAGCAGCTATATACTCCGCTTCCATCGTCGAGTCAGCAACGGTGTCCTGCTTGGAGCTCTTCCAGCACACCGCCCCTCCATTGAGGGTAAAGACATAACCCGACATGGACTTGGAATTGTCCTTATCACTCTGGAAGCCGGAATCAGCAAAGGCTTCCAACCTGAGGTCTTTTCCGCCGTCAACCAAGAACATCTCCTTAGTCCTCCTTAGGTACTTGAGAATGTTCTTTACTGCTATCCAGTGCTTCTCCCCTGGGTCTGACTGATACCGGCTTACCACGCTCAGTGCGTAAGCTACATCTGGTCTGGTGCACAACATCGCATACATTATAGAGCCTACCGCAGAAGCGTAGGGTATAATAGACATGCGTTCCCTTTCCAAATCAGTCTTGGGAGACATCTCTTTGGAGAGGGTGATTCGGTGACAAGCCGGTAGATTACCGCGCTTAGAATCTTCCATACTGAATCTTTTCAGTACAATGTCGATATACCTGGACTGCGAAAGTCCCAACATCCTCTTGGATCTATCACGATAGATCCGGATCCCCAGAATGTAAGAGGCATCACCCAGGTCTTTCATGAAGAACCTGTGTGACAAGAATCCTTTGACAGATTGTAGCATAGGAATGTCATTTCCTATCAATAGAATGTCATCCACGTACAAGACGAGGAATACGACACTTCTGGCTACAACTTTACTATATATGAACGGTTCATCTGGATTTTTGATAAAGTCATATTCTTTGACTGTCTCATCAAAACAGATGTTCCAACTCCGCGATGCCTGCTTTAGTCCATAAATGGATTTAAGCAGCTTGCATACTTTCCCGCTGCTCCCACTCTGATTGAAACCCTCTGGCTGATCTATATAGACGCACTCTTCTAAATTTCCATTCAGAAAAGCCGTCTTTACGTCCATCTGCCAGATTTCATAATCATGGAAGACAGCAATAGTAAGAAGGACCCGAATGGATTTGAGCATAGCCACTGGAGAAAAAGTTTCGTCATAGTCCAAACCAGGTCTTTGACGAAAACCCTTTGCAACAAGTCTAGCCTTATAGGTTTCCACCTGTCCATCTACACCAATCTTTTTCTTGAAGATCCATTTGCATCCTATGGGTTTTACCCCATCTGGAGCAAAGTCCAAAGTCCATACTTTGTTGGTGTACATGGACTCCATTTCGGTTCGCATTGCATCTAGCCATCGTACCGAGTCGCCGCTCTGGATGGCCTGCTGGAAGTCAGTAGGTTCATCATCATCTATGATGCAATCCTCTCTATCCCCATCTATGAGAAAACCGTAGTATCTCTCAGGCGGATGAGACGGCCTACTACTCCTACGGAGGTGTGCGGGAATGTCCTGTTCTTCTTGAACTACCGGTTCTACCAAACTTTCAGTATTAGTTTGTGGTTCTGGAATTTCTTCCAGTTCTATTTCGCTCCCACTTGATTCCTTTTCTAAAAACTGATGTTCTAGAAAATGGGCATTACGAGAAACAAATACCTTTTGTTCCTCTGCGTAATAGAATAGATATCCCCTGGAGTTCTTTGGATATCCCACAAAATTACACTTTACTGATCGTGCCTCGAGCTTGTCCACATGCTGCTTTTTAACAAAAGCTGGACATCCCCAAATCTTTATATACTGTAGATGGGGTTTCTTCCCACTCCACATCTGATATGGAGTGGTAGGCACAGTCTTGGTAGGAACCATGTTCAAAAGATATGCTGCTGATTCTAGCGCATAACCCCAAAAAGATCGCAGTAACTCAGCATTACTCATCATGGATCGCACCATATCCAATAGGGTTCGATTCCGTCTCTCCGATACACCGTTGTGCTGTGGAGTGTATGGAGGAGTAAGCTGAGAGAGAATTCCTTTCTCTTTTAGGTAACCTAGGAACTCGGCACTCAAGTATTCACCACCTCGATCAGATCTAAGTGTCTTGATACTTTTGCCGGTTTGGTTTTCTACTTCATTCTTATATTCTTGGAATTTCTCAAAAGCCTCGGATTTATGTTTCATCAGATAAATGAATCCGTATCTTGAGTAATCATCCGTGAAAGTAATGAAATAGGAAAAACCACCTCTTGCATGTGTAGACATTGGACCGCATACATCGCTGTGTATGAGTCCTAAGAGCTCGCTCGCTCTTACTCCTTGTCCAGTGAATGGAGTCTTTGTCATCTTTCCTTTGAGAAAAGATTGACAAGTGTCATAAGTTTGATATTCGAACGAGTCTAAATATCCTTCTCTATGCAACTTAGTCAACCTTCTCTCATTGATGTGACCCAGTCTACAATGCCATAAGAAAGCTTTATTTAAATCTGGAGACTTTCTTTTTAGTGTGTTCTGGACATTGATAATTTGGAGTTGGTTTAAAACATATATACCGTTATTTAGTGTACCGGACCCAATCAAACCATGATTAAGGTGGATGTTAACAACATCTCTTACAAACGTGAAATCATAACCATTATTTGATAACAAGGAAACTGATATGATATTACACGTTAAGCTTGGTACAAAAAAACAGTTATGTAAAACCAAAATGTGTCCACTCGTCAATCCTAGATGATAATCCCCGACGGACGCAGCTCCCACGCTAGCTCCGTTAGCAACCTTTAGGGTCATATCACCTTCCTTCAGCACTCTACGGTTTCTCAGTGCCTGCAATGAATTGCAAATATGAGATCCTGATCCGGTATCCAATACCCAGGAAGTAGAGTTGATCGACAGACAATTCTCAATTACAAACACACCTGAAGTCGAAGCCACAGCTTGCTTCGGTTCCTGGTTCTTGGCGTTCCACGCCTTGCAATCCTTCTTCCAGTGCCCTTTCCTGTGACAATGGAAGCACTCATCCTGGCCAACTACCGGTACTGCAAACCTTTTCTTTCCCTTCCCTCCCACCTTACTAACACCTCCTCTAGGTTTGGTGGCGGCCTTCTTCTTCCTTCCTTTGGCCTTAGCCTTGGACTCGGAAGAAGATGCACCGCTAACAAACATAGCGGGTGTTTCCCTTGCTTTCTGCAAGGTGCCCTCTGCACTCCTTAACATGTTCAGGAGTTTCGGAAGTTCAACTTCTTTTCTTTGAAGGTTGAAGTTCAGGATAAACTAGGCGTAGGTGTGAGGAAGGGACTGGAGAATAAGGTCTGTATAGAGCTCATTATCCAAAGTCGTCCCAAGGTCTGCGAGCTCTTCAATATAGCCGATCATCTTTAGGACATGTTCTCCTACCGATGACCCGACAGCCAACCTCACTCGAAACAAGTTCTTAGAGGTCTCGTATCTTGCTATACGAGATTGCTCTCCATAAAGTTCCTTTGTATGGAGAAATATGCCATCTAGGTTCATATCCTCGTGCCTCCTCTGATGTTCATTGTTCATTGAGGCAAGAACGATGCACTTGGCTTTCGCGCAATCTAAATCCCAGGTTTTGCGGATTTCCTTATCCGCATTGCTGGATTTGGGACCTGGGACAGCAGGTGCCGTAGCGGTGAGGATGTACCCCAGTTTGTCATAGGTCAAAGCCATTTTGACATTCCGCAGCCAATCTTTATAGTTTGGCCCTGTCAGTATATTTTTCTCTAAAAGTAACTTAAGTCCAGTCATTTTCAGGGTCGCTGCAATTAGGAGAGAGAGAAGAAAACTCTTTAGCATGATGCTCTTGCAAGTTTAGTGTGGTTTTTAGTTTATCTAAACTGGATGGCTCCCACTGTTTCTCGAATCCTTCCTCAAACCATAAAAGAAGAATTAGCCAGGACTATTCTCACTGTACAATACTTGCTTAACCGTTCAGCCAGGCTAGTGTCGATACTTCGAGGGAGGTTTTCCAACGCTTTCGCGAAGTTCCTTAATTAAATAACCTCTTTTCTCTGGGGGCGTAACCCCGCTGACACCTTTCTTGACACCTACTTGGTTTATAGCATTGATCGTTAAGTGACGAATCTCCTGATAAGTAGCATATACTCACAGTAGGATCGGGATCCAAATATCATTGTATGATAATGTTGAAGGAATCCTACTAACATTCATCAAACTCCAAATGGTATGCAACTCTTTGCAAATTTCAGTTTCTTTAGAAATTCCCGATATATATTTTTGCCCCATGCTCTTATGACCTTGGCGTTAGGTCAAAATGTCATAAGTCACATGTCAAGTTCTACCCATCATTATCTTGTCAATTTGAACCCATCCGTATATATCCTTGACGTTCGGCCAAAATGATAATACGACCGTCCCAAACTAACTCATCTATCTATGCTACAAATGAATACCCAGTAGCTACCAAACACTATGCCTTGGCTGTAGCGTCTTGAAAAGTCGTTTTGGTGTTTTCCTGAAATTCGGTGAAAATTCGGTATTTTTCCGAAAACCGTCTTTCTCGTTATTTTGCAGTTTAGGGCTAATTATACTTAAAATGGATAGGTAATTGCTTGTTTTTAGTAGCTAATGAGTTAATTATGAAATTCTGGTCGTTTAAAAATTTTCCCTAATTTTTCAATTTTTTAATATTATTTTAAGCCGGTAAGAAAATACATTAAATTAGAGATAAATACAAATTTTTCCGGGCTAATTTTAATCTCTAAAATTATGATAATTATCATCTAGTGATAACATAAATTTTTAGTAATTTATTTTGATTTTTAACAAATTTTTATGATATGAAACGAATTTATTGAATTTTGAGCTAAAACTTGCAATTTTTGACTTGTAGGGGGCCTTTTTGCATAAAATTTCTTTTGTAAAACCCATCTCTCTTTTTCCTCAGCCCTAGGACAGCCCCACCTTGTGCAAGTCCAGAAATTTCTGGCCTCTTATGTTGGTTTCTTTCTTGTGTGAAAATGGGATTGTTTATGGATTTATTTTAATTAAAATGAATAAGGTATGGTGCATTTGACTTTGGAGACTTGACCATTGACTCCCCCACTCACCCACACCCCTCCCCCTTCCTCTATTCTGGCCGAAACCTGCACTTCCCCCTTTTCATCTCTTTTCTTCTCATTTTCCTCACAATTCTTCAAGTTTAATTCATCAAAATTTCAAATTAAAGCTTACAAATTAAAACCCTCCTTCATCTTTCTTTTCCTTCACCTCCCAAGCTTGGATCTTGATGCTTGAGGCCATCACTTGGAGCAAAATTTATTCTTGCTAGATCCCAAATTGAGGTATAATTCTCATCAAGTTACTTTCATTTTGTTAAATTCCTTTAATTGTATGGTATTAGTGTTAAAAGTTAGCTAATTTCTAACCTTGTTTTTTTTAAAAAGGAGTAGTTTGTTTAAATTAGGGTTTTGAAGCCATGATAGTTAATTAGATTGTTTTGTAGTTAATCTAGTTGTTAATTAACTAATCTATATGGTTACCTTGTTTATGTAGTCTTCAATTTGGCTAATTTAGTTAATTTTAAAAGTTTGATTTTAGTTGTAATTGTTGTTTTAGGATTTTCAAGAGAGGGTTTATGTTTGGAAATGGATTGTGAAACATGATTAGTGAGTTGATTAAGGTTTAGAAAACATTATTTAGTTGATTGAACCTAATTTGTTATCTAGTATTTTGCTAACCTAAATTTGGAAGGTTAACTTGCTAATTGGGTTTGAAATTAGTGTTAGTTAAGTTGTTCTAGTATGGATTTTGATTTGAAATTGCTTTTGAGAAAAATCAAGAAAGGGTTGGTTGTGGAATTTAGGTTTTGGAACATGGTTAATGTGTTGAAATTTTGTGTAGTGGTTATCTAATGGTGTGACTTGGGTGTTTATGCTAGATTGTAGTCGTTTTGTCGCTAATCAGCGATTTTTGGCAGTTTTTGCGATTTTCGCGTGTGTTCCGCGCACTTTGTGCACGTTGTACCTAGCTTGTGAACGTTAGTATTTTCGTTTGGGTTTTGCGTCGTTCTTGACATGTAACCTTATGTTTGGTATTGATGTAAATTCCAGGTCCGGTCGCGGAGACGTCAGACGCGGCTCGAAAGGGGAAGCGGTGATTGGACGCAGCTAGCTAGGATTTCTGTGAGTAGATGTAACATCTACGGGGGACTATCGTTGGATGGCGCAAGCCGCCCGATAGTTTTAGTAATTTAAAAAGATTCTTAGTGATGATAGTAATTAGGGGTGTAATACTTATATGATTATTTGCTGCATCCATGCCTTATATTGACATACATATGCGAACCCATGTTATAGGACACCTGCACCATTGCCAGGGTTTTTATATGCAGCACGAGCACTATTCATGCTTATACACACGCCCTGGTAATTGCCATGCCACCACACTAGATAACCTATAAATTTGAAACCTTTACTAATTGATGCTTAAACCTGTGCTATTGCCTTTAATTCCTTAAAATGAAATCGTAGGATTGCTATTCATGTGCATGTACCTCATCATATTAATTGTTCATGCCTAGTCTATTAATCATGCATTGTAGCTTAATTATTGATACCATATGCATTCATTACCATTGACATATGCATTTATGAGGATTTCTTGAGATTTTATGATATTTCTGGATTTCGGGGGAAAGCCGCAAAATTTCTAAACTTATTATATTTTTAAAATATGTAAATTGCGGTTTTCTAGTGATGTAAGTGTCGTCCACCATGAGTTTGCTGTGGTTTTGGAAATCCGTGTCGAGGAGTGGAGGAACCGGCACGGGTACATGGTGGGCCCGGTAAGGTACCCCGGGGCAAGAGGAATGTGGTGATGACGTTGAGCCTGGCAGGGGACGGATTACCTACCGGTGACTGTTTGGGACGGCGGATATCCAGAGGATACCGACCGTGGCCGCTAGATGATGAGATATTGATATTTGAGGTGGGTCAGCCGGACGGCTGAGGCCAGAGATACATTTATGAGATTTGAGACAGCTTTTGTGTGTCGTTGCTGGACACCGGTTCTCGTCGATTCTTTGAGTATTATACTGGCATTCTAAAAGAGTTTCAAAAACAAAAAGAGATAAAATGTTTCTTATATATACCTATTGAGACCTCAGATATTCGTGTTGCATATATATTAGTACACTGATGTTGTATACACACCTGCTAGTGCATCCCGTCATACCTGTATTTTAGATGCTAGGATGCTTGTGTGCATGCATACGATAGCCTTTGTAGATGTTATTTATTACTCACGAGTTGGCAACTCACCCCCGTTGTGCCACAGTCTTTTGCAGGTCCGCTCCGTCAGTTCAGTAGCGGCGGGCGCACTTGTTCTTTTGCCTCTTTTGCCTGAGCTCGAGATTTGCTCATAGGTGGGTTATGTTATTATTTTTGTACCACCATGTATATTCTTTGTATCTAGTGTACTCCATCTACTGTTTCTACCAGTTTTATTGTATATTGACCTAGAGATGAGACTGTGAGGTTTGTGGACTTTTATGCTGTATTTTGGGGTCGAACTCACTTGAGTCGACATGATGTTTTCTTATGCTTTATTATGATTATTATGCTTGTTGTCATTTACATTGCGTAGGATTTGTGACCGCCTTATGGCGAAGAGCTAGCTCCCGCTTGGGGATGCCCTATTTTGTTGGATTCATGTATATTTTGTTGTACCCATTTTTGGGGGCCAGTATTTACAAAGGAGACTCTGCCGAAATTTTCGGAAAAATTGGTATTGTTTTAAAAAGGGTTTTACATGACTTATTTGATAAACTTGCTTTCAAATGATTGGGGTTTTCTTCACTCTTTTGCTTAATTGGTTTTGTTTTCTGGGCTTTGGCTTACTTATTTTACGGACGTCTTTAGACGTTTCGTAAACTTAAGTGCCAGTCACGTTCCGTACCCTGCGGGTCGTGACAAAGTCGGTATCAGAGCGATAGGTTTTACCTTTTTGAGTGTAGGATGACCCTTGGTAGATGGAGTAAGTGACTTAAGCAGGGTAACGTAGCGTGCGTATGTCCGCGGCATACTTGCGATACGGTACTCCGCCTAAGTGACTTTAGGATATACTTGCTTGAAATTCCTTCTTCAATTCCGTGTATCCTATGATTCTACTGCACCATTCTTGTTGTCCTGTTCCTGTACCAGTCACTATGCCACAGAGGGCTATTAGAGCGCAGAGGGCTGCCGCCAGAGACGAGATTCGAGCTGGCTCGTCCGAGACTAGGACTGAGCAGGGTGGTATGCCTACGCCACAGGGACAGACCGATCCACCTTCCCCAGACCGTATGGATAGGCTCGAGACTGGTATGCAGGAGTTGCGACAGATGATGGGAGGCATGCAGGAGCTACGTCAGATGGTAGGATCCCTAGTTGCATCCACTCGTACACCGAGGCCGGATGACATACCTACTACATCACAGACGACCATGATACCTGCTCCTACTACTACCACCGTGGCCATCCCGGTTTCACTACAGGATTTCATGAGGCTGAGACCTCCAGTATTCACCGGCACCGAGGCAGCGGAGGACCCACAGACGTTCCTTGACAGTTTAGCCAGGATCTGCCGTTCGCTGAGATGTTCGGATGATCGATGGGTAGAGCTTGCGAGTTTCCGACTAGAGGGTCTCACGCAGACATGGTGGGAGTCAGTCTTGAGAGGTCGAGCTGCAGGTCTACCGCCTATGACTTGGGTCGAGTTTACAGCGGTCTTTCTGGCCCGTTTCCTTCCAGAGAGCGTTCGTGATGCCAGAGCTCGCAGCTTCGAGGCCTTAGTCAAGACACCTGGGATGACGGTGTCTGAGTATGACATCCAGTTTACACAGTTATCCCGATATGCTCAGTATTTGGTGGATACCGAGGAGAAGATGGTGAAGAGGTTCGTACAGGGACTTGATGCCCAGCTATATCTTGCCATTGGCGCCCAGCACTACGACACTTATTCAGCTGCTATGGATACGGCATTGCGGATGGAGACACGCATATCACAGACTTCGGCCGTTTCTGGGCCGAAGAGGATTCGCACCGATGTACCGTCTCAGAGGCAGCGCGCCAGATTCTTTCCGAGAGATAGGCCTGGCAGGTGATTTGGGCGGGGACAGTTATATGGTTCTTATCCCCAGGGGCAGCAGCCGTCGCCAGGATGTTTTGGGTGCGGGAGTTTGCACCATCTTGTCAGAGACTGTCCGGTGAGACGACAGGGAGTAGCGACAGTTCCGCATGTGACCCTACCACCATCACCACCCCCTCCTCAGAGAGCCCTACTTCCTACCCCAGGCGATGCTCCACGCCAGTTAGGTGCACCGAGAGGCCGTGGACGCGGTGGTCCTGTTCAGAGAGGACGAGGAGGCAGAGGCCGAGGTCGAGGTCAGCCCGCTATCAGTGGAGGACAGGCCCGAGTTTTTGCTTTGACACCGCAGGATGCGCAGGCATCCAATGCCGTTGTGACAGGTACCTTGCCAGTTTGTTCTTTCGACGCACGGGTATTATTCGACCCAGGTTCCACACATTCGTACGTCTCTACACACTTTGCACCGATGTTGGGCCGTGAGTCGTCGTTGTTAGATCAGCCGCTTGTTGTTGTTACTCCGGTAGGCGAGTCGTTTGTCGCTCGGTTTGTATTTCGTTTGTGTTCCGTTCATATCGGGGAGAGGGATTCATCAGTTGATTTGATACTCCTCGATATGTTGGACTTTGATGTGCTTCTGGGCATGGATTGGCTAGCCACTTGTTATGCTTCGGTGGACTGCCGTGAGAAGGCAGTCAGATTTAGCTTTCCGGGAGAGCCAGTCCTTGTTATTCAGGGAGACCGCAGTGTCGCCCTTCCCAGCTTAATTTCTTCTCTTCGAGCTGGTCAGCTCTTGCGGAAGGGATGTCAGGGATTCTTAGCGTTTGTTTGTGATACTCGAGCTGCAGAGGTTCCGTTGGACCGGGTCCCGGTAGTTTGTGAGTTCCCTGATGAGCTACCTGGGCTACCGCCTGAGCGCGATGTTGAGTTCTGCATTGATTTGATTCCCGGTTTGGGGCCTATTTCTATACCGCCTTATCGGATGGCCCCGGCAGAGCTTCGAGAGCTGAAGTATCAGTTGCAGGATTTGTTAGATAAGGGGCTTATTCGACCGAGTGTTTCTCCGTGGGGTGCTCCGGTCCTGTTTGTCAAGAAGAAGGATGGAAGTTTGCGCTTATGTATCGACTGCCGCCAGCTGAACAAAGTTACCGTTCGGAACAGATATCCGTTGCCGCGCATTGATGATTTGTTCGACCAGCTTCAGGGTGCGGGGTATTTTTCGAGGATCGACTTGCGATTAGGATACCATCAGCTGCGAGTTCGACAGGAGGATATACCGAGGACAGCTTTCCGCACGCGCTACGGCCACTACGAGTTTTTGGTGATGTCGTTCGGACTCACCAACGCCTCAGCAGCATTCATGGATTTGATGAACCGTACATTCAGGCCGTATCTTGACTTGTTCATCATCGTGTTTATCGACGATATCTTGGTGTACTCCCGGAGCAGAGAGGAGCACGAGCAGCACTTGCGGATTACGTTACAGACTCTGAGGGAGCACCAGCTGGTCGCGAAATTCTCCAAGTGTGCATTCTGGCTGGACAGCGTCGGATTCTTGGGTCACGTGGTTACGAGAGACGGCATTTGTGTGGACCCGAAGGAGATTGAGGCTGTTCAGCAGTGGCCCCGACCTACATCGGTTACTGAGATCCGTAGTTTTCTAGGCCTGGCGGGCTACTACAGGCGTTTTGTTCAGGACTTCTCCCATATAGCTGCACCGTTGACCGGTTTGACCCGGAAGGGAGTTCCTTTCGTCTGGACAGAGGAGTGCGAGCGCAGTTTTCAGCAGCTACGGACTTGTTTGACTACGGCGCCGGTATTATCTTTACCTTCGGGATCAGGCGGATTTGTTGTCTACTGTGATGCTTCGCGAGTGGGATTAGGATGCGTATTGATGCAGCATGGCCGGGTGATCTCTTATGCTTCTCGGCAGTTGAAGAAGCATGAACAGAACTACCCAACTCATGATTTGGAGATGGCTGCAGTGGTCTTTGCACTGAAGATTTGGCGACATTACTTGTACGGCGAGTCGTGTCAGATATTCACCGATCACAAGAGCTTAAAGTACATATTTCAGCAGCGAGACCTGAACCTCAGACAGCGTCGTTGGATGGAGTTGGTGAAAGACTATGACTGCGAGATCTTATATCACCCCGGCAAGGCGAATGTGGTGGCAGATGCGTTGAGTAGGAGGCCCGGGGGTAGTCTATCCTTTTTGCGCGCAGTGCAGAGGCAGTCGTCAGCAGCTTGGCAGATGTTATGCGACAGCCGAGTTGAGTTCGAGTTCACTCAGACAGGGGGACAGCTCGCGCATGTTCGTGCACGCCCACAGTTGCTTGACCGTATATATGAGGCACAGCGCAGTGACGACCGTTGCTCAGAGATCATGGCATAGATGGGACAGGGCAGATTTTCCGAGTTCGTGGTTGACGATCAGGGGATTTTACGATATGGATCTAGACTGTGCGTACCAGATGCTGATGGATTGCGGCGCGACATTCTTGAGGAGGCACACCGATCAGTGTATAGTGTCCACCCCGGTTCCACCAAGATGTACCATGATATGAGAGAGACCTACTGGTGGGACGGGATGAAGAGGGACATTGCGGAGTTCGTTTCGAGATGCCTGACTTGTCAGCAAGTCAAGGCCGAGCACCAGAGGCCCGCAGGAGAGCTACAGCCATTACCCATTCCAGAGTGGAAATGGGAACAGATTTCGATGGATTTCGTTGTGGGTCTACCCAGGACCAGTCGAGGGTACGACTCCATCTGGGTGATCGTGGATAGATTGACGAAAGCGGCTCACTTCCTGCCAGTGAAGACGACTTTCAGCTTCGCTCAGTATGCTCAGCTCTATATTGACGAGATCGTGCGACTACATGGCGTACCGACTTGTATCGTGTCAGATCGAGACACTCAGTTCACCAGCCGACTTTGGCAGAGACTTCAGGAGGCTTTGGGCACTCGTTTGAGCTTCAGCACAGCGTTTCATCCGCAGACAGACGGACAGTCAGAGCGGACCATTCAGACTCTCGAGGACATGCTCAGAGCGTGCGTTTTAGACTTTGGTGGTAGCTGGGATCGTCATTTACCTCTAGTGGAGTTCTCCTACAACAACAGCTTCCAGGATACTATTCAGATGGCACCTTTCGAGGCATTGTATGGGAGGAGATGCAGATCGCCCGTCTGTTGGACAGAGCTCAGCGAGAGCAGCATTTTGGGGCCGCAGCTTGTTGAGGAGACGACAGCGAAGATACAGTTGATCCGAGACCGGATGAGGGCAGCTAAGAGCAGACAGAAATCGTATGCAGACAGGCGCCGTCGCAGATTAGAGTTCGCAGTTCGCGACCATGTTTTTCTGAAAGTCTCCCCGATGAAGGGCGTGATGCGTTTTGGGCGAAAGGGGAAGCTTAGCCCTAGATTCGTAGGTCCCTTCGAGATCCTCGAGCGTGTTGGCGCTGTTGCATATCGTTTGGCTCTTCCTCCCAGCTTTCCCGATGTTCACCCCGTCTTTCATGTTTCGATGCTCCGCAAGTACCTTCACGACCCTTGCATGCGATTCAGCACCCGACAGTCCAGCTAGAGCGCGACCTTTCTTTTGCAGAGCAGCCGGTGGCCATCCTGGATCGGCAGGTGAAGAAATTGAGGACGAAGATTATACCAACCGTCAAGGTCCTTTGGCGTAGCCCGAGCAGCGAGGAGGTTACCTGGGAGACCGAGGGCGAGATGAGGAAGAAGTATCCCCATCTCTTCGAAGGTACGCGTAGCTATATTTTTAAATTCGGGGACCGAATTTCTTTAAGGGGGGAAGATTGTAGCGTCTTGAAAAGTCGTTTTGGTGTTTTCCTGAAATTCGGTGAAAATTCGGTATTTTTCCGAAAACCGTCTTTCTCGTTATTTTGCAGTTTAGGGCTAATTATACTTAAAATGGATAGGTAATTGCTTGTTTTTAGTAGCTAATGAGTTAATTATGAAATTCTGGTCGTTTAAAAATTTTCCCTAATTTTTCAATTTTTTAATATTATTTTAAGCCGGTAAGAAAATACATTAAATTAGCGATAAATATAAATTTTTCCGGGCTAATTTTAATCTCTAAAATTATGATAATTATCATCTAGTGATAACATAAATTTTTAGTAATTTATTTTGATTTTTAACAAATTTTTATGATATGAAACGAATTTATTGAATTTTGAGCTAAAACTTGCAATTTTTGACTTGTAGGGGGCCTTTTTGCATAAAATTTCTTTTGTAAAACCCCTCTCTCTTTTTCCTCAGCCCTAGGACAGCCCCACCTTGTGCAAGTCCAGAAATTTCTGGCCTCTTATGTTGGTTTCTTTCTTGTGTGAAAATGGGATTGTTTATGGATTTATTTTAATTAAAATGAATAAGGTATGGTGCATTTGACTTTGGAGACTTGACCATTGACTCCCCCACTCACCCACACCCCTCCCCCTTCCTCTATTCTGGCCAAAACCTGCACTTCCCCCTTTTCATCTCTTTTCTTCTCATTTTCCTCACAATTCTTCAAGTTTAATTCATCAAAATTTCAAATTAAAGCTTGCAAATTAAAACCGTCCTTCATCTTTCTTTTCCTTCACCTCCCAAGCTTGGATCTTGATGCTTGAGGCCATCACTTGGAGCAAAATTTATTCTTGCTAGATCCCAAATTGAGGTATAATTCTCATCAAGTTACTTTCATTTTGTTAAATTCCTTTAATTGTATGGTATTAGTGTTAAAAGTTAGCTAATTTCTAACCTTTTTTTTTTAAAAAGGAGTAGTTTGTTTAAATTAGGGTTTTGAAGCCATGATAGTTAATTAGATTGTTTTGTAGTTAATCTAGTTGTTAATTAACTAATCTATATGGTTACCTTGTTTATGTAGTCTTCAATTTGGCTAATTTAGTTAATTTTAAAAGTTTGATTTTAGTTGTAATTGTTGTTTTAGGATTTTCAAGAGAGGGTTTATGTTTGGAAATGGATTGTGAAACATGATTAGTGAGTTGATTAAGGTTTAGAAAACATTATTTAGTTGATTGAACCTAATTTGTTATCTAGTATTTTGCTAACCTAAATTTGGAAGGTTAATTTGCTAATTGGGTTTGAAATTAGTGTTAGTTAAGTTGTTCTAGTATGGATTTTGATTTGAAATTGCTTTTGAGAAAAATCAAGAAAGGGTTGGTTGTGGAATTTAGGTTTTGGAACATGGTTAATGTGTTGAAATTTTGTGTAGTGGTTATCTAATGGTGTGACTTGGGTGTTTATGCTAGATTGTAGTCGTTTTGTTGCTAATCGGCGATTTTTGGCAGTTTTTGCGATTTTCGCGTGTGTTCCGCGCACTTTGTGCACGTTGTACCTAGCTTGTGAACGTTAGTATTTTCGTTTGGGTTTTGCGTCGTTCTTGACATGTAACCTTATTTTTGGTATTGATGTAAATTCCAGGTCCGGTCGCGGAGACGTCAGACGCGGCTCGAAAGGGGAAGCGGTGATTGGACGCAGCTAGCTAGGGATTTCTGTGAGTAGATGTAACATCTACGGGGGACTATCGTTGGATGACGCAAGCCGCCCGATAGTTTTAGTAATTTAAAAAGATTCTTAGTGATGTTAGTAATTAGGGGTGTAATACTTATATGATTATTTGCTGCATGCATGCCTTATATTGACATACATATGCGAACCCATGTTATAGGACACCTGCACCATTGCCAGGGTTTTTATATGCAGCACGAGCACTATTCATGCTTACACACACGCCCTGGTAATTGCCATGCCACCACACTAGATAACCTATAAATTTGAAACCTTTACTAATTGATGCTTAAACCTGTGCTATTGCCTTTAATTCCTTAAAATGAAATCGTAGGATTGCTATTCATGTGCATGTACCTCATCATATTAATTGTTCATGCCTAGTCTATTAATCATGCATTGTAGCTTAATTATTGATACCATATGCATTCATCACCATTGACATATGCACTGATGAGGATTTCTTGAGATTTTATGATATTTCTGGATTTCGGGGGAAAGCCGCAAAATTTCTAAACTTATTATATTTTTAAAATATGTAAATTGCGGTTTTCTAGTGATGTAAGTGTCGTCCACCATGAGTTTCCTGTGGTTTTGGAAATCCGTGTCGAGGAGTGGAGGAACCGGTACGGGTACATGGTGGGCCCGGTAAGGTACCCCGGGGCAAGAGGAATGTGGTGATGACGTTGAGCCTGGCAGGGGACGGATTACCTACCGGTGACTGTTTGGGACGGCGGATATCCAGAGGATACCGACCGTGGCCGCTAGATGATGAGATATTGATATTTGAGGTGGGTCAGCCGGACGGCTGAGGCCAGAGATACATTTATGAGATTTGAGACAGCTTTTGGGTGTCGTTGCTGGACACCGGTTCTCGTCGATTCTTTGAGTATTATACTGGCATTCTAAAAGAGTTTCAAAAACAAAAAGAGATAAAATGTTTCTTATATATACCTATTGAGACCTCAGATATTCGTGTTGCATACATATTAGTACACTGATGTTGTATACACACCTGCTAGTGCATCCCGTCATACCTGTATTTTAGATGCTAGGATGCTTGTGTGCATGCATACGATAGCCTTTGTAGATGTTATTTATTACTCACGAGTTGGCAACTCACCCCCGTTGTGCCACAGTCTTTTGCAGGTCCGCTCCGTCAGTTCAGTAGCGGCGGGCGCACTTGTTCTTTTGCCTCTTTTGCCTGAGCTCGAGATTTGCTCATAGGTGGGTTATGTTATTATTTTTGTACCACCTTGTATATTCTTTGTATCTAGTGTACTCCATCTACTGTTTCTACCAGTTTTTTTGTATATTGACCTAGAGATGAGACTGTGAGGTTTGTGGACTTTTATGCTGTATTTTGGGGTCGAACTCACTTGAGTCGACATGATGTTTTCTTATGCTTTATTATGATTATTATGCTTGTTGTCATTTACATTGCGTGGGATTTGTGACCGCCTTATGGCGAAGAGCTAGCTCCCGCTTGGGGATGCCCTATTTTGTTGGATTCATGTATATTTTGTTGTACCCATTTTTAGGGGCCAGTATTTACAAAGGAGACTCTGCCGAAATTTTCGGAAAAATTGGTATTGTTTTAAAAAGGGTTTTACATGACTTATTTGATAAACTTGCTTTCAAATGATTGGGGTTTTCTTCACTCTTTTGCTTAATTGGTTTTGTTTTCTGGGCTTTGGCTTACTTATTTTACGGACGTCTTTAGACGTTTCGTAAACTTAAGTGCCAGTCACGTTCCGTACCCTGCGGGTCGTGACATTGGCGTTAGGTCAAAATACATAGCTTGAATACTACTGAATACCCAGATGAAATGACGGAGGGCTACGAATGGTTTTGGCGAAACCGTAAACATAGTGAACTTGATATAACCGAAGGAACCTGATAGCTTTTTAAAAGGAGTGGTTAAAGCTCCGCATTTAAAAATATCTGTTTTTAAAATTAACCGAGTGGTTTCTTTTAAATTGTTCCAACGATTAAACTTTTTGTTTTATTTTCTTTGTATTATAGATAATGCGTCCCATCATTAACCTATCATTGCAGAAAACAATGAAAATACAAAGTCCTCTTATGCCATCCGCATTCGCCACGGGGTCCCGTCATCACCCGTTAGGTTACTTAACTAACGACAGAGCGGGGGCTGGGCTAGTGCGGGTGTAAAACATAAGTGACGTCTAAATAGCTATCATATATAGATATTGTACATTCGTCAGACGCAATAATAGGCATTCCAGATCACAGATGAACTTTATTGGATTTGCAAGCAATCCGTGTTTGTTTTGAGCCTGCAACAAAAGACGGATTACACAGTTGTGATGAATAGCCATTACCCCACCCAAGACCCCAACGGGTACGGCAAACTACCCGCCCGGCAGTTTGTGCACCCCACCTTGGGTCTGTCCTAGAAGCAAAAACAGTAAAATGAAATAATACAACGGTGGCTACAACCGCAACCTGGATGTGCCCCGCAAAATAATATTACAACAAATTACATTTACATCAAATGAATTAAATAATAACCCATCACATAACCCCGGCTATACATCACAACAGTCCAACACAGTTCATATCCACAAACAGTAAAAACCATTACAGAAATGTGCAACCCCCTGCCATCCGACATACTAGCAGTTAGGGGAGGTTTACGAACACATTATACAAACACAGATATAATCCAACAAGCAAATACTGTATAATTTCGACCGATTAAACACTTTTAATTTTGCTCCAATACTTCTCTGTAAATCTGAAACCTGAGCAAAAATAAAATATTCCAGAAAATACCAAATATCACAGAGAAGCAACACAGGAAGTTTGGGTTCCTGAATCGCCAACTCGGCGGCGGAAGCGCGGCGGATCGGTGCGATCCGCCGCGGTTCCGCGGCGCTTTAGGCGATTCAGGTGCCCAAATTTCTTGGGTGTTCTTCTACTGTCTTTTTAAGCTTTCTGAACCTCCTTGAAAAATTTTAGGACTTCATTTAAAATTCGACAGAAACTTGTGATTTCGGGGATTTCCGGTTTCATTTTTTCCGTTCGAAATTCATACAAATTTGCAAGTAAGTTATTTATTGTTTAGAGAGGCTCTGATACCACTGTAAGTCGATGTACAACACCCCACGACTTGCGGGGAGGCGGAAATATGAAAAATGATCTTGTTCTTTGCTTAACCATCGACTAACCGCACGAATCGAAGCTAAACGATAACTAACAAGAAACATAGAAGTCCTATACTACTATGTTTATGGATTATACCTAACGAATCGTGTCCTTCGTCTTTGCGAACTCCTCCTCCTCCTCGGCCTTCTCGAAGTAGTAGACGATCCACCCGAGAGCTTTACTCCAAGCTTAGCCTCTAAACTTGAGGCAACTAACCTTCTTTAAGTGCTAATCAAAGAAGCTAGGTGATATAGAGTGAGGGTTATGGTTTAATTAGTCTAACTAATCCTTGTACTCAACACATGAGAGGGGAGGATTAGGGTTTAAAGAGGGAGAGCTTGAGGAGAGAGAAGGTGAAGATAATAATGAATTGAGAAGAATGAGTTATCATAATATATATCAAGCATTTCTTTTTATCAAGAAAAGAAAAGAAATGAATTTAACAACCATGCTTGATAATATCTAGTGATGATTCACATCCATGAGTCATTAAGCATTTATGATGCATTAATGACAAGGATGAATCATCCATATGACTCACTAATCACATTCATTGTATATGCCACCTAAACCTCCTTAGTCACCATCTTCTAGAAGCTTCTCGCGTAATTACGAGAATGCCCCTCCTTTCCGCAAAAATACGGAAAAACTTTAGACTGTATAAATCCAATAACCGGATACCAGTAACTGGCTTAAACCAAAGCCGACTGGTAAAAACTGTCCGAAAGTCGTACGTGTGTAAACACACGTATGCGTCCGAACCCTTGTCGTAAAACCATACGACCTCTATATCGTTTCGCCCGGAGTAGGGAAACTCTCTGTGTGGGACTCTAGAGACTCGACTACTACGCTGGCAGTGGGTTTAACCACAGACCGCAAGCAGCACTAGCTGTACGTAACGGTCCCCAGGTAGATGTCGATAAGACGGCCGATGAGGAAACCCATTCGAACTCCTACTGAGTCTGATGTGACAATCTCCGTACAGTCCGGTCCGTTCGTCTAAGACTATCGCATATCGGGCCTAGGGGGCGGCAAGCGTCAGTCCCCTAATAGCGGTATAAGTCGTGTCGGAGCGAAGCCCATTACACCCTGAGAAACTACTGGAACCTACCAGCAAATCTCGCTTGCCCTGGCCAGGGACTTTGCGTAATGGCTCTCTGACACAGCGCGATATCAACCCCCAATACCGGGAGAGACGAATCCTATCTAACCGCCTCTGCCTCCAAGTGCTCGGGACTGCACCCAACTGCTACCTGTTTGCACGACTCCTTTGAGCCGTGGTAGGGTAGCAATCTAAGAACAGTGGGACACACTCGAGGCGAAGTAGCAGTGTCAAGTCTGCGGACTATGCTGTACTCATGTCACCTGGGAACTGTTCACTGACGACTGGTATAAAACCAACCAACAGTACCCTGTGAGTCCTGTCCGGTGTACCCGTAACCTAACGAGCACCTGCATACTATCTCCAGTACGACGTACTGACGGCTGTGGGATAGACCATCTCCCCAACTGGGATGAGAAGCGTACACACTAGTCTACTCCGGAGTATCGATGCTCTGTCTCGATAATCCAACGACTAGGGACCTGAATAAGGATGTGCTTGTAGACTACCCAGCCCCCACTAGTGTGACTGCCATCACAACGCTGGTAGTCAAGCAAGATCCTAAGAGCTCTATCAATACGTATACTCACATATTAAGATAGAAAAACCAAGTAGCATACTACCATGTTTAGCAAGACTGTTATATACATGTGAATATCCCAAGCTTCCATTAAGTAATATACAAACTAGTATGATACAGTAATGGCCTTCTAGGGCATAAACACTAACAAGCTTATGATTAATGGAATATTTCCGCATCAAGGACTCGAAAGTCCTATTACAGAAATGAGTTCCATTGTCGCTAATGATTGCTCGGGGGTGCCCAAATTGGGAGAAAATGTTTTCCTTGAGGAATCTAACGACAACCTTATTATCATTAGTCCGGCTGGACATAACCTCGACTCACCTAGAAACATAATCAACAGCGAGAAGAATATACAAGTTCCCAAAAGAATTAGGAAACGGCCCCATAAATCAATCCCCCAAACATAAAAAATTTCCACAACCAAGAATGGTTGGAGCGGCATTTTGTTTCTCCTGGATATCCAGCCCAAGAGTTGGCACCGGGAGCACGTCTTGCAGTAATCATGTGCGTCTTTAAAGAGTTGTGGCCAATAGAAACCACACTGCAAGATCTTTTCGGCTGTCTTTCTAAGGCCAAAATGCCCGCCACATGCTTGATCGTGGCAAAATGACAGCACGCTCTTGAATTCATTGTCAAGGCCACACCGATGAATAATCTGGTCAGGACAGTACTTGAACAGATAAGGTTCGTCCCAGTAAAAGTGTTTTACCTGGGAAAGGAATCGGAGTCTGTCCTGTTTTGACCATTCATTCGGCAGTAGTCCGGTGGCTACATAGTTCACAATATCTGCGAACCAAGGTTCGCATGATACTGTCAAGAGCTGCTCATCGGGAAAAACGTCGTTTATCGGAAATTGAAGCGTCGGCGAAGAAGGGGGGCATGAAAGATGGTCGGCAACTACGTTTTCGCATCCTCTTTTGTCTTTGATGACAAGGTCAAACTCTTGGAGTAAGAGGATCCAACGGATCAGACGAGATTTTGCGTCCTTCTTCGCAAAAAGATAGCGAAGAACTGAATGGTCAGTGTATACGATGACTGGAGAGCCGATCAAGTAGGGCCTGAACTTTTCTAAAGCAAACAAAACAGCCAAGAATTCCTTCTCGGTTGTTGCGTAATTCAATTGGGCATCGTGCAAGGTTCGGCTAGCATAATAGATTACATGCGGCATCTTATCGATGTGGTGTCCAAGAACAGCACCGATGGAAAAATCGGATGCATCGTACATAATCTCAAATGGATGAGAAGAAAGAACGGGAGCAGAAGTAAGTGAGTTTTTAATGGCTCAAACGCATGCATACAGCTCGAGTCGAAATCGAATGTGTTGTCCTTGGCCAGCAAAAGAGTCAAGGGTCTAGCAATCTTGCTAAAGTCCTTGATGAACCGTCTATAGAAACAGGCATGGCCAAGGAAGGCTCGAATGTCTCAGATGCATTTAGGAGGAGGGAGATTGGAAATGACTTCAATCTTCGCTTTATTTATCTCAATGCAATTTTGCGAGATGATATGTCCTAAGACAATACCTTCACGCACCATGAAGTGGCACTTTTCCCAATTTAAAGTAAGGTTCTTATCCTTACACCGCGTAAGAACTGCGTCTAGATGTAGCAAACACTCATCAAAAGAGTCGCCGAAAATGGAGAAATCATCCATGATGATCTCCAAGAATTTTTCCACCATGTCTGAAAAATTTTCCATCATCCACCGTTGGAAAGTAGCAGGCGCATTGCATAACCCAAAGGGCATGCGACGATATGCAAATGTGCCGAAAGGACAAGTGAATGTGGTCTTATCTTGATCTTTTTCGGCGATGGGAATTTGATTATAGCCGGAGTAGCCATCCAAAAAGCAATAGTATTCATGCCCAGCCAATCGTTCAAGCATTTGGTCAATGAAAGGTAATGGAAAGTGGTCTTTCCGTGTCGCGGCATTGAGTTTCCTATAATCGATGCATACGCGCCACCCAGTTTGGGTGCGAGTAGGAATTAACTCGTTCGCCTCATTTGTTATGACCGTTATGCCTGATTTCTTAGGGACAACGTGATTGGGGCTAACCCACTGACTATCAGAGATAGGTTAAATGATACCACTATCAAGACACTTTACGATCTCCTTTTTAACATCCTCCTTCATGACTAGGTTGAGTCGTCTCTATGGATCCCTAGCTGGTTTGGCATCATCCATCATATGAATATGATGTTCAACTATCAGGGGACTAATCCTTTTGATGTCCGCCATAGTCCAACCAAAGGCTTGCTAATTGCTCTGCAAGACCGACAGAAGGGGTTTCTCTTGCTCTGAGGCTAGAGAAGCCGAGATGATAACAGGGAGGATCTCATTCTCACCTAAGTAAGCGTATTTAAGGTGAGATGGCAACAGCTTGAGTTCGAGCGTCGGAGGTGAAACGATTGAAGGTAAAATCGAAGAAAATGTCTCAAACTCAAAGGATTCCAGCAGAGGTTCAAAATGAGTGTAAGCAACCGAGTCGGATGGTTCAGCTAACTCATCTGAAAACTCAAAGGATTCAAACTCGGGTGGTGACTCGTCATGTTCGTTCGAGAAAGTGAAACACTCGTAGTCATTATCGGGAGTAAAAACAGTATCAGGTTCAAGGAGGAACGCACTAGTGGCGTTAAGATTGCTGTGATCGAACAAATTTTTTTCGAGTTCACAGTCCTTCGGTGTGATCTCTTGGATCGAGCAAACGTCTAGTATATTAGCATTAAGTTCAGAGGGCTGATTCCCCAACTTACAAATGTTGAGTTCAATTGTTATGTTTCTAAAAGATAGGTTCATCGAACCATTTCGACAATCGATCATAGCATTCGAGGTTGCAAAGAATGGATGACCGAGTATCACCGGAATTTGATTCCAGGGACTAGCTACAAGTTGTGTATTGAGAACAATAAAATCAACGTGGAATATGAAGTCCCCTACCTTTATTAACACATCCTTTAGCTCATCCCTAGGGTGGGTGATAGATCGGTCGGCCATTTAGAGAGTACAATATGTAGGTTTCAGCTCTCTTACACCTAATTGCTCATATACCGAATAAGGAAGTAGGTTAACACTGACACCAAGATCCATAAGTGCACGGTTGATGTTCTTATCCCCAATAGTTATTGAAATCGTAGGACAGCCAGGGTCCTTTCGTTTTTGAGGTAAAGGTTGAGTAAGAGCATCACTCACAGCACTAGCTAAGAAAACTTTCTTAGGTACCTGAGATTTCCTCTTCTTAGTGCATAAGTCCTTCAAGATTTTTGCATAAGAAGGGACTTGTTGGATTGCATCCAAGAGGGGAATGTTAATGTTAACTTGTTTAAACAACTCCACAATCATCTCCATTTATGGATTTTGTTTATTGAACCTCAACCGGTTTGGAAATGAAGCATTATGAAAATTGGTTGAGTCCAATATTTATGGAGGAGATTGTAGAGCAGGAACGAACCCCAGTGCTGGTATTTTCGTGGAGTGAGATGTGGGTCCGTTCGGAGCAGCAGAAGAAATTGAGCCTTGTGAATAATGGAGAACAAGCTTAGAAGGCGAAAAAGAAGAAGAAGAAGAAGAAGAAGAAGCGGCCGGAGTGTTATCATCTGTGCCAACGTTGTTTTGCAGCACCCTTCCAGATCTCAATGTAGTCACGGCACTCACATTATGGTTTTGTTGTTCAAGAGCAACATGTGCATTTTGTGGGTGACCAGGATTTGACAGTGGTTGAGATGGAAGCTTCCCCTTCTCTCGCTCGCTTAAAGCTGCATTCAGTTATGCAATCTGGGCTTCGATTGTTTTGATGCTTTGCCCGTATGAAGCAGTGTGTTACACCAAAGACTGAATGGAAGACTGAATGCTGGCGGAGGATTGATTTGATTGCTTTAAAAACGCCTCCAGACTTCGTTCTAACGAGGAAACCTTATCATTATTTAGCGGAACAAAGTTGCTTTGAGGAAAAGAATTGTTGGGTGCAAAATTGTTCGTTTGATTTTGGTAAGTTTCGGGTTGGAAAGGCTGCTGATATTTATGCTGAGTTTATGGCTGTGCTTGTTGTTGAGGAGGAGGAGGCCTTTGAAAGTTGTTGCCTTGGAATTGTTGCTGATTTTATTCCAGACGAAATTGGGGTGGTTCCTCCAACCAGGATTGTAAGTTGAAGAGTATGGATCATTTCTTTGTCTTTGCTGAAATGCAGCATTGACTTGATCCTGTCCTTGAGCAGGTTGGTTGTAAGGACACTCTTCGGTTAAATGTGAGGGATCCGAACAACAAGCGCAGATGGTATGAGGGGGAAGAGCAAGGGCAGGAGAAGGCGCTGAGAATTTGCTCCCAATGGCTTATAGTTTTCGTGTAATCGCTGTCATTTCGGCTTTCATTGCTATTGACATATCAAGTTGATGAACGCTCGCCCTAGATAGACCGAAAGAAGTAGACGAAGTGGACGAAGTGTTCGGTCTAGTGCTTTCCCACTGAAGTATTCGCTCCACGAGATCGTCGAGAAATTGCCAAGCTTCCTCGTCAGATTTGGATAGGAAGTGACCTTGACAAATGGTTTCCAACAACTGCTTAGTTACTGGGTTCAGTCCTTCGTATAATGTTTGGCAAAGTTGCCATCTCTCAATACCGTGATGAGGGCACTGAATAAGAAGGTCTTTGTATCGTTCAAAACACTTCTAAAAAGGTACGGCGGGAAGCTGGGAAAATTGGTTAGTTTCATTTCGTATTCTCGCGGTCATGTGATTTGGGTAGAATTTTTTTAGAAACGCTTTTACAAACTCTTCCTAACTGTTTATGGAATGCGATGCAGTACTATACATCCACTTTTCAGCTAGGTCACACAATGTGAAAGGAATGACTCGTAGCTATATAGCATCATCGGACAGTTGGGTTGTCTTCATCATTGCACATATGTTCTGGAATTTGTTGATGAAGATATAGGCATCTTCGGATTCCAGTCCATGAAATTTAGGCAACATGTTGATGAAGTGGGGCTTAATTTCAAAATTATCCCCATTTGCCGGCGGTAATGAAAGACAGGTAAGAAGTGCGGAGTGGGTAGGATAGAAACGATCCTTGAGCGCGATTCGCTGTGGCGCTTCAACAGGAGGTTGTTGCGGGTTATTCGCACCCAGTTGAGGTGGAATCAGTCCCGAGGTAGGTAAAGGGTTGTTAGGATTGAATCCTGTCATCTCAGAAGAAGATGAAGATGAAGGTGAAGATGTACGAACAGAATTCCGGTCAACGTTGGAGTTGGCCGGCAATGGTAAGGATGAAAAAGGTGTGGAGGGAGTTTCGACTTCGGAGTCGATCGTGTAGTCGGTAGCGACTAACAAAACACGGACTAGGCGGGCGCTAGTGTCCCGAGTCCAACCGGACATACACTAAACGAATTTAGTGTAGTCAAAGCATAGAATGTGAGGGTAAGAAAACGTCAATGAAGAAAGGTAAGGATGGAAGGTAGGTGAAATGGGATTATAGTGACAAAGGGCAAGTTTTTGTAATAACTTTTTGTTTTTTGTTTTTTTTTTATTTTTTTGTATTTTAGAAAATTCTTTTTTTTTATAAAGATTTTTTTTGCAAAAATGTGTACGGACTCACGGCGTAACAATCACAGTTTAAAACATGCACAATCAAACCTGGAGCTAGGGTCTTCTAAGTCCACTAGACTGCTCCTAACTGTTCCAAAGTGACAATTTGTGAGATATCCCTCAAATTGCCTCTTCACCACCAATTGTGGATAGGTAAGCACAAATAAAGAAAGGAGGGTTCCGCTCACGAATCACCGTGAGACAGGACTTTTAAAATTACCTTTCTCACTTATCTAGCCTAGGAACCACAAAGTCAGGTTTAGATAAACGAATGAATGCCCACAACCTTCCTCTGTCCTAATGAGCATGACAGTCCTTAATTGGCTGAGTCTAGATATTTTTTAATTAACTCAAGAGTGATGCATATGCTTTTTAGTGATTTTTAGGGTCTTAGGAAGGGTAATGAATTCCCCACCCAATTTTGATTGGTGTTATAGCCCCTTAGATTCCATATTAATTATGCAAAGCAGTAACACACCAAATTTTTTTTATTTGCGGCATAAAGAATCCTACACAAAAACAATTTATTGGAGAGGGGGAAGAGGTTGTTGTGCAAAGAATCCTGCAGGAAAAATTCTTCAGTGGAGTGCAGAGGAGAGGAGATGGGAACTGAGATACTTACAGAGAAAAATGGGTCGCTGACGACAGCAATTGACCGCGGTTCCGCGGTCAAACGTGCACTTGTGCCGCGGTTCCGCGGCTATCTGAAGGTTAACGTCGTCAAATTTGTTCCCTGTGCTGAATTGGTTCTCCTCTTTCTGTTTAGATCCCTTATTTCTGGATTTGTTCACTGGGTTGCTCCAGATCTGAACCAGTCCTTCTTCCTTTCCTGCAAAATTTTCACAAAAACCAATCAAAAATAAATAGATGATTTCTTTTAATTTTTTAATTTTTCAATTTTTTTATATTTTTATATTTTTTTAATTAACGCGAAACTACACAAAGAAATAAACTACCGTCTCCCCGGCAACGGCGCCATTTGATTGGTAGAGATTTTCTGTGTTTAATTTACCGCAATTAAGACGATGTCGCTTGGTAGCTAGCTGGTTGAGTACGGGTCGATCCACAGGGAGACGGAATCCTTTTCTTTATGTTCTAACGAGTTACCTCCAGTAATTGGATATGTTTTGTTCTAAGATCTATGAATGAGAATAAGTTGATAAAAAGCTTGCTACGGTTAAGATTAGATTAGTTTGAGATAGGGATCTTCTCACATCTTTCAATGCCTTAGTTATGAATATAGGTGTTAGTGTAATTGGCAACAACGGGGATTAGCACGACTAGGAAGAAACTTACATGTCTAAGCTAGGCTTTCCATGCTTAGTTTCTTCCTTTTGGTACTTGTCCGTCCGTTCTTGGCTCTTAGCCCTAATCTCCGGTTAATTCAACCACAACCGGTCTAACTAGGGAATCACCGCTATCATGTAGGATACGATGCCGTAGTGAGCGGATTGAGGTTGAATTAAAGGGAATCCGTATTTAAAATTATTGGGCAAAGAAAGGAGTGAGAGAGATTTTCTTCTCTCAAACCTTCCTTCTCCTACCCTAACAAGTAAGGAATTACTCACTCATTAAAAGATTTAAAATAATGATCAAGATAAGAAATTGCAGATTAATTCTACCACTAGATTAACAATTAAAAATTGCAGGTATTTAAAATACGATAAAAAGAATGCGAGATAAATAAATAAAAAAGACTTACTTTGTTGACGACCTCTCAAAAACGCATTACAATGGAATTTAAATTTTTAGATCTAGAAATTAAAAAGAGGCATAAAAATAAAGAGAGGCATGCTTAATTTGGCTTTGAGTTTTCCTATTTATACATAGAAAAAAACCCTAGGTTACATTCTGATTCACACATGAATTTACAAAACTACCCTAAGAAAGCCGGGTCAAAGCACCGACACGTGCATAACGCGGCCGCGGAACCGCAGCAGAAGTGCCTGTTTAGCCGCGGTTCCGCGGCCATTTGGTGGATTCATGGGACCATTTCTTCAGGGTTTCGTCATGTTGCTTTTATCTTCTGTTTTCTTCACTTGGTTTCTCAGAATCTCTTCAATCTCCTTCCAGATTTCCAACAGTGAAGAATGATGTGGAGATTTGCCTTGAGCTCCGTGTTGAAGTCTTGGATCTTGTGTTTCTCTTTTGCTTTGTTCATTAAAGTGTCTAAATGGTTTTCCATTTGTTCCTTGAACTAGTAGGCAGTATCATACGGATTCATCTGTTTGTTGGTCGTAGTCTCACATTTGTAGCGACTTTTCATGAATTTCACTATAGCGAGCTGACAATCTATAACCTGCAACTATTTAGCAGACATGGATCAAAAGTACCTACTTATATGCAATGTGATTAATAATGGGCGATATAAAAATGCAAAAATCTGATATGAACATCTACTCACCGATAATCTTGAGCTAAGTAAAGCCAACTACTTGCTTTCGCTTCTTCGCAGCGTCCGAAGTCCCCGCCCGCGATCCTAAAATCATATAACAACATAACAAGTTCACATTAGAAATCGACCAATAACACGTACAAACTACGTTTGACCGACGCACCAATTCCAATCAAACTCTCAAGTATTCGTCTAGTGGCTAACGTGTGTAGTGACACTACGAAACCAACCCAAGAGCAACAGCTACACAAAGTACACAAACCGTGTCGGATAACGTAACCCGCATAATTGTAACACTAGAAACAAATAAAGTGATCCCAGATTTTGCATACAGTCAAAACATAAAAATCAAGTAGTACCAAACACTCTAAAACAACTGTAGACAGCTACCCTACAAAACCCAAGCCCCAGTTCCCCAAAAGGCCCGAGGTCGCCGGATTTTCCCTACTTGTCACCGGCTAAAACCGATTAGGTGGGGTTTGTGCTTCAAGTGTTCACTCAGGGTCGCTAGTACAACACTACTACATTGCTAGATTTTCTAGTATACATTCGGGGTCACAGCAGATCACAGATATCCTATAATGACACTAAAAATACGATATGTGCACAAAACTATACTTTAAGTGTTCTAAACTGAAACTAATAAGCTACGCAACATTATAACATCTATTTAACAGTTTAGAGATTATATCTATCCACACTTGCTCAAAAGATCCTAGCTTTCCAAGCTCCAAGGGATCCTAGAGGCTAAAACATAACTTGGGAAGTGATTTAGTGAGGTTTAATGATGGTTTTGCAAGGTTTAGTGAAGGAAAGGTGAGGGTTTTAGTTTGAGAGAAGAGGAGAAGAGGAAATAATTGAGAAGAGATAAGAATGAGAGAGTGATGGAAGATAATGACGAGAGGGTGAGTGTAGGATGTGTTTTAGCCTTACACTTACTCTCTCCCTCTCCTTCATCAATGCTAGCATTAAAGTCCTCATGACTCACCTATCTACCTCCTCCCAATCCAAAACAAGAGGATAACTCTCACAACAAATATCTATGTGTAAGTTAATCATGGCATGGATTAGTTTAAGGTGTCATGTCCACTAAACAAGGTTAACACTTAACAACCCCCATGTTAACATGTACAGATGTGTGGAAGCTAAAACAAATATTAATAAAATATTGATTAATCTATATAAAACGTTTGAAAACTATCTTGGTAAACTTTTTACTAAAAACCCGTATTATCGCTTAATTAACACTAATCGCATTCTAAGGTGTTACAATCTCCCCCTTAAAGAAATTCGTCCCTGAATTTAAAATTCTTACTATGCGTACCTTTAAAATGATGAGTGAAAATCTTCCACATCTCGCTCGCAGCCTCCCAAGTGATCTCCTCACTAGACGGGCTACGACAAAGAACCTTCACAGATAGCAAAACCTTTGAACGAAGTTTCTTCACCTGCCGATCCACTATAACTATTGGCTGCTTGGTGAACGAAAGATCGCGTCCTAGTTAAATGGTCTGGTGCTGAAAATTGTGAGATGGGTCATGAAGGTAATTGAGAAGTATCGACACAAGGAATACGGGGTGAATATCCTGAAATCTGGGTGGAAGTGCCAAACGATAGGCAACGGTACTAACTCGCTCAAGGATCTCAAAAGGATCTACAATTCTGGGACTAAGTTTCTCTTCATCAGAGAAATCCGTAGGAATACATGATCCCCCACTGCGAACTCAAGCCTGCGAGAATAACGGTCGGCATAAGACTTCTGTCTGCACTAGGCTGCTCTCATCCTGTCCTGAATCAACTGGATCTTTTCCGTAGTCTCTTGAACTAGCTAGGGTCCAAAATCCTGCTCTCGCTGAGTCGGTCAAACAGACTAGCGATCGACACTATCTACCATACAAAGCCTAAAAAGTTGCCATCTGAATCGTCTCCTGATAACTGTTATTGTAAGAGAACTCAATCAATGGCATGTGACGATCCCAACTGGCAATAAAATTAAGCACGCACGCTCGAAGCATATCCTCCAGAGTTTGTATAGTCCGCTCTGACTGACCATCGGTCTATGGATGGAAAGCGGTGCTAAAGCTCAACCAGGTACCCAAGGCTTCCTGAAGCTTCTGCCAAAGACGGCTAGTGAGCTGGATGCCTCTATTGGATACAACGCATGAAGGAACTCCGTGCAAACGCATAAACTTATCGATGTACAACTGAGCATACTGAGCATAACCGAAAGTGGTCTTCACTGGAAGGAAGTGAGCTGCTTTCGTTAACCGGACAACAATCACCCAAATAGAGTCATACCCTTGACTAGACCAAGGTAGACCCATAATGAAATTCATGAAGATCTGCTCCCATTCCTACTCCAGAACGGTTAAAAATTGCAACTCTCCTGCCGGTCTCAAATGCTCAACCTTAGCTCGCCGACAAGTCAGGCACCTCAAAATGAAATCTGAAACATCACACTTCATCCCTACTCACCCGTAACTATCTCTAAAGTCATGTTACATCTTGGTGGTGTTAGTCTATGGTAGCGCTCCGATCGTCATTCAGAAGCCAAACGCTGAACAAAAACTTTAATAACTAGCGCTATCGCATACTATAACCCGGATCTTGCCATTAACGCTAAACTAACAAACTGTAAAGAGGTAGAAAGGCTATACCGATCGATCTGAGTCCTTCGGTCTTTAGCCTTCATCCCACGCTCCTCGCGGCAACACCGATCTCTCATCTCCTCATCGAGGTGGCACCACGTCAACGGATCTTTAAACGGGCTCCCGCTTCTATACCGAGGCAACTGGGTCATCAAGTCTGCTAAAAGAGATGACCAAGATGAAGTAGAGAATGAGTAGAATATTTTGTCTCAAACACCCTAGGTTTCTCATCACATGAGACGGTTAGGGTGGAGGTTGAAGAAGATGCTTAGATTGGAAATTGTGAACTCAAGATATGAATCAAGTGAGCAAAAACCAAGTCCTAAAAATTAACCCATGGCTGCCCAAAATATTGGTGATGATATATATAAGGTTTTTGTGAAGAAATATCAAGGAAAATATACTACAAAAATATCCCACACAAAACCCTAAAATATCCCACCCAAAACAAAAGTCATTAATTCTTCATGACTCACTACATGACTCATTAACATGAGTCATTAGTGAACATGCTAGAATCAATGACTCACTAACATGAGTCACACTTTCCAAAACATTAATCATTTAAACCAAAATAATTAATCCAAAAAGAAATGCATTTTCTAAAGTATTCTCATAACGGATTACGAAAATATCCCTCACCTGTATATACATACCTGTATCCGTATTCCGACCGAATACGAATACGAGAGACTAAAATATTCTGACTCAATATAATACATGGATCCGGCTAAACAAAAGCCCACCAGTATTATCTGCCCGAAATATGACACGTGCATAAGTGCACATGCATTTTCGAACCCTGCCATAAAACCATACGGCCTCTACAATGTTTCGCCCGAACTTGGGAAACAATCTGTGGGGGACTCTAAAGACTCATCAGTACCCTGGGAGTGGGTTTAACCACAAGTACGTCAGCGGCACTAGCTGTGCGTAACGGCTGCCCATGTACTGACCGAAAGGGAAGCCTGATGAGCGAACTCATCCTGGAACCCTACTGAGCCTATCAATAATAATATACATACAGTCCGGTCCGTTCGTCTATGAGCATCGCATATCGGGCCTAGAGGGCTGGTAACGTCAGACCCCCAATAGCGGTATAAGTCGTGTCGGACAGTAGCCCTGAACACCCTGAGAAACTACTGGAATACTTACCAGTAATCCTCACCTTCCTTGGCCAAGGACTTGGTGTAACGGTTCTCCTAGACACAGCGCGATCTCACCCCCAATACCGGGGGAGACGAATCCCCTGCCGATCCGCTCACTTGCCTCCATGTGGCTCGGGACTGTACCCAACTAAAACTTGTTTGCATGACTCCTTTGAGCCGTGGTAGGGTAGTAATCAAAGCACAGTGGGAACTCACACGAGAGAAATGACGACCTCAGGTCGATGAACTAACATGTACACATGTCACCATGGAACTGCTATCTGACGCTTGGTATAATACCAACTAGCAGGTTCCCGGCGAGTCCTATCCGGTGTACTCATAACCCAATGAGCACCTGTATACATCTTAGGCGATCCAACTGACACCAGTGGCTTGTGAGACCGGCCAACGCCCCTAGTCGAGGTCTCGACTGTATACACTAGTCTACTCTGGAGTATCGATGCCCTGTCTCTAAACTTCTACGACTAGGGACCACTTTTAAGGATGTGCTTATAGACTACCCAACTCTCACGTATATGATCGCCATCATACTGTTGGTAGTCAAGCAGGATCCTAAGGGCTCTATCAACGTGTAATAGTGAACAGTCACCTAAAGCTGTACATGATGATAAAGTTAAACCAGATAGCATAATTGTTAGTGTATATGCCCTAGAGGCCATTACTTTATCATACTAGTTTGTATATTACTTAATGGAAGCTTGGGATATTCACCTTGTATATACAATCTTGCTCAAAATAGTAGTATGCTTGGTTTGTTTCTACTTCAATGTGTACTTGTGTTTATTTTAGTATATCACCTATACACATTAGTGGAGCCCTTAGGATCTTTGCTTGATTACCAGCGTTGTGATGGCAGTCACACTAGTGGGGGCTGGGTAATCTATAAGCACATCCTTATGCAGGTCCCTAGCTGCAGGACTATCGAGACAGGGCATCGATACTCCGGAGTAGACTAGCGCATGCGCTTCTCATCCCAGAGTGTGAGATAGTCTGTCCCACAGCCATCAGTACGTCGTACTGGAGATAGTATGCGGGTGCTTGTTAGGTTACGAGTATACTGGACAGGACTCGTCGGGAACTGACCGGTTGGTATTATACCTAACGTCAGTTATCAGTTCCCAGGTGACATGAGTACAGCTTAGTCCGCTGACTTGACACTGTCACTTCGCCTCGAGTGTGTTCCTACTGTACTTTGATTACTACCCTACCATGACTTAAAGGAGTCGTGCAAACAGGTAGTAGTTGGGTGCAGTCCCGAAGCACTTAGAGGCAGTGACGGTTAGACAGGATTCGTCTCTCCCGGTATTGGGGGTTGACATCGCGCTGTGTCTAGGAGAGCCATTACACGAGTAGTCCCTGGCGAGGGCAAGCGGGATATACTGGTAGGGTTCCAGTGTTATCTCAGGGTGTATTGGGCTTCACTCCGACACGACTTGTACCACTATTAGGAGACTGACGTTTACCGCCCCCTAGGCCCGCCATGTGATGTATCAGACGAACAGACCGGACTGTACGGAGATTGTCATATTCAGGCTCAGTAGGAGTTTAGATGGGTTTCACCTCGTCAGTCTTCTTGTCGGCATCTACCTGGGGACCGTTACGCACAGCTAGTGCCGCTTGCGGTCTGTGGTTAAACCTACTGCCAGCGTAGTGTCGAGTCTTTAGAGTCCCACACAGAAAGCTATTCTCCTTTAGGCAAAAGAGTAGAGGTCGCATGGTTTTGCGACAGGTCGCATGGTTTTGCGACAGGGTTCGGTCACATCCGTGCACTTGTGCACGTACAGTGTCCGGACAGTTAACACTAGCGGGCTTTGGTTTAAGCCAGATCCTAGTGTACGTTTTGGGATTGGTTTTATCTCTTTTGTATTCGTGTTCCTCGGAACGCGGATGCGGGTGTGTATGCACAGTTGACAGAGAGACAGAGGCAGAGTATTCTCATTGGGGTTGTTGACTGTTAACTGTTGACAGTTGACTGTTGACCATTGGCTTTTGCTTGACCCTAATGAGAATAAGATATATGATTAACATTAATATTAATTAAGTATTATAGTGACATGGTTGTTGAGGGGTTGACTTTGTTGACTTGTTGACTTGTTGACCGGTTGACTAGGTTGGACTAGTTGACCATCATGATGACAATGGCTATCATTCCATGGCAAAGACTTTTGCTTGTGTTGGATATATGTATGCCCTAGAGGCCATTATGTGATAGTGGATGTATCTATACATGTATATATATATTCAGTTTGCATTCTTGCTTGACATGATAGTATGCTATCTGGTTCTTCTTTATCTGACATGTTTATTTGATCATGCTTTTATTCATTCATACATGCTGATAAAGCCCTGAGGATATCGGCTTGACTACTCTGATTATGATGGAGATCATACTAGTGGGACATCTGTAGTCTATAAGCATATCCTGGAACGTCCCTAGTCGTAGGTATATCGAGATGGGGCATCGATATACCAGAGTAGACTAGCGTATATGATACTAGACCCATACGATGGGCGATGGATGTTCCCACATTCATCGATGTTTGACATCAAGATCATACACGGGTGCTCAGTGGTGACTGGGTACACTGGACGGACTCGCCGAGAACTCCTATATGGAATTATATCTATCGTCGGATAGCAGTTCTCAGGTGACACTGGTACAGGTTAGTCTGTAGACCCGAGATCGTCATGGAGTCTTGTGTGTTCTCCCACTGCACTTTGATTGCCACCCTACCACGGCTCCACTGAGTCGTGCAAACAGGTGGCCGTTGGGTACAGTCCCGAGACACACGAAGACGATGAGCGATAGGAGGGGTTTCGTCTCTCCCGGTATTGGGAGTTGATGCTGTGCTGTGCTCGACTGGTTATAACAGTAAGTCCCTGGCCAGGGCTGCTGAGATTTGCTGATAAGTGTTATCAGTAGTTTCTCGATCTGTTATAGACCATTCACCGACGCGACTTATTGAGTTATTGGGGTCGACGTGACCATCCCTAGGCTCGATATGCAGCATATCTGACGAAGAGACCGGACTGTACGGTAGTGTTGCCGGATGGCTCGACGGGAGTTGCAGCAGGTTCGCTTGTTGTCTTCTGATCGTTCAATACCCGGGTGGCCGTTACGTTTAGCTGACCTCTTGCGGCTTGAGGGCACTTGATATGATCATTACCCTCTGCCGGCGTATTGACGAGTCTTAGAGTCCCACAGAGGAGTTACCCAGTCCAGGCGAAACGTTGTGGTGCGCATATGCGATATGCGCATACACCCGATTGAAATGTGCGTATATGATACCGAACATTGATCGGGTGAACTGCTTTTGGTGGGGTCATATGAGATATGACCGGATTGATAAATCAAGTATTGATTTATCATTTAACCATTAGTTTTCTCACTCAAAACCTTTCTAGGGTTTGATGGATGTATGCATGCATGCATGTGTTTCTATTTTTCTTTTCTAGTTTCATGCACATGAAGATGTGCATACATGTACACATACATACATCAAACCATCATGGTTGTTTATATATGGAAATGGTGGCAATATAAGCCTCACACCATAGATTAAACTATGGATAATTATTTAATTTTGGTTTTAAAAGAAAATGAAAAGGAAAGGATAATTATGCTAGTTTCTACATGCTTCTTTTAACCTAACCATTCTCACCCACCACTAAACCATGGTTATCTTTTCCTTTATCATTCTAAACCCAAGTTAAATTAATCATCCATCATTTAATCATGGTTAGAGTCAAGAAGGATAAAATATATATAGTGATATTTATTTTCTTTTGCAAGTTAACCTTATGGTTATCATTTTATCTCTTGAAAGAAAAAGCCACCATTTTCATCCTCCTTCATCTTCTCCTCTCTAGTTCTTTTCTAGTGAGTGAAATACAACAAAAGAAAGGTTTTTGAAGTGAGATCCAAAGCCACAACAACATTCTACACAAGCTTAGCCGTTTTGTTTAGAGTGTTATCTTCGGTTTGACGAAGTAGCGAGCTTGGACGGATATCTCCGCGGTGGATCATCGTGGACACAAGGGGAGTTCAAGAGGACCTCGTTTCAACACCAAAGAGCCTAAGGAGCGAAGCAAAAATGGGAGCTACAAAGGTTGTAGCCTTCAAACCCTAACTTTTGTTAGCTTTAAGATTAGTAAACCCTAATTTTCTAGGATCTATCCTTTGCATGTTAGTTTAGCACCTTAAAAATTAAAACTTTGGGTCATGTGATGCTTCAAAACTCTTCATTGGGTGCTATACTAACCTTACATTGGTATCAGAGCCGACCTAGAACGTTAGGCGACCTTTTTGCGAAGTGAAAAGTCCGATCGAATCAAAATACGGATTTATGGGATGCTCTCTGGAAATTTTTTAAAAACTGATCTTTTTCAAAATTAAAAATTCTAAAAAAATAGAGCAGGTAAAAATTAGACGATCTGGAAAATCCGTACTCATGAACAGTAAGTTGGACCGTGGAAGCGCGGCATAAGCAAGCTTATGCCGCTCTTCCGCGGCCATATGAGGGGCTCTCTGACAAATTTTTGCACAGTAATTTTCTTTACCTGCTACAGTACATTTTGAGAGTATTTAATCTGAATCTGCTGTTGAAAATTCTGGAGATGGTTTTGAACTAGTTGTTTCGATCGGAATTTTCATTTCGTATTTCTTTTCCGAGTAAACTAGAAAGTATTGAAGTGTTTGAACGAATATCATTTACTCAATATTCACAGGGTTTAAATAGTTTGGAGATGTGTGCAAGTCTTTTTGCGGTGGTCCCTCTAGAAGACAACAAACCTTAACTCGATTATGTGACCGTCTCGAACTGCCCTTTGAACCTTAGGGTTTGGGGCAGTACGACGTGCCACATGTGAGGCGTTGGCTTGACCCTTCTACGGCTGGACCGCCGCTACTGTGTCACACTCCGGTTTTTTGAACCCTGCTCAAGTGTTGAGCTTTAGTGAATCTTGGGTGCTTGATAGTTCGTTCAAAAACTTTAATACTGTCTGTTTATCTGGAATGTGATACAATATGTGGAATTCAAATAGTGTAGACATGAAATACGAAATATGTGATATTTCGCATTTATGATGTCTAAAGAGAATCTGGATTCCAAATATTGTAGTTTTACACTTTCTTTTCTGCGACCGTAAGTGTAGTATGTTAGATATCGCCGGTTTCGTTGCTATACATCAACGACAATCGGGGTACGCATACTTACTTACGTTGATGATATGTGATATTATGTGTTGCTGAGATATGATGTGCAGGATTGTCGCGATCGAATAGCCGGGGGTTTTTGTGAGATGAGAGTTTTATATTTTCATTCATGTAAATTCAAATGTAATGTAATATTCTTTTATTTGGGGCACTTCCAGGTTGCGGTTGTGTCACCAGTGTTGTATATTATTTACTTTTCCGCATTAGGATGGACCCAAGGAGGGGAGCACAGGTGACCGGGTTCTGGGGTTCAGTGGGAGGCCATCTCGAGGAGTCGAGACCGGGTCTCCTAAACTCCAGGATTGGTAGGGTCACTTGCCGCTCTCGTAGGGGTCCAGGGTGTGGGCTTGGCTATTCATCGCGACTGTGGAATCCGTATTTTCTATTCTGGCTAAATACTAAATACGGACGTCCTAGTATATCCCACGTTATATCTATATTTCTGCTGCCTGTGTTCTGTGATATCTGAGACGAATGACATATTATATATATGATATATAGTAAACGTTGCTTATGTTTTACACCCGCGCTAGTCCCGTCCCGGTATGCCGTTAGTTAAGTAACCTAACGGTGCATAACGGAACATTGCGGCGAATGCGGATGGCATAAGCGTACGTGTTATTTTCGTTTCTTTTCTGTGATTGGCTTAAGGACTTAAATGATGGGATTACATTAATGTGATTAATGTAAAGAAAATAAACCTAAAAGATGTTGTAGAATCGGATTTAAAAACTACTCGGCTATTTATGAAAAAGCTATATTTCAAAACTGCGGAGCTTAAGCCACTCCTTTTGAAAACCTTTTGATTCTACAACGATATCAAGCTCAAAGCGTTAAAGATTTTCTTAAAAATCATTCGCAACCCTCCGTCATTTTAGGAAGTAGAGTACTTAGTATTCGTGCTACGTTTGTTGACCTTAGCCAAGGCGTAGTGTACGGTAGCTAAGTGATGTCTTCCTACAAACGCATATGATGCAGATTAATTAGGACGGGCATATGACTTTGTTGACCTTAGCCAAGGGTCATGTGAACGGGTCTAATTAATCAAGAAATGACGGGTTGAGCTTGACTAGTGCTCGTGATTTGTTGACCTTGGCCAAGGTCACGAGTATTAGGGGTAAAAACCACATCGGGAATTTCAAGTGTTGAAATTTGCAATGAGATTGCATACCTTCCATATGATGGTTGGATCCCGATCCCACTGTGGGCAATAGTTGCTCCTAGGAGAGTTTTACAGTTTACAATTAGCTAACTCATTAGGTGTCTAGAAAGGTGTTAACGGGGCTCCGCCTCTGGGAAAACGAGGTTTACTCTAATTAGGTCCGTGCGAAAGCACGGGGAACCTCCCTCAAAGTACCGACACTGGCCTGGCTGAACGGTTAGCGAAGTTGTAGACTGTAATTAAATCCTGGCTAGTTTTTCTTTTTAAGGTTTGAAAGAAAAACTTGATAAAAAGCAGTGGGAAACATCGATTAGACAAGATAATAAACCAATCTAATCTATGCAAGAGCTTTCGCTGAGTGTATTCTTTTCTCTCTCTTAATGGCAGATACCAATGACTGGACTTAAGCTTCTACTAGATAAAAACAAACTGAACGGGACCAACTATAAAGACTGGCTAAGGAATCTGAAGATCGCCTTGACTTATGATAAAGTATCATATGTCCTCACGGCTTCAGCCCCGCCCGTCCCAGGCCCAAAATCCTCAGTTGCGGACATAGAAGTCCGCAAGACATGGGACGCTGACTGTGCCACGGCCACATGCCTCGCGCTTGCATCGATGGATAACACACATCAAAAGCAGCACGAGGACATGGACATTCACGGAATACTGCTCCATACAAAGGAGTTGTATGGGGAGCAGTCCCGCGTATTACGATACGAGGCATCAAAGAAACTGTTTCACATGCGGATGGCCCCTGGCACACCAGTAGCAGACCATGTTTTGAAGATGATAGCTCTTATAGAAGAGCTTGAGGACCTCGGATGGACTATGGACAATGAACAATATATAGATATTATTCTGCAGTCCCTCCCCTCCACCTTTGCTCAGTTCATAGTGAACTTCAACATGCATGGCATGGAGAAGGACCTCCCTGAACTCCTTAATATGTTAAGGAGTGCAGAGAGCACTATGAAGTCAGCAAAGACTCCCGTTATGACGATTGGACAGTCTTCTTCTTCTCGCCCGAAAGCTAAGGCCAAGGGAAAGAAAAAGAAGAAACCTACTAATCCTAAGGGCGGAGTCAAAAAGGTGAAGGGAAAGGGAAAGTCCACGGCTGGAGACCCAGGGAAAGGCGAGTGTTTTCATTGCCACAAGACAGGACATTGGAAGCGCAACTGCACGGAGTACCTAAGTCTTAAGAAGAAGCATGGTGATGCTTCTGCTTCAGGTGCGTTTGTGACTGAAAACTGTTTTTCTATAAACTCTGCTTCCTGGGTATTGGATACCGGTTCAGGTTCTCACATTTGCAATTCTATGCAGGGGCTGAGAAATAGCAAGGTTTTGAAGACAGGTGACCATACTCTCCGCGTTGGAAATGGTTCCAATGTACATACAGTCGCAGTGGGAGAGTATCACTTGGGGTTGCCGTCTGGATGTATTTTGATTTTGAATCCATGTTATTTTGTACCTGATATGCTATGTAATATAATATCCGTATCTTTGTTGGACAATGAAGGATATAATTTTGTGTTGCAGAACAATGTTATGAACATTCACCTAAATCAAATGTTGGTTGGGTATGGTACACTTAATAACGGAATATATGTCCTAAATCAACACACAGTTTTCAGTATACAACACACTAATAAAAGAAAAATTTCAGAATTAAATGAAGCTTTTCTTTGGCACTGTAGACTTGGTCATATTAACGAAACAAGACTAAACAAGTTACATAAAGATGGATATTTAAATCCTTTTGAATATAAATCTTATGCGACTTGCCAGTCTTGTATCAAGGGTAAAATGACCAAAACTCCGTTTACTGGACACGGAGAAAGAGCTACTCAGCTTCTGGGCCTCATACATAGTGATGTATGTGGGCCTATGTCTACACAAGCTAGAGGCGGTTTTTCATACTTCATTACATTCACCGAAGATTTCTCAAGATTCGGTCATGTATTTTTATTAAAGCACAAGTCCGAAGCTTTCGAGAAATTCATTGAATATAAACAAGAAGTAGAAAAACAAACCGGCTTGAGTATTAAGATGCTTCGATCAGATCGAGGTGGAGAGTATCTCAGTACAGAATTTGCAAACTTCCTAAAAGAGAATGGGATTCTCTCTCAGCTCACTCCTCCTTACACACCACAGCACAACGTTGTGTCAGAACGACGGAATAGGACCCTATTAGATATGGTCCGGTCCATGATGAGTGACACTGAGTTACCAGTCTCGTTTTGGGGGCATGCATTGGAGACTGCAGCGTTTCTACTAAACAGGGTTCCAACCAAAGCCGTGTCTACCACGCCATATGAGATATGGCATGGGAAGAGACCATCTCTTAAGAGAATTAAGATTTGGGGTTGCCCGGCCTATGTTAAAAAGCAGAATCCGGACAAACTCGAGACACGGTCAGTCATGTGTAACTTTGTAGGATATCCAAAGAATTCTTATGGATATCTGTTCTACCACAAAGAGGAACAAAAAGTGTTTGTTTCTCAACATGCCACATTCTTGGAAAAAGAGTTTTTCACAGATAAAGATGATGGCAAAGTGGTGGATCTAGAAGTGGTTCTAGAGACACAAACTACAAATGACGATTTGGTTGAACCGACTGTTGCAGCAGAAACTGAAGAACCTCGGCCACTCCGAAGGTCTGGTAGGACTTCTCACCCACCGGAGAGATACTACGGTTTCCTCATTGATGGTGACAGAGAAGACTGTATCATGGAAGATGATGATCCTACCAGTTTTCAGCAAGCTATCACGAGTGGTGACTCTGTGAAGTGGCTGGATGCCATGAGATCCGAAATGGAGTCTATGTACACCAACAAAGTATGGACTTTGGACGTTGTACCCCCTGGGGTAAAACCTGTAGGGTGCAAATGGATCTTTAAAAGAAAGATTGGTGTGGATGGGCAGGTAGAGACCTATAAGGCAAGACTTGTGGCGAAAGGTTTTCGTCAAAGACCAGGTCTGGACTATGACGAAACTTTTTCGCCCGTAGCCATGCTTAAATCCATTCGGATCCTACTTGCTATTGCTACTCACTACGACTATGAAATCTGGCAGATGGACGTTAAAACAGCATTCCTGAATGGAGATTTAGAAGAATGCGTTTATATGGATCAGCCAGAGGGCTTCATTGACAGTGGGAGCAGCGAGAAAGCATGTAGATTGCTTAAATCCATTTATGGGTTAAAGCAGGCATCTAGGAGTTGGAACATCTGTTTTGATGATGTTATCAAAGAGTTTGATTTCATCAAAAATCCAGATGAACCTTGTGTTTATAGGAAGGCTGTAGGAAGAGCTGTCACATTCCTCGTATTGTACGTGGATGACATTCTTCTGATAGGAAATGATATTCCTATGCTACAGTCGGTCAAATCATTCTTATCACTAAGGTTCTCCATGAAGGACCTGGGTGATGCCACATACATCTTGGGCATAAGGATCTATAGGGATAGATCCAAAAAGTTATTGGGACTGTCCCAAACCAGGTACATTAACACCATCCTAAAGAGGTTTAGTATGGAAGACTCCAAGCGGGGTGCCTTACCCGCTTGCCATGGAGTCACTCTCTCCAAGGATTCTTGTCCAAAGACCGATGAAGAGAGAGCTCGCATGAGCATTATACCTTATGCTTCGGCAGTAGGATCTATAATGTATGCGATGTTATGTACACGCCCAGATGTAGCTTATGCACTTAGTGTTGTAAGCAGGTATCAATCCAACCTAGGGGAGAACCACTGGACAGCTGTGAAGAACATTCTTAAGTACTTACGAAGGACTAAAGAATTGTTCTTGGTGTATGGTAATAAAGATCTCCAAATGGAGGCCTTTACCGATTCGAGCTTCCAGAGCGATAAGGATGACAGCAAATCTATCTCAGGGTTTGTATTTACCCTCAATGGAGGGGCGGTAAGTTGGAAGAGTTCCAAACAAGATACCGTTGCAGACTCTACGATGGAAGCTGAGTACATTGCTGCAAATGATGCCGCCAAGGAAGCCGTCTGGATGAAGAAGTTCGTCTCGGAGCTAGGAGTAGTTCCAACCATTATTGATCCAATACCTTTGTATTGTGACAATAATGGGACGATGGCGTTAGCCAAGGAGCCCAGATCCCATCAGCGGTCCAGACACATCCTGAGGCGCTTTCATTTGATCCGGGAGATTGTAGATCGCCGCGAGATCGAGATTAAGAGAGTAGACACAAAGAACAACGCCGCGGATCCATTCACCAAGGCTCTCCCTCAGCCGCAGCATGAGCGACTTTTTGAGATGTTGGGTATGAGATACGCCAATAACTGGCCTTAGTGCAAGTGGGAGATTGTTGGATATATGTATGCCCTAGAGGCCATTATGTGATAGTGGATGTATCTATACATGTATATATATATTCAGTTTGCATTCTTGCTTGACATGATAGTATGCTATCTGGTTCTTCTTTATCTGACATGTTTATTTGATCATGCTTTTATTCATTCATACATGCTGATAAAGCCCTGAGGATATCGGCTTGACTACTCTGATTATGATGGAGATCATACTAGTGGGACATCTGTAGTCTATAAGCATATCCTGGAACGTCCCTAGTCGTAGGTATATCGAGATGGGGCATCGATATACCAGAGTAGACTAGCGTATATGATACTAGACCCATACGATGGGCGATGGATGTTCCCACATTCATCGATGTTTGACATCAAGATCATACACGGGTGCTCAGTGGTGACTGGGTACACTGGACGGACTCGCCGAGAACTCCTATATGGAATTATATCTATCGTCGGATAGCAGTTCTCAGGTGACACTGGTACAGGTTAGTCTGTAGACCCGAGATCGTCATGGAGTCTTGTGTGTTCTCCCACTGCACTTTGATTGCCACCCTACCACGGCTCCACTGAGTCGTGCAAACAGGTGGCCGTTGGGTACAGTCCCGAGACACACGAAGACGATGAGCGATAGGAGGGGTTTCGTCTCTCCCGGTATTGGGAGTTGATGCTGTGCTGTGCTCGACTGGTTATAACAGTAAGTCCCTGGCCAGGGCTGCTGAGATTTGCTGATAAGTGTTATCAGTAGTTTCTCGATCTGTTATAGACCATTCACTGACGCGACTTATTGAGTTATTGGGGTCGACGTGACCATCCCTAGGCTCGATATGCAGCATATCTGACGAAGAGACCGGACTGTACGGTAGTGTTGCCGGATGGCTCGACGGGAGTTGCAGCAGGTTCGCTTGTTGTCTTCTGATCGTTCAATACCCGGGTGGCCGTTACGTTTAGCTGACCTCTTGCGGCTTGAGGGCACTTGATATGATCATTACCCTCTGCCGGCGTATTGACGAGTCTTAGAGTCCCACAGAGGAGTTACCCAGTCCAGGCGAAACGTTGTGGTGCGCATATGCGATATGCGCATACACCCGATTGAAATGTGCGTATATGATACCGAACATTGATCGGGTGAACTGCTTTTGGTGGGGTCATATGAGATATGACCGGATTGATAAATCAAGTGTTGATTTATCATTTAACCATTAGTTTTCTCACTCAAAACCTTTCTAGGGTTTGATGGATGTATGCATGCATGCATGTGTTTCTATTTTTCTTTTCTAGTTTCATGCACATGAAGATGTGCATACATGTACACATACATACATCAAACCATCATGGTTGTTTATATATGGAAATGGTGGCAATATAAGCCTCACACCATAGATTAAACTATGGATAATTATTTAATTTTGGTTTTAAAAGAAAATGAAAAGGAAAGGATAATTATGCTAGTTTCTACATGCTTCTTTTAACCTAACCATTCTCACCCACCACTAAACCATGGTTATCTTTTCCTTTATCATTCTAAACCCAAGTTAAATTAATCATCCATCATTTAATCATGGTTAGAGTCAAGAAGGATAAAATATATATAGTGATATTTATTTTCTTTTGCAAGTTAACCTTATGGTTATCATTTTATCTCTTGAAAGAAAAAGCCACCATTTTCATCCTCCTTCATCTTCTCCTCTCTAGTTCTTTTCTAGTGAGTGAAATACAACAAAAGAAAGGTTTTTGAAGTGAGATCCAAAGCCACAACAACATTCTACACAAGCTTAGCCGTTTTGTTTAGAGTGTTATCTTCGGTTTGACGAAGTAGCGAGCTTGGACGGATATCTCCGCGGTGGATCATCGTGGACACAAGGGGAGTTCAAGAGGACCTCGTTTCAACACCAAAAAGCCTAAGGAGCGAAGCAAAAACGGGAGCTACAAAGGTTGTAGCCTTCAAACCCTAACTTTTGTTAGCTTTAAGATTAGTAAACCCTAATTTTCTAGGATCTATCCTTTGCATGTTAGTTTAGCACCTTAAAAATTAAAACTTTGGGTCATGTGATGCTTCAAAACTCTTCATTGGGTGCTATACTAACCTTACAGCTTGCTTGTTTATTTATGCAAAATGAGTGCATGAAATGTTATAGCCATTTTGACTTAAACCATTTACACAATACTTGATTACTATTTTTGTTATGATGGCTTTTGGATTATGAGAGGTGAGAATAAGATGAGTATGGTTCAATCTATCATTTTGCTTTCTCTCTCTTGAGCTCTCTCATTCTCAAGCTCTCCCTCTTCCTCTTGCTCTCTCTACCTCAAGGCAAACCATTCTCATGTGTTGAGACTCATTGCATTAGAGATAAAAAGACACCAAAACATTCCTCTACTCATTCTAGTTCACAAGGCCTAGCAAGCCAAGTGATCTAGTTTCTTCAAAGTTCGAAGAAGAAGCCAAAGGTAGAAGCTTTCGGGTGGATCCATCTTTGGCGCAAGTAGACGACGAGGTGAGGCCGATCCGTACACCGGAAGGAGTCGAAGACGAAGGAGTTCAAGAAAGGTATAGCCCCCTAACCGAGTAGGTAAACTCTAGTTAGGATGTTAGTTAGATGTTTAACAAAGATCCGGTTTTGAGTCCATGTTACCGCCTCTAGAAAATTGTTTTTCACCAAATTCTGCATGCCCGAAAGTACCGGGAGAGGTAGCATGGACTTACAGTGGTATCAGAGCCTAGTTAAACTCTATCTAACATGTTAGCAAAGTAACTAGAAGATCGATCAAACAAAAAGTCACGAAATACACCAAAAATTCATGCTTGCTGTCGATTTTCAAAGTACTGTAAAAGTAATAAATCATGCTTCAAAAATCGACTCAGGGTTTTTATAGCAAACTGCAAAAATTTCATCCACTGAACCGATCAAAGAGCCGCGGAAACGCGGCGGGAGCGTGCTCCCGCCGCGGTTCCGCGGCTGAGTTGACTCGGCAGTGGGAAATTTTGGTTGCAGTTTGTTCAGTGGGGTATTTTGGGAATTTTGGAATATGCCTTTTCAGCCCAGATTTTCCAGAACGAAAATTTTGTGTTTGGGGCCTAAAAATCCGTATTTTTGATCGAACTTCTAAAGACTTAAGCTGACGGGTTTTTATCTGTGATGTGATATTTGTATTGAACGTCTGCTAATCTCTATATGTCGATTAGTGGGGGTTATACAAATCTGTGATCTGTAATGTTGCTGGAATGTGTATATGAATTCATTGGATTGTCGCGGGTGAATAGCCGGGGGTTGTGAGATGAGAGTTTTCTTTTCTTTCAATTCATGTAAATTTGTTAATTGATGTAATAATTATTTGTATGGCCGCACAACCGGGTCGGGGTTGTAGCCGTCATTGTATAATTTCTTTTTACTGTTTTTGCTCCTAGGATAGACCCATGGAGGGGGTGCACAAACTACCGGGTATGCCGAAGTGCCGAGTGGCCTACTCACGGAGTTGAGGGAGGTTGCTTCGCTTCGGGTACTTGGCGGGTAGTTTGCCGCACCCGTAGGGGTCTTGGGTGGGGTATTGGCTATTCACCGCGACCGTGTAATCTGCTTTTCGTTACAGGCTCGTACGAATTGCGGATTCCTAGTATATCCAATGTGTTCATCTGTGATCTGAAATGGCTATCATTGCAAATATATATATATATGATATTATTTAGGCGTTGCTTATGTTTTACAGCCGCGCTAGCCCAGCCCCCGCTCTGTCATTAGTTAAATAACCTAACGGGTAATGACGGGGCCCCGTGGCGAATGTGAATGGCATAAGCGTACGTCATATTTTGGTTGTTTTCTGCAATGGTAGGATTAAATGATGGGACGCATTAAAAGAACTAAAAAGTATATCACGCATTAAAAGAACTAATGCAAGAAAATAAACCAAGTTAAAGTCGTTGGAACACTTTCGGAAAACCACTCGGTTCTTTTCAAAACTAACTTTTAAATGCGGAGCTTGAGCCACTCCTTTTAAAAGCTATCTCGTTCCATCGATTATATCAAGTTCACTACGTTCACGGTTTTGCCAAAACCATTCGTAGCCCTCCGTCGTTTCACATGAATAGTCAATAGTATTCAAGCTGTGTATGTTGGCCAAAGTCAAGGCATAGTGATTGGTAGCTATTGGGTATTCATGTGTAGCATAGATAGATGCGTTGGTTTGGGACAGTCGTACTGCCATTTTGGCCGAAGTCAAGGATAGGTACGGGTGGATCCAAATTAACCTGGAGAATGACGGGTAGAACTTGACATGTGACTTATGATATTTTGGCCAAAGTCAAGGTCATAAGAGCATGGGGCAAAAATCCACATCGGGAGTTCCAAAAGAACTGAAACTTGCTAGTGTTGCATACCATTTGGAGTGTGATGATTCTGGTAGGATTCCTTCAGTTTCGTCACGCGATGATATTTGGATCCCGATCCTACTGTGAGTATATGCTACTCCTCGGGAAATTTCTCACTTAACGATCAATGCTATAAACCATGTAGGTGTCTAGAAAGGTGTTAGCGGGGCTACGCCCCCAGGGAAAAGAGGTTATTTAATTAAGGAACTTCGCGAAAGCGTTGGAAAACCTCCCTCGAAGTACCGACACTGGCCTGGCTAAACGGTTAAGCAAGTATTGTACGGTGAGATTGATCCTGATTAATTCTTCCTTTTTGGTTTGAAGAGGGATTCAAGAAACAGTGGGAGCCATCCTGTTTAGACAAACTAAAAACCATTCTAAACTTGCAAGAGCATCATGCTGAGTGTTTCTTCTCTCTCCTAATTGCAGCGACCAATCGACATGACTGGACTTAAGTCACTTCTAGATAAAAACATACTGACAGGGCCAAACTACAAAGATTAGCTCAGGAATGTCAAGATGGCAATCACTTACGACAAGCTGGGGTATCTTCTTACCACCAAAGCTCCCCCTGTCCCAGGTCCCAAAACCAGCGTCGCGGATAAGGAAATCCGTAAGACCTGGGAAATCGACTGCACGAAGGCCAAGTGCCTCGTGCTTGCCTCTATGGACAACGAACATCAGAGGAGGCATGAGAATATGGACCTCGAATCCATATTTCTCCATACAAAAGAACTGTAAGGAGAGCAATCTCGTATCGCAAGATACGAAGTGTCGAAGAAGTTGTTTTCGGCAAGGTTGGCCGTTGGATCATCGGTAGCGGAACACGTGCTTAAGATGATTGGCTACATAGAAGAGCTCGCGGACCTTGGGACCACGTTGGAGAATGAGCTCTATACGGACTTGATTCTCCAGTCCCTTCCTTCCACTTACGCCCAGTTTATCCTGAACTTCAACTTACAAGAAAAGGAAGTTGAACTTTCAGAACTCCTCAACATGCTGAGGAGCGCAGAGGGCACCTTACAGAAAGGTAGGGAAACATCCACTTTGTTTGTAGGAGGATTTTCCTCTTCTAGGTCCATGGCGAAAGCCAAGGGAAAGAAGAAGAAAGCCCCCGCCAAACCAAGGGGCGGTGTTAGTAAAGTGGATACAAAGGGAAAGGCAAAAGCAACAAAGAAAGTGGGAAAGCATGTGGATAAAGAAGAATGCTTCTATTGTCATAAGAAGGGACACTGGAAGAATGATTGCAGGGCTTGGAAAGCCAGAACACAGGATCTGAAGCAGGTTGCGGTTTCGGCTTCAGGTGTGTATGTTATTGAAAACTGTCTTTCAATAAACTCTACTTCCTGGGTATTGGATACCGGATCAGGATCTCATATCTGTAATTCTTTGCAGGCGTTGAGAAACCGTAGGGTTTTGAAGGCAGATGACATGACCCTCAAAGTTGCAAACGGAGCTAGCATGGATGCTAAGGCCGTGGGGGACTATCAACTGGGAATGTCAGATGGACATGTTTTGGTTTTGCGTAATTGCTTTTTTTTGTACCCAACGCAACTTGTAATATCATTTCTGTATCTTTGGTTTCTAAAGAAGGTTATGAATTTGCGTTTGTAAGCAATGTTGTGAACATTCACCTTAATCAAGTTCTGATTGGGTCAGGTACATTGAGCAATGGTATATACGTATTAAACCAACCACAGATTTTCAATGTCCAGAATACACACAAAAGAAAGTCTCCGGAAATAAATCAGACTTTCTTGTGGCACTGTAGACTGGGTCACATCAATGAGAGAAGGTTGACAAAGTTACATACAGAAGGATATTTGAATCCGTTCGAATATCAATCGTATGCCACTTGTCAATCCTGTCTCAAAGGAAAGATGACAAAGACCTCGTTCACTGGACACGGAGTAAGAGCGAGCGAGCTCTTGGGTCACGTACACAGCGACGTGTGCGGTCCAATGTCTACACATGCGCGAAGCGGTTATTCTTATTTCATTACTTTTACGGATAACTTTTCAAGGTACGGTTATGTCTTCTTAATGAAACATAAGTCCGAAGCCTTTGGAAAATTCCAGGAATATAAGAATGAAGTAGAAAAACAAACCGGCAAAAGTATCAAGATTCTAAGATCGGATCGAGGTGGTGAATACTTGAGTGCCGAGTTCCTGAACTATTTAAAAGAGAACGGAATTCTCTCTCAGCTTACTCCTCCAAACACTCCGCAACATAACGGTGTATCGGAGAGACGGAACCGAACCCTATTGGATATGGTACGGTCCATGATGAGTAACGCTGAGTTACCGCGATCATTCTGGGGGTATGCGCTAGAATCAGCAGCATACCTTTTGAACCGAGTTCCCACTAAGACTGTGCCTACTACACCATATGAGATGTGGTGTGGGAAGAGGCCCCATCTCAATTACATTAAGACATGGGGAAGTCCAGCTTTTGTCAAAAAGCAGCATGCGGACAAGCTCGAGGCACACTCAGTACAGTGCAAGTTTGTGGGATATCCAAAGAACTCCAAGGGATATTTCTTCTACTGCGAAGAGGAACAAAAGGTTTTTGTTTCTCGTCGTGCCCACTTCCTAGAACACCAGTTCTTAGAAAAGGAAATTAGTGGGAGCGCAGTAGAACTGGAAGATATTCCAGAACCACAGACTATTACTGAAAGCTTAGTGGAACCAGAGGTTTCAAAAGAACTAGACATTCCTACGCCGCTCCGCAGGAGTAGTAGGCAGTCTCATCCGCCCAAGAGATACTACGGTTTTCTCATAGACGGGGATAGAGAGGATTGCATTATAGATTATGATGAGCCTACTAGCTTCCAGCAGGCCGTTCAGAGCGTTGACTCGGTAAAATGGCTGGATGCAATGCGGACCGAAATGGAGTCCATGTACACCAACAAAGTAAGGACGTTGGACATTGCTCCAGACGGGGTAAAACCCGTAGGATGCAAGTGGATCTTCAAAAGGAAGATTAGTGTAGATGGACAGGTTGAGACCTATAAAGCTAGACTTGTTGCAAAGGGTTTTCGTCAAAGACCTGGCTTGGACTATGACGAAACCTTTTCTCCAGTGGCTATGCTAAAATCCATTCGGATCCTTTTTGCCATTGCTGCCTTCCACGATTATGAGATCTGGCAAATGGACGTAAAGACCGCTTTTCTAAATGGAAATTTAGAGGAGTGTGTCTATATGGACCAACCAGAGGGTTTCATTCAGAGTGGGAGCAGCGGAAAGGTGTGCAAGTTGCTTAAGTCCATCTATGGACTAAAGCAGGCATCGCGGAGTTGGAACAACTGCTTTGATGAGACGGTCAAGGAATTTGGCTTTATCAAAAATCCAGATGAACCATGCATCTATAGTAGATTTGTAGCGAGAACTGTAGTATTCCTCGTTTTATACGTAGATGACATTCGCTTAATAGGAAATGACATTCCTATGCTACAATCTGTCAAGGGGTTCTTGTCACACAGGTTCTCCATGAAAGACCTGGGTGATGCCTCATACATCCTGGGGATCCGGATCCATCGTGATAGATCCAAGAGGATATTAGGACTTTCACAGTCCAGGTACATTGACACCATACTGAAAAGATTCAGTATGGAAGATTCCAAGCGCGGTAACCTACCGGCTTGTCACGGGATCACCCTCTCTAAAGAGATGTCTCCGAAGACTGATTTGGAGAGGGACCGCATGTCTACTATACCCTATACTTCTGCGGTAGGCTCTATAATGTATGCGATGTTGTGTACCAGACCGGATGTAGCTTATGCACTGAGTGTGGTAAGCCGGTATCAGTCAAACCCTGGGGAGAAACACTGGATAGCGGTAAAGAACATTTTCAAGTACCTGAGAAGGACTAAGGAGATGTTCTTGGTGTATGGCGAAAAAGACCTCCAGATCGAGGCCTTTGCTGACTCCAGCTTCCAGAGTGACAAGGATGATTCCAAGTCCATGTCGGGTTTTGTCTTTACCCTCAATGGAGGGGCGGTGTGTTGGAAGAGTTCCAAACAGGAAACTGTTGCAGACTCGACGATGGAAGCGGAATACATCGCTGCATCTGATGCCACAAAGGAAGCTGTCTGGATGAGGAAGTTCTTGGAAGAACTTCAGGTGGTTCCGTCCATTGTTGATCCAATACCTCTGTATTGCGACAACAACGGGGCTATAGCTTTAACGAAGGAACCCAGGTCCCATCAGAGATCCAGACACATCTTGAGGCGGTATCACCTGATCAGGGAGATCGTGGATCGCCAGGAGATCGAGGTTCGGAGGGTTGCTTCAGAAGATAACACTGCAGATCTATTCACCAAGGCCTTGCCCCAGACTCAGTTCGAGCGGCTGATCGAGATGATAGGTCTTCGATACGCCAGTACATGGCCTTAGTGCAAGTGGGAGATTGTTAGTGTATATGCCCTAGAGGCCATTACTGTATCATACTAGTTTGTATATTACTTAATGGAAGCTTGGGATATTCACCTTGTATATACAATCTTGCTCAAAATAGTAGTATGGTACTTGGTTTGTTTCTACTTCAATGTGTACTTGTGTTTATTTTAGTATATCACCGATACACATTAGTGGAGCCCTTAGGATCTTTGCTTGATTACCAGCGTTGTGATGGCAGTCATACTAGTGGGGGCTGGGTAATCTATAAGCATATCCTTATGCAGGTCCCTAGTCGCAGGACTATCGAGACAGGGCATCGATACTCCATAGTAGACTAGCGCATGCGCTTCTCATCCCAGAGTGGGAGATGGTCTGTCCCACAGCCATCAGTACGTCGTACTGGAGATAGTATACGGGTGCTCGTTTGGTTACGAATACACTGGACAGGACTCGTCGGGAACTGACCGGTTGGTATTATACCTATCGTCAGTTATCAGTTCCCAGGTGACATGAGTACAGCTTAGTCCGCTGACTTGACACTGTCACTTCGCCTCGAGTGTGTTCCCACTGTACTTTGATTACTAACCTACCACGGCTCAAAGGAGTCGTGCAAACAGGTAGTAGTTGGGTGCAGTCCCGAAGCACTTGGAGGCAGTGACGGTTAGACAGGATTCGTCTCTCCCGGTATTGGGGGTTGACATCACGCTGTGTCTACGAGAGCCATTACACGAGTAGTCCCTGGCCAGGGCAAGCGGGATATACTGGTAGGCTTCCAGTGTTATCTCAAGGTGTATTGGGCTTCACTCCGACACGACTTGTACCGCTATTAGGGGACTGACATTTACCGCCCCCTAGGCCCGCCATGCGATATATCAGACGAACAGACCGGACTGTACGGAGATTGTCACATTCTGGCTCAGTAGGAGTTCAGATGGGTTTCACCTCATCAGTCTTCTTGTCGGCATCTACCTAGGGACCGTTACGCACAGCTAGTGCCGCTTGCGGTCTGTGGTTAAACCCACTGCCAGCGTAGTGTTGAGTCTTTAGAGTCCCACACAGAAAGCTATTCGCCTTTAGGTAAAAGAGTAGAGGTCGCATGGTTTTGCGACAGGTCGCATGGTTTTGCGACAGGGTTCGGTCACATCCGTGCACTTGTGCACGTACAGTGTCCGGACAGTTAACACTAGCGGGCTTTGGTTTAAGCCAGATCCTAGTGTACGTTTTGGGATTGGTTTTATCTCTTTTGTATTCGTGTTCCTCGGAACGCGGATGCGGGTGTGTATGCACAGTTGACAGAGAGACAGAGGCAGAGTATTCTCATTGGGGTTATTGACTGTTAACTGTTGACAGTTGACTGTTGACCATTGACTTTTGCTTGACCCTAATGAGAATAAGATATATTATTAACATTAATATTAATTAAGTATTATAGTGACATGGTTGTTGAGGGGTTGACTTTGTTGACTTGTTGACTTTGTTGACCGGTTGACTAGGTTGGACTAGTTGACCATCATGATGACAATGGCTATCATTCCATGGCAAAGACTTTTGCTTGCTTGTTTATTTATGCAAAATGAGTGCATGAAATGATATAGCCATTTTGACTTAAACCATTTACACAATACTTGATTACTATTTTTGTTATGATGGCTTTTAGATTATGAGAGGTGAGAATGAGATGAGTATGGTTCAATCTATCATTTTGCTTTCTCTCTCTTGAGCTCTCTCATTCTCAAGCTCTCTCTCTTCCTCTTGCTCTCTCTACCTCAAGGCAAACCATTCTCATATGTTGAGACTCATTGCATTCGAGATAAAAAGACACCAAAACATTCCTCTACTCATTCTAGTTCACAAGGCCTAGCAAGCCAAGTGATCTAGTTTCTTCAAAGTTCGAAGAAGAAGCCAAAGGTAGAAGCTTTCGGGTGGATCCATCTTCGGCGCAAGGAGACGACAAGGTGAGGCCGATCCGTACACCGGAAGGAGTCGAAGACGAAGGAGTTCAAGAAAGGTATAGCCCCCTAACCGAGTAGGTAAACTCTAGTTAGGATGTTAGTTAGATGTTTAACAAAGATCCGGTTTTGAGTTCATGTTACCGCCTTTAGAAAATTGTTTTTCACCAAATTCCGCATGCCCCAAAGTACCGGGAGAGGTAGCATGGACTTACAATACTATCATCTCGAGTAAGACTGTCCTACCGGTATAGGTCCTCCCCCAATCATTGCAATCACGTACCTGTGATCCAATAATTGACTTTGAGGGCACTATATCCAATAATCTCCCACTTGCACTTAAGGATAATTATTGCGATGTCGCATACTCACAGCCTGTGTGATACCGAACACCCAATTCCTCTACTAAACAGTTTCACAAAGCTCGTTTGTTAAACTCTTGTGTTCGAGAAATAGCCTCAGCGAGTGGATCCGCCCTGATGTTTCTTTCTATGCCTCTCTTAATCTCAAGTTCGCGGAGAAAGCCATCTCCCGAATTGAGTAATACCTGTCTTAGAATATGTCTGGATATCTGATGGGACCTAGTTCATAAATGAACTCCAAATCCAAACTTCTTAGACTGTATCGCCAACTGAACCTAATCAGTATCCTGCACCATGCCTCCCACAGTAACCTTTTGGGCCACCTGTCCATAATACTGCCCCCTTCGTCAGAGGGAAAACTATAACTCTGACAATCACTCTGTCATCCATGTCACCTTTGAAGCCTGGAATGATAACCGTCTCCCGAAGGAGACTGCCGTTATCAAATCCGTAGAACATCCACTTATATTCTAAAACTGCTTTCGAATGTTTCTCCATGATTGTATTAATATAAACTTATTGCATCTAGTGCAAAAACAACATCTGGTACGGTACTTGACATCTCATGATCGACTCAATTTCCTAAGCAAGTGATATGCCAACCATGCACATCCCTCTCCCCTTTAGTCTGTAAGACACCTTTAGAGAGGGAGACTCCATCACCTGCAGGTACACCACCATGCCAGGAGTCGTCCATTCTAAAATACTATTAGAATACTGTCAAAGTACCCCTATTGGGAAACTACCCAAATCTAGATCTAAAACCATAGATCTAGTAACCAGAATGTCAGATATTATATCCATATCCTTTGTGGAGAAACAACTGTGTGACAACCACATTACAACTGATCGTAGTATATGAATTTTACTTCCTACTTTGTGTATGTCATCCAAATACCAGGACATCACACCTACTACCTTCTTAACAGATCCATCTCCTATTCTGATGAAGTCAAAGGCATGACTGTCACATCAAAACTAGATGATCTTTCTCCGCTATATCTGCTCAAGTCTATAAATAGATATAAGCTACATGCCCACAATGCTTCCGCTGCTCCCACTGACCACAACAACTCTCTAGCAGAATAATATATACGTGCACTTCTAAAGCTAGTTTAGAACGACGCTATACTTAACTTCCTGCCGGGTCTCATAGCCTGGAACAACAGTAGTATCAAGTCTGGGTAAACAAGAACCTCCCTGTCACTGTCCTTGAGGCTACCGGAGTACCTCTCGGGTGCCTGAGGTTACCCACCATATCTGCGGAGTGGCTAATAGAATGTCAAACCTGATTGAATCTATAGGTCCTATTAAATTTTCCGTAATCGTTTGCGGTTCTGGAATCACTTCCAGTTCTACCATACTCCCACTACTGTTTTTTGAAAAAATCCATTTTACTAAAACTATGGCGAGTCAAGAACAATATCACCATTGATCTTCCAGATAGTAGAAAGTCAACCCTCGTCATAGCCTGGGTCAACCCACAAACTGCCATTACAGAAACGTGCCTTGAGTTATCCAGAGTCTGGTTTTAAGCATAAGCCGGACAACTCCCCATACCTTAACTTCGTTAAGATATGAACCATTCTATATCCAATATAGAAACTTTGGCACTTATTTAATTTGAACTATATTCAAATCATGCAGCTGTCTCCAGTGCATATCAACTTAATGGATAGAGGCTAATCAGCATTACTCAATTTAGGAATACATCCAATTATGAGCAACCTGAAAGAGAAACAAGTTTCTCAAAACCATTACTATCAACTAAATACCAATCACAAGTATCTACATTCTCGATCTCTTTGAAGAATCCCGATACTTGCGACATCTGGTTCTCTACTTTATTCTTTTACCTATAACTTCTCAAAACTTAGACCTTGTATTTCTACGAAACACTTGTCTAAAAACTAGAGAAGTCATAAGTAAACAGAACATAGTATGAGGACCAACCCCTTTGTCCTGATGGACACTGGACAACATACAATACTCTGTATAAGTCCGCTGAGTTGAATAACTCAAAACCTGTGCATCGTAGGTTGAAAACTGTACTTATGGTTAAGAAATACTCCGCTGTTCAATGCTCCTTACCCAATCGTCAACTGATATAGGTAAATGTCATCGACATAATATCAAAAAGTTATATCTCATTTTATAAAAATAAACGTACAGATATATCAATTTGAAATTGGTGCATAACAACGGATATTCAAAACCAAATACTTGCCGTCTGGCAAAAACCCAAGCGATTTCCTCAAACATCACCAATTACAACGAATTCCGATATAATGAGGATGATCACCTTATTCCCAATAACTTACTCCCACTCATCATCTGTAAAACCAGACGGATGTGAGAATCATACCTGGTAAATACATACCCTGGAGTAAGAATCTAATCGGGAAAACCGTTTTCCTTTAACAACACATAGTGAAACTGAAACATGAAAATGTTTCGTAGGGGTATCTGGGTATTCCTAGTAATGCCTCTTCCATGATCCAATTCATGACTATAACCGTATATTTCTTTGCCATCTCTCCAAATCTCTTTATTTGTCTTTAGTCATTATCTTCTGTACACCCCTTTAGGCTAAGTGGTTTTCTTCCTTCCCTACCGTTCGGCACCAGCCTATGGTTTGGAAGAAGACTATCCAGTAAGCATAATAGGTGTACTCTCTTGATCCTACGAGTACTCACATCTGAGAGAAGGTGATGATAAAAGACAACTGAATAATACCTTATTCTATTTCTCCCGAACTGGGGAAAAAAGCAAAGGTGAAGTAGGAGTGGCGATGAAGTACGCGGTTTGGTCATGAATGATAGCAGTCGCAATTTACTTTGCCCTCTTTCTAATCCCTTTATTTTGTCTTTACTTATTACCTTCTGTACACCCTACTTAGGCTAATTGGTTTTCTTCATTCCCTATTTTTCGGCACCTGCCTATGGTTTGGAAGAAGACTATCCAATAAGCGTAATAGGTGTACTCTCCTAAACTAAGGAGCCCTCGCAACCTGAGAGAAAGTGATGATAAAAGACAACTGAATAAACCAATTCAATTTCTCCTGAACCTGGATCCATCCTCGAAGAAGTCCTTTCGAGTTCGTATATAACCATATGATGGATCTATCCAATGGAAGTGGATGTTCGTAGTGATACGAGGTGTTTTGAGAAATTCAAAGGGTAAAAGAAGGAGCGGCAATGGCTTACGCAACTAGGAAAATCCAAAAGCCAGTATTTTAAGAAGGTTCGGTCAACTTGGTCACTGAGTCATAGTCAAGGGTCGGTCAATGGTCGCAGTCAAAGAGAGAGAGAGAAAAGAAATACTCTGCGTGCACTAAAACCTAGATCAGAATGGTTATCACTTTATCTAATCAGGAAAACTCCCACTGTACTATCAAATTGGCACGACCCGAAATTGGCACGTGACGGCCCAAATTCTATGCAATGCCTAAAGACGTAACGCAGTAAAAGAAAGCCAAAACCCAGAAATCTAAACCATGAAAATACGAAAAAGATAATAAAAGTTTTTGAAACATTTGAAATCGCAACCCAAATTCTTTGAAAAGTCCAACTTCTTTCTTTAAAATTTTGGCAACACCCCCTTTGTAAAAACTATCCCCAAAATTGGTACAACAAATAAAGATAAATAAAGCATCCGCAAACGGGAGCAAATACACGCCCAAAGGCGGAAAACAATCACCACCACAAATATACGATGCCGTAGCGAAGAAATAAAAACAATAGAGATAAAGCAGTATAAAAGACAACAAATCCACAAATAATATACAATAACGTCCTCACCAAGTCTCTAAGTCAACAACATAATAGTAGATGGAGAGTACAAGATACAACGAATGTACAATATGAAACACAGATAATCATCAAAACCCACCTAAGCAAAATAGTACACTGTGAGCCGATGCGGTATCTGTAGCAAAAAATGATAGATGAATAGCCTGCCTCGACTACTCTTGGGAAACACCCTACAAAACAACTGTGGCACAACGGGGGTGAGTTACCAACTCGTGAATAGTAGATAACATATGCAGATAATCGCAGGTATGTACGTACAACATGAATCTAAGATATGCAATTTACGGTAATAACAGGTCATGTGAATGCAGAATAATGAAAAGTACAGTAGCAGGTACAATCAATATGTGAAGCAATAATAACATGACTATAGTATACAATAATCATGCAATAGGGATATGAGAATGTGGATATGTAGCAAACATGAAAGGTACACTAACAGGTACTACTAATACATGAATAGTGCATAAATAAACAGGTATGAGGTATGGAGTGAAATATGTCATTTTCACGGAATTCTGATATCATGGTAGGATCACAATCAATCAAGACACTCAAATCCAAATTCCTCAAATCAGCCCCCAAGTTGGGCTCCCATATCATATAAGTCTCATATCTCCCCAATGTACAATATCGAGTAATCTCCTATATCCCGAATGTACCATCAGTAATCTCATATGTATCCGGTATCCAATCTCAATGAATCACCTAATATCCCAAATCAAACTTAAGTGAAATTTTAACATCCTAAATATATATATATATATATATATATATATATATATATATATGCAGAAATAAATATGATGGGGTCAAGAAACATATATTAGCGTCCCATTCCATTAATATTGGTGTAAGAGTATATATAACAACGGCTAAATCCCCTGTTATATATACAAAAGGTGTTAAAAGAAATATCATGAAAACAATATGCCAAGTATCGACACAGAAATCCTGATCTATCAGATGCCGTCACCAAGACTAGCTCTGACCCTCGCCTTTCGACATATCATACGCTATCCCGAAAGCACGAGTGCCTAGCTCTGACCCTCGCCATTCGACGTATCCATACGTACATGACTCCCAACGGTATCTCCATGATCCCCGCCGAGTCATTGGTACTGTAACCGGTAGGTACTCGCCCGCCTCCAGGCTCAATCGGCAAAGTCCATCGATCTTCTTGCCGATGGGAACCATACCGGGCCCCACCATGTACCCTCATACGGCACCCACTCCTCGTATGGGATATAAAATCAGAACCGAAAAATCTTATGGTGGCTGCGCAAATATCATATCAAGGAAACCGGGTTTTTCAATGTATGCATAATTTCATGGACTCCTGCGGTTCCCAAATCCAGAAAACATCATGTAAAATCCAAATAACAATGCGCAAATCCAGGAATAAATATGTATGGTATATCTGAAATGCGAGCATATAAATGAAAAACTGTAGCTAAAACCAGATGTATGCGAAATCAATAAGGTACAGCTAAGTAACATCAGTAAAGGTAAATATGTAACTGCAACTGAATATGTGTGTAACATATAGGTGTAGTAATGTATAAGTATGTACCTATAAGAACTGATGAAGTATACCCCTTCCGGGTATGAGTGGATTATGAGCAAGGTATCTATGTAGCTAAATGTCAATGTGATAAGTAATATAATACCTATAATGGTTTGTGTGTGACATGCCAATTATTGACGGTGTGTGTGTAGCATACAATCCGTGCTCGTGCAACATGAACCGTCAATAATATGTGCAGTGTCCTACGGCTACTAGTCACAATACTACTATATCTAAGTAATGGGGTAAAGGAGCAATTCTAACAATGACGTAGAATATGCGACAAGTATTAGAATTCTAGCCCAGACGCAGAACGCCATGCGGGCGATTCCCCTGTAGATGTTAAATATACTCACCTACGCTCCAAGCTAGGCGAATCCTACCATCTTCTTCCCTCTTGTAGCTGCGTCCAATGTACTCGCCTGCAAACCTGAAAATGAGACAAGAAAACCATATATAAGCCAAATATCTCGCAAAACGCGATATCGACACTAAACGAGAAACTCGCGTTGTGAACTAAATGCGCGTGTGCACGATACATTGAAACGTGTGTATACGCGTCTAAAACTACCGCGACACGCCGCGACACGCTGGATCACAGAACCCACTCACGTATCGTGCATATCGCGCAAACACAACGAACTAGAAATACGATATATTGTCCCAAATTTTCCTATAGGTCAAATCTTACAAATCTACACATGCCAAAAAAACTACAAATCACAGCAGACTACAGTACCCAAAACCCCAAGACCCCACCCCTCTTCCTGGCCGCAAATTGTAGCCAGATTGATTAAATCTGTGGCCAAGCTTTGGAGATAGGGGCCCGTGTTCTGGTGGAGTGGTTTGTACCTAGTGAGCATGATCCAGTATTCTCAATTTTATCCTGAAGGATCCAGGTCAATAGCAGATCACAGAAAGCCATAAAATCGCTTAAAAACACCGATTTGCACACGAAAGGAAACCCTATGTATTTTAGTGAAACCTGGGTTAATTCCTAGTTGGGATGACCCTAATAACACTAAAATATGTTAGGTTAACTAACACAATCACCACTTAATCAAAAGTCCACAAAATCACCTTAATTAGCACAAAAGTTAACTATTTAACACTAATCGAAACTAAACCTACACAAGTTAAGCAATAAGGGGAATTGGGTTCAGAAAATATACCCTAAAGGGTCCTAGGAAGCAGGAGAAGTAGTGTATAGAGGAGAAGAGCTGCTGCAGGTTGCTAGGCTCCTGCTGTTGCTGTTGCAGAAGCTGTTGTTGCTCCTGGTGCTGATGCTGGAGCTGCTTGCTGCTGATGCTGATGGTGCTGCTGCTGCTTGCTTCAGCTGCTGAAGCTGCTGCTGTTGCTTCTCGAGCTGCTGGAGCTGATGCTGGTGTTGCTGCCTCTGCTGCTGAAGCTGCTGATGATGTTGTTGTTGTTTGCTGAAGCTGCTGATGGAGCTGCTGCTGTGCTGATGCTGCTTCTCTGCTGCTGGTGTGAGTGTGTGAGAGTATGAGAGTGTGAGGGAAATGAGAGTGAGAATGAGAAATGAGAGAAAATAATTCAACCCCCCCTTCTCACTCTCTCTCACTTCATTAAATGAGCATAGCTAATGCCATGTTGTCCCATGCCCTCTCTCTCAAAGTCAAACATTCAAACCAAATTTTAAATCCTTTTTCATCTTTAAAAACCTTTTTTTTATTTTAAAAGAACAACCATACACTATTAAACCCAAAAGCACCTAACCAAATTATTAAAACTAGCTTAAAGAAAAATGGTTAGCTCACCATGATTGCTAATCATGGTTAACCTCCAAATTAACACCCTAGTTAACATGCACAGGTGTATGCGAGCCTAGGAAAAATCTAATAAAATATTCATTAAATAGGATAAAATAATTAAAAACCAATTTGGTAAACTTTTTATTAAAACCATATATTAAAATATAATTAGCCACAAAACACATTCTAAGGTGTTACAATCTCCCCCCTTTAAAAGAAATTCGTCCCCGAATTTAAAAATATACTGCTATGCGTACCTTCAAAGAGAAGATTACAACTCTCAAATCTCGCTCGCAGCCTCCCAAGTAATTACCCCACTATACGGCTACGTCCAAGAAAACCCTTCACACATGGCAAGACCCTTGACCGAAGTTTTTTTACCTGCCGAGCCATTAATACAATTGGCTGCTGGTGAACGAAAGATCGCGTCCAAGCTAAATGGTCTGGTGCCAAATCATGTAAGAAAGGTCATGAAGGTAATTGTAAAGTATCATCACAAGGAATACGGGGTGAAAACTCAATAATCTGGGCGGAAGTGCAAACTTAAAGGCAACGAAACTAACTCGCTTATAGGATCTCGAAAGGACCTACAGTCCTGGGATAAGCTTCCCAAAACTCAACACGTCATCTATCAGAAAAATCCGCAGGAATACATGATTTGCCATTGCGCACTTAAGTCTACGACCAACATAGTCGGCATAAGACCTTTATCCGCACTGGGCTACTCTCATCCTGACCTAAATCAACTGGATCATCTCCGAAGTCTCTAGACTAGCTGGGGTCCAAAATCCTACTTACGTAGAGTCAGAAAAACAACAGACGAGTGATCGACACGACCTAACCTCTAATCCTAAAGGTTGCCAATTGGAGTGTCTCCTGATAACAGCTATCGAAGAAGAACCCTAACCATGGCGAGTGACGGTCCCCAACTGCCGACACAAATAACACAAACACACAACTTAGCAAAGAACAACTGAGCACATTGAGTATAACCGGACGACAAGAATCTAAATGGAGTCACACCCTGACTAAACCCGGGTAGACACCTTAACGAAATTCATGGAGATCTGCCCCCACTCCTACTTCGGAACGGTTAAAGGTTGCAACTCTCCAGCCGGCATCAGATGCTCGACCCAAGCACACAACAAGACAAACACTTTGAAACGAAACCTGAAACTTCTATTTACATCCCTGCCCACCCGTAACTATCTCACAAGTCACGTCAATATTGGTGGAACTTGAATGAATACAGAGAGTTGACTGATGTGTTTGCTCTAGGATTTCACGTCTCTACCCGATAATATCATGTACACAACGTGTCCCTAACTTAGCACACCATTGCCACAAATCAAGGACTCCGAATCATTACCCAGCCGAGTATGTTCAAATATCTCTGACGAACGAGCATCGGCGGGCAGTGTCTCGCGAAAGCGATTTAAGAAAAGTGGTCGGGCGCGGACATGAGCAAGCTGTCCCCTCAGTAGAGACGAACATAAGCTATACTCAACGATCGCACAAGAACTGTAAATCTACAGAAGACTATCACAACAATCAAAATCCGCTGCAAGAAGATGTAAATTAAGCTCTGGTGGTCCGTGAAAATCTGACACGACTCTTGAACAAATAGTGTCTCCAAATCTCCAATGCAAAACCACCGCGGCCATCTCCAGATCATGAGTGGAATATCCTTCTCGTACTTCCTCTAAATGTAGGAAAGCAAAAGTGATAACTCTATAGTGTCACCTCAGTACACACTCGAGCCCACTCAAGAAACATTACAGTTAAACAACAAGGTCTCCCGAACCAGAAAGCAAAGAAAGAACTGGTGCAGTTGTTAACAGAATCTTCAACTGCCGAAACACTGCACACATGCCTCAGTCCAAAGAAAAGAAACCTCCCTTCCGGTCCATTCAGTCGATGGTGCAGCACTACTTTAGCAATCCTGCATGAAACGGCGGTAAGAACCTGCTAAGCCCAAAAATCTGCGGACCTCTATCCTGCACACAAGTCTGGACCTAAGCTGTACGGCCACGATCTCCCTCGGGACCATACAAAACCGTCTCCCGTGACAACAAGACCTACGAGTCAATACAAACAAGCCTGAAGAAATACTCCGAGAATCTAGCAACCGCTAAGGCTCTCCCAGTATCTGCATAACAAATCCTCAAGTGCTGCTCCTGTTCCTCAAGACACATTAATAGACCAGAATGTCGTAAATAACACAACAATAACTGGTCGAGGAACGGCCTGAAGAAATTCGGTTCATCATATCTATGAATGCTGCTGGGGCATCAGTGAATCTAATGACTCACTAATACACACAAAGCCGTAGCACGATAAGGCAGTCTTCAGAATGCCATTACTCTGAACCGCAATAATGATGACCTGATCCCAAACAAACTTAGAAAATATCTCGCACTCTGGAGCTGATTGAAGAAATCGTCAACGCGAGGTGAAGGATACCTATCCGCACCGTAAGCCGGTTCAATTAACGATCCGTCGATACACAACCCTAAACTGCCGTCTTTCTCCTTGACAAACAAAAATTGGAGCTTCCAAAAGCGAAACACTCAGACGCACAAAACTCCTCAATTACAACTCTGCAGCTGATCCTTAAGTTTCCTAAGGTTCGCCGGCTCATCTGGAACGACGTCGGAAAACTCTCGCACAAAAGGAACACCGATCCAACAATTCCAACTGTGGCTACGGTATCACGAATGAACGCCAAGAATCCACGACACCTCCTCAAAAGCCGACTAGCGAAAAAGGCTGAAGTCAAGCTGTGAGAGGCGGCACAACTATCCACCTGCACAACAAGAACTGACTCGCCAGAGAAAACAAAACCTGACTGTTTCCTCACGGTAGTCCACAGACGCCTAGCACGAAGTTAACTAGTCCGTGCCCAGGAGAACATCAAATCCAACATTTCTAGAAGGATCAAAACGACGGACAAATCTGTATCTCCTATCCGGTTGGCACACAACTGATATACGTGTCGCGCAACAAAAGAATCGCTTACAGAAGTTAACACAACAAACGGCTAATCTACCTAACACGACTCCCATCCTAACCATGGAACAAGTGTGAAAAACAATAGAGACATCAAAAGAACATGCGAATTAAGGATACCTGAAAAATCTGCATTGGACGCCTACGCGTCCCGATAAGTAGAAGCAACCTCATGTGTCTGCCCTCTACCCGCAACTGGCTGAACTCCTCTAGTAGACTAAGCCCTCTGAGCGAACCTTCCACGTCCACGACCTCTCTGAATACGATCCTGATGCCGTGCTGAGGAACAATCCCTGACGAAGTGTTGAAGGCTTCCGCATCAAAAACATCCACGCGCTGACTGCTGACCATCCTGGGGATGAGAGCTGAACGACTGTCCTCGTCCTAAGCCTCTGCTACTCCCGCGACGGCCACGAAATCTGTCTCGATGACCAAACCTCTTTCTCTGGGCTGGTACACTGGTACGAGTCCTCCACTGTCCAGGAACTCTCAGAGTCACTGGAATATGTGCCTCGTACACTGGGGCTGCAACCACTGGTGCTATGTAGGTGACGGACTGCTGTATGCTAATCCCAAGGAACAACTGAGTAACAGGGGTGACAATCTCCTGTCGTAGCTCCTGAACGACATCAACCAAAGAACTCATAGTCTGGTGGAAGTCCTGCATCTCTGCCACAACCCTATCGATACTATATGTCGAAGGCTGATCCGTCTGCACCTGTGCAACTAGAGCGCCATCCTGGTCAGCGCTCGTCTCATCCGAGCCAACTCTAACCTCGGCCCTCGATGCATCACTCTGAGTCCCCATAGTCATCGGCGGCAAGGCTATAAATAGAGATAAGATTCGATAAGAATAAGGAAATCGAATCACAAGGATATGAATCATCAAGGTAAGAATTTCAAGCAATTGTACTTAGGTCACTTAAGGCGAAGTACCGCATCGTGGGTATGCTGCAGACATACACACACTACGTTACTCTGCTTAAGCTACCTACTCCATCATACCAAGGTCATCCTACACTCCGAAAGGTAAAACCTAGCGCTTTGATACCAACTTTGTCACGACCCGAAATTGGCACGTGACGGCCCTAATACTACGCAACGCCTAAAGACGTAACGCAATAAAAGAAAGCCAAAACCCAGAAATCTAAACCATGAAAATTCGGAAAAGATAATAAAAGTTTTTGAAACATTTGAAATCGCAACCCAAATTCTTTAAAAAGACCAATTTCTTTCTTTAAAATTTTGGCAACACCCCCTTTGTAAAACCTATCCCCAAAATGGGTACAACAAATAAAGATAAATAAAGCATCCCCAAACGGGAGCAAATACACGCCCAAAGGCGGAAAAAAATCACCACCACAAATATACGACGCTGTAGCGAAAAAATAAAAACAATAGAGATAAAGATGTATAAAAGACAACAAATCCACAAATAATATACAATAACGTTCTCACCAAGTCTCTAAATCAACAACATAATAGTAGATGGAGAGTACAAGATACAACGAATGTACAATATGAAACACAGATAATCATCAAAACCCACCTAAGAAAAATAGTACACTGTGAGCCGATGCGGTTTCTGTAGCAAAAGATGATAGATGAATAGCCTGCCTCGACTACTCTAGGGAAACACCATGCAAAACAACTGTGGCACAACGAGGGTGAGTTTCCAACTCGTGAATAGTAGATAACATATGCAGGTAATCGCAGGTATGTACGTACAGCATGAATCTAAGATATGCAATTTACAGTAATAACAGGTCATGTGAATGCAGAATAATGGAAAGTACACTAGCAGGTACAATCAATATGTGAAGAAATAATAACATGACAGTAGTATGCAATAATCATGCAATAGGGATATGAGAATGTGGATATGCAGCAATCATGAAGGGTACACTAACAGGTACTACTAATACATGAATGGTGCATAAATAAACAGGTATGAGGTATGGAGTGAAATATGTCATTTCCACATAATCCTGACAACGTGGTAGGATCACAATCCATCAAGACACTCAAATCCCAATTCCTCAAATCAGCCCCCAAGTTCGGCTCTCATATCATATAAGTCTCACATCTCCCCAATGTACAATATGGAGTAATCTCCTATATCCCGAATGTACAATCAGTAATCCCATATGTATCCGGTATCCAATCTCAATGCATCACCTAATATCCCAAATCAAACTTAAGTGAAATTTTAACATCCTAAATATATATATATATGCAGAAATAAATATGATGGGGTCAATACACACATATTAGCGTCCCATTCCACTGATATTGGTGTAAGGGTATATATAACAACGGCTAAATCCCCTGTTATATATACAAAAGGTGTTAAAAGAAATATCATGAAAACAATATGCTAAGCATCGACAAAGAAATCCCGATCTATCAGATGCCGTCACCAAGACTAGCATCCTGATAGGTACGTACCATACGCTATATCGAAAGCATGAGTGCCTAGCTCTGACCCTCGCCTTTCGACGTATCCATACGTACATGATTCCCAACGGTATCTCCATGATTCCCGCCGAGTCATTAGTACTGTCACCGGTAGGTACTCGCCCACCTCCAGGCTCAATCGGCAAAATCCATCGATCTTCTTGCCGAGGGGAACCATACCGGGCCCACCATGTACCCTCATACGGCACCCATTCCTCGTATAGGATATAAAATCAGAATTGATAAATCTCATGGTGGCTGCGCAAATATCATATCAAGGAAACCGGGTTTTTCAATGATGCATAATTTCATGAACTCCCGCGGTTCCCAAATCCAGAAAACATCATGTAAAATCCAAATAACAATGCGCAAATCCAGGAATAAATATGTATGATATATCTGAAATGCGAGCATATAAATGAAAAACTGTAGCTGAAACCAGATGTATGCGAAATCAATAAAGTACAGGTAAGTAACATCAGTAAAGGTAATACGTAACTGCAACTGAATATGGATGTAACATACAGGTGTAGCAATGTATAGGTATCTACCTATAAGAACTGATGAAGTATACCCCCTCCGGGTATGAGTGGATTATGAGCAAGGTATCTATGTAGCTAAATGTCAATGTGATAAGTAATATAATACCTATAATGGTTTGTGTGTGACATGGCAATTCTTGACGGTGTGTGTGTAGCATACAATCCGTTCTCGTGCAACATGAACCGACAATAATATGTACAGTGTCCTACGGCTACTAGTCACAATACTACTATATCTAAGTAATGGGGTAAAGGCGCGATTCTAATAATGACATAGAATATGCAACAAGTATTAGAATTCTAGCCCAGACGCATAACGCCATGCGGGCGATTCCCCTGTAGATGTTAAATTTACTCACCTACGCTCCAAGCTAGGGGAATCCTACCATCTTCTTCCCTCTTGTAGCTGCGTCCGATGTACTCGCCTGCAAACCTGAAAATGAGACAAGAAAACCATATATAAGCCAAATATCTCGCAAAATGCGATATCGACACTAAACGAGAAACTCGCGTCGCGAACTAAATGCGCGTGTGCACGATACGCTGAAACGTGTGTATACGCGTCTAAAACTACCGCGACACGCCGCGACACGCTGGATCATAGAACCCACTCACGTATCGCGCGTATCGCGCAAACACAACGAACTAGAAATACGATATATTGTCCCAGATTTTCCTACAGGTGAAATCTTACAAATCTACACATGCCAAAACACTACAAATCACAGCATACTACAATACCCAAAGCCCCAAGACCCCACCCCTCTTCCAGGCCGCAAATTGCGGCCATATTGATTAAATCTGCGGCCAAGCTTTGGAGATAGGGGCTCGTGTTCTAGTGGAGTGGTCTATACCTAGTGAGCATGCTCCAGTATTCTCAATTTTATCCTGAAGGACCCAGGTCAATAGCAGATCACATAAAGTCATAAAATCGCTTAAAAACACCGATTTGCACACAAAAGGAAACCCTACGGTATTTTAGTGAAACCTGGGTTAATTCCCAGTTGGGGTGACCCTAATAACACTAAAATATGTTAGGTTAACTAACACAATCACCACTTAATCAAAAGTCCACAAAATCACCTTAATTAGCACAAAAGTTAACTATTTAACACTAATCGAAACTAAACCTACACAAGTTAAGCAATAAGGGGAATTGGGTTCAAAAAATATACCCTAAAGGGTCTTAGGAAGCAGGAGAAGAAATGTATAGAGGAGAAGAGCTGCTGCAGGTTGCTAAGCTCCTGCTGTTGCTGTTGCAGAAGCTGCTGTTGCTCCTAGTGCTGATGCTGGAGCTGCTGATGGTGCTGCTGCTTGCTTCAGCTGCTGAAGTTGCTTCAGCTGCTGCTTCTCGAGCTACTGGAGCTGATGCTGGTGTTGCTGCCTCTGCTGCTGAAGCTGCTGATGTTGTTGTTGTTGTTGTTTGCTGAAGCTGCTGATGGAGCTGCTGCTGCTTCTCTGCTGCTGGTGTGAGTGTGTGAGAGTGTGAGGAAAATGAGAGTGAGAATGAGAAATGAGAGAAAATAATTCAACCCCCCCCTTCTCACTCTCTCTCACTTCATTAAATGAGCATGGCTCATGCCATGTTGTCCCATGCCCTCTCTCCCCCAAAGTCAACCATTCAAACCAAATTTTAAATCCTTTTTCATCTTTAAAAACCCTTTTTTTTATTTTAAAAGAACAACCATACACTATTAAACCCAAAAGCACCTAACCAAATTATTAAAACTAGCTTAAAGAAAAATGGTTAGCTCACCATGATTGCTAATCATGGTTAACATCCAAATTAACACCCTAGTTAACATGCACAAGTGTGTGCGAGCCTAGGAAAAATCTAATAAAATATTCATTAAATAGGATAAAATAATTAAAAACCAATTTGGTAAAATTTTTATTAAAAATCATATATTAAAATATAATTAGCCACAAAACACATTCTAAGGTGTTACACAAATTCTCCTCCAAACCTTAAAAAAGAATCAATCGGGATCATCCGAAGAGTAAACCAACTTATCAGTGGGAATCGGGATCCAACTATCATCGCATGATAACGTGAAGGAATCCACTCACGTTATCACACTCCAGAAGGTATGCGCATACTTGGCAAGTTTCAGTTTCTATAGAAACTCCCGATGTGAATTTTTGGCCCATGCTCTTATGACCTTGACGTTGGCCAAAATGCCATAAGTCACATGCCAAGTTCTACCCATCATTATCTTGTCAATTTGAACCCACCCGCACATGCCCCTGACGTTGGCCAAATGGCAGAACGACTGTCCTAAACCAACTCATCTATCTATGCAACAGATGAATACCCAGCAACTACCAAACACTATGCCTTGGCGTTGGTCAAAATACATAGCTTGAATACTACTGAATACCTAAATGAAATGACGGAGGGCTACGGCTGGTTTTTGGCGAAAACCTTTAACGTAATGAACTTGATCTCGTTGAAGGAACCTGATAGCTTTTTACAAAAATATAGTGGCGAAAACCTTCTGCTAAAGTGGTCACTCCCGGTGAAGGGATCTCGGCTCTTTCCCCATAGAATGAGGTGCAGGATATTCCAACTGAATACCACGATGGAAAGAAACAAATAATCGACTATAGTGAAGTTATTACCCTGACATAAACTTCTGCCCAAGGGGTTACTCCCGGTGAAGGGATCTCGGCCCTTGCTTCATCGAATGGGGTGCAGGATATTCCAACAACAAAAGAAAACGTCCTTGTAATAACACTTTTTAAAACTGTTCCAACAACGTCCAAATAGGTTTGTTTTCCTTTGCATTGATCAGAATCAACGTAGTCCCATCAATTAATCACACCAGAAAAGAACGAAAATAAAATGTACGTATATGCCATCCGCATTCGTTACTGGGTCCTGTCATTGCCCGTTAGGTTACTTAACTAACGACAGAGCGGGGACTGGACAAGCGCGGGTGCAAAACATATACAACATCTACTAGTATATATACCAATATACAATAATCGCTCCAGGCGTGATTATATGCAACATTACAGAAAAGTAATAAGCATCACAGAACAATACAGATAATCTGGGATCCCCGGGTTTCACAGAGCCGCTGTTGAAACCCGACGTTCCTCTGGTCGTGTGGATAGCTTGTGCAATGAAAACTTAGACCCCTACGAGTGCGGCAAGTTACCCGCCAAAACCTGAAGCGAGGCAGCCCCCTACAGCAAAGTGAATGGACCACCCAGCACTTCACGGAATCCGGTAACTTGGGCACTCCATCTTTGGTCAACCTGTACCCCCTACAAGTGCGGCGAATAGTCTGCCAATTCTAGAATGAGGCCCTTTTGCCTCTCAAAGCCATGAGATACGGACCCGTTGCCCTCCAGAACCCGGCTATCCGTGCACTCCGTCGCAGGGTAAACCTAGTACAGAAATGAAAAATATATACAACAGGTACATCGACCTCAGCCCGGTCGTACCCCAAAAGAATATTATACAAACAGGCAGTGACGGCAGTCCACATGTTGGACGCTCGCCCCGCAATATCAAATGTACAAATAATTCCAAACTGCACTACCATTGCACACCGCTATCCACCACGACAAATCCGCAACATCACAGCACAACACAAAACATCAACGCGAATGTCACGTTCGCAAACCAGTCTAAAAGAGCTATAGCAATTAGACGCAATTTACCACTCAAATGACATTCACGGTCGGAGATATAATGTAAGTACTGTAAACTAACAAGTTTAAAATTCCGATCGACAAAACTTCCCGAAGTGGGCCCCACGTACAACTGTAGTACACAAACAAAATCTGGGCCCAAACAAAATATTCCAGAAACCATAATTCCTATGAAAGACACGACTGTAGAAAAATGGTGCACTGTTGCTCCAAAACGGCGGCGGAACCGCGGCCAATACATGGCTTGTACGGCGGTTCCGCGACGCTCTGGAGGTAACAGTTGACCAAATTTCTACATCATTCTTAAAAAAGCCAGCTCGATTTTCTGAGATGCTCAAAATGATTTTTAGACCAGTTTTAAAAATCGACAGAAACTTTATCATGAAAAATGCGGTTTTCGAAATTTCGTTCGATCGATGTTTTAAACACGTTAGAAAAAGTTAGTAAAGGTTAATGGCGTGGCTCAGATACCATGTAAGTCTACGGTAGTGCCCCGGCCGTCATTCAGACGCCAAACGCGAAACAAAAACTTTTATAACTGGCTCTATCGCATACTATAACCCGGATCTTGCCATTAACGCTAAACTAACAAACTGTAAAGAGGTAGGAAGGCTATACCGATCGATCCGAGTCCTTCGGTCTTTAGCCTTCATCCCACGCTCCTCGCGGCAACTCCGATCTCTCGTCTCCTCATCGAGGTGGCATCACGTCGACGGATCTTTAAATGGGCTCCCGCCTCTATACCGAGGCAACTCGGTCATTAAGTCTTCTAAAAGAGATGACCAAGATAAAGTAGTGAATGAGTAGAATACTTTGTCTCAAACACCCTAGGATTCTCATCACATGAGAGGGTTAGGGTGGAGGTTGAAGAAGATGCTTAGATTGGAAATTGTGAACTCAAGATATGAATCAAGTGAGCAAAAACCAAGTCCCAAAAATTAACCCATGGCTGTCCAAAATATTGGTGATGATATATATATGGTTTTTGTGATGAAATATCAAGGAAAATATCCTACAAAAATATCCCACCCAAAACCCTAAACTATCCCACCCAAAACAAAAGTCATTAATTCTTCATGACTCACTACATGACTCATTAACATGAGTCACACTTTCCAAAACATTAATCATTTAAACAAAAATGATTAATTCAAAAAGAAATGCATCTTCTAAAGTATTCTCGTAACGGATTGCGAAAATACCCCTCACCTGTATATACATACCTGTATTCGTATTCCGACCGAATACGAATACGAGAGACTAAAATATTCCGACTCAATATAATACATGGATCCGGCTTAAACCAAAGCCCAGTAGTATTATCTGCCCGAAATATGACACGTGCACAAGTGCACATGCATTTTCGAACCCTGCCATAAAACCATACGACCTCTACAACGTTTCGCCCGAACTTGGGAAACTATCTGTGGGGGACTCTAAAGACTCGTCAGTACGCTGGCAGTGGGTTTAACCACAAGCACGTCAGCGGCACTAGCTGTGCGTTACGGCTGCCCATGTACTGACCGGAAGGGAAGCCTGATGAGCGAACTCATCTTGGAACCCTACCGAGCCTATCAGTGAAAATATACCTACAGTCCGGTCCGTTCATCTATGAGCATCGCATATCGGGCCTAGGGACTGGTAACGTCAGACCCCCAATGGCGGTATAAGTCGTGTCCGAGAGTAGCCCTGAACACCCTGAGAAACTACTGGAATACTTACCAGTAATCCTCACCTTCTTTGGCCAAGAACTTTGTGTAATGGCTCTCCTAGACACAGCGCGATCTCACCCCCAATACCGGGAGAGACGAATCCCCTGCTGATCCGCTCACTTGCCTCCATGTGGCTCGGGACTGTACCCAACTGAAACCTGTTTGCACGACTCCTTTGAGCCGTGGTAGGGTAGTAATCAAAGCACAGTGGGAACTCATACGAGAAAAATGACGACCTCAGGTCGATGAACTAACCTGTACACATGTCACCATGGAACTGCTATCTGACTCTAGGTATAATACCAAATAGTAGGTTCCCGGCGAGTCCTATCAGGTGTACTCATAACCCAATGAGCACCAGTATACATCTTAGACGATCCAACTGACACCAGTGGCTTGTGAGACCGGCCAACGCCCCTCGTTGGGGTCTCGACTGTATACACTAGTCTACTCTGGAGTATCGATTCCCTGTCTCGAAACTCCTACGACTAGGGACCACTTTTAAGGATGTGCTTATAGACTACCCAATTCTCACGTATATGATCGCCATCATACTATTGGTAGTCAAGCAGGATCTAAGGGCTCTATCAACGTGTAATAGTGAACAGTCACCTAAAGCTGTACACGATGATAAAGGCAAACCAGATAGCATACTATCATCTCGAGTAAGACTGTCCTACCGGTATAGGTCCTCCTTCAATCATTGCAATCCGTACCTGCGATCCAATAATTGACTTTGAGGGCACTATATCCAACAGGTGGGACTTGGGTGAACACTAAAAGCTGACTGATGTGCCTGCTCTAGGATCTCGCGTCTCTACCCATCGGTATCAGGTACACACAATGAGTCCCTAAACATAGCACACCCTGGTCATTAATCAAGAACTCTGAACCTCTACCCTACCGAACATGCTCAAGAATTTTAGAAAAATGGGCATCGGCGGGCTGTGCCTCTCGAAAATGATTAAGTAGAAGTAGATGGGCATAGACATTAGCAAGTTGTCCCCCAGTGGAGGTGAACTTAAGCTGTACTCAGCTGTCGCACATGAACTGCAAATCTGCAGAAGATTGTCTCTGAACTGCGCTCAACTGGAACAAGCTACCCCCGGGCCTACGACTCAAAGCATTAGCTACCACAATCGCCTTGCCTTGGGTAATAAAGGATCTCACAAATATAATCCTTCACAAGCTCCATCCAACGGCGCTGTCTCAAACTCAGATCCCGGTGCAGGAAGATGTACATTATGCTGGTGGTATGTGAAAATCTGACACGACTTTCCATACAAGCAGTGTCTCCAAATCTTCAGCGTAAGACCACCGCGGCCATCTTCAGATCATGAGTGGGATAATTCTGCTCGTTCTCCTTCAACGGTCGGGAAGCATAAGTGATAACTCTATCATGCTGCATCAAAACACAACCGAGCCCCACTCGCGAATCATCACAGTAAACGACAAAGTCTCCCGATCCAGAAGGCAAAGATAAAACTGGTGCAGTCGTCAACCGAGTCTTCAACTCCTGAAAACTCAGCTCGCATGCCTCAATCTAAAGAAAAGAAACACCCTTCCTGGTCAGTACGGTAGCGGTGCAGTGATACTCAAGAAATCCTGCACGAAACGGCGGTAAAAACCGGCTAAGCCCAAAAGCTGCGGACCTCTGTTACTGATATAGGTCTGGGCCAAAGCTGTACGGCCTCGATCTTCCTCGGGTCCATACGAATAACGTCTCCCATAACCACATGACCTAGGAAGTCAACACTATCAAGCCACAAGGAACACTTCGAGAATTTTGCAAACAGCTGGTGCTCTCTCAATATCTGAAAATCCATCCTCAAGTGCTCCTCACGTTCCTCTCGACTCTTGGAATAAACCAGTATTTCATCAATAACACAATAATAAACTGGTCGAGGAACGTCCTGAAAAAATCTGGTTCATCACATCCATGAATGTTGCTGGGGCATTGGTAAGTCCAAACGACGCCACCAAAAACTCATAATGCCCGTAGCGCGTACGAAAAGCAGTCTTTGGAATGTCATCATTCCAAACCCGCAACTGATGATGACCTGATCACAAATCAACTTAGAAAAATGTCCCGCGCCCTGAAGCTGATCAAACAAATCATCAATGCGAGGTAAAGGATACCTATTTCGCACCGTAACTCGGTTCAATGGACGAAAATCAATACACAACCTCAAACTGCCGTCCTTCTTCTTGACGAACAGAACATGAGCTCCCCAAGGACAAACACTTAGACGTACAAGTCCCCTAACAAGCAACTCTAGCAGCTGATTCTTAAGCTCCCTAAGCTCCGCTGGCTCATCTTGAACAACGTCAAAAAACTCTCGCACGATAGAAACCCGATTCAACGAATCTACTGTAGCTCCGGTATCACGAATGAAAGCCAAGAATTCTCGACATCCTCTCCTCTAAAGCCGACTAGCGAAACAAGCTGAAATCAAGCTGTGAGGGGCGGCACCACGGTCCCCCTGCACAACAAGAACTGACTCGCCGGGAAAACAAAACCTGACTGTCTTCTCACGGCAGTCCACAGACGCATAGCATGTAGCTAAGCAGTCCATGCCCAGGAGAACGTCAAAGTCCAACATATCTAGAAGGATCAAATCGACGGACGAATCTCTATCTCCTATCCGATTGGCACATGACCGAAACACGTGTCGCGCAACAAAAGAATCGGTAACAGGAGCAAACACAACAACGACTGATCTAGAAAACACGACTCTCGGCCCAACCCCGGCATGAAGTGTTTAGAACAAATGAGTGCATATATCCCGAATTAAACAAAACATGCGCATCGAAGGAACATAAGAAAAAGAATACCTAAAAACTCTGCATTGGACGCCCACGCGTCCTGATGAGTCGAAGCAAATACTCATGCCTGCCCTCTACCTGCAACTGGCTATCCTCCTCCTCTGTCATCCTTTCCTCTCTGAACAAACCCTTCACGACTACGACCTTTCTGATCAAAAGTCTGATACGGATCAACAACAGGCATAAAAGGCGACCCTCCTTAAGGCGAAGGTGGTAAGATAATATATGGTACAGCTGCCCTTCTCTGGCATACCACGGTACAATTCCTAACGAGATGATAGAAACTCCCGCACCGGAAACATCCATACGATGACTGCTGACCCTCCTGGGGGTAAGAGCTAAACAACTGACCTCGTCCCAAGCCTCTGCTACTCCCGTGACCTGAACTATATCTGTCGCGGCGTCTAAACATTTGTCTCTGGGCTAATACACCTGTACGGGCCCTCCTTGGTCCTGGAACTTCCAAAGTCTTGGGAAGACGCTCCTCATCTAGTAGGGCTGCGTCCACTGCTGCTGTATACGTGATACACTGTTGTACGCTGATAGCGAGGAATAACTGGGTAACAGTGGTGGAAACCTTCTGTCGCTGCGCTCAACTGGCCTCAACCAACGATCTCATCATCTGGCGCAAATCATGCATATCTGCTTCTAGCCTAACGATACGATCTATCGAAGGCAGATCAATCTTCTCCTGTACAGCGAGTGTACCGTCCTGGTCAGGGCTCGTCTCAGAAGAGCCAACTCTGACCTCAGCTCTCGCTGCCACTCTCTGAGCCCTCGTAGTCTACGGCGGCATAATGGCTAAAAATGGAAATAAGATTCGATAAGGACATAGAAATCGAATCACAAGGATGTATATAATCATGGAAGGAATTTCACGCAATAAGTCCTAAAGTCACTTAGGAGGAGCACCGTGTCGTAAGTATGCCGCGGACATACACACGCTACGTCACTCTGCTTAAGCTACCTACTCCATCATACCAAGGTCATCCTATACTCCGAAAGGTAAAACCTAGCACTCTGATACCAACTTTGTCACGACCCGAAATTTGGCACGTGACGACACTTAAACTACGTAACGTCTAGAGGCGTAACGCAATTCAAGTAAGCCGAAAACCCAGAAATCTAAACCATCAAAAATAGTAAGTGATAAGAACATTGTTAAAAGCTTTTGGGAATCTCAAGTAAAACTTCTTTAAAGTCTAAATTTACTTTCTTTAAAATTTTGGCAGCACCTCTTTTGTAAAAACTAGCCCCTAAAAGGGTACAAACATAAGATATAAGTATAGCATCCCCAAACGGGAGCAAATCACGACCAAAGGCGGAAACAACCACCACAAACATATATACAACGCCGTAACGAAGTAATAGACGATATAGAGTGAAAACAACATAAATGATAAAGCTGCATAAAAAAAAGGCCAGCTCACATGAGCACGACACCTAGAGTCATAAAATAATATACAATATCGTCCTCACAACTTGTCTCTAAGTCAAAACATGAAAGTAGTAGATGGAGAGTACTAGATACAATAAGATATACAATGAGCATCATCGGATAACCGCAAAAACCCACCTATAGCAAAACTGCTCACAGTCAGCCGTAGCGGTATCCGCTGCAAAAGATGATACATTAAGAAGAAGAAGCCCTGCCGCTACTACTCTGAGGGACAACCTGCAAAATACTGTGGCACAACGGGGGTGAGTTGCCAACTCGTGAATAGTAAATAACATCAGGCAGGTAATCGCAGGTATGCACGTACTGCGATAATCTATCACATGTAAACTGATAATATAAAATGGAAATATGTATGCAATAATCATGAAAGGTACTCTATCAGGTACTACTAAAACATGAAGCAATGCAAATCAAATGAATGCTGAGTATGGGATAAAACATATCATCATCACGGAATCATCATCATGGAAAAACCAGTGTCCCTTAACGACACTCCAAATCCCAATACCTCAGGCACCGCATCCTCAAATCGGCCCTCAAATCTGTAAGTCTCATGGAACCTGAGTGTCCAACATCGACACTTGAAAACATCATGAAAACTAGTGTCCATCATCGACACATAAATCCCCATATCATGGGCTCCGTCTGTGGGATCGGCCCGCGGGCTCCAACAGAACGGTCGGTCCATGTCCATCTCATAACTCTGGTCGGTATACTCCAGACCCTATCGAGTCCAAATAATATCACCGGTAGGTAATGCACTTCCCCTACCAGGCTCATCGGCTAATCCATCGACATCCCTTTCTTGCCCCAGGGTACTATACCGGGTCCACCATGTACCCGCAAACGGCCGCATCTACTCCTCGTATCGGGTTTCTAACACAAGTCTCAGAACCGAGAAAACTCATGGTGGACTCACTGAAATATCATATCAAGAGAAATCGGGTTTTTCAAACAATGCATAGTTCCTTGAAATACCACGGTCCTCAAATCCTGAAAACATTATATGAAATCAATATCTCAATGCGTAAATCCATGAAATATAATATATGCAACATAAAACAGTAATATGAGCATAACAATGGAAAAACCGCTATTTAAATGCACCAAGTTATTAAATATATCACGCGGTTTCCAATTTCTCTGAAATCCAATGCAACATCATATAAAGGTGAACATATAGCTATATCAAGGTATATGTGTAAGCATGTTGGTATAGCAAGGTATATGTGTATGCTATATTTCATATGCACAATGGAATAAGAATCACTGTCTTAATGACACTAACCATACAATATCACATATGTATATGTGTTGTGCGTGTCATGGCAATTACCGACGGTGTGTGTGTAGCATACAATTAGTGCTCATGCAACATGAACCGTCAATAATAGTGTTGTGTCTCATTAATACTATGTCCGTATGCAACAGGAAAATGAGGTATGCAACAATGGTACACATGCACAATCATGTACATATACTTATAACTAATAATCACATCATTGAATCTAGCCCAGACGCGTAACGCCATACGGGCGATTCCCTTGTAGATGTTAAATCTACTCACAGATAATCTTGAGCTAAGTAAAGCCAACTACTTGCTTTCCCTTATTCGCAGCGTCCGAAGTCCCCGCCTGCGATCCTAAAATCATATAACAACACAACAAGTTTGTTAGTTATATGTATGCCCTAGAGACCATTACTGTACATAGGATGTATATTGTAGTGGATGCCGGGACATACATAGGTATGACTTTCTTGCTCGACATGATAGTATGCTATCTGATTGCTCTTTATCTTAACATGTATACTTTCAGAGTCTCTGTTACATGTTGATAAAGCCCTTAGGATATGTACTCGACTTCCAGGACTATGATATAGATCATACTAGTTGGGCCTGGGTAGTCCATGAGTACATCCTTCAATGTTCCTAGTCATGGGAATATCGAGACGGGGCATCGATATTCCAGAGTAGACTAGCGTATATCTTCTCGACCCATGTGATGGGCGATGGATGATCCCATATCCATTGGTGTTTGACATCAGAGATGGTATGCGGGTGCTCAGTGATGACTGGGTACACTGAACAGACTCACTGAGAACTCCCAGATGGTATTATACCTCATGTCAGATGGCAGTTCTCTGGTGACACTGGTACAGCTTAGTCTGTTGACCCAAGATCGTCATAGAGTCTTGTGTGTCTCTCACTGTGCTTTGATTTCCACCCTACCACGGCTCTACTGAGTCATGCAAACAGGTGGTTTTTGGGTACAGCCCCGATTCACATGGAGGCAATGAGCGATAGGAGGGCATTCTTCTCTCCCGGTATTGGGGGTTGATGTTGCGCTAGGCTCGACTGGCCATAACTGGAAATCCCTGGCCAGGGTTGCAGTGATTTACTGGTAAGAGTTATCAGTAGTTTCACGCTCGTTATGGACCTTATATCGGCATGACTTATCAAGCTACTGGGGTCTGACGTTTACCACCCCTAGGCGAGATATGCGGCATATCAGACGAACAGATCGGACTGTACGGTAAGTGTTGCTGGTTGGATTCACAGGAGTGTGAGCGGGCTTGCTCGTTGATCTTCTGATCGCTCAATACCCGGGTGGCCGTTACGTTTAGCAGACCGCTTGCGGCTTGTGGGTGTTTGATATGATCATCACCTGCTGCCGGTGTATTGACGAGTCTTTAGAGTCCTACACAAAGGTTTCCTGGCTCAAGCGAAATGAAATAGGAGCGCATATGAGATATGTGAGGGACCGAGAATAATACCAGTATATGATACTTTATTCTATTCTCTCGATTTGTATCATCGAACGGTTATATAAGATATAGCCGGGTTACCGAATCAAATGTTGATTCGATACATTGATACACATGATATTAGTCGGTTATATGCAGTACGACCGGATCATTAAATCAAGTGTTGATTTAATGATTTAATGTATAATTATATATATTTGATATATTACTTTACATTAACTAGTATTTGTTCACTTAATATGGATTTTCTCACTTGATGTGCACATTGTATATATGATATAGTTTAGTGCACTAGTTTGTATCTTATTTGATGATACATGCAAACTTGGGTGAGTGTATGCTATACACCATGTTTAGGTTAATGGTTAGGGTTTTAAATTATTCACTTATTCATTTTATTTATTTTCTTTATTCCTTTTGGCAAAAATGAAATGGTGGCTAACTATGTTTCTTGCTTAAGCTTCATAAAGCTTCTTAGCTTTATCTACCATTTTGTTTTTTCCTTAACCTAACCATTCACTTAAACCCTAGTTTAATCCCTACACTAGTTACCTCACCCATGGTTGCATTATGATAAGATCACTTGATTTATTATTATTCATCAATTGATTTTATCATTCTTATCATATTCTTTCTTCTTCTTTTTCTTCTTCTTCAAGAAGAAGAAACCTTGCTACCTTCAATGGTGCCATGAGAAAAAGAGTGAGAAATCCAAATCCAAAGTGAACTCACTTCCTATTTCTTCATCCTCTACCACTTTCCATGTAGTAGAGTGTGTTATCTTCACAAGTTCTATGACCAAGTGAAGATGGAGCTTGATCTTGAGTTGCTTCGACGTAGATCATCTTCGGCATCAAAGTCGACGACCTAGCCCGCCCATTTCTCCGATGAAACCGACGCTAGAGTCAGGGATCCGATGATCGCAGCGAAGGGACATCATCATGGAGCTAAGGAATTGGAGGACCGGATCTACAAAGGTTTTAGTCCCTTTCACCTCTTAGTTAAGTTGTTAACTTACTTGTAGTTTCGCCTTTACCTCTAGTTATCGATCTAGTATAGGGTTCTTTGGCACATGGAAAATTTTGAATTGGACATGTTTGATCAGTTGTAGAGCCTCATGGGTGTGCCTAGGAACCCTACAAAGTTCACATTAGAAATCGACCAATAACACGTACAAACTACGTTTGACCGACGCACCAACTCCAATCAAACTCTCAAGTGTTCGACTAGTGGCTAACATGCATAGCGACACAACGAAACCAACCCAAGAGCAATAGCTACACAAAGTACACAAACCGTGTCGGATAACGTAACGCGCGTAGTTGTAACACTAGAAACAAGCAAAGTTATCCCGGATTTTGTATACAGTCAAAACATAAAAATCAAGCCGTACCAAGCACTCTAAAACAACTGCAGGCGGCTACCCTAAAAAACCCAAGCCCCAACTCTCCAAAATGCCTGAGGTTGCCGGATTTCCCTACTTGTCGCCGGCAAAAAACCGATCAGGTGGGGTTCGTGCTTCAGGTGTTCACTCTGGGTCACTAGTACAACACTAGTACATTGCTAGATTTTCCAGTAAACACTCGGGGTCACAGCAGATCACCGATATCCTATAATGACACTAAAAATACGATATGTGCACAAAACTATACTTTAAGTATTCTAAACTGAAACTAATAAGCTACACAACATTATAACATCTATTTAACAGTTTAGAGGTTATACCTATCCACACTTGCTCAAAAGAAAGCTCTAAGGGATCCTAGAGGCTAAAACATAACTTGGGAAGTGATTTAGTGAGGTTTAATGAAGGTTTTGCAAGATTTAGTGAAGGAAAGGTGAAGGTTTCGGTTTGAGAGAAGAGGAGAAGAGGAAATAATTGAGAAGAGATAAGAATGAGAGAGTGAGGGAAGATAATGATGGGAGGGTGAGTGTAGGGTGAGTTTTAGCCTTACACTTACTCTCTCCCTCGCATTCATCAATGCTAGTATTAAAGCCCTCTTGACTCACCTAGCCACCTCCTCCCAATTCAAAACAAGAGGATAACTCTCACAACAAATATCTAAGTGTAAGTTAATCATGGCATGGATTGGTTTAACGTGTCATGTTCACTAAACAAGGTTAACACTAAAAACCCCCATGTTAACATGCACAAGTGTGTGGAAGACAAAATAAATATTAATAAAATATTGATTAATCTATATAAAACATTTGAAAACTATTTTGGTAAACTTTTTACTAAAAACCCGCATTATCGCTTAATTAACACTAATCGCATTCTAAGGTGTTACACTCCATTACGACGTACTAATGGCTGTGGGACAAACCATCTCCCATGTTGGGATGAAAAGCGTATACACTAGTCTACTCTGGAGTATCGATGCCCCATCTCGATAATCCTACAACTAGGGACCTGTATAAGGATATGCTTATAGACTACCCAGCCCCCACTAGTGTGACTGCCATCACAATGCTGGTAATCAAGCAAAGATCCTAAGGGCTCTACCAATATGTATAAGCGATATGCAAAAAGACACATGCACATATTGAGGTAGAAACAAACCAGGTAGCATACTACCATCTTGAGCAAGATTGTTACTATATCCGTGTATATCCCTAGCTTCCATTAAGTAACATACAATCCAGTATGATACAATAATGGCCTATAGCGAGTATATCACTAACAAAACCCCTGTCAAGCATCGACACGTAAATCCTCATATCTTAGGCACCGCATCATCGGATCGGCCTTCATATCCATCTGATCTCACGACTCCGGTCGATATCCTCCGGATAACCGCCGGGTCCAAACTATCACCGGTAGGTAGTGCATCCCCTGCTAGGTTCATCGTCTGCTCTACGATCTTCTTGCCCCAGGGTACCTTACCGGGTCTACCATGCACCCGTAGACGGTTTCTCATCTCTCCTCGAATCGGGTATCACATAGCTCAGAACTGAGAAAACTCATGGTGGACACGAAATATCACATCACGAGAAACCGCGTCTTTAAAACAATTCATAATTTCCATTGAAATATAACCGCAGTTCTCAAATCCAGAGATCTCATGAAAACGGTATCTCAATGAATGTAACTATAAAGTACAGTATATGCAAACATAGAACAGTACTGTAAGCATCTCAAGTATTATCATGTGTGCATGTCATGTGATAATTACTGAACAATGATTGTACTTTGCAGTTAAGAGTAATACCGTGATATAGCAGTTCTACTGTGTAAGTGGAATGGCAATTACCGATGATGAATGTGTGAGCCGGCGAATCTGTGTAAGTGTAACATGCACATCATCGGTAATAGTGCATGTGTACTAGTAGACAAAGCCATATATGCTGGGAACATAGTACGTACAATATAACATGAACGGTAATAAGATATGTAACTACCCCTGGATACACCAGATATAACCCATTATATACTAAGGTGTTTAGAAGCTATGATTCTCGGAATCAATACAAATCCATAAGTCGGCGATCCAGCCTCATAGTATCAGATGCGATAAAATACTCGTACATCATTCTCGAGTCTAGAGTGCGGATCAATCATCCGGTATCATACACGTACGGTATAACCCGTCGTACGGTACTATCAATTAGAATAAGGATCCATCGTCCTAATACATAATCTTAGCATATGTATATATATATATCATGTCATATCTATATCAATCTCATAACATATCTTAGCATATGTATTTGTATACTCATATCACTCCACATCCTCATATCAAGCATATCCGCTCATGTTATCTTATATCATCATATTCTCATAACAATATATCACCCCGTACTTGTCCCGTTTTCAATTATATAAATATATATATATCCCTTCACATCCTCATTTCATCTTATCAATATATCAATCCGAGTCATCTTGTATTTATCATATCATCTCATACTAAGTCTTTTGATCATATCCGTAAGTTCACAGCATAGGTTTCTGTAAATTATATTCTATATATCTGTTTCCCATTACTATAGTTGTGGGGGTGCTATACGCCATCCACCCGACTTCCTACATAGATATAGATCTACTCACCTACTGTCTTCACTCTAGCCGAAGTCGATGAACAACTTGCTCTCCTTCGTCGTCTCGGAAGTCCACGTGAAGGTACCTACAATCAAGGAATATCGTATCGTAAACAAAATCAAATCCGAAAACCGATACGGCAAGCGAAACGCATATAGGTTAAAACCTATGGTCCACGCATACAAGAACAACCAAACAACCCCCGCGTCGACGTACGAATGTCACACGACCGAGTCAAAACACAAATATCCAAAAATCAAGTTTCAAAATTTGCATAACATCGCCAGAAATAATTTAAAACGACTCTATAGTTTTTCTTAAGGTGAAATTAGACTTTTTGCGTAGGTCTAGTTATCTAATGAGTGAGTTACAGACCAAGTTTCACACCCTAATTCCAAAATTGGACCGCAAATTATGGCCAAATCGAATAAAACGACAGCCAAAAAAATGAGGGATTAGGCTCAGGCTTCTTGGGTAGCTTCCTATGGGTATGCACATCTCATTATATATGCTAATTAATTTTCAGAGACTCCGAGTTATAGAAGATCCTTATTCATCATCACATTTTCCACAAAACCCGATATCGGAAAAACCTAAGTTCGTGTTTTAGGGTTTTAGTCTCAAGTTTAGCCAGAATATCATCACTAATGGTTTTAGGTTCACTAACTAAATCTCAATTACCTCTCTACAACTCAAATCACCCACTAACATCATTTGAGAATTTTCCAAAGTCACTAAACATGCTTAATTGAATTCTAAACACGAATAGGAAGTTAAGAAACTAGATAACATGAAATAAGGCAAAAGCTTTACCTCTTGGAGAAAATGAAGAAAATTCAAAGATGGTGTAAGTTGCTCAAAATCCAAGCTTGAGCTCACTAGGGGGTGTAGGATGAGATGGTGGTCATTTTTAATGAAGGTGGTGTGGGGTTTTAATGAGGATTTGGGGATGTTTTGGAAGTGGTAGTGGAGGTGGAGGAAGGAGGAGAAGGAGATGAAGATGAAAGATGATGAAGAGAAATGAAATGGAGAATGAAGGAATGGTGCCATGCACCCTTTCTCTCTCTATCATTCTCACTCTTTCTCCTCCACATGCTCCCATTTCCCCTTTCATTGACTTTTCATTTTCTTTTTCTTTCTCCCTTTTCCTTTTATTTTAAAAAACCAATACCACAAATACAAAGAAGCCATGCATGAATCAACACAACATGTCTTGTGCACTAGCCATGATTAATACAAAAGTGGATTTAGCTTAATCATGATTAGTAGTGCACTAATCAAGTTTAATAAAAACTTGCATATAATTAATTGCATAATTATTTATAGAATATCCAAATCCAATAAATGGCTTTATAATTAATAATTCATATTAATATCCAATTATTTTCCCAAATATTGGTATATAATTATATCATTTTACGAAAACAACAAATTCATACTCGAATAGTTTTCATGAAATATATTATTTTATTATTTAAATTCCAAAAATATTATTTTATATTTCTGAAATATTACAATCTTCCCCTATTAAATAAATTCGGTCCCCGAATTTAAATTTAAACCCTCAAATACTAAAACATTTCAATAATTAGTCCAACCAACGAGGCTCCGAAATCATTGAATACTCAAATATAACACAGCGCATCGAGTGCGCTTGAAAACGAGTGCAAAACTCAAAATCAAACTCCGTCAAGCGTCACGCAATCACGAGAGTTATAATGGATATGCAAATCTCGAAATCCACTTCAAAAATCTAAATATACTGTAGTCAAAATCATAATACGTATATAGTACGCATCCTTGTAAAACCCTCTAAAAACTGAATAAAACACATGCGAAATCTTTCCCGAATCGTCGTGCGATGCGTAACTCACGGTACAAGTGGCGGATGCTCATTTGGTAAAAAAATAAATATATGTCTATATATGTTTTGCTCAAAATATTTGTCCCGCCTTTTTGAAATACCTTAAAAGGTTCTCCTTGTAAGAGTTCGTGTCACTATGAGCACGTAGGAAATAGCAAGACTATAGCTCCTTTTTGAAAACCTCTCGGTAAACTTTGTATGCATGCAAAAGTACTCAGGTGTATCCAATATCACGTGCGTCTGGTGCGCATGGAAATCCAAGTCCAATACAAGTGCCACAAATGTGCACAAAAGCAAAACTTAGTGCAATGGGTGTGCACGAAAGCCTCTGTCAAGTGCAACGGGTGTGCACGATAACAACATCAAGTGCATCTAGAGTGCATGAAAATCTCAACCAAATGCAACTAACATGTACGAATAAAAATCTCGATCAAGTGCATCCGGTGTGTACAAAGTAACATTCCATGTGCCCAGTATGCGCAAAAATATAAATCAAGTGCGTCAGGTCCGCACAAAAACATCTAGTGCAGTAGAGTGCACGATAACGAATGTCAAGTGCACACGGTGCATGAAAACATAAATCTAGTGCAACAAAGGCACGAAAACAACATCGGGTGCATTAGGTGCTCGAAAACTCGTTAATGTACCAAAAGAGCATAAAAACAACAACGAGCGTGCCAAGTTTTATAAAATCATAAACGTATGTAACTGTGCGCATAAAACCCACATCAATGCACTGCAAGCACATGTGAACTATACCGAGTGCATAAGTCCAGTCGATTGCTTAAGTCAAGTCGAGTGCATACAACATGCACGAAAACAATTCGACTGTATCGAAATACATAGAGTCATAAATACATGAAAAAAATGCACAAAATCGATATCAAGTGCAATAGATATGCACGAATCATAAACTAATGTCATAAATGTATCAAACATAAACCAAGTGCAATAACTGTGCACGAAAACAAATATCATGAATCCGAATCATCAAAACTCAAGTCCAAGTGATAAAAGTGTGATACTCGGATCAAAAAACACAAATCGCAATAACTGACATTGAGATATGTTAGTTATATGTCTGCCCTAGAGGCTATTACTGTACATTGGATGTATATTGTAGTGGATGCTGGGACATACATAGGGAGGACTTTCTTGCTCGACATGATAGTATGCTATCTGGTTACTCTTTACCTTAACGTGTATACTGATTGTCTCTCTGTTACATGTTGGTAAAGCCCTTAGGATGTGTGCTTGACTACCTGGACTATGATGCGGATCATACTAGTGGGGACATGGTAGTCCATAAGTACATCCTTCAAGGTCCCTAGTCGTGAGTATATCGAGACGGGGCATCGATATACCAGAGTAGACTAGCGTATACCTTCTCGACCCATACAGATGGGCGATGGATGATCCCATATCCATTGGTGTTTGACATCAGAGATGATATACGGGTGCTCAGTAGAGACTGGGTACACTGGACGGACTCGCCGAGAACTCCCAGATGGTATTATACCTTACGTCAGATGGCAGTTCTCTGGTGACACTGGTACAGAGTAGTCTGTTGACCCGAGATCGTCATAGAGTCTTGTGTGGTTCCCACTGTGCTTTGATTTCCACCTTACCACGTCCAAGAGGGCGTGCAAAACGGTGGTTTTTGGGTACAGTCCCGAGTCACATGGAGGCAATGAGCGATAGGAGGGGATTCGTCTCTCCCGGTATAGGGAGTTGATGTTGCGCTGTGTTCGATTGGCTATAACCGGAAATCCCTGGCCAGGGTTGCTGAGATTTACTGGTAAGTGTTACCAGTAGTTTCTCGAATTGTTATAGACCTTATATCGACACGACTTATCGAGCTATTGGGGTCTGACGTTTACCACCCCTAGGCGAGATATGCGACATATCAGACGACGAGACCGGACTGTACGGTAAGTGTTGCTGGTTGGATTCACAGGAGTGTGAGTGGGCTTGCTCGTCGATCTTCTGATCGCTCAATACCCGGGTGGCCGTTACGTTTAGCAGACCGCTTGCGGCTTGTCGGTGTTTGATATGATCATCACCTGCTGCCGGCGTATTGACGAGTCTTTAGAGTCCTACACAGAGGTTTCCTGGCTCAAGCGAAACGAAATAGGAGCGCATATGAGATATGTGCGGGATCGAGAATAATGCGTGTATGTGATACCGTATTCTATTCTCGCGATGAATGTATCGAATGGTTGTATGCGATATAACCTAGTTATCGAATCAAGTATTGATTCGATAAGTCGATACATTGCATATTAGTCGGTTATATGCGATATGACCGGATCGTTAAATCAAGTGTTGATTTAATGATTGAATGCATAATTATATATTTGATATATTACTTTGCATTAACTAGTATTGGTTCATTTTAAATGGTTTTTCTCACTTGTTTGTGCACATTGTATATGTGATATATTTTTGTGCACAAGTTTGTATCATGTTTGATGTTGTATGCTAACTTGGATTTGTGTAAAGATTAAACCAGGGTTATATGATTGGTTAGGGTTTTGTTTTCTTATTCATTTATTTATTTATTTATGTTTTTTGGAAAATAAATGGCATAAAGAGAAAATGGTGGCTTTCTTTGTTTGCATCTTGAAGCTTCATGAAGCTTTGACCAAGTGACCATTTTGTCTCATGCTTAACCCTAACCATTCCACTCAACCATGATTCATTCTCTACACTTGACCATGGTTATATTATGATAAGGTTTATTATTCTTTTCTATTCAATTAACTTATCATATTATTATTATCTTCTTTTTCTTCTACACAAGAAGAAAAGCTTGCTTCATCAATGGTGATTTGATGAAATCAAGTGAGAAATCCAATTCTAAAGTGAACCCACTTCCTATTTCTTCATCCTCTACCACTTGCCAAGTAGTATAGGGTGTTTTCTTCACAAGTTTCATGACTTGGTGAAGTGGGAGCTTGATCTTGTGATGCTTCGACGTAGATCATCTTCGGCACGAAGCCGACGACCTTGCCCGCCCATTTCTCCGATGAAGCCGACGCTAGAGCCCGGGATTTCATTTGGACAGCAGAGAGGACTTCATCATGGAGCCGTGGAGGTGGAGGACCGGATCTACAAAGGTTGTTTTTCCGTACTCTTAGTTAAAGTAGTTAAGTAGTTGCTTTGTCGCCTAAACTTCTAGCCAACGATCCGCAGTTTAGGGTTTCTCGGCACCGTAAATTTTGAAATTGGCATGGTTGATGCCACGTGAGACCTCTTGTGAGTGCCTAGGGACCCTTCAGTGGTATCAAAGCCTAGCTAGAGCCTTAGGAGATGCGTAGACGATGTTAGAAACCCGATCGAACCCCGAAACCCTAACTTTTAACCCTCTCTGGACTTTTTCTGAAAAAGTGGTTTTTTCCAAATTAAAAATTCTTAAAAAATTCAGCAGGAAATTCTAAGAATTACGGTGAAAAAATTACCTAATGATCTGTCTAAAGCGCGGCGGATCCGCGGCATTAGCCGCCTATTGCGGCGGTTCCGCGCCCATTTAGTCTCTTCAGTCAACCATTTTTGCACAGTAACTTCTTTATTTAAATGCTGAGTTTTATGGGGATTTTTAATATTTATTCAAGAGTTGAATTTTCTGGGGTGTTTTGGGAGTTCGCAGATTCAATCGGATTATCAAATTTTGTCTGTGTGGCTTTCCGGATATTTTAGAGTATGTTAAAAAGTTCGACCGGATATAAATACCCAATTTTTCCCCTGTCGGGAAATTTCCAAGTGTTGGATTTTTCCGTAGTTTAACGACGTTCTAAGTAGTGCAAGTAACGCGATGGTCCCTCTAGAAGACAACAAACTTTAACTCGATTATGTGACCGTCTTGAACTGCCCTTTGAACCTTCGGGTTTGGGGCAGTACGGCGTGCCACATGTGAGGCGTTGGCTTGACCCTTCTACGGCTGGACCGTTGGTACTGAGGCACGAACTGAATGTTTTTAGACTTATTTCATGTGATGAGCTGTATAGGGAAAACTTGGGTGTTCGATTGTTCGATCGGAAAGTTTAATATTTTCTATTTATCCGGAATGTGATACAATAATTGGAATTCACAAATAGTTATGAGATAACTGAATGAATGTTATAAACATAGCAGTTTAGTCTCACTTGATCGGTTGCCACGGAATTTTGATGTGATCAAAAGTCCGTCGCAATCACGTAGCGTACGCGGATACTCGCCGGGTAAACTTAATAGACAGCCTCACTCCATAGCCCCGACCAAGTGACTGTAGGAGAACCCCGTCGCCGAAAGCATCCGTTCAGGTGCTCGCGGCAGCGGTGTTCCACCTTGGTGCACTTCGTCGACGGCATCGGGGGTGCGGCCGTCTACTGAAGTTTGCGACGAGCATTCGATCAGGATGTCGGGAATCTTGTTGAATTACCCGACTTGATATTGAAAAGTGTTTTCGATAATGAGACTAAAATGCGGGGTTTATAATAGTTAGGCATGCGATGTCTAAGGTATTCATTTGATTAGGCATGCGATGTCTATGCAGATTGCGGATTCCAACTGTTGTAGTTTTACACTTTCTTTTCTATGACCGTAAGTGTAATATGTGATATCGCCGGTTTCGTTGCTATATGTCAACGACAATTGGGATGCGCATATTTACTTACGTTGATGACATGTGATGTTATGTGTTGCTGGATATGTTATATTGGATCGTCGTGTTTGAATAGCCGGGGGTTTTTATGTGAGATGAGTGTTTTTCATTTTCATTCATGTAAAAACTTAAATGTAATATTCTTTTATTGGGGCACTTCCAGGTTGCGGAAGATGTCACCGTTTGTATATTATTTACTTTTCCGCACTAGGATAGACCCAAGGAGGGGAGCACAAGTAACCGGGTTCTGGAGTCCAGTGGGAGACCAACTCGAGGAGTCGAGTCCGGGTCTCCTAACTCTAGAATTGGTAGGGTTGCTTGCCGCTCTCGTAGGGGTCTAGGGGTGTGGGTTTGGCTATTCATCACGACCGTCGAATCCGTGTTTTATACTGGCTCGTATTGAAAACACGGACGTCCTAGTATATCCAATATTTCATATGATTCTTCTGCTGCGATATCTGTGATGTGATCATGCGATGTTCTGTGATGGATACAGTATATAGTATATATGATATATTATATAGACGTTACTTATGTTTTACACCCGCGCTAGCCTTGCCCTGCTCTGCCGTTAGTCACCTAACCTAACGGTGCACGAGGGGACATCGAGGCGAATGCGGATGGCATAAGTGTACGTCGTATTTATCTGTGATGTTTAGGTACCTAAATGATGGGACTTCATTAATGTGATTAATGAAAGTAAAAAGAAACCTAAGATGTTGTAGAATTGAATTTCAAAAATAAAACAGGTAGCTACAGTTCTTGCTTTGCATAGCGGTATATGTGATATATCCTGCACCTTATTCGATAAGGAAAGGACCGAGATCCCTTCACCGGGAGTGACTCCTTTAGCAATAACTGGCAGATGCTACACACTCGGTTTGTCTTTTGATTGCTTTTAAGTGTTTTGCTATGCACAGTGATATATATGATATATCCCGCACCTCATTCGACGAGGAAAGGACCGACGATCCCTTCACCGGGAGTGACTCCTTTAGCAAAACTAGAAAAGCCTCAAAAGCACTCCATTTCAAAAATCATTCAATCCTACAACGATATCAAGTTCATTACGCAATAGGTTTTCAGAAAAACCTGTCGTAGCCCTCCGTCATTTCAGATAAGTAGTAGTTAGTATTCGTGCTGCGTTTGTTGGCCTTTGTCAAGGCGCAGTGTGCGGTAGCTAACTGGTGCTTATCTGCTTATGCATATGATGCAGATTGGGTTAGGGTAGTCGTGCGACCTTGTTGGCCTTTGTCAAGGGTCGTGCGGGTGAGTTTAATTCAATCAGGAAATGACGGGTTGAACTTGACTAGCATCCTATGGTTTGTTGGCCTTTGTCAAGGTCATAGGAGGTTAGGGGCAAAATATTATCGGGAATTTCAAGTATTGAAATTTGCAATAAGATTGCATACCTTCTATGAGATAGTTGGATCCCGATACCCGCTCCGAGTAATTGTTACTCCTGGGAGAGTTTTACACATTACAATTAGCCGATCAAGTAGGTGTCTAGAAAGGTGTTAACGAGGTTACGCCTCTGGGAAAATGAGGTTTACATTAATTAGGTTCGTGCGAAATCACGGGGGACCTCCCTCAAAGTACCGACACTGGCCTGGCTGAAAGATTGGCGAACTTGTAGTGTGTAATTAATCCCGGCTAGTCTTTCCTTTTACGGTTTGAAGGAAGATTTGATAAAAAGCAGTGGGAGCCATCCTGATTAGATAAAATAATAACCAATCTATTCTTGCAAGAGCGCACGCTGAGTGTTTTCTTCTCTCTCTCTCCAGGTAGCGACCATATCACGCCTTAATCAAGATAATAATACGGATTATTGACCGAACCCGCCTGTAATACTGAGCTGGGGAACGTTGGTCCCGCTCCAACTTATAATTGTTATAAGACAGAGCAGGAAATTGGGGAATACCAGAATTCCCGTGCCGCCTAAACGAAGAGAGTGCATGCTGATGCATCATCTTCGGGTGTGTTCATTATACAGAACTGTTTCTCAGTATCCTCCGCATCCTTGGTATTTGATACCGGATCAAGATCCCCGATATGTAATCTGTTACATAGGGCTACAAAAGGATAGAAAAACTGAGAACGGGTGATAAGTTTCATGAGACAGAAAATGGGGCAAGTGTTGCAGCCAAGTCTGTTGGTCACTGTCACCCTGTATTACCAATACATTGATTTTGAACAAATGCTATTAGATACCGAACCTGATATACAAAATCATATCAGTCTCTTTATTAGTAAAGAAATGATAAAATTCTGTATTGATGGATAATGTTTTGAACATTTCCTATATCAAAACTTGATCGGTTCAGGCACGTTATCTAAAAGCATTGACGTTCTAAATCAAACTACAGTTCTTAGTATACGGAACACACACAAGAGCAAGAGTTCAGAAATGAACGAATCCTTCTTGAGGCATTGTAGACAAGGTCATATCAATGTGACCCGACTAGCTGAAGTTACATGTAGATGCATATTTAAATCAGTTTGAATTTACATCTTATGGAACTTGCCAGTCATGTCACAAAGATTAGATGACCATAGCTCTGCTTATTGGAAACAGAGAAAGAGTTAGTCGACTCTTGGGATTGATACATGATGATGTATGTAAGATCCCCTTGTAGGGTTCCTAGGCACTCTCAAGAGGTCTCACAAGGCATCATCTCTGCCAATTTCAAATTTTAATGGTGCCGAGAAACCCTAATACGGATCGTTGGCTAGAAATCTAGGCGAAAAAGAAACTAGTTAACAACTTAACTAAAGTTTAAACGGAAATACAACCTTTGTAGATCCGGTGCTCCACCTCCATAGCTCCGCAACGAAGTCCCCTCGCTGTCCAAATGAATTCCCGGGCTCTAGCGTCGGCTTCGTCGGAGAAATGGTGAGCTAGGTTGTCGATTTCCATGCCGAAGTTGATCTACGTCGAGGCATCGCTAGATCAAGCTCCACCTTCACCAAGCCATGAAAACTTGTGAAGGAAACACCCTATACTACTTGGCAAGAGGTAGAGGATGAAGAAATAGGAAGTGGGTTCACTTTAGAATTGGATTTCTCACTTTATTTCATCAATCACCATTGATGGTCAAGCTTTTTCTTCTTTGAAGAAGATGAAGAAGAAGAAGATAAAGTTATGATAAGTATTTTGTAAATGATAAATAAATCAATACTTATCATTTACTAACCCTTGGTTAGTTGTAGAGAATGGACCATGGTTAACAAGAATGGTTAGGGTTAAGTATAAGACAAGGAAGGTGGACTAATTCAAAGCTTCAAGAATCTTCAACTAGCAAACAAAAATAGCAACCATTCTTTTCTCATCTTTTTCCAAAATAAATAAATAAATAAATAAGAAAAAAGAAAACCCTAATCATAATCTTAACCATGGTCTAATTCTTTACACTAACCCTAGCTTGCATGTATCATCAAACATGATACAATCATGTGCACAAAATATATCACATATGCAATGTGCACAAACCAAGTGAGTAAATCCATTTAAAGTGAACCAATACTAGTTAATGCAAAGTAATATATCAAATATATATAATTATGCATTAAATCATTAAATCAACACTTGATTCAATGATCCGGTCATGTCGCACACAACCGACTAGTATACAATGTATCGGCTTATCGAATCAATCCTTGATTCGATAACTAGGTTATATTGCATACAACCATTCGATACAATCATCGCGAGAATAGAATACTGTATCACATACAAGCATTATTCTCGGTCCCGCACATATCTCATATGCGCTCCTATTTCGTTTCGCTTGAGCCAGGAAACCTCTATGTAGGACTCTAAAGACTCGTCAATACGCCGGCAGCAGGTGATGATCATATCAAACACCCACAAGCCGCAAGCGGTCTGCTAAACGTAACGGCCACCCGGGTATTGAGCGATCAGAAGATCGACGAGCAAGCCCGCTCACACTCCAGTGAATCCAACCAGTAACACTACCGTACAGTCCGGTCTGATCGTCTGATATGTCGCATATCTTGCCTAGGGGTGGTAAACGTCAGACCCCAATAGCTCGATAAGTCGTGTCGATATGAGGTCTATAACATTTCGAGAAACTACTGGTAACACTTACCAGTAAATCTCAGCAACCCTGGCCAGGGATTTCCTGTTATAGCCAATCGTGCACAGCGCAACATCAACTCCCTATACCGGGAGAGACGAATCCCCTCCTATCGCTCATTGCCTCCATGTGACTCGGGACTGTACCCAAAAACCACCGTTTTGCATGCCCTCTTGGACGTGTAAGATGGAAATCAAAGCACAGTGGGAACCGCACAAGACTCTATGACGATCTCGGGTCAACAGACTACGCTGTACCAGTGTCACCAGAGAACTGCCATCTGACGTAAGGTATAATACCATCTGGGAGTTCTCGGCGAGTCCGTCCAGTGTACCCAGTCTCCACTGAGCACCCGTATATCATCTCTGATGTCAAACTCCAATGGATATGGGATCATCCATCGCCCATCTGTATGGGTCGAGAAGGTATACGCTAGTCTACTCTGGTATATCGATGCCCCGTCTCGATACACCCACGACTAGGGACTTTGAAGGATGTACTTATGGACTACCATGTCCCCACTAGTATGATCCGCATCATAGTCCAGGTAGTCAAGTACACATCCTAAGGGCTTTACCAACATGTAACAGAGAGACAATCAGTGTACACGTTAAGGTAAAGAGCAACCAGATAGCATACTATCATGTCGAGCAAGAAAGTCCTCCCTATATATGTCCAAGCATCCACTACAATATACATCCTATGTATAGTAATGGCCTCTAGGGCATACATATAACTAACAATCTCCCACTTGCACTAGGGCCATCTGATAGCAGTGGTTGTAGTATCTCATACTCAACCATCCCATAAAAATCTCTCTCTGGGAACAGGCTTTTGTGAGTGGATCCGCTGTGTTGTCCTCTGAGTCTACTCTCCAAACCTCGATCACCCTGGAGATCATCCATCTCCATGATCAGGTGACACTGCCTTAGAATATGTCAGGATCACTGATGGGACCGGCGTTCCTTGGCATAAGCCACAACTCCATTGTCACACAATGGGAGGAACAAAATTTATCTTATGAACTAATATACACCCAGACTGCCTCTTTGGTAGCATCTTAAGTAGCGATGTATCCTGCCTTTATCGTCTAGTATGCCACGGTATCTAGCTTGGAACTCTTCCAACATACCGTCCCTTTACTGAGGGAAAAGACAATGCCTGTGACTGACATTCAGTCATCTTTATCATCCTGGAACCCTTCCAGTGATTCTCCCCAGGATCGATTGATACCGTCTCACTACAACTAGTGAGTATCCTAACATCCAATTAAATCTATCTCATAGATCCAAAACCAGGATTTAGGAGGTATCATTTTGATCCTATTATGGAGAATTCTTGTGATAACCGGAGATTGACCAAGCGTAGCATAGGAAACTCCTTCCGTATCAAGAGTATGTCATCCACGTACTCTACGAGGATCGTCACCATACTCCCTACTACCTTTTTGTTTATACAAGGTTCATCTACCATTTTGATGATGTCAACTTCTTTGACTAATCCATCAAAACAGATGTTCCAACTCCGCGATGCCTGCTTTATCCTATAAAGCATCTTGCATACGTTTCCGCTGCTCCCACTGTCTACGAGGCCCTCTGGCTATGTACGTATAGACGCACTTTTCTAAAACATCATTTAGAAAAGCAGTCATGACACCCAACCGCCAGATATCGTAGTCATGGTATGTAGCCGTGGCAAGTAGTGTCTGGATGGACTTAAGCATAGGTATTGGATAAGGTTTCATCATTATCCACGCCTGGTCGATGACGAAAACCTTTAACAAGTCTAGCTTTGAAAGTCTCAACTTTTCCATGTACACCAAGTAATCTTCTCAAGATATACTTGCTCCTGATGGGGATTTAACCCTTCAGATATAGCAACCAAAGTCCATACTTTGTTGGTGTATAAGGATTCCATCTCAGATCGCTGAACATCCAGCCATTCTTACAGAGTCACACTCCTGATGGCCAGCTCGAAACTAGTTGGTTCATCATCTCATGATGCAGTCCTCGCTCCCACTGTCATAGAGAAACAGAAGTATCTCTCAGGTGGGTGAGGAACCCTACTAGATCGGCGGAGAGGCTGAGGTTCATTGGAATCTACTGAATCCTTTGGTTCTATCAAATCATCAGCTGTAGTTTGTATAGCTGGAACCTTTCCAGTTCTACATAACAGACCTTGCCTCGAGCTTGTCCGGATTTTTCTTTTAGACATAGCTCGGACAACCCCAAATCTTAACTAACTTAAGATATGGGCTCTTCCCTTTCCATATCACATATGAAATGGTAGGCAATCGATTTGATTTGAACCCTATTCAATAGGTATGCAGCTTCTCAAGTGCATAACTCCCAAAAGGAAATAGGTAACTCAGTAGTACTCATCATAGAGCACACCTTATCATATAGGGTGTGATTGCTCCGCCCCGATATACCATCGTGCCATGGTGTATACGGAGGAGTAATGCTGAGAGAGAATCTCATTCTCCTTTAGAATAGTCCAAGAATTTCGTGCTCAAGTATTCTCCTCCTTGATCTCATCAAAGGACATAATACTTATACCCGTATTGGTTCTCTACTTCTAACTTATATTCTGTGAATATCTCAAAAGGTTCTGACTTGTGTTTCAACAGGAACATAGGTCTGAATCTCGAAAGATCATCAGAGAATGTAATGAAGTAAAGAGAACCGGTCTTGGCATGTGTAGACAGGGGACCTTACATACATCAACATGTATCATCCCAAGAGTTTACTAACTCTTTCTCTGTTTCCAATAAACAGAGCTGTGGTCATCTTATCTCTGTGACATGACTGGCAAGTTTCACAAGATGTAAATTCAAACTGATTTAAATATGCATCTTTATGTAACTCTAGCTAGTCGGGTCACATTGATCTGACCTAGTCTACAATACCTTAAGAAGGATTCGTTCAGTTCTGAACTCTTCCTCTTGTGTGTGTTCTGTATACTAAGAACTGTAGTTTGATTTAGAATATCGATGCTTTTAGATAACGTGCCTGAACCGATCAACTTTTGATATAGGAAATGTTCAAAACATTATCCAACAATACAAAATTTTATCATTTCTTTACTAATAAAGAGACTGATATGATTTTGTATATCAGGTTCGGTATCTAATAACATTCGTTCAGAATCAATGTATTTGGAATACAGGGTGACAGTGACCGACAGACTTGGCTGCAACTCTTGCCCCATTTTCTGCCTCATGAAACTTATCACCCGTTCTCAGTTCTCTACCTTTCTATAGCCCTATGTAACAGATTACATATCTGGGATCCTGATCTGGTATCACATACCCAGGACGTAGAGGATACGGAGAAACAGTTCTTTGTAATGAACACACCCGAAGATGATGCATCAACATGCACTCTCTTCGTTTGGGCGGCACGGGAAATCTGGTATTCCCAAATTTCCTGCTCTGTCTTATAACAATTATAAGTTGGAGCGGGACCAACGTTCCCCAGCTCAGTATAACAAGCGGGTTCGGTCAATATATCCATTTTATTATCTTGATTAAGGCGTGACATGGTCGCTACCAGGAGAGAGAGAGAAGAAAACACTCAGCATGCGCTCTTGCAAGAATAGATTGGTTAATATTTTATCTAATCAGGATGGCTCCCACTACTTTTTATCAAATCTTTCTTCAAACCCTAAAAGGAAAGACTAGCCGGGATTAATTACACACTACAAGTTCGCCAATCTTTCAGCCAGGCCAGTGTCGGTACTTTGAGGGAGGTCCCCCGTGCTTTCGCACGAACCTAATTAATGTAAACCTCGTTTTCCCAGAGGCGTAACCTCGTTGACACCTTTCTAGACACCTACTTGATCGGCTAATTGTAATATGTAAAACTCTACCAGCAGTAACTCTTACTCGCAGTGGGTATCGGGATCCAACTATCTCATAGAAGGTATGCAATCTCATTGCAAATTCCAACACTTGAAATTCCCGATAATATTTTGCCCCTAGCTCGCTATGACCTTGACGCATGCCAAACAACCCATAGTCTGCTAGTCAAGTTCAACCCGTACATTTCTTGATTGAATTAAACCCACCCGCACGACCCTTGACGCATGCCAAACAACGCCGTACGAATACCCTAATCCAATCGCATCGTATGCTAGCAGATAAGCACTAGTTAGCTACCGTACACTACGCCTTGACGCATGCCAAACAACCGCAGCACGAATACTAACTAGTACTTATCTGAAATGACGGAGGGCTACGACAGGTTTTTCTGAAAACCTATTGCGTAATGAACTTGATATCGTTGTAGAATCAAATGATTTTTAAAATAGAGTGCTTTTGAGGCTTTCCTAGTTTTGCTAAAGGAGTCACTCCCGGTGAAGGGATCGTCGGTCCTTTCCTCGTCGAATGAGGTGCGGGATATATCATATATATCACTGTGCAAAGCAAAAACTCTTAAAAGCAATCAAAAGACAAACCGAGTGTGTAGCATCTGCCAGTTATTGCTAAAGGAGTCACTCCCGGTGAAGGGATCTCGGTCCTTTCCTCATCGAATAAGTTGCTGGATATATCACATATACCGCTGTGCAAAGCAAGAACTGTAGCTACCTGTTTTATTTTGAAATTCGATTCTACAACATCTTAGGTTTCTTTTATTTCATTAATCACATTAATGAAGTCCCATCATTTAAATACCTAAACATCACAGATAAATACGACGTGCACTTATGCCATCCGCATTCGCCTCGATGTCCCCTCGTGCACCGTTAGGTTAGGTAACTAACGGCAGAGCGGGGCAGGGCTAGCGCGGGTGTAAAACATAAGTAACATCTATATAATATATCATATATACTATATACTGTATCTATCACAGAACATCACATGATCACATCACAGATATCGCAGTAGAAGAATCATATGAAATATTGGATATACTAGGACGTCCGTGTTTTCAATACGAGCCAGTATAAAACACGGATTCCACGGTCGTGATGAATAGCCAAACCCACACCCCTAGACCCCTACGAGAGCGGCAAGCAACCCTACCAATTCTAGAGTTAGGAGACCCGGACTCGACTCCTCGAGTTGGTCTCCCACTGGACTCCAGAACCCGGTTACTTGTGCTCCCCTCCTTGGGTCTATCCTAGTGCGGAAAAGTAAATAATATACAAAAGGTGACATCTTCCGCAACCTGGAAGTGCCCCAATAAAAGAATATTACATACAAGTTTTTTACATGAATGAAAATGAAAAACACTCATCTCACATAAAAACCCCCGGCTATTCAAACACGACGATCCAATATAACATATCCAGCAACACATAACATCACATGTCATCAACGTAAGTAAATATGCGCATCCCAATTGTCGTTGACATATAGCAACGAAACCGGCGATATCACATATTACACTTACGGTCAAAGAAAAGAAAGTGTAAAACTACAACAGTTGGAATCCACAACCACCTCAGACATCGCATGCCTGACCAAATGAATTCTTTAGACATCGCATGCCTAACAATTATAAACCCCGCATTTTGGTCTCATTATCGAAAACACTTTTCAATATCAAGTCGGGCAATTCAACAAGATTCCCGAAAAACTGATCGAATGCTCGTCGCAAACTTTAGTAGACGGCCGCACCCCCGATGCCGTCGACGAAGTGCACCAAGGCTGAACACCGCTGCCGCGAGCACCCGAACGGATGCTTTCGGCGACGGGGTTCTCCTGCAGTCACTTGGTCGGGGCTATGGAGTGAGGCTGTCTATTAAGTTTACCGGCGAGTATCCGCGTTCACAACGTGATTGCAACGGATTTTTTATCATATCAAAATTCCGTGGCAACCGATCAAGTGAGACTAAAGTGCTATGTTTATAACATTCATTCAGTTATCTCATAACTTATTGTGAATTCCAATTATTGTATCACATTCCGGATAAGATAGAAAATGTTAAACTTTTCGATAGAACAATCGAACACCCAAGTTTTCCCGATCAACCGAATGAAATAAGTTCAAAGACATTCACTTCATGCCTCACTACCAACGGTCCAGCCGTAGAAGGGTCAAGCCAACGCCTCACATGTGGCACGCCGTACTGCCCCAAACCTTAAGGTTCAAAGGGCAGTTCAAGACGGTCACATAATCGAGTTAAGGTTTGTTGTCTTCTAGAGGGACCATCGCGTTACCTGCACTACTCAGAACGTCCTTAAACCACGGAAAAATCCAACACTTGGAAATTTTCCGGCAGGGGAAAAAGTGGGTATTTATGTCCGGTCGAAATTTTTAACATATTCTAAAATATCCGAAAAACACATAGACAAAATTAGACAATCCGATCGAATGTACGAACTCCTAATACAACCCAAAAAACTCAACTCTTGATTTCAGATAAAAAAAATTCCCAGGAAAACCAGCACTGCAAAATAGGAATTACTGTGCAAAATTGAATGCCTAATAAGACAAAACGGCCGTGGAACCGCCGCATTAGCATGCTAATGCCGCGGTTCCGCCGCACTTTTGAGGGATCATTAGTTACTTTTTGCACCGTAATTCTTAGAATTTCCTGCTGATTTTTCTGCATATTTTTAATTCTCAAAAATCCACGAAAACAGAAAATGTCCAGAGAGCACTTTCAAGTCGGGGTTTCGGGTCGATCGGACTTCTAACTCCGTCTACGCATCGCCTAAAGCTCTAGCTAGGCTCTGATACCACTGTAGGGTTCCTAGGCACTCTCAAGAGGTCTCACAAGGCATCATCTCTGCCAATTTCAAATTTTAACGGTGCCGAGAAACCCTAATACGGATCGTTGGCTAGAAATCTAGGCGAAAAAGAAACTAGTTAACAACTTAACTAAAGTTTAAACGGAAATACAACCTTTGTAGATCCGGTGCTCCACCTCCATAGCTCCGCAACGAAGTCCCCTCGCTGTCCAAATGAATTCCCGGGCTCTAGCGTCGGCTTCGTCGGAGAAATGGTGAGCTAGGTCGTCGATATCCATGCCGAAGATAATCTACGTCGAGGCATCGCTAGATCAAGCTCCACCTTCACCAAGCCATGAAAACTTGTGAAGGAAACACCCTATACTACTTGGCAAGAGGTAGAGGATGAAGAAATAGGAAGTGGGTTCACTTTAGAATTGGATTTCTCACTTTATTTCATCAATCACCATTGATGGTCAAGCTTTTTCTTCTTTGAAGAAGATGAAGAAGAAGAAGATAAAGTTATGATAAGTATTTTGTAAATGATAAATAAATCAATACTTATCATTTACTAACCCTTGGTTAGTTGTAGAGAATGGACCATGGTTAACAAGAATGGTTAGGGTTAAGTATAAGACAAGGATGGTGGACTAATTCAAAGCTTCAAGAATCTTCAACTAGCAAACAAAAATAGCAACCATTCTTTTCTCATCTTTTTCCAAAATAAATAAATAAATAAATAAGAAAAAAGAAAACCCTAATCATAATCTTAACCATGGTCTAATTCTTTACACTAACCCTAGCTTGCATGTATCATCAAACATGATACAATCATGTGCACAAAATATATCACATATGCAATGTGCACAAACCAAGTGAGTAAATCCATTTAAAGTGAACCAATACTAGTTAATGCAAAGTAATATATCAAATATATATAATTATGCATTAAATCATTAAATCAACACTTGATTCAATGATCCGGTCATGTCGCACACAACCGACTAGTATACAATGTATCGGCTTATCAAATCAATCCTTGATTCGATAACTAGGTTATATCGCATACAACCATTCGATACAATCATCGCGAGAATAGAATACTGTATCACATACACGCATTATTCTCGGTCCCGCACATATCTCATATGCGCTCCTATTTCGTTTCGCTTGAGCCAGGAAACCTCTGTGTAGGACTCTAAAGACTCGTCAATACGCCGGCAGCAGGTGATGATCATATCAAACACCCACAAGCCGCAAGCGGTCTGCTAAACGTAACGGCCACCCGGGTATTGAGCGATCAGAAGATCGACGAGCAAGCCCGCTCACACTCCAGTGAATCCAACCAGTAACACTACCGTACAGTCCGGTCTGATCGTCTGATATGTCGCATATCTTGCCTAGGGGTGGTAAACGTCAGACCCCAATAGCTCGATAAGTCGTGTCGATATGAGGTCTATAACATTTCGAGAAACTACTGGTAACACTTACCAGTAAATCTCAGCAACCCTGGCCAGGGATTTCCTGTTATAGCCAATCGTGCACAGCGCAACATCAACTCCCTATACCGGGAGAGACGAATCCCCTCCTATCGCTCATTGCCTCCATGTGACTCGGGACTGTACCCAAAAACCACCGTTTTGCACGCCCTCTTGGACGTGGTAAGATGGAAATCAAAGCACAGTGGGAACCGCACAAGACTCTATGACGATCTCGGGTCAACAGACTACTCTGTACCAGTGTCACCAGAGAACTGCCATCTGACGTAAGGTATAATACCATCTGGGAGTTCTCGGCGAGTCCGTCCAGTGTACCCAGTCTCCACTGAGCACCCGTATATCATCTCTGATGTCAAACACCAATGGATATGGGATCATCCATTGCCCAACTGTATGGGTCGAGAAGGTATACGCTAGTCTACTCTGGTATATCGATGCCCCGTCTCGATACACCCACGACTAGGGACTTTGAAGGATGTACTTATGGACTACCATGTCCCCACTAGTATGATCCGCATCATAGTCCAGGTAGTCAAGTACACATCCTAAGGGCTTTACCAACATGTAATAGAGAGGCAATCAGTGTACACGTTAAGGTAAAGAGCAACCAGATAGCATACTATCATGTCGAGCAAGAAAGTCCTCCCTATATATGTCCAAGCATCCACTACAATATACATCCTATGTATAGTAATGGCCTGTAGGGCATACATATAACTAACACCCCTGTTTACACATGCCAAGACCGGTTCTTTGTACTTCATTACATTCTCTGATAATCTCTCAAGATTCAGACATATGTTCCTGTTGAAACACAAGTCCGAACCTTTTGAGATATTCACAGAATATAAGTTAGAAGTAGAGAACCAAAATACGGGTATAAGTATTATGTCCTTTGATGTGATCGAGGAGGAGAATACTTGAGCACGGAAATCCTGGTCTATTCTAAGGGAGAATGAGATTCTCTCTCAGCATTACTCCTCCGTATACACCATAGCACGATGGTATATCGGGGCGGAGCAATAGCACCCTATGTGATATGGTGTGCTCTATGATGAGTACTACTGAGTTACCTTTTTCCTTTTGGGAGTTATGCACTTGAGAAGCTGCATACCTATTGAATAGGGTTCAAATCAAATCAGTTGCCTACCACTTCATATGTGATATGGAAAGGGAAGAGCCCATATCTTAAGATGGTTAAGATTTGGGGTTGTCCAGCCTATGTCTAAAAGCAAAATCCGGACAAGCTCGAGGCAAGGTTAGTTATGTAGAACTGGAAAGATTCCAGCTATGCAAACTACAGCAGATGATTTGGTACAACCAAAGGATTCAGTAGATACCAACGAACCTCAGCCTCTCCGCCCATCTAGCAGGGTTCCTCACCCACCTGAAAGATACTTCGGTTTCTCTATGACAGTGGGAGCGAGGATTGCATCATGAGATGATGACCCGACTAGTTTCGAGCTGGCCATCAGGAGTGAGACTCTGTAAGAATGGCTAGATGCTTAGTGATCTGAGATGGAATCCTTATACACCAACAAAGTATGGACTTTAGTGGCTTTATCTGAAGGGTTAAATCCCCATCAGGCGCAAGTATATCTTGAGAAGATTACTTGGTGTACATGAAAAAGTTGAGACTTTCAAAGCTAGACTTGTTAAAGGTTTTCGTCATCGACCAGGCGTGGATAATGATGAAACCTTTTCAAGTGGCTATGCTTAAGTCCATCCAGATCCTACTTGCCACGGCTACATACCATGACTACGATATCTGGCGGTTGGGTGCCATGACTGCTTTTCTAAATGAAGCTTTAGAAGAGAACGTCTATAAGTACACAGCCAGAGGGCTTCGTAAACAGTGGGAGCAGAGGAAATGTGTACAAGATGCTTTATGTGATAAAGCAGGCATCGCGGAGTTGGAACATCTGTTTTGATGTGGAAGTCAAATAGTTTGACATCATCAAAATGGTAGATGAACCTTGTATATACAAGAAGGTAGTAGGGAGTATGGTAGTGATCCTCGTAGAGTACGTGAATGACATACTCTTGATAGGGAAGGAGTTTCCTATGCTACGCTCGGTCAATCTCCGGTTATCACAAGAATTCTCCATAATAGGATCAAAGTGATACCTCCTAAATCCTGGATTTTGAATCTATGCGATAGATCTAATTGGATGTTAGAATTCTCACTAGTTGTAGTGAGATGGTATCAACCGATCCTGGGGAGAATCACTGGAAGGGTTCCAGAGTGATAAGGATGACTGAATGTCAGTCACAGGCATTGTCTTTACCCTTGGTAAAGGGACGGTATGTTGGAAGAGTTCCAAGCTAGATACCGTGGCATACTAGACGATTAAAGGCTGAATATGTCGCTACTTAAGATGCTACCAAAGAGGCTGTCTGGGTGTATATTAGTTCATGAGATGAACTTAGTCCCTCCCATTGTGTGACAATGGAGTTGTGGCTTATACCAAGGAACGTCCGTCCCATCAGTGATCCAGACATATTCTAAGGCAGTGTCACCTGATCATGGAGATGGTTGATCTCCAGGATGATCGAGGTTAGGAGAGTAGAGTCAGAGGACAACACGGCGGATCCACTCACAAAGGCCTTTTCCCAGAGAGAGACTTTTATGGGATGGTTGAGTATGAGATACTACAACCACTGCTATCAGATGGCCCTAGTGCAAGTGGGAGATTGTTAGTTATATGTATGCCCTAGAGGCCATTACTGTACATTGGATGTATATTGTAATGGATGCTGGGACATACATAGGGAGGACTTTCTTGCTCGACATGATAGTATGCTATCTGGTTACTCTTTACCTTAATGTGTATACTGATTGTCTCTCTGTTACATATTGGTAAAGCCCTTAGGATGTGTGCTTGACTACCTGGACTATGATGCGGATCATACTAGTGGGGACATGGTAGTCCATAAGTACATCCTTCAAGGTCCCTAGTCGTGAGTGTATCGAGACGGGGCATCGATATACCAGAGTAGACTAGCGTATACCTTCTCGACCCATACAGATGGGCGATGGATGATCCCATATCCATTGGTGTTTGACATCAGAGATGATATACGGGTGCTCAGTAGAGACTGGGTACACTGGACGGACTCGCCGAGAACTCCCAGATGGTATTATACCTTACGTCAGATGGCAGTTCTCTGGTGACACTGGTACAGAGTAGTCTGTTGACCCGAGATCGTCATAGAGTCTTGTGTGGTTCCCACTGTGCTTTGATTTCCACCTTACCACGTCCAAGAGGGCGTGCAAAACGGTGGTTTTTGGGTATAGTCCCGAGTCACATGGAGGCAATGAGCGATAGGAGGGGATTCGTCTCTCCCGGTATAGGGAGTTGATGTTGCGCTGTGTTCGATTGGCTATAACCGGAAATCTCTGGCCATGGTTGTTGAGATTTACTGGTAAGTGTTACCAGTAGTTTCTCGAATTGTTATAGACCTCATATCGACACGACTTATCGAGCTATTGGGGTCTGACGTTTACCACCCCTAGGCGAGATATGCGACATATCAGACGACGAGACCGGACTGTACGGCAAGTGTTACTGGTTGGATTCACAGGAGTGTGAGCGGGCTTGCTCGTCGATCTTCTGATCGCTCAATACCCGGGTGGCCGTTACGTTTAGCAGACCGCTTGCGGCTTGTGGGTGTTTGATATGATCATCACCTGCTACCGGCGTATTGACGAGTCTTTAGAGTCCTACACAGAGGTTTCCTGGCTCAAGCGAAACGAAATAGGAGCGCATATGAGATATGTGCGGGACCGAGAATAATGCGTGTATGTGATACCGTATTCTATTCTCGCGATGAATGTATCGAATGGTTGTATGCGATATAACCTAGTTATCGAATCAAGGATTGATTCGATAAGTCGATACATTGCATATTAGTCGGTTATATGCGATATGACCGGATCGTTAAATCAAGTGTTGATTTAATGATTGAATGCATAATTATATATTTGATATATTACTTTGCATTAACTAGTATTGGTTCATTTTAAATGGTTTTTCTCACTTGTTTGTGCACATTGTATATGTGATATATTTTTGTGCACAAGTCTGTATCATGTTTGATGATGCATGCTAACTTGGATTTGTGTAAAGATTAAACCATGGTTATATGAATGGTTAGGGTTTTGTTTTCTTATTCATTTATTTATTTATTTATGCTTTTTGGAAAATAAATGGCATAAAGAGAAAATGGTGGCTTTCTTTGTTTGCATCTTGAAGCTTCATGAAGCTTTGACCAAGTGACCATTTTGTCTCATGCTTAACCCTAACCATTCCACTCAACCATGATTCATTCTCTACACTTGACCATGGTTATATTATGATAAGGTTTATTATTCTTTTCTATTCAATTAACTTATCATATTATTGTTATCTTCTTCTTCTTCTACACAAGAAGAAAAGCTTGCTTCATCAATGGTGATTTGATGAAATCAAGTGAGAAATCCAATTCTAAAGTGAACCCACTTCCTATTTCTTCATCCTCTACCACTTGCCAAGTAGTATAGGGTGTTTTCTTCACAAGTTTCATGACTTGGTGAAGTGGGAGCTTGATCTTGTGATGCTTCGACGTAGATCATCTTCGGCACGAAGCTGACGACCTTGCCCGCCCATTTCTCCGATGAAGCCGACGCTAGAGCCCGGGATTTCATTTGGACAGCGGAGAGCACTTCATCACGGAGCCGTGGAGGTGGAGGACCGGATCTACAAAGGTTGTATTTCCGTACTCTTAGTTAAAGTAGTTAACTAGCTGCTTTGTCGCCTAAACTTCTAGCCAACGATCCGTAGTTTAGGGTTTCTCGGCACCGTAAATTTTGAAATTGGCATGGTTGATGCCACGTGAGACCTCTTATGAGTGCCTAGGGACCCTACAAGATACACCTCCTTCAATGTCGAAAAATGTCAGTGCGCCTAAAGCTGGCAGAGAAAGAACATCCACTTGCCTTCTGCTCACGGTCTGGCGTCCTCTGCTCTGGGTCCTTGTCTTCCCTGTGGATTACCAATCCTATAATTTTTCTGCTTGTCGACCCGGTTAGGTGTAATGACGGAAACAATTCCGCTCTGGCACCTCTCTGATCATCGTTTGGCCAATCAGCATGACCACTTGTAAAGCAGCACATTACTGATGGTGGCATCTGGCCCTCTGATTATGCATGATACAACTGATCCTGGTGAAAATCCTTATCGCTATGGTTTCCTGGAAAGAACCTGCCTATGGTCTCTTCCGATCTCACCTATGCTGAACTGTATGGAGGTTGGCACTCATTATTTAAATTCCTTTTTCTCATTTCCGTACAGCTGCGTCCTCAGCATGGCTTTCCTCTGGAATTTGGCCGTATCCAACGCCTCTGCATTCATATCCATCCTTTAATTTTGACGCGGAGTAACAACAGCTCGTTAATATCTCGCACGAACCTCTTGTCCCACGAGTCTTTATTATCATCCACTTCGATGTCATATCTTGCTGGCTGCATACTGCAATTCGTTCTCGGCTACAGTTAATCCGGAGTCTCTCATAAGGAATCGAAATTATGAACTTGGGTATCTTCACCACTCTGTGGAAGTTATCTAGCCGATTACATCTTCAGTAACTCGTCCAAGTTGTCGGAGGAATACGCTTCATTCGTCTGTTCTCGATCAACTCACAACGCGTCTGGGTGGGGTCCATCTATCTGAAGCTGGTCAATTTACTGACCTCGTATCGAAGCATCCAACGAACAATGTCATCTCTTGATCGATTTAATCTAGATCTGAGTAAAATCCTTCAAACTGGAATTCTCCAATCTAACTGAACCTGCGTCGGCGCATCCAATTAGATGAATCATCTTTGTCGCTCTTATTCAAGATGGACTATCGATCTTCTCTCACATCTCTACCTGTAACCTCCTGTGGTTTCAGCTTATAAACTCCGGAGGCGACATCCCGTCAATTTCAGCAACAGCTGGGTCACCTGTCTGCACGGTAGTAAACATCATGACCTCTGGGGTAGGCTGTACATCAACAGTCTTCTCAATCTGGCTGCCTCTATCAATGACGCGATCATCAAGTACAGATCCGAACACTCGTCTCAAATGAAAGATCTCAATACAAACAATACACCGATACGTTCCTATGTTACCAGAAGAATATCATGGTCAGTCCTCGTCCGTAACGAGCTCGCTCTGACCGCATCTCTAGCAGCAGCTCTCTCTATGCTCGTAGCCATAGTGACAGGAACCTCAAGCAAATATCGATGAAGGTAGATCAAAGGAATGAATGGAATAGATAGGTCTGAAATGGAAATATGATCATAGGCAGGAATGAAATCAATAGGAGTATGATCATAGGAATGAACAGAAGCACGGATCTCAAGAAATGTATATCCTAAGGTCAATTATTGTTGGTGATATGTATGCCCTAGAGGCCATTATTGTATGATTTAGTGGATGCTTGGACATATATATGGAGGACTTTCTTGCTCGACATGATAGTATACTATCTGGTTGTCTTTATCTTAACATGTAGACTGGTATTATTATACTGTCTCTCTCTTACATGTTGATAATGCCTTTAGGATATGTACTTGACTACCAGGACTATGATACATATCATACTAGTGGGGCCAGGGTGGTCCACAAGTATATCCTTTAACAGTTCCTAGTCGAGGGGATATCGAGACAGGGCATCGACATTTCAGAGTAGACCAGTGTGTGTTAGATATGTATGCCCAAGATGCCATTATTGTATATGTATACATGTGGATACTTGGACATATATATATATGTACATGACAGTCTTGCTCGATATGATAGTATGCTATTTGGTTTGTCTTTATCTTAACATGTGCATATGTTTTACTTGCTATTACATATCATTCATACATATTGATAAAGCCTGTAGGATCATTGCTAGACTACCTGCGTTGTGATGGCGATCATACTTATGGGAGCTGGGTAGTCGGTACGCACATCCTTAAATGGTCCCTAGTCGTGGGAGTATCGAGACTGAGCATCGATATTCCGGAGTAGACTAGTGTATACCTTTCTAGACCCCGACGAGGGGCGATGCTATGGTCCCACAACCATTGGTCTTTCGCACCTAATATTATATACAGGTGCTCACTAGGTGTGAGTACACCGGACGGACTCGCCGAGAACTTCCAGATCGTACTATACCTCTCGTCGGATAGAAGTTCTCGGGTGACATGAGTACAGGTTAGCATTTAGACCTGAGATCGTCATTTGTCTCATATGAGTTCCCACTGTGCTTTGATCACTACCCTACCACGGCTCTACTGAATCGTGCAAACAGGTTTTGGTTGGGTACAGTCCCGAGCCACATGGAGGCAGTGAGCGATTGTTGGGGGTTCGTCTCTACCGGTATAGGGAGTCGATATCGTACTGTGTTCGATTGGTAAGGACCATAAGACTGTTGGCTATAGTGCCTCAAGTCAATTATTGGATTGCAGGCACGTGATTGCAATGATTAAGGGAGGACCTATACCGGTAGAACAGTCTTACTCGAGATGATAGTATGCTATCTGTTTTGTCTTTATCATCGTGAACATGAGTTAGGTGACATTACAGATCACTATTACATGTTGATAGAGCCTATAGGATTCTTGCTTGACTACCAGCGGTATGATAGCGATCATATACGTGAGAGTTGAGTGGTTTATAAGCACATACTTAAAATGTCCCTAGTCATGGATGTTTTGAGACTAGGCATCGATACTCTAAAAGTAGACTAGTGTAAACTGATCGAGACCCCGACGAGGGGCGATGGCCGGTCTCACAAGCCATTAGTGTTAGTTGGTTCACCTAAGATGTATACACGTGCTCATTGGGTTATGAGTACACCGGACGGACTCGCCGGGAACATGCTAGTTGGCATTATACCTATTGTCGATAGCAGTGTTAGTTGTATGTATGCCCTAGAGAATAGTATTGTACATATGATGTATATTATATTAGATGCTTTGACATATATAGAGAGGACTTTATGGCTCTATATGATAGTATGCTATTTCGTTGCTCTTTATCTTAACATGTATACTTGTCTCTTGATACTGTTTTATAGTTACATGTTGGTGAAGCCCTTAGGATGTGTACTTGACTACCTGGACTGTGATGCAGATCATACTAGTGGGGCCATGGTAGTCCATAAGTTCATCCTTTAATGTTCCTAGTCGTGGGTGTATCGAGACAGGGCATCGATATACCAGAGTAGACTAGCGTATACGCTTCTTGACCCATGAGATGGGCGATGCATGATCCTATATCCATTGGTGTTTGACATCAGAGATGGTATACAGGTGCTCAGTGGAGACTAAGTATACTGGAAGGACTCACCGAGAACTCCCAGATGGTATTATACCTCACGTCAGATGGCAGTTCTCTGGTGACACTTGTACATGTTAGTCTGTAGACCCGAAATCGTCATAGAGTCTTGTGTGACTCCCACTGCGCTTTGATTTCCACCTTACCACGTCTAAGAGGGCGTGCAAAATGGTGGTTTTTGGGTACAGTCCCGAGTCATATGGAGACAATGAACGATAGGAGGAGTTTCGTCTCTCCCGGTATTAGGGGTTGATGTTGCGCTGTGCTCGATTGGCCATAACAGGGAAGTCCCTGGCCAGGGCTGATTTAGAGATTTACTGGTAAGTGTTACCAGTAGTTTCTCAACCCGTTATTAGCCTCACATCGGCATGACTTATCGGTTATTGGGGTCTGACGTTTACCACCCCTAAACTTGATATGCGACATATCAAACGAGGAGACCGGAATGTATGGCAAGTGTTACCGTCGAGCTTTTGCAGGAGTTGGAGCGGGCTTGCTTGCTGATCTTCTGATCGTTCAATACTCGGGTAGCCGTTACGTCCAGCTAGTACCGCTGACGGCTTGTGGGTGCTTGAGGTGATCATCATCTACTGCCGGCGTATTGACGATTCTTTAGAATCCTACATAGAGGTTTTACTGGCTCGGGCAAAACGAAATGGGAGCACATATGTGATATGTGCGGGACCGAGAATAATGCGTTTAAGTTATACAGTATTCTATTCTCGCGACTTTTTGTATTGGTTGGTTATATGAGATATAGCCGGGTTATCGAATCAAGGGTTGATTCGATAAGTTGATACATTGGATGTTTGTCGGTTATATTTGATATAGCCGGATTATTAAGTCAAGTGTTGATTTGATAATTTAGTGTATAATTGTATATATGATATACTAATTTACATTAACTAACATTTTCTCACTTAAGCATTTTTTCTCACTTGTGCACACTTAATATATATATATATATATATATATATATATATATATAGATATGTGTGTGTGTGTGTGTGATATATTAAATTGTGTATTGTTTTGTATCATGGTTGTTGATACACACTACATGGGTGTATGAGACTTACACCATGCTAATTATGATGATGGGTTTTTATATTTAAAGTAATTCTAAAATTAGTGGAATATTAGCTTAATGCATGAACCTAGTGGAAGCTTGTGGATGCTTTGACTAAGTCCACTATTTTTATTTCACTTAAGATATTTAGTAACCTAACCATCACAATTAGCCATGGTTATGTTTCTACATGAGTTAGTATATGATACTCACTCACCATGGTTCACTCTCTCACTTGATCATTTTTTTTCTCTTCTCATTTGTTCATCTTCTTCCTCAAGCTCAAAAAGCTTTCTAGGGTTTGAAAAAGTGAGAAAGTAATGTGAGAAAAATAATTCTAAAGTGAGCCCACTTCCTATTTCCTCATCCTCTAGTAGATTAGCACTTTAGTATAGGGTGTTTGCTTCACTAGTCCTTTAGTTAGTGAAGTAGAAGCTTGAGCTAGTATTCCCTCGACGTAGATCATCTTCGGCCTTAAAGACTTCAAGCAAGAACGTTCCATTCTCCTTGAGAAGCCAGGCAAAGGTCCGGGAGTTCCATCAACGCAGTGAAGGGACTACTACAAGGAGCTTATGAAGTGAAGGACCGATCTACAAAGGTTGTATTTCTAGTTCACTTAGTTGTAAATGGTTTACTATAGTTTTCGTATTATATTCTAGTTAACGATTCTAGTTTAGAGTTCCTTGAAATGGCAAAATTTTGAAAATGGCATGAACGATGCCTCCCAAAAGCTTGCTGACGTCGATAGGAACCCTACAGTGATATTAGAGCCTAGCTAGAAAATTATACGGATAATGTTAGATTATGAATACGAAATGAACTCTGAAACTTAAAATACTAAAACGATGTTTCTGTCGATTTTAAAATAAGCTCCAAAATTTTTTCAAACAAGTGCAAAATTATATATAAGCAAATATAAGAGCATGGAAGAAACTTGGGACCATGTGCTCGGATTTTGGCCGAGCATATGGCCAGAAAAACCGAGGAAGCCGGCCTGGGGTGTATTCAGGGTCCCAAATTTTTTTCATGCTCTGTGCTTTAGGTTTTGGTATTTCAGGTGTTGTTTATTTTTGCTACTTTTTCATGTGATGATTAACTCAATGCAATGGCAACTCAGAGTATTTCGTAGTCGTAATTTTAACTATTTTCGGGATACTTTAGACGTTGTTAAAATGTTCAATCGGATGTTAAATACCCTCTTTAACCCTTACCGGGAAAATTTCCAAGTGTTGGATTTTTCCCGTAGTTAAAAAGCTTTCAAAGATCATGCAAGTTATTCGATGGACCCTCTAGAAGAATGAAACCCTAACTCGAGATGTGACCACCGAACTGTGACTAAACCTTAGGGTTTACCGTAGTTAGTGGCACCACAAATGAGGCTTGGGTTTGCCCTTCTACGGCTGGTCCATTGGAACTGTGGCTTGTGCTGAATAACTTTAAATTACGCTCAAGTGTTGAGCTTTTTGGGTAATCTTGGGTGTTCGTTGATTCAATTGGAATGTTTAACATTGTCTAGGATTTTCTTTGTGATGTCATGACATGTGATGTTCTATGATGCTAGATATGTTATATTGGATTGTTGCGTTTTGAATAGCCCGGGGTTTTATATGAGATGAGAGTTTTTATTTTCATTCATGTAAAATTAAATGTATGTAATATTCTTTTATTGGGGCACTTCCGGGTTGAGGTTGATGTCACCATTGATGTATATTATTTAGTTTTCCGCATTATGATAGACCCAAGGTGGAGAGCACAAGTAACCGGGTTCTAGAGTTCAGTGGGAGACCAACTCGAGGAGTCGAGTCCGGGTCTTCTAACTCTAGAATTAGTAGGGTTGCTTGCCGCTCTCGTAGGGGTCTAGGGGTGTGGGTTTGGATATTCATCGCGACCGTGGAATCCGTGTTTTACAGAGGCTCAAAATAAAACACGGACCTCCTAGTATATCCAATATTTCATATATTTCCTCTGCTACGATATCTGTGATGTGATCATTTGATATATTGTGATAGATACAGTATATGGTATATATGATATATTATATAGACGTTGCTTATGTTTTACACACGCGCTAGCCCTGTCCCGCTCTGCCGTTAGTTACCTAACCTAACGGTGCATGATGGGACATCGAGGCGAATGCGGATGGCATAAGTGTACGTTGTACTTATCTGTGATGTTTAGGTGACTTAAATGATGGGACTTCATTAATGTGATTAATGAAAGAAAAGAAACCTAAAAGATGTTGTAGAATCAAACTTTCAAAAAGGGTAGCTACAGTTTTTACTTTGCATAGTGATATATATGATATATCCCGCACCTTATTCGATGAGGAAAGAGCCGAGATCCCTTCACCGGGAATGACCTCTTTAGCAAAACTGGCAGATGCTATAAATACACGGTTTGTCTTTTGATTGCTTTTGGAGTGTTTGCTTTGCATAGTGATATATATGATATATGCCGCACCTTATTCGATGAGGAAAGAGCCGAGATCCCTTCGCCGGGAATGAGCTCTTTAGCAAAATTAGTAAAAGGCTCAAAAACACTCCTTTTTCAAAATTCACTCGATTCTACAACGATATCAAGTTCATTACGGAAAAGGTTTTTCGCAAAAACCTGTCGTAGCCCTCCGTCATTTCAGATAAGTCCTACTTAGTATTCGTGCTACGTTTGTTGGCCTGCGTCAAGGCGTAGTGTGCGGTAGCTGACTAGTATTTAACTTTTCATGCATATGATGCAGATTGGATTAGGGTAGTCGTGCGACTTTGTTGGCCTGCATCAAGGGTCGTACGGGTGGGTTTAATTCAATCAAGAAATGACGGGTTGAACTTGACTAGCGCACTATAGTTTGTTGGCCTGCGTCAAGGTCATGGGACGCTAGGGGAAAAATATTATCGGGAATTTCAAGTGTTGAAATTTGCAATGAGATTGCATACCTTATATGAGATAGTTGGATCCCGATACCCACTGCGAGTAATGTTGGAGATAGTGCCCTCAAAGTCAATTATTGTATCGCAGGCACGTGATTGCAATGATTGAGGTAGGACCTATACCGATATGACAGTCTTGCTCGAGATGATAGTTTGCTATCTGGTTTGTCTTTATCATCATATATATGCTTTAGTTCACTATTGCAAGATGATAGAGCCCAGAGGATTCATGCTTGACTACCAGCAGTATGATGGCGATCATATACGTGGGAGCTGGGGTCTATAAGCACATCCTTAAAAGTGTCCCTAGTCGTAGGAGTTTCGAGACAGGGCATCGATACTCCAGAGTAGACTAGTGTATACAGTCGATGTAAGTCCATGCTACCTCTCCCGGTACTTTCGGGAATGCGGAATTTGGTAAAAAACGATTTTCTTAAAGATGGTAACATGGACCTATAACCCGGATCTTGGTTAAACATCTATCTAACATCCTAACTAAGAGATTCTAGCTACTCGGTTAGGGGTTATACCTAGCTTGTCTTGAACTCCTTCTCTTCAAGCTCCGATGGTGGTCCGATGGCTCCTTCTCGTCGTCTCCGTACGCCGAAGATAGATCCACTTGAAAGCTCCAACCTTTAGCTCCTTCTTCGTTCTTTGAAGAAACTAGTTCACTTGGTTTGCTAAACCTAGTGAACTAGAATGAGTAGAGAGGAAATAGAATGGGATTTTATCTATGGTTCTTGATTCTCAACTCATGAGACAAGAGAACCATAGATCAAGAGAGGGAGCAAGAGGTTGAGGGTGAGAGCAAGAGGAGAGCTCAAGAACAAGAGAGAGAATGAGCAAGAAAGAATGAGGCTCTCTTTTGTCTTTCACCCTCTCATAATCCAAAGTGATCATAACTCATCATATCAAAAAAAGTCTTATCTGATGGTTTGAAGCAACCACAACCATATCATTTCATGCACTCATTTTACACAAATGAGCAAGTAAACAAAAGTCTTTGCCATGAAATGATGGCTATGGTTATCATGATGGTCAACTAGTCAAGCCTAGTCAACCGGTCAACAAGTCAACAAAAGTCAACAAGTCAACAAAGTCAACAAGTCAACAAAAGTCAACAAGTCAACAACCATATCACCATAATACTTAATTAATATAATAGTTAATCACATATCATATTCTCATTAGGGTTGAGCATAAAGTCAAATAGTCAACGGTCAACTGTCAACAACCCTAATGAGAATCCGCTGCCTCTGCCTCCCTGTCAACTGTGCATACACACCCGCATCCGCGTTTCGAGAAACACGAATGCACACTGGATAAATCCAATCCCAAAAGGTACACTAGGATCTGGCTTAAACCAAAGCCCGCTAGTGTAAACTGTCCGGACACTGTACGTGCACAAGTGCACGGATGTGACCGAACCCTGTCGCAAAACCATGCGACCCGTCGCAATACCATGCGACCTCTACTCTTTTGCCTAAAGGCGAAAAGCTTTCTGTGTGGGACTCTAAAGACTCGACACTACGCTGGCAGTGGGTTTAACCACAGACCGCAAGCGGCACTAGCTGTGCGTAACGGTCCCCAGGTAATGCCGACAAGAAGACCGACGAGGCGAAACCCATCTGAACTCCTACTGAGCCTGAGTGTGACATTCTCCGTACAGTCCGGTCTGTTCGTCTGATACATCGCATGGTGGGCCTAGGGGGCGGTAAACGTCAGTCCCCCAATAGCGGTACAAGTCGTGCCGGAGCGAAGCCCAAAACACCCTGAGATAACACTGGAAACCTACCAGTATATCTCGATTGCCCTGGCCAGGGACTACTCGTGTAATGGCTCTCCTAGACACAGCGCGATGTCAACCCCCAATACCGGGAGAGACGAATCCTGTCTAACCGTCACTGCCTCCAAGTGCTTCGGGACTGCACCCAACCACTACCTGTTTGCACGACTCCTTTGAGCCGTGGTAGGGTAGTGGTCAAAGTACAGTGGGAACACACTCGAGGCGGAGTGACAGTGTCAAGTCAGCAGACTAAGCTGTACTCATGTCACCTGGGAACTGATAACTAACGATAGGTATAATACCAACTAGTCAGTTCCCGACGAGTCCTGTCCAGTGTACCCATAACCTAACGAGCACCCGCATACTATCTCAAGTACGACGTACTGACGGCTGTGGGACAGACCGTCTCCCACACTGGGATGAGAAGCGCATGCGCTGGTCTACTCCGGAGTATCGATGCCCTGTCTCGATAGTCCTGCGACCAGGGACCTGCATAAGGATGTGCTTATAGATTACCCAGCCCCACTAGTGTGACGGCCATCACATCGCTGGTAATCAAGCAAAGATCCTAAGGGCTCCACTAATGTGTATAGGCGATATACAAAATATAAACACATGTACACATTGAAGTAGAAACAAACCAAGTAGCATACTACTATTTTGAGCAAGATTGTATATACAAGGTGAATATCCCAAGCATCCATTAAGTAATATACAAACCAGTATGATACAGTAATGGCCTCTAGGGCATATACACTAACAATCTCCCACTTGCACTAAGGCCATGTACTGGCGTATCGAAGACCTATCATCTCGATCAGCCGCTCGAACTGAGTCTGGGGCAGGGCCTTGTTGAATGGATCTGCAGTGTTATCTTCTGAAGCGACTCTCCGAACCTCGATCTCCTGGCGATCAACGATCTCCCTGATCAGGTGATACCGCCTCAAGATGTGCCTGGATTTCTGATGGGACCTTGGTTCCTTCGCTAAAGCTATAGCCCCGTTGTTGTCGCAATACAGAGGTATTTGATCAACAATGGACGGAACCACCTGAAGTTCTTTCAAGAACTTCCTCATCCAGACAGCTTCTTTTGCGGCATCAGATGCAGCGATGTATTCCGCTTCCATCGTCGAGTCTGCAACGGTTTCTTGTTTGGAACTCTTCCAACACACCGCCCCTCCATTGAGGGTAAAGACAAAACCCGACATGGACTTGGAATCATCCTTGTCACTCTGGAAGCTGGAGTCAGCAAAGGCCTCGATCTGGAGGTCTTTTCCGCCATACACCAAGAACATCTCCTTAGTCCTTCTCAGGTACTTGAGAATGTTCTTTACCGCTATCCAGTGTTTCTCCCCAGGGTTTGACTGATACCGGCTTACCACACTCAGTGCATAAGCTACATCCGGTCTGGTACACAACATCGCATACATTATAGAGCCTACCGCAGAAGCGTAGGGTATAATAGACATGCGATCCCTCTCCAAATCAGTCTTGGGAGACATCTCTTTAGAGAGGGTGATCCCGTGACAAGCCGGTAGGTTACCGCGCTTGGAATCTTCCATACTGAATCTCTTCAGTATGGTGTCGATGTACCTGGACTGTGATAGTCCTAATATCCTCTTGGATCTGTCACGGTAGATCCGGATACCCAGAATATACGAGGCATCACCCAGGTCTTTCATGGAGAACCTGTGTGACAAGAACCCCTTGACAGATTGTAGCATAGGAATGTCATTTCCTATTAAGAGAATGTCATCCACGTATAAAACGAGGAATACTACAGTTCTCGCTACAAATCTACTATAGATGCATGGTTCATCTGGATTTTTGATAAAGCCAAATTCTTTGACCGTCTCATCAAAGCAGATGTTCCAACTCCGCGATGCCTGCTTTAGTCCATAGATGGACTTAAGCAACTTGCACACCTTTCCGCTGCTCCTACTCTGAATGAAACCCTCTGGTTGGTCCATATAGACACACTCCTCTAAATTTCCATTTAGAAAAGCTGTCTTCACGTCCATTTGCCAGATTTCATAATCGTGGAAGGTAGCAATGGCAAGAAGGATCCGAATGGATTTCAGCATGGCTACTGGAGAAAAGGTTTCGTCATAGTCCAAGCCAGGTCTTTGACGGAAACCTTTTGCTACCAGCCTAGCTTTATAGGTCTCAACCTGTCCATCTACACCAATCTTCCTTTTGAAGATCCACTTGCATCCTACGGGTTTTACCCCGTCTGGAGCAATGTCCAACGTCCATACCTTGTTGGTGTACATGGACTCCATTTCGGTCCGCATTGCATCCAGCCATTTCACTGAGTCAACGCTCTGAACGGCCTACTAGAAGCTAGTAGGCTCATCATAATCTATGATGCAATCCTCTCTATCCCCTTCTATGAGAAAACCGTAGTATCTCTCGGGCGGATGAGTCTGCCTACTACTCCTGCGGAGCGGCGTAGGAATGTCCTGTTCTTCCGAACCCTCTGGTTCCATTAAACTTTCAGTAATAGTCCGTGGTTCTGGAATTTCTTCCAGTTCTATTGTGCTCCCACTTATCTGGTTTTCCAAAAACTCAGTTTCCAAGAAGTAGGCATGACGAGAAACAAGGACTTTTTGTTCCTCTTCACAGTAGAAGAAATATCCTTTGGAATTCTTTGGATATCCCACAAACTTGCACTGTACTGAGCGTGCCTCGAGCTTGTCCGCATGCTGCTTTTTGACAAAAGCTGGACATCCCCATGTCTTAATATGCTTAAGATAGGGTCTCTTCCCACACCACATCTCATATGGTGTAGTAGGCACGGTCTTAGTAGGAACTCGGTTCAAAAGGTATGCGGCTGATTCTAGCGCATATCCCCAGAATGATCGCGGTAACTCAGCGTTACTCATCATGGACCGCACCATATCCAATAGGGTGCGGTTCCGTCTCTCCGATACACCGTTATGTTGCGGGGTGTATGGAGGAGTAAGCTGAGAGAGAATTCCGTTCTCTTTTAAATAGTCCAGGAACTCGGCACTTAAGTATTCTCCACCTCGATCCGATCTTAGAATCTTAATACTTTTGCCGGTCTGTTTCTCTACTTCATTCTTATACTCCTGGAATTTTCCAAAGGCCTCGGACTTATGTTTCATCAAGAAGACATAACCGTACCTTGAGAAGTCATCCGTAAAAGTAATGAAGTAAGAATGTCCGCTTCGGGCATGTGTAGACATTGGACCGCACACGTCACTGTGTACGAGTCCCAAGAGCTCGCTCGCTCTTACTCCTTGTCCAGTAAACGGAGTCTTTGTCATCTTTCCTTTGAGACAAGATTGACAAGTGGCATACGATTGATATTCGAACGCATTCAAATATCCTTCTGTATGTAACTTAGTCAACCTTCTATCATTGATGTGACCCAATCTACAATGCCATAAGAAAGTCTGATTCATTTCCGGAGACTTTCTTTTGTGTGTATTCTGGACGTTGAAAATCTGTGGTTGGTTTAACACGTATATACCATTACTCAATGTACCTGACCCAATCAAAACCTGATTAAGGTGAATGTTTACAACATTACTTACAAACGCAAATTCATAACCTTCTTTAGAAACTAAAGATACAGAAATGATATTACAAGTTGCGTTGGGTACAAAAAAGCAATTACGCAAAACCAAAACATGTCCATCTGACATTCCCAGGTGATAGTCCCCCACGGCTTTAGCATCCATGCTAGCTCCGTTCGCAACTTTGAGGGTCATGTCACCTGCCTTCAAAACCCTACGGTTTCTCAACGCCTGCAAAGAATTACAGATATGAGATCCTGATCCGGTATCCAATACCCAGGAAGTAGAGTTTATTGAAAGACAATTTTCAATAACATACACACCTGAAGCTGAAGCTGCAACCTGCTTCAATTCCTGTGTTCTGGCCTTCCAGGCCCTGCAATCATTCTTCCAGTGTCCTTTCTTATGACAATAGAAGCATTCTTCCTTATCCACAAGCTTCCCCGCTATCTTTGTTGCTTTTGCTTTTCCCTTCGTATCCACTTTACTAACACCGCCCCTTGGTTTGGCGGGGGCTTTCTTCTTCTTTCCCTTGGCTTTCGCCTTGGACCTAGAAGAAGATGATCCTCCTACAAACAAAGTGGATGTATCCTTACCTTTCTGTAGGGTGCCCTCTGCGCTCCTCAGCATGTTGAGGAGCTCTGAAAGTTCAACCTCTTTTTCTTGTAAGTTGAAGTTCAGTATAAACTGGGCGTAAGTGGAAGGAAGGGACTGGAGAACTATATCCGTATATAGCTCACTCTCCAATGTGATCCCTAGGTCAGCGAGCTCCTCAATGAAGCCGATCATCTTTAGCACGTGCTCGGCTACTGATGATCCGACGGCCATTCTTGTCGAAAATAACTTTTTCGACGCTTCGTATCTTGCGATACGAGATTGCTCTCCATACAGTTCTTTTGTATGAAGCAATATGGATTCCATGTCCATATTCTCATGCCTCCTCTGATGTTCGTTGTCCATCGAGGCAAGCAGGAGGCATTTGGCCTTCGCGCTATCAATCTCCCAAGTCTTGCGGATTTCCTTATCCGCGACGCTGGAAGTTTGACCAGGGACAGGGGGAGCTTTGGTGGTAAGAAGATACCCCAGCTTGTCATAAGTGATTGCTATCTTGACATTCCTGAGCCAATCTTTGTAGTTTGGCCCTGTCAGTTTGTTTTTATCTAGGAGTAACTTAAGTCCAGTCATGTTGATTGGTCGCTGCAATTAGGAGAGAGAAGAAGAAACACTCAGCATGATGCTCTTGCAAGTTTAGAGTGGTTTTTAGTTTGTGTAAACAGGATGGCTCCCACTGTTTCTCGAATCCCTCCTCAAACCATAAAGGAAGAATTAGTCAGGATCAATCCCACCGTACAATACTTGCTTAACCGTTCAGCCAGGCCGGTGTCGGTACTTCGAGGGAGGTTTTCCAACGCTTTCGCGAAGTTCCTTAATTAAAGAACCTCTTTTCCCTGGGGGCGTAGCCCCGCTAACACCTTTCTAGGCACCTACTAGGTTTATAGCATTGATCGTTAAGTGAGAAATTTCCCGAGGAGTAGCATATACTCACAGTAGGATCGGGATCCAAATATCATCGCGTGACGAAACTGAAGGAATCCTACCAGAATCATCACACTCCTAATGGTATGCATATCTAGCAAGTTTCAGTACTTATGAAACTCCCGATGTGGATTTTTGCCCCATGCTCTTATGACCTTGACTTTGGCCAACAAATCATAAGTCACATGTCAAGTTCTGCCCGTCGTTCTCCAGGTTAATTTGAATCCACCCGCACCTACCCTTGACTTTGGCCAACAAGGCTGTACGACTGTTCCAAACCAACGCATCTATCTATGCTGCACATGAATACCCAATAGCTACCAATCACTGTGCCTTGACTTTGGCCAACAAACACAGCTTGAATACTATTGACTATTCATGTGAAACGACGGAGGGCTACGGATGGTTTTAGCAAAACCGTGAACGTAGTGAACTTGATTTGGTCGATGGAACGAGATAGCTTTTAAAAGGAGTGGCTCAAGCTCCGCATTTAAAAGTTGTTTTGAAAAGAACCGAGTGGTTTTTCGAAAGTGTTCCAACGACTTTAACTTGGTTTATTATCTTGCATTAGTTCTTTTAATGCGTGATATTCTTGCATTAGTTCTTTTAATGCGTCCCATCATTTAATCCTACCATTGCAGAAAACAACCAAAATATGACGTACGCTTATGCCATTCGCATTCGCCATGGGGCCCCGTCATTACCCGTTAGGTTACTTAACTAACGACAGAGCGGGGGCTGGGCTAGCGCGTCTGTAAAACATAAGCAACGCCTAAATAATATCATATATAGATATACTGCAATGATAAACATTTCAGATCACAGATGAATACATTCGATATACTAGGAATCTGTAATTTGTACGAGCCTGTAACAAAAGACAGATTACACGGTCGCGGTCAATAGCCAAATACCCCACCCAAGACCCCTACGGGTGCGGCAAACTACCCGCCAAGTACCCGAAGCGTAGTAACCTCCCTCATCTCCATGAGTAGGCGACTCGACACTTCGGCATACCCGGTAGTTTGTGCACCCCCTCCATGGGTCTATCCTAGGAGCAAAAACAGTAAAAAGAAATTATACAATGACGGCTACAACCCCGACCCGGTTGTGCGGCCATACAAATAATTATTACATCAATTTACAAATTTACATGAATTGAAAGAAAAGAAAACTCTCGTCTCACAACCCCCGGCTATTCACCCGCGACAATCCAACATATTCATATACACATTCCAGCAACATTACAGATCACAGATTTGTATAACCCCCACTAATCGACATATAGCGATTAGTAGACGTTCAATACAAATATCACATAACAGAAAAACCCGTTAGCTAAAGTCTTTTAGAAGTTCGATCAAAAATACGGATTTTCGGGACCCCAAAATAAAATTTTCGGTCTGGAAAATCTGGGCAGAAAATATATATTCCAAAAATCCCAAAATACCCCCAGAAGAACACTGCACCAAAAAGGGACCACGGCCGAGTCAACTCGGCCGCGGATCCGCGGCGCTTTGACTCGATCGTGCGACCAATTTTGGTGGGTGTTCACAGAAAAGCCTGAGCCGATTTTAGGTGTTAAAATAATCAACTTTTGAACAGTGGAAAAATCGACAGAAACTGCAAAATTTTTGGGGTTTGTTTCGGGACTTTTTCGTTGATCGATCTTCTAGTTACTTGCTAACATGCTAGATAGAGTTTAACTAGGCTCTGATACCACTGTAAGTCCATGCTACCTCTCCCGGTACTTTCGGGAATGCGGAATTTGGTAAAAAACGATTTTCTTAAAGATGGTAACATGGACCTATAACCCGGATCTTGGTTAAACATCTATCTAACATCCTAACTAAGAGATTCTAGCTACTCGGTTAGGGGGTTATACCTAGCTTGTCTTGAACTCCTTCTCTTCAAGCTCCGATGGTGGTCTGATGGCTCCTTCTCGTCGTCTCCGTACGCCGAAGATAGATCCACTTGAAAGCTCCAACCTTTAGCTCCTTCTTCGTTCTTTGAAGAAACTAGTTCACTTGGTTTGCTAAACCTAGTGAACTAGAATGAGTAGAGAGGAAATAGAATGGGATTTTATCTATGGTTCTTGATTCTCAACTCATGAGACAAGAGAACCATAGATCAAGAGAGGGAGCAAGAGGTTGAGGGTGAAAGCAAGAGGAGAGCTCAAGAACAAGAGAGAGAATGAGCAAGAAAGAATGAGGCTCTCTTTTGTCTTTCACCCTCTCATAATCCAAAGTGATCATAACTCATCATATCAAAAAAAGTCTTATCTGATGGTTTGAAGCAACCACAACCATATCATTTCATGCACTCATTTTACACAAATGAGCAAGTAAACAAAAGTCTTTGCCATGAAATGATGGCTATGGTTATCATGATGGTCAACTAGTCAAGCCTAGTCAACCGGTCAACAAGTCAACAAAGTCAACAAGTCAACAAAGTCAACAAGTCAACAAAAGTCAACAAGTCAACAACCATATCACCATAATACTTAATTAATATAATAGTTAATCACATATCATATTCTCATTAGGGTTGAGCATAAAGTCAAATAGTCAACGGTCAACTGTCAACAACCCTAATGAGAATCCGCTGCCTCTGCCTCCCTGTCAACTGTGCATACACACCCGCATCCGCGTTCCGAGGAACACGAATGCACACTGGATAAATCCAATCCCAAATGGTACACTAGGATCTGGCTTAAACCAAAGCCCGCTAGTGTAAACTGTCCGGACACTGTACGTGCACAAGTGCACGGATGTGACCGAACCCTGTCGCAAAACCATGCGACCCGTCGCAATACCATGCGACCTCTACTCTTTTGCCTAAAGGGGAAAAGCTTTCTGTGTGGGACTCTAAAGACTCGACACTACGCTGGCAGTGGGTTTAACCACAGACCGCAAGCGGCACTAGCTGTGCGTAACGGTCCCCAGGTAATGCCGACAAGAAGACCGACGAGGCGAAACCCATCTGAACTCCTACTGAGCCTGAGTGTGACATTCTCCGTACAGTCCGGTCTGTTCGTCTGATACATCGCATGGCGGGCCTACGGGGCGGTAAACGTCAGTCCCCCAATAGCGGTACAAGTCGTGCCGGAGCGAAGCCCAAAACACCCTGAGATAACACTGGAAACCTACCAGTATATCTCGATTGCCCTGGCCAGGGACTACTCGTGTAATGGCTCTCCTAGACACAGCGCGATGTCAACCCCCAATACCGGGAGAGACGAATCCTGTCTAACCGTCACTGCCTCCAAGTGCTTCGGGACTGCATCCAACCACTACCTGTTTGCACGACTCCTTTGAGCCGTGGTAGGGTAGTGGTCAAAGTACAGTGGGAACACACTCGAGGCGGAGTGACAGTGTCAAGTCAGCAGACTAAGCTGTACTCATGTCACCTGGGAACTGATAACTGACGATAGGTATAATACCAACTAGTCAGTTCCCGACGAGTCCTGTCCAGTGTACCCGTAACCTAACGAGCACCCGCATACTATCTCAAGTACGACGTACTGACGGCTGTGGGACAGACCGTCTCCCACACTGGGATGAGAAGCGCATGCGCTGGTCTACTCCGGAGTATCGATGCCCTGTCTCGATAGTCCTGCGACCAGGGACCTGCATAAGGATGTGCTTATAGATTACCCAGCCCCACTAGTGTGACGGCCATCACATCGCTGGTAATCAAGCAAAGATCCTAAGGGCTCCACTAATGTGTATAGGCGATATACAAAATATAAACACATGTACACATTGAAGTAGAAACAAACCAAGTAGCATACTACTATTTTGAGCAAGGTTGTATATACAAGGTGAATATCCCAAGCATCCATTAAGTAATATACAAACCAGTATGATACAGTAATGGCCTCTAGGGCATATACATTAACAGTCGAGACCCCGACGAGGGGCGGTGGCCGGTCTTATAAGCCACTGGTGTCTGTTGGATCACCTAAGATGTATACAGGTGCTCATTAGGTTATGAGTACACCGGACAGGACTCGCTAGGAACATGCTAGTTGGTATTATACATATCGTCAGATAGCAGTTCCCTGGTGACATGTGTACAGGTTAGTTTGTCGACCTGAGATCGTCATTTGTCTCGTGTGAGTTCTCACTGTGCTTTGATTCCTACCCTACCACGCTCAAAGGAGTTGTGCAAACAGGTATTTTTTGGGTATAGTCCTGAGCCACATGGAGGCAGTGAGCGGATCGTTGGGGATTCATCTCTCCCGGTATTGGGGGTTGATGTCGCACAGTGCACGGGTGGCCATCACTTGAAATCCTTGGCCAAGATAGTGGAGAATTACTGATTTGGATCAGTAGTTTCTTAGATGGTGATGGGCTTCATACCGACACGATTTATCGCGTTGTTAGTGGTCTGACTTTATCCACCCCCCAAGACCCGATATTCGATACTCTTTAGACGAACGAACCGTACTGTATATACAATGTCACTGTCAGGCTCAGTAGGGTTTATAGATGAGTTCGCTCGTCAGCTTCCCTTCCAATCAATACATAGGCAAATGTTACGTACAGCTCATACCTCTGACGTGCTAGAGGTTATATCCTGCGCCAGTGTGTTGATGAGTCATTAGAGTCCCCCATAGACACTTTCCTAAGTTCGGGAGAAACGTTGTAGAAGCCGTATGGGTTTATGGTAAGGTTCGGAAAATGCACGTGCGTTTTCGCACGTGTCATTTTTCGGGCAGATAATACTGGTCGGTTTTGGTTTAAGCCGGATCCGAGTATTATACTGTGTAGACATAATATCATTGTCTCAGTTGCATTTGTATTCGGTCGTAATACAAATACGGGTATGTTTATACCATTGCAGGGTTATCCTGAAATTCGTTTCAGGATCACTTTTGGAATTTGTCAGTTTCCAGTTTTCTATCAGCCGTATTTAACAGTCGGTGTTAGTTATATGTATGCCCTAGAGGCCATTACTGTACATTGGATGTATATTGTAGTGGATGCTGGGACATATATAGGTAGGACTTTCTTGCTCTACATGATAGTACGCTATCTGGTTGTTCTTTATCTTAACATGTATACTTTCTGTCTCTCTGTTACATGTTGAAAAAGCCCTTAGGATGTGTACTCGACTTCCAGGACTATGATGCAGATCATACTAGTGGAGCCTGGGTAGTCCATGAGTACATCCTTCATTGTTCCTAGTCGTAGGAATATCGAGACGGGGCATCGATATTCCAGAGTAGACTAGCGTATATCTTCTCGACCCATGTGATAGGCGATGGATGATCCCATATCCATTGGTGTTTGACATCAGAGATAGTATGAGTGTGCTCAGTGGAGACTGGGTACACTGAACGGACTCGCCGAGAACTCCCAGATGGTATTATACCTCACGTCAGATGGCAGTTCTCTGGTGACACTGGTACAGCTTAGTCTGTTGACCCGAGATCGTCATAGAGTCTTATGTGTCTCCCACTGTGCTTTGATTTCCACCCTACCACGGCTCTACTGAGTCGTGCAAACAGGTGGTTTTTGGGTACATTCCCGATTCACATGGAGGCAATGAGCGATAGGAAGGGATTCGTCTCTCCCGGTATTGGGGGTTGATGTTGCGCTATGCTCGACTGGCCATAACAGGAAATCCCTGGTCAGGGTTGCAGTGATATACTGGTAAGAGTTATCAGTAGTTTCACGATTGTTATGGACCTCATGTCGGCATGACTTGTCAAGCTATTGGGGTCTGACGTTTACCACCCCTAGACGAGATATGCGAGACGAACAGACCGGACTGTACGGTAAGTGTTACTGGTTGGATTCACAGGAGTGTGAGCGGGCTTGCTCGTCGATCTTCTGATCGCTCAATACCCGGGTGGCCGTTACGTTTAGCAGACCGCTTGCGGCTTGTGGATGCTTGATATGATCATCATCTGCTGCCGGCGTATTGACGAGTCTTTAGAGTCCTACACAGAGGTATCCTGGCTCAAGCGAAACGAAATAGGAGCGCATATGAGATATGTGCGGGACCGAGAATAATGCGTGTATGTGATACCGTATTCTATTCTCGCGATGAATGTATCGATTGGTTGTATGCGATATAACCTAGTTATCGAATCAAGGATTGATTCGATAAGCCGATACATTGAATATTAGTCGGTCATATGTGATATGACCGGATCGTTAAATCAAGTGTTGATTTAATGATTTAATGCATAATTATATATTTGATATATTACTTTGCATTAACTAGTATTTGTTCACTTTAGAAGGATTTTCTCACTTGATGTGCACATTGTATATGTGATATATTTTTGTGCACTTGATTGTATCATGTTTGATGATACATGAATGTTTGGGTGTATGTTTAGTTTAAACCATGGTTATGTTAATGGTTAGGGTTTTTATTTACTTATTCATTTTTTTATTTATTCATTTTGAAAAGATAAAAAGAATGGTGGCTTATTTTGTTGTTTTGTTGAAACTTCTTGAAGTGTTGAAAGCTTGACCATTCTTGTTCTTTTCCTTAACCTAACCATTTAACCTAACCTTAGTTTGGTCTCTACACCTAACCATGGTTGCTATATGATAAGTATTCATTTTATTTTCTATTTTGGATATACTTATCATATTCCTTCTTCTTCTTCTTCTTCAACAAAGAAGAAAACCTTGCCTCCATCAATGGCAACATGAGAAAAAGAGTGAGAAATCCAATTCTAAAGTGAACCCACTTCTTATTTCTTCATCCTCTACCACTTGCCAAGTAGTATAGGGTGTTTTCTTCACAAGTTTCATGACTTGGTGAAGTTGGAGTTTGATCTTGAGTTGCCTCGACGTAGATCATCTTCGGCATCGAAGTCGACGACCTTGCCCGCCCATTTCTCCGATGATGCCGATGCTAGAGTCCAGGATCCGATATGGACAGTGGAGGTACGTCATCACGGAGCCTAGGAGGTGGAGAACCTGATCTACAAAGGTTGTAGTCACTTTCCTTTAGCAATAAAGTAGTTTACTTGCTTGCATCGCCTCATTATCTAGTTAACGATCCGTATTAGGGTTTGTAGGCACATGATAAATTTGAATTGGGCATGTTTGATCTGTTGTGAGACTTCATTAGTGTGCCTAGGAACCCTACAGTGTTATCAGAGCCTAGCTAGAGCCTTAGGCGATGCACAGACGGAGTTAGAAGTCCGATCGAACCGAAACCCTAACTCAAAAATGCTCTCTGTACATTTTTTGAAATCGGGGATATTTTCGAATTAAAAATATGCAGAAAAATCAGCAGAAGTTTGTAAGAGTTACTGTGAAATTTGATCGCCTAAATCCATCAAACCTCCGCGGTTCCGCGGCACGAGCATAGCTCGTGCGGCGGTTCCGCGGCCGTACGGTCTCCTCGTTCAATGAATTTTACACAGTAATTCCTATTTTGCAGTGCTGGTTTTCCTGGGAATTTTTAATCTGAACTCAAGAGTTGAGTTTTCTGGGTTGTATTAGGAGTTCGTAGATTCGATCGAATTGTCAAACTTTGTCTATGTGTTTTTCCGGGTAATTTTAGAATATGTTAAAAAAGTTCGACCGGATATAAATACCCACTTTTTCCCCATCCGGGAAATTTCCGATTGTTGGATTTTTCCGTAGTTTAACGACGTTCCAAGTAGTGCAAGTAACGCGATGGTCCCTCTAGAAGACAACAAACCTTAACTCGATTATGTGACCGTCTTGAACTGCCCTTTGAACCTTAGGGTTTGGGGCAGTACGGCGTGCCACATGTGAGGCGTTGGCTTGACCCTTCTACTGCTGGACCGTTGGTACTGAGGCATGAACTGAATGTTTTTAAACTTATATCATGTGTTGAGCTGTATCGGGAAAACATGGGTGTTCGATTGTTTGATCGGAAAGTTTAACATTTTCTATTTATCCGGAATGTGATACAATATTTGGAATCCACAAGTAGTTATGAGATAACTGAATGAATGTTATAAACATAGCGGTTTAGTCTCACTTGATCGGTTGCCACGGAATTTTGATGTGATCAAAAGTCCGTCGCAATCACGTAGCGTACGCGGATACTCGCCGGGTAAACTTAATAGACAGCCTCACCCCATAGCCCCGACCAAGTGACTGTAGGAGAACCCCGTCGCCGAAAGCATCCGTTCCGGTGCTCGCGGCAGCGGTGTTCCGCCTTGGTGAACTTCGTCGACGGTATCGGGGGTGCGGCCGCCTACTAAAGTTTGCGATGAGCATTCGATCATGATGTCGGGAATCTTGTTGAATTGCCCGACTAGATATTGAAAAGAGTTTTCGATAATGAGACTAAAATGTGGGGTTTATAATTGTTAGGCATGCGATGTCTAAAGAATTCATTCGGTCAGGCATGCGATGTCTGAGGAGGTTGCGGATTCCAACTGTTGTAGTTTTACACTTTCTTTTCTGTGACCGTAAATGTAATATGTGATATCGCCGGTTTTGTTGCTATATGTCAACGACAATTGGGATGCGCAGATTTACTTACGTTGATGACATGTGATGTTATGTATTGCTGGATATGTTATATTGGATCGTCGTGTTTGAATAGCCGGGTTTTTTTTATGTGAGATGAGTGTTTTTCATTTTCATTCAAGTAAAAACTTGTATGTAATATTCTTTGATTAGGGCACTTTCAGGTTGCGGATGATGTCACCATTTGTATATTATTTACTTTTCTGCACTAGGATAGACCCAAGGAGGAGGGCATAAGTAACCGGGTTCTAGGGTCCAGTGGGAGACCAACTCGAGGAGTCGAGTCCGGTTTCCTAACCCTAGAATTGGTAGGGTTGCTTGCCGCTCTCGTAGGGGTCTAGGGGTGTAGGATTGGCTATTCATCACGACCGTGGAATCCGTGTTTTATACTGGCTCGTATTAAAAACACGGACGTCCTAGTATATCCAATATTTCATATGATATTTTCTGCTGCGTTATCTGTGATGTGATCATGTGATTTGTTCAGATAGATATGGTATATAGTATATATGATATATTATATAGACGTTGCTTATGTTTTACACCCGCGCTAGCCCTGCCTCGTTCTGGCATTAGTTACTTAACTTAACGGTGCAGACGGGACATCGAGGCGAATGCGGATGGCATAAGCGTACGTTATATTTATCTGTGATGTTTAGGTGGACTTAAATGATGGGATATTCATTAATGAGATTAATGAAAGAAAATAAACCTAATTGATGTTGTGGAATCGAATTTCAAAATAAAAACAGGTAGCTACAGTTCTTGCTTTGCATCGAGGTGTTCCTTATAGAACATCCTGCACCTTATTCGATGAGGAATGGACCGAGATCCCTTCACCGGGAGTGACTCCTTTAGCAATAACTGGCAGATGCTACAACCCTCGGTTTGTCTTTTGATCGCTTCTATAGTTTCCGCTTTGCACAGTGATATATATGATATATCCCGCACCTCATTCGACGAGGAAAGGGCCGACGATCCCTTCACCGGGAGTGACCCCTTTAGCAAAACTAGAAAAGCCTCAAAAACATTCTATTTAAAAACCATTTGATTCCGCAACGAGATCAAGTTCATAGCGTTAAAGGTTTTCTTAAAAACCATTCGCAACCCTCCGTCATTTTAGGAAGTAGAGTACTTAGTATTCGTGCTACGTTTGTCGACCATAGCCGAGGCGTAGTGTGCGGTAGCTAAGTGCTGTCTTCCTACACAGCATATGATGCGATTAGTTAGGACAGTCATGTGGCTTTGTTGACCTTAGCCAAGGGTCATGTGGGTGGGTCTAATTAATCACGAAATGACGGGCAGAACTTGACTAGTACCTATGATTTGTTGACCTTAGCCAAGGTCATAGGTGCTAGGGGTAAAAACCATTATCGGGAGTTTCAAGTGTTGAAATTTGCAATGAGATTGCATACCTTCTATGTGATAGTTGGATCCCGATACCCACTGCGAGTAATTGTTACTCCTGGAAGAGTTTTGCACTTTACAATTAGCCGATCAAGTAGGTGTCTAGAAAGGTGTCAACGGGGTTATGCCTCTGGGAAAACGAGGTTTACTGTAATTAGGTCCGTGCGAAAGCACGGGGAACCTCCTTCAAAGTATCGATACTGGCCTGGCTGAAAGATTGGCGAACTTGTAGAGTGTAATTAATCCCGGCTAGTCTTTCCTTTTAAGGTTTGAAGGAAGATTTGATAAAAACAGTGGGAGCCATCCTGATTAGATAAAATATATAACCAATCTAATCTTGCAAGAGCGCACGCAGAGTGTTTTCTTCTCTCTCTCTCCAGGTAGCGACCATATCACGCCTTAATCAAGATAATAATATGGATGTATTGACCGAACCCGCTTGTTATACTGTGCTGGGGAACGTTGGTCCCGCTCCAACTTATAATTGTTATAAGACAGAGCAGGAAATAGGAAAATACCAGAATTCCTATGCCACCAAAACGAAGAAAGTGCATATGATGCATCTCCTTCGGGTGTGTTCATTACAAAGAACTGTTTCTCAGTATCCTCTGCATCCTGGGAATTTGATACCGGATCAGGATCCCAGATATGTAATCTGTTACATAGGGCTACAAAAAGGTAGAAAAACTGAGAACGGGTGATAAGTTTCATGAGACAGAAAACGGGGCAAGTGTTGCAGCCAAGTCTGTTGGTCACTGTCACCCTGTATTACCAATACATTGATTCTGAACAAATGCTATTAGATACCGAACCTGATATACAAAATCATATCAGTTTCTTTATTAGTAAAGAAATGATAAAATTTTGTATTGATGGATAATGTTTTGAACATTTCCTATATCAAAAGTTGATCGGTTCAGGCACGTTATCTAAAAGCATTGACGTTCTAAATTAAACTACAGTTCCTCGTATACAGAACACACACAAGAGAAAGAGTTCGGAAATGAACGAATCATTCTTGAGGCATTGTAGACTAGGTCATATCAATGCGACCCGACTGGCTGAAGTTACATTTTAGATGCATATTTAAATCAGTTTGAATTTACATCATGTGAAACTTGCCAGTCATGTCACAAAGATAAGATGACCATAGCTCTGTTTATTGGAAACAGAGAAAGAGTTAGTGAACTCTTGGGACTGATACATGATGATATATGTAAGGTCTCCTGTCTACACATGCCAGGACCGGTTCTTTATACTTCATTACGATCTCTGATGATCTCTCAAGATTCAGACATATGTTCCTGTTGAAACACAAGTCCGAACCTTTTGAGATATTCACAGAATATAAGTTAGAAGTAGAGAACCAAAATACGGGTATAAGTATTATATCCTATGATGAGATCAGGGAGGAGAATACTTGTGCATAGAATTCCTGGACTATTCTAAAGGAGAATGAGATTCTCTCTCAGCATTACTCCTCTGTATACACCATAGCACGATGGTATATCGGGACGGAGCAATCACACCCTATATTATATGGTGCGCTCTATGATGAGTACTACTGAGTTTCCTATTTCCTTTTAGGGAGTTATGCACTTATGAAGTTGCATACCTATTGAATAGGGTTCGAATCAAATCAGTGCCTACCACTCCATATAAGATATGGTATGGAAAGAGCCTATCTCTTAATAAGTTAAGATTTAGGATTGTCCGGCCTATGTCAAAAGCAAAATCCGAACAAAATCGAGGCAAGGTCAGTTCTGTAGAACTGGAAAGGTTCCAGCTATACAAAACTGCAGCTGATTTGACTAGACCAAAGGATTCTATAGTCCCCAACGAACCTCAAGCCTCTCCGCCGATCTGGTAGGGTTCCTCACCTGCCTGAGAGATACTTCGGTTTCTCGATGACAGTGGGAGCGAGGACTGCATCATGAGATGATGACCCAACTAGATTCGAGCTGGTCATCAAGAGTAGGGACTCTGTAAGAATGGCTGGATGCTTAGCGATCTGAGATGGAATCCATGTACACTAGCAAAGTATGGACTTTAGCTGCTATATCTGAAGGATTAAATCCCCATCAGGAGAAAATATATCTTGAGATGATTACTTGGTGTAGATGGAAAAGTTGAGATTTTCAAAGCTAGACTTGTTAAAGGTTTTAGTCATCAACCAGGTGTGGATAATGATGAAACCTTTTCTAGGGACTATGCTCATGTCCATCCAAATCCTACTTGCCATTGCAACATACCATGACTACGATATCTGGTGGTTGGGTGCCATGACTACTTTTCTAAATAGTGATTTAGAAGAGAACGTCTATAAGAACACAGCCAGAGGGCTTCATAAACAGTGGGAGCAGCGGAAACGTGTGCAAGTGGCTTTACAGAATAAAGCAGGCATCGCGGAGTTGGAACGTCTGTTTTGATGTGATAGTCAAAGTGTTTGACTTCATCAAAATGGTAGACGAACCTTGTATATACAAAAAGGTAGTAGAGAGTAAGGTAGTCATCCTCGTATTGTACGTGGACAACATACTCTTGATAGGAAAAGAGTTTCCTATACTACGATCGGTCGATCTCCTCTTGTCATAAGGATCCTCCAAATAGGATCAAAGTGATACCTCCTAAACCCTGAGTTTTCATCTATGAAATAGATGTAATTGGATGCTAGGATTCTCACTAGATGTAGTGAGATGGTATCAATCGATCCTGGGGAGAATCACTGGAAGGGTTCCAGGGTGATAAAGACGACTGAATGTCAGTCACAGGCATTGTCTTTACCCTCAGTAAAGGGAGGGTATGTTGGAAGAGTTCCAAGCTAGATACCGTGGCAAACTAGACGATAAAAGCTGGTAACATCGCTATTAAAGATACTACCAAAGAGGCAGTTTGGGTGTATATTGGTTCATAAGATGAACTAGGTTCCTACCATTGTGTGACAATGGAAGTGTGGATTTGGCCCTTGAACCCCGATCCCATCAGTGACCCAGACATATTCTGAGGCAGTATCACCTGATCATGGAGATAGTTGATCTCCAGGGTGATCAAGGTTAGGAGAGTAGACTCAGAGGATAACACGTCGGATCCACTCACAAAGGCCTTTTCCTAAAGAGAAACTTTTAGGGGATGGTTGAGTACTAGATACTACAACTACTGCTACAGATGGCCCTAGTGCAAGTGGGAGATTGTTAGTTATATGTATGCCCTAGAGGCCATTACTGTACATTGGATGTATATTGTAGTGGATGCTGGGACATATATAGGTAGGACTTTCTTGCTCGACATGATAGTACGCTATCTGGTTGCTCTTTATCTTAACATCTATACTTTCTGTCTCTCTGTTACATGTTGATAAAGCCCTTAGGATGTGTACTCGACTTCCAGGACTATGATGCAGATCATACTAGTGGGGCCTGGGTAGTCCATGAGTACATCCTTCAATGTTCCTAGTCGTGGGAATATCGAGACGGGGCATCGATATTCTAGAGTAGACTAGCGTATATCTTCTCGACCCATGTGATGGGCGATGGATGATCCTATATCCATTGGTGTTTGACATCAGAGATGGTATGCGGGTGCTCAGTGGAGACTGGGTACACTGAACGGACTCGCCGAGAACTCTCAGATGGTATTATACCTCACGTCAGATGGCAGTTCTCTGGTGACACTGGTACAGCTTAGTCTGTTGACCCGAGATCGTCATAGAGTCTTGTGTGTCTCCCACTGTGCTTTGATTTCCACCCTACCACGGCTCTATTGAGTCGTGCAAACAGATGGTTTTTGGGTACAGTCCCGATTCACATGGAGGCAATGAGCGATAGGAGGGGATTCGTCTCTCCCGGTATTGGGGGTTGATGTTGCGCTATGCTCGACTGGCCATAACAAGAAATCCCTGGCCAGGGTTGCAGTGATATGCTGGTAAGAGTTATCAGTAGTTTCACGATTGTTATGGACCTCACGTCGGCATGACTTGTCAAGCTATTGGTGTCTGACGTTTACCATCCCTAGGCGAGATATGCGACATATCAGACGAACAGACCGGACTGTACGGTAAGTGTTACTGGTTGGATTCACAGGAGTGTGAGCGGGCTTGCTCGTCGATCTTCTGATCGCTCAATACCCGGGTGGCCGTTACGTTTAGCAGACCGCTTGTGGCTTGTGGATGCTTGATATGATCATCATCTGCTGCCGGCGTATTGACGAGTCTTTAGAGTTCTACACAGAGATTTCCTGGCTCAAGCGAAACGAAATAGGAACGCATATGAGATATGTGCGGGACCGAGAATAATGCGTGTATGTGATACCGTATTCTATTCTTGCGATGAATGTATCGATTGGTTGTATGCGATATAACCTAGTTATCGAATCAAGGATTGATTCGATAGGCCGATACATTGAATATTAGTCGGTCATATGCGATATGACCGGATCGTTAAATCAAGTGTTGATTTAATGATTTAATGCATAATTATATATTTGATATATTACTGTGCATTAACTAGTATTTGTTCACTTTAAAAGGATTTTCTCACTTGATGTGCACATTGTATATGTGATATATTTTTGTGCACTTGATTGTATCATGTTTGATGATACATGAATGTTTGGGTGTATGTTTAGTTTAAACCATGGTTATGCTAGTGGTTAGGGTTTTTATTTACTTATTCATTTATTTATTTATTCATTTTGAAAAGATAAAAAGAATGGTGGCTTATTTTGTTGTTTGTTGAAACTTCTTGAAGTGTTGAAAGCTTGACCATTCTTGTTCTTTTCCTTAACCTAACCATTTAACATAACCCTAGTTTAGTCTCTACACCTAACCATGGTTGCTATATGATAAGTATTCATTTTATTTTCTATTTTGGATATACTTATCATATTCCTTCTTCTTCTTCTTCAACAAAGAAGAAAACCTTGCCTCCATCAATGGCAACATGAGAAAAAGATTGAGAAATCCAATTCTAAAGTGAACCCACTTCCTATTTCTTCATCCTCTACCACTTGCCAAGTAGTATAGGGTGTTTTCTTCACAAGTTTCATGACTTGGTGAAGTTGGAGTTTGATCTTGAGTTGCCTCGACGTAGATCATCTTCGGCATCGAAGTCGACGACCTAGCCCGCCCATTTCTCCGATGAAGCCGATGCTAGAGTCCGGGATCCGATATGGACAGCGGAGGGACGTCATCATGGAGCCTAGGAGGTGGAGGACTGGATCTACAAAGGTTGTAGTCACTTTCCTTTAGCAATAAATTAGTTTACTTGCTTGCATCGCCTCATTATCTAGTTAACGATCCGTATTAGGGTTTGTTGGCACATGATAAATTTGAATTGAGCATGTTTGATCTGTTGTGAGACTTCATTAGTGTGCCTAGGAACCCTACAGTCGGTTAAATGCGGATTTATCTTTTCTTGATAAGGGTGAGTCATGGTTCTAGAAGGTTCTAGATTTAGGTGACAAGGCTTGATGATTCATTGTTAGCATTAATTGTGCATTTAATGAAAGGGTGACTAAGGTTAATGAGTCATCCTTTACATTAATGCATTTTTGTTTATGCTATGATATTTTGATCAAGATCTTTTGCTTACACTCACCCTCCTCTCTTACACTCACCCTCCTTCATCTATAAGTGGCCGGCCATTCTTGATGAATGGTTCATGGTTGTGGTTTTGGAAAAGATTATAATTTGGATTCATGGAAATTAGAAATAGCCTCATTTCTCATTTCACCCGATTCCAAAAGGCAACTTCATTAACCGTTCTTCCATAGCCTTGGACGTAACGAGACAAAGTGTTCTACTCATTCTCTACTTCATCTTGATCGTCTCTTTTAGCAAACTTGATAATCGAGTTGCCTCGGTTCAGAGGCGGGAGCCCGTTTAAAGATTCGTCGACGTGGTGCCACCTGGACGAGAAGACTGGAGATTCAGGAGATCGGAGCAGCCGCAACAAAGCGTGGGATGATGGTTGAAGACCGAAGGATTCGGATCGTTCGGTATAACTCTTCTACCCACTTTGTAGTTTGTTAGTTTAGCTTTAATGGCAGATCCGGGTTATAGTACGCGATAGCGCCAGTTGTAAAAGGTTTTTGTTCCGCATTTGGCGTCTGTTAGACGGCCGGGGCCCTACCGTGGACTTACAGTTGTATCAGGGCCTCACCATTTAGCTATACTAACTTGTACTAACGCGTTTAAAAGATTGATCGAACCGAATTTCCAAAAACTGCAATTTCCATGACATAAGTTTCTGTCGTTTTTTTATTGGGCCTAAAAATAATATTGCATATCACAGAAAAGCGTGCAGGGTTTTTAAAGAATTATGGGAAAAATTGGGCACGTGATCCCTCATCACGACCGCGGATCCGCGGCCGTTCTGTGGGAACAGTGCTCCAAGTTTTCCAGTAAGCTTCATCTTAGGAAATTGTGGTTTCTGGTACTGTTCATTTGGGCCCAGATTTTGTTACTGTACAGCAGATGTACGTGGGCCCACTTCAGGAAATTCAGTCGATCGAAATTTTAAATTTGTTAGTATGCAGTATTTACATTATATCTCCGACTGGGAATGTCATTTGATCGGTAAACCGCGTCTGATTGCTATAGTTCTTTTAGACGGGTTTGCGAACGTGACATTCGCGTTGATGTTCTGTGTTGTGCTATATTGTTGCGGATATGTCGTAGTGGATAGCAGGGTGCAATGATAGTGCAGTTTGGATTTATTTGTACATTTGATATTGCGGGGCAAGCGTCCAACATGTGGACTGCCGTCACTGCCTGTTTGTATAATATTCTTTTGGGGCATGACCGGGTCGAGGTCGATGTACCCGTTGTACATATTTTTATTTCTGTACTAGGTTTATCCCGCGACGGAGATGTAGCCGGGTTCTGGAAGGCAACGGGTCCGTATCTCATGGCTTTGAGAGGCAGAGGGACCTCACTCTAGAATTGGCGGACTATTCGCCGCACTCGTAGGGGGTACAGGTTGACCTAAGGAGGGGTGCTCAATTTACCGGATTCCGTGAAGTGCCGGGTGTTCCATTCACTATGCTGTGGGGACTACCTCGCTTCAGGTTTTGGCGGGTAAGTTGCCGCACCCGTAGGGGTCTAGGTTTCATTACACAGGCTATCCACACGACCAGGGGAACGTCGGGTTTCAGTAGCGGCTCTGTGAAACACGGGAATCCCAGATTATCTGTATTGTTCAGTGATGCTCATTACTTTTCTGTAATGTTGCATATTATCATGCCTGGAGCGATTATTGTATATTGGTATTTATATTATTAGATGTTGTATATGTTTTACATCCGCGCTAGTCCAGCCACCGCTCTGTCGTTAGTTAAGTAACCTAACGGGTGATGACGGGACCCAGTGGCGAATGCGGATGGCATATACGTACATTTTTATTTTCGTTCTTTTCTGGTGTGATTGATTAATGGGACTGCATTGATTCTTATCAATGCAAGGATAAAACAAACCTATATTTGATGTTGTTGGAACAAATTTTAAAATGTGTTATTACAAAGATGTTTCCTTTTGTTTTGCATAGCGATATTCAGTTAGAATATCCCGCACCTCATTCGACGAGGCAAGGGCCGAGATCCCTTCACCGGGAGTGACCCCTTAGGCAGAAGTTTGCGTCAGGGTAATAACTTTAATATAGTCGATTACAAGTTGCTTTGCATCGCGGTATTCAGTTGGAATATCCTGCACCTCATTCCACGAGGAAAGAGCCGAGATCCCTTCACCGGGAGTGACCTCTTTAGCAAAACGTTTTCGCCACTATATTTTATAAAAAGCTATCAGTTTCCTTCAACGAGATCAACTTCATTACGTTAAAGGTTTTTCGCCAAAAACCAACCGTAGCCCTCCGTCATTTCTTATGGGTGGTCAGTAGTATTCAAGCTATGTTTACTGACTAAAGTCAAGGCATAGTGTTTGGTTGTTGCTGGGCATTCATATGTTGCATAGATAGATGTGTTGGTTTGGGACAGTCGTATTACCTTGTTGACTAAAGTCAAGGGTATGTACGGGTGGGTTCAAATCAACCTGGATAATGATGGGTAGAACTTAACATGTGACTTATGATTTGTTGACTAAAGTCAAGGTCATAAGAGCATGAGGCAAAAATCATATCGGGAGTTTCAAACATACAGGAAACTTGCCAGGCATGCGCATACCTTCTGGAGTGTGATAACTTGAGTGGCTTCCATCAAGTTATCATGCGATGATAGTTGGATCCCGATTCTCACTGATGAGTTGGTTTACTCTTCGGGTGATCCCGACTAATTCTTCTTTCAGGTTTGGAGGAGAATTTGAGATAACAGTGGGAGGTTTCCTGATTAGATAAAGTGATAACCATTCTGATCTAGGTTAGAGTGCACGCAGATTGTTTCTTTTCTCTCTCTTTCTTTGGTAGCGACCTTTGACCGACCCTAGACTATGACTCAGTGACCAAGTTGACCGAACCTTCTTAAAATACTGGCTTTTGGATTGTCCGAGTTGCATAAGTCATTGTCGTTCCACCCTTTACCTTTTATATTTCTCAGAACACCCCGTATTACTATGGACATCAACTTCCATTGGATAGATCCATCGTATGGTTATATACGAACTCGAAGGGACTTCTTCGAGGATGGATCCAGGTTCAGGAGAAATGGAATTGGTTTATTCGGTTGTCTTTTATTATCACCTTCTCTCAGGTTGCGAGGGCTCCTTAGTTTAGGAGAGTACACCTATTACGCTTATTGGATAGTCTATTCCAAACCATAGGCAGGTGCCGAAAGGTAGGGAATGAAGAAAACCAATTAGCCTAAGTAGGGTGTGCAAAAGGTAATAAGTAAAGACAAAATAAAGGGATTAGAAAGAGGGCAAAGTAAATTGCGACTGTTATCATTCACGACCAAACCGCGTACTTCATCGCCACTACTATTTCACCTTTGATTTTTTCCCAGTTCGGGAGAAATAGAATAAGGTATTATTCAGATTGTCTTTTATCATCACCTTCTCTCAAGATACGAGTACTCCTAGGTTGAGGAGTGTACACCTATTATGCTTACTGGATAGTCTTCTTCCAAACCATAGGCTGGTGCCAAACGGTAGGGAAGGAAGAAAACCACTTAGCCTAAAAAGGTGTACAGAAGGAAATGAATAAAGACAAATAAAGGGATTTAGAGAGGTGGCAAAGAGATATACGGTTAAAGTCATGAAAAGGATTATGGAAGAGGCATTACTAAGAATACCAGGATACCCTTATGAAACATTTTAATGTTTCGGTTTCACTGCGCATTGTTAAAAGGAAAACTGATTTCCCGATTAGATACTTACTCCAGGGTATGTATTTACCAGGTTTTATATTCTCATATCTGTATAGTTTTACAGATGATGAGTGGGAGTAAGTTATTGGGAATTAGGTGATCATCCTCATTATATCGGAATTCGTTGTAATTGGTGATATTTGAGGAAATCACCTGGGTACAGTTTTCAACCTACGATGCACAGGTTTTGAGTTATTCAACTCAGCGGACTTATACAGAGTATTGTATGTTGTCCAGTATCCGTCAGGACAGAGGGGTAGGTCCTCGTACTATGTTCTGTTTACTTGTGACTTCTCTAGTTTTTAGACAAGTGTTTCGTAGAAATACAATGTCTGAGTTATGAGAAGTTGTGAGTATAAGAATAAAGTAGAGAACCAGATATCGCAAGTATCGAGATTCTTCAAAGAGATCGAAGATGTAGATTCTTGTGATTAGTATTCTGTTGATAGTAATGGTTTTGAGAAACTTGTTTCTCTTTCAGGTTACTCATAATTGGATGGATTCCTAAGTTGAGTAATGTTGATTAGCCTCTCTCCATTCAGTTGATATGCACTGGAAACAGCTGCATGGTTTGAATCTGGTTCCAATTAAATTAGTGCCTCTATTTCTATATTGTATATAGAATGGTTCATATCTTAATGATATTAAGGTAAGGGAAGTTGTCCAGCTTATGCTTAAAACCAGACACTGGATAACTCAATGCACGTTTCTGTAATAGTTGTTTGTAGGTTGACCCTGGCTTTGACGAGGGTTGACATTTCTACCATCTGGAAGATCAATAGTGATATTGTTCTTGACTCGCCACAGTTTTATTAAAATGGATTTTTTCAGAAAACAGTATTGGGAGTATGGTAGAACTGGAAGTAATTTCAGAATCGCAAACGATTACGGAAAATTTAATAGGACCTATATATTCAATCAGGTTTGACATTCCAATAGCCACTCCGCAGATATGGTGGGTAACCTCAGACACCCGAAAGGTACTTCGGTAGCCTCAAGGACGGTGACAGGGAGGTTCTTGTTTACCCAGACTTGACACTACTGTTGTTCCAGACTATGAGACCCGGCAGGAGGATAAGTATAGCGTCGTTCTAAACTAATTTTAGAAGTGTACGTATATATTATTCTGCCAGAGGGTTTTCGTAATCAGTGGGAGCAGCGGAAGCATAGTGGGCAAGTAGCTTATGTCTATTTATAGACTTAAGCAGTTATAGCAGAGATAGATCATCTAATTTTTGATGTGACAGTCATAGGTTTGAGTTCATCAGAATAGGGGATGGATCTGTTAAGAAGGTAGTAGCGTGTGATGTCCTGGTATTTGGATGACATACACAGAGTAGGAAGTAAAATTCCTATACTACGATCGGTTATACTGTGGTCGTCACACAGTTGTTTCTTCACAAAAGCCATGGATATAATATCAGACATTCTGGTTACTAGATCTATGGTTTTAGATCTAGATTTGGGTAGTTTCCCAATGTGGGTACTTTGACCATATTCTAAATGGTTTTTAGAATAGATGACTCCTGGCATAGTGGTGTACCTGCAGATGATGGAGTCACCCTCTCTAAAGGTGTCTTAGAGACTAAAGGAGAGAGGGATGTACATGATTGGCAGATCACTTGCTTAGGCAATTGAGTCAATCATAAGATATCAAGTACCACACCAGATGTAGTTTTTGCACTTGATGCAATAAGTTTATATTAATCCAATCCTGAAGAAACACAAGGAAGCAGTTTTAGAACATAAGTGCATGTTCTACGGATTTGATGACGGCAGCCTCCTTCGGGAGACGGTTATCATTCCAGGCTTCAGAGGTGACATGGATGACAGAGTGATTGTTAGAGTTATAGTTTTCCCTATGATGAGGGACAGTATTATGGACAGTTGGTCCAAGAGGATACTGTGGGAAGCATGGTGCTGGATACTGATTAGGTTCAGTTATCGATACAGTCTAAGAAGTTTGGATTTGGAGTTCATTTATGAACTAGGTCCCATCAGATATCCAGACATATTCTAAGACTAGAATTGCTCAATTCGGGAGATGGCTTTCTCCGCGAACTTGAGATTAAAAGAGACATAGAAAGAAACTTCAGGGCGGATCCACTCACTGAGGCTATTTCTCGAACACAAGAGTTTTACAAACTAACTTTATGAAACTGATTAGTAGAGGAGTTGGATGTTCGGAATAACACGGGCTGTGAGTATGCGACATCGCAATAATTAGCCTTAAGTGCAAGTGCGAGATTGTTGGAGATAGTGCCCTTATTGGATCGCAGGCACGCGATTGCAATGATTGAGGCAGGACCGATACCGATATGACAGTCTTGCTCGAGATGATAGTTTGCTATCTGGTTTGTCTTTATCATCGTATATATGCTTTAGTTCACTATTGGATGATGATAGAGACCAGAGGATTCATGCTTGACTACCAGGAGTATGATGGCGATCATATACGAGGGAGCTGGGGTCTATAAGCACATCCTTAAAAGTGTCCCTAGTCGTGGGAGTTTCGAGACAGGGCATCGATACTCCAGAGTCGACTAGTGTATACAGTCGAGACCCCGACGAGGGGCGGTGGCCGGTCTCACAAGCCACTGGTGTCTGTTGGATCACCTAAGATATATATAGGTGCTCATTAGGTTATGAGTACACCGGACAGGACTCGCCGGGAACATGCTAGTTTGTATTATACATATCGTCAGATAGCAGTTCCCTGGTGACATGTGTACAGGTTAGTTTGTCGACCTGAGATCGTCATTTGTCTCGTGTGAGTTCCCACTGTGCTTTGATTCCTACCTAACCACGCTCAAAGGAGTTGTGCAAACAGGTATTTTTTGGGTACAGTCCCAAGCCACATGGAGGCAGTGAGCGGATCGTCGGGGATTCGTCTCTCCCGGTATTGGGGGTTGATGTCGAATAGTGCACGGGTGGCCATCACTTGAAATCCTTGGCCAAGGTAGTGGAGAATTACTGATTTGGATTAGTAGTTTCTCAGATGGTGATGGGCTTCATACCGACACGATTTATCGCGTTATTAGGGGTCTGACTTTATCCACCCCCCTAGACTCGATATGCGATACTCTTTGGACGAACGAACCGGACTGTATATATATTGTCACCGTCAGGCTCAGTAGGGTTTATAGATGAGTTCTCTCATCAGTTTCCCTTCCAATCAATACATAGGCAAACGTTACGTACAGCTCGTACCTCTGACGTGCTAGAGGTTATACCCAGTGCCAGTGTGTTGATGGGTCATTAGAGTCCCCCACAGACACTTTCCCAAGTTTGGGCGAAACGTTGTAGAAGCCGTATGGGTTTATGGCAAGGTTCGGAAAATGCACGTGCGTTTTCGCACGTGTCATTTTTCGGGCAGATAATACTGGTCGGTTTTGGTTTAAGCCGGATCCGAGTATTATACTGTGTAGATATAATATGTTTGTCTCAGTTGCATTTGTATTCGGTCGTAATACAAATACGGGTATGTTTATACCATTGCGGGGTTATCCTGAAATTCGTTTCAGGATCACTTTTGGAAGTTGCCAGTTTCCAGTTTTCTATCAGCCGTATTTAACAGTCGGTTAAATGCCGATTTTTCTTTTCTTGATAAGGGTGAGTCATGGTTCTAGAAGGTTCTAGATTTAGGTGACAAGGCTTGATGATTCATTGTTAGCATTAATTGTGCATTTAATGAAAGGGAGACTAAGGTTAATGAGTCATCCTTTACATTAATGCATTTTTGTTTATGCTATGATATTTTGATCAAGATCTTTTGCTTACACTCACCCCCCTCTCCTACACTCACCCTCCTTTATCTATAAGTGGCCGGCCATTCTTGATGAATGGTTCATGGTTGTGGTTTTGGAAAAGATTATAGTTTGGATTCATGGAAATTAGAAATAGCCTCATTTCTTATTTCACCCGATTCCAAAAGGCAACTTCATTAACCGTTCGTCCATAGCCTTGGACGTAACGAGACAAAGTGTTCTACTCATTCTCTACTTCATCTTGATCGTCTCTTTTAGCAAACTTGACGATCGAGTTGCCTCGGTTCAGAGGCGGGAGCCCGTTTAAAGATCCGTCGACGTGGTGCCACCTGGACGAGAAGACTGGAGATTCAGGAGATCGGAGCAGCCGCAACAAAGCGTGGGATGATGGTTGAAGACCGAAGGACTCGGATCGTTCAGTATAACTCTTCTACCCACTTTGTAGTTTGTTACTTTAGCTTTAATGGCAGATCTGGGTTATAGTACGCGATAGCGCCAGTTGTAAAAAGTTTTTGTTCTGCATTTTGCGTCTGTTAGACGGCTGGGGCTCTACCGTGGACTTACAAGTAAATGTTACTCCCGAGAGAGTTTTACACAGGACAATTAGCTGATCAAGTAGGTGTCTAGAAAGGTGTCAACGAGGTTATGCCTCTGGGAAAATGAGGTTTATTTTAATTAAGTCCGTGCGAAAACACGGGGAACCTCCCTCAAGTACCGACACTGGCCTGGGTGAAATATTGGCGAAATTGTAGGGTGTAGTTAATACCGGCTAGTCTTTCCTTTTTGGGTTTGAAGGAAGATTTGATAAAAACAATAGAAGCCATCCTGATTAGATAAAATAATAACCAATCTGATCTTGTAAGAGCATACGCTAAAGTGTTTTTTTCTCTCTCTCTCCAGGTAGTGACCATATCATGCCTTAATGAAGATAATAATATGGATGTATTGACCGAACCCGCATATTTTACGGTGCTGGGGAACGTTGGTTCCGTTCTTTCTTATAAAAGTTATAAGACTGATCAGGATATAGGGGAATACCAGGATTCCCTTGCCACCCAAATGAAGAAAGTACATGTTGATGCATTTTCTTTGGGTGTGTTCGTTACAGAGAACGGTTTCTCCATTTGCTCTACGTCCTGGGTATTAGATACCGGGTCAGGATCCCATATATGTAATCAGTTACATGGGCTGAGAAAAGGTAGAGAACTTGGAGATGGTGATAAAGACATAAGAGTTGCAAATGGTGCAATTGTTGCAGCTAAAACCGTCGGGAAATATCACCTTGTATTACCAACTGGTAATACATTGATTCTGAACGAATGCTATTACATGCAGAACCTGATATGCAATATTATATCAGTTTCTTTATTAAGTAAAGAGGGATATAATTTTGTATTACCGGATAATGTTATGAACATTTTTCTGAACCAAAAGTTGGTTGGATCAGGCACGTTGTGCAATGGAATTTATGTTCTAAATCAATCAACAGTTCTGAGCATAACAAACGCACACAAGAAGAAGCGTTCAAAAATGAACGAATCCTTCTTGTGGCATTGTAGACTTGGTCATATCAATGCGACACGGCTAGCTAAGTTGCATAAGGATGGATATTTGAATCCTTTCGAACTTTCATCTTATGACACTTGCCAGTCATGTCTCAAAGGTAAGATGACCAAAACTCTGTTTACGGGACACGGAGAAAGAGTTACAGAACTGTTGGGACTGGTACATAGTGATGTATGTGGTCCCATTTCTACACATGCCAGGAATGGTCCTTCATAATTCATTACATTCACTAACGATCTCTCTAGATTCGGATATGTGTTCATGATGAAACACAAATCAGAAGCTTTTGAGAAATTTAGAGAATATAAACAAGAAGTCGAGAACAAAACCGGAAAAATTATTAAAATCCTTCGATCTGATCGAGGAGGTGAATACTTGAGCAATGAATTCCAGGACTTCCTAAAAAAGAATGGGATTCTCTCTTAGCTGACTCCTCTATATACACCACAGCACAACGGTGTATCGGAACGGAGGAACCGCACCTTATTAGATATGGTGCGCTCTATGATGAGCACTGCTGGGTCGCCTATTTCCTTTTGGGGATATGCACTGGAAACAGCAGCAGACCTATTGAATATGGTTCCCACCAAATCTGTGTCAACCACTCCATATAAGATATGGAAAGGGAAGAGACCATATCTTAATTATGTTAAGATGTGGGGTTGTCCGGCATATGTGAAAACACAAAATCCGGACAAGCTCGGGGCAAGATCCATTCTGTGTAAGTTTATTGGATATCCCAAACACTCGCGCGGGTATATCTTCTACCACACCGAGGAACAAAAACTGTTTGTTCCTCGATATGCCACCTTTTTAGAAAAGAAATTTCTTGAAAAAGAGATTAGTGGCAAGGAGATAGAACTGGAAGAGGTTCCAGCAATATAGACTACAACAGAAGATTTGGTGGAACCGGAGGATTCGGTAGTTCCCGATGAACCCCAGTCACTATGCCGATCTAGTAGGGTTCCTCACCCACCTGAGAGATACTACTTTTTTCTCATGGATGGTGGGAGCGAGGATTGCATCATGGAGGATGATGACCCAACTGGCTTCGAGCAGGCCATCACGAGTGGTGACTCGGTGAAATGGCTGGATGCAATGCGGTCCGAGATGGAATCCATGTACACCAACAAACTATGGACTTTGGAAGATGCTCCTGAAGGGGTAAAACCCATTGGGAGCAAGTGGATCTTCCAGAAAAAACTTGGTGTAGATGGGAAAGTGGAGACTTTCAAAGCTAGACTTGTTGCAAAAGGTTTTCGTCAACGACCAGGTGTCGATTATGACGAAACCTTTTCTTTAGTGGCTATGCTTAAATCCATCCAGATCATGCTTGCCATCGCTGCATATCATGACTATGAAATCTGGCAAATGGATATTAAGACCGCCTTTATAAACGGTGATTTAGAAGAGAGCGTGTACATGACTCAGCCGGAGGGCTTCATAGCTAGTGGGAGCAGCGGGAAGGTGTGCAAGCTGCTCAAATCCATTTATGGATTAAAGCAAGTATCGTGGAGTTGGAACATCTGCTTTGATGTCGTTATCAAAGAGTTTGATTTCATCAAAAACGTAGATGAACCTTGTATATACAAGAAGGTAGCAGAGAGTAAGGTTGTCTTCCTCGTATTGTACGTGGACGACATACTCTTGATAGGAAATGACATTCCGATGCTATAATCGGTCAAGCTCTTCTTATCACAACGATTCTCAATGAAAGATCTAGGGGATACCTCTTACATCTTGGGGATTAAGATCTATAGAGATAGATCTAAACGGATACTGAGATTGTCCCAATCCAGGTACATTGACACCATACTAAAGAGGTTTAGTATGGAAGAATCCAAATGTGGGTTTTTACCCACGATCTCTGGACTCCTACATCTTCGGCAGTAGGCTCTATCATGTACGCGATGCTATATACCACACCCGATGTAGCACACTCACTAAGTGTAGTGAGTAGGTATCAAGCAGATCCTGGAGAGAGTCACTGGACAGCTGTGAGGAGCATTCTCAAGTACTTACAAAGGACTAAAGAGATGCTCTTGGTGTATGGTAACGGAGAACTCTCAGTGGAGTCCTTTACCGATTCGAGCTTCTAGAGTGATAAGGATGACTCTAAGTCACACTCAGGATTTGTCTGTACCATTTACGGAGGGGCGGTATGCTAGAAGAGTTCCAAGCAGGAAACCGTGGCAGCTCGACGATGGAAGCTGAATACATCGCTGCCAATGATGCTTCCAAAGAGGCTATCTGGATCAAGAAGTTTATAACTGAACTTGGAGTGGTTCCATCCATTAAGGATCTAATACCTATGTATTGTGATAACAATGGAGCGGTGGCTTTGGCCAAGGAACCCAGGTCCCATCAGCAATCCAGGAATATTCTGAGGCGGTGTCACCTGATCCGGGAGATAGTTGATTGCCGGGAGATCGAGGTCAGGGGGGTTGACACGAAGAACAACACAGCGGATCCACTCACGAAGTCCATTCCCCGGATACAGTTCGAGAGACTCTTCGGGATGCTTGGTATGCGATACTACAGCAGCTGGCCCTAGTGCAAGTGGGAGATTGTTAGTTGTATGTATGCCCTAGAGGCCAGTATTGTACATATGATGTATATTATATTGGATGCTTGGACATATATAGAGAGGACTTTCTTGCTCGATATGATAGTATGCTATTTGGATGCTCTTTATCTTAACATGTATACTTGTCTCTTGATACTGTCATATGGTTACATGTTGGTAAAGCCCTTAAGATGTGTACTTGACTACCAGGACTGTGATGCAGATCATACTAGTGGGGCCATGGTAGTCTATAAGTTCATCCTTTAATGTTCCTAGTCGTGGGTGTATCGAGACAGGGCATCGATATACCAGAGTAGACTAGCGTATACGCTTCTCGACCCATGAGATGGGCGATGGATGATCCGATATCCATTGGTGTTTGACATCAAAGATGGTATACGGGTGCTCAGTGGAGACTGGGTACACTGGACGGACTACCGAGAACTCCCAAATGGTATTATACCTCATGTCAGATGGCAGTTCTCTTGTAACACTTGTACAGGTTAGTCTGTAGACCCGAGATCGTCATAAAGTCTTGTGTGACTCCCACTGTGCTTTGATTTCCACCTTACCACGTCTAAGAGGGCATGCAAAACGGTGGTTTTGGGGTATAGTCCCGAGTCATATGGAGGCAATGAGCAATAGGAGGGTTTCGTCTCTCCCGGTATTGGGGGTTGATGTTGCGCTGTGCTCGATTGGCCATAACAGGGAGTCCCTGGCCACGGCTGATTTAGGGATTAAGTGGTAAGTGTTACCAGTAGTTTCTCGACCCGTTATGAGCCTCACATCGGTATGACTTATCGGTTATTGGGGTCTGACGTTTACCACCCCTAGACTTGACATGCGACATATCAGACAAGGAGACCGGACTGTACGGCAAGTGTTACCGTCAGGCTTTGTAGGAGTTGGAGCGGGCTTGCTTGCTGATCTTCTGATCGCTCAATACCCGAGTAGCCGTTACGTCCAGCTAGTACCGCTGACGGCTTGTGGGTGCTTGATGTGATCATCACTTACTGCCGGCGTATTGACGAGTCTTTAGAGTCCTACATAGAGATTTTACTGGCTCAGGCAAAACGAAATGGGATCACATATGTGATATGTGCGGGACCGAGAATAATGCGTGTATGTGATACCGTATTCTATTCTCGCGAATTTTTGTATCGGTCGGTTATATGAGATATAGCCGGGTTATCGAATCAAAGGTTGATTCGATAAGTTGATACATTGGATGTTAGTCTGTTATATGTGATATAGCCGGATTATTAAGTCAGGTGTTGATTTGATAATTTAGTGTATAATTGTATATATGATATACTAATTTACCTTAAATAACATTTTCTCACTTAAGCATTTTTTCTCACTTTTGCACACTTAATATATATATGTGATATATATTAAATTGTGTATTGTTTTGTATCATGGTTGTTGATACACACTACATCGGTGTATGAGACTTACACTATGCTAATTATGATGATTGGTTTTAATATTTAAAGTAATTCTAAATTAGTGGAATATTAGCGTATTGCATGAAGCTAGTGGAAGCTTGTGGATACTTTGACTAAGTACACTAGTTTTGTTTTACTTAAGATATTTAGTAACCTAACCATCACAATTTGCCATGGTTATGTCTCTATATGAGTTAGTATATGATACTCACTCACCATGGTTCACTCTCTCACTTGATCATTTTTTTCTCTTCTCATTTGTTCATCTTCTTCCTCAAGCTCAAAAAGCTTTCTAGGGTTTGAAAAAGTGGGAAAGTATTGTGAGAAAAATAATTCTAAAGTGAGCCCACTTCCTATTTCCTCATCCTCTACTAGATTAGAACTTTAGTATAGGGTGTTTGCTTCACTAATCCTTCAGTTAGTGAAGTAGAAGCTTGAGCTAGTATTCCCTCGACGTAGATCATCTTCGGCCTCGAAGACTTCAAGCAAGAACGTTCCATTCACCTTGAGAAGCCATGCAAGGGTCCGGGAGCTCCATCAACGCAGCGAAGGAACTACTACAAGGAGCTTATGAAGTGAAGGACCGATCTACAAAGGTTGTATTTCTAGTTCACTTAGTTGTAAATGGTTTACTATAGTTTCCGTATTATATTCTTGTTAACGATTCTAGTTTAGAGTTCCTTGAAATGGAAAATTTTTGAAAATGGCATGGACGATGCCTCCCGAAAGCTTGCTGCCGTCGATAGGAATCCTACAAGCAGTTCCTTGGTGATATGTGTACAGGTTAGTCTATCGACTTGAGATCGTCATTTTTCTCGTGTGCATTCCCACTGTGCTTTGATTACTACCCTACCACGGCTCAAAGGAGTCGTGCAAATAGGTTTTAGTTGGGTACAGTCTCGAGCCAAATGGAGGAAGTGAGCAGATCGTTAGGGGATTCATCTCTCCTGGTATTGGGGGTTGATGTCGCGGTGTGCATGGGTGGCTATCACCAGAAATCCTTGGCCAAGGTAGTCGAGAATTACTTATCTAGGATTGAAAGTTTCTCAGGTGGTAATAGGTTTCATATCGACACTAAATGTCGCGTTATTAGGGGTCTGACTTTATCCACCCCTAGACTCGATATGTGATACTCATAGAAGAACGGACTAGACTGTACGGATATTGTCACTGTCAGGCTCAGTAGGGGTTTCAGAATGAGTTTGCTCGTCGGCCTCCCTTTCTCTCAATACCTGGGTAGCTGTTACGTACAGCTAGTGCCGCTAACGTGCTTGTGGTTAAATCCACTGCCAGCATATTGACGAGTCTTTATAGTCCTACACAGAGGGTTTCCCTGCTTCGGGCGAAACGTTGTAGAGGCCGTATGGTTTTACGGCAGGGTTCGATCACATAAGTGTACTTCTGCATAGATGATGTTCGAACGGATAATACTTGTGGGCTTTGGTTTAAGCCGGATCCTAGTATTATATTTGTTGGATTATTTTCGTCTCTTTTTATTCGTATCCTTCGGAATACGGATGCGGGTATGTATATACGGTTGAGGGGTATTCTTGTAATTTCTTATAAGATTACGCCTCATCATGGTTTAGACCTTTTTGGATTAAAAGGTTATTGAGGTGTAGGATGAGGTGTTTATTGCATTTTTGTGGCATGGCTAATTAGTGACCCATGGTTACTATTCTAGCATGCTTAGGGTTTTTATTTATTGTGAGATTATGTTGACTTGAGATATTTTTTGTTGACTAAGATATTTCGGAGACATGGACATTTATGTGATGGCTCCATTATTTCTTATCACACTCACACAACAAACAAAAACACAAGCCATTATTCATTTTCTTTCTCTCTCCCTTGAGTTGCTCTCAACACCTCATTCTCATAGCATCTTCTTCTTCCGCTAGCTCCACCCAAACCCTCTCATGAGTTGAGAATCCTTAGGTGTCTTGAGACAAATTAATCCTTCATCACTCTCTACTTCATCTACGGTATCTAGAGTAGCGATCTAGGTGCTTTTGTTGCCTCGGATATAAAGTTGGAGCTCGTTGCATAGACTCTCGGGTGGATCATCTTCGATGGAGGGAGACCAGAGATCAAGCTTGATCAAGGAAGCCCCTAAGAGCTTGGGATGATGGTTGAAGACCGAAGGACACGGATCTATTCGTTATAACCATTCTAACTCCTTTGCTTGTTTTGTTATTTAGAGCTTATGGGTAGATCCGGGTAATTGGTTGTGGTAGCGCCAAGTTTTATAAACTTTTGCTCCGCATTTGGCCACGGATTGATGGGCGGGGCGCTGCTGTAACCCAAAATGGTATCAGAGCCACTCTATAAGACTTAGTTAACTCATTGCGACATTAGAAATCCACCGTTTTTCGTGCAAAAACTGCCAACAAAAACAGTTACAAAACTGAATGTTTGAGATGTTTGCATACCCCGCGGGCTCACGGTTTGAAATGAGAAGCCGCAGGGTGGTGCATAGGCCCCCGAGGAATCCCCGAGTGGGACTGAATGTCTGTGCCCACTCCCCAAGACCACCACAAGGTGGTCTTGGCAGTGGGGACCCGAAACTGCCCCACCATGGGCAGTTTCGGGTCTGCCTCACCACCTGGTCACCTTGTGGTAGCCTCGAGGGTGGGGTACCCCCTCTAGGCCCCCCCGACTCAAAGTTAATTTTGTGCTCTAACTGTAAGTTGTTGTGGAGCACCCCACGTGTTCGCGGGGAGGCGGAATTTGTAAAAAAATATTTTTACGAGCTTCGCAACACCGACTAAAACCAAGGATCTTCTATAAACCCTAGCTAGCAAACTACTTGAGGTTTAACTACTCGGATATGAAGTTATACCTCACGATACATATCCTTCGGGTCTTCATCACTGTCCTCCTCATCGTCGTAGGCTCCAAGGATCGATCCGGATCATAGCTTCTTCGACGTCCTCCTCGAGTCAAAGACGATCCACCCGAGAGTCTATAGTCCGAGCTCTACCTCAAAATCGAGGTAACTAGGGCAACATGCTTGCTAAACTTGATGGACTAGGTGATGTAGAGTATGAAAATGGATTTATTTGTCTCTTGAAATCCTAGGATTCTCAACACATGAGAGCTTTTAGGGTTTTGATGTGAGGAAGAAGAAGAGAGCTAGCTTGAGAAAAGAGAAATGATTTTTGATAATGATATGATAAAATGAGATGGCTACCTTGACAGGACCACAAGCATGGCATGAAAAATATCTCATCAAAATATCTCACAAAAATATCTAAGTCAAATAGTCAAACTAAGTCAAGTGGTCAAGCCGAGTTAAATGGTCAAACAAAGTCAAGTAGTCAAAACGAGTAGCCATACCTCAAATATCATTCAAAAAAATAACAAATACTTTCCTCCAGCTCATAATTGTTTTAATCAAGTCAATGGTCAAAACCCTAATGAGGTGTCTCCTTCTATGCCTCTCTCATCCGTATATACATACCCGCATTTGTGTTCCGAGAAACACGAATATAAAGAGTCGAAACTGATCCATCAATATAATACTAGGATCCGGCTTAAACCAAAGCCCACTAGTATTATCCGCCCGAACATCATACGCTCACAAGTGCATGTAAGTGATCGAAACCCTGCCGTAAAACCATACGGCCTCTACATCTTTTGCTCGGTGCAGGGAAACTCTCTATGTGGGACTCTAAAGACTCGACACTACACTGGCAGTGGGTTTAACCACTGGCCGCAAGCGGTACTAGCGGCACTTAATGGTCCCCAAGTAGATGTCGATAAGAAGGCCGATGAGGAAAACCCATACGAACTCATACTGAGCCTGAATCTGACAATCTCTGTACAGTCCGGTATATTCGTCTAAGAGTATCACATATCGGGCCTAGGGGCGGTAATCGTCAAACCCCTAATAGCGCAATAAGTCATGCCGGAGTGTAGCCCAAAACACCCTGAGAAACTACTGGAATACCTACCAGTAAATCTCTCTTGCCCTGGCCAGGGACTTTGTGTAATGACTCTCCGAACACAACACGATATCTACCACCAATACCGGGAGAGACGAATCCTATCTAAGCGCCACTGCCTCCAAGTGCTTCGGGACCGCACCCAACTACTACCTGTTTGCATGACTCCTTTGAGCCGTGGTAGGGTAGTAATCAAAGTACAGTGGGAACACACTCGAGGAGAAGTAGCAGTGTCAAGTCGACGGACTAAGCTGTACTCATGTCACCTGAGAACCTCTAGCCGACGATAGGTATAATACCAACCAACAGTTCCCGACGAGTCATGTCCAGTGTACTCGTAACCTAACGAGTACCTGCATACTATCTCCTGTACGACGTACTAATGGCTGTGGGACAGACCATATCTCCTGCTGGGATGAGAAGCGTATACACTAGTCTACTCCGGAGTATCGATGCCTCATCTCAATAATCCTACGACTAGGGACTTGTATAAGGATGTGCTTGTAGATTACCCAGCCCCCACTAGTGTGACTGCCATCACAACGCTGGTAATCAAGCAAAGATCGTATGGGCTCCACTAATATGTATAAGCGATATACTAAAAGAAACATATGTACATATTGAAGTAGAAACAAACCAAGTAGCATACTACCATTTTGAGCAAGACTGTCAATACAACTGTGAATATTCCTAGCTTCCATTAAATAATATACAAACCAGTATGATACAATAATGGCCTCTAGGGCATATACACTAACAATCTCTTAGTTGCATTAGGGCCATGTACTGGCGTATCGCAGACCTATCATCTTGATCAGCCACTTGAACTGTGTCTGAGGGATGCCCTTCGTGAGTGGATCTGCAGTGTTATTCTCCGTATCTACTCTCCTCACCTCGATCTCCCGGCGATCTACGATCTTCCTGATCAGGTGGTACCGCCTCAAAATGTGTCTGGACTTCTGATGGGACCTGGGTTCCTTCGCTAAAGCTATAGAGCTGTTGTTGTTACAATACAGAGGTATTGGTGTAACATTTCAGAAAAATAAAATATAATTTTTGGGAATTTTTATAATTAAATAATAATTATTATGAATATTTTATTAGTGCGGTATAATTAAATACCGATAAAGTGGAAAATATTTGAAAATTATAGAAATTACTGAAATGAGAGCGTTTTATATGATTTATGCAAATTAATTTTTTTATAATTTATTATATTCCATTGTAATGCTAATCGCGATTAAATATCGCTAATCTTGCATTTATCCGGTTTTGTGCACATGACATGCACCATGTCACATTTTGACACTTGTTTCATTTTGTCATAGCTTTTTCCTTTTCTTGAATGGTTTTGTTTTAGAAAAAGAAAAGAAAACAGAAGAAAAAAAAGAAAAGAGAAGAAAAAGAAAATGATAAAGAAAGAGGTTTGGGCAAGAGAGAGAAAGAGAGGGTGAGGGGTCTTGATTGACTTGGGCCATTCTCTTCCCTCTTCAATATTTTCTTCACCTTTCTTTCCCCTTCCTTTCCCATGGAAGCTCCCCCTCCTCCCTCCTCAAACACCCATCACTTCACCATCCAAACAACCTCAAAGCATTATTCCCCTTTCATTAAAAACATGCACAAGCTTCTCACAAGCACTTGGGACCAAGAAAAATTGGATTTTGAAGACTTGGGGCAACTCAAGAAAATTCTTGAGTTGCCAAATGAGGTAATTCCTTTACCATTAGAGTTGTATTTCATTCTCTTTAGCATCCTTACATGTTTTGTATCGATATTGTGTAGTTTGGCGAACTTTGAAAATTCCAAGTTAAGCTTAGGGTTTTGATTTGAATCCAAATGTGATATTGTGGCTTAGTAATGACCTTAGACCCCTGTAGGGATTGCATAGTGGGCTAAACCATAGACTAGAACCCTGCAACACGAAACCAAAAACCCCGATACCGTATTTTTCTGGAATTTGTGAAGGGAATTTGATATCTGCTATCACCCGGGGACCCTAAAAATTATTTAGCGATTACTATGAGTCATGCAGGCAACCTAGAAGCTACCCTGAAGACCAAAGCCCCATACCCCTTACCCAGGCCGCAGATTTAATCATTTTGGTCCCAGATTTAATCAATTTGGCCGTAAATTGGTTCGTGCGGCCTTGGTACTTCCAAATTGGTTCGTGCTTGGTCCAGGGCTTTATCTCCAGTAAATTTGACCCTCCATACATGCAAAATTGGCTAATTTCACTTAGGGTAAAATTTAGGACCATTTTCTTGAGTTGCTGTATTGTTTTGCGACTTCGTTTTAATTTAGGATTTGGTATTTGATTATGTGTTCCGTTGTCTGATGTTTGTACGTAGCGAAGGGGGTTGTTTGGTGGTTTTGCAGGCGTAGGCTACAGGTTTTAACCTATGAGCGAAACGTGTGCCGTTTTGGTTTTTCGAATTGATTTTAATACGCATTTGCGTTTGTGAATTGGTTGTAGGTACCCCACGTAGATTTCAAGACGACGAGGATGAGCATGGCGTCATCGACTCCAGCAAGCGAGTGTTAGTGTTTATGCCCCAGAGGCCATTACTGTATCATACTAGTTTGTATATTACTTAATGGAAGCTTGGGATATTCACAGTTGTATTGACAGTCTTGCTAAAAATGGTAGTATGCTACTTGGTTTGTGTCTACTTTAATATGTGCATATGTTTCTATTAACGTATCGCTTATATATATTAGTAGAGCCCTTAAGATCTTTTCTTGATTACCAGTGTTGTGATGGCAGTCACACTAGTGGGGGCTGGGTAGTCTATAAGCAACATCCTATATAAGTCCCTGGTCGTAGGATTATCGAGACAGGGCATCGATACTCCGGAGTAGACTAGTGTGTACGCTTCTCATCCAAGTTAGGGAGATGGTCTGTCCCACAGCCATCAGTACGTTGTACTGGAGATAGTATGCAGGTGCTCGTTAGGTTATGGGTACACCGGACAGGACTCACCGGGAACTGCAGGTTAGATTTATACCCATCGTCAGATAGCAGTTCCCAGGTGACATGAGTACAGCTTAGTCCATCGACCTGACACTGCTACTTCGCCTCGAGTGTGTTCCCACTGTACTTAGATTACTACCCTACCACGGCTCAAAGGAGTCGTGCAAACAGGTAGTAGTTGGGTGCAATCCCGAAGCACTTGGAAGCAGTGGCAGTTAGACATGATTCATCTCTCCCGGTATTGGTGGTTGATATCGCGCTGTGTATGGAGAGCCATTACGCAAAGTACCCGGCCAGGGAAAACGAGATTTACTGGTAGGTTCAATTAGTTTCTCAAGTTGTAATGGGCTTCACTTTGACATGACTTATACCGCTATTAGGGGTTTGACGTTTACCGCCCCCTAGGCCCGATATGCGATAGTCGTAGACGAACAGACCGGACTGTATGGAGATTGTCACATCAGTCTCAGTTGGAGTCCGGATGGGTTTCCTCATCGTCCTTCTTATCGACATCTACCTGGGGACCGTTACGTACAGCTAGTACCGCTTGCGGCCTGTGGTTAAACCCACTGCCAGCGTAGTGTCGAGTCTTTAGAGTCCCACACAGAGAGTTTCCCTGCACCGGGCAAAAGGTGTAGAGGCCGTATGGTTTTACGGAAGGGCCGCGATCACTTACGTACACTTGTGCACGTATTATGATCAGGCAGATAACACTAGCGGGCTTTGGTTTAAGCCAGATTCTAGTATTATACAAATGAATTTATTCAGTCAAAGATTATCCGTGTTTTTCGGAAATACGGATGGGAGGGGTAGTCTCGTAATTTGTCGGGAAGCTTCTAGAAGAAGATGACTCATTTGTTTTTATTTCTTTATGGATTAAACACAAATGAGGTGGAGAGATGAGGTGTAGGTTTTCATTAAATGCTTAATGACTCATGAGGTGATTCACCATTTAGGATTAAATGAAGCTTACAAGATATTTCTAGATATTTATCAAAGAGATATTTGTATGCTTGATATTATTCTTTCATGAGTTATTATTCATATCGTTATCACAAAAGCTTTCTCTCTCTTCAAGTCTTCATCTTCTTCCTGAAAACCTAATAGCTCTCATGAGTTGAGAAACATAGGGTTTAAGTGACTAAGTAATCCATCTAATTACTCTACACCCTCTAGGACTTCTAGATTAGCGATCTAGAAGCCGTAGTTATCTCAGATTTGAGATAAGAGCTCGGACTATAGACTCTCGGGTGGATCTTCTTTGACTCGAGGACTCCGTTGAGGTGCTCATGTTCCATAGAGCCTACGAGGTGTGGAGGATAGAGATGAAGACCCGAAGGACAAGTAACGTGAGGTATTACTTCGAATCAGAGTAGTTAAACCTTTCGTAGTTTGCTAGTAATGGTTTAGACATGATTCGTCTGCTCAAGTCCGTGTTACGAAGCTTTGATAATTGTTTTTCATATATTCCGCCTCCCCGCAAGCTCATGGGGTGCATGACATGGACTTACAGCGAGGATCGAGGTGAGTAGATTATATCTACGGAGGAAGTCGGGATGGCGTATAGCACCCCCTCAGTTCGTAGTGTAGTATATAGTATACATATATTATGGATAGATTTATATGTTTATTGTGAGTTATGATTATCTAAATAGACTTTGGGGACTCATGGATAACTTTAGTGTACTTGGATGATAGTGTCGTTAGTTAGTTTAGTCGCGAACCCTAGAATGGGGTTTACACCCACACGCACACACATGCTTACTTTGTTTTACTTGTGTGTATACGGGGATATGTATATATACATACACACATAGTTATGGGACTATGTATATATATAAATACGTATACCCACACATGGATGATGAGGATTGTAGATGGTATTTGGAGATGAATCGATAAGATTGGGCATGATGCTATGAGATCGGTGATATGTTTTGTTTCGTATTGTGAGATACGACATGAGATTTTAGCGGGCCTTTAGGCGTGTGTTTTCATACACGCATATTTATGCAGATGGTATCAGTTTGTACTAGACTTAGATCAGTACCCCTAGTTCATGAGATATGATGATAAGGATACCAGATAAATGATGAGATAAATGTGATATTCGACCCGTACCCAGATTTGGGTACTCATACGATGGATTTACCGTACGAGCTATATATTGATGATAGATCCGCACTCTTGACTCGAGGATGTCATATTGTATATTGTATCGTATGTGATACTATTGAGGCGGGATCACCGACTATTATTTTTATATATATATCGATTCAGACTTAGGTGGTTTTCCCTTACCCTTTCGGTTAGACTGTTTGTTTAGTCCGGTAGTTTACTTGTAGATGTTAGTGTAAGTCCATGTCACGCACCCCACGTGCTCGCGGGGAGGCGGAATATATGAAAAATAATTATCAAAGCTTCGTAACACGGACTTAAGCACACGGATCGTGTCTAAACCATTGCTAGCAAACTACGAGAGGTTTAACTACTCGGATTCGAAGTTATTGTCACAACCCAAAGTTTGGCCCATGAGCGGCACTTAACCACGTAACGTCTAGAAGCGTAACGCGACTAAGTAAGCCAAAACCGAGAAATCAAAACCAGTAAAAGTATTGGGTGTTTAAAACATTTAATAGAAACATTTGTTAAAACGTTCAGAAAACCTTAAGTAATTTAGAAAAATTCTTTAAAGTTCAAGTTATTATCTTAAAATTTTTGGCAGCATTTTCTTTGTGAAAACTAGCCCCGAAATCGGGTACAAGGCAAAATATGAGTAAAATAATATACAATAAGAATAAGGCATCCCAAACGGGAGCAATCACGCCCAACGGCAGAACAATCACCACAATGATAATATACGACGCCGAAGCGAAGAAATGAACAGTATAAGTGAAAACAAATATTATGAAAGTCAAAGCTGCATAATAAAGTTGGCTCACAACGAGCTCGACACCAGAGTACAAAATAATATACATCGTCCTCACAACTGGTCTCTAAGTCAATACATGAAAAGTAGATGGAGAGTACCAGATATAACAGAGTATACAACTGGAAAATAAACAGATACCGCACAAAAACCCACCTATCAGCAAAAGGGCTAACACACCAACGGCAGTGGTATCTGTATCAAAAGATGCAAGAAAGCAGTCTGCCGCGACTACTCTGAGGGGCAAGCTGCAAACACTGTGGCACAACGGGGATGAGTTGCCAACTCGTGAATAATAGATAACATATAAAGATAATCGCGAGTATGCACGTGCAGCGATACTCTAACCTATGCCAACAGATAACATCTATATAATGAGCTATATGAGTAATAATCATGCAACAAGTGCGATCTAATAACATCTTTATATGATAAGCAGGGTATGCAATAATCATGCATAACAGGTGAAATTTAATAGCATCTATATATGATGAGCAGGGTATGCAATAATCATGCAAAAGTACTCTATCAGGTACTATAGCTACAGGATGAGATGCAAAATAATGAATGCTAGCATGGTAATAAATATCATCTACACGGAATGTCAATGTGGAAGAATACCAGTGTCTATCAATGCACCCAAATCCCAATAAAACTCAGGCGCCGTCACTCTGATCGGCCCTCAAATCCTGTACAGCTCATGGAATCGTGAATGCCTAGCATCGGCACTCGAAAATATCATAAATCATCGTGTCAAGTATCGACACGCAAATCCTCAAGTATCAGGCTCCGTCTGCGGCATCGGACCTCGGCCCCGGCAGTACGTGTCGTCCCATATCCATCTATCGACTCTGGTCAGTATCCTCCGGATAACCGCTAGATCTAACCAATTACCGGTAGGTAGTAGTCCTTCCACCGGGCTCACCATCAAAAAATACGAGTCTTCTTGCCCCGGGGTACCATACCGGGTCCACCATATACCAGCAATCAGTGCCTACCACTCCTCGAATCGGGTATACTCACACAAGCTCTCTGGAACCGAGAAAACTCATGGTGGACGCACTGAAATATCATATCAAGGGAAACCGGGTTTTTAATACAGTGCATATTTTCTTAAAAGAATTACCTCAGTTCTCAAATCCAGAAATCATATGAATCCAAAACTCAATGCGTAAATCCATACAAGGTGTCGTATGATACTAGGAGTAAAAAGGGAAAACCGCTCTTTTAAAAGAATCCAGTTTTTGAAAATATCTCATGCGGTCCCTATTTTCTTGAAATCGAATCAATATCATCCATGTATGTAACATATGTATATATGTAGGTATGGATGTGCAAATGGATATATACGCGAATATGAGTGTAGCACTACTATGAATATACAGTGTGAAAGTGCGCAAGTATGAAGATATCAACATATGTGTGCATTGGTATGAACATACAGTGTGCATGTTCGCAAGTATGAAGATATCAATATATGTGTGCATTGGTATGAACATACAGTGTGCATGTGCGCAAGTATGAAGATATCAATATATGTATGCACTGGTATGAATATACAATATGCATGTGCGCAAGTATGAAGATATCAATACATATGTGCACTGGTATGAATATACAGTGTGCATGTGCGCAAGTATGAAGATATCAATACATGTGTGCACTGGTATGAATATACAGTGTGCATGAGCGCAAGTACGAAGATATCAATACATGTGTGCACTGGTATGAATATACTGTGTGCATGTGCGCAAGTACGAACATATCAATACATGTGTGCACTGGTATGAATATACAGTGTGCATGTGTGCAAGTATGAAGATATCAATACATGTGTGCACTGGTATGAATATACAGTGTGCATGTGCGCAAGTACGAAGATATCAATACATGTGTGCACTGGTATGAATATACAGTGTGCATGTGCACAAGTATGAAGATATCAATATATGTGTGCACTGGTATGAATATACAGTGTTCATGAGCGCAAGTATGAAGATATCAATATATGTGTGCACTGGTATGAATATACAGTGTGCATATGCGCAAGTATGAAGATATCAATATATGTGTTCACTGGTATGAATATAAAGTGTGCATGTGCGCAAGTATGATATATCAATGAAGGTATGCACTGGTATGGATATGCGACAAGTCATGACAATCATCAATGATGCGGTGATCTTATACTGTGAGTGTCATGGCAATCACTAACGGCGTGAGTGTAACATACATTTAATGCTCGTGCAGTTTAAACCGTTAGTGACAGTGCAGTATTCTATAATTACCATTCTATATGCAACAGGAGATGCTATGCTACTATGGTATATATATATGAATACATACGACTAAAATATCCTATAACGCCCTGACGCTTAACACCACACGGTAGATTTCCCCGTAGATGTTAAATCTACTCACCTGGTCGCGTGCTAAGTGTAGCCGACCACCTGCTTTCCCTTCTTTGTAGCGTCCGACGTACACGCCTGCGAATCTGGAATTTACACAAGGAATCCATATAAGCAAATATCTCGCGAAAACACGATATCGAACTCAAACGAGAAACTCGCGTCGCGAACTAAACGCGCGTGTATACGTAACATGTGTGCATACGCCAAAACCCAACGCGACACGCTGTGGCACACAGCGACACGCTGTGACACACAGCAAACCAACTCAACACGTATCGTACGTGTCGCGCATGTCCCGCTACGCTAAAAACAGGTAAACGGTCCCAGATTTAATATGGAGCAAAAACAAGAAAATCAAATAAGGCCAAACCCATCACAATACCTACAGACAGCTACCTGCCAAAATCCAACACATTTTCTCAAAATTTGGCCGGCGGGGGGGGGGGGTGTCATACCGGCCCAAAACCGGTGGAATGGGCCCAGGTTCCTACACTATGATCCTAGCACAATTTCTATCCTAGTGTATAAGTTTGGTTACTAAAATTATAATCCCAGATTTCACCAACAGACAAAATCTTACAGACTCCACTCATATCAGCAACAACACCCAAATCAATAGGGGGCCGGCGATGCCGGAAAAACAAGGGTGGTCACCGGATTTTTGGTGCTGGAAAGGGCTCGAACTTCAACCCAACACCCTAGCTACCCTGTACACTATTCTATATGTGTTTACCAAACAATAAAATGCTCACAGACATAGCAGGTCACTCTTATCATAAAACTTGCTAAAAACCGTATTTAAAACTCAAATTGGGATTTTTAAGGTGTTTTAGTAAAATCCAGTGATGCAACTAGGTTTCCACAGCACATATAATACCTAATCAAGTTAATTAAACCATAATAATCCCATTTTACCCAAAACTCGCCTCGAAACACAAAGTTATCCTTAAAACACTACTTAAACGAGATATTAAGCTAAATAAACTATAAGTTTAGCAAAAGGAAGTTGAAGTGAGTTTATACCTCCGAGTGAGTTATTGGTGGCTCAAACTGAAGACCTTGCCAAAGGGAAGTGTTTGCAAGGGATTTGGTGAAGAAAATGGATTTCGGTGAAGGATGTTTGAGCTTGGATGCACGAAGAAGAGAAGAGAAGAAGAAGTGCTTGCTGCTTGCTGCTGCTGCTGTATTGTTGTTGTAGTTGTGTGTGTGTGTGTCAAAGTGAGAGGTAGAGATATATGATGATGTGAGAAAAAGAGTGGGGGAAAAATAATAGATTTAATAACAAGCAAAGAGAGTCAACCCTCTCTCTCTCCTCATTAATGTAGGCATGGGCAAGGCCATGATGCCAGTCTCTCTCTCACTCACCAAGTCAACAAAATTCAAACCATCCCATTTAAAAAATAAAACAAATAACCCCAAAACACTTAATTAGAATTTCAAATGGGCTAAACAAAATGGTTAGTTCACCATGATTGCTAATCATGGTCTAACACCAATTTAATCCTAGTTTACATGCACATGTGTGTGCAAGGCTAATTAAATTCTAATAAAATATTTATTAATTTTCATAAAATATTTGAAAACCAATTTGGTAAACTTTTTATTAAAAACCATATATAAAAATATAATTAGCCACTAATCACATCCCAAGGTGTTACAATCTTCCCCCCTTAAAGAAATTCGTCCCCGAATTTAAAAATATAAAGCTACGCATACCTTTAAAGAGATGAGGGAATTTCTTCCGCATCTCGCCCTCGGCCTCCCAAGCGATCTCTTTCACCTTTCGGGCTGCGCCAAAGCACCTTCACTGACGGGAAGACCTTCGATCGAAGCTTCTTCACCTGCCGGTCCAATATCACGACTGGCTGCTTGGTGAACGAAAGATCGCGCTCGAGCTAAATGGTATGGTGCTGAATCATGTGAGAAAGGTCATGAAGATAATTGCAAAGTATCGACATGAATAATACAGGTGAATACTCCATAATCTGGGCGGAAGTGCCAAATTAAAGGCAACGAAACTAACTTGCTTTAAGGATCTTAAAAGGACCTACAATCCTGGGATAAGCTTCCCAAAACTCAACACGTCATTTATCGGAAAAATTCGTAGGAATACATGATCTGCCACTGCGAACTCGAATCTGTAACCATATCGGTCGGCATATGACCTCTGTCCGAAATGGACAATTCTCATCCTGACCTAAAACAACTAGATCATCTCCGAAGTCTCTAGACTAGCTGGGGTCCAAAAATCCTACTTACGCAGAGTCAGAAAAACAGACTGGTGATCGACACGACCTAACCCCTAAACCTAAAGGTTGCCAATTGGAGTGTCTCCTGATAACAGCTATCGAAGGAGAACCCTAACAATGGCGAGTGACGATCCCCAACTGCCGACAACAATTAATACGTACGCACAAACTTAACAAAGAACAACTGAGCAAACTGAGTATAACCGGACGATAAGCATCCGAATGGAGTTACACCCTAACTAAACCTGGGTAGACACCATAACTAAATTCGTGGAGATCTGCTCCCATTCCCACTTCGAAACGGTTGAAGGTTGCAACTCTCCAGCCGGTCTCAGTTGCTCAACCCAAGCACACAACAAGACAGACACCTTGAAACGAAACCCGAGATGTCTCTTTACATCCCTGCCCACTCGTAACTATCTCACAAGTCACGTTAAATGTTGGTGGAACTTGAATGAGTACAGAGAGTTGACCGATGTGCCTGCCCTTGGATTTCACGTCTCTACCCAATAATATCAGGTACACAAACGCGTCCCTAGACTTAGCACACCCTTGTCACAAATCAAGGACTCCGAATCATTACCCAGCCGAATAGGCTCAAGTATCTCTGACGAACGAGCGTCGGCGGGCAGTGTCTCGCGAAAGCGATTAAAGAAAAGTGGTCGGGCGTGGACTTGAGCAAGCTGTCCCCTCAGTAGAGACGAACTTAAGCTGTACTCAACGATTGCACAAGAACTGTAAATCTGTAGAGGACTATCACAACAATCAAAATCCGCTGCAGGAAGATGTACATTAAGCTCTGGTGGTCCGTGAAAATCTGACACGACTCTCGAAAAAGTAGTGTCTCCAAATCTCCAACGTAAAACCACCGCGGCCATCTCAAGATCATGAGTGGAATATCCTGGTAGTACTTCCTCCAAATGTAGGGAAGCAAAAGCGATAACTCTATAGTGCTACATCAGTACACAATCGAGCCCCACTCACGAAACATCACAGTTAAACAACAAAGTCGCCCGAACCAGAAAGCAAAGAAAGAACCGAGGCAGTTGTTAACCGAGTCTTCAACTGCCGAAACTCCGCATACATGCCTCATTACAAAGAAAAGACACCTCCATTCCGGTCAATTCAGTCAACGGTGCAGCACTACTCTAGCAATCCTGCACGAAACGGCGGTAAAAAACCTGCTAAGCCCAAAAATCTGCGGACCTCCGTCCTGCTCGCAAGTCTGGGCCTAAGCTGTACGACCACGATCTTTCTCGGAACCATACAAAACCATCTCCCGTAACTACAAGACCTAGAAGTCAACACAAACAAGCCTGAAGGAACACTCCGAGAATCTAGCAAACAGCTGGGGATCTCCTAGTATCTGCAAAACAAATCCTCAAGCGCTACTCCTGTCCCTCAAGACACATTAAATAGACCAGAATGTCGTACATAACACAACAATAACTGGTCGAAGAACGGACTGAAGAAGTCCGGTTCATCACATCTACGAATGCTGCTAGGGCATTGGTGAATCCAATGACACACCAATACACACAAAGCCCGTAGCACGCACAAGGCAGTTTTCGAAATGTCATCACTCCGAACCTACAACAATGATGACCTGATCCCAAACAAACTTAGAAAATGTCTCGCACTCTGGAGCTGATCGAAGAAATCGTCAATGCGAGGTAAAGGATACCTATCCGCACCGTAAGCCGGTTCAATTGACGATTCATCAATACACAACCTCAATCTGTCGTCTTTCTCCTTGAGGAACAGAAATAGGAGTTTTCTAATGCGAAACACTCAGACGCGCGAAACACCCCCCAACAAACAACTCTGCAGCAGATCCTTAAGCTCCTTAAGCTTCGCCGGCTCATCTGGAACAACGTCGGAAAAATCTCGCATGAAAGAAAACCGGTCCAACAATCCAACTGTGGCTACGGTATCACGAATGAACGCCAAGAATCCACGACATCTCCTCAAAAGCCGACTAGCGAAAAAGGATGAATTCAAGCTGTGAGAGGCGGCACAACTATCCACCTGCACAACAAGAACTGACTCGCCAGGAAAAACAAAACCTGACTGTTTCCTCACGGTAGTCCACAAATGCCTAGCATGTAGCTAACCAATCCATGCCCAGGAGAATGCCAAATCCAACATCTCTAGAAGGATCAAAACGACAGACAAATCTCTATCTCCTATCCGATTGGCACACGACCAAATTACGTGTCGCGCAACGAAAGAATCGCTGAAAAAAGTTAACACAACAAACGGCTGATCTACCTAACACGACACTCGTCCCAACCACGGCACAAGTGTGAAAAACAAACAAATACATCAAAAGAACATACGAATTAAGGATACCTGAAAACTCTGCATTGGACGCCCTTGCGTCTCGATGAGTAGAAGCAAACTCTTGTGTCTGCCCTCTACCCGCAACAGACCGAACTCCTCCTCTGCTAGATTGACCCCTCTGAGCGAACCCTCTGCGTCCATGACGTCTCAAAATAAGACCCTGACATGGTGCTAAGGAACAATGTCTGACGAAGTGTTGAAGGCTTCCGCATCGAAAACATCCACGCGCTGACTGCTGACCCTCCTGGGGATGAGAACTGAACGACTGTCCTCGTCCTAAGCCTCTACTACTCCCGCGATTGTCACGAAATTTGTCTTGATGACTAAGCCTCTGTCTCTGGGTTGGTACACCAGTATGATTCCTCCAATGTTCCAGAACTCTCAAAGTCTCTGGAAGACGTGTCTCGTAAACTGGGGCTGCATCTACTGGTGCTATGTAGGTGATGGAATGCTGCATGCTGATCGCAAGGAACAACTGGGTAACAGGGGTGACAACCTCCTGTCGCTGCGCTCGAACGGTCTCTACCAATGAACTCATCGTCTGGCAAAAGTCCTGCATCTCTGCCACAAGACTAGCGATCTGGTCTGTCGGAGGAGGAACAGTCTGCTTTGGTACAACGGGGGTACTACCCGAGTAAGTCCTCGTCTTGAACGAGTCAACTCGAATCTCGGCTCTCGCGGCCGCTCTCTGCGCCCTCGTAGTCTTCGGCGGCATAATGGCTGGAAAGAAAGTAGGATTCGATGAGGATACGAAAATCGAATCACAAGGATGTATACAATCATGAAGGAACCCCAATCAATAAGTCCTAAGGTCGCTTAGGCGGAGTACCGTGTCGTGAGTATGCCGCGGAACATATGCACGCTACGCCACTCTGCTTCAGCTACCTACTCCATCATACCAGGGTCATCCTACACTCCGAAGGTAAAACCTACGCTCTGATACCAACTTTGTCACGACCCAAAGTTTGGCCCGTGACCGGCACTTAACCACGTAACGTCTACAGGCGTAACATAACTAAGTAAGCCGAAACCCAGAAATCGAAACCAGTAAAAGTATTAAGTGTTTAAAACATTTAATAGAAACATTTGTTAAAAGGTTTAGAAAAACTTAAGTAATTTAGAAAAATTCTTTAAATTTCAAGTTATTATCTGAAAATTTTTGGCAGCATTTCCTTTCTAAAAACTAGCCCCGAAATCGGGTACAAAGCAAAATATGAGTAAAATAATATACAATAAGAATAAGGCATCCCAAACGGGAGCAATCACGCCCAACAGCGTAACAATCACCACAATGATAATATACGACGCCGAAGCGAAGAAATGAGCAGTATAAGTGAAAACAAATATTATGAAAGACAAAGCTGCATAATAAAGTCGGCTCACAACGAGCTCGACACCAGAGTATAAAATAATATACATCGTCCTCACAACTGGTCTCTAAGTCAATACATGAAAAGTAGATGGAAAGTACTAGATACAACAGTGTATACAACTGGAAAATAATCAGATACCGCACAAAAACCCACCTATCAGCAAAAGAGCTAACACGCCAACTGCAGTGGTATCTGTATCAAAAGATGCAAGAAAGCAGCCTGCTGCGACTACTCTGAGGGGCAACCTGCAAACACTGTGGCACAACGGGGGTGAGTTGCCAACTCGTGAATAGTAGATAACATATAAAAGTAATCGCGAGTATGCACGTGCAGCAATACTCTAACCTATGCCAACATATAACATCTATATGATGAGCTATATAAGCAATAATCATGCAACAAGTGCGATCTAATAACATCTCTATATGATAAGCAGGGTATGCAATAATCGTGCATGACAGGTGAAATCTAATAGCATCTATATATGATGAGCAGGGTATACAATAATCGTGCATGACAGGTGAAATCTAATAGCTTCTATATATGTTTAACAGGGTATGCAATAATCATGCAAAAGTACTCTATCAGGCACTATAGCTACAGGATGAGATGCAAAATAATGAATGCTAGCATGAGAATAAATATCATCTACACGGAATGTCAACGTGGAAGAATAACCGGTGTCTATCAATGTACCCAAATCCGAATAAAACTCAGGCGCCATCACTCTGATCGGCCCTCAAATCCTGTACAGCTCATGGAATCGTGAATGCCTAGCGTCGGCACTCGAAAATATCACAAATCATCGTATCAAGCATCGACACGTAAATCCTCAAGTATCGGGCTCCGTCTGCGGCATCAGCCCTCGGCCCGGCAGTACGTGTCGTCCCGTGTCCATCTATCGACTCTGGTCAGTATCCTCCGGATAACCGCCAGATCTAACCAATCATCGGTAGGTAGTAGTCCCTCCGCCGGGCTCACCGTCTAACAATACGAGTCTTCTTGCCCCGGGGTACCATACCGGGTCTACCATGTACCCGTAATCGGTGCCTACCACTCCTCGAATCGAGTATACTCACACAAGCTCTCTGGAACCGAGAAAACTCATGGCGGACGCACTGAAATATCATATCAAGAGGAACCGGGTTTTCAAAACAGTGCGTATTTTCTTAAAAGAATTACCTCGGTTCTCAAATCCAGAAATCAAATGAATCCAAAACTCAATGCGTAAATCCATGCAAGGTGTCGTATAACAGTAGGAGTAAAAAGGGAAAAACGCTCTTTTAAAAAAATCCAGTTTTTGAAAATATCTCTTGCGGTCCCTATTTTCTTGAAATCGAATTAATATCATCTATGTCTGTAACATATGTATGTATGTAGGTATGGATGTGCAAATGGATATATACGCGAATATGAGTGTAGCACCAAGTATGATATATCAATGAAGGTATGCACTAATGTGGATATGCGACAAGTCATGACAATCATCAATGATGCGGTGATCCTACAGTGCGAGTGTTTTGGCAATCACTAACGACGTAAGTGTAACATACATTTAGTTCTCGTGCAGATTAAACCGTTAGTGACAGTGCAGTGTACTATAATTACCATTCTGTATGCAACAGGAGATGGTATGCTACTATAGTATATATATATGAACACATACAACTAAAATATCCTATAACGCCCTGACGCTTAACGCCATACGGGCGATTTCCCCGTAGATGTTAAATCTACTCACCTGGTCGCGTGCTAAGTGTAGCCGACCACCTGCTTCCCCTTCTTTGTGGCGTCCGACGAACCCGCCTGCGAACCTGGAATTTACACAAGGAATCCATATAAGCAAATATCTCGCGAAAACACGATATCGAACTCAAACGAGAAACTCGCGTCGCGAACTAAACGCGCGTGTATACGTAACGTGTATGCATACGCCAAAACCCAATGCGACACGCTGTGGTACACAGCGACACACTGTGATACACAGCAAACCAACTCAACATGCATCGTACGTGTCGCGCAAGACCCGCTACGCTAAAAATAGGTAAACGGTCCCAGATTTAATCTGGAGCAAAAACAAGAAAATCAAACAAGACCAAACCCTTCACAATACCTACAGACAGCAACCTGCCAAAATCCAACACATTTTCTCAAAATTTGGCCGGCGGCAAGGGGGGTCATACCGGCCCAAAACCGGTGGAATGGGCCCAGGTTCCTACACTATGTTCCTAGCACAATTTCTAGCCTAGTGTATAAGTTTGCTTACTAAAATTATAATCCCAGATTTCACCAACAGATAAAATCCTACAGACACCACTCATATCAGCAACAACACCCAAATCAATAGGGGGCCGACGACACCGGAAAAACAAGGGTGGTCGCCGGATTTTTGGTGGTGGAACGGGCTCGAACTTCAACCCAACACCCTAGCTACCCTGTACACTATTCTGTATGTGTTTTCCAAACAATAAAATGCTCACAGACATAGCAGGTCACTCGTATCATAAAACTTGCTAAAAACCGTATTTAAAACTCAAATTGGGATTTTTAAGGTGTTTTAGTAAAATCCAGTGATACAACTAGGTTTCCACGGCACATATAACACCTAATCAAGTTAATTAAACCATAATAATCCCATTTTACCCAAAACTCCCCTCAAAACACAAAGTTATCCTTAAGACACTACTTAAACGGGATATTAAGCTAAATAAACTATAAGTTTAGCAAAAGGAAGTTGAAGTGAGTTTATACCTCCGAGTGAGTTATTGGTGGCTCAAACTGAAGACCTTGCTAAAGGGAAATGTTTGCAAGGGATTTGGTGAAGAAAATGGATTTCGGTGAAGGATGTTTGAGCTTGGATGCATGAAGAAGAGAAGAGAAGAAGAAGTGCTTGCTGTTGCTGCTGCTTGCTGCTGCTGCTTGTTGCTTCAGCTGCTGCTGCTGTGTTGTTGTTGTAGTTGTGTGTGTGTGTGTCAAAGTGGGAGGGAGAGATATATGATGATGTGGGAAAAAGAGTGGGGGAAAAATAATAGATATGATAACAAGCAAAGAGAGTCAACCCTCTCTCTCTCCTCATTAATGTAGGCATGGGCAAGACCATGATGCCATTCTCTCTCTCACTCACCAAGTCAACAAAATTCAAACCATTCCTATTTTAAAAAAAACAATTAACCCCAAAACACTTAATAAGAATTTCAAATGGGCTTAACAAAATGGTTAGTTCACTATGGTTGCTAATCATGGTCTAACCCCAATTTTAACCCTAGTTTACATGCACATGTGTGTGCAAGGCTGATTAAATTCTAATAAAATATTTATTAATTTTGATAAAATATTTGAAAATCAATTTGGTAAACTTTTTATTAAAAACCATATATAAAAATATAATTAGCCACTAATCAAATCCTAAGGTGTTACAGTTATATCTCACGTTACTTGTCCTTCGGGTCTTCATCGCTGTTCTCCACACCTCGTAGGCTCTATGGAACATGGGCACCTCAACGGCCTCATCGAGTTAAAGACGATCCACCCGAGAGTCTATAGTCCGAGCTCTAATCTCAAATCTGAGATAACTACGGCTTCTAGTTTGCTAATCTAGAAGTCCTAGAGGGTGTAGTGTATTTAGATGAGTTACTTAGTCACTTAAAACCTAGGATTCTCAACTCATGAGAGCTATTAGGGTTTGAGGAAGAAGATGAAGTCTTGAGGAGAGAGAAAGCTTTTTTGATAATCAAATAAATAATACTCATGAAAGAATATAATGAAGCATACAAATATCTCTTGATAAATATCTAGAAATATCTTGTGAGCTCCATTTAATCCTAAGGGTGAATCACCTCATTAGTCATTAAGCATTTAATGAAAACTTACAACTCATCTCTCCACCTCATTTGTGTTTAATCCAAAAGAAATAAATACAAATGAGTCGTCTTCTTCAAGAAACTTCCTGAAAAATTATGAGACTGCCCCTCCCATCCGTATTTTCGAAAAACACGGAGAATCTTTGACTGAATAAATCCATCTGTATAATACTAGAATCTGGCTTAAACCAAAGCCCGCTAGTATTATCTGCCCGATCATAATACGTGCACAAGTGTACGTAACTGATCGCGGCCTTGCAGTAAAACCATACGGCCTCTACACCTTTTGCCCGGTGCAGGGAAACTCTCTGTGTGGGAGTCTAAAGACTCGACACTACGCTGGCAGTGGGTTTAACCATAGGCCGTAAGTGGTACTAGCTATACATAACGGTCCCCAGGTAGATGTCAATAAGAAGGACGATGAGGAAACCCATCCGAACTCCTACTGAGCCTGATGTGACAATCTCTGTACAGTCCGGTCTGTTCGTCTATGACTATCGCATTTTAGGCCTAGGGGGCGGTAAACGTCAGGCCCCTAATAGCGGTATAAGTCGTGTCGGAGTGAAGCCCATTACATCTTGAGAAACTACTGGAACCTACCAGTAAATCTCGTTTGCCCTAGCTAGGGACTTTGCGTAATGGCTCTCCATACACAGCGCGATATCAACCCCCAATACCGGGAGAGACTAATCCTGTCTAACCGCCCCTGCCTCTAAGTGCTTCGGGACTGCACCCAACTACTACCTGTTTGCACGACTCCTTTGAGCCGTGGTAGGGTAGTAATCTAAGAACGGTAGGAACACACCCGAGGCGAAGTAGCAGTGTCAAGTCGACGGACTAAGCTGTACTCATGTAACCTGGGAACTGCTATCTGACGATGGGTATAAAACCAACCTGCAGTTCCCGGCGAGTCCTGTCCGGTGTATTCGTAACCTAACGAGTACCTGCATACTATCTCCAGTACGACGTACTGATGGCTGTAGGACAAACCATCTCCCCAACTAGGATGAGAAGCATACACACCAGTCTACTCCGGAGTATCGATGCCCTATCTCGATAATCCTACGACCAGGGACCTGTATAGGATGTTGCTTATAGACTACCCAGCCCCCACTAGTATGACTGCCATCACAACGCTGGTAATCAAGCAAAGATCCTAAGGACTCTACTAATATGTATAAGCGATATGTTAAAAGATACACATGCACATATTAAAGTAGAAACAAACCAAGTAGCATACTACTATTTTTAGCAAGACTGTTAATACAACTGTGAATATCCCAAGCTTCCATTAAGTAATATACAAACTAGTTTGATACAGTAATGGCCTCTAGGGCATAAACACTAACAATCTCCTACTTGCACTAGGGCTATGTACTGGCATATCGCAGACCTATCATCCCGAATAGCCTCTCGAACTGCGTGTGAGGAATGGCCGTACTGAATGGATCAGCAGTGTTATTCTCCGTATCAACTCTCTTCACCTCGATCTCCCAGCGATCTACGATCTCCCTGATCAAGTGATACTGCCTTAAGATGTGTGTAGACTTCTGATGGGACCTGGGTTCCTTCGCTAAAGCTATAGCGCCATTGTTGTCGCAATACAGAGGTATTGGATCAACACTGGTAGGAACCACCTGAAGTTCTATGAGGAACTTCTTCATACTGACAGCTTCTTTTGCGGCATCGCAAGCAGCTATGTACTCCGCTTCCATCGTTGAGTCAGCAATGGTGTCCTGCTTGGAACTCTTCTAACGGACCGCCCCTCCATTGAGGGTAAGGACATAACCCGACATGGACTTGGAGTCATCCTTGTCACTATGGAAGCTGGAGTCAGCAAAGGCCTCGATCTGGAGGTGTTTTCTCCATACACCAAGAACATCTCCTTAGTCCTCCTCAGGTACTTGAGAATGTTCTTTACTGCTATCCAGTGCTTCTCCCCTGGGTTTGCCTGATACCGGCTTACAACGCTCAATGCGTATGCTACATCTGGTCTGGTACATAACATCGCATACATTATAGAGCCTACCGCAGAAGCGTAGGGTATAATTGACATACGAGCCCTTTCCAAATCAGTCTTGAGAGACATCTCTTTGGAGAGATTGATTCCGTGACAAGCCGGTAGGTTACCGCGCTTAGAATATTCCATACTGAATCTTTTCAATATGGTGTCTATGTACCTGGACTGCGAAAGTCCCAACATCCTCTTTGATCTATCACGATAGATCTGGATCCCCAGAATGTATGCGGCATCACCCAGGACCTTCATGGAGAACTTCTGTGATAAGAATCCTTTGACTGATTGTAGTATAGGAATATCATTTCCTATTAGGAGAATGTCATCCACGTACAAGACGAGGAATATTACAGCTCTCCCTACAATCTTACTGTAAATGCATGGTTCATCTGGATTCTTGATAAAGTCGAATTTTTTGACAGTATCATCAAAACAGATGTTCCAACTCCGCGATGCCTGCTTTAGTCCATAAATGGACTTAAGCAACTTGCACACTTTACTGCTGCTCCCACTCTGAATGAATCCCTCTGGCTGATCCATATAGACGCACTCTTCCAAATTACCATTTAGAAAGGCTGTCTTTACATCCATCTGCCAGATCTCATAATCGTGGAAGGCAGCAATGGCAAGAAGGACCCGAATGGATTTGAGCATAGCCACTGGAGAAAAGGTTTCGTCATAGTCCAAACCAGGTCTTTGACGAAAACCCTTTGCAACAAGTCAAGCCTTATAGGTTTCAACCTGTCCATCTACACCAATCTTCTTTCTGAAGATCCAGTTGTATCCTACGGGTTTTACCCCATCTAGAGCAATGTCCAAAGTCTATACTTTGTTAGTGTACATGGACTCCATTTCCAGCCATTTTACCCAGTCGCCGCTCTGAATGGCTTGCTGGAAGCTAGTAGGGTCATCAGTGTTAATGATGCAATCCTCTCGATCCCCGTCTATGAGAAAACCGTAGTATCTATCGGACGGATGAGACTGCCTACTACTTCTGCGGATAGGCTCTGGGATGTCCCTTTCTTCTGAACATTCTTATTCTACCAAACTTTCAGTAACAGCTTGTGGTTCTAGAATTTCTTCCAGTTCTATTGCGTTCCCACTCTTCTGATTTTCTAAAAATTCAGCTTTCAAGAAGTGGGCATGACGAGAAACAAAAACCTTTTGTTCCTTTGCGTAGTAGAAATAATACCCCTTGGAGTTCTTTGGATATCCCATAAACTTACACTGTACTGAGCGTGCCTCGAGCTTTTCCGCATGCTGCTTTTTAACAAAAGCCGGACATCCCCATGTCTTCAGGTACTGAACATAGGGTTTCTTCCAACTCCACATCTGATATGGTGTGGTAGGCACAGTTTTGGTTGGAACCTTGTTCAAAAGATAGGCAGCTGATTCTAGTGCATAACCCCAGAAAGATCACTGTAACTCAGCCTTACTCATCATGGAACGAACCATATCCAATAGGGTTCGATTCCGCCTTTCCGATACACCGTTGTGTTGTGGTGTGTATGGAGGAGTAAGCTGAGAGAGAATTCCATTCTCTTTTAAGTAACCCAGGAAATCGGCACTTAAGTATTCACCACCTCGATCAGATCTCAGTGTCTTGATACTTTTTCCTGTTTGGTTTTCCACATCATTCTTGTATTCTCGGAATTTCTCAAAGGCCTCGGATTTATGCTTCATCAAGAAGATATGTCCATACCTAGAGAAATCATCCATAAATGTAATGAAGTATGAATAACAACCTCGCGCATGTGTAGACATTGGACCACACACATCGCTGTGTATGAGTCCCAAGAGCTCGCTTGCTCTTACTCCGTGTCCAGTAAACGGAGTCTTTGTCATCTTTCCCATGAGACAAGATTCACAAATAGCATAAGATTGATATTCGAACGGATTCAAATATCCTTCTCTATGTAACTTAGTGTAACATTTCAGAAAAATAAAATATTATTTTTGGGAATTTTTATAATTTAATATTAATTTTAATGAATATTTTAATATTTCGGTAAAATTAAATACCGATAAAATTGGGAAATTTTTTGAAAATTATTGAAATTACTAGAAAGAGGGTGTTTTATGTGAATTATGCAAATTTTAAGTTTTTATGATTAGTTTGACACTAATTTAGTGCTAATCGCGATTAAAAATCGCTAATCGGATTTTTAGCATATTTGTGCAAAACATGCACCATATCATTTTCACACTTGTAACTTTTTCATGGCTTTCCTACATGTTTTATAGCATGGTTATTGAATTATTAGAGAGGGGAAAAGAAAACAAAAGAAAAAGAAAAGGAATAAAATATATAAGTTTGGGTGAGAGAGAGAAAGGTGAGGGTGCTTTGACTTGGCCATTCTTCTTCATTTCTTCCCCTCATTTTCCTCTCCCCTCCTTCTTCTTGCTGGTGCTGCTGCCTCCCCCTCACTCACTCCCCTCTTCAAACCACTCAAACACCATGAATATCACTCCAAAACCCTATCTCCTTTTCACAAAAAAGATGCATAAGCTCAAGAGAAGCGCATTGGACCAAGAAAGGAAAGGTTTTGGCCACTTGGGGCAACTCAAGAATTTTCTTGAGTTGCCAAATAAGGTAATTTCTGAACCATAAGCTTAGTTTTCCCATTACCTATACTCCCATGTTAGATTAGAACCAATATCGAGTGGTTTTGTAGACTTAGAAAATTCTAGTTAGGGTTTAAGGGAATTTAAGAGTTGTGATGTGAAATTGAACTTAGTAGAGGCCACACAAACCCCCTAGTGCTAGAATTCTGACCTAAACCAGAGACTTGAAACCCGGAATACAGATTTAAAAACCGATATCGGAAGAATTGTGGAATCTGTGAGTGTATTATGAAATCTGCTATCACCTCGAGACTCTGAAAATTATATTGCATACACAGAGATACATGCAGGCAACTAGGAAGCTAGCACCAAAACCCTATCCCCTATCCCCCAACCCAGGCCGCCAATTAATTCATTCTGGCCGCAAATTGCGGCCAGAGTAGGGAGGATGTGACTGGTTTTTGTTCCAGGGCTTTATCATCAGTAGACTAGACCCTTGGTATATGCAAAATTATCCAATTTGACCTAGGGTGAAATCCGGGACCCTTTTCTATAGTTGCTGTTTTGGATTCGTGTGTCCGTATTGCGTATTTTAAATTCTGGATTTTCGTATTGTGTTTTACCTCGATCACTTGACGTTTGTACAACGAGATCGAGGGTCGTTTGATGGTTTTGAAAGCGTAGTCTATAGGTTCTAACCTATAGGCATTAGGGTGTCGTTTTGGGTATTCCCGATGTGATTTTAATACGCGTTCCGATTATGTTATCTATGTAGGTACCATCATGTGGATTCCATACGATGAAGAAGATGAAGGCGACATCGACACCGATACGCTGGATGCAAGGTGAGTAGATTAAATCTACGGTGGAAGTCGGGTGGATGGCGTATAGCACCCCCGCAGTTCGAGGTTTAGTATACTATATTTTTACTATATATGTGTTTGATAGCATTAGGTGCGATATGGATAATTGAGATGAGATTAGGTGTACTATGAATAGAATAGGGTTTAGTTGTAAACTAGTATAGTTCCTAGTTGCGAATCCTAGAATAGGTTTACACCCACACGTACGCACATGCTTATTTGTTATGGTTATACCTAGATGATGAGGATTGTGGATGATATTTGGAGATGGGTCGATGAGATTGGGTATAGTGCCATGAGATCGGTGATATGATGTGATTCGTATTTGGGATACTATAATATTGCATTATTATACTCCCCATTTTTATTCGTTTTATAAATAAACAAGTGCTCTTGACGCACGTTTGTTGCAAGTTACAGGATACAGGCTCTTGGATGCGAATACAGTGAAAAAGACGAAAATTGATACAGAAAAGGAACTTTTGACCAACAAGTAGAAGGACCCTAGTCAAGCCTAGACAGAGAACAATTCAAAAGTGTACAAGGAAACGCATGGTCCGAAATGTCAAAAGTGAACGGTTAAAAATTCCTTACAAGTTTTCACTGAAGATCTGGAAAAGACCAAGAACCCAAATAGAGAAAAGTACTGAAGAAACATAGAGGAAAAGACACCAAGATTCATACCAAGAAGTGTGGTGAGCAGAGCTCACCAAAGGGCCGCGGAACCGCGGTCCAAGTCCCATCATTTCCGCGGTTCCGCGGCCATTAAGTGCGCACGTCGGTGGATTTTTCTCGTGTCGGTGCGTCGGTGCGGGTGTTGGGATTTTCCGTGGGCAGATCTATAATTGTACATGTGCGAGAGTCTGTAACCCTAGTTTTATGTTTTCCTATAAATTGTAATCACAGATCTGTAAAACCTATGCCTCTTTTCAATAAACAAATTCAGATCTGTTCTGTATTCTTGCTTGGAGGGAGCCATCAATAAACCAGTAAGTTCTTTTTAATTCTTTGTTTTAATTCTTTATTAATTAGAATGTATTTTAATCCCCTAATGAGCGAGTAATCTCCTCGCTTGTTAGGGTTAGCCTTAGGGAAAGGTTTGAGAGATGAGATCTCTCACCCCTTTCATGCCCTTTCACAACTAAGAATTAGAACTCCATGCATGCACGCACAACCGCCCCCTACGGCATCCTACCCCTCGAGGTAACGGTGACACCGTAGTATAAAGGACCGGTTGCGCGCGTTTTCCATGGAGGTTAGGAAAATTATCGATAAAGGAAGGATAAGAATCTAGAGGAAGAAACATCTTCCCAAAAGACTCTAATCCACTTTATTGATAATTACCGTAACATCTAACAGATCAAAAATAAGGCATTGAATGCGGTGAGGAAACCATTAATCTCCAAATTTCACCTAAGCCTAACCCTAGAAAGACTTTAATTTAGATTAATTTAGTTTAGTGATAGATCTAGGTTTTAGATTTAATAAATCAATCAAAACAACACTTGGAATCAACTCGTAAAAACACATTAAGAAAATTACCCATCTCTGTGGATCGACCCGTACTCACCGGCTAGCTGCAAAGCGACGCCGTTTTTGATTACGGTAAACAAGTATTTTTGGACAAATCAAATGGCGCCGTTGCCGAGGATGGCGTAAATTTTTTTCTGTGTAATTTCGGGTTGATATAAATTTTTTAAAAAAAATTATAAAAATCTGAAAATAAAAAAAATAAAAAAAAATAATCAATTTAGATATGTTTGAAGGGTTATCTTTTGAATTTTGCAGGAATAGCGAAGATTCGCGGATCTGAAAAATTTACAGATGGCAAACCAGGAAATATTACATCAGAACAGAAGGGAATTGGTGAGCAGAACCTACAAAATTTTTTTCAGAGGCCGAACCCATTTCCAGACCGCGGAACCGCGGCCCAGGAGCACCTCAGACCGCGGAACCGCGGCTGTTTGGCCACGTCACCACCTAAAAATCAGTTGGTTTGTTTCTCTTTCTTCCCCTCTGCAACCTCCATATATCTGTCTGTAAAAACTTTCTGCAGGAATTCTTTGCGCTAAAAATTCTCTCCCCCTTCTAAATAACAGATTTTCTACAGGTTTCTTTGCGCCGTGCTAAAAAAAAAATTGATTGCAAGTGAATTTTATTGTTTTGCATAATTTAATCGGACTTTAAGGGGCTAATTGACCGAACTCAGATTGGGTGGGGATGTCATCACCCTTCCCAGGACCCCAGAAAACACCTAAAGTATTTGCATTGACCACAATTAATTAAAAAATATTAGACTCAGCCCTAAGGACATCGAGCTCAATAGGAAAAGGACTAGTATAGGCATCGACCGTTTATCCTAACTGACTTTGTGGTGTCTAGGCAAGTGTGTCTAGGCTAGTGGTTTTTAATTAGGCCCACTACTGTGGTTCCTTCCCACTTACCTGGCACTTACCTGGCCGTAATTGTCGGTGAAGAGGCGGTTTGAGGTCCTATTTCTAGCCCTAGTTAGGAGCTGTCTAGCAGACCTAGGTGACCCTAGATCTAGGCCTGATTGTTCATGTGTAGTTGATAGCAATTGTGTCACGAGTCTCTTTTCAAAAACCTCTTTGCAAACATTCTCACAAAAAAAAAAGGAAAAATCTTTTCAAAACTTGCAACTTGTCGCTAAAGAAAACTTGCAACTCACTTCCATCACTTCTTCTCATTGACGTTATCTTACCTCCACATTCTGTTTTTCAATTTTTTTCTGACTACACTACCCCTTTAGTGTATGTCACTTTGGACTAGGGATACTAACGCCCGATTAGTCCGTGTTTCGTTGGTACCGACCGACGAACCTTTCGACACCGAAGTCGAAATTCCCTCCATTTCCTTACCTTCACCTTCAAATTCTTCTTTCGAAGGTATGTCGGGATCCAACCCCAATGATACCTTACCGACGGGAATGATTCCAACTCCGTTAGGTGCGAATAACCCGAATCTTCCGCCTGTTGTAGCGCCCCCACGAATCGCACTCCAGGATCTCTTCTACCCCGTCCGCACTTCTTTACTTACATGTCTTTCACCCCCACCGGCAAATGGGGACAACTTTGAAATAAAACCACATTTCATCAATATGCTGCCAAAATTTCATGGTTTGGAATCTGAAGATGCATATATTTTTATCAATAAATTCCAAAACGTTTGCTCCATGATGAAAACTACCCAATTAAGTGATGACGCTATAAGGCTAAGGGTCATTCCTTTTACCTTATGTGACCTAGCCGAGAAGTGGCTATACAGCACCGCATCACATTCCATTAGAAATTGGGACGAGTTTGTGAAAGCTTTTCTGAAAAAGTTCTGTCCTCGTCACAAAACTGCTAGAATCCGTAACGAGATTATACAATTTTCACAGCTTCCTTCCGAACCATTTTGGAAGTGCTTCGAGAGATTTAAAGACCTACTCGTTCAATGCCCTCATCATGGGATCGAAAGTTGGCAACTTTGCCAAACATTATACGAGGGATTGAACTCGGCAACGAAGCAGTTGCTAGAAACCATATGTCAAGGTCATTTTCTCTCCAAGTCTAGCGACAAAGCGTGACAGTTTCTTGAGGATCTTAGTGAGCAAACAATTCAGTGGGAGAGTACCAAGACCACATCATCTTCTTCTATTTGTCAATCTAGGGCAGGCATACATCAAGTAGATATGTCGATTGCTATGAAGGCCGAGATGGCCGCACTTATGAAAAAGCTAGAAGCCATTGAGACCAAAATCTCATCGTCTTCTCCTGCCCCTGTTATGCCTCCACGAACTGTTTGTGCTTGTTGTACGGATCCATTGCATCTAACCGAAGAGTGTCCTTATAATGCACCTATTCAAGGACAAGATCAAGTCAATGCTGCAATTCAGCAACGACAAAGAAGCGATCCGTACTCTTCGACATACAATCCGGGGTGGAGGAGTCACCCAAATTTCGCTTGGAACCAAAATCAACAATTCCAAGGAAATAACAATTTTCAAAGACCTCTTCCTCCACAACAACAACAAGCACCTTCACAAACTCAAAACCAGCAACCTTTCCAACAACAACCTTATACAAATCAAACGAACAATTTGGTTCAACCAAATGATGATAAGGTTACCTCGCTCGAAAAAAGTCTAGATGCATTTCTCAAGCAATCTCCGCAGCAAGATTTGAAAATTATGTTCAGTCTTTGATGAATAACAATGCTTCACACGATCAAAGTATCAAATCTATTGAGGCACAAATTACACAATTAACTGCTGCGTTGAGCGAGAGAGAAAAGGGAAAGCTTCCATCTCAACCATTGCCAAATCCCGGTTACACACAAAACGCATATCACAATCACAATGTAAATGCGGTGACCACATTGAGATCCGGAAGAGTGTTGCAAAATAATATGGGTATTAGTGATGACATCCCCGCCGGTGGTTATTTTTCTTCTTCTTCTTCTTCTTCTTCTTCTCCCTCGTCATCTTCCCCTTCTTCATTTTCTTCACTTTCTTCTTCACCTTTTTCTTTAGAGCCTATTCTCCACCCTTCACACGGCTCTACTTCTTCTAACTCGAACGGACCCATTTCTCACAACACGAACACATCCACACTGGGATCCGTTCCTACTCCACATTCTACTCCACAGACATTTGACTCAACAAATTTTCAAAATGCACCATTTCCAAACAGGTTGAGTCCCAATAAACCAACTGCACAAGTGGAGAAGATTGTGGAATTATTTAAACAGGTTAGCATAAATATACCTCTCTTGGATGCTATCCAACAAATCCCTTCATACACGAAAATCTTAAAGGGCTTATGCACCTCGAAGAGAAAGGCATCTCAAGTACCCAAGAAAGTGCTAGTGGCTAGTGCAGTGAGCAATGCTATTAACCACACTCAAACCTTACCCCAAAAACGAAAGGACCCCGGCTGTCCTACAATTTCAATCACAATTGGGGATAAGAAAATTAATCGAGCACTTTTAGATCTTGGGTCTAGTGTTAACCTGCTTCCCTACTCCGTGTACGAACAATTAGGGGTTGGAGAGTTGAAACCCACTCGTTGTACTCTCCAAATGGCTGATCAATCAATCACCTATCCAAGGGGTGAGCTAGAGGATGTGTTGATCAAAGTTGGGGAGTTCATATTCCCCGTTGATTTTATTGTTATGGATACACAACCTGTTGCTAACCCACGGAACCAAATTCTGGTGATCCTCGGTCGACCATTTTTGGCCACTTCCAATGCTGTAATAAACTATCGCAATGGCTCCATGACTCTATCCTTTGGGAAGATGTCTAGTGAGTTCAATATTTATAAGATGGGAAGTCTGCCCCCCGTGCCTAAAACTAGCACACGAGAAGTTTGCTCTATTCACGAAATCACGCAGGAGGACTGCGAGCTTGAAAGATTCTTGTTTGATGAAAAAAGTTTTGACGCCATTAGTGCGTCCCTCCTTGAACCTACCACCATTGATACAACCGATATGGATTATGAATGTTTCACTTTTTCGGATGATGACGACTCACAGCCCGAATATGAGTCTTTTGAATTTTTGGATGAGTTAGTTGAACCATCCGAATCGGTTGTTTGCAGTGATTTCGAACCTGTGATGGAGTCCTTTGAGTTCGAGATAGATCCCGCAATGATTCTGTCGCCTCCGAAACTCGAACTCATGTCCTTACCGCCTCACCTTAAATATGCTTTCATAGGTGAGAATGAGACTTTTCCCATTATAATATCAGCCTCTCTAGCCTTTGAGCAAAAGAACGCTATTTTAAAAGTCTTACAAGATAGGCGGCAAGTTTTCGGTTGGACTATGGCGGACATCGAGGAGATCAGTTCCATTATAATTGAATATCATATGAAATTGATGGATGATGCCACGTCAATAGAGGACCCACAGGAACATTTTGGGGGTATTGTGGTTAATCAACCTCCTCCTTTAGAAGTTGAACCACCCCCATTTCTTTTAAGAAGCTATGAGAATGCCAACATTCCACTGAATGCTGATCATTCGCATTCTCGTTTTGATTCATCACCACCTCCTGTCTATTCACCTCCAGACATTCCATACCACCACTTCTATCTTCCCCAGTTCTTTATGGATCGCTACAACTTATTCTTCCACCAACCGATACTCTTTACAGATAAATTTTTCAACTGGTTGGTGTTGACGTCTGGTCTATGCAAGGTTTGGCAGTAATATCTAACATAGTTTAAATGAAGTTTGGGGGAGGGCCTTTTTGTATATATTTTTTGTTAACAATAAAAAAAATTATAAATAAATAAACAGGGAAGTGCCGGTATTTTGACCCTCTTAGTTTAGCATGACAGTGAGGACACTGTCAAGTTCAAGTTTGGGGGTTTGCTCGGTACGTCTTCTTCCTTCGCATTCATTTGTATATATTTTTTTGCATTTGCATATTTATTTGAAAACCCATAAAAATTGAAAATTTTCAAAAATTATAAAAATTATTGTATTCAATTTTGGTCTTATCTGACTTGAGTTTGACCAATAGGTTAACTAGCTAGGAGCAACTAGATCTTAGACTTAGTGAATTAAAAACCCTAAATATAACATTCCATAAAGTTTAACGCTAGAAAGTATATGCCTTGTAGTTTATTTAGCAATAGGCAAATTTTGGGTTCACTTCTTGGGCTAAGTCGAGATAAGGGAAGAGTATTGATGTTCTTATTGGAGTATAAGTTTGAAAAATAGTTCCTAGCTTAAGTCTAGATTCTGAAAACGTATACCCTACAAAAGGCACAATCGCACACCTTGAAACTTGGAATAGTAGAAAAGACCTTGAAATGCTTTTGTCTAAAGTCCTTAGTACAATGAAAATAAAAGAAAAAAAAATGTGAATAAGGAATAAAAAAAATGGACACTGGTTTTTGTGATTACTTAAGGCTGTAAAAATAGAAAAATATTTAGCGAGGGTGCTTCATCACCTAGTGCCTTAGACCAACTGGTTTGGGAGTCACTGCTAAAAGCCTTGGGTGTTGCAAAACTAGGAAGTTCACTTTAAAGTGCTAACGTTTCTTGTAATCGGTTGTTGGTACCTCAAGAAGTATTAACAATCGCATGAAGGATGTGTAAGCAAAATTCTATTAAAAATTCACTAAATTAATAAGTACTTTGGACAACGGACATGTGCATGATTGCTTGATTTGAATTTCCAAGTGTAGGGTGATCTATACACACACGTAGGGGTATGTGATTGGAATTTAGATAAGAGAGAGGAATGAAAGATAGAACTTGTATCTTTAATAGAGTTGATAGAAATTCCTACGTGGAGATGAAACTCTAGAAGGAAGACTTAACAGATGCCGAAAGCTAAGTAGGTCTACATAACATATATAATCTTAAGTTAAATAATGAGGAAGTGTGAAGAATGTGGGTGGATAATTTGCGAGTCAAAAGATAATAGAATTCCTTGTTAGAAAACCTAATGGGAGAACAAAAGTCAATGGGCCTAGTTGATAGGATTTTGTGGGTGTAATCCGCTGAAAACCCTCATGAGACAACACTCCTCCTACTAGGGACACCTAGAGGTTTAACGGCTTGTTGCACGTGCTCAGTGCAATCTTGTTTCCCTGCGAAAGTGCGGTTAGGATTTTAGTGAATAAAATAATAAGTTTGCTCGAGGACGAGCAAAAGATAAGTTTGGGGGTATTTTTTCATACTATAATATTGCATTATTATACTCCCCATTTTTATTCGTTTTATAAATAAACAGGTGCTCTTGACGCACATTTGTTGCAAGTTACAGGATACAGGCTCTTGGATGCGAATACAGTGAAAAAGACGAAAATTGATACAGAAAAGGAACTTTTGACCAACAAGTAGAAGGACCCTAGTAAAGCCTAGACAGAGAACAATTCACAAGTGTACAAGGAAACGCATGGTCCGAAATGTCAAAAGTGTACGGTCAAAAGATCCTTACAAGTTTTCACTGAAGATTTGGAAAAGACCAAGAACCCAAATAAAGAAACGTACTGAAGAAACAGAGAGGAAAAGACACCAAGATTAATACCAAGAAGTTTGGTGAGCTGAGCTCACCAAAGGGCCGCGGAACCGCGGCCAAAGGCCCATCATTGCCGCGGTTCCACGGCCATTAAGTACGCACGTCGGTGGATTTTTCTCGTGTCGGTGCGTCGGTGCGGGTGTTGGGATTTTCCGTGGGCTGATCTGTAATTGCACATGTGCGAGAGTCTGTAACCCTAGTTTTTATGTTTTCCTATAAATTGTAATCACAGATCTGTAAAACCTATGCCTCTTTTCAATAAACAAATTCAGATCTGTTCTGTATTCTTGCTTGGAGGGAGTCATCAATAAACGAGTAAGTTCTTTTTAATTCTTTGTTTTAATTCTTTATTAATTAGAATGTATTTTAATCCCCTAATGAGCGAGTAATCTCCTCGCTTGTTAGGGTTAGCCTTAGGGAAAGGTTTGAGAGATGAGATTTCTCACCCCTTTCATACCCTTTCACAACTAAGAATTAGAACTCCATGCATGCACGCACAACCGCCCCCTACGGCACCCTACCCCTCGAGCTAACGGTGACACCGTAGTATAAAGGACCGGTTGCGCGCGTTTTCCATGGTGGTTAGGGAAATTATCGATAAAGGAAGGATAAGAATCTAGAGGAAGAAATATCTTCCCAAAAGACTCTCATCCACTTTATTGATAATTACCGTAACATCTAATAGATTAAAAATAAGGCATTGAAAGCGGTGAGGAAACCTTTAATCTCCAAATTTCCCCTAAGCCTAACCCTAGCAAGACTTTAATTTAGATTAATTTAGTTTAGTGATAGATCTAGGTTTTAGATTTAATAAATCAATCAAAACAACACTTGGAATCAACTCGTAAAAACACATTAAGAAAATTACCCATCTCTGTGGATCGACCCGTACTCACCGGCTAGCTGCAAAGCGACGCCGTTTCTGATTACGGTAAACAAGTATTTTTGGACAAATCAGGGATACGACATGAGATTTTTAGCGAGCCTTTGGACGTGTGTTTCACACACGCATTCATATTTATATAGAAGGTATCGATTTGTACTAGACTTAGATCAGTACCCCAGATCATGTGATATGATGATAAGGATACCTGATAATTAATGAGAGGATTGTGATATTGACCCGTACCCAGCTTTTGGGATGCCGTATGATGATTTACCGTACGAACTTATCTTGATGATAGATCCGCACTCATGACTCGAGGACGTCATATGATATACTGTATCGTATGTGATACTATTGAGGCGGGATCACCGACTATTATATAAATATATTGACTCAGATGTAGGTGGTTTCCATACCTCTCCCGATTAGCGTATTTGCTAGATCTGTAGTTGCTTAGTAGATGTTAGACTAAGACGATATTATACCTATTTCAAAAACTAACGAATCGGGAGTATTTCAAAGATAGGCACATGGGTACTACGGATATTTTCAAAAGACACATCTTTTCTTAAAAACACCGTCGCCCTTATTTTACTAAAAACTCCGATTCGTCTTATCTCAAATGGCAAACAGTATGACTTTTTATATTGATGCAGATGCGTCACTGTTGCATTTATTAGTCGATTCCTGCATATTCTTGTTATTCGCACTGCATTGCATGTGCAAATGGTTATTGCTATATTAAACTCATGCTGTTAGGACACCAGCACCATTATCGATGATGCATATGTTCCACGTACACCTGCTTGCCGGCTCAGACACTTCATCATCGATAATTGCCATGTCACTACACTGTAGCACTGTTGCATTCAGGATATGATCTCTTGCATGGCATACTTGTGTACATACCCCTTGTACACCCATATTTACATACATAAGTATTTGCACATACATAGATGATTCTGGCTTGATTAGAGATTTGTGAACCGCAAGATACTTTTTAAAACTGATTCATTTTAAAAGAGCGGTTTTCCCTCAATATGTGCAAATTACTATTCCATATTGCATGATATACTGATATGCTTACATTTCTTTTACATGTCGCATACATCATGCTTTTGATTATATGCATTGAGATATGTTGTTTCCATGATATTTCTGGATTTGGGAACCGTGGATATTTCAAAAGAGTGTATGTGATTGTTTTAAAACCTGGTTACCCTTGATATGATATTTCAGTGCGTCCACCATGTGTTTTCTCAGTGCTGAGAGCGACATGTGAAACCCGATTCGATGAGGCGGTGAGGCCGATTGCGGGTACATGGTGGACCCGGTATGGTACCCTGGGGTAAGAAAGGGATGCTGTGTATACAGACGGTGTGCGTGGCAGAGGGACTACTACCTACCGGTGATTGTATTTGAGATCGACGGATATCCGGAGGATACCGACCGGAGTCGAGAGATGATGTGGGCCGATCCGCACCGACGGAGCCCGATATATGAGGATTTACGCGTCGATGCTGGGCACAGGTTTCATGATGTTTTCGAGTGTCAATGCTAGACTCTCAGGTTCCATGATTGATATGTCGCGGGCGACACATGTTGATTTATATCCTCATATTTCCATGCATATGCTTTATGATATTTACATGCATGATGTTTATTGTCATTGGGTGACACGTGGATGATTTCCACATACATATATTGATATTGATCACATAGTTGGATGATATCCACTTTTTCATAGACTTCATGATATAGTCGACATTGATCATACCTCATATTTATGATATGTTATTACCTGAGGTACTGGCACGAGCACTTGGCACTACACTCATATATAGATGTTACATTGCCACCTTCTCATGCTTCAGACTTATTTATTTGAGGTTTATATATATATATCTGATCGTATTGACCTAGGATTATGTCATGCATACGATTTCTGCTCTGTGATGTTTTCTACTCATGAGTTGGCAACTCACCCCCGTTGTGCCACAGTTCTTGCAGGTTTTGCCATACAGGTTTCATTGTGGCTTTTCTGGCATACTGCTTCCTTTCTGGGTGATTGCGTTGGTAGGTGGGTTCACTCGCATCGTGACCACCCTTGTATTATTTTATTCAGTTGTATCTAGTAATTCCATCAACCAAAACTTGTATATTGTTTCAGACTTAGAAAATCAGTTATGTATTATTTTGATCTTAGAGTTGCGCGTTGTAGCATTATGGTTTTCATATTGATTTTGAGTTTCTTTTGAGTTTTGATCCTCGCCCTTTGGCGTTGTATATTATATTGCTTGCGTGGTTGTGACCGTCGATTGACGAAGAGCTAGCTCCCGCTTGGGGATGCCTTTTATTGTGCATATATATATTATTCATGTTGTACCCCGTTCGGGGGCAGTATTAACAAAGGAAACTCTGCCGAAATTTTTAGAAAAGATATGGAGGATTTAAAATGCATATTCGGCTTATCTATTTTAAAACCCTTGTTTTAAAAATTTGTTTTCTTTACTTCTTAAAACTATTTCCTTTATTTAGTACTTAAATATGGTTTTAGATTTCTGGGCTTTTAGCTTACTTGAATTAGATGGGGTCCTATAGACTTCATATGATTCAAGTGCCAGTCACGGCTATTTCGGGTCGTGACAAAGTTGGTATCAGAGCGCTAGGTTAACCTTGGTTCAAGTCTAAGTTTGACTATCCAGAGCCTAGGGCGTTTATATATATACGAAACTTAGGCTTGACCTTACGGAACTTAGACTTAGTCGAGGGGGTATTATACCTGAACTTTCGTCGTGTAGGATGACCCTTGGTTGATGGAGTAGGTAGCTTGAGTAGAGTGATGTACCGTACGTATGTTCCGTGGCATATTTACGATACGCTACTCCGCTTAAGAGACCTTAGGTTGTACATTTCCTTGCACAGTATTATATTCATTCCTGTGATCTATCCTCATCGATACTGGTTATGATGTTGTTGCCACGATTACACGGGCAGAGAGAGCTACGGCTAGAGTTGAGTTAGCTTGAGCTCGTCATGGACGAGGACTGACCAGGGCATGATTCCAGAGGCATACGATTGCATAGAGAGGCATCATTTTAGTGTGTTTTCGCGCTATGAGCGTTCGACAGATCGCTTTTAAGAGATTTCCCGGATGTGCTGATCGGCACCAGAGGATCAGGCTACTGCTAGAGGCCAGCCAGGATGTGATGACCATTGATATGTTGCTTACTCAGGATGATTGAGGCACTATTTAGTGTACAGATGAATGAGAGAGTTGCTGCTGCAATTGACGAGATATTGCCCAGATGTTGGAGCTACTGCAGCATAAGCATATACTTAGAGATATGATGGAAGGTCGCTAGTCACCTAAGGATGAAGGACTAGGACAAATGGTTCGTTCGCTTACCCCGATGCGAGGTCATCAGATAGATTGATTCCAGCTAGAGATGACTTCACGTAGAGTCGATAGAGACGATCGAATGTCAGGAACTCGATTCCAAGTTTAAAGTATTCGGAAAGACATGCAAGCGATTCTATGGACCCTCTAGAAGAATGAAACCCTAACTCGAAATAATGACCGTGTGAAAGCCTTTGAACCTTAGGGTTTGCGGCAGTTCCGCGACACCATTAGTGAGGCTTGGGTTTGCCCTTCTACGGTTGGACCGCCGAAGCTGTGGTATGTACTCGATACTATTAAACTGTACTCAAGATGTTGATCTCTTGGAGGATTATGAGGTTTTGACAAATCGATCGGATGGTTCGACATCTTTCGGATATCATGTGATGGGATACACTGCTTGGGAGACTCCAGATACGAGTATAGCCGTTGGAGCGCAATCCATGCAGCCACGAGAAGACGAGTCCGAATCAGTCGACATTGGGACAAGCGGAGTAAAGAGTTCGCACGAGATTTCGACGAGATGACGTTCCACTCCGCTGACATCAGAGATGTGATACGCATGCAGAGGCATTGTATATGGATATATCTTCCAGAAAGAGTCGCGATGAGTATGCAGCCGTTCCGGAACAAGAATTAGCTTTAGTAAAGGACGATGACTTCCGGGCAATTCGGCAGAAACGAGAATTGAGAGAGACTTCGACAGGACCTTTCTGGAATACTATACGAGAAGACCTGGACCCAGGAGTGGTCATATTGCGCACACCCAGCAGGCCAGAGTTCGGCATCGTCGACGAGATAGTTAACCAGGTTAGGATAGAGGACCTCACCCAGATGCGTTATGAATTGATCAAGAAAGGACGAGTATGGAGTATACCTCCGCAGGTTGGGACGAGTTCCGGAGGATGTGTTCGGCTAGATATCTTCCACAGAGTGTTGAAGATACCGACTTCGTGATTTCGAGTCTGTGTGAGAGACCTTGGATGGACCGTAGCCGAAGACATTTGCAGTGCGCAGATAGAAACGTGACATCGAAGTGGACGATGATACGGACAAGTGGGACAAGAAGTTCGTGCGAGATGCAGACAAGCTGTTATTACTCCCCGTTAAGATTAAAGGTCGGATATGTCTACAGAAGCGTTAGAACACGACCAGTTTCTGAGGGAATGGTGTGCTGAGGACGCAGATGTCCAGAGAGCGAGAAAAGATTATGCAAGAGCACCAGCCTCCGTACAGTTTGACATAGGCGAGATCGGAAGAGACCTTGAACATGATTCCTTCCAGGACGCTGCTGCGATAAGATTTGCACCCAGGATCCGATGAGTAATTCATATTCAGAGAACCAGAGGTTGACGCCAGTGACGTACTGCTTTACGAGTGGCCGTGAGGATTGACCGGGAGATGACCAGAGAAGTGCCAGAACGGAATCATCCCCGTTAGCACACCTGATAGGGCCGATGAGCTGATGGATTGCGAGATTGTTAATCCGCAGGGGAAATAAGGACCCGGAGACAGAGGACGCCAGACCGTGAACAGGAGGCAAGTAGTTATCTTGCGCTGCTAGCATCGGATGCACCGACACCTTCTCGACTGCGAAGGAGGAAATATCGACGGCGGTATTTATGATCTGTGATTTTGTGATTCGATTATCACGTATCCGTCACCTTGGATTTCGGTATTTTTGAGAGATCTGTTCGCATGATTGGTCTTGATGGCTGAGTTCCATGATTTCTGTTTTCGTGCACCATGGTTGCACCTACTGGGTATTCATATTTTGTGCACAGGAGAACCAGTTTTATACTTCATGCGTTTGTCGCACCAGATTTATATTTCGTGCCTTTATTGCACCGGATTTATATTTTGTGCACATGGTTGTGAGCTTATATACCGCGGTATACCTGATTTTTATTGAGCCGTATTGTATACCGTCGATTTTGATTCCGATATTGATGTTGATTTCTTGCACTCCGTGCATTTGATTTGGATTTTCACGCGTGGTGAGCGCATGTTTTGAGATACGATTTTGGTGCACTCCCGATGCACTAAATCGAGATTCTTCGTGCATGTCAGATGCACCTGATTTCGCTGTTAGGCACACACGTTGCCTATGACAGATGTTTCGTGCACACCCGTTGCACCTAGATGTTGTTTCTGTGCACATGTATGGCACATATATGGATTTTGATTTCCGTGCGCACCAGACGCACAGGGTATTCTTATATACATTTTGGGATTTATTCCTTATGGACCAGTAAATTTTTAAAATATTTGCTATTTATTTTCGTACTGAGCAGGACTAGTCAGAGGACAGTGCCTGGATATACCTTTCATGCATTTTCTTCAGATATTTACATGTATAGTTCTGATTTATGTCATATTGGTTTTGTTTTGGATATGACAGTGTGTCTGTACCATAACTCCGATGATTGCGGGATGCTTGACGGAGTTTTGTTTTTGAGTGATCTGCTCATTGTTCTTGCTCATGCATTGCGCTATGATGCATTTTAAGTATTGATGATTTCGGAACCCCGACGACTTAGACTTTTATAGAAATGTTTTAGAATTTGGGGGTTTAAATTTAAATTCGGGGACCGAATTTCTTTAAGGGGGGAAGATTGTAACATTTCAGAAAAATAAAATATTATTTTTGGGAATTTTTATAATTTAATATTTATTTTACTGAATATTTTAATATTTCGGTAAAATTAAATACCGATAAAATTGGGAAATTTTTGAAAATTATTGAAATTACTAGAAAGAGGGTGTTTTATGTGAATTATGTAAATTTTAAATTTTTATGATTAGTTTGACACTAATTTAGTGCTAATCGCGATTAAAAATCGCTAATCGGATTTTTAGCATATTTGTGCAAAACATGCACCATATTATTTTCACACTTTTTACTTTTTCATGGCTTTCCTACATGTTTTATAGCATGGTTATTGAATTATTAGAGAGGGGAAAAGAAAACAAAAGAAAAAGAAAAGGAATAAAATATATAGGTATGGGTGAGAGAGAGAAAGGTGAGGGTGCTTTGACTTGGCCATTCTTCTTCATTTCTTCCCCTCATTTTCCTCTCCCCTCCTTCTTCTTGCTGCTGCTGCTGTCTCCCCCTCACTCCCTCCCCTCATCAAACCTCTCAAACACCATGAATATCACTCAAAAACCCTATCTCCTTTTCACAAAAAAGATGCATAAGCTTAAGAGAAGCGCATTAGACCAAGAAAGGAAAGGTTTTGGCCACTTGGGGCAACTCAAGAATTTTCTTGAGTTGCCAAATAAGGTAATTTCTGAACCATAAGCTTAGTTTTCCCATTACTTATAACCCCATGTTAGATTAGAACCGATATCGAGTGGTTTTGTGGACTTAGAAAATTCTAGTTAGGGTTTATGGGAATTTGAGAGTTGTGATGTGAAATTGAACTTTGTAGAGGCCACGCAAACCCCCTAGTGGTAGAATTCTGATCTAAACCAGTGACTTGAAACCCAGAATACGGATTTAGAAATCGATATCGGAAGAATTGTGGATCTTTGAGTGTATTATGAATCTGCTATCACCCCGAGACTCTGAAAATTATATTGCATACACAGAGATACATGCAAGCAACTAGGAAGCTACCACCAAAATCCTATCCCCTATCCTCCAACCCAGGCCGCCAATTAATTCATTTTGGCCGCAAATTGCGGCCAAAGTAGGGAGGATGCGACTCGTTTTTCTTCCAGGGCTTTATCATCAATAGACTAGACCCTTGGTATATGCAAAATTATCCAATTTGACTTAGGGTGAAATCTGGGACCCTTTTCTATAGTTGTTGTTTTGGATTCGTGTTTCCGTATTGCATATTTTAAATTCTGGATTTGCGTATTGTGTTTTATCTCGATCACTTGACGTTTGTACGACGAGATCGAGGGTCGTTTGATGGTTTTGAAAGCGTAGTCTATAGGTTCTAACCTATAGGCATTAGCGTGTCGTTTTGGGTATTCCCGATGTGATTTTAATACGCGTTCCGATTATGTTATCTATGTAGGTACCATCATGTGGATTCCATACGATGAAGAAGATGAAGGCGACATCGACACCTACACGCAGGATGCAAGGTGAGTAGATTATATCTACGGGGGAAGTCGGGTGGATGGCGTATAGTACCCCCGCAGTTCGAGGTTTAGTATACTATATTTATACTAAATATGTGTTTGATAGCATTCGGTGCGATATGGATAATTGAGATGAGATTAGGTGTACTATGGATAGAATAGGGTTTAGTTGTAAACTAGTATAGTTCCTAGTTGCGAACCCTAGAATAGGTTTACACCCACACGCACACACATGCTTATTTGTTATGGTTATACCTAGATGATGAGGATTGTGAACGATATTTGGAGATGAGTCGATGAGATTGGGCATAGTGCCATGAGATCGGTGATATGATGTGATTCGTATTTGGGATACGACATGAGATTTTTTGCGGGCCTTTGGACGTGTGTTTCACACACGCATTCATATTTATATAGATGGTATCGATTTGTACTAGACTTAGATCTGTACCCCAGATCATGTGATATGATGATAAGGATACCTGATAAGACCCGTACCCAGCTTTTGGGATGTCGTACGATGATTTACCGTACGAACTTAACTTGATGATAGATCCGCACTCATGACTTGAGGACGTCATATGATATACTGTATCGTACGTGATACTATTGAGGAGGGATCACCGACTATTATATATATATATCGACTAAGATGTAGGTGGTTTCCATACCCCTCCCGATTAGCGTATTTGCTAGATCTGTAGTTTCTTAGGAAATGTTTGACTAGACCGATATTATACCTATTTCAAAAACTAACGAATTGGGAGTATTTCAAAGATAGGCACTGGGGTACTGCGGATATTTTCAAAAGACGCATCTTTTCTAAAAAAACACCGTAGCCCTTATTTTACTAAAATCTCCGATTCGTCTTATTTCAAATGGCAAACTGTATGACTTTTTATATTGATGCAGATGCGTCACTGTTTCATTTATTAGTCGATTCCTGCATATTCTTGTTATTCGCACTGCATTGCATGTGCAAATGGTTATTACTATATTAAACTCATGCTGTTAGGACACCAGCACCATTATCGATGATGCATATGTTCCACGTACACCTGCTTGCCGGCTCACACACTTCATTATCGATAATTGCCATGTCACTACACTGTAGCACTGTTGCATTCAGGATATGATCTCTTGCATGGCATACTTGTGTACATACCCCTTGTACACCCATATTTACATACATAAGTATTTGCACATACATAGATGATTCTGGCTTGATCAGAGATTTAGGAACCGCAAGATACTCTTTAAAACTGCTTCATTTTAAAAGAGTGGTTTTCCCTCAATATGTGCATATTACTATTCCATATTGCATGATATACTGATATGCTTACATTTCTTTTACATGTCGCATACATCATGCTTTTGATTATACGCATTGAGATATGTTGTTTCCATGATATTTCTGGATTTGGGAACCGTGGATATTTCAAAAGAGATTATGTAATTGTTTTAAAACCCGGTTACCCTTGATATGATATTTCAGTGCATCCACCATGTGTTTTCTCGGTGCTGAGAGCGACATGTGAAACCTGATTCGAAAAGGCGGTGTGGCCGATTGCGGGTACATGGTGGACCCAGTATGGTACCCGGGGCAAGAAAGTGATGCTGTGTATACAGACGGTGAGCCTGGCAGAGGGACTACTACCTACCGGTGATTGTATTTGAGCTCGGCGGATATCCGAAGAATACCGACCGTAGTCGAGAGATGATGTGGGCCGATCCGCACTGACGGAGCCCGATATATGAGGATTTACGTGCCGATGCTAGGCACAGGTTTCATGATGTTTTTGAGTGTCGATGCTAGACACTCAGGTTTCATGATTGATATATCGCGGGCGACACATGTTGATTTATATGCTCATATTTCCATGCATATGCTTTATGATATTTGCATGCATGATGTTTATTGTCATTGGGTGACACGTGGACGATTTCCACATACAAATATTGATATTGATGACATTGATCACATAGTTTGATGATATCCATACCTAGAGAAATGTCATCTGTGTTTGGGGGTGGGTCATGACAGAAGACATGTCCATACCTAAAGAAATCATCCATAAAAGTAATGAAATATGAATAATCACTTCTTGCATGTGTAGACATTGGACTACACACATCACTATGTATGAGTCCCAAGAGCTCGCTCGCTCTTACTTCGTGTCCAGTGAACGGAGTATTTGTCATCTTTCCCATGAGACAAGATTGACAAGTTTCATAAGGCTGATATTCGAACGGATCCAAATATCCCTCTTTATGTAACTTCGTCAACCATGTTTCATTGATGTGAGCCAGTCTATAATGCCATAAGAAAGCCTGATTTAATTCCGGAGACTTTCTTATATGTGTGTTCTGGACAATGAAAACTTGAGCTTGATTTAATATGTATATACCGTTATCTAATGTACCTGACCCAATCAAATCTTGATTTAGGTGGATGTGGACCACATCACTTACAAATATAAAATCATATCCTTCCTTAGAATGTAAGGATACAGATATGATGTTACAAGCTACACTAGATACATACAAAAAGTTACGTAGAATCAATATCTACCCACTTGTCAATCCAAGATGATATTCCCCTATGGATTCAGCGTCCACGCTCATTCTGTTAGCAACCCTGAGAGTCATATCACCTAACCTGATAACTCTACGGTTTCTCAAAGCCTGTAATGAATTACAAATATGAGATCCTGATCCGATATCTAGTACCCAGGAAGTATAGTTAATTGACATACATTTTTCTATTACAAACACACCTGAAGTCGAAGTCACAACATGCTTCGGATCCTGGATTCTGGCTTTCAAAGCCCTGTAATCCCTCTGCCAATGCCCTTTCCCGTGATAATAGGAATATCCCTCCTTCCCTACTGTTAGCCCAGAAACTTTTGCCCCACCCTGTCCATCTACCTTACTGACACCACATATCGGCTTTGTGGAGGTCTTCTTCTTCTTACCCTTTGCTTTCGCCATGGATGCAGAAGAGGATGATTCCCTAATAAGCTGAGTTGGTGTCACCCTGGTTTCCTTCAGGGTGCCCTCAACTGGAAGTATAGCTTTCTTCCCCTGGGCAAACGTAGATGGTTGGGACTATAGAAACAAGTTAGCATATGACCTATTTCCCAACGTGGTCTCCAGGTCCGTAAGCTCATCAATATAGCTAGTCATCGTAAGGACGTTGTCCCCTACAGATGACCCGACAACCAACCTCGCTTGAAGCAATTCCTTCGAGGTCTCATATCTTGCGATACGAGATTGCTCTCCATATAAATCTTTGATATCGAGGAAGATGGAATCTATGTCCATCTTCTCATGCTGCCTTTGGTTTACACCATCCACTAAGGCCAACACGAAGAACTTGGCATTCGCACAGTCTTTTTCCAATGTCTTACGGATATCAATATCCGTGACGGTGGAAACTGGTCCCGGGACAGCAAGTGCTTGAGTAGTAATGAGGTGCCCCGGCTTGTCATAGGCAATGGACATCTGGACAAACCTCTGCCAGTCATTATAGCCAGATTTAGTTATTTTATTATCTAGATGTAACCTATATCTGGTCATGGGGTCGCTGCAAGAGAGAGAGAGAGAAGAAAACACTTAGCATGATGCTCTTGCAAGTTTAGATTGGTTTTTAATTTATCTAAACAGGATGACTCCCACTGTTTCTCGAATCCTTCCTCAAACCATAAAAGAAGAATTAGTCAGGATTAATCTCACCGTATAATACTTGCTTAACCGTTCAGCCAGGCTAGTGTCGATACTTCGAGAGAGGTTTTACGACGCTTTCGCAAAGTTCCTTAATTAAATAACCACTTTTCCCTGGAGGTGTACCCCCACTAACACTGTTCTAGACACCTATTTGGTTTATAGCATTGATCGTTAAGTGAAGAATGTCCTGAGGAGTAGCGGATACTCACAGTAGGATCGTGATCATATCATTGTGTGATAATGTTGAAGGAATTCTACCGACATTATCAAACTCCAAATGGTATGCAGCACTAGCAAGTTTCAGTTTCTTCAGAAACTCCCGATGTGGAATTTTTGCCCCATGCTCTTATGACCTTGATGAAGGTCAACAAATCATAAGCCATATGTAAAGTTCTACCCATCATTGTCCAGCTTAATTTGAACCCACCCGTATATACCCTTGACGAAGGTCAACAAGGTAATACGACTGTCCCAAACCAACGCATCTATCTATGCTACATATGAACACCCAGCAGCTACCAATCACTATGCCTTGACGAAGGTCAAAAAACATAGCTTGAAAACTATTGAATATTCATATGAAATGACGGAGGGATACGGATGGTTTTGGCGAAACCGTAAACATAGTGAACTTGATATAATTGAAGGAACCTGATAGCTTTTAAAAGGAGTGGTTTAAGCTCCGCATTTAAAAGTCTGCTGTTTTAAAATAACCGAGTGGTTTTAAAATTTGTTCCAACGATTTAGCTTTGGTTTGTTTCCTTTGCATTACTGTAATGCAGTCCCATCTATTAACCTACCATTGCAGAAAACAACAAAAATTCAACGTACGCTTATGCCATCCGCATTCGCCACGGGGCCCCGTCATCACCCGTTAGGTTACTTAAGTAACGACAGAGTGGGAGCAGGACTAGCGCGGATGCAAAACATAAGCAACGTCTATTATACAATACATATATAATAATATCCATTCGTTAGACGCAATGATAGGCATTCCAGATCACAGATGAACACATTGGATAAACTAAGAATTCCGCGTTTCGTTTGAGCCTGTAACAAAAGACGGATTCCACGGTCGTGATGAATAGCCAAACCCAACCCTAGACCCCTACGGGTGCGGCAAACTACCCGCCAAATACCCGAAGTGAAGCAACCTCTCTCAACAAAGTGAGTAGGCCACTCGGCACTTAAAATTACCTTGTAGTTTGTGCACCCCACCTTGGGTCTATCCTAGGAGAAAAAACAGTAAAAGAAATAATATAACGGTGGCTAAAACCTTAACCCGGATGTACCCCGCAAAATAATATTATATCACCTTACAAATTTTACATCGAATGAAAGAATGAAAACCCTCATTTCACAACCCCGGCTATTCATCCACGATAATCCAACAAGTTCATATACACAAACCATCACAACAACATCACAGTTATGTGCAACCCAGACTAATCGACGTATAGCAATTAGTCGACGTTTCTAAACACATATATACAACACGGAGCTTGTAAAGTAACTACGACATTAGAATTCCATACGCAATTAGCAAACTTAAACAATTTTCCAAGACATGAAAATCCAGTGAGCTAAATTTCCAAACTTGATAGTTTTGAGCCAATCCGGGAGTCGAAACGAACTCGAAACCCGCCCGAATCTTCACGGTGGAGAAGACACAAGATTTACTGTTGAATGGGGGGCATCAGGGAGGATACCCACCCCTAGGGTCTACCATGAGGTGGCCCCCAAAGGAAGGCAGACCCGAGAGCACCAATTCCTGGTGCTCTCGGGTCACCAGCCCCCAAGGCCACCAAGTGGTGGTCTTGGGGGGTGGTCCCAGCCGTTGGCCCCCTCGGGGTGTCCCCGGGGTGTGCACGCTTCACCCCGCGGCTTCTCGGTTCAAACCGTGATCCCGCAGGGTGTGCAAACAACTCAAAACCTTACTTTTGAAAACTGTTTTTGTTGACAGTTTTTCCGCGACAAAAATGGCAGAATTCTAACATCGATACAAGCTATCTAAGATTTATGAGAGGCTCTGATACCACTGTAAGTCGATGTGACGCACCCCACGTGTTTGCGGGGAGGCGGAATTTGAAAAAAAATTATTTTTACGAGCTTCGCAACACCGACTAAAACCAAGGATCGTCCATAAACCCTAGCTAGCAAACTACTTTAGGTCTACTCGGATACGAAGTTATACCTCACGATACATGTCCTTCGGGTCTTCATCGCTTTCCTCCTCGTTGTCGTAGGCTCCAAGGATCGATCCGGATCGTAGCTTCTTCGACGGCCTCCTCGAGTCAAAGACGATCCACCCGAGAGTTTATAGTCTGAGCTCCACCTCAAAACCGAGGTAACTAGGGCAACATGCTTGCTAAACTTGATGGACTAGGTGATGTAGAGTATGAAGATAGATTTATTTGTCTCTTGAAACCCTAGGATTCTCAACACATCAGAGCTTTTACTGTTTTGATGTGAGGAAGAAGAAGAGAGCTAGCTTGAGGAAAGAGAAATGATTTTTGATAATGATATGATAAAATGATATGGCTACCTTGACAAGACCACAAGCATGACATGAACAATATCTCATCAAAATATCTAGATCACAAAATATCTCACAAAAATATCTAAGTCAAATAGTCAAACCAAGTCAAGTGGTCAAGCCAAGTCAAATGGTCAAACAAAGTCAAATAGTCAAAACAAGTAGCCATGCCTCAAATATCATTTACAAAAATAACAAATACTTTCCTCCACTTCATAATTGTTTTAATTAATTCATTGGTCAAAACCCTAATGAGCCGTCTCCTTCTATGCCCCTCTCATCCGTATATACATACCCGCATTCGTGTTCCGAGAAACACGAATACAAAGAGACGAAACTGATCCATCAATATAATACAAGGATCCGGTTTAAACCAAAGCCCACTAGTATTATCCGCCCGAACATCATACGCGCACAAGTGCACGTAAGTGATCGAAGCCCTGCCGTAGAACCTTACGGCCTCTACACCTTTTGCCCGGTGCAGGGAAACTCTCTATGTGGGACTCTAAAGACTCGACACTACGCTGGCAGTGGGTTTAACCATAGGCCGCAAGCGTTACTAGCTGCACGTAACGGTCCTCAGGTAGATATCGATAAGAAGGCCGATGAGGAAAACCCATCCGAACTCCTACTGAGCCTGAATATGACAATCTCTGTACAGTCCGGTATGTTCGTCTGAGAGTATCGCATATCGGACCTAGGGGCGGTAATCGTCAGACCCCTAATAGCGTAATAAGTCATGCCGGAGTGTAGCCCAAAACACCCTGAGAAACTACTGGAATACCTACCAGTAAATCTCGCTTGCCCTGGCCAGTGACATTGTGTAATGGCTTTCCGAACACAGTATTATATCAACCCCCAATACCGGAAGAGACGGATCCTATCTAATCGCCACTGCCTCCAAGTGCTTCGGGACTGCACCCAACTATTACCTGTTTGCACGATTCTTTTGAGCCGTGGCAGGGTAATAATCAAAGTACAGTGGTAACACACTCGAGGCGAAGTAGCAGTGTCAAGTCAACGGACTAAACTGTACTCATGTTACCTAGGCACTGCTTGTACCATTTCAGAAAATATAAAATATTATTTATGGAATTTAATATTAAAATAATATATTTTGTGAAAACTACCCGATTTGCGAATTTGGAGTTTTCGTAAAATGGAATAAATATATACCAATATTTGTGAAATAATTGGAGATTAAAATGATTTATTCATTTAAATATATATTTATTGGATTTGGTATTTTTATAATTAATTATATACAGTTTAAATAAAAATTGATTAGTGCATTACTAATCGCGATTAAGCCAAATCTGTGTTTCTACATTTTTTTATGGTTAGTGCACCATGACATTTTGCATTTGGTTGTTTGTTGTTTCATTGGTATTTGTTGATATTTGTTTTAGAAAGAAAGAGAATTATTGGATAGAGAGGGGGGACAATGATGAGGCATGGGTTGTGAGAGGGTGAGAATAAGAGAGAGTGATGATAAGGGGGAGAGAGAGTGTGGGCTGCCCCCCTTCACATTTCTCCATTTGTTATTCTTCATCTTCTTCATCTGCAAACTCCCCTCACCTCTACCCTCATGTTCCATCTCCAAATCCTCACCAAAACCTTGTACTCCCTTCACAAAAGTTGATCCCCATTTGATCCTCAACACTTTGGACCAATCAAAGTTGGAGTTTGAATACTTTGAGCAACTAAAGAAAATTCTTGAGTTGCCAAATGAGGTATTTCCTATACCATTAGCTTAGTAATCTAGTTTCTTTAGTTTCTAGTTTAGTTTAGAATTGGTTTAGTGAGGACTAGTGATCTTGGAAATTTCCAAGATGAGCTTTTAGGGGATTTATGGTTTGTTAAGGTGTAATTAGTGACCACAAGCTTGTTAGTGTATTTCTGGACCAACACTTTGCATAGAAAACACAAGACTTAGAATTGTTCCTTGTCGGTTTTGTGGTATTTTATAGCCTACAGGGTATCTGGAGCTATCTGGGGCATTTTAAAGAAAATCTAGCAAGTCCATGGACCTAGGAAAACAACCAGAAGACCACCACCCAAATACGAGCCCATTCTACCTCAACATGGCCGGCGAGCTCGGATTATGGGGCACTATCGCCAGATTTTTTGTGGTGTTTGGGGTTGGGCTTTTAGCTGTAGCTCATAACCCCTATAAACAACCCCCTGTACTTACTAGTTTTGCCACTAATTAACCTGAGCTAAAATCTGGGAGCTGTTGTGAGTGTTTTGGGCAAAGTTTTCCAAGGTTTGAATGCTTGGTTTTGATGTTTGGATTAGTATTTGGTTGTTGGGCGTTTGTACGTCAACGACAAGGGTTGTTTGATTTTTTTTTCATGCGTAAGCTATAGCTTCTAACCTATGGGCGCACCGTGTGCCGTATTGGTTTTCCGGACTTGATTTTAATAGCTTTGCGATTGCGTATTGATTGTAGGTACCTTCGCATGGATTCCGAGACGACGTAGCGCATCGACTACGGCTGAATAACGAGTTCCGCAGGTGAGTAGATTTATATATACGGGCGAAGTCGGGTGGATGGCTTATAGCACCCCGCAAATTATAATGGAAAATGATATATATATATATATATATATAATATAGAATATGGGTAAGGAAACCATATTAGAAACTTACGGATATGTTTAAATGATTAGTAGGAGAAAAGATATACTACGACTTAAGATTTTAGTGTATGGTTTAGTGTGTCATGTTATGATAGAAATGATGTCTCGAATTGATATATATGGATATGAAACGTGAATGTGAATCACGATATGTATTTGTAGTTGCAAGAGAGTAAGTATGAGATATTTTGTGGTTTGTTATGAGATTAATAAAATGACTTGATGTGAAAGATTGATGTGATGAAAAGAGTATACGATGTGATATGATGACTTGGTTGATATGTCGTTATACAGATACGAGTCGATATGAGATAATTGATACCTTTGCCGGTCCCCTGATATGAGATTGATACGGATGTGTCATGGGATATAGGTATATAGATATATATAATGTTGTGGATCGTGAGTGATATGCCGTACGAGCTTTAGGTCCGTACCCTCATTGTCATATAGGTTGATAGAATCCTAATTGTTTAATGCCGCCGTACGATGGATACCGTACGTGATGAGTTTTACTTGATGATTGATCCGTACCCTTAACTAGAGGATGCCGTATGATGGATTATACCGTACGTGATGTTGTGAGGCTGGATGTTGATTGATAGATTCACCGACTCGGATATGTTGTAGATACGTATACCTTATAGCATTTCGCTTACGATGTACATTATGCAACGTTCATGATATTCTTATTGTATTACATATACCTGTGCTAGTACACCTACACCATTATCGATGATGCGTATGTTACACTTACACAGATTGCAGGCCCACACACTTTCATCATCGATAATTGCTACGTCACTACACAGTAGAATTGCTATATCATGATATGACTCTTATGTTAGTGTTTATGCCCTAGAAGGCCATTACTGTATCATACTAGTTTGTATATTACTTAATGGAAGCTTGGGATATTCACATGTATATAACAGTCTTGCTAAACATGGTAGTATGCTACTTGGTTTTTCTATCTTAATATGTTAGTGTACGTATTGATAGAGCTCTTAGGATCTTGCTTGTCTACCAGCGTTGTGATGGCAGTCACACTAGTGGGGGCTGGGTAGTCTACAAGCACATCCTTATTCGGGTCCCTGGTCGTTGGATTATCGAGACAGAGCATCGATACTCCGGAGTAGACTGGTGTGTACGCTTCTCATCCCGGTTGGGGAGATGGTCTGTCCCACAGCCGTCAGTACGTCGTACTGGAGATAGTATGCAGGTGCTCGTTAGGTTACGGGTACACTGGACAGGACTCACGGGGAACTGTTGGTTGGTTTGATACCAGTCGTCAGTAAGCAGTTCCCAGGTGACATGAGTACAGCGTAGTCCGCAGACTTGACACTGCTACTTCGCCTCGAGTGTGTCCCACTGTTCTTAGATTGCTACCCTACCACGGCTCAAAGGAGTCGTGCAAACAGGTAGCAGTTGGGTGCAGTCCCGAGCACTTGGAGGCAGTGGCGGTTAGAAAGGATTCGTCCCTCCCGGTATTGGGAGTAGATATCGTGCTGTGTCAGAGAGCCATTACGCAAAGTCCCTGGCCAGGGCAAGCGAGATTTACTGGTAGGTTCCAGTAGTTTCTCAGGGTGTAATGGGCTTCACTCCGACATGACTTATACCGCTATTAGGGGACTGACGCTTGCCGCCCCCTAGGCCCGATATGCGATAGTCTTGGACGAACGGACCGGACTGTATGGAGATTGTCACATCAGACTCAGTAGGAGTTCGGATGGGTTTCCTCATCGGCCTTCTTATCGACAACTACCTGGGGACCGTTACGTACAGCTAGTGCCGCTTGCGGTCTGTGGTTAAACCCACTGCCAGCGTAGTAGTCGAGTCTCTAGAGTCCCACACAGAGAGTTTCCTACTCCAGGCAAAACGATATAGAGGTCACATGGTTTTGCGACAAAGGGTTCGGACGCATACGTGCGTTTACGCACGTACGACTTTCGGACAGTTTTTACCAGTCGGCTTTGGTTTAAGCCAGTTACTGGTATCCGGTTATTGGATTTTTACAGTCTAAAGTTTTTCCGTATTTTTACGGATCGGAGGGGCGTTCTCGTAATTACTCGAGAAGCTTCTAGAAGATGGTGACTAAGGAGGGTTATGTGTCATATTCATTGAATGAGTTATATGAGTCATGGTGGTGATTCATTCATTTCATTAATGCACATTTATTGCTTAATGACTCATGCTAATGAATCACCACTAGATATTTTATGAAGCATGATTATTCATCACTCTTTATTCTTTTCTTCTTATTAGATAATGCTTCATATATATTATGATACTTATAACTTATTCTCACAATATAATTCACATTCTCTCTCCTCAAGCTCTCTCTCTTCAAAAGACTAATCCTCACCCTCATGTGTTGAGATCTAGGATTAGTTAGACTAATCAATCCATAACCATCACTCTATTTCATCTAGCTTCTTTGATTAGCAATCCAAGAAGGTTAGTTGCCTCAAGTTTAGAGGCTAAGCTTGGAGTTTTGCTCTCGGGTGGATCGTCTACTACCTAGAGAAGGCCGAGGAGAACAAGGAGATCGTAAAGACGAAGGACTAGTTTCTTTTGGTATAATCCCTAAACACAATAGTTAAGAAACACTTTGTGTACGGTTATTTATAGTTTAGCTTCGATTCAAGCGGTTAGTCAATGTTCGTTCTTTAAACTTGATCGTTTTTGAAAATTCCGCCTCCCCACAAGTACTGGGGTGTACTACATCGACTTACAGTGGTATCAGAGCCTCGCTAAACACTAAATAACTTGATTGCAAATTTGTACGAATTTCGAACGGAAAAACGAAGCCGGAAAACCCTAAATCTGTTAAGTTTCTGTCGAACTTAAAATGATGTCCTAAAATTTTTCAGGTAAGTGCAGAGAGCTTATAAACAGTCCAGAAGAACACACAAAAAATTCGAGCCCATGACTCGGCTAAAGCGCCGCGGAAGGGCGGCGGATACCACCGATCCGCCGCGGTTCCGCGGCCGAGTTGCCGAGTCATGGACTCGTATTTGGTGTGTGGGTCCTCTGTAGTATTTGGGGTTTTCTGGAATATTTAATATTTGCTCAGGTTACTGTTTAACAGAGCAGATTTTGGAGCAATATTGATGTTGTTTAATCGATCGAAATTGTACAGTATTTGCATGTTGGATTATATCTGTGATTGTTTAATGTGTTCGTAAACCTCCCCTAACTGCTAGTATGTCGGTTGGCAGGGGGTTGCACATTTCTGTAATGGTTATATCTGTTTGTGCATATAAACTGTATTGGACTGTTGTGGTGTATAGCCGGGGTTTAGCAATGGGTTATTGTTTAATTCATTTGTTGTAAATGTAATTTGTTGTAATATTATTTTTGCGGGGCACTTCCAGGTTGCGGTTGTAGCCACCGTTGTATTATTTCATTTTACTGTTTTTGCTCCTAGGACTGACCCAAGGTGGGGTACACAAACTGCCGGGCGGGTAGTTTGCCGTACCCGTAGGGGTCGAGGGTGGGGTATCGGCTATTCATCACAACTGTGTAATCTGTCTTTTCTTGCAGGCTCAAAAGAAATACAGATTGCTTGCAAATCCAATATTGTTTATCTGTGTTCTGGAATGAATATCATTGCGTCAGACGAATGTAAAATATCTATATATATATGATAGCTATTTAGACGTCATTTATGTTTTACACCCGCGCTAGCCCAGCCCCCGCTCTGTCGTTAGTTAAGTAACCTAACGGGTGATGACGGGACCCAGTGGCGAATGCGGATGGCATAAGAGGACGTTGTATTTTCGTTGTTTTCTGCAATGATAGGTTAATGATGGGACGCATTATCTGTAATGCAAAGAAAATAAACCAAGTTTAAATCGTTGGAACAATTTAAAAGAAACCACTCGGTTATTTTTAAAAACAGATATTTTTAAATACGGAGATTTAACCACTCCTTTTAAAAGCTATCAGGTTCCTTCGGTTATATCAAGTTCACTACGTTCACGGTTTCGCCAAAACCAGTCGTAGCCCTCCGTCATTTCTTATGAATGGTCAGTAGTATTCAAGCTATGTTTGTTTGGCCCTTAGTCAAGACATAGTGATTAGTAGCTGCTGGGGTATTCATTTGTTACATAGATAGATGAGTTGGTTTGGGACAGTCGTATTGCTTTGTTGGCCCTTAGTCAAGAGTATATACGGATGGGTTCAAATCAACAGGATAATGATGGGTAGAACTTGACATGTGACTTATGATTTGTTGGCCCTTAGTCAAGATCATAAGAACATGGGGCAAAAACATATATCGGGAATTTCTAAAGAAACTGAAATTTGCAAAGAGATGCATACCATTTGGAGTTTGATGAATGTTGGTAGGATTCCTTCAACATTATCATACGATGATATTTGGATCCCGATCCTACTGTGAGTATATGCTACTTATCAGGATATTCGTCACTTAACGATCAATGCTATAAACCTAGTAGGTGTCCAGAAAGGTGTCAGCGGGGTTACGCCCCCAGAGAAAAGAGGTTATTTAATTAAGGAACTTCGCGAAAGCGTTGGAAAACCTCCCTCGAAGTATCGACACTGGCCTGGCTGAACGGTTAAGCAAGTATTGTACGGTGAGAATAGTCCTGGCTAATTCTTCTTTTATGGTTTGAGGAAGGATTCGAGAAACAGTGGGAGCCATCCAGTTTAGATAAACTAAAAACCACTCTAAACTTGCAAGAGCATCATGCTAAAGTGTTTTCTTCTCTCTCTCCTAATTGCAGCGACCCTGAAAATGACTGGACTTAAGTTACTTTTAGAAAAGAATATACTGACGGGGCCAAACCATAAAGATTGGCTGCGGAATGTCAAAATGGCCTTGACCTATGACAAACTGGGGTATGTCCTCACCGCTACGGCACCTGCTGTCCTTGGTCCCAAATCCAGCAATGCGGATAAGGAAATCCGCAAAACCTGGGATTTAGATTGCGCGAGAGCCAAGTGCATCGTGCTTGCCTCTATGAACAATGAACATCAGAGGAGGCACGAGGATATGTCTCTAGATGGCATATTTCTCCATACAAAGGAACTTTATGGAGAGCAATCTCGTATAGCAAGATACGAGACCTCGAAGAAATTGTTTCGAGCGAGGTTGGCTGTCGGGTCATCGGTAGGTGAACATGTTCTACAGATGATCGGCTATATTGAGGAGCTCGCAGACCTTGGGACGACTTTGGATAATGAGCTCTATACAGACCTTATTCTCCAGTCCCTTCCTCCCACCTACGCCCAGTTTATCCTCAACTTCAATTTTCAAGGAAAAGAAGTTGAACTTGCGGAACTCCTGAACATGTTAAGGAGTGCAGAGGGCACCTTGCAGAAGGCAAGGGAAACACCCGCTATGTTTGTTGGCGGTACATCTTCTTCCGGGTCCAAGGCTAGGGCCAAAGGAAGGAAGAAGAAGGCCGCACCCAAACCTAGAGGAGGTGTTAGTAAGGTGGGAAAGAAGGGAAAGAAAAAGTTTGCAGCACCGGTAGTTGGCCTGGATGAGTGCTTCCATTGTCACAGGAAAGGGCACTGGAAGAAGGATTGCAAGGCGTGGAACGCCAAGAACCAGGAACCGAAGCAAGCTGTGGCTTCGACTTCAGGTGTGTTTGTAATTGAGAATTGTCTGTTGATCAACTCTACTTCCTGGGTATTGGATACCGGATCAGGATCTCATATATGCAATTCATTGCAGGCACTGAGAAACCGTAGAGTGCTGAAGGAAGGTGATATGATCCTCAGGGTTGCTAACGGAGCTAGCGTGGGAGCTGCGTCCGTCGGGGATTATCACCTAGGATTGACGAGTGGACACATTTTGGTTTTACATAACTGTTATTTTGTACCAAGCTTAACGTGTAATATCATATCAGTTTCCTTGTTATCAAATAAAGGTTATGATTTCACGTTTGTAAGAGATGTTGTTAACATCCACCTTAATCATGGTTTGATTGGGTCCGGTACTCTAAATAACGGCATATATGTTTTAAACCAACTCCAAATTTTCAATGTCCAGAACACACTAAAAAGAAAGTCTCCAGATTTAAATAAAGCTTTCTTATGGCATTGTAGACTGGGTCACATCAATGAGAGAAGGTTGACTAAGTTGCATAGAGAAGGATATTTGGACACGTTCGAATATCAATATTATGACACTTGTCAATCTTGTCTCAAAGGAAAGATGACAAAGACTCCATTTACTGGACAAGGAGTAAGAGCGAGCGAGCTCTTAGGACTCATACACAGCGATGTATGCGGTCCAATGTCTACACATGCGAGAGGTGGTTTTTCCTATTTCATTACTTTCACGGATGATTACTCAAGATACGGATTCATTTATCTGATGAAACATAAATCCGAGGCTTTTGAGAAATTCCAAGAGTATAAGAATGAAGTAGAAAACCAAACCGGCAAAAGTATTAAGACACTAAGATCTGATCGAGGTGGTGAATACTTAAGTGCCGAGTTCCTTGGTTACCTAAAAGAGAAAGGAATTCTCTCTCAGCTTACTCCTCCATACACTCCACAGCATAACGGTGTATCGGAGAGACGGAATCGAACCCTATTAGATATGGTACGATCCATGATGAGTAATGCTGAGTTACCGCGATCTTTCTGGGGTTATGCGCTAGAATCAGCGGCATATCTTTTGAACCAGGTTCCAACCAAGACTGTGCCTACCACACCATATCAGATGTGGAGTAGGAAGAAACCCTGTCTAAAACATTTTAGGACATGGGGGTGTCCAGCTTTTGTAAAAAAGCAGCATGTGGACAAGCTCGAGGCACGCTCAGTACTGTGTAAGCTTGTGGGATATCCAAAGAACTCCAAGGGATATTATTTCTATTACGCAGAGGAACAAAAGGTTATTGTTTCTCGTCATGCCCACTTCTTAGAAACAGAATTTTTAGAAAATCAGAAGAGTGGGAGCGAAGTAGAACTGGAAGAAATTCCAGAACCACAAGCTGTTACTGAAAGTTTGGTAGAACCAGAGGTTCAAGAAGAACAGAACATTCCCGCACCCCTCCGCAGGAGTAGTAGGCCGTCTCATCCGCCTGAGAGATACTACGGTTTTCTCATAGATGGGGATAGAGAGGATTGCATCATAGATGATGATGAACCTACTGACTTCCAGCAGGCCATCCAGAGCGGCGACTCGGTACGATGGCTAGATGCAATGCGGACCGAAATGGAGTCCATGTACACCAACAAAGTATGGACTTTGGACTTTGCTCCAGATGGGGTAAAACCCATAGGATGCAAATGGATCTTCAAGAAAAAGATTGGTGTAGATGGACAGGTGGAAACCTATAAGGCTAGACTTGTTGCAAAGGGTTTTCGTCAAAGACCTGGTTTGGACTATGACGAAACTTTTTCTCCAGTGGCTATGCTCAAATCCATTCGGGTCCTTCTTGCTATTGCTGCCTTCCATGATTATGAAATCTGGCAGATGGACGTAAAGACGGCTTTTCTGAATGGAAATTTAGAAGAGAGCGTCTATATGGATCAGCCAGAGGGTTTCAATCAGAGTGGGAGCAGCAGGAAAGTATGCAAGCTGCTTAAGTCTATTTATGGACTAAAGCAGGCATCGCGGAGTTGGAACATCTGTTTTGATGAGACAGTCAAAGAGTATGACTTTATCAAAAATCCAGATGAACCGTGCATATATAGTAAAGTTGTGGCCAGAAGTGTCGTGTTCCTCGTCTTGTACGTGGATGACATTCTATTGATAGGAAATGACATTCCTATGCTACAATCTGTCAAAGGATTCTTGTCACACAGGTTCTCCATGAAAGACCTGGGTGATGCCTCGTACATTCTGGGGATCCGGATCTATCGTGATAGATCCAAGAGGATGTTGGGACTTTCGCAGTCCAGGTATATCGACACTGTACTGAAAAGATTCAGTATGGAAGATTCTAAGCGCGGTAATCTACCGGCTTGTCACGGAATCACCCTCTCCAAAGAGATGTCTCCCAAGACTGATTTGGAAAGGGAACGCATGTCTATTATACCCTATGCTTCTGCGGTAGGCTCTATAATGTATGCGATGTTGTGTACCAGACCAGATGTAGCTTACGCACTGAGCGTGGTAAGCCGGTATCAGTCAGACCCAGGGGAGAAACACTGGATAGCAGTAAAGAACATTCTCAAGTACCTGAGGAGGACTAAGGAGATGTTCTTGGTTTACGGCGGAAAAGACCTCAGGTTGGAGGCCTTTGCTGATTCCGGCTTCCAGAGTGATAAGGACGATTCCAAGTCCATGTCGGGTTATGTCTTTACCCTCAATGGAGGGGTGGTGTGCTGGAAGAGCTCCAAGCAGGACACCGTTGCTGACTCGACGATGGAAGCGGAGTATATTGCTGCTTGCGATGCCGCAAAAGAAGCAGTCTGGATGAAGAAGTTCCTAACAGAACTTCAGGTGGTTCCTACCATAGTTGATCCAATACCTCTGTATTGCGACAACAACGGAGCTATAGCTTTAGCGAAGGAACCAAGGTCCCATCAGAAGTCCAGACACATCTTGAGGCGGTATCACCTGATCAGGGAGATCATTGATCGTCAGGAGATCGAGGTTCGGAGAGTTGCTTCAGAAGAGAACATTGCTGATCCATTCACAAAGGCCCTTCCTCAGATTCAGTTCAAGAGGCTACTCGAGATCATCGGTCTGCGATATGCCAGTACATGGCCCTAGTGCAAGTGGGAGATTGTTAGTGTTTATGCCCTAGAAGGCCATTACTGTATCATACTAGTTTGTATATTACTTAATGGAAGCTTGGGATATTCACATGTATATAACAGTCTTGCTAAACATGGTAGTATGCTACTTGGTTTTTCTATCTTAATATGTTAGTGTACGTATTGATAGAGCTCTTAGGATCTTGCTTGTCTACCAGCGTTGTGATGGCAGTCACACTAGTGGGGGCTGGGTAGTCTACAAGCACATCCTTATTCGGGTCCCTGGTCGTTGGATTATCGAGACAGAGCATCGATACTCCGGAGTAGACTGGTGTGTACGCTTCTCATCCCAGTTGGGGAGATGGTCTGTCCCACAGCCGTCAGTACGTCGTACTGGAGATAGTATGCAGGTGCTCGTTAGGTTACGGGTACACCGGACAGGACTCACGGGGAACTGTTGGTTGGTTTGATACCAGTCGTCAGTAAGCAGTTCCCAGGTGACATGAGTACAGCGTAGTCCGCAGACTTGACACTGCTACTTTGCCTCGAGTGTGTCCCACTGTTCTTAGATTGCTACCCTACCACGGCTCAAAGGAGTCGTGCAAACAGGTAGCAGTTGGGTGCAGTTCCGAGCACTTGGAGGCAGTGGCGGTTAGAAAGGATTCGTCCCTCCCGGTATTGGGAGTAGATATCGTGCTGTGTCAGAGAGCCATTACGCAAAGTCCCTGGCCAGGGCAAGCGAGATTTACTGGTAGGTTCCAGTAGTTTCTCAGGGTGTAATGGGCTTCACTCCGACACGACTTATACCGCTATTAGGGGACTGACGCTTGCCGCCCCCCTAGGCCCGATATGCGATAGTCTTGGACGAACGGACCGGACTGTATGGAGATTGTCACATCAGACTCAGTAGGAGTTCGGATGGGTTTCCTCATCGGCCTTCTTATCGACAACTACCTGGGGACAGTTACGTACAGCTAGTGCCGCTTGCGGTCTGTGGTTAAACCCACTGCCAGCGTAGTAGTCGAGTCTCTAGAGTCCCACACAGAGAGTTTCCTACTCCAGGCAAAACGATATAGAGGTCACATGGTTTTGCGACAAAGGGTTCGGACGCATACGTGCGTTTACGCACGTACGACTTTCGGACAGTTTTTACCAGTCGGCTTTGGTTTAAGCCAGTTACTGGTATCCGGTTATTGGATTTTTACAGTCTAAAGTTTTTCCGTATTTTTACGGATCGGAGGGGCGTTCTCGTAATTACTCGAGAAGCTTCTAGAAGATGGTGACTAAGGAGGGTTATGTGTCATATTCATTGAATGAGTTATATGAGTCATGGTGGTGATTCATTCATTTCATTAATGCACATTTATTGCTTAATGACTCATGCTAATGAATCACCACTAGATATTTTATGAAGCATGATTATTCATCACTCTTTATTCTTTTCTTCTTATTAGATAATGCTTCATATATATTATGATACTCATAACTTATTCTCACAATATAATTCACATTCTCTCTCCTCAAGCTCTCTCTCTTCAAAAGACTAATCCTCACCCTCATGTGTTGAGATCTAGGATTAGTTAGACTAATCAATCCATAACCATCACTCTATTTCATCTAGCTTCTTTGATTAGCAATCCAAGAAGGTTAGTTGCCTCAAGTTTAGAGGCTAAGCTTGGAGTTTTGCTCTCGGGTGGATCGTCTACTACCTAGAGAAGGCCGAGGAGAACAAGGAGATCGTAAAGACAAAGGACTAGTTTCTTTTGGTATAATCCCTAAACACAATAGTTAAGAAACACTTTGTGTACGGTTATTTATAGTTTAGCTTCGATTCAAGCGGTTAGTCGATGTTCGTTCTTTAAACTTGATCGTTTTTGAAAATTCCGCCTCCCCACAAGTACTGGGGTGTACTACATCGACTTACATCTTAATTGTTCAGTATTGTCATATGACTCTTTGCATGATATATGTCACGACCTGAAATAGCACGTGACTGGCACTTGAATCATATGAAGTTTATAGGACCCCATCTAATTCAAGTAAGCCAAAAATCCCAGAAATCTAAACCATTTTAAAGAAGAAAGTGAAGGAAAACTTGTTTAAAGGTTTGCGTATAAATCACTTGAAAGTCGTAGTAAACATTTTTAAAACATCAAGTCTTTTCCGAAAATTTCGGCAGAGTCTCCTTTGTAAATACTGACCCCAAACGAGTACAACATGAATAATATACATGAATGATAAAAGGCATCCCCAAGCGGGAGCTAGTTCTTCGCCAATTGGCGGTCACAACCACGCAAACAATATAATCTGCAACGCCGAACGGCGACGATCAAAACTCAAAAGGAAAGCCAATATCATCACGAAAACCATAATAATACAAGCGCGACTTTAAGGTCGAAAGAATATACAACTGGTCTTCTAAGTCTATCAAATAATACAGTCTGGTTGATGGAGTTACTAGATACAACTGAAATAAATAATGTACAAAGGAGGTCACGAAACGAGCGAACCCACCTACCAAAGCAATCACCCGGAAAGAAGCAGTGTGCCAGCAAAGCCGCCAAGGAAACCTATACGGCTAAACCTTCAAGAAATTGTGGCACAACGAGGGTGAGTTGCCAGCTCATGAGTAGAAAACATCACCGAGCAGAAATCGCATGTATGACTCAATCCTAGGTCATATGATAATAATATATCCTCAATATAATATTCTGAACCATGTACACATAAGTATAATACCACGTGCTCATGTCAGTGCCTCAGATAGCAACATATCATATATATGATGTATGAATGCATTACGAATGAAAACAGAATACATCATAAATAAGAAAACCATTTTCATAATTTAGTGAGATTTCTGTATATATAAATCGAGGTATCATCAATGAAATCAACATAAACTCCGTGTCAAGCATCGACACAAAACATAAATCCAAATATCCAATATCTTGGGCACCATCTACCCGGACTGGCCCATATCATATAATCACAATACCTCAAAGTCTCAATATCTCGGGCTCCAGTTATCCGGACTGGCCCCTGGGCTCCGGCTATCCAGACCGGCCCCTCATCAAATCTCATGACAACGTTGGTATCCTACGGATATCCGCCGCGTCATAAATAACCGGTCGGTAGTGCTCCCCTGCCAGGCTCAACGCCATCATCTGCGACCATCTTGCCCCGGGGTACCGCACCGGGTCCACCATGCACCCACAGACGGTTCCTCCTCCTCCTCGAATCGGGTGTATGATATCTCTCAAGAGCCGAGAAAACTCATGGTGGACGTATCTCACATCATATCACAAGAAAACCACACTTTTTATCTTTGAAAATGATAAATGAGTTCATAAAATCTGCGGTTTCTCCAAATACAGAAATCTCATGGAAAATCCGAAATCCCAATCTCAAGAGTAAATAAACAATGAATTTACCGGCAATAAGCTCCATAATATTGCATGACAAGAATGTATATATATATATATATATATATGCATGGGTATCTAAATACAAAATGCAATATCTAAACCAGCACAGTAATGATATACTAGAACTATCAACTAGTATGAAATAATATTCTCTAAAGTGTACGTGACATGGTAATTACCGATGATGATGTGTGTGAGCCGGCAAGCAAGTGTTCGTAGTCATACGCATCATCGGTAATGGTGCTGGTGTCCTGACAACATGGGTTTATAATACTAAAGAACGTCGGTATAAGCATGCAATGCGATATGAACAACATGAAGGAACGGAGTATGAATAGTAAACGCGACAATAAGGAATATACAATTCTATATGCGAGTCATACAGTTTTGATATTTGAAATAACACGAATCGTGTGTTTATAAAATAGGGCTACGGTGTTTTTAAGAAAAGGTATGTCCTTTGAAATATCCGTAGTATCTCTTGTCCTGTCTTTAAAATACTCACGATTCGTTAGTTTTGGAAATAAGTATGACTCGAGCCCAGTCTAACCTCTACTAAGTAAAATACAATACTAAACTAACAGACTAATCGAAAGGGTAAGGAAAACCACCTAAGTCTGTGTCGATATTTATATCTAGTAGTCGGTGATCCCGCCTCAATAGCGTCACGTATAATACAATATATAATATGACATCCTCGAATCAAGCGTGCGGATCTATCATCATAATTATATCTCGTACGGTAAATCCATCGTACGACATCCTAAATCTGGGTACGGGTCAAATATCATATTTATCTCATTATTCATCTGGTATCCTTATCATCATATCCTGAATTAGGGGTACTGATCTAAAGTCTAGTCCATTCTGATACCATCAACATATATATATATATATATATATATATATATGCATGTGTATGAAAACACATCGCCTATAGATCTGCTATAATATCATGTCGTATCTCATAATACGAACCAAGTCACATCACCGATCTCATGGCATCATGCCCAATCACATCGACTCATCTCCAAGTACTATATACTATCCTCATCCTCCATGTATATGTATACACACACACACACACACATACACACTCACATACATATATGTATATATTTATATATCCCCATATACGCACAAGAAAGTAATATGTATGCGCGTGTGTCTATGTGTGCACCTTATTCTAGGGTTTCGTGACTAAAAACTAGCTAACGACACTATCATCCAATTACACTAAAATTTAATCCATGATCTTCTAAGGTCATACTTGTTAATTACCCATGTTTCACATAACACATATTCATATAAAGATATAATATATCATAGGCTACACTACGAAACTACGGGGGTGCTATACGCCATCCACCTAATTTCCTCTGTAGATATATATCTACTTACCTCGATCGTTGCTTTTCGAAGTCGATGCCGCCATTCTCAACCTCGTCGTAAGAAGTCCATGCGGAGATACCTAAATGCCATAACATATCATATTGCATTAAAAACAGATCCAATCCAAAACGCCATGCGAGATGCCTATAGGTTAGAACCTATCGCCTACGCAAATGAAAACAATCATAAATCCCTCGTCATTGCGTACAAACGTCCAACGATCGAATCCGTGGTTTGAATACCAAAATCCAAGTTTTTGAAATCAGAAATCATAAAAAGTCACGGAACATAACCAGAAACTAGGAAAACTTGCTCCAGATTTTAGCCTATGTTGAATTAGCCAATTTTGCTTATGTGGAGGGTCTAGTTTACTGAAAAATAAGCCATGGACCAAACACGAAGGCATTCAATCCTATCCTGGCCGCAATTTGCGGCCAGGAAGATTAAAATTGCAGCCATGTGAGGGAGATGGGGTCTCGGGTCTCGGGGTTACCTTCCTAGGTGCCTGCTTGTATCATCGGGTTTGCAAAATAATTTATAAGGTCCCTGGGTTATAGCAGTTCTCCAAAACACATCACCAAAGTCCACAAAACCCGATATTGGGGTTTCTAAGTTTGGGGTTTGTGGTTTGGGGTTCTAGTCTGTGTTTGATCCAGTATTCTAGTACTAGGAGGGTTTGTAGTCACTACTAATCCTTAATTGCACCTTCCCATATCATAAAAACTTCTAACCCTCATCTAGGAATTTTCCATCATCACAAA